>CAWUFW010000719.1:1243750-2487500 GCA_963921515.1 Calotriton arnoldi
TCATACTCCCTCTTTCTTACTCACTGTCATGTATTCTCACTCTCTTTGACTCCGTCATTCACACTCATTCTCACTCACTTTCACTGATGCTCTCACTGACTCTTACTTTCTCACTCACAGTCACTTGCACTGACTCATTCTCACAATTTCTTAAACACTCTCTCAAAGTTACACTCATTCAGTCACCAATTTTCACTCACACTCATTCTCCCTCACACTATATAACACACCTTCATTCATTCTCACTCATTTGCAGCCCCTCTTGCTCACACTCGTGCTTACTGACTCAGTCATACTATTAGACACTTAGTACCACTCAGTACCTGCCATTGACTATCACTGTCAGACCTACACACTTTTCACAGATGCACATGTACTTTCTCACACTACACACTCTCACTGGCACACACAAAACATGCATTTTCTGGTTGATTCTAAAAGTCCAGTAGTCAGAGAAATTAGTCTTTAAATGCCCACTAGAATACCAATCACAGGTGACTCTGGCACAGTCCCTTAAATTTTCCCACAGTCTATCCTTTCACATTTCCTTCTGTGTGACACTATTCTGGATCTGCAAAGTACTTTTCCCAACCACGTCACTTAGATTCCCATCAAGAACAGAAACTAATTCCACAGCATGAAGCACAACGTTCTTCTGCCTTGCACTACTGCAATCATTGTGAACTGGTTCAGCTCATTTAATTTCTTCTCTGCCCGCCTCTGGCAGGGAGAATCATTAAAAGTGAAGCCTCTCTGACTGGTTTCAGGCAAGCAAAGTCCCATGTCTTATAAATATGATGAATACTTAGGTAACATCTGACTCCATATTTCAATATCATGGACTACGATTCCATTATGATTTCCGTTTTGTGCATATAGCTGCCAATATGGTTGCCTTCTTCACTAAACTATTGTGCAGAGCGGCCAGGTTACTTGCGAATGATTTCAAATTGTTATGAAATGCAACCTGTATCTACTGTCTTGTTAATATCACAGTTACAGTAGGATAGTGCAGCAGCCAGACCTGCCAATGCGGGAGCTGGGGAACGGGTTCACGTCTTGGCGTCGGCTCAACATCCTGTGATTCTGGGCAAATCACTTAATCTCTCCCGTACCCATGGACAACGCCTATATACCCTCAAGGGGCGATAAGCCGTGCTATATAAATCTACAAATTGAATCAAATCATAGTTAAGTTGTGCATCTGATTGTTTCCATTAAACTGGTTGCTATTTTTTAGGTACACTTGGGTATCAAAGCGGGAAATAAGCACAGCCTCATTATGCAAAAAGAGCACAGTGCAGATGCTAAGCAGGTTAACAATTGGCCATTAACTTAATAGTCCTTCCACTTCTTGAGGCACAGCACCTATCCTTGCAATACATTGCAGGGGCTTGGTTCTTGTGCTCTCCGCTGAGTCACCTACTTGATTGGCCACCAGTCCCCAATTGGATACCAAGAAGCTACTAGGCTATGATACCAGAGATATCTAATAAGAACAGTTAAGGTGCCCTTTTCCATACTATCATGATAAGAGCTTCTCTAGCCTAAGAGATTGTATAGTTAGTGCCTCAGATGAAATGTGCCTGAGGACAGCCCAAGGTTGATTTTCTCACCTTGCAACACTGAAGAATGGGGGACGGGGAGCAGTTTCAGAAAAAAGAGGGCCTAGGTCCAGTACTAATGCTCCCAAGAACTAACATGTAATCACTGTATGGTAACTGTTCTTGAAGTTAAGATTCATAACCAATTTGGTTATGTTGGCGAAGGAGATGGAAGGGAAAAGAAGAAAAAAGAAGGAGGTCTCTATATGTGGTTCCCTATTGACAAAGGTCGGGGAATTTCTCCTTTAGGAATTAGTGCCCTCACACACCCTTTCAGGTGTCATGCTTCATCATCGGGCGTTGCTCCTCGTGGGGGTGGCGCTGCTGTCCCCCACGGGCCCCGCGAGAGGGCTCTTTGTCGGAGATCTTTTAGGAGACGCCGCAGTTGTGCATGCGGGTGTGTGGGCCTAAAAGGGTTAGTGCTAGTGTTTAAAATTACCCCACCAGTACTGTGGGAAAAAGTTTATTCGTTGGTCTGGGAGGTAAGGATAAAAGAATTATACAGGGGCGTTGGGGCACCTCTATTGACAGATAACATAGAGGTCAGGGTATTACTCCACTGCTCCTAGTGCCCGTGTGTGACTGTGAGTGTGCGTGTTGGTCAACATGTTTCGCGCTATCATTGGGTCCCTACTGGATCCCCGTGCGCTTCGTCAGGACCGTGTGAAAGTGAAATAAAATATAATTAAATAGGAGTAGGGAAAAGACACCCTATCTTCCTATGGTACCTTCTCTCAGGATTGTATGCGTTACTTGCGCTTGAAGGAACACCTCTCTCGTGTTCCAACCTGTTACCTTATGGTTAGAGCCAAAGGGAAAAGAACAAGACACACATATAGAGACAAACATGAGTAATGGCGAATAGCGATCCACAATAGATTTATTGTACTGTTGCGTTATCGCCTGACATATCGTGCTCGCAGTGTATGGGAAAACGTGCCCTAGAGATACTATCACTGCCTCATGTGCACGTGTGACAGCAGCGGCTGTCTTTGTCTTGCATCATTGGTGAGATCTCATGCACTTGTCTGTGATGGCTGTGCATACACGTTTTTACCGAGTGCGGTGTGACAAAAACACTCGTTTATCATCATGGTGGCCACCAGTGCTTAGGTAATGCAAACGCGCGTTTTGTGCGTGAAGTTCTTATCACGTAATTAAGTATCACGTAATGCCGGGAGATATCATACCCAAGTTAGGTCATGAGAAATACTTATAGATACGTGAGGTCTATTCACCCATAGCTCATACACACTCATTCTAAAATTACATACTGATTACCCCTTAAAAGCAAAGTCTTGTGCCTCTTCGGCTGTCCCCGCGGTCTCGAGGGGGAATCTCTGTGGATCAAGAGAGTCGAAGTCAGCCCCATGCATGCTCAATGTACCTGTCGTTGACTAGTTGAAGCAGCGGAGTAATACTCACATTCAGTCCCCTTCGTTCTGGCCCATTACCTGCCCTGCCGCTGGATGGATGCCGGAGAATTTGAAGCGGCGTCCATCCGATTATGAATGCTTGCAGGCGGAAGTGACGGGAATTGGGAGGGCGTGCCATGAATGACGTCACCCCGGGATCGGAGGAGTGTGGAATGTAAATAACATGTGCGGCGGCCATCTTATAGTGGTTCCCTATGAACTAAAGGCTCCTATTTTATGCCATTATAGTCAGATGTAAAACATCAAAATCGTACTACTCTTGGACAAAGATGGATAGAGTCCTAGTGCAGTTACGATGGTGTTGTTGATTCAATTGCTCCTAGTCATGTGGGGAGTGGTATCATTGACCTCGCTGTGTCTCAATAAAGTTATGCAACAAAAGGATATCAGCTCGATGTGTAAAATACTAGCTTATACATCTTATCACCGAGGGCCACCCCCTTACAAGATGACAATGCTCCTTGCTTGGAGATGGGGGATCTAGGCGTCCCGGGTCAGGGGCCATTACAGAAATTTTCGGAGCCCAAGTGTCCTGTATTGTGTTTATTTGTGTCAAATTGAACTGCCGTGTGGACCAACCACATGGTGAGTAGCGGTGAAAGTATAGTGCCTATTGTACGGTACTAGGTTGAATTCACTCAGAGCATACAACCATCTACTAAATTCAATTGTGATTACATTTGGAGGCGTTAGCCTCTTATGTCCAAATGTTTGGTTATAATGGTTGCATCTTTTCTCAGTAGCGGGGCACCAGTCTGATGGGGTTAAAAGTTCTAAAGAGCCATGCTGTTACTCCTAATGGGTGTAGATGTAGAAGAGGGGTTTGATGGCTCACCCCTGGTACTGTTAACATTTACAGTTAAGAAAGTTATATCCTTCTATGACCAGTGGTCAATGGTGGGTGTACCCTCCATAATGTTACTGGGGTGGGCCTCCCTCCTAAACCAGTATTCGTATAGGCCTTCCATCAAACTAGGTCACAAGTTCAGACCACGGGATATCATCATTAAGTCCTTGTGTGTTACTCCTCAATCGGAACACCCAGCGTTGTTCTTGCCTGAACAGCGTGGTGGTAGTCCAGTTGGCATTGGCCTCGATGATGGTCCATTTGAGGTTATTGGGAGTATGATTCATTTCTAGAAAGTGATTTTGTAATCTTGTGTTGGTCTTCTTGCACCGTATCGTGCTTTTATGTTCCCCTATGCGTAGTTTTACAGGTCTGGTTGTCATTCCCACGTATCTTTTATGACATGGACACGTGATAAGATAAATGCAGTTTCTAGTATTACAGTTTGTATGTCGTTTTTGTACCCATGGTCTGGCCATTGTTTTCGATGCCTCCGTCAGTGGACAAATGGAGCAGGTACCACATGGATGATGACCCTCAACAGGTGGTAGAGCCCACAGAGTGGGTTGAGTCTTGATGTTTTGTTTAGGTCGTGTGTGTACCAAAAGGTCTTTGAAATTCTGTGTCCTTTTATATGAGAACAATGGAGTTGGTCCTGGGTCAAGTGTCCCTGTCTGCAGAATACCCCAATGTCTTTTAATCAGTTTTTGGATTTTGTTAGAATTAGGGGTGAACGTGGTCACACATATAAGTGCATTGCTTTTGGGTTTCTCCTTGACTTCCAACAATGCCTCCCTGTGGTTATTCCTAGCTCGTTTGTGTGCTTTTCTTATTGTGCTTTGCGGGTAGTTGCGCACCGTTAGATTGTGTGACAAGATGGTGGATTGTTTCTCGAATTCACAAATTGTATTGCAATTTCGCCTGAGCCGGAGAAATTGTCCCACAGGAAGGTTATCCCTCAATGCCTTAGGGTGATGACTCTGGTACATCAGGAGACTGTTTCTGTCAGTAGGTTTTCTGTAGTTTGTGGTTAGTAATGTACCTTCTTGTAGGGTGATCCAGAGATCCAAAAAAGCAACACTGTCTTTGGATCTCGTGCCTGTGAACTTGAGAAAGGGATCTAGGGTGTTTAACCATACGAAAAAAGTGTCGCATTGATCCTCATCTCCTTTCCAGAAGAGTAGAATGTCGTCGATATAGCGTCGCCATATCATGAGGTTCTCTCTGTAGGGGTTGGTTACATTCAGAATAAACTTGGCTTCAAAGTTGGCCATATACATACAGGCTAGACTCGGCGCGAATGTGCTCCCCATACTAGTCCCCTGTATTTGATGGTATAGTTGTTTCTTACAGGCAAAGAAATTTTCTTTGAGGGCCACAGCTGCGCATTCGCAGATGAAAGAGACTGGTGTTTCGTAAGGCCATGGGTCAACATCCAGTAGCATGGCCTCCATGACCTCTAGTGTGGCATCCTGGGGAATATTCGTATATAGTGCCTCCACATCTAATGTGGCCAGTAGAGTGATTGATCCTGGGTCATTGAAATTTTCAACGAGGTTGAGGACCTCTGTAGTATCCCTTAGATAAGTAGGTGTTTTAGTGACAATGGGGCGTAGAAAAAGTCACAGAACTTGCTCAGTGGCTCGAGCAATGAGTTGATACCGGACACTATTGGGCGTCCTGGAGGAGGATTAGTCCCCTTGTGTATCTTCGGTAAGGTGTAGTAATAGGGTGTTCTGGGGTTGTCATTGGTCAAGAATTCTGCTTCCTGGGCAGTAATCCAGTCTTCGCTAACAGCTTCAGTTACCAGGCTTCTAATCTTCATAGTAAGTCTTGTTGTAGGGTCTTCCTCAATAGGGAGGTAGTATTTGGTGTCCGTGAGTTGGCGTTGGCATTCCACATCATATGTGCCTATGTCCTGGACCACGATGGCACCGCCTTTATCGGCTGGTTTGAGGATGATTGATGAGTCTTCTGTCAAACCTTTTAGAATACGTCTCTCATCTTTAGACATGTTATCAAAGGAATGACGATGTGGAAGATTCGTGACATCCTTCAGGACTACTTGTTCGAACGTAAGCACTTCGTTGGGAGTCATGGCTGCCGTAGGAGTAAAATTAGATTTCTTTTTCAGCCTGGTGCCCGTGATGGATGTCTCAGGTTTGCCCTGGAAGAAGGCCTTCAATCTCACCTTCCTGAAAAATTGGTGGAGTTCTTGATGCAATCTGAATAGATCCTCACAGGGTGTCGGGACAAAACCCAATCCCTTCTCCAAGAGATTGGATTCTCCCCTAGACAGTGCTCTGGAGGAGAGGTTAACAACTAGCGTATCGTTATGGTTGTCTTGCTCCTCAATAACATTTGCTCTGGTTCCTGCCAGTGCACGTTCTTCGTGCCGCTTTTCCGTCTTCCTCTTCCTCTGCCCCTTCCTCTGTTGTGAAAAGGGGGGTTCGGGAATTGGTGGTATTGCTGCATCTGTGATGGATATCCCACTGGTGTGTTCCACATGGGTGGGTGACCCACCCATTGACCCGGGTACGGTTGTTGCTGGAAAGGGTGGGGTGGGATCTGGGTCAGTGAGTAGCGACTCCAGCTATGAAGGGAGGATTTATGCACCACCATCAAGAGGATCTTGGAGGCAACCACCGCCACCACTGTTCCGGAATTTCCCACCCCACCCTTTCCAGCAACAACCCATGTGGAACACACCAGTGGGATATCCATCACAGATGCAGCAATACCACCAATTCCCGAACCCCCCTTTTCACAACAGAGGAAGGGGCAGAGGAAGAGGAAGACGGAAAAGCGGCATGAAGAACGTGCACTGGCAGGAACCAGAGCAAATGTTATTGACTGAGGATTTATCCGATTGAGGAGTAACACACAAGGACTTAATGATGATATCCCGTGGTCTGAACTTGTGACCTAGTTTGATGGAAGGCCTATACGAATACTGGTTTAGGAGGGAGGCCCACCCCAGTAACATTATGGAGGGTACACCCACCATTGACCACTGGTCATAGAAGGATATAACTTTCTTAACTGTAAATGTTAACAGTACCAGGGGTGAGCCATCAAACCCCTCTTCTACATCTACACCCATTAGGAGTAACAGCATGGCTCTTTAGAACTTTTAACCCCATCAGACTGGTGCCCCGCTACTGAGAAAAATGCAACCATTATAACCAAACATTTGGACATAAGAGGCTAACGCCTCCAAATGTAATCACAATTGAATGTAGTAGATGGTTGTATGCTCTGAGTGAATTCAACCTAGTACCGTACAATAGGCACTATACTTTCACCGCTACTCACCATGTGGTTGGTCCACACGGCAGTTCAATTTGACACAAATAAACACAATACAGGACACTTGGGCTCCGAAAATTTCTGTAATGGCCCCTGACCCGGGACGCCTAGATCCCCCATCTCCAAGCAAGGAGCATTGTCATCTTGTAAGGGGTGGCCCTCGGTGATAAGATGTATAAGCTAGTATTTTACACATCGAGCTGATATCCTTTTGTTGCATAACTTTATTGAGACACAGCGAGGTCAATGATACCACTCCCCACATGACTAGGAGCAATTGAATCAACAACACCATCGTAACTGCACTAGGACTCTATCCATCTTTGTCCAAGAGTAGTACGATTTTGATGTTTTACATCTGACTATAATGGCATAAAATAGGAGCCTTTAGTTCATAGGGAACCACTATAAGATGGCCGCCGCACATGTTATTTACATTCCACACTCCTCCGATCCCGGGGTGACGTCACTCATGGCACGCCCTCCCAATTCCCGTCACTTCTGCCTGCAAGCATTCATAATCGGATGGACGCCGCTTCAAATTCTCCGGCATCCATCCAGCGGCAGGGCAGGTAATGGGCCAGAACGAAGGGGACTGAATGTGAGTATTACTCCGCTGCTTCAACTAGTCAACGACAGGTACGTTGAGCATGCATGGGGCTGACTTCGACTCTCTTGATCCACAGAGATTCCCCCTCGAGACCGCGGGGACAGCCGAAGAGGCACAAGACTTTGCTTTTTAAGGGGTAATCAGTATGTAATTTTAGAATGAGTGTGTATGAGCTATGGGTGAATAGACCTCACGTATCTATAAGTATTTCTCATGACCTAACTTGGGTATGATATCTCCCGGCATTACGTGATACTTAATTACGTGATAAGAACTTCACACACAAAACGAGCGTTTGCATTACTGAAGCACTGGTGGCCACCATGATGATAAACGAGTGTTTTTGTCACACCGCACTCGGTAAAAACGTGTATGCACAGCCATCACAGACAAGTGCATGAGATCTCACCAATGATGCAAGACAAAGACAGCCGCTGCTATCACACGTGCACATGAGGCAGTGATAGTATCTCTAGGGCACGTTTTCCCATACACTGCGAGCACGATATGTCAGGCGATAACGCAACAGTACAATAAATCTATTGTGGATCGCTATTCGCCATTACTCATGTTTGTCTCTATATGTGTGTCTTGTTCTTTTCCCTTTGGCTCTAACCATAAGGTAACAGGTTGGAACACGGAGAGGTGTTCCTTCAAGCGCAAGTAACGCATACAATCCTGAGAGAAGGTACCATAGGAAGATAGGGTGTCTTTTCCCTACTCCTATTTAATTATATTTTATTTCACTTTCACACGGTCCTGACGAAGCGCACGGGGATCCAGTAGGGACCCAATGATAGCGCGAAACATGTTGACCAACACGCACACTCACAGTCACACACGGGCACTAGGAGCAGTGGAGTAATACCCTGACCTCTATGTTATCTGTCAATAGAGGTGCCCCAACGCCCCTGTATAATTCTTTTATCCTTACCTCCCAGACCAACGAATAAACTTTTTCCCACAGTACTGGTGGGGTAATTTTAAACACTAGCACTAACCCTTTTAGGCCCACACACCCGCATGCACAACTGCGGCGTCTCCTAAAAAGATCTCCGACAAAGAGCCCTCTCGCGGGGCCCGTGGGGGACAGCAGCGCCACCCCCACGAGGAGCAACGCCCGATGATGAAGCATGACACCTGAAAGGGTGTGTGAGGGCACTAATTCCTAAAGGAGAAATTCCCCGACCTTTGTCAATAGGGAACCACATATAGAGACCTCCTTCTTTTTCTTCTTTTCCCTTCCATCTCCTTCGCCAACATAACCAAATTGGTTATGAATCTTAACTTCAGGAACAGTTACCATACAGTGATTACATGATTTTCTCACCTATCAGGGCTGAAAAATGAAGCCTTGGTGAGAATGTGAGGAAGGTTTCATAATCACTACCTAATTTTCCCACAACTTTAGTTTTTAACCATGTATAGTGGTAGTGCCCAATATTATTATTTATAAAATGAGGATGCTTTTAAAACCCTATCACAATTTTAACAAATTGAGACCCAAGGTAATTTTGGTCATAAATCTTGACATAAAAAACTCCAAGAGCCCTGGATTAGCTCGATAAGCGCCAAGATGGGGCTTGCAAAACAGCATCCTAGATAAGACAACATGCTTTCTCGAGTAGGTGAGGGGATGCATCCTTTTTTTAATTTTATTTTATAAATTACCAAATATGGATCCTACCTTCATTCATCGAATCAGTTACTTAAATATTTAATATACGATCGAATGAAAACCTGGGCTTTTGAAATTCAAATATGGGGCCTGATTATGATAGCGGTGGACCCGCCACCGGCAGGCTGCCGGTGGCGAGTTCACTGCCATCGTGAAGCCAATTACCGCCCGCCAGATTGTGATCGGGGGGGTGTGCTGGCGGGCAGAAAGCCCGACCGCCACGAGTCCGACAGAAGCAATCGTTATTATTGCCTATCGGACCGCCCCGCATCCTCACAATCGTGGCGGTGCCTAGCAGGCACGTCCGCCAGATTAGGATGCTGGATCCCCGCCAGCCTTTCCATGGTGGTTCACCCGCCATGGAAAGGCTAGTGGGGATTGACTTTTGGGGCCCATTGCGGGCCCCCCGTGGGCAGGGGCAGTTTGGATTTGAACGTGGGGGGCACCTATGGTGCCCCCCTACATTTCCCTGCACCATGTGGCAGGCACCGCATGGTGCCTGCCAGGTAGTGCAGGGAAAAGCAAAGCCTACCTTTTTAACATTGCAGCGGGTGCTGTATCCAGCAGCACCTGCTGCAATGTTAAAAATGCCTTTTGCAATATCATATGTGTGACCGCTGCCTTATAGGCGGGCGGACCCCATCACTGGGACGATGGCGGACGGACAGAAGTCCATCCGCCATCGTAATGACCCCCATAGTCTCTTGATAAACCAGAGCCTCACAGTCTAATTCGTGTTTTACTTTAGGGTCCAATGCCAATTAAAGAGAAGCTGAACCCTGGCTTTCTAGGTAGCACTGCACCTAGCAGAAAAAACACAATCACCTGCAATCTGGAGCCAGTAAGGAAAGGATGTCATTGTTTCTAAGAGATCTCTGCGTATCGCCTAATTGGATCATAGTGCTGCAAAGTCTGGCAAGGTAAAAAGCAGGGAAATAGAAATTCATTTTAATAAAGAAATAAATAATGTGCTTTCTTGAAATCATAAGGCACACACAATTGGCTATTGAATACCAGTATTATGGTGATGGCAACCATTTACTGTTTCGGTGACTGCTTTCTCTATTCAAAATATATTAGACTCTTTATAATTTCTAAAGATACCATAATGACTGTAGGTTTAGGAAACTAATCATAAGAAAGATTTAATTAACCAGTATTAATTACTGACTCCCTTTTACAAAAAGTCTTACTGAGTAATTGTTAGGGTCCATTAGGGGTCTTACAAAGCATGACCACATCAGAAAGCTGCAGTCAAATGGGCTTTTTTGCAATATGAGAGGCAAATAGTGATCTGTAAGAGGACTGAGGTCAGAGTTCTTCATCTCTACATCTAATGCATATGCAGTTATGGAATACTTAAATTATCTAAATCAAGCTTCAGACATGCACCTCAGCTGAACGTGCTTCTTTTGAAATCTCTCAAATGAACTGTAATGCATTTATACTTTCTACAGAAAATTTAAACTGCATTCTCAATATTGTCCTTGAGAATGATTTGAATTCCAAAATGGGAAACCATCCATTGTAAATAACGACTGAATATTAACTCTGTGAAATGAAATATTGCTAGTATCATCATAAACAACCCAACAGTGTGCAAAGTGACATGAACAAAAACAGATGAATTGGCTGATAGAAAACTTGATAGCAACTTTGATTATGAAGCTCTTAAAATTATATTTTAACTCTGGGCTAAGAGCAGCACTACAAATCATAAGGAAAATATAGCTCAATTTATCAAAGGATCAAAGGCACTCTAAATTACAGAATCACAAGCATAGGAGGCAAGGCACCGGGCCCAGATGGTATCCCTATTGACTTGTTTAAATCCAACATCGATCCTTTTTTGTTTAATCTACACATTAACTGTTTAGGTAGCACCCTTGCTAGTAAATGTGCTGATCTTCCTCAAGTTGGGCACTTCTATATGCAGATGATGCTGTACTTATGGCCCGCACCCCCTTGGGCTTACAGCGACTACTCTACGAATTTGGCCAATTTCTTCAGAATCACGGTTTGAAAATTAATATTAAAAAAACCTTTGGAATGAAACTTGGGAAAAAAGCCACAAACTGCTGTGATGTCTTTAGTGAGAGTACGAAAATTATGTTTACATCAACATTTTCCTACTTAGGTATCCTATTTAATAAAGAAGGGAATTGCAATAGTGCGGTCAGGTCCAGAAGGCTTCAATTTGTTAAAAGCACTGCAGCTTTGTTTAATTTCTCTAGGAAGTTGAGCATCAAACATCCAAGAGAAATGATGACCATTTACAAGGCTAAATGAAGGCCGACTGCCATGTATGGGTCAGAGCTGTGGGGCTACTCAGATGTTGATTTACTTCAACTGGCAGAAAATGCCTACTTAAGGAACCTTCTTGCCCTCCCGAAAAGTTGTTCCACCTTTGTTTGTCATTATGAACTGGACGTTCCCTATTTAGCAGACTTGATTAAGATCCGCCTGTTCTGCTCTGGCATAAGATTTGGACATCTGAATATACAGAGCTTAACTGTTCCATTGTAGAGGATTGTCTCAGATCTGCGTCTGCTTTTAAAATTCCCTGGCTCAAATTTGTTCGTGACCTTCTGGCTGATATCGGCCATCTTGAGTATTTTGACCATCTAGAGCTTTTGATTAAGCATCTCAAGAAAAGCTTTAAAACTAAAATCTAACTCACTACTCGAGGAACTGAGGTTATCCTCTGAGATTTTTTTTTTTTTTTTTTTTTTTTTTGTCCTCATCTCACCAATAAGCTTATACGGGTCTTATGAAGCCGATATTTCAGTCTGTGGGCCCTCCGGCTTACCGCACTAGCTTAGGTCGCCTGACCAGTCCTGCTCGTTTTGGGACTTGGTGTAATCATAGGACGAACTATATTAATTTCAAATTACGTCCCCATCTCGTAAGAGGTAGCCAGATGTTTATCGAGCTATCCCCTTCTCCTTCATGATCCAAGCGAGCCATAGCAAATGCGGCTTTAAGCCATTCTTCACTTTTTGGGGGAAGGGAATCCTTCCACCTTTTACATATCTCTCGCCGTGCGAGTATAATCATATATAGAAGTAGCCCGCGCTGGATCTGCGGTGCAGTCTGACAGAATAGTCCATCGTCCCCAAAGAGGACTAGTGCCAAATTTACATCAATATTAGCTTTAAAAATGTCTTGTAAAATGTCACCGATCCCCTTCCAAAAATTCTTTAACTCAGGACACTCAAAGAAGATATGAAGGTCATTGGCAGTTGGCAACAAACATCTAGGACATTTTGGTGCTGGGGACGGGGCAAACTTAGCTATCTTGGCTGGGGTATAATAAAGCCTATGTATAACAAAAAAGTGGTTCTTCTTTAAGCTTGCAGGTTTAATAAATTTATATAGTACTTTCAGTGATGGCTCAAACAGGGCGTCTATACATGGTTCAAGAGGGGTTTGATTCCAAACTAGGGTAGGGGATGGGATCTCCTGATCTTCCGCTTCTAACAAATAATTGTACCACACTGATATCTCCTTCTTTATTGGGTGTGTGGAGTGGCACAAACTCTCTATGTCCCAATTCCCTCTTGTTTCGCCTTTTTCTGCATCAAACCAGGATACCAGTTGTAAATATTTAAATCTGGAAAACCCTGTACCAATCCTAGCCCTCAATAGTTCCCATGAATGTATCCCCCTGAATCCAGCAGCTCAGACCAGATGTTTATGCCCGCACTCTTAATGGGTACCGCGAGGCTATCTCTAAGACAACAGGGAGTTCCAGGGGAGCCCCAAATAGGTGCTAGATCGGAATAGTATCCTATCCCCCATCTAATTCTGACTTTGTACCATATTTCCAAAGCTGCCTTGAGGACCTTCAGACGTACTCTCTTGAAGTATTTTGGGGCCCCGAACTTATATAAAAACGCCTCACCTCCTCCTCCTCCCTCCATTCTTACCATTTCTCCCAACAGCATTCCCCACGCCGACTCATCCGGTTTCCCCAGCAGCATCCGAACTTCCTTAAATTGAAATGCTGCTGCGTACCAGTTTATATCAGGAAGAGCCAGCCCCCTTTTTTTAATCTACGTCTCAATTTCTTCCATGACATTCTCACACCCTTGTCTCCCCAGATGAAACTCCCGATCTTACTCTGCACCTTACTGATGCACTTATATGGGAAGACCAAGGGTATTGTGGAGAACAAATACGAAAGCTTGGGAAGAATAACCATCTTTACTAAATTAACTTTCCCATAAATAGTTAAGGGAGGTTCCTCCATCTAGCAAAGAGGCGGTCTATTTCTTTGGTTATTCTGTTCAGATTAATCTGGGGAATTTTTTCCAAATCTTTAACAATGATGATACCTAAGTATCTTAACTCGTTGCTAGTTGTGCCTTTCCATTGATCTAAGTTCCAGCACATCACCTCAGTCTTTGATGTATTTACTAGATAACCTGACAGAGTCCCAAACCTCTCCAAAAGCTCCTCCACCCGGGGAATAACCACCACAGGATCGTTGGTGTACAATATTAAGTCATCAGCATACAACGCTAACTTACAGCTATAATGCTGAGACTTAAAGGGATAGATCGAATCATCTAATCTAATGGCTTGAGCTAACGGTTCAATATAAATGTTAAACAGGAGAGGCGAAATCGGGCAACCCTGCCGGGTCCCCCTCTGGATGTTAAAACTAGGGGTCAGGAGACCGTTCAACAGAATCCGGGCAGAGGCTCCCTGGTAACAATGTCTCAGGGTTTGAGTAAAAATCGGGCCGAATCCCATTACGTCTAGTACTTCCCAAAGGTACACCCAGCAAACCCTATCAAAGGCCTTGGCCGCATCCAAGGCAACTATGGCCAAAGGATCAGATCTTTCAATGGCCAAGTCGATATTTCCTATTAATAATTGAGTCTGTCTCTGGATGTATCTTCCAGGGACAAAGCCCTTCTGATCAATATGGATCAAGCCTGGAATCAATTTCGCCAATCTCCCCGCTAAAATACCCATAAAGATCTTGTAATCGGCATTCAGCAGGGAGATTGGACGATATGAATCGGCCTTTAGCGGATCCTTGCCTGGTTTTAGAATCAGGACAATTGTAGCCTCCTTCCAAGACTCCGGGACTTTACCTGTGGGGCAGTACACTGAATTAAAAATGGTACCTAGTACCGGGGACAGCTCCTCTACTAACAGTTTGTACACTTCATTCGGAAGCGAGTCCATACCTGCAGCCTTTTTATTCCTACATTTTTTGATTTGCTCAGCTATCTCCTCTACTGTAATGGGGGCCTCCAAATTTTTACGACTCTCCTCTGACAAAGAAGGCAGAGATTTAGTCCTCAACCATGTTTGTATAATATTTGGAGATGGAGCTAAATCTTCTTTATAGAGATCCGAAAGAGAGAGAGCAAACAAGTTTGCATGTCTTCAAAGCTCCTCGATTTCTCCCCTTTGCTGTTAACTATCAGTTCGGTAATATTATTCTTAGATCGATTAGTTCTTGCTTTCCAGGCCAGTAAGGCACCTGCTTTCTCCCCATATTCAAAATTTTGCATATTCCTAGTATGCCATTGTGCCCTGCATTTTATATCTAATTTCCCCCTGTAATCCTGTCTTGCATCTTCTAGGTCACTCATAACTTGTCGCAAATGCCCTTGGTCCCCATGACTTAATCTGTTCCTCTCACTCTCTAACTTGGCTATTTTTTCCTCAATTAGTTTTAGGGCCCTAGCCTCAGCTCTGTTTTTAGAACATATAAGACCATGGAACCTCCCTCTCAAATTTGCCTTATAGGCATCCCAGATAAAATCCATTGTTGTGGAGCCCATATTCAAAGAGAAAAATTCTAACGTGGACTGCTTTACGGCCTGAATAATTTCGGGATTCTGAAGCATTGCCCTATTGAGCGTCCATCTTGTCTGCATCGAGCGCCCTTTACTTTGAAGTGAAAACTGCACTGGGGCATGATCTGAAAGATGGCTTGGCAAAACTGAAATTCCTCCAGGCCACCCAGAGTGGATCTATCCATCAATATATAGTCGATTCTGGAGGAGTGACGGTGCTTTTTGCTGTAATACGTATATCCCTGTAGATCTCCCTTCTTTGCCCTCCACGCAACCACTAAGTCCAAGTCGTGTAGCATGTTTACCAATGCACGACATACCCTAGGGGCCCCGACATGATAACTCACGTTGGACCTATCTTTTGAAGGGTCCAAGAGAACATTGAAGTCTCCACCTATTATAATAGGAGGGGTTTCCATTATCAGTTTTGATTGCAACTTGCAGATGTATGTTGGGTCGTCTACATTAGGGCCATAAAATGAAGCACAGACTAAATCTGAGTTTTCCAAAGCCAATTGTACGACCAACCACCTCCCAGTGTGATCCGACTGCGAATTTTTTATAGAACAGGGGGCTCCATGTTTAATCAAGATTGCTACACCCCTACTGTGGATAGTTTGCTGCGATGCAGAGTAGCATTTTATCCAAGGCACTCCCGAAAAAACAGACTGACTTTCCAAAAAGCTCAAATGCGTCTCCTGCAGAATACACACCTGAGCCGAGGAAAGTTCTAAATATTTTAAAATTAGCCTTTGCCTACGGGGACACCTTAACCCATTAACATTCCAGGAGATAAAAATAATCCTACTGTCCCTTTTATTTTGGTTTCCTGCCATTAAACTGCTGATCTGTTACACCATCTTGACAGTATTTCCTTAAATCTAAAGTGAGATGAGGTTCATTTTTTTTATTTTTTACCCACTGCTCCCCACCCAGTACATCCAGTGCACCTCCCCCCTCCCATCTCCCCCAATACCACCCCTGCCCATGAGGAACCCTCCCTTCCAATAGGCGAACCTATTCGGCCCCTTTCCCCCCCTTAGTGTAAAAACTATATGTATATTTTAAATCCTGCTATCAGCAAACAAAATATCAAATGATATCTCCCCTCTTCCTCAATGCCCTCCTTCCCCCCCCCGCTCAATTTTGATTTTCGCTATAAGTTCATCTGCCTCCTCGCTAGATCTAATCTGATACATATGATTCTTCCACATTACGCGTAATTGTGCAGGGAACTTTAACTGTGCCTTAGCCCCAATGCTATTCAACTCCTGCATTCTTTTCCCTAACTCCCACTGTCGTGTTGCTGTCACATGAGAAATATCTGATCTTATTTGAAAGGAGAAGGGACTAGAACCATTTGAAGTTACGGTACCTTCTTTGAGGGCGGATGTCAAAATCTGCTCCTTAACTGAATAAGTTAGGAAATTCACCAATATTTTCCTTGGCTTTTGTCTTGCAAGGTTCCTTCTGAAGGGGTCGCGATGAACCCTTTGTATTTCCCTTACTAGATCTACTTCAGACGCGTTTTTTAGCACTGTCTCTTTTAGCACAGATATCACGAACCCCTTTATGTCCGATCCTTCCAATGCTTCAGGGACATTCAAAAGCCGCAAGTTGTTTCTCCTGGAGTAATTCTCCAAGCGCTCGATATCGTCTTTCAGTTCTTTATTCTGGACCGTTAATTTCGCCAGTTCCGTTGTAGTAGAATGCATGGTGTCCCTGATTTTAGGGATTTCCAGTTCAATTGCGTCTGTTCTTAATACGACTTCATCTAGCCTTTTGGCTAGTACTTCACAGGAAGCTTGAATAGCTGCCTGGTTCGCTTCAGAGACTGTAAATCTATTGGTCATTTCCGCTTGGTTTGCCTCGGACACAGTAAATCTATTGGCCATTTCATCCTTCATAGCCAATAATATATCGGCCAGGGAGTGAGACGTATCTGGAGAACCTGGCGTTCCTGTTGTATCGACTGGTTTTTCCATTATTGTGTTATCTTCTGTGGTATTGAGAGAAGTGATGTTGGAGGCCTTAAGGGATTTCAGAGACACATCTGGAGGATCGTCTATGACTAAGGCTGAATATCTGTTTGATAAGCTCACTGATGGATGCGTACTTAATATCCCATCAGAGGCTATACCAGGCACTTTCACAACATTGCCCATCCCCCTATTGAAGAGCTTACAGAGCTGGATGTTTCTGCCAATAGACTGCCCTGACCCACATTCTTAGGTATATCACCTACTGAGGCTGTAGAGGTAGACATGACTTTATAGTAAGTTTTAAGCGAGGGTGTAATTTTAACCTTAGAGGGAACGACCTTCTTACCCCTTCCTTTTCCCTTACTAACGTCAGCCCCTTTGCCTTTTAGGTTGACACCATCTTCCGTGAGAGTTCCCTTATGCCTACGCTGTCGCGTGGATGTTTTTACCTCAGAAATTCCTGAAGAGGTTTGTGGAAACAGACTGGGTTTGATAATGTCGTGATTAAATGAGTGGGCAACTCTTGTTCGTAGTGTATATCTATTTATTTTTTGTAGGTGATTATCTACTACCACAGGCCCACCTAACTTGCCAACTTCTCCTGTCTCCATACACTTTCCTTGTGTCTCACCCTGTACCTCTTTTACCTGGACTTTCTTCTCAGTTTGAAAGTTATATGAGCCAAGCGCCGGGGGTATTAAAGCTTCATTTTTGGTGTCTCCCGTAAGAAAGAAGAATTTCTTCTTACCTTCGTTACCGCAGTTAGAATGTGCGTCCTCCAAAGCTTTGTGCCTCCAGACTCGGCGACACCCTACCTGAAGGTCTGCAACTACTCCTGGAACACTGCAAACACGGGGAATTGGAGGCACGCATATGCTAGTACTGGCTCTGCCTCCCGCGACTCGGAACAGGAAAAGTGCTAAATCGCGCCTCCGCCGAGTCCGAGCAGCTTCCTCCCAGCGCCAGCCACTAACCACGCCGACTGCTCCACTCTCCCTACCGCCGATATCAGTGTGACCGAGCCTGGAAATCAGCTCCAGTCGCATTTCCTCAGGTACAGGGGGGGAGAGGGGGGGTCAAAAAAAGAAAGAGAGGGAGAGAAAAACTCCTCTAGCGGGGATCCATAACTATTTGATAGAACCCAAGGGGGAGCCGAGCCGCGGCCGTTTAGCTAGCGGCCGCCATGTTCCTCGGTGTTTGACAGAGGTTATCCTCTGAGATTAACAAACCTTCTGTTCTGAAGAACCAACTGATCTTGACTACTTTTGACATGCAACCTTACCTAGCAAACGTATACAATCCACACCATAGATATGTTTTGACACACTTTCGGTTGGATATCTTCCACCACCTAACAAGCTTTCCTACCACTAACAACTGGCTGCATGAACTAGTGAAATGCCCCTGTGACAAAGTATCCATACAGAGTACTAGGCACAGCCTTTTTTTCTGTAAATATTACTCAGATCTGCAAGATTGTTTTATTAAGCCTCTGTTAAAACCGCTTGGTTTTGAGCAATGTGGACCAGCTTTTATCTATCTGCAATCCCTTCCAAGTCTGTATTCATGTGTTGTATTGTCCCGGCTCTTATGGGCTGTCATTAGGCAGAGTAAGTTGTTGTAGATATTTTATTGTTAGTAGGAAGATGCTTCTGTCTGTTTTTATCTATATGTTTTTATCCTTTATTTTAGTTTTTAATTCAGATACTTTTATATTTTTTGTATGTTTTTATGATTCACATTGTGATTTCGAATAAAGCTTATTTGAATTGAATTGAATTACAGAAACACAATGAAAAAGTATTTAGCGATTCGGGCAGCCTCTGGCATGTTCTAGGTACCTGAAAAAGGAGAGCGCAAATATACTTTCACACGTATATGTTGGAAACATGTATCAAACAGAAATGAGTAAGACTCAAATACATTCAGTTATAGAAGTAACCAGACATAAAAATGACATGGAGAAGACGGGAGGAAACTGATAAACTGTAAAATAATGGGGCATGCATGAAAGGTTGAAATGTGAGATCATTTGAATTAAAGGCACCTCGCATTAGGATGCATGCACAGCTGTCTATGGCTCAGCTACTCCTGGGAGCAATACGGACCTTTTTACCTCAATTAATGAAAGACAGTGCAGTGAGAAATTGGGTTGTTGAATTAGTTAGGTGTTAACCTTACTAAGCTACAACTACAATCCCTGCCAGACTAAACCACAAACGTCACTAAAATAACCTGTGTTTCACCCTCTGGGAGCTTGGCACAAAAGCAGTCAGGCTTAACTTGGAGGCAATGTGTAAAGTATTTATACAGCACATAAACAGTAATAAAATGAAAACACAAGAAAAATCCCATACCAATTTAGAAAAATAGTGTACATTTTAATACAGTATACCAAAATGACAAAAAGCCAATCAGTAGAACCAGAGTTATGAATTTTTAAAGATTAAGGTAAAAACTAACACCTAAAAGACCAAAGTGCCAGCCACGGACATGTAGTCTCTCGAGACAGGGTCAAGTATAAAAACATGGATGACCACGATGGAGCATGGGTTGGATACCAGAAGTGGATTGGGACCTGTCAGCGCTTACCTTTGGCCTTAGAAGAAATTTCAAGAACAATTATCTGACCAGGTAAAGTTTCAGCGATGCAAGGCTGTAGGCGGTGTCCGAGGAGGATGCATTTTCATTGGAGAACCACTGTATGAAGTCACAGTGAAGATTTCTACATTCAGACTTAATCTCTTTATTGGAAGTTGAAAATCTCCAGCAGGACGAAGCTGCAAGCTGTAGCCCACAATTGCTCCACGAGGCCGGATACCCCTTCTGTGAAGGACCGCTGAAGAAGATTTGCTGCTGTGGAGAACAACATATCAGGAGTTGCCGCATAGTCAGGCCTACCGGCAATGAATCTTGTGTGGATCGACGAGCAGGTCGGTCCCAGTCTCCTCACAGTTCTCAGAACACTTTTTGGCTAAATATTTTTTAAGTCCCACGTTTTGGATTTTGGCTAGCTAGGCACCTTTAGCTCAACTTTCAAGGGTCCAGGTCTGGAGAGGCACCACTTGGAGGGTCAGGACTCACTCAGGCTGGGTACAGGTGTGTTTTCAAGATGGTTGGAGCATGTTCGGTCCTTGAGGCTCTGATCAGGAGTCCAACCAACTAACGCTTGGAATCACTCTGGTAGTCCTGGATGGTACTACAGCAGCAGGGCAGGCCTCTGGGGGTTCAATGCAGCAGAGCAGTACATCCAGGTGCAGAAAAGCAGTATTCTGAAGCACACAGCAGGCCACAGCAGTGGGCAGTCCTCAGAGAGTCCTTCCACAGGTCCAGAAGGTGAACTAAAGAGTGGGTCTGAGGGTCCTATTTTTATACCTGGTGCCTTCTTTGAAATAGGGGAAGTTTCTAGAGATTGCCCTTTGAAGTGCTCATAATTTCCTGCTTCTCATGCCCTTGCTCCAGCCTGACTACAGGCTCAAGGAGGTAGTGTGAAGTCCTTTGTGTAAAGGCAGGGCACAGCCTATTTAATTTGAAAGTGGGCCCGTGCCCAGCTGCCCCCCATCCTGCGAGTGATAACCCATCCATGCACATCTAATCTCTCCATTGTGTGGCTGTCTGGGATGAATATACAAAGTCCAACTGCCAACTGCACCCAGTCATGTGACCCAGGAACACGCTGCAGGCACCAAATGGTTAGGGCAGGAAAATGGCAACATTCTAAAAGTAGCTGTTGAAAATTGAGGTTTCTGGTTGGCAGAATATACACCCTGTCAAAGCAGGAGCCACAGTCCTAGTCAGGGTGAGTCAGATACACTACTTAAATTGAACTGTGCTCACCCTCTGGTAGCTTGGCACAAAGCAGTCAGGATTAACTTAAGAGACAATGTGTAAAGTATTTGTGCACACTTTAATTACATTAACACAATGAAAACACCACAAACAAGACTCCACACCAATTTAGAAAAATAGAAAACATGTGTCTGAGTAAAACAAGACCAAAAATACAAAAATCCAATTATTATACCTCAAGATATAAATTTTTAAAGATTAAATGTGAAAGCAGTGCTTAGAAGTCCCTAGTGGTCAAATTATTACTTGATATCGAGAGGGACTGGTACAAATCCAAAGTTCAGGCCGACTGCGATGGAGGGCAGGCCGGCTACAGAACACAAGCAGGGCCTGCTAAGAAGAAGTACTGCTTGTGTTCTTGTGTTGTATGGAGCAGTAATTGACGTCAAGCACATGATCAGAATTTTCCCTGGAGTCAAGTCACTGCATCAGACGAGCCTCGCACAAGGGCATTGAAGATTCGGCTCTGCGTCATCGCCGAGCCTCACAGAAGGTGTCAAGAATCAGTGCTGCATCATCATCGAGTCACGTCGTCGTTGATTTGGCACTGCGCCGGTAGGCAATACATTGATTTTACTCATGCAATTGGGTCGATGGACAGATTTTTGTAGAAAAACAGCTGCAGACCCACTTTTGAGGCCCAGGACTGGAGGAGGCACCTCAGGCATGGGTAGGACGCACAGATGGCAGAGTCCAGCAGAACCAGGAGAATTGCAAGAAGTCTTTTGTGACCCTGAGACTTAAGAAAACAGGGGCCATTGGAGAAACTTGGATTCAAGGATGTAGAGAACAGGTCCAGGCAAGCAGCAGCAGGCAGCAGGCCAAAACAGCAGAGCAAGTTGCAAAGTGACAGTCTCTCCTGTAAGACAGCAATCAGCAGGCAGCAGGTCAACAAAGCAATGCAAGTAGCAAAGTGGTAGTCCCTCCTACAGCACAGCAGCTCTCCTTCCGGGTAGAATGCCCTCGGTTCCAGAAAAGTTCTGATTTAATGGTGTCAGGGGTCCAGTACTTATGTCCAAATGTGCCTTTGAAGTGGGGGAGACATTAAAGAGGCCTTTGAAGATCACAAGACCCCTGCCTTTCCTGCCTTGGCTCCAGACTCACTACAGGGGAGCATGCAACTCTTTGTGTGGGGACAGGCACAGTCCAATTCAGGTGCCATTGTTAGCTCCTCCCTCCCATCCTACCTCAGGAAGGCCCATCAGCCTGGTGATGGGCCTTAAGGATGCAAATGTCACACCCTTTTTCCCTTTGTGTGACTGTCTAGAGAGAATGCACAAAGCCCAGCTGTCACCCATCCCAGAAGTGTATTCACAGACAGCAGAGGCACAGGATGGTTAAAGTAAGATATTGCCATTGTTCTAAAAGTGGCATTTTCAGACTTACAATTTAAAATCTGACTTCACCATAAGTTGTGATTTTTTAATTGTGAGTCTAGAAACACCAAACTCCAAATTTCTATCTGCTCCCAACTGAAGATTACACTAAAAAGATGTTTACGGCAAACCCAATGTTAATCTATGGAAGAGATAGGCCATGCAGTAATGAAAAAGGAATTTAAGAGAATTTCACTACCAGGACATGTAAAATTTCAAGTACATGTCCTTCTTTTTAAATATACTGCTCCCTGCCCATTGGGCTACCTAGGGCCTACCTTAGTGGTGAGTTACATATAATAAAAAGGAATGTTTGGGCCTGGAAATAGGTTAAGTTGCCAGGTTTAAACTGCACACACAGGCTCTGCAATGGCATGCCTGATCCATGTTTAAAGGGCAAGTGAGTGGGTGGCGCAATCAGTGCTGCAAGTGTTAGACCTGGCCCTTTTGACAGTTTTATCCCCAAAACATTTGCCTTTTGCCTCCTATTTTTCAGACCCTGTTTTCGTTGGCTATAGGATTCTGGGCACTTTAACACTGTTGATCAGTGCTAAAGTGCATATGCTCTCAGGATAAATTGAGATATGATTGGTTAACCATGATTGGCATATTTGATTTACTGGTAAGTCCCTAGTAAAGTGTATGGTGTGTGCCAGGGCCTGTAAATCAAATGCTACTAGTGGGCTTGCAGCACTGGGTGTGCAACCCACGAGTATCCCTGTAAATGTGCCTCAGACCTACCACAGTAGTGTCTGCGCATGCAGTTTGTAACTGCCATGTTGTCCTGGCAAGTGCAGACAAATCGGAGGCTCGTTTAGCAGTGCTAGGCGTGGATAAGAGTAGTGATGGATATGGCTGTACCTTCAGATATTTTGCTGGATGGGCACAGAGATAACAAATGGAGGGGCATTTTCTGTAAATGTCATTCTCTCTTGTTTTTCATTCTTGTAGCAATGAAAGTCCATTAAACATGCAGCAGTCCTATCCCCATCATTTCCCTTGGTCCATTAAAGTTCGCTGTTTTTTTTGTTGCTTTGTGGCTCCTCTCATTCTGATGGACTACTCAAGCTGAAATGCTTTTTTGAGTACCCTGAGAGTGAGGAGACTGAATGAGTGCCCCCTACTTTAGTCTGAAAGGCGGAGAGACCAATTCAGTGTGGCCCACTCTCCCCACACAGTGGATAGCAAAAACCTATTTATAGCATTTAGCAGCAGGGAGAGGTGCCTGCTGGCTTTCCTGTATATATTAAGCAGAAAGTCATAGAGCGTACAGAGACACCATTGTGGATATTGCTTTTTGAAAGTTTCAGATGGTTATGAACATTATGTGGATAACTTTTATATTAACTGATCACATACATCAGAACAAGCGCTTACGGTAAATGTTTAAGATAACCAGTGCACATAATTACAGATGCCCCTAGTTCTTCGCAAACATGTCTTTTTTTGTAATAACATTTGTTGAAGACTCGACAATGTCGGCAGCCCACAGTAGACAGCTCCACTCTCTGTCTTATTTATTTACTGTACTTTCCTCCAGGCTGTCAAAAGGGGATACACAATTTTTCTACCAGATTTAACCCCTAGAAGTCGTACATGAACATCTGCAGGCAGGCAAAGGCTCCAGCATTGCTTTCTGGGTAAAGGACTGTCCCAGACTATTCTCTGAAGAAAAACCCTAAAGCACATCCTTTTTGACTGGGCTCTTTGAACTAGGAGGATACCCTGATTATTATTGGTGCAAAGTCATAACGAAATGCGAAACTTTGCACAAATAAGCTAGGGCATCCCTCCATCTTCTTGAGCATCATTTTGCCCTGGACCCACACGGCCCTGATGCTTTGGTGATTGCAGAGTGTGGAGCATAGTTCTCCCAGCCTACCTCTTATCTGTGAAAATAATCTGAGGTCCCGATCTCTGATGGCCTAACTTCTGCTTCTGGTGACCCTGTCTACACTAAAGCTCCCAGCAAGCTGAATAATTTTAGAGACAACGATACAGAAATCAGAGTTTCAAAGTTTGGTTGTTTTGATTTTAGAGCCCTATGTCTATCCCTTCCACGTCCATAGATATAGTGGTTCAAAGGCACAAGGGGACCCTACCACTCAATCTCAGTTCATCAGTTGATACTAAAAAAAAGTGGTTATCTTCAGTTCCCCTGCACTCTTTATGCCTTGGCAACCTGAACATTTCACCACAATCATCCATTCAGGTGATATGGTTCCCTCAAATTAGTGCACTGGAAAACTACCATGGATGCTGAACAAATTTCACACCATTTGGCCCCCCATTTCAACAACTGACTTTAGAGACCAGTTGGAGCTCTAACTCTTCACTGGCTGATCTGTGTCCAGTAAACCATTACAGTACACTGGGGCCACATTGGGTGTTTTAACTATAAATGGCCTTGGACTTTGGGATTTATTCCTTTGGCAGCCATATTTGGACACCATATTTCTCTGTGCCTGAGAATCACAGTACAATTTTGGGTGGAAGGGTTTTGGGTGTTTTACATATTTGAGTGTTGTGATATTTGTGCAGATTCCGAAAAAGGAAAGCCATATCACCTATTTATTTATGCAATGTTTATGCAGTATGTCTCTGGTACTACATAAGACAGATTTTAGCATGATTTATATAGCAACAACGATAGCGATGTTATTTCTCACTACAAATATATTGTCAAACAACATTGAAAAAAGTACCTAGGTAGGATAAGGAAACAGGAAGTACAGGGGGAAGAGAGAACTTTGCATTTCTAAAGGTGAATTAGAAGAGCGAGCACATGTCAAAGAAAGTGAGGGGAAGATGTCATGGAGCGTACCCATGTAGGAGTGCTATGCATGATTAACATAAAAGGTGATTGAAAAGACTTCATGTATTCCTAAATTGAAGGATGTCATCTAGAAGTCTAAAGTCTTAGGACAGAAGGAAACTGAATTTTCTGGATTCCAGGCTTATGTGTTTTTTGCTTCTAAAGATTTTCTACCACTGAGGTTTTCAAAGAACCAGCTAGGTGTTAGGGATGCTAAAGATGAAGGGGCATATTCACAAGGACTTATCGCCGAGTTATCGGCACTTTAGCGCAGCAAAAGTGGCGATAGAATTACCGCCCCATTCGCAAGCTGGTGCTAACTGCCTACATCGCCACATAACCCGCGATAGCTGCCGCAAAAAACATCGCCACGGTTGACACCGCCAACTAACGCTAATGAGATGCAGAATAGGCACGCACGAAAAGACAACACAGCGCGATTCTCAACGGACAGCCAGATCTGCGATGCGAGTCAAAAACCGGCGATAAGCCGCAGTAGCAGCAGGTATCTAACACTTGCCTTTTACTGGTGCTAAGCAGGACGACCACCTGCAGTATGAAAGGGAGCCCAGACCAGAGCCACACCTGAAGACCAACAGACGCCAAGGAGCTACTGATCATGCAGCTCGGAGACCCAAGAGGGCCTCAACATCCACCGCCACCTCCCCCAGGCGCGCCACCACCCCCAGGACCCGCCCCGCCTCCCCCCCCGGACTACCACAGAGGCAGCGTAGACAAAGACAGCGGACCTATCGTAAACGCACCAGCCTCACAGACTTAACGCCAGAGGAGGTCATTGCCCACTACAGGCTCAAAAGGACAACCATCCTCCGCATCCTGACCCACATCGCCCACAGGCTGATGGTAACAACACAGCGGAGAACCAACATCCCTCCGCAGACAAAGCTGCTGGCTGTGCTGCACGTGTTGGTCTCTGGTACCTTCCAACCCACAACTGCCAGAGTCGGAGGAGTCTCACAGCCAGCCCTATCCAAGTTCATCACACCTGTCCTGGATGCCATCATCAGCCTGGTACCCCAGCACCTTCACTTCCCCCACACTGCGCAGGAGCAGCTGGAGACCAACCAAGGCTTCTACGCCATAGCTGGATTCCCTCACGTGTTGGGGGCTATTGACTGCACACATGTCCTACTTGTGCCCCCTGCCGACACTGCACACAACTACCACAACAGAAAGCACACGCATTCCATCAATGTGCAGGCAATACTGGACCACCGGGGACTCTTCACCAATGTTGTGGCCAACTAACCAGGCAGTGTGCATGATTCATTAATCTTCCGACAGTCCATCATCAACCAGCGCTTCCAGGATGGCACCTATGGAAATGCATTGCTCGTTGGTAAGTACCAAATGAACACACCACACACCTCAACTCCACAGTCATGCAACTCACCACTCTGGGAATGGGCACGTAGCAAAACTACATGCAACATGCCACACAACATGCCCACCAACCAGACACGACAACACGACTCAATTGGGAACGTTGGCTTGCCATGTACACAACCCAGCTATGGCATGGCACCACAGCCACACAATAGCAGAATGTGTGGAGAGGTTGGAAGCAGGCATGTGCGAAGGAGGCAAGTGACTAATGAATGAGAACCTACCCAATGACAAGTGTGGCGTGGATGTGCTGGACAGACTTGAGTATGCAAACCACGGAAATGTCCATGTGGACATTAACCGCTGGTGCATGGAGTGTAGTGGCCAGTGGACGCTACCATGTCACCACAGGCTGTGGGGTAGAACGTGGAAATGTCGCTCGTTACGTCCCCCCCTGTAGGCGTGGGCGCAGTGGGTTGGCCATGCATATGACAGGCCTGCGTAGGGGTGTGAATAAAAACCCTGTTGCTCTGGGCGTGGTTCTCTTCCGGAATGGCCAACGTGTCTGCCAGGGCGGCACCTCTCAGCCCGCCACGAGGCCGACGCCGTGAGCGGCGGGGCCTGCGACCCTGTGCGCCTGCTGCATCCCAGGCCGCTGGTCCCCAGATCCATCTTGCCTGCCCCAATACACCAAGGCTGCTCCGCTCACCTGCCAACACTGGCGTGTGTCAAAGAGGGCCCACCACATGCCGGTGCAAGCTCCAAGCCCCAGGCCACCCGACCTTGGCAGCCACCTCAGACCATCGCTGGCCTCCACGACGCAGGCAGCAATCCTTTCTCGTTGACATACCCCACCGGCGTACACTTCGGCCCAGTTGGTGGCACATATTGAACTGAGTCTTGAGTTTTGAATGGCAGTGACCAAATGTTTATGGCAGCGTTTATATCACTAAACTCCCTTCGATCTGTGAGCCAAACTCTGCATCGCAAGCACAAAACACATATTTGTGGACCCGTGCTGACCGCTGCCCACGGACCACACTGCGGTCCAGTAGGTCCCACATCCAGCACTTAGTCGTGATTCATGAATGGCAGAGTCCATACCAGTGAACGCACGGAGAGGAGTAAGAGGAAGATGCGGTTCAGTCCGGATGAAAGCCGGATCCTCGTTACGGAGGTGACCGAACACTAGCAACAACTGACCTGGTGCCACTAACCCTGTTCAATGCAAGCCGGCGACACGTGGTGCCACTAACCCTGTTCAACGCAAGCCGGTGACACGTGGTGCCACTAACCCTGTTCCACGCAAGCCGGTGACACGTGGTGCCACTAACCCTGTTCAACGCAAGCCGGTGACACGTGGTGCCACTAACCCTGTTCAACGCAAGCCGGCGACACGTGTTTGTGGGCCCCTGCAGACTACTGGCTCCGGCATGCACTGCGGGCCAGCCAGCCTCACACCAATCACATCAAGGCGGGACCAGCCAGGGCACGGCATCGTCGCAGGCTGCACACATGCTCAGCTCTGGTGCCTCAGCCTCCGTGAGCCACATGTCATCGCCACATGACATTCCAACACCGGAGCTGGTTGAACTGCGGTTGGCCCACGCACACCGCTGCCACCAGCCGATACTGTGGTCAAGTTGGTCCCACATTTGTGACTGGGTCTTGATTTCTGAATGGCTGAGTTTACACCAATGTACACGCCTCATCGCAGACTGCATCCCCTTGCAGCCCTGGTGACACTGACTCCGTGCGCCGTGAGTCATGGTCACTCTCTGGTTGAACTTTGGTGGCGTCTGAGTCTGTGGCCTGGGGGTTGTCGTCATCATCACCTGGCAGGTACGGACTTGGTGTTTGGCATGAGCCTGTGGCATTCATATCCCCCATGTTGCCTGTTGCTGCTTGGTTGTGCCCTCTGCATCATGCCCTGGGGGAACACCTTCCACTGTCCCATGATACACTCAGCGACAGTCACCTTGGACATATATGAGGACCCGCTCAGCTCTCATGGGCCTAACCCAGTGCATCGCAAGTCACTGTCCCGTGGCAGTGTGCCCATGCCGGCCGTTGTGCATCCGGGGCCACTAACTCTATGCACCTCAAGTCATGGTCCATTGCTGTTTGTACTTTGAACTTCTGATTGAGTGATGGCTGTTGTAGTTGCCAGCACCAGACAATCCCTGGGGGCTGTCTTACACTCACCCTACGCACAGCCAGCACAGGCATCACTGGACTAGTGTGGCTGCCAACACATCATGCCGAACCACCTATTGACTCATCTCTCTCTGCACTGTCACAGGTGATCAGGGATATGCACTCTGCCCTTGGATGATGACACCCCTCCGAGGCCCGAACACACATGCCCAGAGGCAGTACAATGTGTCCCACATACGCACCAGGGGCATCGTGGAACGCACATTTGGTGTACTGAAGTCACGTTTCAGGTGCCTGGACATCACAGGCGGAAGGCTCCTGTACAGGCCAGACATCGTGTGCAAGATGATCGTTGCATGTTGTGTTTTGCACAACATCGGTGTACGCTCCAATGCCCCATGGATCCCAGTGCCAGATGCACTGGACGATGATGAGGACGATGGGGCAGGTGGCCCACACCCCACTGCAGCTGCAGCAGGAATAGCCCATAGGAACACCCTCATTGCCAATTTCTTCACCTGAGCACGTCACTTTGTGTCCGTCCTGTACAATCATGGGACAGTACAAAATGTCGACTGGCACTGCATGTGTAAATAAAACTAATACAGGTTACAGGTTGTACTCGTCCATTGTCATGTCACAGATTCCTGCGATGCCAGATGTGATTGGCCATTTTGTGCACGCATGCAGCACCAGTTGTGTCCTGTGTTCTGTTGTGGAAGTGTTGCAGTATGTACCACATTGTTGACAATGTTGGGGTGCTCAAATTCTTATGTGTGTATGCTGCACTGTGGCTGAGTCGCCCCTGCAGCTCTGAATTGGCTGCCACTCATCCCTTTCAGGCGGTGTGCCTTTCACTTCTGTGCGTCTACAGTGCTGTGATGTTGCTGACTTGAGTGAATTGTGTCCTTCGTCGTATTGTGACTCGTGGTCATGGTCTGTAGGCGGATGTGTAGTTGACGTCAGGGGTTTTTTGTGCACGTGGATGTGTCCGAGTGTGACCAGCACCTTTGCGGATCTGGCCCACATTCAGCCGCCTCAGTGTCGGGGCCTGCACATTGACATGATAGTTGGACTGCAGCAATGCTACTCGTCATGTGGTGTCTCTTGCATTGTCAGTGTGGCTGACGGATACGCATCTTCGCTGGGTTTTGCACGTGTGCATGTGTTGGTTGTGTGATTGGTGATGTGTTGGGTGGGGGCCACTTTGGGCACATGTGGAGGTGGGACTACTTGGTGTTTGTGTGTGTGCTGCAGTGATCCAGGGGGATCAGGGACATGATCCAGAGTCATTGTGGGTGTGCAGTGTGCTCTGCTTAATTTTGCATGTGTGCCATTGTGCCCATCTCCCCCCGTCCCCCCACTCCCTGGTCGGTACTCACCCTATTGATGTTGTGTCAGGTCATGTTGAGCAGTGTCCGAGTCCTCTGATCCTGTCACTGTCTCCCGACTGATGACTGTGGCCACCATTTTCTCCATTTCATCCAGCTCCAGGTGTTCTGCTGGCCCCCCACCTCCAATGTGCGTTGCTGCTTTCATGTTGGCAGAGAGTTCCTTCTTGGGTTTGCCCTTCGCATCATTCCAGCGCCTCTTGTCCTCTTCCATTGTCCTACTCGGTGCGGCAACGGCATTCACAAAGTTCAAGATGGTCTGCCATCTCAGCGTCTTTTTTGCCAATGACACATTGGAGGTGACGTACAGTTGGTGGTGGTGTTCTATCTCATCCGTGACGTGGATCCGGGTTTCCTGCACACTGTACCCCGTCTTCCTCTCCCTCTTCTCATTGCCCTTCCACGACACCTGGCTTCCTGGCTGGGCCTCCCTGGGTCTTGTGGGTTTCACGTTGTCCTCTGCACTCGGTCCGGGTGCATCCTTGGTGCTCCGCAGTTCATCTTGTTTTTGGTGTGATCTTTTTGGGTGCTTTTCTGGTGCTTTTCCCTGCATGACGCGTGGGACTTGCTGGCCTCTCGCTAGTTATCACACAGATTTTATCGCGGTTGGGCCCATCGCAACTTTTTTCGCGTTGGGGTTTGCATTTTCATTGCCGTCGCAGTAGTTGTTTCGCAGACATTAGCCGCGTTATCGTGCGATTATCGCACGGTATCGCCGTGTTGAGAATGCCACGTTAACACTGCGTTATTTTCCCGTGATGGACTGCGATGTGAGAAGTTGCGGTAAGCTATTTTGGCGATGTTTATCGCAGGTTCTTGTGAATATACCCCGAAGTCCCTCGAAAATGATACATGCTGATTTAAAACGAATTATTGCTTTGATCAAAGGCCATTGTAGAGCTTTCAGTACCGGGATGATGTGGTTATACCTTTTCTATACACGTGGGAGTCTTGCTGCTAGATGTAACAGTGTTTACAGGGCAGCCAAAAAGTTATATCTAAATTCACTTTGAGAGATCACTCGTTACTGCGCTACTGAGGGGGAGTGATAGGAGCTGAGATGTGCATTCACTCTAGACAGTCACTGGGGGGGTTGAGGTGTGCCCTGCCTTGGCTGGGGGACTCATCGCAGGGCTGAATAGACCTGGTCTGCATTTGGAGTGGTGGGGGGGATTTGTGATTACACCTGAATAGGCTGTGTCTCTTTTTGCATAATGCTGTCTCCACCCCCTGTGGTCATGCTGCACCAGTGAGGGCAGAACTGGTTTGGTTTGGGTTCAGAGACCCTTGCCACAAAGAGAACAATGACATTTTGGGGTATGAGTATTACACCTACAACCACAGGAGATGAGATTACTTCCAGGAACAAGAGGACCCTGCCAAGAAGAAGAGCTGGAGAGCTGTAAGGAGAAGTGCTGACCCTTTGCTGTGTGCTGTGTGGAGTTGGCCTGCAGTTGCTGCTTCTGTCTGTGGTGGAGGAAAAGGACTGACTCTTTTTGCCCTGCTGTGGTATCCTGCTTGTGAAGAATCTCCAAGAGCTTGTATGTGCTGGCCACCTGTTTTGGAAGACTCAGGGACATCAAATTCTTCCTTCTGCCCTTTATTTTTCTTTCTGGTGCTTGCACCTTATTTTTTTAAGAGGTCTGGCGCTGGGAAAACAGGGCTTATTAGAAACTTCCAGGAGCTTTTCCTTCATAGGAAGTTTTCTGTGTGCTGGTGTGAAAAGGGATTGCCTGGGGCATTCACTGCGGAGGGCCCCGTGTAAATTGTGGCACATCTTACATCAAGTTCACCGGTGTGAGCCCGAGTTCGGGGCTGGGCTCTGAACCCGCTGTGGAACAAGCCCAAGGGAGGGGGAAAGCCAAGAGCGGTCGCTCGCCTGCGCAGCAAGCGCCGCAGGAAGGCCAGCACCAGGCAACCTGCAGTGTATGCACCGGTTGCCCAGCAACGTCCCAAAGCACAAGGGCGCGGCCTCATCCGAAGCCACCGGCCCGCCCAGGGGAAACCCCGGGAAGTGTGGAAGGCAAGGAACCAATCCCAGCGCGGACCCTGTTGGAGGTCACGTCGCCCAGGAGAACCCGCCGAAGGAAAGGAAAGGCAGTCTGGAGCCTACGCAGCTGCTGTGAGGGACGGCTGCTGCCCCACAACTTAAGGTATTCACGGGCCTCAGAGCGAGGTCTGCCAACAGCGCGAGGTCTGCCAGAGGTTGGAAAAGGCCCCTCCGCCAGCCGCTACAATGATGGGACCCAGCAAAGTCTCCTCACTGGCCAGGCAATGTTCCCCTTCTGGAAGCAGCTGCCCCTCCATGTCATCACAGGCAGCGGCACTTTTTAAAACACCCTCTTGGGGGACCAAGTGAGGTCTCCCACCCTCCCTTACATGGGCAGCTACGAGTACCTGCAGCTGCCTGTTGGGGATACTGCGTGGTGGAAACTCAACGGAGGCCCCAGAAATTATCATATTTACCGAGACATGCAAGCGGAGGTCTCTGAGTCATTGTTGGTGCCATAATTACCATGAATCCCCTAATAGGGGTGCACCTGGGCTGCACCCTGTGTTAGTATCGGTATATTGGGTGATTTTAGATACTATTGTGGTGGTGGGTGAGTTATACGTTTTGCCTCTAATCTAACCTACCTGGTGGTATCTATGCTTGGGAGATCCAAGCTGCTTTATACTTGATGAACAAAGTGACATGTTTTACAAATTTGGTGCACTACACTAACTGTGATGTTGGACATAATAGGTGCTGATGACATGGGCAGTAGATATGCCCTTGCGTTTGTGCACTACCTGTTATGTGATGACAAATGCCTAGTTGGCAAAGTGATGATGATTTATGGTTTATGCACCTTTGTGACAAGCACCTAGTGGCATAGTGATTTATGTGAAGTGGTCAAATGTGCTTTACATACTACAACGTGATTTATGATCTCGTGTTTTTATGTACAATACAAAGGATATTTTTGATATAACCTTGTGTGGAGCCTCTCTATTTGTGGTGTGTCTAGTGTGTCACTGGTGTGAATGTGTGTTGCGCAAACGCTTTACACATTGCCTCCGGGATAAGCCTGACTGCTCTGCCAAGCTACCAAGGGGGTGAGCAGGGGTTATCTTCGGTGTGTAACTCCCTTACCCTGACTAGAGTGGTGGGTTCCGCCCTCACTTAGGTGTATACCCTAGCCAACCAGAAACCCCATTTCTACCAGAGTGGCTATGCACATTTTCTCAGCAAAGAAACATTCGTTCATCAGTTACTTTAAGGACATGTATCTTCTGAAATCATGCCTCTGGTCCTTCAGTTTGTTCAGTCCTTCCAAAACAACAGGTAAAATCATGACCTGTTGTATTGCAACCTGAGGGGGCGTGTTTGGGATTTAAAAATGGGTTAATTCGTTTTATGGACTGAAGTGTGACTCTATCATTTATTTTTTAAATCAATACGGGAACACATGGAAACGCGTTGATCAATCTAAAAGGCTTAACACGTCGTAGTATGAGACTCAGCCTAGAGGAATATGAAGATAACTGAGATTGTACGGCTCGCCCCCCTCAGGATAACATTGCCCATCTGTAACCATGTGATGTCTTTTATAGCCCCAAATAGATATATGAAAATAATGTGCTTGCATCTCAGCCCCAGAAATTGGTAAAACGTGTGCTTTAAGTGTGCTACATTTCTGGTATGTAAGTAAAGAAATAATATTTTATAACATATGGCTCTTAATTGATATTGCGTTTAGGGGTGTGTGGTTATTGTGGCATTGTGTATCTGAGTTCACAGCCTACTGTTGCCTTTCAGAATAAGCATTAACATCTCGATCTAGTTGTCATTGGAGAGTCATCCTTACAAGAAAGCAACTTGAATGAACGAATAATTGTGTGACTGCGCCTGAGACCCTGGCACATGAGTGACAAACAACAGTATCCACCACAGACACTGACCAGACACCACTGACTCTAAATACTAGAGAAAAGGCCTTACAAAAATTATAAGAAATGGTGTAGGGAAAATACACAGAACACTTTCAACACCGAATTATCAAGCCCTTGGACAGATCTTCTGATTACATTGTTTTAGCTGCACTGTCTGCTCAGTTTGCATTCATGTAAATCTGGAGTCTTATGTAACAAACCCTTTCAAACCTTATTGGTGTATTTTCATCACTACTGATACCCTGAAGAGGTCCCGCATGCAAAACTCAATCATTATAGAGGATGGTCCATGCCCCTACCAAAGAGTAAAGTTACCATATCCAAGACTCCTGGGCAAACATGTAAAATATACAGGATCAACGCAGGAGCACCATGCACCTTGGTCTTGGAGCCATCAATAGAATTCTGTCCTGGTCTGCCATGGCTCCTCAATGTTTGGACACCAAACACTGAAAGGCAAGTGAAACCCTGCTCTAAGCGGTGTGCCTCTGCAGCAGACTGTGCATTGACACGATTCATCCACACAAAAGTAGTACATTTGCACCCGGAGTAGTATTCCTATGAATGTAAACAGATTTGCCACTTTGGGGAGTTCACAAACATTCCCAAGTGCAGTTCTCCATGCGCTATACTGGGAATGCAATGCGACGTGTTTTCTGAGCTCCATGTGTCCCGATGCTTTGTTGTGAATAATGTACCATTACACATTGAGGAAAAACAGTCCAATAAGCTTATGCATTTTTTTCTTTTCTCTTTATCAATTTAAATGACCCTTCTTCTTCAATCCCAGCAAGTTTGAGGGTGAGATATTTCCCTTTCCACCCTAGAAGACGAGCTACTGCGGCTCTTTGCTGTCGGTGTTTGGGAATGCCAACTAACGTTCGAGGAAAGCCTCGTCTTGATTCACCAACTCAACGCCCCTTGAGTTAGGCGCACAGACTCCTTCTGCTTCCAGATTTGCAGACTTTCTCCCAATGCAACTCGTAATTGGGAGGGTTTTATTTCCCATTGATATATCGTTCTTCTTGTGCTATCAATGTAATCATACCATTACTCAGTGCCTATAGTGAGGCCTCTGCATCACCTGTGCTTTGAAGTTATTTCTATTACGTTTCAAGGCCATAGGTCAGGAAAATTCTACTCTGTTTGAAAGGCTTTCCTCGGGCCTTTACCGTCATCATTGTAATAGGCCAAAATAGAGTAATTTCACTTACTTGCGAAAGCCGACCAGAAATGTAGCGTCAAAATGGTCAGGCTTTGTGCAACTTGCAGCAAAATTGCGAGAAGAAAGAATGGAGTTTAGCAGAAAATGTGCACTTTATTCACCATAGCAACATACGTCTGAAAATGGAATGTTGACTTTTTTTCAAACTATTTGGCAATTGTTGAAGTTGTGAGTGACGTCAGAAATGGTCATGTCATTTGAAAAAAAGGTTCGTGCGTGTTAACACCGTTTCTTTTTTTTCTGAACATTTTATTGTTTTACAGCGTAGCATAAAACAGTAGGCAGGACGTGCAACGAAACCTTTGTTACACCAAAACTATAACACATCAAATGACAAATGCCACTTGGACCACAAGGTAGATACACCGGTACATGTTATCACATGATACAATATCCCCCCCCAAGCCCCCTCCCGGGGCACAACGTTACACAGAACGGACCAATACCAGGCGTGTGTGTCTAAAGCCCCAACAGGAGAAGTAATACCATAGTCCTCTGGCGGAAGTGAGAGGCGGGAGAAAACAAATAAGTCACACCATGTGCATCCATGTCCCCCAAATCTTGTCTACATTTTGGGGGTAGCCCCTGGGTCGTAAACCACCCTTTCAAGGATACAGCAGTGGTCCATACCTCACTTCCACCCTAACACCCTGGGGTGCGCCCTTGTCCTCCACTTCCTGGCGATGTCTCTTTTAGCTTTATTTCTCCTCGTTTTTTCATTTTCCATGTGTACTGCATGTAGCAGCACACATGGAAAAAGAAAACTGGCATGTTCGGTTTGTTAATGTACAGGAAGGGACACCTTCCTGTGCCTTAACAAACCTCCCTGCTCGCAGACACCCTTGCGCTCTGGTGCAAAGGTGCATGTTTTGGCGTTAAGTCGTGAGACTTAGCGCCGTCGCAGGGGGAAACGCCAGGCTGCACCACATTCTTGTGAATAGGGTGCAGCCTGGCGTTTCCGAAGTGGCGGTGAGAGGCGTTAAGCCAAGGAGGCTAATGCCTCTTACCGCCAATTCATTGTGAATATCCCCCTTAGTTTTTAGGAAACTGGGGCCAATAAGAGTGTAGTGTGCTATCGTGTCCCCGGTCTCCTCCATGATTCCCAGTACAGTCAGCTAAGGGGGCACATCAACGGGACACCCTTCAACAGCTGCCAGGATCTGATAGATTCAGCACCAGTAACGCTGGATAGCAGTACAGTCCATTTCATATGCATCAGAGTCCCTCTTGCAGCTCCGCATCTGGAACAAGTCGGAGAAAACTGGCTCCATCTTCTGCAGCCGCTCTGGGATGTAATATATTTTATAAAAATTGTGAAATTATACCAAGCTGGGCCGAACTGAAATGGCAAGTGAGCGAGGGGCCAGCTTAGCCTCTCACTTCTCGTCATCATCAAGGAGGCCCAGAACCACACACCCCACTTGGCCAATAAGTGCATTCATCACATCAGGCGTATTAACATTCAATGAGCTGTAAAGAAGTGAAATAGCGCCTTTACCCGAAGGCTCTGATGGAGCAGGGTTTCTTGTAAAATGAAACCTGCTCGGTTTGAAACCCCTAGTAACATTTTCTAATTTCTTTAACAGTGTGCAGTGAAAAACACATGGTTTTAAAAACTAACATGAGGAAAAATAATACTGCACAAGTGCGTACTAAAGCACTGAACTAGGCCACAAATGCTTGACTAATTATAATAAAGAGACTAATGCTGCTTTTGTGCATGTTATTAACGTTTGCTAGGAAAAATAATAATATGGGTTGCGCATGGTTAGATGCAGCATTGGGAGGGTGCGTAAAGAAAGCATTACAAAATGAGTAATAATGCTTGTTTTATTCTCCGTAGAAGCATGGGTTAAGGAGAATGATTTTTACAAAATAAGTTGAAAAAGCAAAGAGAACGTGGAGGGAAGGCAAAGGCGACCAACCTTCGAATTTACGTGTGCCTGCCAAAAGTTAAACGTGGAGACGAAAAACAATCAGCAAGTGAGGAACGTTTCCTCTGGAAGCACACGAGTGGCACAAGAAGTAACAGATTTGGAAACATTAGCGGAGAGAAGGAAGCTGAAGCCTGATATCTGTATACTTGTATTTCCTGGGAAGATGATGACATGAAGTTGAAAAAACAAAACAATAGAACATTGAGTGAGATGGACATGTCGAGTGTGGTGTGACAGTACACCCCATTCCTTAACCAATCAAATGTAGAATAGCTCCTTATTTTGAAACAAGTGTGGGTTGGACATTTGGGTTTTAGGGTATAATTGAGGTGCCCAGTGGGAGGGGTGTGCGGATGTGGCTGGAGGTGTTAGGCTGACTCTTGGGAGATCCTCGTTGTTGTCGGTTTGCTGTAGAGGCCTACCTGTTTTCTCCCTGTTCCTGATTCCTGACTTAGACTTTGCCCTTTCAAATCTTCTTGAGGGGCCTTGCTGCTCTCGTGGCCAGAGAGTAGATTTCCTGTTCCTTCTGGGTTAGTATAGATAAAAACCTGAAATTTGCATAATCATTTGCAAATGTATTTTGTTTCTGAACCTTTTCTCTCTTCGCCTTTCCACTCCTTCATTCCACTGTCAATATGATGTGAATTTTTGTCATTTCTTTTGCTAATAATTTACTCAGTGATATTTCATGATTTGTACTGTGTATTGGTACTTGATGAGCATTTATTTCACATTATTTAGATAAACATTATAAATATACACATTGTGTCCGTCTTTATTTAGAGTGAGTTTATAGATTACTGCCTAAAACTAACCAACTATAAAAAGATGTCATCGCCACATTATTTTTTATGAGAAATGCAGGTTCTGTTGGAGATTGGTAAATTAGGTACGAACTTTGCATTACACTGAACCCAGCGTGAAGGGATTATGTTGGGTAATGTAATTGGGCCTTGTTTTTAGCAAATTTATTGATCCCTGATCGCTGGATCAGTTTTGGTAGCAGAGGATGGTTACTATTGATTAGTTTGGCAATAATAATTGATTATTGATTTTTGGTTATTAATATGAAAAGTTAGTGTTTGCTTTGTTTTATGTAGTCTGGAAATACGCGTACGGAGTTGCCTAAGATGCCGGGATGAAGATGATAATGATGTTATTTTAGCCTCAGGGACAGAGGAATAGTGTGGAAAAGTATCACACCGCAAAAGTACTTTGTCTGTTGTTGTAATATCAAACAGTGAGATGCTGTTGATGTTATTTAGGAATTTATTCTGTTGAGAAAAGGTTGTGTAAAATAGTGAAAGTCCGCTTCCGAAATTTTGGCTTTACATCCCCAAAGGAGTACCAAGACTTTTTCACTCGAAAATTATTCCGAAACTTTGGCTAGTATCCCCAAAAGAGTACCAAGACCTCTTTTCACTGAATTGGGAGTAGAGTAGCGCTGGTCGTTATTTTACTAGAAGTAATAGAATCTCTTTGAATGTTTGATCTATCTCTTTAATTAGTGGAGCAGACAAAGTAGCATTGTTTTGTGTTGTTTCTAACAAGAATTTAGTTAAGAAAACCTTGTAGTACATTGCTGTATTATTTGGTAAAGGGAGGGTCAGTAGCAGGAGTTATACTGACGTCACAAAAAGCTGCACTGGCATTGGTCGAGATAGTGGGCGCGTAGTGAGCCGTGATTGGTTGGTTGGTGTGAGTCACGCTGGTATTGGCTGAGACTCAGCGCATAGAGTGAGAGGAATTACGGAAGATTTCTTTGTTTGTTTCTGGTTTATTTAGGGAGAACAAGAAAATTTAAAAAATGAAGATGGTAAAAAGAATACAAGATTTTTTTAAAAAGGACAAGCCGAAAGTTACTAGAGAGGGACTTTCTGTACCTCCTCCAAGATCACCTGCTTCTTTCATAATGTTAGAACATGGATATCATACGTGTACATGGTTAGAGAATTGGATGGGTTACACGGAAGATGATGGAGTTTTAGGTTTTCCAAAGCATGGTACTTTTAACGTGAGGACATTGGAGAATTTGAGGAGACAAATGAATTTATTAAAACCAAATCCTAGACCTATGTAGTATGAGGCACTTGAAGAATGGGAACATGAGGCGTATAAAAGGGAGAGAGACAGGAATGGGATAAAATATAGGAAAACATTGACCTAGTGTTATATGGTTCTTAGGCACATTAACGACATTGCTAAGTTAGCATGAGCTTCGCTGCCATGATGCTGCTTTTGCGCACGCTACTACATGACTTTGTTTTTGCAAGACTTTGTTTGTGCCCTTCACATGAGAACGGGTTGCCTTTCGCATTCTCTGCCTTTCCTGGAGTTTAGTCTGAACACAATGTGCAAGGTCGATAAACAATGCCCCTTGTTATTCTGTTCTGGTCAGTCCCTAGCACCTAGACATAACATGCTACACAGCTGCAGTACTGAAGACTCGTGCTTTGATATTACGTTGTTGCATGTTGTTTTTACACACTTGGAGAAAGCCGTTCCATGGAGAAGAGCTCTGCTGTTCCTATGATGTAAACCTTACATTCAGTCTTTAAGGTATGTGGTCTGCTGTCAAAGCCCAGAGATCGTTCTTTATATAAAATAAACTTCTTCTAGTCAAGGGGAGGGTGGTTAGGACTATAGGCCCTTATTTCCACAGTCTTTATAACATGACTTCTCCCTTTGTATTCTATGGAATTGTAACAATGCTAACTGTGCTGAGTTTATGCATTTTGCTGCTAGTAGTGGCACGTATACTGTATTGTAGAGCACGATAGCTAAAATAAACATTTTGAACTATTTAAGTGGTCTGCTTATTCTCATTGTGGACAAGTGTGAGTGAGTGAACGAAAGAGTACGTCTTGTTCCCGCGATTCCTGAGAGAGTTTGGGAGTGTCGTGTTCTGTGTTGTCTAATCATTTGTAGCTCCGTGATATTTGGAGGAGAACGAATGAGACGCTATAGCTAGTCGGTTTGGGATTTTGGGTATTGATGTGGTAGGTTGGTACACCCCTATTCACTAAGGTCCTGTTTTCCTGCGCATAGTTCTGTATATGTGCAGAATCCCTGCAACATGGCGCCGCCAACGTTTGGTCTGGTTCTTATCTGCGAGACGCTTGAGTAGTGCTTGTGCTTGTCCACAATCCCCTCACTTCTGTTTCCGGAGACAGTTGTGATGGTGTAACCTCCTATATTGATGTTTTTATAGGTTATTTCAAGCTTGAAGTTTTAAAAGGTTTCTCTTTATTATTAACCCATTGTTGCGCTGCCGCTCTCTAGGTTGTTATTCTTTATTGTCGATTATGGCGGTCCCCATTCCGGCCACTAATAGGGCAGCACTCACAGCTTATTTGACTCAGAATGGAGTCCCTAATGCTGGTGTTGCGCTGATTTTTGTAGTAGAGGCAGATGCGGCTTATCGATTCGAAGTGTTTTATTCTTGGGTCACCTTTCCGGCGGTGGATGGGACAGATAACTTGTTTCACGAATATACGCCTACTGCCCTTCCTAATGCTTATCAGCCCTATCGGGCTCTTGAGATTCTGCTTACAGCTTGGCAACACCAAATTTGGTTTAATGGCGCCCTTCCTCACCCAATAATGCCGGTCCGTTTAGGTCCTTTAGCGATAGATGGGGCCACGTGGCCCGTTTTGGCTGGGTATACCCCTCACCCGCGTCTTCTGACAACAGCGACGCTTGCAGAACTCCGCGTGTTACATACGTCTTTGATACGCGTGCATAGAGCTGTTATACAGTTCATGTCTCGCAACTTTCAGGTGGGACCACCTGGCGTTGCTGCGCAACCTGCGGGACCTGGTGGTGTGACCATCAGTCCCCTTATGGTTAATTCAGTTATGGGCAAGCGTTCACAAAATAAGGATGAATTACCTTATTGGCTTGCTGAAAAATTTGGACAACTTGAGGCTGTTTTTCCAAATACCTCTCCTGTGGATAAACACAGGATTTTGACTATTAGTTTGTCTAAAGACTTGCTTCTCGAGTTGGCTGATTGTAACACCTGGGGTAAGGTGTTTGCAGCGGTATATTCGAAGTGTTTCGGCACTCCTTCCATGACCGTACTCCCTTCCGTGATTAAGCGTGTTCAAGATGAACATGGAGCCGAGGCGGCTGTAGAGTTGGGAATGAGACTGGTGGGGGTGTTCGACGTGGTTGCAGATATGATCCTTACAAATTTCAAGGGCGATGCAGTAAGCTTTCAAGTGGCAAATCGCTTGGAGGCTGTCCCTAATGTAGACAAACCACGCGAATTACCAAAAATTATTGCAAAGGCTTATAAGACCATAGGCCGCAATAGTTTGGGAGTTAAGCCTTTTACACAAACGCAAACTCAATCTCAAACTCAACAAAAATCCCAGACTGATAAAGATGGGCGTCCGTTCTTTCCTAAAAAGAATTGGAAAACAAAAAACCAGGGGCAACAACAACAGAAGCAAGGTTCGCGAGCTAGTTTACCGACACCTGAGTCTTCTGAGCATACTTAGGACTTGCGCGACCGCGCTAAAATAAAGTCTCCTGATAAACTTCAGGTCCCTGATCCACGTTCTCCTCGTTCTTCACAGGACACTTCTGGCTCTCAAGTCAGAGGAGGGTAATGCCAGGATCTTGGCAAGAGTCAACCTGCGCCACAGGGACGTTATCAGCCTAGACAGTTTGAAGGCAAAGGAAAACAAGAGGATCTACCTCGTTTTCGACCACCGTTCCAGAAGAAAAAAGTTGCCGCTCTAACAGCAAGGTATGCCTCAGACGGTGAGAACGCGACTCCTAGATTGGACATGGGCAGTGACTCTGCTCGACAGCGCAGCGGAAGTTACCATAGTGCAGGAGGCTCTGCGTCCCTGTCTGGAGGCAACAGCAACTGATACATTAATTACAGTAGAGACTGCTGACACCCGGGTTGCCCCCCCGGATAGGCTCTATGATTTAATTTTCCAAATTGAAGGTGAGATACCTCGTCCAATCAAAGTGGTGTTCTGGGAGAATTTAACGTCCTCATATGACATTCTGTTGGCGGAGGCAGATTGGCCTCCACCCTTCATGTTGGCAGCTCCTAGGGGAGAAGACGTGATACTTCTGAGTTTTTCACGTTACGTCCCTTAAGAGCATGCCCAGACTTTGGCTGCAGGGTGGGCTTGTGCCCCTGCCCCAGCGGTGTATTGTAATCAGGTGGGTTGGGATGTTGATTCACCGGCTCATGAAATACCTTTACGCTCTATGCCGCAGCCACAGCCGCAATATCCAATCAGACGTGAAGCAAAAGCTTCCTTTGTGATATTCTAACACAGTTGGAGTATCAAGGAGTGATTGAATCATGTACATCACCGATGACTAATCCTCTCTTTACGGTATCGAAACCTGATGGTTCTTATCGGATCGTATTGGATTACCAAGAATTGAACAGTCATTGCCGCACATTTGCAGCGCAAAACACTCACAACTCAGCGCTGGTGAACAATCTTGTTCGTAAGAAATACAAAACTACACTTGACATTTCTAATGGTTTCTATAGTCACAATCTCGCTCCTGAGAGCCGTGATTTGATAGCATTCACTGCCGTCGGGAATCAGAAAAAATGTACACGATTGCCTATGGGGTATAAGAATAGCCCCGGGGCATTTGCAGCACGTGTCGTGTCACTATTGCACGACATAGATCCAGATGCGTTCTCGTACGTTGATGACATTTATCTGACGGACTATGAACTTATGCCGCATCTAGTCCGAGTCGACAATATTATTTTATCCTTTGCCGACTATGGATACAAATTTAATTTTGCAAAGTCACTTATCGCACATTTGGCGGTGATCTTTTTGGGCTATGAGCTCAATAATGAAGGAAAGGGCTTGGCCCCTCACTTCTTGGAGAAATGTGCACAATTGCGACCCCCTTCTACACTGAAGAAACTTCAGTCTTTGCTGGGATTTTTGAATTTCGGGAGGACATACATTCCTGATTATGCCCAGCGTATCAAACTGCTTTATGCATTGATACAACTAACTTTTTCTTCTGCCAGCTGGCTTCCGGAACATACTTCTATTCTGACTTCTTTGCAGACAGACTTGCTTGCAACTAATTACTTGTTGACCCGTGACAACACCACAAACCTAGTAATACGTATAGTTTCTGGGACAGTGGGCTTCACTTTCTTGACGTTCAATGAAGGAGACACAGTTCCAATCGCATACAAATCACATTTATACACTGCTGCTGAAATGCGCTTTTCAACTGTTGAAAAAATCTTGACGGCAGTACAGATGGCGATTCTAAAAGAACGCTCACTGGCACAAGGAAAATGCATTCTTATGGTCACCCCCTTCCCTGCTATGGAAGCCGTGACTAAGGCGAGTGTACCTAACTCGAAAGAATTACATCCCCGTTGGATACAATGGGCTACTTCTTTGACATCGGTTGATGTCACGTTTATCTTTGATTCATCTTTACAGACACAGCGGTTTTTACAGTATGAATACGTTCATTCTCCACCCTTGTCTCTGCTTCCTTCACATGAGTACAAATGCATCATTTACACCGATGGCTCGGCTCAACCGGCCACGGGTTCCAAACATGCTTATTCAGCCACTTGCGCAATTGTTGCTGGCTCAGTTGTTAATGGAGAGTTTAAGTCTTCCATTTTGCACACTCAAGCACTTGGTGACTGTACTGCACAATTAGCGGAGCTGCGTGCTCTTGTACTTGCTCTCGAGTTTGCTGATCCAAGTGTGAATACTCTTATTGTGTGCGATTCTTATTACTGTGTCCAGTCTTTCAATGACAACTTGTTTTTTTGGTCTCGGAATGACTATCGGGATTCCAAAGGCAGCGCAATTAAGCATAAAACGCTTTGGGTTCGAGTGGCAGATCTTAAACAACGTCTGCCCCTCATTCATGTTATACATACGCTTGGCCATCAGCGTGTAGGAGTACATGCTCTTGGTAATTCTTTGGCTGATGAAGCAGCCAGGTCTGCAGTGGCCACGTGCTCCATAGCAGCAGTTACAAGATCCAAGACTAAAATAGATAATGAGATTTTGGCAGCTGTAGCTGCAACGTGGGAGGGCACAGCTTATCCTCAGGGTTTCCCTTCGAAATACTCTTATCATATAACTCCCGAACAAGTTCCTTATGCTTTGATTCCTTCTGTTGGGGAGCGGATGATCCCCAACATGGACCGCAGACCTACATTGATCAAAGCCGCACACGAAGGCATAGCGTCTGTGCATGCCGGTGTGTCGGCGACAGTCTCTATTTTACAGCAACGTTACTGGTGGCGTGGTTTATATAAACAGACCAGTAATTATGTCCTCTCTTGTGACATTTGTCAGTAAATCAAGCCATCTGCGGTCACCCGCCCACCGCAAACACAGCTGTGTATTTCTCATCAACCTTTTGTCTGTATCTATCTTGATCACTGCGGTCCTCTTTCTTCTGATACTGCGTATAAATATATATTTGTTGCAGTTGATTCATGCACTAGATTCCTTTGGGTTTGGCCGCAACGCAGTGCTGACGCTCGAAATGTCATCAGGGATTTGCGTGTCTTTGTAGGGATGTTTGCCTGTGGCACCTTCCATTCTGACCAAGGTCCAGCATTCGCCTCTAAGGCGTACAAGGAAGCAATGAAGTCAATGGGGTGCTGGTGCAGTTTTCGTCAACATACAGGCCTGAAGGCAATTCGGTTGTGGAGCGAATGAACCATGACTTAAAGCAATCCTTTACAGCTAGAGTCTTAGGTACTGGCAGGAGCTGGCTGGCCCATTTGTATGGGGTTCAATGTGCACTTAATAACCTCCATAGACAATCTCTGGGTGGGCGGACCCCATAAGAAATGCTCTTTGGCATTAAAATGTTTGTGCCAGACCTTGATGGTCTAGATGTTGTGACGGCTGCCGCAACCTTTGACGTAGATAATCATTCTACTGTGTTACAGGATCTACAAAAGACCTGTGACAGCTTTGCAACTGAACATTTACCCTCTTCCACTGATGCAGCACTATTGATTCCAGTTGCCAGCTGGCTTCCAAAAATTGGAGATCTGGTACGAGAAAAGCTGGAGAACAAAAAATAATTTGGTCCCTCTTATCGTGCACCGGTTCCAGTGCTTGGACTGAAGGGTACTCGTACAGTCATTTTACCTCCTTTACCTGGTCGCAAAGACAACAGATATATTTCAGTGGACAATGTCAAGCTACACCATATGGCCGATTCTAAATAGTGTCACACTTGCAGTTTCGTGCAACGCTATTTCATTGGATCCACTGACTACATCATCTTCCGCCACTCCTCGTAGGGCTAAGAATGTGATGGACACTATCATTGATTTTTCACCTGTCCGACCTCTATCTTCTACCGTGGATGTCAAGTATATATATCATCCTGATGAGTCCGTCAGTGAAGTGCCGAACAGTCCTGGAGAACATCAAGAGGACCTGACACTTCCACCTTTGATAAATCAACCCACTAGTGGCTGCTATGAATCACATGCAAGTCTCTCTTCCGGCTCGTCTGCCTCAACATCCCGTTTGGCTGACACACCGACTAAATTAAGTATTTTTTTCTCTTGGTTCAAAAAGACTTACCTGGTCCCTCCTTGGACCTACATTTGGTTGCTGCTTGTCCTGATTTTTCTCTTCATGTCAATTTTTTTTGTGACAGTGTTCTTTTTGCTCATCAATGGTCATTGTTTGCCAGAACTCTCTGCAGTGAACTTGGTCAATGGAGTTCTGGCCCCTCACACATCGTCCCATATCATGAAACGAGATCGGTCTCATGTTAACATTTCAGCATTCCCGATTCCAGATGGCATCGTTTGGGACAAAGTTGCCTACGAAGTCCACGGCTCGACCGAGGTGCTTCGCATTCCATACGTGTTTCGCGTCTCTCTAGGAGATGTGGTAACACGGGACATACATTCGGATGATTGGGATGTGCAAGCAGTACATGCGCTGTTTTCAGATTTAAACTATTATGCTGCTTTTGATGCTGAAGATTTGTTTTTAAATTCTGCCAATTACGGTGATTTATTCTGTTATCAGCATTATGGGCATCATTTTTTACACAAAACTAATTCGTTAAGACCTGTTTTTAATTATACACAACGGGAACATTGTCCTACTCCCGTAGAGGGAGTTCTAAAACATTTAGGGGTAAGTTCACTTATTTTACGGATTACAACATATCTAATCCGGAATCCTATTAGTTTAAATTTCGACCATCTACTCAATCTAAATTTATGTTGACCCACACGAAATTGATTTACTCCAACTTGTTTAGAAATAAATTGGCGATGCAGGGTTATGATCATTGGAAAGATACTGTTGATTTGAAATCAATCTGGGGCACAAAGCCTTGGCAGGTTCAGGGAACTGAAGCTTTACATCGTGCCTGCCTGATCCCAGCTCAAATTCTGTTTTTAGATAGTCTACCAGACAACGTGTTTTGGCCTGGCAACTGTAAAAAATTTAAAAAACGCCATCCATTCCGTCTTTGGCAGAATATACTAAATGGCGCACACATACAGATTATACCATTGAGGCATTGCAAGCTTTGCTTCGCAATGAAACCTTCAATATCTTTGTAATTCATTCTTTAGGGTGGTTGGTGTGGCAAATCAATTCAAATGCATGTCAAATGCGCTTTTATAATGTAACACCTGGTTTCACACAGACTAGACCGGACCCACGTTTTCCAAATTCCCATTCGGTTACCACATATTCGGTCAGTAAATTATGCCAACAATGGTTGGAACATTCTACGCTGACATCAGTGAAGCAACATCTTTCTCTGCTGTCGCATGACATTAATGACATTAATTTGGCTGATTTTCTCTTGGGGGCCCAGGGCTCCGAGAGCTAAAAGATTCATGTATGCTGCTTACAATGAAATTTGGAAACTTTCGCAGATGGAAGCTGCTTTTCGTCTGCGCCAAATTGATCAGGCCAATTTAGAAAAAGTCCTTGCCGTAGTAGACAATAGCATAAACACACTTTCCTCACGTATTTATAAATTGGATAATATTGTTTCATCTGTTATTGATATTTTTCAAAGTGATGTATCTGTGTTGTATCATGGTCAAAATCAGTTACGATCTGTTATGCAATTTGCTTGGACATTGCAAACTCTTAAAATGGGAAAAGTGCCTTGGGATTATTTGAATGCCACTGCTTTATTCTTGCCATTTAATCTGACTGATAAACAAAGGTTTATGTCCAAAGATGCTACATACACACTATTACATATTGAACAATTAGAGCCCTTGCCGTTTTCTGTAGTGGAAACAGACTCTGCTGTTTGGTTAATTCATGGGGTTATTTCTCTCCCTTTTTCGCTATTTCAATTCAAATCATGCATGCAACATTTTCCGATTGGCCGGTATGAACCACTGGGTAGTGCTTTTCTACATGAAATGTGGTCCCTGCCTTTCACTTATAGGTGTCTGAGGGAAGGTAAGGAAGTTTTCCTAACAGGGGAGGACTGCGATTCCGCAGTAGGACATTCCCTTGTTTGTAAACACATTAAGTTGCACGGCGCTTGTAATGTCTAATCATTTGTAGCTCCGTGATATTTGGAGGAGAACGAATGAGATACTATAGCTAGTCGGTTTGGGATTTTGGGTACTGATGTGGTAGGTTGGTGCACCCCTATTCACTGAGGTCCTGTTTTCCTGCGCATAGTTCTGTATATGTGCAGAATCCCTGCAACACTAGGTGGGATGATCAGATGAAAAGATGGAGGAGAGAAGTGATTGCAGATGGATTATATCCAGTAATAGATGCTGAGGATCAGGCTGGAGGAAAATGTAAAGAGAAAAAGAATAATGTAGAGATTTCAGAATTAGATATGGATCCAAATCGATGATGAATTATTAGATGAGATGTTATTAAAGAGACCTCCACCATATCAGGAGAGCCCGGATGGGATTTCTCTGAGTGCACCATTAATTGAAATAGAAGCTCCACAAGTTTCACAAGTTATACATGTTCCGGCAGCTTCACAGTCTTCATTAGGTACTCGAGAGTTGCAGGAAAGAGAGATTGACATGTTAAATAGAACAAGAGAGGAGTTGACTCAGAAAATTAGTCAGATGAGTTTAAATGCAGAAGCATTGTCAGTACCAGTAACAATTGGTCCTATAGTTCCATTGTATAGTGAGGGTCAAAATATTTCGAGAGTGCATACATTGACAATACCTATGAATAATGTCAGGAATGTTAGTGGATCAGAACAAGTTGAGAGGAGTACCTCATTAATTGATTTCCCAGTAAATGAAAAAGTGACTGAAACACCAAATAGAAGTGTACAGATAGATCCTAGGAAACTAGTGCAGAATGTGAGAGAAATGACTCCAGTATCAGGGGGCTCAGTGGGCCCTTCGCCAGAGTCTAAAGTGAGTATAGATATAGGTAGATTGAGAGTAGTTCTGGAAGAAATGATTAATGGCACAATAAGTCCAGAGAGATTGAGTAAATATCAGGATGACGAGTTGCTACTTTTGTGCAAAAATATTACATGGAGAGCGAAAAATTTACATGAGAAATTGGTAGAGGTTGCACAGGAATATGGAGTGGATATTGAGAAATCTAAAGCTTTGCAGAAAACATATAGATTGGATTTTACTGAAAAGGATTTAAAAAGTTTGAATACATCTGGTAAACGATTGCAAATAAAAGAGTTGATTAATACCTTGAAGAGATGGGGTGATGTGGAACGATGGAAAGGTAGATGGGCGAAAAAGAAGGAAGAAATGATTGCTAGTAAAAATGTGAATGCATCTTCTTTACTTCCGTTAAGAGAAACAGAGCAAGTTGAAATTATATATCTGATGAGAGAAGTTCCAGGTGGTGGATATGTTCATATTTCTTGGTCAAGACAGGATATATTGTCTTTTACTAATGATTTCCCCAGATTAAGAGAAAAGCCTGTCGAGTGGTACAAACAGGTAGAGAGGTTTGTAAAAGTTTCAAAGGTCTTGTTGAAAGACTTGGATAGTTTATTTGACATTGTAGTTCCAGCTGATTTATGGACTGAGTGTAAAATTGCAGTTGATTGGCCAAAAGAGGAATATCCTAGAGATGTTAAAACAGGAGCACCTTCAGAAGAAGTGATGAAAAAATATAATCAGGGAATTACTTACTTGAAGGGTAAAATTTCTCCAAAAGAAACAGATTGGGTTAAAATTGATAGGACAACACAGGAGTCAAAAAAATCAGTACATGCATATTATGAAAGGCTTTTCCAGGTGTTTAAATATTATAGTGGCTTTGAAAGTATAACTGACAAAGATATGGGACATTTTGTGTATAGGTTTGTATTTGGATTGAGACCTGAGATTAGTAATATGATTCAGCAACATTTGATTTGTTGGCAGAGTAAGACAGTGGATGAAATTTTGAGGTATGCTAAGTATTGTAGTGATGATATTGAATCAAGGCATAAGAAATTGAAAGAGAAGATGATGTGAGCACAGGTGAAAGTGGCGCAACAGAAAGATGGGAATTATGTCAATGGTTCTCAAACAGATTTTCAAATGAAAGAACAGAATCAGAATTTTCAGAATGGTCAGGTACCTAAAATGAATGGTGTATTAAATGGAGGAAGAGGTAGAGGTAAGAATAATAGAGAAGAAATGTAAAAGAAATGTCCTTGTCATGCGTGCGGAAAGTTAGGACATTGGAAAAACGAGTGTAAGTCCTTGTTAGGAAATAATGGAATGATTCAAAATTTCAATCCGCAGATGCAGAATGAAGTGGTTGTGAATCAACAGCAGCTGCAACAGCAACAGGTAGTTACACCGCAGGTTCAACAAATACAAGTACCTCAAGCTCCTATGCCAAATAATATGAATGCTCAGGTACAGAAATACAGTGCGAATGCTGGATTTCACATGAGTGAACAAGTTGGTAAGAATCAAAATGTACAACAATATTGGTTGCAGTGTCCTGAGAGTGATTCAGATTCATCTCAATGACGGTGCCTGAGGGGGGAGGAAGAGTGAGTGCTTGGCACATCTCTAGTGGTAGATCAATCAGGTCCTTTTGTTGATGGGAAAGTGGAAGGTAATGATATTACATTCCTTGTGGACATCAGTGCTACCCGTTCCACTGTAAGAGCAGCAGAAATTCCAAACCTACCCGTCTCTCGGGAGAAACTATCCAAGTTGTGGGAGTCTCATATAAATATATTAAGACTCCAATAACAAAACCAATGAAGGTTCATATAGGAAAATTCAGAGATATTCATTGTTTTGTTGTATATGACACGAGTCCAGTGAATCTTTTAGGTAGGGACTTACCTTGCAAAATGAATTGTACCATCTATTGTACACCGGATGGTATTGCTTTTCAGACACCAGATGAAGATGTTGCTTTTAAAATGATGTTAGCAAAGCAAGGAACAGAAGTGAATGATTTATATTCATTACTCACATTAGAGGATTTGCCTGGTGAGTTGAGAGACACAGTAAGAACTGATGTGTGGGATTTTACAGGAAAAGATATCGGATTGATGAAGGGGGTTGATCCCAATCAAATTATGGTCAAACAAGGTGCAGAGTTTCCAAAAACGCCACCGTATAAGATGAGTCCTGAGACCATAGCAGGAGTTATTCCTGTAATATAACAAATGATTGAACAGGGCATTCTGAAAGAAATATTAGGAAGTCCTTGTAATTCACCTATTATGGGAATATAGAAACCAAGTGGAAAGTACAGAATAGTGCAAGATTTGCGAAAAATTAATAAAATTGTGGTACCTTGTTCTCCAATAGTGCCAAACCCAGCAGTGATTCTTTACCAAATTCCTTGTGATGCGGAATGGTACACAGTGATTGATTTGTGTCAAGCATTTTTCTTGATACCTTTACATCCGGATAGCCAATATTTATTTCCTTTCTGGTTGAGAGACCGTGTTTTGGCATGGTGCCGAGTTCCTCAAGGGTATACAGAGAGCCCTTCAAATTTTAATCAGATTTTGAAAAAATGTCTAGAGTCATTGGTTATGCCAGAAAATTCAGTGTTAGTGCAATACATTGATGACCTACTGGTGGCATCAAAAACACGAGAGGCATGTGTGACAGATACAATTGCTCTACTGAACCATTTGGCAGAAGGTGGGCATAAAGTGTCACCAGCAAAATTGCAATTTTGTCAAAAAGAAGTTCAATATTTGGGACACAAAATTGAGAAAGGGGTTAGGAAAGTATTACAGGATCGAATCAATGTGATCTTGCAAATGGAACCTCCCAAAACACAGAAAGAAGTTTGAATGTTTCTGGGATATTGCAGGCAATGGAGTAGTGGATTTTCACTGATTGCCAAGCCTCTACAGAGGTTGACTCACAAAGATGTGACTGATCAGATTGAATTGGATGAAGAGAGCATGAAAGCTTTTATTGAGCTGCGAGATAGTCTTTGTCGAGCACCTGCATTGGGAATGCCAGACTATATGAAAGATTTTGCATTGTTTTGTTGTGAGAGAGATGGGTGTGCGCTTTCAGTTCTGACACAAACACACGGAATGGCACGTCGACCAGTGGCATATTTTTCTGCTACTTTGGACTCAGTGGCTGCAGCATTACCAGGTTGTTTGAAAGCAGTGGCTGCTACTTGTGTGAGTCTTGAGCAGTGTGAAGCAATTGTTATGGGACATCCAGTGAAAGTATATGTGCCACATTCTGTTGAGATCCTATTAACTCGTACCAGGACCCAGCATATGACATATAGGGACATATTCTCCAGGACTCATCGCCGATTTATCAGCACTTTAGCACCGCAAAAGTGGCAATAGATTTATCGCCCTATTCTCAAGCTGGTGCAAACTGCCGATATCGCCAGTTTACCAGCGATAGCTGCCGCAAAAAACATCGCCACGGATGAGTGCGACAACTAACGCTAATGATATGCAGAGTAGGCGTTCCCGTGCAAAAACACTCAAAAACACCACTTCGCGATATTCTCAACGACCAGCCAGATCTGCGATGCGAACCAAGAACAGGCGATAAGGCGCGTTAGCATCAGGGATTTAACACCTGCCTTTTGCTGGTGTTAAGCAGGACGACTACCTGCAGTATGAAAGGGAGCCCAGCCCAGAGCCACATCTGAAGACCAACAGATGCCATGGAGCTACTGATCATGCAGCTCGGAGAACCAAGAGGGCCACAACACCCACCGCCACCACTCCCAGGCCCCTCCCCCCGGACCAACCTCCCCTGGATTGCCACCTAGGCAGTGCAGGACAGCGGACGACCCAAAAATGCACCAGCCCAAAGACTCAACACCAGACGAAGCCATTGGCCAACACAGGCTCAAAAGGACAACCATCCTCCGCATCCTGACCCACATTGCCCACAGGCTGACGGTACCAACACAGCGGACAACCTACATCCCCCGCAGACAAAGCTGCTGACTGTGCTGCACCTGTTGGCCCCTGGTACCTTCCAACCAACAACTGCCGGAGTCGGAGGAGTCTCACAGCCAGCCCCATCAAACTCCCTCACACATGTCATGGATGCATGTCCACAAAAGCAACGGTGGGCCCCTGTATCCACACCACACGATAGTTCCAATTCGTAGTGTACCTGTGCAACCAACTGCAACGCGAGCCGTGCTAGACGCCTCCGTGCCCCAGACCCAAAATCGTAGTAACCGAAATGTGTGTGCACCAGGTCATGAAGTCCAGTAGTCAACAGTAGTGTAAAAACAGAACTTTATTACAAATACACAAACAAACAAAACGAAAAACTCAGCCAACGCGGAACTTCAACAGGGCAACGTGTCTTCAGAAACCTGTGGGAGAAATGGTGACAATGGTCAAACTTCCGTATAGTCACATGCCTAATCAGGTACATTGTACTGCACTTGGACAAACCGGAATGCTCACAGGCATGATAAACCAAGCATGAGAAGACCGTAACAGAAGTTCGTTTGGCCGTAACCGTCGTAGGAATGAAGAGAAAGGTAACGACCACACGAACTGCTGTTACGGTCACATCATGCAGGACTCATTATACCTGAAAGCATCACGGTGTGTGTCAGCTCGATACCCCTGCCCCTCACTCCCCCACACTGCGCAGGAACATCTTGAGACCACGCGAGGGAACTACGCCATAGCTGGCGTCACTCACGTGTTGGGGGCAATTCACAGCACACGTGTATGACTTGTGCCCCCTGCCGACACTGCATACAATCACCGCAACAGCAACCACACGCATGCCATCACTGTACATAGAAAAGTGGACCACCATGGCATGTCCACCAATGTCGTCGCAAACTCCCCAGGCAGTGTGCATGATTCCCACATGTCCGCAAGTCCCCCACCAACCAGCGCTTTGAGGATGGCCCTCATGGAAATGCACTGCCCTTTGGCAAGTACCAACTGAACACACCACATACCTCAACTCCACAATCCTCCAACTCACAACTGTGGGAATGCACACGTCACAAATCCACCACCAAAGTGACTACTGCGTGTGTCTCAGTCTCCGCCACAACCTGTCCATGGGCCTACACACACACGTGGCCGACCACCTTCAACGGGCACATTCACACTGGAGATGAGGTGGCTACATCCCAAGCCAACCTGCGCACATCACGATCATCACATGCAGGGTCGTGTCAGCAAGGGCGGCGCCCCCCACCCAGCCACGAGTCCGCCGCCGTGACCGGTGGTGCCTGCGCAATCCTGTGCGCCTGCTGCACCCCAGCCCTGGTCCCCAGACCGGTCCTCCGCCCAGCGATGACTGGCCGCCCCTGCGCACCCAGGCCTCAATGCTCACCTACCGCCACCGGCGTGTCTCCAAGAGGGCCCACCATGTGCCGGTGCATCTTACTCAGCTGATCACTGGATTCCGCGCCACAGGCCCCCAGCGCACCCTGCGGCACCGCACCGCGGAGTCATGTGTGTGCTGACTGCTGCCTTCGGCATGCACTACGGTCCAGCAGGACTCACAATTCAAATCAAACCATGATTAGCAGTACGGCTCATCGAGGCCTACGCATCATCGCAGGCTGCACACCCGCTCAGTTCTTCAGGTGCCACTAACCCTGTGCAACGCAAGTCATCGTCACATGGTGGTAGGCCCCTACCAGCCACAGTGCAGCGGGTGCCACTAACCCTGTGCAACGCAAGTCATCGTCCCGTGGCGGTAGGCCCGGGCCGGCCACAGTGCATCGGGTGCCACTAACCCAGTGCGCCACAAGTCATGGACCCTTTATGATTGAGTCTCGTGGTGCGGACGCCATCATGTCATCTCCGGCAGTGGGGAATGTGATGTGCTAGGCCCCTTTTATTGGCAGGGTCACATGTCCTGTGATGCCTGTGCTGGATGGGTGTGGTGTGAGTGTTAACCAGCCCTCAGGGAGTGGCTGTGGCATGCTGACAATTAGACCAGTGATCAGCAGATCACTACAGGGAAAACCTGGGACATGTAGCTTTGTCCCCCCCCCCTTTGAGCGTAAGCGGAGTGGACTGGCCTGGCATACGCCAGTCCAGCGTAGGGGTGGGAACAATGAGCCTGGGGCTCTGGGCGTCCTTCAGTTCTGGGCTGGACAAGGAAGTAACTGATGCTTGTGTCTCTGTTGTAGTGTCTACGCCACCCGGACCGCAATCGGCAATGTTGCACCCTGTGACTCAAGTCCCATGACATGAGCAATATGGACATAAGGGGGAATCACTGACCCTACATTCATCTGTACTCTCATACTTGAATGATCAAAGACATGAAACATCTGTGCGATTCTGAATGTTTAATTCACATCCAGTTGAGTGTTGCAGCTGGAGCAGTACAGGGCCATGCAAACCCCACTTCACATTATTGGCCCGTGGAGGGCCAGCCAGAGTCCTTCAGGGAATGACAAGTACATCGGAAGAGGAAGAGTTCAGTCCGCAGTCTGATCGCTGTGTCATTGGTAACCAAACAGAAAATGGCAGTCCATGTCGAGGTCCAAGGTGAGTGTCGTAGAGTGTATCGGGGGACAGTGGAAGGTGATGATGCAAAGGGCAGAACCAAGCAGAAACAGGCCATATGGCGGAGATGAATGCTACTGCCTCCTCCTTACCAGTAAGGTTGATTCACCCGCATCTTCGTCCTCTGATGTCACATGTGCCTCACACGTGGGTGGTGGTGGATTGCCTGCCACACTGTGTGCCACTGACACATCGGGGGCCGGAGGTGGATTGCCTGCTGCACTGTGAGGCACTGACACATCAGGGGGCGGAGATGTGGATGTAGAAGCAGCAGCAGCATTCATCTGCGCAAGGCCTTGAGGCAGCAATGCCTTGATGATGTGCTGCAGGGCATGGAAGGTCCCAGCCACATCTCGCTGGTGTGCAGCCGCGGCAGCCATTCTTTCCGCCGTCATCCGCTCCATGTTCTCCATGAGCCCCCGCATCTGTCCCAACTCTTGGCTGACATCGCTGGAGCCACTCTGACTGGACAGTTGTTCTTATCTCAGTATCATGACTCCAGCGATGTCAGCCATGGATCGTTGGAGAGCATGGAGCGGACTGTGGGTGTCCGTTAGGGACTGTAAGTGGTCCCTGATGGGAATAAGACACCCATGTATGGCATCAAGTTTGACTGCCATGAGGTCGAACCCCACCCGCACCTGATCAGCCATCTTCTCCTGGACCTCTAACACACGGCGTTGGAAGGCCATGTGTTGTTCGTGGGGGTCCTGGGAGACAGCCGGGGTGGTAGGTGCTTCCTGCTGTGTGGTCTGTGCAGGGGGTGGGGTCTCCTTGATACAGCTGGGCTGTCCTGCTCCTGGAGGTGGGGTGCCGAAGCTGTCAATGAGGGTTTGGAGGGCTTCGGTGTCGATGTTGGGGATGTCCTCATCGTCATCAGTGAAGAGTTGTTGGGGCTGCTCTGCAGGAGGTGTTGATGCTCCCTCTGCAATGTGAAGGGGAGATGCAGTATTACATTGTGTTCACATGTATGTTGTCGCATTGTACAAGTTCACATGCAGACTGCATGACAATGTACATTGTGACTGGTTAGGAGGAGCTGCCTATTTGATGCGGGACAGTGGACATTTCGTCAACATCACGGATATGTGTTTGTACTTGTACATTGACATCTCACCTTTTCCTGCTATGCCAAATGTGATTGGCCAGTTTCTACACACAAGCGGCACCTGTTGTGTCCTCTGTCCTGTTGTAAACGTGTTGCAGTTTGTACCACATTGTTGTCAATGCTGATGTGCTCGGAATGTCATGTGTGTGTGCTGCATTTTGGGAGAGTCGCCCCTGCAGCTCTAATTTTGCTGCCCCTTGTCCCTTTCAGGCGGTGTGCCTTTGACCTCTTTTATTTATTTTTTAAATTTTTTTTTATTGATTTCATCCTGAAGAAAATACAGCTGAAGAATAAAATCACAATGTTTATAGTACAAATAATATGAGTCTATAAATAGCTAATAAAGACCATTATCAACAAGACCATAGCAAAGAGCCCAAAGCAGCATAGAATCTAAATACAGGCAATAAATAATTTTAAAGAGCTAAGACATTACGTTTGAGACCGAGCTATATACAATAAAAAGGATAACAGGCAACCACACCGGCAAAAAAAAATTTCATAGCCATGCATTTCATTCTTCCTGGATAAATGGAGTAATCCAATCTGTGAACGGGCCCCAGATCTTTTTCCCTTTTATCCTGCCCTTTCTCCCTCTACGCTCGTAAAGTGCTTTTTCTAAATTATAAATATGCAAAAAACGGCTTTTCCACTGTTGAAAAGTAGGAGGTTGCGGGCTTAACCAGGCAGAGGCGACACAGAGTCTTAAAACTGCCATCGCAATAAAAATCAACTCTTCCCCCTTTTTCCCTATTGTTTCGTCTACCCCCAATAACATCAGAAGTGGTGTCAAAAGAACCTCCTCTTTTAAAACAAACTGCAAAAAGCCTGATATTTCTTGTCCGAGTGATGTGCCTTTGACTTCTGTGCCCATACAGTACTGAGATGTTGCAGACTTGGGTGAATTTGGGTCTTGGTGGGAGTTGGGACTCTGGGGCATGGTTTGTCCGCAGATGTGTTGTTGACATCAGGGGTTGTTTGTGCAGGTGGATGTGTCAGAGTGTGACCTGCTCCTTTACGGATGTGGTCCACACTCAGCCACCTCAGTGTGGTGGCGTGCACCATGTCATGATGATCGGACTGCAGCCATGCTAATCGTCATGCAGTGTCACTTGCATTGTCAGTGTTGCTCACGGACCTGCAGCTTTGCTGGGTTCAGCACATGTGCATAGGTTGGTTGTGAGATAAGTGATGTGTGGGCAGGCCTCCTCTGGGCACATAGTCGACGGGGGCCTACGTGCTGTTTCTATGTGTGCTGCAGTGTGCCAAGGGGATCAGGGACATGATCCAGAGTCATTGTGGGTGTGCACTGTGCTCCGCTTGATTGTGCATGTGTGCCATTGTGCCCATCTCCCTCCGTCCCCCCAGTCCCTGGTCGTTACTCACCCTGTTGCTGTTGTGTCAGGTCATGTTGAGCAGTGTCCGGTCCCCCAACTCCTGCCACCGTCTCTCCACTGGTGACTGTGGACACCATTTCCTCCATCTCATCCAGCTCCTCCTGTGGCGCTGGACTTGCACCTCCAGTCTGCATTGCTGCCTTCTGGTTGTTGGCGAGTTTCTGCTTGGTCTTGCGCTTCACATCATTCCAGCGCCTCTTGAGCTCTTCCATTGTCCTCCTCAGCACTCCGACTGCATTCACCTTGTCCAGGATGGACTGCCATGTTGCATTTTTTGTTGCCAATGACACAGTGGAGGTGACGAACAGTTGTTGATGGTGTTCTATCACCTCTGTGATCAGGATCCTGTTTTCCTGCGGACTGAACCGCGTCTTCTTCTTCTTCTTGTCCTTGCCCTTCCCTGTCCCCGAGGTCCCAGGCTGCTCCTCCAGGGGGTTTGTGAGGTTCTGGCCTTCCTCTGTACCTGCTCCGGCTGCCTCCATTGTGCTTCGCTGTAGTTTGGTTTTTGTTTGTGTTTTGTTTTTCTGCTTTTGTAGTGATTTTTCCCGCCTGACGTGTGTGATTTGCAGGCCTGGCGCTGCTTTTCGCTGATTGTCTTATCGCGGTTGGGCCCATCGCAACTTTTTTCGCGTGCGGGTTTGGATTTTCATCGCCGTCCCGGTAATGTTATTGCGGACATTTGACGCGTTATCAGGAGACTATCACATGTTACCGCCATGTTGAAAATACGACGTTAACACGGAGTTATTTTCCCGCGATAGACGGCGAAATGAAAACTTGCGTTAACCTATTTTGGCGATGTTTATCGCACGTTCTTGAGAATATCCCCCATAGTCGTTTGACTAAATACGAAAGAGTGATTCTGGGTGCTGAAAATGTGACAGTAACAAGATGTACAACATTGAATCCAGCAACTTTGTTGCAGAGTTCAAGTTGTGCAGAAGTGAAAGACGAGGCAGATCTTGATTGTTTGGATGTGACGGAGTTGTATACAAAACCAAGACCTGACATAAAAGATACACCACTGGAGGAATCAGATTGTGTGATGTTTGTAGATGGATTTTGTCTGAGAGACGAGAAAGGTGTATTGAGTGCTTCGTATGCTGTGTGTACAGTGGCCATGGTTCTTGAAGCATCTTGCCTAAGAGGGATAAATTCAGCACAAATTTCTGAATTGGTCGCATTGACTAGGGCGTGTATAATTGGCAAAAATTTGAGAGTAACCATATTCACTGACAGTCAATATGGTTTTGGGGTGGTGATTGACTTTGGTCAATTGTGGATGCAACGTGGATTTCTGACTTCTTCAGGATCCCCAATCCGAAACAGTAAAAATGTGAAGGATTTACTGAATGCACTACAATTACCCAAAAAGATTGCAGTGGTTAAATGTTTGGCACATAAGTCAGGAAATGTCTATGTGACCAGTGGAAACAGATACGCAGACCAAGTGACTCGTTTCTGTGCACAAAATTCAATTTCAATAAACAGAGGAAAAGAGAGAAATAATCCAAATTGTCACTTGATGTTCTCTGCAATAGAAACATGGGATGAAATTAAACAGTTGCAGGAAGAAGCTAGTGATGAGGAAAAATAAATTTGGATCAAATCAGGCTGTAAAAAGAGATCTGATGATGAAGTATGGGTGTATGTAAATGAAAGACCAGTAATGCCAGACTGTTTACTTTCACAGATGGCAAGGATGTACCATGGAATAGCACAAGTTGGGAGAGATGCTATGATTAGCCTTTTCAAACAGTCATGGTACAATCCGAAGTTCAGGGTCATTGCAGAGAGTCTATGCCAAAGATGCACAGTGTGCCAGCAGCAAAATCCAGGTAGAAAGACAGTTGTTAGTTGGGGCCGAATTGGGAAAGCTGCAGGACCTTTTACTAGGTTGCAGGCAGACTTCATTGAGCTCCCTCCTTGTAATGGACTAAAATATGTGTTGGTTGTTGTTTGTCTGTTTTCTCTTTGGGTGGAAGCATATCCAACAAGAAGAAATGATAGTCTAACAGTTGCTAAATTGCTTTTGAGAGAGATAATTCCCAGATTTGGATTGCCAGTCTCTTTAGAAACAGATAGAGGAACTCATTTTAACAATGAAATAATTCAGATGATTTGTGCAGCATTACAAATTGAACAAAAGCTGCATTGTGCCTATCGACCAGAAGCATCAGGAGTGGTCGAGCAAATTAATGGCACTATCAAATCCAGACTATCAAAGGTTTGTGCATCCACAGCACTGAAATGGCCAGATGCTTTACCCTTGGTATTGACGAGTCTGAGAAGTATTCCTGATAAAAAGACTGGATTATCCCCACACGAAATTATTATGGGGAGAGCAATGAGACAGCCGATTGTACCAGCAAATCAGCTGATGAATATTACTGATCATCTGGTGCTTGATTATTGCAGAGGATTGGCTGATGTAGTGCGTTCTGTGTCTCATCAGGTTGGAGAAATTGCAACTACAACTCAGCAAGAACAAGCGCATGATCTAAGTCCAGGAAAATGGGTCCTGGTGAAGAAACATGTGAGAAAATCGTGTTTGGAGCCTAGATGGCACGGTCCTTATCAGGTGATACTGGTGACAACAACAGCAGTAAGGTGTGGTGGCTTGCCAAATTGGATACATGCAAGTCATACAAGAAGAGTCCCAAGTCCACTTGAAAGACAAGAAGAAGCAGAAAGTGGAGAAAGTGAAGTCATAGAGTCGAAGTTACAGATTTTGAAGTCGAACAGGGAACAAGTCACATAGAGTGGGCACCAGCTACTGGGTCTCAAAAGACTGCTGTTGTGAAAGAAAAAGAGAAAGTGATTAATGAGAATCAACAGAGAAAAGGACTGAATAAAAGAACATGTGATCTTGAAAGTGATGGTGAAGAAACAGTTCAAGTAAAGAAAGCAAGGAAAGGTGATGTGTGGCCAGAAGGAGTGAAAATACTGAAGTACACTCTGAAACAAAGATCACCTGACACGATAATTGAAGTTTCAGATCAGACTAAGCAAAGTGAGTCTGAAGAAGAACCAGTTCGGAAAACGAAAAGAGTGAGAGTTCCAAATAAGAAATACATAGCACCAGAATGGACATATGTGGTGTTGGAAGAAATTGAAAACACAGATCAGATCAAAGAAAATACTGGTACAGAACAAAGTGAAGGAGATGGTTTTGAACCACCTTAAAAGAACTGTGAAAATTAAGGTGCAACAATTTTTGAGAAAATTATTCTGAATCATTCAAAAGATTTGAAGAAGAAGAAGATATAAAAAAAAAAAGAAAAAGAGGGGGTAAAGAAGAAAGCCATTAAGTGTGAGGATACACTACTTTGGATAGATATATATATATTTTTTGGGATAGATATTTTTATAGATTAGATTTTTAGATACTTTTGATTCTAAGTTAGATTTTTGAGTTATCGACTTGCCCTTGATGTATTATTGGCTAAAGAGGGTGGAGTCTGCAATATGTTGAAAATACAACAATGTTGCACTTATATCCCTGATAAGAGTAAGAATGTTGAGGGGTATATTAAGAATATTACAAATCTTCATCAAGATTTATCTGAATTGAAGGTTGATGGTGTTTGGGAGAAACTTGGTAAAGGTTTTTCCTCTGTGGGAAATTGGTTTTCTACATTTGGGAATAGTTTATTAGGGAGAATATTAACACCTATCATTGCTATGGTTACAGTGATACTAATGATTTTCTTGATTTATAAGTGTTGCAAATGTAAGAAAGAGACTTCTGATAACAAACGTAGAGCAAGAAAGAGAGAAGAGATAGAACTAGAAGATAGCAGAGGAAATTATTATGAAATGATGAGGGATTTAGATGGAATAATGATAAAACGAGAGAGAACAACAGCTTTCTAAAGTGACAAATTGTATTGGTGGGTATTTGGTGACGGCTCAAAGACGCCATCAAAGGGGGGATTGATGGAGCAGGGTTTCTTGTAAAATGAAACCTGCTTGGATTGAAACCCCTAGTAACATTTTCAAATTTCTTTAACAGTGTGCAGTGAAAAACACGTGGTTTTAAAAACTAACATGAGGGAAAATAATACTGCGCAAGTGCGTACTAAAGCACTGAACTAGGCCGCAAATGCTTGACTAATGAAAATAAAGAGACTAATGCTGCTTTTGTGCACGTTATTAACGTTTGCTAGGAAAAATAATAATATGGGTTGCGCATGGTTAGATGCAGCATTGGGAGGGTGCGTAAAGAAAGCATTACAAAATGAGTAATAATGCTTGTTTTATTCTCCGTAGAAGCATGGGTTAAGGAGAATGATTTTTACAAAATAAGCTGAAAAAGCAAAGAGAACGTGGAGGGAAGGCAAAGGCGAGCAACCTTCAAATTTACGTGGGCCTGCCAAAAGTTAAACGTGGAGACAAAAAACAATCAGCAAGTGAGGAACATTTCCTCTGGAAGCGCACGAGTGGCACAAGAAGTAACAGATTTGGAAACATTAGCGGAGAGAAGGAAGCTGAAGCCTGATATCTGTATACTTGTATTTCCTGGGAAGATGATGACATGAAGTTGAAAAAACAAAACAATAGAACATTGAGTGAGATGGACATGTTGAGTGTGGTGTGACAGTACACCCCCTTCCTTAACCAATCAAATGTAGAATAGCTCCTTATTTTGAAACAAGTGTGGGTTGGACATTTGGGTTTTAGGGTATAATTGAGGTGCCCGGTGGGAGGGGTGTGCGGATGTGGCTGGAGGCGTTAGGCTGACTCTTGGGAGATCGTCGCTGTTGTCGGTTTGCTGTAGAGGCCTACCTGTTTTCTTCCTGTTCCTGATTCCTGACTTAGACTTTGCACTTTCAAATCTTCTTGAGGGGCCTTGCTGCTCTCGTGGCCAGAGAATACATTTCCTGTTCCTTCTGGGTTAGTATAGATAGAAACCTGAAATTTACATAATCATTTGCAAATGTATTTTGTTTCTGAACCTTTTCTCTCTTCGCCTTGCCACTCCTTCAATGCACTGTCAATATGATGTGAATTTTTGTCATTTGTCATAATAATTTACTCAGTGATATTTCATGATTTGTACTGTGTATTGATACTTGATGAGCATTTATTTCACATTATTTAGATAAACATTATAAATATACACATTGTGTCCGTCTTTATTTTGCGTGAGTTTATAGATTATTGCCTATAACTAACCAACTATAAAAAGATGTCATCGCCACATTATTTTTTATGAGAAATGCAGGTTCTGTTGGAGATTGGTAAGTTAGGTACGAACTTTGCATTACACTGAACCCAGCGTGAAGGGATTATGTTGGGTAATGTAATTGGGCCTTGTTTTTAGCAAATTTATTGATCCCTGATCGCTGGATCACTTTCAACATGAGCTTGGCTTTGAGAGGTTGAAACTCCGTAAGCGGTGCCAGCCTCTCCCAGCGGAGGGTGAAGCATTAAGAATTCAGATTCATGCATCTGGCATTCGCCCTGCAGATCAGCGAATGATTTCACACGCTGTCTGTCCCATCTCCCTCCTAATTTTGAAAATTCTGATGTTGTCCCGTTCCCTGAACTCCTGTGACCTGGGGGCAGAGGGCAGCCAATCAACAAGCCACAGGGGAGTCTCACCTGTAGGTTTCCCATACCAGCCAATAAGGAGCAATGTCCCATGCCAGGCAATTAGTGTTGCCATTAACACCACATGGAGATTCTGGAGTGCTCAGGTGTGGTACAGAGATTGCAAGGGAGATGATAGAAAAGGTCAAGCTTGAGATGAAGGACTGGGTTGTTCCTCTCCCCAAAAACCCAATCGTTGACAATGGAGAGGTGAGCCACCCAGTAATATATCAGAATGTCGGACATTCCCAGCCAACCCTCATAAGTCAATTGTGTACATTTGGCCATGGCAACTCGGGCTGCCTAACCACACACAAATATTACCTAAATTTGGCTTTTTAGGGTTTTGAAGACCCCCTGTGGGATGGTCTACTGGAGGTTTTGCAAAACATATACAGTTTGGGATGGCAATTATTTTGCTTTGCGTAACATGGCCCATAATCGATAGGGGTGAAGGTTTTCCATTTGCACAGTTAGCTCTTAATCTAGGAGACCAATGGAGGGACATTAACACCCTATTTTATACTCCATTCTCTCTCTCTCTCTCTCGCTCTCCCCTGTCCCTCTTTCTTTGTCTTTAGCATATACCACAGAAATGTGACTCACTTGTCACTACATTAACCAATTCACAGTGTAGTTAAAACACTGCTGCCAGACTCCATTCTAGGGGGCCTAGAAAGGGCTACTGTCCACAACCCTGGTGGTTGGGGTTATTTTCCTTAGGCATTCTGACATGCATACTACTTTGGCATAACAAATTTGTTCAAGTACTGCCCATCCACACTTTACTCTCAGGGTAGCGAGGGTGATGATTCAAAGGCTTCCCAGGAAGGTAGTGTAGGTGCTAGAATTCAGAAGAGTCAACCAGCAGACACAATACTATGCTGTCCAACTCAGTGCTTTTCTAGTAAAAATAGAAGTACTTTTAATAACAAGACAAAGTGAAATACTGCACACTGGAATGAGTTTTAGGTACAGGGTTCTTCCAATGGTACAGGTTACAACCAATCATACATCTTTTATATCCTCCTGGGGTTGTAAACCAGAATAATTACCATACTACTACAGTCATCTATTTCTATGATTGTAGCTTTTACCAATCTAAGGATTTGCGTTACTGTGGGGATACTCAAGCAAGAATGGGTTCAGGAGTGAGCATTCTATATGGTGATGCTGCTGACCGCCCAATGTTGAGACCAGTAGTTTAAATTGCATCTTTTTAAAGAGATCATGGTGTCACTCATGCCGTATATCAACATGCCCTTCTATGGCATGATACAGTCTCTCAGCCTTTTTGACACAATCTCATGCTGTATGCCTTTGCAGAGCACTGTTTAGCATTGCTGTGGTCATGCTCTGCCCTTCACAGTCACATGATAGAGTTCTCCAGTATTGAGGGCATGGTCGGGGGGTGAGGTCCCCTTGCCTCCTGAGGGCCTCAGGACTAAAGTGGACATCTTCCCCCAAGCAGCAGTGCACCAGGAGGCACATTTGCAGAGTGGTGGAGAAGGACCCTTGAGAGCTGAGGGGACTTCATCCCCCAACTAGTAGTGCACCAGGAGGTAAATTTGCAGAGCGGTGGAGAAAGGTGGCTTGTGGGACTTACTGGAGGTAACAGGATGGGTAGTTGGCCCAAAAGAACATCCTTTGGGGCCAACTACCCCTCCTGTTATCTCCAATAAGTCCCCCACAGCGGGATTGCTAAGAGGTCTTCGGAGGCCATGCCCCCTTTCTCCACCACTCTGCAAACACGGCACAATGCACACTACTTGTTGAGGAATGAAGTTCTCTTAGATGCTGAGGGACCTTGCAGGCCAAGAAGCCCTCCTGGTACCTCTTGTAAATCCTGCACAGTGGAATTACTGAGATATGGTTGGAGCCTCAGTCCCCTTTCTTCACCACTCTCCAAACGTGACTACAAGTTAAAAAACATAGAAATTCAATGAAAAAAACAAATGTTACAGCAAGATTATAGTTAGGAATCGGTATTTAAAAAAACATAGCTATTCGCTGAAAAAACCAAATATGGGGACGTTATAGTCAGGGTGACGTTTCACTCATACAAAACCAGAGAAATTCAGCAGTTATAGTTAGCTGAGCTAACTATACCTTGCCCCCCGCAGGTACTGCTTATGGCCTCACATATTACATCACTCATAAGATGGTCAGTGACATCACTGATGACATCACTGATGACATCTCAAATGAGATCCCATCTAACAGACCCACCATGCTCTCTCCACACATGGAAATCTTGATACCATACAAGTACCATGCATTCGTCATACATACACGCCTTGCACTTGCACCTGCACATGTGTGTATAGATAAGTATAAAACTAGTGTTAGCAGTAAGGAAAACATCCACTTGCAGTAAGGGTGTGGATGAAGGGCAGATGAATGAGATAGCATGCAAAAGCTAAAAACTCCCCTTTTACAAGACAAGAAGAAGGTCTCTATAGACAGGAATTCAATGGGAACCGTGGCAATGCCGGAGATTACCTAGAATCCAGGATACACAGAACCGTCACGGTATGTACTTAGAAATACACCGCAAAGTTCTGATGAAGACCTTAATCAATAGCACTCTGAAGGGTTCAAATGCATCAACAATAAAAGATAGGTAAAGTCTTATCTACTATTAATAAATTCCTCTAAATTCCACATGAACTAAGAAAAAAGGTGTCCACATTCTCATTTCTCCTCCTTTATTTATGTGCCATTACAAATATATGACTGCTTTTAATCTACTCTAAATACATTGGACCAGATTTATCAGTCTTTCACACAGCGCAATGCAGCAAGCCACCTTGCTGCGCTGTGCTGAGTGAAAGGAAAACGGCACAAATGCACCATATTTAACATTATACGGAGCATTTCTGCCCTTTCCTAGTGCTGGTGCACTTTTGGCACAATTTTGGGTGCCTAGCACCAACACGGGTATCCTTGCATCATGGTTGCCTGCATTGTAGGCAGAATTGTTTTTGTGCAGGAAGCGACACATGAGAGGCATTTTTCTATTTCTATGTGTGCTGCAAAATGCAACACACGTAGAAAGAGCAAATAAACTACTAGAAATAAAGATACGTAGCATGTTGATGCATCCCCAGGTCTACCACTAACAATGAATCTGGGAATGCGCCAAAATCCACGGTTGGATTCATGGGAACACCACGCTCCACCCATACAACACCTCTCTGGCACAGAGTAACGCAAGGCAGCGATTTTTGCGACCTTGTGTTACTCTAGATTTATCAAACCATGCACGACCATGCAAAGGCTTGAGAAATCTCACTTAGGTTTTGCATCGCCCTTGTCCCCCTTTGCTTGGAGCAAAGTGGGAAGCAAAACCTTGAAAACTATGTCCCATGTGGTTTATTACTATCGATGTGTTTGTAGAACATGTTTTATTACATTTACTTACATTTCGAGCATTAAAGAGGGAGTTTATTATATTTTATTAGCACATGGATGTTGAGGTCCACTGATTTTTCTTAAATCGAGGGACGGATTGTTTTTCAGTTAAAAATAGATGTTGTAATGCAAAGGAACACTCTTCATTCTCTTACAGAAATGACAAAAGAAAGGTTTTTGTTTCATGGAGCATGTGGGAAGATTGCTTCGTAATCTGTTTAGTGGACACCGCATCGATAACTGAGTGGGGGTACCTACTTTGCTGTGGGATGACACGGGAATATATGCAATGACAGAGACTCTGCTTAGAGATCTGCACAGCACTATTTGTATTAGGACTCCGTTCATGGACATTTGAACTTGCTCGATTTCTGCATAGCCATCTCCAGCAACTGATTGGCAGAAAACAGATGGAAGCCCTGCTGCAGGCAGAGAACATATGAATATTACACCGTGTGGTGCTGAAGGACCAATGCATCATTTGGAATCTAACTATTTTCACTGACGCTCCTAGGCTCTCACTGTAGTGAAAGTGTGAATAATCCCGGTCTCACTTTCTTATCTATTCAGTTGATGCCCTTTGAGACAAATGACGCGTGTACCATTTCTGAAAACGTAATTACTTACAGCAATAGCAGGGCCAGGATAGCCCTCTTTAATAGGCAAGCTGTTCCTAATAATCTCTGTGTTTTCATTAGACTCAGTTCACGCCACCAAGAAGGACATGCTCTCTGGCTGCTCAGAACTCGATAATACTATTAAAAGGAACATGCATAAATGGCCTACTGGGGCGAAGTCATGAAAGATGCCCGTCTTATATCACTGCCAACAAGCTGTCGCAACCATAATTACTTTTTCTGAGACCCTCGGGGGCACACTGGCACAGAGCTTTTAGAAAGTTGTCGCTTGCCAACTGTCAAGAGGAGAAGAGCAGGACAATAATTTCCCAGTGGGGTGCTTAGGACATTGGCCAATTGTAGCGTCCTGATACTTAAAGCGAGGTTTGACACAAGCGCTTCTGGTCGGGCGTTTCACTTGCCTTCTTTCATGCACGTCCATCCTCATGTACACAATAGGAGGGTTCGAAAGGAATCTATAGCAGAAGGACATGACTTCTGGACCTTCTCACGTCCTTCGACGTTGTCCTTCTGCCATGTACATGACGTCTCTCTCTGCTCTGGGTTTCTCTTAAGGATTGGCACAATTTCACATATTTTATTGAATAATACACAGGATTAGGCACACAATTCTCCGTATTCCACGAAATAAATGTTGTTGGTCATCTGCATGAAAATTGTACAGAGTACCAACGAGAAAATGGCGGAAAGGTTTTGCAGCCGGAACCCACGAGTTACACAGTTCCAGCTAGACTTTTTCTGCTCAAGCAAACTCCTGCAGACGAAAATGATGCGGTGAAGCAACACCAGGAGGAAAACAAAAATTACATGACATGCACAAAATCCAGAAATCAATAATTATGCCCGATTTCGCTCATGTCCGGCCTAGTTCCTCCTAAGACTTTCTTGTAAGCGTTACACAAGTATGTTTTTTAAATTTCTTGTGACTTGTACAGTCCCTTGAAGATTATGTGAGATTTCCTTAAATCCTTATAGTGCAAGGTCTTGATTTTACCAACGCATGAACCCTTTCGACATATAAACCTTTGCTGCAAAATGCATAAGACGTTACAACTGAGTACGGAGATAGTGGTACATGAACGAATCTCATTGTTTTATCATAGCTGGTAAAGTGACATTGACCATAGATGTGTGAGTTCAAGTCAGATGGGGTCAGTGGAGGGGTACAGGGCAGGCGTGGCATGCAGAACGGTTTGTTCTTAAAGATTGTTTGTGCAGACGAGGATGTTTGCCTTCCTGACTCTTTCATTATATTGGTTGATATGTGCATGTACCCGACATATCTGATAGAGGAGTTTGCAAAAAATATGACTGGCTACTTAAAATCGCTTGACTAACAAACTTAGGGGCATATCTACAAGGGCAGGCGATACAATTATCGCCGCTTTAGCGTCCGTTTTCGGACGAAAAGCGGCGATAATTTTAACGCCTTATTAGCAAGGACACGCTAACGCGTGAATCCATGCTTTCGCCCTTTCTCTTATCGCCCAGCTTTGCATCTCTAATGAGATGCAAAGTGGGCGTTACTGGCGTACCCCAGATGGGCTACGTTGTAAATATCGCCGATGTGCACATCGCGATATTTACAAGGCAGCCCACAGGATGATAGCAGACGTTAGATTTTGGCGAAAACGGCCGTTTCGCCAAATTCTAACGTCTGCTATTATCCCGACTTAGCCATCCCTAACATAGGGGTGGATTGTGCTGATACGACCACAGGGTCGTATCAGCAGAGTTATCGCCGTTTGCAGGGAACATCGCTGGAAAACCAGCGATGTTCCTGCAAAACGGCGATAACCTCGCTATCTCTGGAATTTTTATCGCCCTGGAGAAGCGTGTTGTTAATAACGCGCTACCAGGGCGATAATTTCCGGAGATAGCCAGCGATAAGTAATCTATCGCTAAGCACGGCCAGCGATAATTATCGCTGGCCGTTGATAATATGCCCCATAGGTTTTAGAATCACAGTAACATAGCAGAATTAAATAGGCGCACATATATGAACCCTAATATAAACTGGAGGTTTAAAACTTAAGCATACTCATCGCTAAATGTTCTAATCTCTGCCTTAATAGTAGTACATTGAGATATTGATTTTATTTTGTTTTTGTAACTTGCCTAAATATTAATAACAGCCATGCGGAAATCAGCCAAGCATTAGATACAACTTTTTTCTAAGATGTCTATTTACGTAATTACTGGCAGGAATTCAAAGGGATCCTAAAATAGCTTGCAAAGAACAGGCAGAAGAGAGCATATGCTTGAATTCGAAGGTCATGGCAATATCAGACTCACAAAGAAAAACAAAATACCGCATGGATATTAAAAAACGAAATCCGAAAGACATTTATGAAATGTTATTTCACTATCTAAGTTCTCTAGTTAGTCTAGCCAATTAAGGGGTGACCCAGACAAAGAAATATTATGTGTAAACATGCCAAAAATGCATTTCTACTGTTCACATTTATATCCCACTGTGAAGCAATCTGTCTTTGACAACAGCCTGGAGATATAAACTGAACCATGTGAGAAATGCTTTTTCTCATTGATAAAAAATGTCTGTTAAATTCAGCTCGTGAAATCACCACTCATTCATAAAATGTACCTCATTTATATCAACAGAAGCACGAAAGTGGCTCATTACAGTGCATTCCGCTGAATCCAGTAGGTACTTTGACATTGTTCATCTGTTTGAAGAGAAATTCATATCATTTGACTTTAAGCAGGGATTTTGTGGCCTTTTAAATCAATGTTCTACAAAAAATCAGTAGGTTGACAGTCTACACGGGTATCAGCGGTTTCCTAAATGTAACTGTCTTTATACAGGTCAAAGGGTGTGTATATATGTGTGCCCATTTGTACTCCGCAGAGTCCACTGTTACTATCACACGTTATTTTTCTATGTAATCTATGTATTTATGCATATGGAAGTATGCACTATATAAGTTTAGAAAATAGGAGGTTATCAGTGATCTTGGACCCCATTTTGATTTTCCTCCCTAACAACTCATGTCAAAGCAATTGTTGGGACAGTAAATTTCCCTGCATGTAGCCCTGCCCTGAACGACCTAACTGGTATCTTGACTGACTTTTGGTCCAGTTACCATGTTAACCCAGCATGTGCGCTGTGTCCTAAGCCTGTCCATGGTAAACCCAAGGTCATAACCTTGACCTGGAGGAATGCAAAACATGTGCCGTCTTTTCTCGACATGAAACTACTAAGTTCTTGAAATGACAAAGTGATTGCAGCATATAGATGGATAGTCATAGTCCAAGGCAGACACTTTTACTGTTTCAGGGAGAGTGCAGTCTGCCGGGCCTAATCATAAAGTACTGCAACACCCATGTGCAAGTGCAAGGTGCAAGTGGAAGGCGTGTATGCATGGTGAATGCATGATACCTGTATGGTATCAAGTTTTCCATGTGTGGAGATATATTCTGGCTATGATAGTTTGGAAATACAGTACTAAAAACTAGGCCAGGGTGAAATTTTTTATATGAGGGAATTCTTGCCTAAGCCCTAATAGTTGGCCTAGGTGTGTTTCACTTAATAAAGTTTTCCTCCTTGCTATGTAGAAAATTAGCATAATTGCTGTTCGAAATGGGAGGCTCTAGTTGGCACCTTTGTCCGAATAGGGACCCTTGATTCTAGTAGGGTAATGGGGATACACACCTTAGAAAACCCCTGCTCACCCCCTGGGTAGCTTGGCAAGAGCAGACAGACGTATCCAAAGGCAATGTTTAAAGTATTTGTACTCAAAACGCACATTAATACAGTGACAACACTATAAATGGACACCACCCCAGTATAGGAAAAATAAAGTATCTTTATCTCAACTCAACAAGACCAAAACGACAAAATCCAACATACATGTAATAAGGATATGACTTTTAAAGGTTTCAAGCAACTGGGTCCATAGAAAGCAATGGATGCGTGATTCTACACAAAGTACCTGTAGATGCATCAAAATTCACAAGGCCAAACAGCCGCAGAGATGGAAAGTGTCGACAAACAAAGAGCAAAGAGATACATCAGTTCCTGAGACCTTGGGGAGGCGATGCGAAAGTTCTGCTGCATGCCTGAGAAGTGATGCCTCAAATCCGGTCTGTAGGGGCAAGTGATGCGTCGACTCCAAGACGGTTCTGGTCCACTGGTGATGCGTCGGGAAAACTTGATGCACAGGTGCGATGCGTGAAAATCCGGGATGCGTTGGGGATCGATGCGGCGGCGGAAAGCGGCGCTGCGACGGTTTCTTCAGCCGCGATCCCTCAATGCATCGGTTCTTGCAGCCGCAGCAGGTGCTGCGTTGGTTTGGCAGATTCTTCTCGCACGGCGGTGCTGCATCAGGAAAAACAGTCGCAAGAAGAGCGCTGTGTCAATTTCTTCAGTTATTTGGGTTTCTTCCAGCTCCCAGCAGCAGGAACAACCTCCAGAGGCCCACAACTGGAGTAGGCACCTCCTGGGAGGTCAGAACTCTCAGCAGCTGAGTTCAGGGGAGCTGGGGGTGAAGTCGTTGTGTCCCTGAGACTTCAGAAGAGGAGGCCAGCACACACAGGCCCTTGGAGATCTTCTTCAAGCATGTTCACAGCAAAGGTCCAGTCCTTTTCCTCTCCTTGGCAGAAACAGCAACTGCAGGCAAACCCCACACAGCACACAGCAAAGGGGCAGTACTCCTCCTCACAGCTCTTCAGCTCTTGTCCTTGGCAAAGGTTCCTCTTGAGTCCAGAAGTGATCTAAAGTTCAGGGGTTTAAGGTCTACTACTTATACCCCATTTTATCTTTGTTCTCTTTGTGCAAGGGTTTGTGAGCCCAGTCCAAACCAGTTCTGTCCTCACTCGTGCAGTATGACCACAGGGGGTGGAGGCAGCATTGTGCAAGGGAGACAGTCCCTATTCAGGTGCAAGGAAATCGCCACTCACTACTCTAAATGCAGCCAAGCCCCAATCAGCTCAGCTCTGAGTCATCTAGGAAGGACCAGGCACACCCAAACCCCCCCAGTAGCTGTCTACAGAGAATGCACATCCCCAGCCCCTGTCACTCCAAAACCAGACAGTCAATACACAAACAGGCAGAGGCACACAGAATGGTTGGATAAGAAAATGCCTACTTTCTAAAAGTGGTATTTTCAAACACATAACTTAAAAACCATCTTTACTAAAAGATGTGCTATTAACTTCTGAGTTCAGAGAGCCTAAACTTTATTTCTCTATCTTGTCCCAGTAGGAAGACAACTTGTAAGATGTTACAAAGTTTTTCCTATTGTATCCTATGGGCAGGTAGCCTTTCAATTGTGAAAAACGAAATTGGCAGTATTTCACTATCAGGACATGTCACACACACCAGTACATGTCCTACCTTTCACATACACTGCACCCTGCCCATGGGGGTATCTTGGGCCTACCATAGGGGTGTCTTGCATGTAAGAAAAGGGAACGTTACAGCTGGCAAGTGTGTGCACTTGCCTATGCCATGGCAGTTCACAAACTGCGCACAGACACTGCAGTGGCAGGTCTGAAATACCTTTCCACGGCTACTCATGTGGGTTGCACAATCAGTGCTGCAGGCACACTAGTAGCATTTGATTTACAGGCCCTGGCACACTCAGTGCACTTTACTAGGGGCTTACCAGTAAATCAAATATTCAAATCATGGAAACACCAATCCATAATCATAATTTACACAGAGAGCATATGCACTTTAGCACTGATTAGCAGTGGTTGAGTGCCCAGAGTCCTAAAGCCAACAAAAACAGGTCAGGAAAAATAGGAAGAAGAAGCAAAATGTTTGGGGATAACCCTGCAAAAAAGGCCAAGTCCAACAATTGCCGATTGTTGATTTTTGCGTGTTTTGTTCAACAGAATACTCAATGAATACTCATAATGCACTCTCTTACAATGTCGAAGAACAATGTCAACACCGTGAGGTGTCTAGTCACAATGCTAATGTCTGTAGATAATGCAAATTATTACCTACTGTAGATATTCAAACAAAGTTTTAGAAATTGCAAATGTACACTACTGTCTCAGCTGCTGTAGAAGTCTTGACAAATCCTATTGCACTGAAAAAAGTGTGCCATTGTTGTGCAAATCAACATTTGTGGGGTCACACCCAGTATAATTCCTGAACCCTAAAAGTAAACTATGATCTTTTTTAGCAGAGGAAAGTTAGGTCGTGTCTTTTATTCCTGCCACTGTGTTATGCATATGTGAAGTAAGGGTGTTAGGAGTCAGTCAAACTTGTCAGAGAATCTCTAATATCTGCAGGTGATATTGCAGAGACCCACCATGTACCCCTGATGCAGTAAAAACACATATATTTGATAAAGTATTGTATTTTATTTTAAGTGATTCTTGAATAAATTATCTGAACAAGATTTACCATCATTACTTTAATTGTAAACATTTCAGCAATACATTTAGGATGAAAGCCAGATGTGAACCATGAGCTTTCCGATTCTGGTGCCACAGTTGAGATACAGTGGTGTATGTCACTAGATCCATGGAGTACTTTATTGAGTTTGGGCAGCATATTTTAGAGAGTGGTTCCCCTTTTTGCAAGCTACTAGTGAATAGCTGTAGGAGAGTAGGATCTGCTTCACATGGGTACCCCCACTTTTTGCTGATGCTTCACTGTTTTTCGACCTTAGTCTGGCTGGGGCCCTGCTAATCAGAACGCCAGCCTAGCTGCTTCCTCTCTAAAATGGTTTCCATGTGCCTTAGGCACATCTCTGATTGGAATATGGAGTGCCCTTATAAGTCCCTAGTATATGGTATACTATGTACCCAGGGCATAGGTACCTCAGAAGCCTACCAGGGGCTGCAGCATGTATTGTGCCACCCCTGGAAGGCCATCCAAAATGACACCACAGGTCTGCTACTGCAGCCTGGGTAAGGTGGTGCATGCACCCCTTACTGTGATATAGGCTACCTATATCACTACATACCTACACCCATATAAGTCACTCCTATGGCAGGCCTTATCAATCCTGAAGGCAGAGTGTGTGGTTCCTATGTGAGAGGGTGCCCCTGCATGAGCTGGGCCCCTCTGCAGCGTTCGGAGACCCTTCTCTGATGCTGTTTGTAGTGCAGCCCGACCATATACTCTTAAGCGCATTATAACCTCGCGTTAAATGCTAACTTTGGGATGGCTGCACGGAAACATGTCGTGTTTGGTGTCAAACATCTTGGAATACTACCCCCCGCCAGTTCTGGCGGCGGGGGTAGCATTCCACCCTTCTAGAGGGAGAGACATGTACACACCGGTATACCCGGTACTGACTTTCCAGAGCCCTGGCATCACAAAATGGATGCCGCTGCCATAGACACGAGTCTGGCCTCCTGCTGCTGACCGAAACTCCGGCAGGGGAGGCCTGGACAATAGGTTTCCTGTCCCAGGGAGGTGTAACCACCTCCCTAGACAGGATAGTGTGTATTGGGGCTGGGCGGGAGCACTCTCTGGTTCTTTGAAGTCCTGCACTGGGGGCACATTTGGTGTCCCTGTGCATACCCCAGTTCAAACCGGCTCAGGGGCTTCCAGCCCCTGCTCTGGCACGAAACTGGACAAAGGGAAAGTGGTGTAACCACCCCTCTTCCCTGACCCTCCCATAGGTGGGTCCACAGAGTATGTCCAACCCCCTACCTTAGTATAAGTATGGGACCCCAGTCCTTAGGACTTTAGATTAACCTGGACGAAACTCTGACACAGAATCCTGGACCTTCGACGCTCTACTTCAAGATTAGAGGAATGAAGAATCTCCCTTGGGGTCAAGGAGTGACTCCCCTGCTTGGCAGGCACCAAAGAAGCAATTGTCCGGTCTGCATCGCTGAAGCTCCCGCCGGACGCCGAAGTCTTTGCATCACCAGAGGTGGATTTCCAGACTTCCCCGAGGCTGCCCTGAGTCCCCAGCAAAGCTGAGGCCCGTAGCTGTCGTGGGTAACGTGGAACCGTGACCCCTGGACACCGATTGCATTTGCAAGTGCATCCTCTTCTGGGTCTCCCACGAAGTCGTGCTTTGGGCTCCGAGTAGCCCCAGCCTCCAGCACCAACTGCACCAAAGATCACTGGCCTCCACTCCACGAGTGTCCTGGGAGCCAGCTCCACGTGCATCGACTCGAGGCTCCTTTGCGGTCGCTAGTCCGTTGGCTAGTAGGCCCTCCCTAAGGCCAATCTTCTTCTGCTTGCGCTCCCTGGTTGCTCCAGGCGTGCCCTGACTTACCCTCGCTGGGTGAGTCCCACAGACCTTGCTGGTCTGCAACATCGTCCTTCTTCCATTTCCACGAGACTTGCCGTTGCCAAGGCTGGTTGGGTCCAATCCGGTCGCCGACACCCCTGCAATCGACAGACGTTGTGGGACAGCTCGAATCCAGCTCCTGGTTGTCGTCGATGCCCACTGGACCTCGTGGCTGAAGAGTCAAGACAACCGTCAACCTACCTGAAGCACTCGACATCGGTGGGCATCTGCTCATCGCCTTCCTGGTCACTGGCTAGGGACCCAGACTCTGTCCCCTCTGCTTTCAGGTTCTTCAAATCTTCGATCCACCTTTGGATCCACCCGAACACTTTCGACTTGGCCGCCAGCAGCACTTTGCAGCAGTTCGCCATTGAAAGCGACGACGAAACCCGACCCCGAAAGACACCTATGCACCCGGCTCCCCTGGGTGAGGTAACTCGAGTACTCTGGTGCTCCTGTGGGTATTGACACTAGAACAGCCTAGTTCTCAAAGGGTTTGCTCTAAGTCCTCCTCTAAATGTCCCTTTTCTTTTAAATTCCAACCGCGACTTTCCCCATAGAAGTTAACGGCGATTCGCGGCTGTGTTCATACACTGCACGCGTCCCCCGTGGGTCCCCTGTGTCACTACCTTGGGTGGTTCCTTGTGGTCCAACCACTTCTACAGGCTCTAGGCCCTGTGTCTAGCTCAGTCGTGGTTCTTATACCACTTTATTGGTATATGGTTTGGTACGCCCCTAGGGCTCAAACGTGTATTTGTGCTATTACTGTAGATAACTAACTTATAACTTATGTACTTCGAACTCTAGCCTCATAAAGAGACTAGAGGGGTGTGTTTAGCAATAAATACATATATTTTGAATATATACCTAGTGTGGTCCTCTTTCATTTGGTCACTCAAGAGATTATAGACTGGTAAAACAAGCTGCTTTACATTCCTTCAAGACTTAGCCTGAAGGCTGCTCTCCATAGCTACCACTAGGATAGCTTTCAATAAAGGTTGTCTTTAACCTATCTCCAATAAGGGGTTGTTTGGACTGGTGCAAGGTGCCCAGTATAATTAGTGGACAGCATATGCCAGGCCAACTTCTCACATTGGTGTGCAGCGTGTGGGATTCCAGCTTGCTATTGTTTTACCAGATAATCTCAATTGAATTGATCAACTGAAAACCACTAAGGGTACCTAAGGTACATATAAAATCAAGCTTAGTATACAGTAAGTTCTACTGAACTTAGAGTTGTGTGTTAAGGGATAGCACACCCTTTCTACAACTCAAGAGAGTTTAGTAGGCCACACTAGAGTAGGTAGTGCATACACCACACCTCACTAGTAATGTCTTCAAAGCCAGGACCCAGTGAGTCCTTGCCAGAAGCCAGTGGGCTTCTTCCCTCCAAGTATGATAAACTCCCATTCTTGGACTTGAGAGCATTATGCAATACTAGGAAATTGAAGGCAGGCAAAAGTGCCAGCACCCAACACCTCAGGGAGGTGTTACTGGCTGATGATCTGAGCAGGCCGCTAGGGTCTGAAGGGGTAGGCAGAGAGGGTGGGCAGAAGATGAGGAAGGGGCCAGGGGTGAAGAAACCCAGCCCCCCCCCCCTCTGAAACTGGCCAGGAAGGTGAAAATGACCTTGTCCTGGAAAACCCAATTCCTCCTGTGGAGGAGGAGGAGGATCAGAATGACCTCCCCTTTGTCCCCCAGGAAGAATACTGAGTGTGCCCAGAAGGTCTAGATCTCCTTCTCAGGAGTCTAACCACTCTGACACCTCAATAGGGACCTCTGTCTCCTCTCATAGGAGGGAATCCTCTCATGAAAGGAGAAAGAGATTGCTTCAGTATGAACAAGCCCAGCTTGAACTCAGAAAACAGCAATTGGCTATAGACAGGGAGTCCCTAGATCTCTATAGAGAGAGGAAAAAGATGGGACTAGAGTCCCCTGGTGGCAGCAATTTCCCCAAAGATAGGGAAAGGTCTTATGACCATAGAAACCTGAGCAAGATTGTCCCTCCCTACCAGAGTGGGGATGACATCCATAAATGGATAACTGCTCTAGAGAGGGCCTGTAAAGTACAGAGTGTCCCTCAGGAGCAGTGGGCAGCAATCTTGTGGCTCTCCTTTGCAGACAAAGGTAGAGATAAGCTCCTCACTGTTAGAGAGGAGGATGCTGATAATTACAAAGTCTTGAAAAGTGCTCTAATTGATGGGTTTGGCCTAACCACTGAACAATACAGGTTAAAGTTCAGAGATACCCAAAAGGCACAGACTCAAGACTGGGTGGACTTTGTTGATTGTTCTGCCAAGGCTCTGGAAGGTTGGTTATTGGGCAGTAAGGTATGTGACTTCACAGGATTGTACAATCTTATCATGAGGGAGCAGATCCTTAACAATTGTCAAAATCAGCTGTTGCATCAGCACCTGGTGGACTCTGATCTGACCTCTCCCCAAGAATTGGGAAAGAAGGCAGACAAATGGGTCAGAACCAGGGTGAGGCAGAAGGTACAGAACCAAGGTGGTGACCCTAAGAAGCAAGATTCGAAAAACTCTGATAAGGGTGGGGAGAAGGGTAAAGACCAAAAGTCTTCACAAGGCCCCCAAAAATCTTCTTCAGGTGGGGATTCACAGTCTAACAAGGGAAGAGGCCAAAAGAAACCATGGTGCAAGGTCTGTAAGCAAAAGACCCACTGGACCAGTGATTGCACCAAGTCCAAAGACTCTACTCCAGCCCCCACCAATGCCCCTAAGGCACCTGCTCCCCCTAGTGCAGTTACAGTTGGTGGTGGGACTACACAAGCCAAGGGTTTAGTAGGGTTGACCCTGGGTAAGGAGATGAGCTCTGACCTAGTCAGAGAACTCACTCAGGCTGTCCTAGTCTGTGATGGAGGCATGGATGTGACCTCCTCTGTGAGTCCCAGTAATCTGGGCAAGTACAGGCAACAGCCCTTAATCAATGGAAAAGAGGCTTTGGCATTTAGGGACACAGGGGCAAGTGTCACCATGGTGACACAAGACCTTGTGAATCCTGGGCAGATTATACTTGGTGAAATGTACCAAGTGACCAATGCTAGCAACGTCAGAACAGACCATACTCTGGCAGTTGTTAACTTCTCCTGGGGAGGAGTAACTGGCCTTAAGAAGGTTGTGGTAAGTGCAGACCTACCCGTTGAATGCTTGCTTGGCAATGACTTAGAAACTTCAGCTTGGGCAGAAGTGGAGCTCAGGACCCATGCAGAAATGCTGGGCATCCCTGCAGATGTGTTTGCTGTGACCAGGTCACAAGCCAAAATGTCTAACACTGAACAGGCCTTGGATTCTGGAATAATGGACCAAGTGCCCTCCAAGAAGAGGAGTAGTAGGGTAAAGGCAGTGCCTTCCCCCTTGGCTCAGAAGGAAGATCAGTCTCTTGAGGGGGATGATCTCAGTCCTGAGGAAGGAACTGTCCCAGAGGAGCTTGAACCTGACCTGGTTGAGTTCTTGGGGACAGGGGGCCCTTCCAGGGCAGATCTGAGCCAGGAGCAGCAGAGATGCCCCTCTCTTGAACCCCTCAGACAGCAAGCTGCTGCTGAGGCTGCTGGGAAAGCTAGTGGTCCCCATACAGTGTATTGGGATGATGGACTCTTGTACTCAGAGTGTAGAGACCCCAAGCCTGGTGCCACCAGGAGGTTGGTTATACCTCTGAAGTTCTGGGGCTTCCTATTGACCCTAGCCCATGACATTCCCTTAGCAGGTCACCTGGGCCAGAACAAGACTTGGGACAGAATTGTCCCTCACTTTCACTGGCCCCACATGTCTGAAGACACCAAGGAGTTTTGTCGTTCCTGTGTAACCTGCCAGGCCAGTGACAAGGCAGGTGGCACTACAAAGGCGCCCCTGATACCACTACCTGTGGTGGGGGTTCCCTTTGAAAGGGTGGGGATTGACATTGTTGGTCCCATGGATCCCCAAACAGCATCTGGGCACAGGTTTATCCTGGTGGTAGTGGATCATGCCACCAGGTACCCAGAGGCTATTCCCCTTAGGACCACTACAGCACCTGTGGTGGCAAGAGCCCTCCTGGGAATTTTCTCAAGAGTGGGCTTCCCTAAGGAGGTTGTATCAGACAGGGGTGCTAACTTTATGTCTGGATACTTGAAAGCAATGTGGAAGGAGTGTGGAGTGACTTACAAGTTCACCACACCCTATCACCGACAATGCAATGGTTTAGTTGAGAGATTCAACAAAACCTTGAAGGGCATGATTAAAGGGCTCCCAGAAAAGCTTAGGCGAAGATGGGACATACTCTTGCCCTGCCTTTTATTTGCATACAGGGAGGTGCCTCAAAAGGGGTTGGCTACAGCCCTTTTGAACTTTTGTTTGGTCACCCTGTCAGGGGTCCATTGTGCTTGGTGAAGGAAGGATGGGAGTTACCTCTCAAGCCCCCAAAGCAAGACATAGTGGACTATGTACTTGGTCTCCGCTCCAGGATGGCTGAGTACATGAAAAGGCAACTAAAAACCTTGAGGCTAGCCAGGAACTTCAAAAAGCCTGGCATGACCAAAAGGCTGTACTGACAGTTTACCAGCCAGGACAGAAGGTGTGGGTGTTGGAGCCAGTGGCCCCAGCAGCTCTCCAAGACAAATGGAGTGGACCCCATACCATTGTTGAACAGAAGGGTGAGGTTACCTATTTGGTGGACCTAGGAACACCCAGGAGTCCCCACAGGGTTCTCCATGTCAACAGGTTAAAACCATATGTGGACAGGGCAGACATGGGCTTGCTCATGGCTACTGATGAGGGACAGGAGGAAGAGAGTGACCCACTCCCTGACCTGCTCTCACAGAACCCTGATGATGGGTCAGTGGATGGTGTAGCCTTGGCAGGCAGCCTCACTGCCCAGCAGCAAACTGATTGCAGACAGGTGCTCAATCAGTTCAGACACATATTCTCACTGACACCCAGTCAGACGACCTGGTGCACTCATGAAGTGGACACTGGGGACAGTCTGCCTATTAAAAATAAGATTTATAGGCAACCTGACCATGTCAGGGACTGTATCAGGACAGAAGTCCAGAAGATGTTGGATTTGGGAGTTATTGAACCCTCAGATAGCCCTTGGGCTAGTCCAGTGGTCCTTGTGCCAAAACCTCACACCAATGGTGGGAAAAGAGAGATGAGGTTTTGTGTGGACTACAGGGGTCTCAATGCAGTCACTAGGACTGATGCCCATCCAATACCTAGGGCAGATGAGCTAATAGACACTTTGGCCTCAGCCAAGTATCTAAGCACATTTGACCTGACAGCTGGCTACTGGCAGATCAGACTAGCTGATGATGCAAAGCCAAAGACAGCATTCTCAACCCCTAGTGGGCATTATCAATTTGTGGTGATGCCCTTTGGTCTGAAGAATGCACCTGCCACTTTTCAGAGGTTGGTGAATACAGTCCTTACAGGTCTGGAAGCCTATAGTGCAGCATATCTAGATGATATTGCTGTCTTTAGCTCCACCTGGGAGGATCACCTGGTCCACCTCAGAAATGTTTTGCAGGCCCTGCAGAAAGCAGGCCTGACTATCAAGGCCACCAAGTGCCAGATAGGGCAGAGTCAGGTTGTGTACCTGGGCCACCTTGTGGGTGGAGGCCAGGTTCAACCACTGCAGAGCAAGATCCAGACCATCATGGACTGGACTGCTCCAACTACCCAGACTCAGGTGAGAGCCTTTTTAGGCCTGACTGGGTACCATAGGAGATTTGTCAAGGGGTATGGATCAATAGTGACACCCCTGAATGACTTAACTTCCAAGAAAATGCCCAAAAGGTTCAGTGGACAGTTAGCTGTCAAAAGGCATTTGATGACCTAAAGCAGGCCATGTGCACTGCTCCCATTCTACAGAGTCCTGATTACTCCAAGAAGTTCATTGTCCAAACAGATGCATCTGAATTGGGGGTAGGGGCTGTACTGTCACAATTGAATGATGAAGGTCAGGATCAGCCAGTAGCTTTTATTAGCAGAAGGCTGACCCCTAGAGAGAAACGTTGGTCAGCCATTGAGAGGGAGGCCTTTGCTGTGGTCTGGGCTCTGAAGAAGTTGAGGCCATACTTGTTTGGTACTCACTTCCTTGTTCAAACAGACCATAAGCCCCTCTTATGGCTAAAACAAATGAAGGGTGAAAACCCCAAACTGCTTAGGTGGTCCATTTCCCTACAGGGGATGGACTTCACAGTGGAACATAGACCTGGGAGTAACCATGCCAATGCAGATGGACTCTCTAGGTACTTCCACTTAGAACATGAAGACTTAACTGGGCAAGGTTAGTTTAATGTCCCTACGTTTGGGGGGTTGTGTAGGAGAGTAGGATCTGCTTCACATGGGTACCCCCACTTTTGCTGATGCTTCACTGTTTTTCGACCTTAGTCTGGCTGGGGCCCTGCTAATCAGAACCCCAGCCTAGCTGCTTCCTCTCTAAAATGGTTTCCATGTGCCTTAGGCACATCTCTGATTGGAATCTGGAGTGCCCTTATAAGTCCCTAGTATATGGTATACCATGTACCCAGGGCATAGGTACCTCAGAGGCCTACCAGGGGCTGCAGCATGTATTGTGCCACCCCTGGAAGGCCATCCAAAATGACACCACAGGTCTGCTACTGCAGCCTGGGTAAGGTGGTGCATGCACCCCTTACTGTGATATAGGCTACCTATATCACTACATACCTACACACATATAAACCTATATATCACTCCTATGGCAGGCCTTATCAATCCTGAAGGCAGAGTGCGTGGTTCCTATGTGAGAGGGTGCCCCTGCATGAGCTGGGCCCCTCTGATGCTGTTTGTAGTGCAGCCCGACCATATACTCTTAAGCGCATTATAACCTCGCGTTAAATGCTAACTTTGGGATGGCTGCACGGAAACATGTCGTGTTTGGTGTCAAACATCTTGGAATACTACCCCCCACCAGTTCTGGTGGCGGGGGTAGCATTCCACCCTTCTAGAGGAGAGACATGTACACACCGGTATACCCGGTACTGACTTTCCAGAGCCCTGGCATCACAAAATGGATGCTGCTGCCACAGCCACGAGTCTGGCCTCCTGCTGCTGACCGAAACTCCGGCAGGGGAGGCCTGGACAATAGGTTTCCTGTCCCAGGGAGGTGTAACCACCTCCCCACACAGGATAGTGTGTATTGGGGCTGGGCGGGAGCACTCTCTGGTGCTTTGAAGTCCTGCACTGGGGGCACATTTGGTGTCCCTGTGCATACCCCAGTTCAAACCGGCTCAGGGGCTTCCAGCCCCTGCTCTGGCGCGAAACTGGACAAAGGGAAAGGGGTGAAACCACCCCTCTGCCCTGACCCTCCCATAGGTGGGTCCACAGAGTATGTCCAACCCCCTACCTTAGTATAAGTATGGGACCCCAGTCCTTAGGACTTTAGATTAACCTGGACGAAACTCTGACACAGAATCCTGGACCTTCGACGCTCTACTTCAAGATTAGAGGACTGAAGAATCTCCCTTGGGGTCAAGGAGGGACTCCCCTGCTTGGCAGGCACCAGAGAAGCAATTGTCCGGTCTGCATCGCTGAAGCTCCCGCCGGACGCCGAAGTCTTTGCATCACCAGAGGTAGATTTCCAGACTTCTCTAAGGTTTCCCTGAGTCCCCAGCAAAGCTGAGGCCCGTAGCTGTCGTGGGTAACGTGGAACCATGACCCCTGGACACCGATCACATTTGCAAGTGCATCCTCTTCTGGGTCTCCCACGAAGTCGTACTTTGGGCGCCGAGTAGCCCCAGCCTCCCGCACCAACTGCACCGAAGATCACTGGCCTCCACTCCACGAGTGTCCTGTGAGCCAGCTCCACGTGCATTGACTCGAGGCTCCTTCGCGGTCGCTAGTCCGTTGGCTAGTAGGCCCTCCTGAAGGTCAATCTTCTTCTGCTTAGGCTCCCTGGTTGCTCCAGGCGTGCCCTGACTTACCGTCGCTGGGTGAGTCCCACAGATCTTGCTGGTCTGCAACATCGTCCTTCTTCCATTTCCACGAGACTTGCCTTTGCCAAGGCTTGTTGGGTCCAATCCGGTCGCCGACACCCCTGCAATCGACAAACTTTGTGGGGCAGCTCGAATCCAGCTCCTGGTTGTCGTCGACGCCTCCTGGACCTTGTGGCTGAAGAGTCAAGACGACTGTCAACCTACCTGAAGCACTCGACATCGGTGGGCATCTGCTCATCGCCTACCTGGTCACTGGCTAGTGACCCAGACTCTGTCCCCTCTGCTTTCAGGTTCTTCAAATCTTCGATCCACCTTTGGATCCACTTGAACTCTTTCGACTTGGCCGCCAGCAGCACTTTGCAGCAGATCGCCATTGAAAGCGATGACGAAACCCGACCCCGAAAGACACCTATGCACCCGGCTCCCCTGGGTGAGGCAACTCGAGTACTCCGGTGCTCCCATAGGTATTGACACTAGAACAGCCTAGTTCTCAAAGGGTTTGCTCCAAGTCCTCCTCTAAGTGTCCCTTTTCTTTTAAATTCCAACCGCGACTTTCCCCATAGAAGTTAACGGCGATTCGCGGCTGTGTTCATACACTGCACGCGTCCCCCGTGGGTCCCCTGTGTCACTATCTTGGGTGGTTCCTTGTGGTCCAAACACTTCTACAGGCTCTAGGCCCTGTGTCTAGCTCAGTCGTGGTTCTTATACCACTTTATTGGTATATGGTTTGGTACGCCCCGAGGGCTCAAACGTGTATTTGTGCTATTACTGTAGATAACTAACTTATAACTTATGTACTTCAAACTCTAGCCTCATAAAGAGACTAGAGGGGTGTGTTTAGCAATAAATACATATTGTTAGAACTGGGGGTCTCTAGTTGGCAATGGTTTGCACCTTTGTCCAAATAGGGACCCTTGCTTCTAGTCAGGATAAGGGGGAAACACTCCTAAAATAACCCCTGCTCACCCCCTGGTAGCTTGGCACGAGCAGACAGGCTTATCTCAGAGGCAGTGTGTAAAGCATTTGTGACCACATACAGTAATACAGTGAAAACACTACAGATGGACACCACACAGGTTGTTTATGTAAAAATAAGTAATCTTTATATAGACTTATCACAAGACCCAATAGCAAAAATCCACAATACTGTAATCAAAAATAGACTTAAAATGATAGAGACAGTTCACGTTATCTTCAAAAATAGGATAGTCACTCAAATAAAGCTTGTAGCAACAAATAACTCCACTTGGAGTTATCACGACGTCGTGACCGGTGGAAATCCCAAAGTACGGCGCCGACCGCGAGGTGCGCGGCGTCGGGCCCGGAGTCGAGCAGACCCACAAAGAACAGTACCTGGAATTCGATGAAAACAAAGACGGTGCACGGCGTCGGGGAGGTGATGCTTCGTTGGCACCGGCGGCGTCGGTTCCTTACGACCCCAGGGGAGGTGATGTCTCGGTTCCTTACTGCAGCGCAGGGGAGGTGAGGCGTCGGTTCCTTACTGTGTCGGGGAGGTGACGTCACGGATGGCGGCGAGGCGTCGGTTCCTTACGATGGTGCGGCGTCGATGGATTCGGGGTCACCCACGTCGAGGATCGGCTCCGCGATGATGAAGCCCTGGCGTCGGTGAAGTCGGGGCTGCGGTGCGAGTCGGGACGGTGCGTCGTGAGCGTCACGAGCGGTGTCCTCGGCTCCGGTGCAGGCAGCGGCCTCGATGACGGCTTCGGAGTCGATGTCGCACGGCGTCGGCAGGCGTCGGGCCTACGGTGCAAGTCGGGGCGGTGCGTCGTGCTCTTCACGAGCGGTGCCCACGGCTTCGGTGCAGGTTACGGCGTCGCTCGCCGGCGTCGGTGTTGCAATTTCCCTCTGTTAGCAGCTAAAACAGCAGTTCCAGATGCAGGCAAACAGAAGGGGTGAAGTCTTTGTGTCCCTGTGACTTCAGGCAGGAGGCAAGCTCAGTTCAAGCCCTTGGAGATTCCTTCTTCAAGATGACAAAGCACAGCAAAGTCTTTTCTCCTGTCCTTGGCAGAAAGCAACCACTGCAGGCCAACCCCAATCAGCAAAACAGCACAGGGGCAGTACTCCTCCTTCAGCTTCTCCGGTTCTTCTCCTTGGCAACAGGTTTCTTGATTTCCCAGAAGTGATCTAATTTCCTAGGGGTCTGGGTCCCCTTTTATACACCTTTTCCCTTTTTTCTCTGAAGGCAGAGAGGCCTCTGCCTAGTCCAAAACCAGTTCTGGTCAGTCCTGGAGCACTTTGTTTTTCTGACTCCTTCTTTCCTTTGTGAGTGAGGGGCAGAGCCATCAGACGCCCGGCAGGAGGTGGAGCCAGCATTGTGGAAGGCAGGCACAGCCCTATTCAGACCCAGGTGCAACTCCTCCTGTCTCCTGTAGCCACCCCCAGCCCCTGTCACTCAATCTCTAGACAAGGAATACACAACCTAGCAGAGGCAGGCTTGGAAGTTTAGGCAAGAAAATACCCACTTTCTAAAAGTGGTATTTTCAAACACAGAATGTTAAAACCAACTTCACTAAAAGATGTATTTTATCCTTCTGAGTTCAGGCATACTAAATTCGTTTTTCTACCATGTTCCCTGGGTCAGTTCTGACTATAAGGTGTAATAGTCAGTCTGCCCATTCTGGCCTATGGGGAGCAGGTAGCCTTGCAATAGTGAAAAACGAAAATGGCTGTAATTCACTATTAGGACATGCCACACACACCAGGGCATGTCCTACCTTATACTTACAATGCACCCTGCCCTAGGGCCTACTTTAGGGGTGACCAACATGCAGTAAAGGGAAGGTTTAGGGACTGGTAAGTGGGTGCACTTGCCAAGTCGACATGGCAGTCACAGACTGCACACAGGCTCTGCAATGGCAGGCCTGAGACACATTTTACAAGCCGCTTCTGTGGGTGGCACAACCAGTGCTGCAATCCCACCAGCGGCATTGGATTTACAAGCCCTGGGCACACTCCGTGCACTGTACTAGGGACTGACAAGTAAACCAATCATCCAATCATGGAGTCACTAATCCATACATCACTTTACAGTAGGGAGCACTTGCACTGTGGCACTGAACAGCAGTGGCACAGTGCCCAATAGCATCTAAAACCAGCAAAACATAAGAGGCAACAGCAAAAAAATGGAAGGGAGACCCACGCCAATGGTGCCAAGTCTAACACGTGTCCCCTCCAGCTGAAATGTGGGGAGAACTACCCTTCCTCCTGGGAGTTCTCATCACTAAGGCGGAAAAATCTGGACAGACCATCAGCATTGGCGTGTTCTGTACCAGGGCGGTGTTCCACCGTAAAGTCCATCCCCTGTAGGGAAATGGACCACCTCAACAGTTTTGGATTCTCACCCCTCATCTGCATTAACCATCTGAGGGGCCTGTGGTCTGTCTGAACCCGGAAGTGAGTCCCAAACAAGTATGGTCTCAACTTCTTCAGTGCCCAGACCACAGCAAATGCTTCACGTTCAATCGCACTCCACCTCTGTTCCCGTGGGAGTAACCTCCTACTAATAAAGGCTACAGGTTGGTCTAGGCCCTCCTCATTCATCTGTGAAAGCACAGCCCCAACACCATGCTCTGAAGCATCTGTCTGCACAATGAATTCCTTTGAGAAGTTGGGCGCCTGAAGCACGGGCGCCGTGCACATGGCAGATTTCAGGGCATCAAAAGCCTTTTGGCAGGCATCAGTCCAGTTCACTTTCCTGGGCTGCTTCCTGGAAGTCAGCTCAGTCAAGGGTGCAACAATGTTGCCATACCCCTTGACAAACCTCCTGTAATACCCGGTGAGTCCTAAGAAGGCCCTCACCTCTGTCTGGGTTTTGGGGGTTCCCAAGCCAGAATGGTATCTATCTTGGGCTGTAGGGGCGCCACCTGGCCGCTCCCAACCTGGTGTCCCAAGTACACCACAGAACCCTGCCCGATCTGGCACTTACTTGCCTTGATCGTGAGGCCTGCCCTCCGCAGCGCCTTCAACACTTCCCAGAGGTGGTGCAGATGTTCCTCCCACGTGGCGCTGAACACTGCAATGTCATCCAGGTAGGCGGCACTGAAATCCTCCAGCCCAGCCAACACCTGGTTGACCAACCTCTGAAAGGTGGCAGGGGCATTCTTCATCCCAAAGGGCATCACCCGGAATTGGTAGTGCCCATCTGGTGTGGAGAATGCTGACCTCTCTTTGGCCCCATCAGTTAAGGCGATCTGCCAGTATCCAGACGTTAGATCAAACGTGCTGAGGTACCGGGCAGCCCCTAACCGATCAATGAGCTCATCAGCTCTGGGGATGGGGTGCGCGTCAGTCCTGGTGACTGAATTGAGTCCTCGGTAGTCCACACAGAACCGGAGTTCGGGTGTGGCACCAGGCGCGGCAGCCTTTGGGACCAAGACCACTGGGCTGGCCCAAGGGCTGTTAGAGGACTCAATCACCCCTAAGGCAAACATCTTGGAGACCTCCTCCTTGATGCAAGCTCTCACCCTGTCAGTCACTCTGTAAGTTTTGTGCTTCACAGGAGGACTGTCCCCAGTGTCCACATCATGGATGCACCATTCAGTGATACTGGGAGCCAGGGAGAACAGATCAGAAAACTGCCCCAACAGTTGGCGACAGTCATTCTGCTGCTCCGGGGTCAGGGTGGGAGAGAGGTTCACACCATCCACTGACCCATCTTGCTCTTTTGCATACAGGAGGTCAGGAAGAGGTTCAGTCTCCTCTTCCATCCCAGCATCTGTTGCTAAGAGCATGCCCACTTCAGACCTCTCAAAGTGGGGCTTCAGGCGGTTCACATGCAGGACCCGCAAGGGGTTCCTGGGAGACTGCAAGTCCACCAAGTAGGTGACTTCACTCTTGCGCTCCACCACCTCAAATGGTCCGGTCCACTTATCCTGGAGCGCACAGGGCTCCACTGGGGCCATGACCCACACCTTTTGTCCAGGCTGAAACTCGATCAGAGTGGCATTCTGATCATGCCAACGTTTCATCTCTTCCTGGCTGGCTTCCAGATTCGCCTCAGCGAGTTGTCTGAAACGCCGAGTCTGGTTTCTGAAGGCCAGCATGTAACTAAATACCTCCTGGGGAGTTTTCCTGGGAGCTTCCTCCCAGCCTTCCTTGACCAGACTCAGAGGTCCTCTTACAGGATGGCCGTACAGCAGTTCAAAGGGACTGAACCCTAAGGACTTCTGGGGCACCTCTCTGTAAGCAAAGAGCAGGCATGGCAAGAGGACGTCCCACTTACGCCTCATGGGTTCTTCCAGACCCATAATCATGCCCTTAAGGGTCCGGTTGAATCTCTCAACCAGCCCATTACCTTGGGGGTGGTAAGGAGTGGTGAACTTATAGGTTACACCACACTCCTGCCACAGGGACTTCATATACTTGGAAATGAAGTTAGTACCACGGTCAGACACCACCTCTTTGGGGAACCCCACACGGGAGAAAATCCCCATCAGTGCACGTCCCACCACGGGGGCCGTCACTGTCCGAAGAGGGATGGCTTCCGGGTACCGGGTGGCATGGTCCACCAAGACCAGGATGAACCTGTTGCCCATGGCTGTCTTGGGATCCAGAGGCCCCACAATGTCAATACCCACCCTCTCAAAGGGGGTACTGACAACAGGGAAAGGTTGGAGAGGAGCCTTGTGCTTCCTCCCACTCTTACCACTTGCCTGGCAAGTCTGACAGGTCCTGCAATGAGTATCTGAACTCTTGCGCATTTGGGGCCAATGAAAGTGGGTGACAAGCCTTTGAAAGGTCTTGTCTTGCCCCAAATGTCCTGCTAAAGGCACATCATGAGCCAGACCCAGTAGGAAGGCTCTGAAGCGCTGGGGTACCACCAGCACACGGGCTGACCCAGGCTCAGCAACCTTAGGCTCACTATACAGGAGACCATTCTCCCAGTAGATCCAGTGTGATCCAGGCTGATCACCTGCTGCCTGGCTTACAGCCTGTTGCCGCAAGCCCTCAAGAGAAGGGCACTTGTTCTGCTCCTCGCAGAATTCTTCCCTGGAGGGGCCTCCTTCCTGCTGCCAATGGGTCAGCTCAGGCAGGTCCCCCAGTTCAGCCACTTGTTCCCCTGTAGGTTCCAGGGCATCCCCCTCAAGGTCTGCCTCCTCCTGGACCGTGGGAACTTCGGGGGCCGGTTTCCCGCGCCCCCTGCCTCCTCTCTTTAAGGCAGGCACCTGGGCCCTTCTTCCAGGCTCCAGGTCCTCTTGAAGACCCTTACCGGCTGCCATTGACCGAGTGGTCACACACGCCCACTCTGGCAGACCCAACATCTCCAAATGAGACCTCCGCTCCACCTTCGCCCAAGGGAGCTCTCCAAATCATTGCCTAGCAGACAGTCAACAGGCATGGCTGGCCTCACAGCTACTTGAAGGATACCTGAGACCCCCCCACTCAAAGGGAACCTGGGCCACCTTGCAGTGGCTCTCTGAGTTGTCAGCGGCAACTACCGGGTAGAATACGTTGGGGACCACCTGCTCTTCAGACACCAGCCGACAACTGACAGCTGTCACACTGGCCCCGGTGTCTCTCAGAGCCTCCACCCTATGGCCATTGATGGTCACCCACTGCCTGTATTTTTTAGTGTTATCAGGCAGCTGGGTCCTAGGGACCATCTCACTGTCTCCTAAAGAGACCAGGGACATCTCTGCGGGACCCCACCCACCTTGGGCACCCAACTCCTCCCCCAGGGCTACACTAGCCATCTGCCGGGGTGGTGCACCAGTGGGTGCAGTGGTCACAGTATTGGGGCACTTGGGACTTCCTACAAAGTGACCCACCTGACCACAACTAAAACATGCTTTGGGCCCCTTCTGAACAGACTTATCTGTTGGGACCCATGGTCTTTTCTCAGTGGGAGGCTGGGAACCCTTACCTTGGTTCCCTTGGGGTTTACTTTGGGGCCCTTTTTGGAACTCCTTCTGTTTACCCTTGTCCCCCCACTCTTCTGCTGGGGACCCTGCCCACCTTTGGCGGAGTCTCCCACAAGACCCTTGTGGACCCGGGTACTGACCCAGCGGTCCGCCTCCTCAGCAAGCTTTCTAGGATTAGTTAGCTTACTGTCAACTAGGTGCTGGCGTAGCTCTGGAAAACAACTACTGGACAAGTGCTCCCATGCGATTAAATCATAGAACTCCTGTAAGTCATTTACTTTGCTACCCTTCACCCATCCATCCAATGCTCTGCAAAAATAAGACACATACTCCACCCAGGTACTAGACTCCAGCTTTTTGCAGTTCCTAAACTTCTGCCTATAAAGCTCTGGAGTTAACCCATACCTTGCCACTAAAGCTTCCTTCAGGTGGGCATAGGACATCTGATCAATTGTGGGCAAGGCTAGTAAGGTTTCCCTTCCCTCACCTGCAAAGCGGCCCCACAACCCCGCTCCCCAATCCTTCTCAGGGACCCGGTGTGATGTCATGGCGATCTCATATGCTTTAAACCATTGCCCAATGTCCTCCCCTTCATGAAATCCTTAATAACCTCCTTGGGGATGTACACTCTACTTTCTACAGGCACTGGAGGTGTGCTGCCACCAGAGGGAGTGATTTCTAGGCTCCTAGCCTTTAGCTCTAGCTCCCTCACCACTCTCTCATGCTCTAAAAGCATCTTCTTTTCTTCCATGGCCAACCTCTTACTTTCTAACTCCAATTTCTTATGCTCAAGGCTATCATGGCTTCCCTGTTTCAGTTTGGCCATTTCCATTTCATGCATCCTGCTTTTGTCCCTGTCCTCCAGCTCCTCTGGAGACAGGCCCTTTTGAGAAACACTGCTGCCCTCCCTGGAAGGCGCTCTCCTCCCAGTTAAGCCCAATGGCCCCTCAAGCTGCCCATCTAAATTCTCTGCCTCCTCCACAGGCTCCTCGGACTGCCCACTGGCATTCCGTGCTTCCAACCAGGCTCTCAGTGCCTTGTGAAACTCCTCCTTCCTGGTGAGGCCTCTCATAGAGATTTTAAACTTTTGCAAACAGCTTTGAGTTCTGGCACAGTGTAGGTATCAACCCTATCTTCTTCAAATTCAATATCTGCAGGTGCAATGGATCCTTTTTTGCTCATGGTGAAAATTGGCAGTTCTCAACAAAAATAAAGGTTCCAAGGAAAAAAAAGTCCTATCAAAAAGGTATGTGGTCGCGTATTGGTCTGCACTCACTAGTAGTGTACACCAATCACTGTATATGAATCACAAATGCAAGTCCAAATCCTCACCGCTGACCACCAATGTTAGAACTGGGGGTCTCTAGTTGGCAATGGTTTGCACCTTTGTCCAAATAGGGACCCTTGCTTCTAGTCAGGATAAGGGGGAAACACTCCTAAAATAACCCCTGCTCACCCCCTGGTAGCTTGGCACGAGCAGACAGGCTTATCTCAGAGGCAGTGTGTAAAGCATTTGTGACCACATACAGTAATACAGTGAAAACACTACAGATGGACACCACACAGGTTGTTTATGTAAAAATAAGTAATCTTTATATAGACTTATCACAAGACCCAATAGCAAAAATCCACAATACTGTAATCAAAAATAGACTTAAAATGATAGAGACAGTTCACGTTATCTTCAAAAATAGGATAGTCACTCAAATAAAGCTTGTAGCAACAAATAACTCCACTTGGAGTTATCACGACGTCGTGACCGGTGGAAATCCCAAAGTACGGCGCCGACCGCGAGGTGCGCGGCGTCGGGCCCGGAGTCGAGCAGACCCACAAAGAACAGTACCTGGAATTCGATGAAAACAAAGACGGTGCACGGCGTCGGGGAGGTGATGCTTCGTTGGCGCCGGCGGCGTCGGTTCCTTACGACCCCAGGGGAGGTGATGTCTCGGTTCCTTACTGCAGCGCAGGGGAGGTGAGGCGTCGGTTCCTTACTGTGTCGGGGAGGTGACGTCACGGATGGCGGCGAGGCGTCGGTTCCTTACGATGGTGCGGCGTCGATGGATTCGGGGTCACCCACGTCGAGGATCGGCTCCGCGATGATGAAGCCCTGGCGTCGGTGAAGTCGGGGCTGCGGTGCGAGTCGGGACGGTGCGTCGTGAGCGCCACGAGCGGTGTCCTCGGCTCCGGTGCAGGCAGCGGCCTCGATGACGGCTTCGGAGTCGATGTCGCACGGCGTCGGCAGGCGTCGGGCCTACGGTGCAAGTCGGGCGGTGCGTCGTGCTCTTCACGAGCGGTGCCCACGGCTTCGGTGCAGGTTACGGCGTCGCTCGCCGGCGTCGGTGTTGCAATTTCCCTCTGTTAGCAGCTAAAACAGCAGTTCCAGATGCAGGCAAACAGAAGGGGTGAAGTCTTTGTGTCCCTGTGACTTCAGGCAGGAGGCAAGCTCAGTTCAAGCCCTTGGAGATTCCCTTCTTCAAGATGACAAAGCACAGCAAAGTCTTTTCTCCTGTCCTTGGCAGAAAGCAACCACTGCAGGCCAACCCCAATCAGCAAAACAGCACAGGGGCAGTACTCCTCCTTCAGCTTCTCCGGTTCTTCTCCTTGGCAACAGGTTTCTTGATTTCCCAGAAGTGATCTAATTTCCTAGGGGTCTGGGTCCCCTTTTTATACACCTTTTCCCTTTGTTCTCTGAAGGCAGAGAGGCCTCTGCCTAGTCCAAAACCAGTTCTGGTCAGTCCTGGAGCACTTTGTTTTTCTGACTCCTTCTTTCCTTTGTGAGTGAGGGGCAGAGCCATCAGACGCCCGGCAGGAGGTGGAGCCAGCATTGTGGAAGGCAGGCACAGCCCTATTCAGACCCAGGTGCAACTCCTCCTGTCTCCTGTAGCCACCCCCAGCCCCTGTCACTCAATCTCTAGACAAGGAATACACAACCTAGCAGAGGCAGGCTTGAAGTTTAGGCAAGAAAATACCCACTTTCTAAAAGTGGTATTTTCAAACACAGAATGTTAAAACCAACTTCACTAAAAGATGTATTTTATCATTCTGAGTTCAGGCATACTAAATTCGTTTTTCTACCATGTTCCCTGGGTCAGTTCTGACTATAAGGTGTAATAGTCAGTCTGCCCATTCTGGCCTATGGGGAGCAGGTAGCCTTGCAATAGTGAAAAACGAAAATGGCTGTAATTCACTATTAGGACATGCCACACACACCAGGGCATGTCCTACCTTATACTTACAATGCACCCTGCCCTAGGGCCTACTTTAGGGGTGACCAACATGCAGTAAAGGGAAGGTTTAGGGACTGGTAAGTGGGTGCACTTGCCAAGTCGACATGGCAGTCACAGACTGCACACAGGCTCTGCAATGGCAGGCCTGAGACACATTTTACAAGCCGCTTCTGTGGGTGGCACAACCAGTGCTGCAATCCCACCAGCGGCATTGGATTTACAAGCCCTGGGCACACTCCGTGCACTGTACTAGGGACTGACAAGTAAACCAATCATCCAATCATGGAGTCACTAATCCATACATCACTTTACAGTAGGGAGCACTTGCACTGTGGCACTGAACAGCAGTGGCACAGTGCCCAAAAGCATCTAAAACCAGCAAAACATAAGAGGCAACAGAAAAAAAATGGAAGGGAGACCCACGCCAATGGTGCCAAGTCTAACACATATATTTTGAATATATACCTGGTGTGGTCCTCTTTCATTTGGTCACTCAAGAGATTATAGACTGGTAAAACAAGCTGCTTTACATTCCTTCAAGACTTAGCCTGAAGGCTGCTCTCCATAGCTACCACTAGGATAGCTTTCAATAAAGGTTGTCTTTAACCTATCTCCAATAAGGGGTTGTTTGGACTGGTGCAAGGTGCCCACTATAATTAGTGGACAGCATATGCCAGGCCAACTTCTCACAATAGCCGGTAGTGTTTGTCAGGTGTTTTTTAAAATCTTTTCTTGATTAACAGTTTTCACATATCAGGCTGTCTCCCCATGCTTTACAAACTAAGCCCCAAGGCAAAAACGGTCTATATTGGTTCAGTGTTTTATTCCATGTTGTATCCCCTAAGATGGTGTTTGCATGTGATGCAGGAATTTAAATATATGATTACTCCTTGTATCATTCTAGTGCAATTTAATTAAGCTTTGCCTTAATAATAATGTTTGGACTAGATACATTTTTTTCAGTGAACCCTTATAAGAGGGTGGGTGTTTGTTCTCCATATTGGTGGTCCCCTCACTTTGGTTTGTGCAATACTGGTGGGTAATATTTATTTGAATTGATAGCCGTCCACCTAATGTAATGGCTGTTTTTTTAAACTCTTGTCCAAAAGTCTAATAAGCCTTTTTCTAATCTTTTCCTTTGGAGGTAGATTGGCTTTTTGTTTGAGGCCCTGACTGAGTGTATTTACTTCTTTTTGTAGTTGATGGAGCTTATGACCTGAAAAAGACAATTCGTTTCAACCTCACTTGACCACTTCTAGGCCTTCACCTGACGGTGATGCAGTAAGTATTAATGAGAAAATGTTCTTTTCAATGTGTAAGATATTTGTACATGTAACACTGTTTTGATCGCCTGTGTTTTGTTTTTGTCTAATTCCCCTTCCTAATTAGGTGCAGTGTACTGTTTGAGTGATACTCCGTTCCTCTTTGCCTGATGAAATTGCTGTAAGCTTGGGCAATGAAGCATGGTGGCCTTACATTGCTTTGGGGTCTGAGCATGTTGAATGATTTTTAATCATGCATCAGTGGCCCATTCAATTAAATCTGGATTTAGTCACTTTGTAAATATTTTTAACTTTCTGTTTGTGCTCATTGTTGACTTAGAGAGCGAAGAGAGAAGTCTCAGTTATTTAAGAGGGCCTTTCTCTCTAATGCGGGGGTTAATAAGCTTTTTTTAAACACAGTTGTGTTAGCCACTCTCCACAGTAAGTTTTGCAATTCTTGGCCTGTGCCCTGCATGCATAGGAAATCTCCTATGATGAAATGATAGCTAGTCGATAGCACAAGTTTCTGGTGACAATCTACATGAGGCTCTTCCTTTAACGGTTACATGGTTCTTTGTCACTAATTGACACTGCACCTATATTCTTGTGCAGGTTCACTCCTATACTTATAATGAAACCCTACGATAGAGGGACAGTTCATTATTATTTAAATGATCAGGCGACCCTTTGGAAATAATTTATATCTTGTCTGTGGTGATAGATAGTGGGTTTTTGTGTATTATGCAGGAAAATTCCAACTTTCTAAAGTGGCATTTTCAACATAGCAAATTAAAATCCGACTTAACCATCAAGTTTGATTTTTAATTACTATTAAAATAAGTCCTTGAATCGTTTTTCTAGTTAATCCCAAACTGAAATTCTGTATTATAATGTAACCCAGTTCTTTTCTATGAGAGAGCCAGTGCTGCCACAGTGAAAAATGGCTTTGGAGATTTTTCACTGCCAGGACATGTAAAACCTAAGTACATATGTTCTACTTTTTAATTAAAATTCAACCTGCCCTATCAGCATGTAGGGCCTACTTTAGGGGTGACTTATAAGTATAAAAATGAAAGGTTTAGACCTGACAAAAGGGTTGTTTTGCCAGATTGAATTGACAGTTTTAAAACTGCACACCTAGACTGGTGTTGCAGGCCTACGGTCATGTTGTACATGGTTACTTTAGTAGTGGCAAAATAAGTGCTACAGTCCACTAGTGATGGTTAATTTGTATACTTGGTACACGGAGCTCCACATACTATGGAATTGCAGGTGAGTTAAATGCATCAATCAGGGCTTTTAACCAATTGGATACAATTTTAGGAGTCAAAGCACATGAACTGGAGCCTGGTTAGTAGGGTCACAGTGTACAGAGTCCAAACACCAAGATCATCAGTTCAATAAAATGGGGTTGATAATGCAAAAAGAGGCCTTATCTTACATGACTTCCCTCCAGATGAAAGATGAGGAACAACAAACCATTCCCTTGGTAGTTCTCATCATCTGACCAGAAGAACCTGGAGAGGCCATCTACATTGGCATGGTTACTCCAGGGCTGTGTTCCACTGTAAAGTCTATACCCTGTAGGGAGATTGATCACCTCAACAGTTTGGGTGTTTCTCCTGTAATGTGCATGAGCCATCTAAGAAAACTGAGTTCATCTTAACCCTGAAGTGAGTCCTAACTGGTAGGGTCTCAGCTTCTTCGGTGACTAAACCACAGCAAAGGATTCCCTCTCAATAGCACTGCACAGCTGCTCTTTTGGGGAGGAGTTGCTTGTTAATAAAGGCAACTAACTGGTTGATCCTGGCCCTCATCATTCAGCTTTGACAACACTGTCCCCCAATTCATGTTCTGAAGTATCTGTCTGGGCCACAAACTCTCTGATAAAGTCAAGTACCTGAGTACAGGTGCTGTGCACTGAGCCTCCTGGCACTCATCAGTGCAAATGATGTCCTTGGGCTGTTTCTGAGAGATGAGCTCTGTCAGGGGGGCAACAATGATGCTATACCCCTTAACAAATCTCCTGTAGTACCCAATCAGGCACAGGAAGGCTCTGACCTGAGTCTGTGTTTTGGGGGGCTCTCAAGTCATGATGGTTTGGATCTTGGGTTGGAAAGGCAAAGACAAGAAGATTTGTGTGTTGCACTCGATCTATCACCCTCCGGGTGACAATCTGGTCTTCATAGAGCAAGTCATGGAGGTCATTAGCTTGAGCTCTGATCAACTCTGCCACATATTCTTCGGAGACTTCAACCTACATTGGAATGACACAAACGATCCCATTGTATGTTCCTTTAAGACCTTCCTCTCCGACCTCAACTTTTCACAGCTCTGTAAAGGTCCTACTCACAATAAAGGCACCACTCTTGACCTCATCATTGCCAAAGACAACGTCATACAAACAGGGGACATCCTGCCCTGTGACTGGTCTGATCATTTTCAAATTCCCTTCCTCATATTAGACAAGGGTTCGGGAGACAGGGTCAACCCCTTAAAGCAAAACAACTGACTCGCATTATGAGAGATCTCGACGTCAACAGGATAACTTCAATCACCAAAAATAGACTACAGCCCCCCCTAATTTGACCAACCTTGACGATCTTTCCGAGCATTACATTAACACTGTGTCTAACATCCTTGACTCTATTGCTCGGAAACAGCTCAAAAGGATTCCAGTCAAACCTTCTAAACCATGGTTCAATGGTTCCCTAAATAATGAATGGCGCAATCTAAGACTCTCGGAGAGACTCTGGAGAAATTCGCCTTCCACCACAAATCTCTCTCAACTGAGAAAAGTGAGAAGCGCCTACAACAAACACATCCGCTTGGCGAAAACCGATCACCTCAGAATTCAACTCGATGGAGCCAAAAATAGACCTGAAAAGCTCTTTGAAATCATTAAGGAACAATCTAACCAGTCTTCCAACCAGAACTCTACTCCGGTATCCCTGCTCCCCAGTGGTGATGATTTTACAGCTCACTTTGCCGAAAAAACAAGGAAAATAGAGCTGGAGCTACTACCTGCCACCCTATCTTTGTTTTCTAAGAAACATCCCGCAGGATCAGGGGAGGGGGCAGAATCCACGACAATATACTCGCCTTTGGGAGGCTCTCTCAAAAACAACGCCTCCTGGAGCTGTTTTCTCCTACCAGACTGCACTGAGCTACTTCACAACATGGCATCCATCAAACCCTCTAACCATTTTGGTGATCCTTTACCCGCCAAGCTCTATAAAGATTTAATCCCAGCCATTCTCCCTCTTTGGTCCAGGATCATTCACGAATCCCTCTTACAGGGAAAGATACCAGACTGCCTAAAAGTTGGGCAAGTTACTCCCATTCCTAAAAAGCCCAGTGCGGACCTATCAGATCCAAACAACTTTCGGCCTATTACCAGCAGTATGACTCTAGCTAAATTGCTTGAAAAATGTGTACATTCGCAGCTCTGCATTCACATTGAGAAATATCAACTCCTTGACCCTCATCAGTCAGGTTTCAGATCAGGGCACAGTACTGAAACGGCACTAACGCACATTGTTGATGACGCCGTGAAAGCCCTTGACCAAAATGTCCCTTGTCTTCTGATCCTTCTGGACCTGTCCTCAGCATTCGATACCATCAAACATGATAACTTGATTGATCTTCTTCAACATAGGATGGGACTCTCGGGCCTGGTCCTAAACTGGTTTGCCTCCTTCCTGCACAACTGCATGCAAAGGATCAAAGTTAATCATACCCTGGCATCCAGTACCTCTGTCCTGATTGGAGTCCCCCAAGGTTCTGCGCTCTCGCCCACTCTCTTCAACCTCTTTATGGAGCCTCTTGCAGCCATTCTGAACCGAGCGAACATTCAATACCACATGTATGCGGATGACACGCAACTGTACCTGAAGATCTCCTCGCAAGAGGATATAAAAACACTAAATGCTGCACTTGCCCAAACTCAACAATGGTTAGCTCAGAACCTTCTCCTACTAAATACTCTCAAAACGGAATTTCTTTTGATCGCCCCACCTAATCACTCGGCTCCTACCCTTGACTGGATTAAACACCTAACTGCTCTGAACTGCACACCTCATGTTGTAGACTCTGCCAAATCTTTAGGAATCACCTTGGGTAAACACCTAAACATGCAAGCACACATCAGTGCTACTACTAGGGGAGTCAATTTCCAACTCAACACACTGAAGAAAATCAAACCTTTCCTCCCCCCCGAAGATCTTAGGCCTGCGGTTCAATCCCTGGTTATCCCTAGATTGGAATATGGGCTGGTGACCCTCGCTGGACTTCCCAAAGTTAGCTTGGCCCCTCTCAGAGCTACCTTGAACGCATCAGCTAGACTTATTAAAGGGCTCGAGAAAATATGATCACATTTCCTCGACCTTCTACAACTAAATTGGTTATCTATTGAAGGTAGAATCCGACTCAAGATAGCTTGTCTGACTCATAAAGCCATACACTACAATACCCCGCACTATCTAGCAAATAAGCTTGAGCTATCAGGCGCCAGTCGGAACCTCAGAAGTACGTCCACCCTTCTCTTGAAACCTCCAAGATTCAAAAAGAAAAGATCTTACAACCGTGCTGTCACCGGTCTTGCTCCGAGAATCTGGAACTCCTTGCCATCCGAGATCAGATCCAATCCTTCCACTACTTCCTTTAAAAAACTGGTCAAACGATTACTAATGAACGAATGTTAACTCCCTACTCTTATGATCATGCTCCTGTGTTTGTTAATAACCTAAATCTTATAGTTTTACACTGAGGCCTTATTGTATTGTATTTTTTTTTACCTTTTTATGATCTAGTCCTCGTTGGCTCCGTAACTGCATTAACTGATGATCTCGCTCTTGTTTCTGTTGTTAAAATTCCCTGCGTCATATTGCACTTCTTGGTTCTTTTATGGTATGATGTTTTACTCTGCGCCTTATACGGCACTGTTGATACCCCACTACTCTTTAACTTTAATGTTTTCCCACAGGTTGTAACTTCACTTACCTTCATTATGTTTGTACCCTTGCTTGCCCCAACTATGTACAGCGCTCTGATACCCCTGTGGGTCTTGTTCGCGCTTTATAAAACTTTTCAAATAAATAAAAATAAATAAAGGCAGTACATGTCCTTCACCGATAAGTTGCCCCAGGTACACCATAGATCCCTGGCCTCTCTGGCACTCGCAGGCCTTAATATTAAGGCCTGTCTGGTACAGGGCCTGAAGCAACTCTCTGAGGTGGGTCAATTGGTCCTGCCACCTAGAGCTAAAGACACAATATCTTCTAGAAATGCTTCATTAAAGGTCTCCAGCCGAGACATTATCCTGTTCACCAGACTCTGGAAGGTGACAGGGGCATTCTTCAGACCAAAGGGCATCTCTTTAAACTGAAAGTGGCCCCCAGGAGTGGAGAATGCTAACACCTCCTTTGCTCCCTCGGTTAGGGCAATCTGCTAGTACCCAGAAGTGAGATCAAAAATACTGAGATACTTGGCAGCCCATCATTTGTGAATGAGCACATTAGTGCTGGGGACAAGATGTGCATCAGTCTTGGTGACGACATTGAGTCTTCTGTTGTCCACAAAGAAGATGAGTTCTGGTTTCCCCCATTTCGGGTTGGCCTTGGGCACTAGCACCACAGGTCTGGACCAGCAACTACTGGAGGAGTCAATCACTCTCAGGTCCAACATTTAGCAACTTCTGTCTGAATGTTGGCCTTGATTTTGTCTGACAGCCTATACATTTTGTTTTTGACATGGAAACTATCTCTAGTGTCTATGTCATGTACACACCCCTGTGTCAGGCAAAACCGTTCCAGTAACTGGCGACAATACTTCTGCTGCAGTTCAGTCAGTGTTGAAGAGAGGACCACTCCCTCCAATCAGCTAACCTTAGCATTCTGATATAAGCAGTCAAGCATAGACTCACTCTCCTACTCCTTTCCTCCATCTATTACTACGAGCAGAGTCATGTCTGCCCTGTCAAAGTCTGGTTTGAACAGGTTGATATGGATCATCTTGTGTGTGCGTCTGGAAGTGCCCCAGGTACAACAGGTGGGTGACCTCTAACATCTTTTCCAGCACTGTGTAGTGTCCTATCCACTTGTTCTAGAGAGCCCTGGAAGCCACATGCTCCAACACTAACACCTTTTGTACTGGCTGGTATTCTACCAAAAAAGCTTTTTGCTCATAACAGTGCTTAAAAAGGTCCTGGATGGCCTGTAGGTTCTGGTTAACCTTCTTCATGTACGCTACCATGTGCAGGGCACAGGCCTAGTACATAGTCAACTATGTCCTGTTTGGATTCATTGAGAGGTTTCTCTAACCCTTCTTGGACTAGATTTAAAGGACTTCTAACAGGGTACCCATACAAAAGTTGAAAGAGGCTGAAGCCAAAGGCATGTAAGTAGGACATTCCACTTTCTATGCAGTTTCTCAGACAGCCCCATAATAATGCCTTTTAAGGTATTGTTGAACCTTCCACAAGATCATTTGTTTGGGTGTTGCAAGGGGTGGTGACCGTGTGAGTCACGCAACACTCATCCCACATAGCTTTCAAGTATGCAGACATGAAATTTGGGCCGCAGTTGGATATTACCTCTTTGGGGAACCCCGTTCTCGAGAAGACAACAAGCAGGGCCATGGCCGCTTAACGCACAGTTACTATCCTCAGAGGTATTGCTTCAGGATACCTTGCCGCATTGTCCACCATCACTAAAATGATCCTATTAACTTAAGCTGTTGGCAGGTCCAGAGGATCAACAATGTCAATCCCCATCTTTTCAAAAGGCGTCCCAGCCATAGATAATGGAATTAAAGGAGCTTTTGGCTGTCATCCTGTCTTGCCACTAGTTTGACAGGTAGTACATGAGCGGCAGAACTTATTTACCTTCTTAGATACCAGAGGTCAGTAAAAGTGGTTGACCAGCCTGTCCCAGGTCTTGGCCTGCCCCCAATGTCCTCCTAAGAGGATGTTGTGGGCTAAGTTCAAATGGAAGACCCTATACTTTTGGGGGACCTCCAATCTCCAGGAGCCCCCAGGTTTTGTGTTCCTAACCTCATTGCGCAGGACACCTTCCTCCCAGTTGATCCAGAGAGATCCACTGGCATCCCCCTGTTCATGGGCTTCAGCCTTGTACCAAAGGCCTTCAAGAGTTCAGCATGTTCTCTGCCCTCGTTAGAATTCTGCCTTGGAGGGTCCTCATGATCCTTGCACTTCAGCAATTTCTGGCAGGTCTCTCAGTGGGGCTTTTCTCTTTTAGGTTCCAGATCCTCCCTCTGGGAGTCATAATCCCTCTGGACTGTGGGAACTTTTGAGTCTGGTTTTCTATTACTCTTGCATATACTCTTGAGTGTTGGAGCCTGGGACATTGTTCCAGACTCCAGGTTCCGTTCACCCCACTAATGTGCTGTATGGGCCCTTGTGGTGCCACATACCTACTCAGGGAGAACCAATATTTCTGCATATTTCCACTTTAGACCAAGCTATGGTCATTTCCCAATAGGCACTTCATGGGGATGGCAGAGCTCACAGCTACCTTCTTTGGACCAGTAACCCCTCAGCACTCAAATCTGTCCATGGGATGGAACTTCACCTCATTGTCAGCCTTGATCACTTTATGGAAGACATATGGAATAATTTGCTCTTGGGAAACCAGCCAATCTTCTACAGTGGTCATGCTGGCTCCTGTATCCCTCAGAGCTTTGACTTTGGTCCCATTGATGTTAGCCCATTGCTTGTACTTTACAATGCTAGGACGCAAGGCGATCCGGGCTCCAACATCCACACCACACATGGAGGCTAAAGTGGTTTCAGTGTAACCCCTGGTTTCCCCTTGGCACAATTCCTGTGGAGGACTTTTTAGAACAGGAAGAACATACCTACTTAGGACTTGACTGACAACAGTCTAGGCATACCCCAGCCTTCACAGGGTTATGAGGTTTCCTCCCCTTGTACACTCCTCATTTAGATTGGGAAATGGCACAGGACTTCCCTTCTTGGACAGGCTTGTGGGGCCTTGTGAGAACTCATTCTTTTTATCCTTGGTGCCCCCTATTTCCCCTGCTGGGGGTAAGACCCTTTTCTTTATCCCCCAGGGACTCTTTAGATACACTTGTGCACACCCGCTCATCAGCTGTCTTACCCAGATCTCTGTGGTTAGGCAAACTTTGAATCCACCAGATGCTGGTATAACAACTCTGACGAACAGTTACTTAAAATGTGCGCCATGACAATCAAATAAGATATCACATCATATCACTTCATGCGAGCGTTCGTTCCGGCCACTCGGTGCTGTGGATAACCTCTGTCCATGGGGTACAGACTTATCATGGATCTGTCCCCTTATTGCTGATTACCAGTTCGAGAAGCTTTACACCAACCAACGTGTTACACGCCGTATATATATAGGTGCCAGAGTTCTCTAAGAGATCGACGGGAATCTCATAGGATATTTGTGGAATACGCAACTCGCATTTGGATGTACATTTGGGACATTTCTTGATCCCATTCAACGGTCTGCAATATTCCCATACCGCCTTGAAAAAGTCTGAGTATAGACGAAACACGTGTCGGCTAGATCGTGTGCTGGGAATCTTTTAGAAATAAGAACCAATAAAGACAAGAATGCAATAATTTCTGATTTTGGTTTGGACTATTTGTCTGCCATGTGGAATACTGATCAGATTGAATATTGCTGAATCATTTAGATTCATATGTGAATCTTGATTGTGTCCTGAACATAGCACATACTGTTGTTGGACCGATAAACTTGTGAAAAGGGTGTGCTGCAATAGCTTATATTGTTGTTGTTTAGATACACTTGTGCACACCCGCTCATCAGCTGTCTTACCCAGATCTCTGTGGTTAGGCAAACTTTGAATCCACTAGATGCTGGTATAACAACTCTGATGAACAGTTACTTAAAATGTGTGCCATGACAATCAAATTAGACATCACATCATATGTTTTAACCTCATTATCTTTGATCCAGTCTTCTATTGCTTCACTGAAAAATCTACAATATCTACCCAGGACTGCTGTTCATCTTTGGGGGTGTCTCTGAACGTTTACCAATACTGGTCAGGTGTGAGCCCAAACTTCTCCACTAAGGCATCTTTTATGTGTTGATAAGATTCAGCTACACCCTCCTCTAGAGTCAGGAGCCTATCCCTCCCTCAATACAGGCATTAAGTCCCACAATAGAGAACCCCAGTGGACTCACCTTGTGCATTTTGCAAGCACATCACGAAGCTAGACACAATACCTTTGGGCATGCAAGGGTTATGTGACCCCCACAGATAACCACTTCATCACTGACACCATTGTTGCTGTGCCTCAGTCCCAGATTGACCCTCTTCTCTTCGAAGGCCAATCTCTTTTCTCCCTGTCCTCCAGTGCCAAGATTTCTAGCTGGGCTTTTCTCTGGTAGGGTGCCATTATCTGAAGTGTTTGTATTGGTATCCCTACTCACTTAAGCAGCACTTCCTGTTTTACTATGTTTACTGTAAACTATCTCTACTGTAAACTATCTCGGAGTGCCCCTCTCTACCTAACCCCAACATGACAGAACCTTTATTTCCTTGTGTAGGGCTCCTGATGCCCCCTCAGGGGTGTGGCATGTGGTAATCATAATGAGCAACATCTCCCTTGTGGTCACTCCAAACTGGTTCCTGGGGCAGCCCTCTCCCACTGTAGAGCAGGACAATGAAGGGGGGAGGTCTAGGTTGGATATGCATCTGCCTGTGACACGGTAGGTACCTACCTTTTGAATTTTAATTAAGTTCCTGGGCACTGCCAAGATGGCCTTCCTGTTGGAGGGAAAAGCTCTTTGTCCACTGTTTGGCAACAGTACACATCTCACTACAGGAGAGCCAATAACAATCAGGTGATACTGAATACTGAATACTGGCAGAAAGGTAAATTTTGTTTAGGCAGAAAAATTTCAAGTTTCTAAAAGTGACATTTTCAAAATAGTAATTTTAAAAAACGACTTGACCATTAGGTGGGCTTTTAAGTTACTATTATGTAACTCCTGTAATTTGTGCCTTTTAATCTCTGTGGTATTTGTTGACTCAAGACTGCCACTTAATTTGTGCTTCTGTTTTTAACTTGTACTTTTATGGCCGAAATAAAGCTTTTACTATTACTATAACAGCATCAGCTAAATAAAAGGGGGTGATCACCCAAAAAGAGACATTTTCATATATATTTGGTTGTGTGTGTTTAAAGTAACATCCAATTGAAATATACATTTAATTAAATAAAGCAATATTTACATGTTTGTTGTAAAATGCACAAATAAAATAAATTAAAATTAACTGAACAAGGAAGCTTAAATTTTCATAAAATGTACTAAATAATAAATAATTAAAGAAATATTAGTGAGAGTGGGATTTTTAAAGGTATTTTAAATATTAATTATAAATGTAATTAATGTGAAATTTATTTAATTCTTTAATAAACATTTAATTTGATGAGGGATTGCGCAGTAACATCTGCTTTTCAGTTCTAGGTATAATATATATTTTATGTTAATTAAAATGTTTATTTACATTAAAATATGCAAATTGTTTTACAAATTATTTCACTTTATTATTTTCCTTATACTTTATCAAAGGGAGATATCCATCTCAGTGAGAACTTTGCGTATGTGTGAAAACTTACTACTAGTAACTTTACACTCATAAAGCCCTCTGTTATGAAGGAGTAAAGACATGTACGCATTCACGTAGAGGTACATTTATACTCAGAAATAGTGATTAGCAAAAAAGTGTAAAGTTATTACTAGGCAGGCGCGGCTGGTGTACAGGGGCGAGATGGGCATCACCCTCCCACCGTGGGGGGTTCACAAAATGCGAGATGGAGCCTCGAGCAGCCAGCAATAAACTGTGCTGGCTGCTCGGTGAACAAACGTTCAAATCTACCTTTTCTTTGAGGGGGTGGGGGGAGGATGTCACTTGGTTCTGGCTTGCATTGGCCGGGCGAAGATGTCTTCGACCTGGAGCCAGAAAGCAGGGCAGTGACGACACACTGGTAGGCGTGGTATGTGTCACACTGCCAGAATACAGATTGAGTTTGGGCATTATTCCCATGGCCCAGGGAGGAGTCGGAAGCCCTCCATTCATTTCAATGGCTGGGGGCAGGGCAGTCCGGTTTAGAGAATTTGGAGTGGGGGTGTGTCTGTGGCCTCTGCCTTTCAGAGACCCAGCAATAGTTATTCTTTTTTAAAACGATTGGTGGGTTGGGCCTGTAGGAGGAGTCCAAATCCAGCATTTTCCAGTTCCTTCCAGGCTGTTGCTGCGCTGTCTGCACTCTGAGGGGCATATTCACAAGGAGCCATCGCCGAATTAACGGCACTTTATCGCAGCCAAAGTCGTGATAAATTTACCTCCCCATTCACATTCCGGTGTTAACAGCCCACAGCACCAGTTTACCCGCGATAGCAGCCGCAAAAAACATCTCCACAGAGGATCGCCACAAATATCGCTAATGAGATGCAGAGTAGGCGTTCCCGTGACAAAAGTCGAGACAACATCACACCTCAACATTCTCAACGACCAGCCACATCGGCGATAAAAACACAAAACAGGCGATAAGGCGCGTTAGCACCAGGAAATCTACACCTGCTCTGACCTGGTGTAAAGTCGGATGGCAGCCAGCACAACAAAAGGGAGCACAGCCCAGGGCCACACCCGAAGGGCAACAGATGCCATGGAGCCACTCATCATGGGGCCCGGACACCCAAGAGGGCCACAACACTCACTGCCACCACCCCAGGACCCCAACCCACACCCGGAACACCCCCCCGGGACCACCCCCAACCCCGGACTAAGAAATTTCACACCAACACCACGAATCCCAAAACAAACATTTTGCCTGATGTCGCACAAGCCGGAAAATAAACATACATGCGTGGCCCGAAAATGGAGAATCAGTCATACAGCAATGGAATCACCAACACAAAACACCATACAAACAAAAGCAGAAACAACCCTTAGGATGAGTCCTAGCTGCTCCCCACTGGACAATCCATAGCACACAGCCTGGAAGACCAAATCCAAGAGAAGAAGGTGTGCCATGCGCCCAACAAAGGAAAGAGAGGGAGAGAACGAGGGAGAGAGGCGGAGTGAGATAGCACAAGCAGCGCAAGGCCACTCGGGCACCTGGCTCCACATGCCAACATGTGTGTGTGCATCGCCATCCGTACACCATGAGCCCAAGGCCGTGTCCCAATCTCAGTGCCAAAGCCACATCACATTCCGAAAACGCAAGTAGTAGTCAGACAAACATCAGGGATGAAAGCACCATTGTCCCAATGCAGAAGGCGGGAGGACACCTGCACCCCTGACCTTGGTCCAGAACGCGCCTGGAACACCCTGATGGAGATGCAATGGCAGATGGGGACGACTCCCACACCACGCATTCCGCAAATGAACCATCCGACTCATCCACAGCCCACACACAGAAGCCCCTGCCTGTGGCACCCCCGCATGGGATGCCCTTGACACTCACGGATAAAGCAACCCATTACCCACAACGTTGCACACACATTCGAATCATTGCTCAGAGCTGTGGCATATCCTCCACACAACTGCCGCAGTCCAGAAGAGTGCCTGTTCACGAGACGCACCAACGCAATGGCAGGCCATACCGGGCACATGCACAACCGCCGTCATGTGGAACAGTACCGTGCACGTATGCTGCATTTACTGGGCGCACTGCCACTGGCAGTGCTGCGGATCAGTTACAGGCTCAGTTTCCGCATTGCCCACGTCACCTTCGTCCAGCCCTGATTCCACTGCCGAACATGCACATTCGAGTGTCCTATGGATGTCTGCCTATCCAACACAACTGTTGATGAATTGGACTATGACTTGTGTCTGTGCCTCCTGTTGGATCACGAACAGGAGTGTAACCGAGACAGCCGTGCATGGGATGCCTTGACATACTGCGTATGTATTGGTAGTTGTGCATGGGAGATTGCACAATTTCTCGTGTGCAGTGACCACATCGAGGCGCTCCCCTATTGGGCTGTGTTGCGAATCGGTGAGATGGCGTGGGCTGAGCACACCTGCCCGGACCACCTAATGGATTGGCTCACCCTGGTGTTCCTTGAACATGACAACGACGTTCTATTGGAACACATTGCACCTGAAGCTGCACGGGCATTCATGGACGAGTAACTACGTTCCTGCAGCCACATCCGATTGCCAGCCACAGCACATGGCCCAACAACTTGTTGCATCGTGGGGATTGCTCACATATCCCACCACAACAGAGGACACGTCTGCCTTCGGTCGGGCTCTGGATGCATATGCGTGGAATAACGAGTGTGTACACACACCTGTGCAAGTTGACGCAGGTCCATGGTAGGAGCAACACAGCGTCGTCTGGCAACGTTCCAATTTGGACACACTGCTTGGTGAGAGCACACACATGGCAATGTAGCACGACATGTGGACCTGTCGGACCCTCACACCTGATCACTGTCGGCATATCAGACAATCGGCGCACCCCGGAGGCAGTGCACCATGCAGACCCCACGTGCAGTGAGTCGTGCCCCCTCACACGGGGCAATGGGCAGACGCCAAACAACACATGACTCATCCAGCAAGGCAAGGTGGGCTGTGAGCGTTGCCATCCGTGATGAATGTTGTCCATTTCAGCCCCAACATTATCTGTACCTAGACATGTACCCATGCTGCGTGTAAGTGTCTTAAGCATGTGCCTGCCTGTTGTGGCCGTTGCCTCGTCCGTACTGACACGCACATGCCAATAAAGCCTATGCCACTCCACTGGTGTCTAACTGTGAGGTGTGTTGTTTAGATTGTCCACTCGTGTGCCACAATGAGCATCGTCCCAACACAGGGAGGAACTGACTGACGCATGTGCAATGGGGGTGTGTCCCTTTGGCAAGCTCCACCTCTGTGAGCCAGACATTGTTTTTGGATAGGTGCTGGACGACATGTGCACTTACATGACTCCAGCTATGTGTGTATGGTGCCCAACCTCTGACCATGTGGAGCAATGTCATACATCACAACAGAATGTGTCCACACAGATGTGTGTAAGTCGGTATGCGACGTGAAGTTCTGCTGTCACGCGTGGTGTGGGATACCACTCCTGGCCTGCCACCGTTTTGGTCACTCCTACACACGGCCCTATTCAACACATGGACGTGTGCCTAGGTTGGGGGTGTTGTGAGATTGCTGTTGATGTGCAATGGGGACTCAGCTAGTACTCATCTTCCCAGTCATCCAATTGGCCATGTGTCTCAGGGATAGACATGCGCATAGATGTCAGTTACCAGGGTGTACCTTCATGTGCAATCATCGTCCCCACATCCAGCCATACTTCCATACGTGAGTGAACATAGTGATGACACATCTGTGTGACTTAGAATGTTTCATTCATATTCAGGTGATTGACGGAGCTGGAGTTGTACCTGGCCATCCAAGCCCACATCACATGGAAGCCCAGTGGTGGGCCAACCAGAGTCCTTTGGGGATTGCACAGTGATTGGGAAGAGGGAGAGTGCAGTCCGCAACAGGATTGCTGGGTGATTGGCCAGCGGCGAAGAAATGGCAGTCCGTGTCGGGGTCCGGGTGAATGTCGCAGGGTGTTCTGGAGGTCAGTTGGAGGTATTTCCCAGGGCATGATGCATAGGTCATGACCAGGCAGGGACAGGCCATATGGCGGTGATGGATGCTACTGCCTCCTTCCTCACACAGTAGTTCCCATCCCCTTCTCACTCCCCTGATACGGGTTCTGTGTCCGGTGTGTGTGGCGGGGTGATGGCTGCATCGCTGTGTGCCCCTGACACATCAGACTGCGTAGGTGATGGGGCAGCATCACAGTGTGCCACGGACACATCAGGGGTCGGAGCTGTGTGTGGCGATGTTCCCGCTGCAGTCATCTGGGAACGGCTCAGTGGCAGCAATGGCAAGTTGGAGTACTGCAGAGCGTTGCTGTTCCCAGCCACTACTCGCTGGTGTCTAGCCATGGCAGACATACTTCCAGCCTGCATCTGCTCCATTGTCCCCATTGCCCTCCGCATCTGTGCCAACTCTGTGCTGTCATGGCTGGTGCCTGTCTGACCAGACAGTTCTTGTGTTAGACTCATGGCACCAGCGAGGTTAGCCAAGGTCTGTGGCGGAGCATGGTGCATACAGGGGGTGTCCGATAGGGACTGTACGTGGTCCCTGATGGGACTCAGACACCCACGTATGGCATCGAGTTTGGCTGCCACGAGCTCGAAACCCACACACAACTGATGAGCCAACTCCGCCTGGCAACGCAACACACACCGTTGGAATTCCATGTATTGGTCGGGGGTCCTGGGAGACAGCCATGGTGGTGTGTGTTTCCTGCTGTGTGGTCTGTGCAGGTGGTGGGGTCACCTCGAGGCAGCTGGCCTGGCCTACTCCTGGGGGTGGGGTGCATAGGCTGTCCAGCATCCGTTGGAGGGTGTCTTGACATATGTGCAGGTTGTCCTCTTCATCATCAATGGTGGGATGTTTGGTGTGCTCTGCAGGGGGTGTTGTTTGTCCCTCTGCAATGTAAAGGGGAGATGCAGGTTAACAGAGTTTCACATGTATGGTGATGATTAGCGGATGTTTACATTCAGACTGCGTGCCAATGTACATTGTGACGGTTTTGGGGGGAGCTGGCTATTTGATGGCAGTCAGTGTGTTTTTCGACTACATGACGGATGTGTGGTAGTACCCGTACATTATCATCACACAGTGTCAGGCAATGCCAGATGTGAGTGGACAGTTAATAGGCACGAGCGGAACCTGTTGTGAGCTCTGTCCTGTGGTGCTGGTGTTGCACTTTGTACCACATTGCCTTCATTACTGATGTTCTGTGATTGCTATGTGTGTGTGCTGCATTGTGGGTGGGTTGCCCCTGCAGCTCTGATTTCGTGTAGCCTTCTCCCTTTGAGGCGGGGTGCCTTTGAATTGTGTGCTTTTAGGGGCCTGATTTGCTTTTGACTTGGGTCATGTGTGCTCGTGGACTGTTTTTGTGGCCTGGTGCATTGTTCGTCTGCTGCGCGTATTGTAAGGCATGGGTTGTGGGTGCACGTGGACACGTCGGAGTGTGACCTGCTCCTTTACGGATGTGATCCACACTTGGCTACCTCCACGTCGCTTCGTGGGCCATGTCTTTTTTTTGGGGCAGCTGCCATGCTATCGGACATGCAGTGTTACTTGCATAGTCAGTGTGGGTCACGGAGTCGCTGCTTTGCTGGATTCAGCACATATGCACGGTCGGTTGTGATATTGGTGATAGGGGGGGCCCCTCTGTGCACATTGTGGATGGGGGCCTACTTGGCATTTCTATGTGTGCTGCAGTGTGCCAAGGCAAGCAGGGACATGTCCACGGTCATTTTTGGGTGTGCTGTGTGCTGCGCGTAATTGTGCATGTGTGCCATTGTGCCCATCTCCCCCCGTCACCCCGTCCCTAGTGGTTACTCACCCTGTTGCTGTTGGGTCAGGTCGTATCGTGCTGTATCCAGGTCACCCAATGCTGCCACCGTCTCCTCACTGCTGACTGTGGCCACCATTTGCTCCAGCTCATCCAGCTCCTCCTGTGTCGCAGGACTCCCACCTCCAGTCGCCGTTGCTGCCTCCCTGTTGGCGGTGAGCTTATGTTTGGTCTGACTTTTCAGATCATGCCAGCGCCGCTTGACCTTCTCCAGTGACCTCCTGGACACTCCGACTGCATTGACGTTGGTGACAATGGTCTGCCATATTTCGGTTTGGGTTGCCAGTGAAGGTGCCGAACAGTTGTTGCTGGTGTTCGGTCACCCCCGTGACGATGATCTGGTCTTCCTGCGGACTGTACCCGGTCTTCCTCTTCCTCTTGTCCTTGCCCTTCCCCGAAAGCGGGGTTCCTGGATGGTCCTCCGTATCGCTTGTGGTGTTCGGCTTGTCCTCTGCACTCGGTCCGGGTGCATCCATGTTGCTACGCAGTTTGGATTGTTTTTGGTCTTTTTTTTTTCTTTCTTTTATGGTGCTTTTTCCCGCCGGACGCGTGGGATTTACAGGCCTGTGGCTGGTGTTCGCTGATTTCTGTACCGCGATTGTCCTCATCGCAGGATTTCTCGCGTTCGCGTTTCGCATTTTTTCGGCGTGGCGTTGATTTTCACGCTGTCATTTGACGCGTTATCTGGTGACTATCGCATGCTACCGCCTTGTTGTGAATTCCACGTTGACACGGGATTATTTTCCCGTGCTGGGCTGCGATGTTGAAAGTTGCGTTATGCTACTCTTGCGGTAGTTAACACACATTCTTGTGAATATACCCCTGAGTCTGCAGTCACGAGGAGCCCAGCACAGCCGAGAATATTCCAAGGGTGAGTTTGTTCACTTTATTGAACTTGTTATTTTTTACGAGTACTTAAAAATCAAGAAGAACTGACTGTTTTCAGAGTTTTGAATAAAAGGCTTGGAGAGTGCTCGGCCATTTTAAATTAAAACGACCGAGCTCTCTCCAAGGCTTTTATCCTCCAACTGTTCTGCCTTTCTTTTCTGCTGTCGGAGCGGTGAAGGTAATTTATTTAAAACTAGTGTCCCTGGCCTTTCATTTCTACAATGCTTCCATATACAAAATACACACACACGCTGTGTGTGCATGTTGTATATGGACGCATGGTTGAAACGAAAGGCCAGGGACACTAGTTTTAATTAAAATGAGTGTCCGTGGCCTTTCGTGTGTATGTTGTAAATGGACGCATGGTAGAAAAGAAAGGCAGTGCATTTCATGATTTCACTTACTAAGTAAATGAAATCATGAAATGCGCGGTATTTTGTTTCTAAGATGCATCCATATAGAACAGAAATAACTCGGATTTCGTGCATCATTAAAAGGGTTGTCCTCTATGATAAAAAGAACACACTTCTCGCTTTATAGGTGAACTGCTGTTTTTGTAAGCAGTTGATTAAGACGTCTTTTTTGTCTGTACAAATCACTTACTTGTCTGGTCTGTATTCACATTTATATTTATATTCGTTCTTTTCTCTAGTAATGATGAGTTGTACCGTCTGCTGGTTTTAGACAGGGGCGGCTGGTCTTAAGGGGCGAAGTGGGCGTTGCCCCCCCTAACAATAAACAAAAAAACACGGAGTTGAAGAGTTCCTAATGAAAGGCTTCATATAGTGCTTTGTTTCAGGCAGTAAGGACCCGGAGCCTGAAATCGTTTTTTTTTACCAGCTGGATAAGTGAACACAGCTGCGCATGTGCCAGCTGCCGGGCGAGAGAATACTCGCCCCGAGGCACAAAGCAGTGTTGTGTCGTCAGGGTGGTGGGCGCGGCATTTTTCAATGCCATTGTATTTGCTTGATTCTGGGCGTTAATGCCTGCGACCTTGGACGGGATCCACGTAACGCCAGAGACAAAGGAGGCAGGGCTGATTAGGTGTCAGCAAACATGCGAGCCCCTCCCCAACCCCATACGTTGGTATGCTTTTGTTTCAGGGGGCGTTCTGAAGGAGGGGGGCTCGCAGTGTATTTGGCAGTTGATACACCGGAGGGAAGAAGACTTAACGGGTGAAGCAAGGTACGTTTTTTTCTCGGTTCTCTACTATGGCTTTGCAGCTTGGGAACCTTTTCCTGTGTGATTTTTAACTGGAACACTCATTTTGGGAGTGCTGGAGGAGTGTGGCTCAATGGTTAGAGCGGCAGACCCTGATGCAGAGATCTGGCCCGGGACCAGGGTTCAATTCCCGCCTCGGCGGGTCTTGGGCTCAATTTCCTCGGACCTGATAATTCTCGCCTCGGTGCCTATTCTAATCATGGGTCCCACTCTGCAACTCTGGGCAATAGCTTGCTTAATCTCCACAACGGCCCCAACAGCGCTGGGATGCCTGGCTTCACCCTGGGGGTGCCCAGGAGTGGACATTTCACAGGGAAAAGCCAGGAAGGGTTCCACAGCGGTATGCGTACAGCGCCAGGACAACCCTTTGGGGGTATAAGTGCGCTTTACAAGTACAAATTTCATTTCATTTCATTTCCCTCGTTATGAAATGCCAGCGCTGGGTTCAGAAGGAATGATGGTCAGAGGCCGGGGGCCGGGCCCCGTTTTCAAGTTTGCACTCGACCGATTGTGGATTACGATGCAAATAATGGCAGAAGCTCTTAGGGGTTCCGTTTGCAGGACAGAGGTTGTCATTTTGGGAAAGGACAAATCTTGAGTGCTTTGTGTTAACCAACACACATGTTCTGCTGTGCTCTATCAGATTTGTAACTCTGAACTGAAAGCACTGCTGGAAACACTCTGCCTCTTAATACGAGGAGACATTAAAGGGAGACTGTGATTAAAATGTAGTGACTTGGTGCAATATTACATCACCTGCTTTTCCTCAGTTTCAGTTAAAGTTACATTAAAAGCTTAAACGTATGTCTTTTGAGCCAAATTCAGCTAGGTTTCTGGTTTAAATTGGCAACAACAGAGACACTGGTACTTTACTTCTGCTTTGTAAAAGGAAGGCCTGATTTTGGAGGTGATGTTCCCGGACTGGGGCACTTTATGCATTTCTCTTTTTGTAAATCGTGCTGGTTTTCTGTGCCCAGAACTGGCGGCTGTAAATCACACACAGAACAATTCATCCAAGCGGCGAAAAGCAGCACCGATGTGCCATTCAATTCACACTTTCTTGTTGGCACCTCTCTTTGACCAAGTTTATTAATTTATGGCTGATGCAAAAGTTATTCTTTTTGGAGATGGATAATGGACAAAATATTCCCATGGTCCATTGGCGCAGTCTGGCACAGTAACAGTATTTGTAGCCACCTACAGCTGACAGCACACCACATAATGAACTCCAGTAAATCAAATTGCACATGCTGGCCATTACACAATGATGACAATTTCAAGGGCCACAATCTAATATTTAGACACAGTACCTGCTCTGATGTAAAATTCAATGGCATCCTTAATTCCTCTAACTGACAAATAACCCTCAAATTCCTATAGATGTGTTCAGGTAACTTCAGAAATGTAACAATGCTGTGCTACAGCTGTAGAGCGATCTTAAGAATGTTTGAGGTCCAGGGCCTGAGGCTTATTTGGGGCTACCAATGTGGCAGATTAATTGCAAAATTTGCAAAGAATAAGTGTTGGTGCATGGTAAGTAAGAAAGCTTTTAAATGTTTTGTGCGTATGGGTGAGAATGTGTCTGTGAGACAGAACATGTGTATGTGTGAGCATGACCTGTGTGTCTATGTATGTGTGTGAGTGAAAGTGGAAGACACACAGTGAAGGAGGGAATTAAATGAGTGAGAATGAATGCAAGTGAGGGAGTGAGGGAGAATGACAATAAGTTAACTGAGTGTTACTCTGTTTGACACTGAGTGAATTGGAGTGAAACAGACGGGTCAGAGAATGAGTGAGTCAGTGTTGCAATCAGTAACACTGACTGAGTCAGTGTGAATAAGGCTTAGTGGCTGAGAATGAGTCAGAATGAGAATGAGATTTATGAATCAATGAGTGGGACTGAGTACGTCAGTGAGACCAAATAAGTCAGGAGTCTGAGTGACAATGCGTAAGCCAAAATAAGGCTAAATGAGATTGAGTGAATCAGAATGAGTGGGAGCAAGAGAGAATAAGTGAGCCTGAGTGGGTCAGAATGAGTGAGACTGAGTGAGTAAGAACAAGTAAAAGTGAGTACAAGAGTGATTGAAAGTAAGTGAATGAGACTAAGTGAGAATGAGTGAGAGAGTAAGCCTGAGTGCAAGCGAGTGTGAGTGAACCCCCAAACCCTTCAAGAAGTCAGGTTTGCTCACTGAAATTCGAGCCAAGGATTACGCTTCACCACTTTTAAAGGTCACCAGCCACCACTGGTTTTAGAGGCTGCAGGTGTCAGCTGTGCACCTGTTGACTGGGCGTTGCAGGGGGTTAAGTTTACCCTCTGCGCGAATGGTGTGACCCAAAGAGGATTGCACAAAAATGCCAAGGTTCAAAAGCTATAAACCGGAGAGGATTGCACAAAATACCCAGCAACCGCCTCTCGGCCAACAGGTCCCGGAATTGTGGCTGGCTATTTTAGGGTGGCATTTGTTGACTCTGACCTTGCACGGTTTCCAGTGCAACGGGAGCGGGCCTGACAACACCAGAGACTAAGGTTGGCTCGCTCAGGCCTCACATAAACAGATGGACACAGGCGATGACCCATGAGACCACGGTGGTTGTCGGGAGCCAGGCCGGCCTGGGCTAATATTCTTAATGACACATGGGCCGCGCTCTCAGTTTTAATGGAGCCACGCCCAGCTCGGCATTTTTCGCCCGAGTTTGCAAGGCGTTTCCAGCCCGTAGTGCTGCGGTAATCCACGCTAGTCCTTTCCAAGTATATATGAGTACATTTGTTGCTTTTTGTTATCTAGCCTCTGTAGACTTCTTCTGAGGAACAGCATTTGTGAGTATTGCTCTTATTTCATGTTTCTATGTATCTAGAGATGGAGGTTTATGCATTTGAATAATGAGCATCTTGAGTGTAACCAGGCTGAAGTAAGAGAGTGTTAAAAATGGCAAACGTGAATTCTGGCATGCTAGTGCTGGTATGTGACTCTAATTATAAGCAAGTCTGAAAATCGGACCTTTTCAGTGGTTTCCAGACAAGCGGCAAACTGGTGAAAGGTAAACAGCAGACCACGGAAAGAACCGTGATTCTGACGGAATTAGGAATAGAAAAGTGGACATCTGCTGATGGCAGCCGCTGTCTGAACGGTGTGGATGCCACAGGTGTGAGGAAGTTAAGTGTATGAGAACCTCTGTTTCTTGAGAGAGTGGAATGTAAACCGCACTCCACAGTTACACAACCGTGTGTGCAAGGGCTTGATCTAAAATACATGAGAGATAATTATTTAAAGATTAACATGGTGTCGTCACATGGATTGTTTTGCCTGAGAGATTCTGGTTTATGCAGATTATTGTATTTTAAGGGTGGGATGTTTAGCATTGGTAAGGGCCCGGCTGTGTGATGTCACTTGTATTGAAATGTTCTGACAGGAGCTGGAATGGTATGGAGTCTCGCACTCTAAATTAGCATTTTAGTGTTTCTTTCCTGCTTGGTAAATTCATTTATTTCATTCAAAAATGTGTTTATTAAATTTTTTTTTGTTTATTCAGGCACACCTCTCTTCATATGCCATTCATTTTGCATGCGTACTCCTTTATCATTGCATCCATGGTGGGTGGTATTCTTGGGCCACATAGCTTGTCTTGGGGCTTCTTCCCTGCATATGTCATTTGTTTTCAGGCTGTCAATCGTCCCCGTTTATTTTGTTGTTACCCGCCCTGGCTAATTATCTCGCATGTGCATACATTGTGTGACTGTCCATTACTGTGTATGCTTCGGTGGTCAGGGTACCATCTCTGTGCAGTGTTCGCCATTGTCACCCGGAGTTTTTCAGATATTACACAGCGGTTGCATCAGCATCTGAATACTGATAGGCCAGGGTTAGCTGAGTTCTGGGGTGTTGTCGGAGGGTTTACAAAAACGATGATAAGGACCCCCTTATGGCGGTCAGGCTCGTACCCTAGGCTCACTCGCCACAGGGCACTCATCCCAAACTTTTACGCCTCACCACTTTCAATTGTCACCAGCCGCCACTGTTACTAGGTACAAACTTAATTAGATCTAGATGTGTAAACATACACTTGAGAATAGAGGCCCTCACATTTAATAAAGCAAAAGCTGAATAGTTGAAGCCCTTTGAGATTGAAACATGTTTCGCTGCTGAACAACTTTCACTTTTCTTATTGATCTGTTTTGGCGCACAGTCAAATAGTCTGCTCATTTGTTTCAGAACTGCTAATCTCCATTTCAATTATTTTAGCAAATCTTTGATGCATGTCTTCAAACAGCATTCACTGCTAATTGGGGCACAGAAGAGAAATGTGACAAACTTAAATCACTCACACAAAACATACTCTTTTTGCTCCAAGTGGAACACCTGAAGTCTGAAAAGAGTTACAGGAAATTCACATACACCTTAGTTACTTGCTATGAAAAAATGAGAGAGTAAACATCTGTCATAGTTTATGATTGGGAAGATATTAGTGATGTCTTTACAGTTGAAATGTTTATGGACAAGAACAGGTTTCTGTATTCGGAGAGTGGCTTTATCTGGTTGGCTGATTCCAAATAATTTGAGTTCCATGTTTACTCCTCCAACCTCTAGAAACGTTGGGGCATATTAGCAAGACCGGCGATAAAATTATCGCCGTTTTAGCGGCAGGAAACTGCCGCTAAAACGGCGATAATGGGCTTGCTAATATGCGTTATGGAATTCCAATAGAAGCCCAGGTTAGATGTGCAGGACATCTAACCTGGGCTTCTATTGGAATTCCATAACGCATATTAGCAAGCCCATTATCGCCGTTTTAGCAGCAGTTTCCTGCCGCTAAAACGGCGATAATTTTAACGTGGGTCTTGCTAATATGCCCCGTTGTTCTTCGGTAGACTTCGCTGAAGCAGATAACCAAGCGTAGTTAGTATGTCTGGTTAGTCACTGCAAATGACGTACTTGTTCTCATCTTATATGTTCTGTATGCAGGTAAGATTAGGAGGCTAAAACTAGTGGAATTTCTGTCAAACCTTTTTGGATATGCTGCTCTGGTCACGTTTAGGGACACACATAATTGGACCTTATAGCATTAAGCCATGGAAAATAAAAATCATTGAACTGTAAAGATGCTTGGTACTGGGAAGACAAACTAAGGGGGATTTGTACAAGAAAATGTCGGCGTGTGGTGTTACTCCAAAATTTGTAATGCCATGCTCCACCATTTTTAAAACGTAGTGATGCGCCATATTTACAAAAATACGGAGCACCCCTGCATTTCCCCTAGCATAAAAAGCTAGTGCCAATGTGCAAGGGTGACTGCGCTGCAGTGGTGATTGTTTATTTGTAGGAAGGAACACCTTTCCGCACATATGGCCACATGCATCAAGCAAAATCCCGGTCGCATACGGGCTGATTCGCTGAATCGGTCCATTCGCGACCGGTATTTTGCCATTTGGGATGCATCAACTTAAAAGCAATTTGCAAAATAGGTAATTGCAAATTTTGCGATTACCTATTTTGCGAATGCAGTTAGGGAATCGCAAATTGCGATTCCCTAAATGCAATGCATTATGCGTTCGCAAATTGCGTTTTCACAATTTGGATCGCAAATTACCATCAACTTCAAGTTGATGGTAATTTGCAATTCCTTTGAAAAATGCAAAAAAATGCATTTTTCAAAGTGCATTGTGATGCATACACATGTGCATACTTACCTTTTTTGGGGGTGCATCAGGGTGGCCTTTTGGCCCCCTTGCACCCTTGAAATTACATGCGCAATTTGGGAGTACCTATTTGGTGCTGGCAAATTGCGAATGAAATCCCATTCATTCCTATGGGCATATAGGTCCATAGGAATGAATGGGAAGCCATTCCTTAATAGTGAATCGCAATTCACTATTAAGGAATGGCTTCCCATTCCTACAGCATAGGTAATTGCGACTCCTAAATAGCGATTCCTTAATAATCGCTATTAAGGACTCGCAATTCCTACCTTTGATGCATGTGCCCCATTATCTTTAAAGATGATTTGTTTTTTCTATGTGTGCTGCAGAATGCAGCACACATAGAAAGAGCAAAATACGAAGAGAAATTAATAATTTTTCCTCATATCACCATCGTAAGACCAGGTTTTACCTGTCCTTAGGTTTTGGTGCTGCCCCATCCTTGAAAATATGGGACAGTATCAAAAAGCAATGGGTGTTGCAGTGGAATGCCCACTGCAACACCCATTGTCTGCCCCTTTGCTGCAGCAGACTGCTGCGAAAAGGGGCATATTTACAAGGTGGCGTTAAGCCACGTTACATGGCTTAATGCCACCTTGTAAATCTGGGGTAGGGAGAAATGCCACCAGAGCATCAGAAAAAGTGACGATCCAGTGGAGTTAGTAGCTTGTAAATATGCCCCCTAAGTTAATTGTAGGTATTGAATTGATATAACTCATCCCTGCACAAGGACTGAGTAGGCAAGAAAGACTTAAGGGAAAAGATTGAGCCATATGTGCTATAATTCGGAAGAAAAGTGGAAAAAACCCACAAATTGGGACTGATGAACTATCTAAGTTTATTTCCCCAATAACCAAAGGATCATCATTAACTTACAGAAGGGAAAACTGACATGAGCCAGTGTGCCAGGGTAGGGAATCGTGCTTTTGCAGAATCATTAGGTTATGAAAAGTGACCCATCTGTGCAATACCTGAGGACCACGATAGCTCAGTTTAGGTGCTGCAGAGAAATACTTGGAAAAAACCTTGTTTCTCCTTCAGTTATTGAATAACATCAGCATTTGCACCATTGGTTTTAGCTGCCAGGACCTGTCATAAGAGATCAAAGTAACTTCCAGGGAACAGGAAAACCAACCACTAGAATTTGAATGGTACAGTGAGCTCCATTTATATCAAAGGTAGAATATTATAGTATAGAAATATTGAGGACAAAATATTGAAGCCAAAATATCGAAAGTTAAGTAAGTATAGATTTTCTATACCTAACTCCACATATGTACCTTGACAATATATATCTTCATATAAATCTTCAACATATGTTGATGTGAAGTTAGGAATATTAAATCTATACTTTTTCTATATCACTTACTTTTCAATATTTTGGTCTTTAATATTTTCTCCACAATTTTCTTGTATCTCAATATTCCTATCCTCGATATTCAGTAGTACAATCAATATGAAACCTCTAAAAATGAATACATACTACAATGAGGGGGATCCATCACCCATCCACCAACTTCTAACAATAGCGCTGAGATAGTGCACACAAATTCATAATTGTAAAAAACATATGAATGTAATCCACCAGAGAATATTAAGAGCCAACTAAATTTAACTTGACATCGCCATTAATATATGACACTTTGAACTTAACATCTCCCTGTTGAATAATGTTTCAGCATGCCTTGCAGCATCGCACATATTCTGAAGTACAAGATGAATCCACCACACAGCCAAATACAGGTACAACATGCAGAGCTCTGCCAATGTGCACATTGGTGATTCCAAGCAAAATTGTAAATAGAAAAGATATTTTATATTTACTGTCCCTGCTACTGATGATGCAGAAATGCCAGAACGATGAAAGCACATGGAGCCACATGAAGGGTGAGGCGGGCTGAACATCTCTGTACTAACCAATAGCCAATAGTCATAAACTTTATTCGGTCAATACGACCATAAAAGTGCAAGTACTTACAGTACAGTTATCCAACAATATATATAAATAAGAGAATCATTACATAGTATACGTCTTTTGCCAGAAGTTTTTAAATCATCACTGTTTAAATTATTAAAACAATTATAAAAGGATAAAATCTATTATTGTTTTTAAAACATATACCACATTATAAAAGGGAATTCCACCGAACATCAAAATGTGATCAATTTACAAAAAGTAGACATTGCATAGTTGTTACAAAGTCTGGAAATAATTATTTAATACAATTATGAAATGCAGACTATCGCGTCTTGGACGCATACCTTGTGATAATCCACATTTTTCCAAGGAACTTTGCAACGCCACATGCTACAGAAGGCCTACAATCTGATTTTAGGATGTGAAGAACTTCCCGGTGGCAACTGGTTCCCAATAATCTGCAAACAGGGGCTAGGCTCTTATGACTCGGGAGTCTGTACAGAGGGCAAACAAAGAAAATGTGACCAACTGTTTCAATCATTGTAGGACAGCCCGGGCAGTGCTGTGTTATAGCCAGGGGCTGCCTCCAAGCAACTGTGAAGGAGTTCACAGGAAGGGATCCAAATATAAATTGGATATAAAGTTTCCTATCCTGCGGGATGGTAATAAACTCCATATACTGTTCGAAAGCGCTTAGTAGTTTGAATTCCATGAATTCTAGCGTGAGGCGGCCCCCAAGTGATTGAGCGACAAAAGATTGTGATACCCAGCTCCAGTATTGGTTTTTAACCACTTCTTTGCTTGGCAGTTGGCCAACGTCTTTGGTTTGCCATGAACTTCCCAGACCTATCACTGATAGTAGTGACCTGACCTCGTTGAACCACCCAATCTTTTTGAAGCAGTCAAGTTTGGAAATCTCATCAAGTTCTGCAGCATAATGGGAGAGCTCGGGGTTAGTTTGAGATGGAGTCAAATAAGCAGGGGGCGGAGCCTAGCTTTATCCGCAATTGAGCGTCTACCCATATCTAGCCGTAGTGGTTGAAGTGGTGTACTCTGGGGAAGTGAACATAAAGATCTTAAGAATTTATTCTCTGTAATTAACAGGCTTTCAATGTTTTCAAATCCCCAAAGTTCAGCCCCATACAGAGCAGAACTCGCTACCTTTTGGTCATAAATCTGAAGAGGGGCAGCTATTGGCTTAGTTTTGGAAGTTCTGTACTCCTTAATCAGTGCCCCAATGGTCTGCCTCTGCTGTAGATTCCGCTTCATAATATGATCTTTCCATGCCATTTTCTCAGATAGGGTTATGGCCAAATAATCAAAGGTGGCCACTCTCTCAAGAGGGATCCCCCCTAGAAGCATTTTACCTTTGAACGTTCTATGTGGGTTCATTAGCAGAAGTTTGGTTTTCGAGGTATTGACCTCGAGACCTCTTTGATCGCAAAAGGCCTTGAAGCGATCCAAGAGCAGTTGCAGACCACTGGGCGTTTTGGACACTATCAATGTGTCGTCCGCAAATAATAAGGTTGTTACTTTGACACCCCCCAGCACAGGGGCATCAGCTGGTACTTCCGCTAGGTATTGGACTACACCATTGATAAATAATGAAAATAAAGTGGGGGCCAACACACAACCCTGTCTGACTCCCCTGTCCACACTGATCGGATCTGTCAACTGGCCCTGGTCTCCCCAACGGACCCTGGCGTAGTTGTCCTCATGAAGACGGACAACCAGCACCAGGATCTCAGGGGGAAGACCCAACTCCTCCAGGGCATATTACAGCTTGCACCTAGGGATAAGATCAAAAGCTGACTTCAGATCAATAAATGCAATGTAGAGGCTCCCCTTTTCGATACTCACAGTTTTCCAGGACAATAAACTAAAACAAAAAGCCTGATCGATGGTGCTGATCCTCCTTCTGAACCCTGCCTGGAAGGGGGATAGAATATTATTCTCCTCCATCCATGCAGTGATCTTTGTAAGAAGTGCCCGAGAGAAAACTTTCTGAGCGCCATCGATCAGGCTGATGGGCCTATAGTTAGTTGCTTGGGAGCGATCACCCTTCTTGAAAACTGGGATCACCTGTGCGCCCTTCCATGAGGGTGGTATGGGAGCCCCTGCAGCAATACCATTGGCCCAAGTCCAGAAGTATTTTGACCAATTGGCGATGTCACTTAAAAAGACATCGCTAGGGATGCCATCAGGCCCGGAGCTTTGTTCCTTACAACGGATTTTATGCTAAGTATGATTTCAGCTAAGGAAAACAGCCTTGAGGTCTGGTGGCTGCTTTGGTCAATAATAGGAGCTTTAGTAGCCAAATCCCCTGATCCAGTGTATACTGCAGTAAAATGCTCATACCAGGTGGATATGGAGATATTGTTGGAAGGTGGACTCGGTCTTGCAGCCTCCCCCCTTGCCACTAAAAGCCAAAACTGACGTGAGTCTTTCCTCATGCACACATTACTAATTTGGAGCCATCGATCTTCCTCCCAGGCCCTTTTCGCCTTGACTAACGCTACCTTATAATTTCACCTTGCCTCTCTTAGTTCTGACAAATCATTTGCTCTAATGGCAGCAGTCAGTTTAGATCTTGTAATCCTGCTCTCCTGGTTGAACCAGGTGGAGTGTGGTCTTGCTGGTTTAGGCTTGCACTGGGGCCAATGGGGCATGCCAAAATAAGACGTCAGTTGTTTAAAAAAGGCTGTATGACATTCCGTGATCTTAGAGAACCCGTCCTGCTGCTCAAGTAAACTTCCCAACTCACCGGAGCTATCTAATAGGTTTGTCTTTATGTTTTTGAGTTTCGCTAAATCAATTGCGACTCAATCCCATTTGACTCACCTATTGTTATTTGAGGGGCAGATCTCCCTAGTTATAAGAGGAATACTTTGGACAGTGGGAGTTGAGGCCCATAGTGAACACATTGTGAGCTCAAGAGGATTATGATCGCTGTCAGTGGTCGTTCCAACCACCATATCCGTCACCCCAGGACACAATTTGACATCTAGAAGAAAATAATCAATGCGACTCATGCTAGCTGTTCTATTGTAAGTATTCGCCCCCTTCCTGTCAGACCTGGTACGTCCGTTTGCTGCCCTAAGCCCATATTAAAGAGTCAGTGCATGAAGCTGCAATGCTGTGCATGTCCATTTTTTAATGGGTGGCAAATCAAGCAGAGGAACATGCCATAGCTCATCGAGCTTATCGCTGTCTGTGATATCTTCTGCGTCTAGGGGTTCATAGGTGACGTTAAAATCACCTGCTATTATTAATGGAGCTAGAGACTCCCTCCCCTTCAGACAGTCTTCTATCTTTGCATGGTAGATGACCTGCAGCCAGCTTTGGAGCCTCGGGCATAAACATTAAAAAGATCTAGTCCCTCACCGTTCCTATCCCTGATATGAATGGCTAAAATATCTGGGCCGTTGATCTTGATCTCACATAAAGTACAATGGAGATCAATTTTGACCCAGATCAATAGCCCCCCAACTGGCCGGCCTTGCTTTTTATTAAGTGCTGGGCGGCAAAAGTTCACATACCCAGGGATAAAAACTGGAGTAGTAGACTAAGTTTCCTGCAAAATACATATATCCTGCTGTTCTATGTATTGAACCCAGTGCGCAAGTGCCACTTTGGGCCTCACTCCAGCTACATTTCATGATAATACTCTAAGCTTTGGAGCCAGACCTCCTATTGTTGAGCCTGAGGGATGGATCCTATCCATGTCACGACTTGACCATGGGTCTGGGATTACCTCCCGTAATGGTTGAGACCCCTCTTCGAGGGTGCCAGAATTGGTCTGTGGATGGTCTTGGTGCCCTTCTCTTGTGCATTTCAAGAGTGTTACCATGTGATCGAGAGGCGGCCTAGATTTTTCATGTGCCAGTCAATCGACAGTGGGAAGTGATGAGTCAGTCCCCATTAAGGTGTACTATCTTACTTAAAGCAAGTAAAATATCTATTTTTTGCATGCGTAACTAATACATGTATGCCCGCAGGGGAAGTTACATAAACTATATCTTCTCCCATTTGCGTTACTTTTTTCCTACTGAATTATTTCCAAAATTCCTCCCACACTAGCAGCCTGTATTTGTGCTATTAAGAGAGACTTAGTAAGATTCATAAGCTACAAATATGGGAACAATCACTGATGTTGATTTAAACAGCAAAAAAAAAGCTGACAAATGAAACAGTGCTTCACTGTAGTGAATGGACGGTGGCACAGGAAGCCATGCATGTGTGGTTTATGAGATATATCCCACAACTGTAAATGTAAGATTATCATATTTTACCTTCTCAGGCACTATCAGCACCTAAACTACAATACCAGAAATACCAGAAATATGAAATAACAGTGATGTCCTCTTCAATGCTGTATTGTAAACTTAGCCATGATCAATACGGGTGTGGATGTTGGTCACCCATTACTCATCTTTGTCCTGATGTGTGCATTTGACCCACTGTGGCTTATGTAAGACACGCATTTTGACACATGGATATGAAAGGCTTATGAAAAATATCCGTTAGTGGTAGAGGAACTAGAATAAAGTTAGAAAACCACAGTAACATGTGGGGATCTTGAGAAAATGAGATTGAGTACACTTTGGTGGGATGTCTAAGGATAGCACAAGGAGAAAGGTTATATAGGGTCTCGTGCTAAAAAACACCTAACAAGCTCTTGACAAACACACACACAGCTGTTCCAGTGGGTGTTTCTTCTCCACAGAGAAGTGAAGTCAATGACAAAGAAGCTTCTACGATAGGTTGAGGGTTCAACATACTTTTAAGTGCATTTCACATCACCCGTTGCAAGCTTCTTTAAAGCAGGGATTAGGCACTGGCATAGGTCCTTATAAGCTGTGTAGTAAGAGAGTACAGGATTTGATATGTTCACTAACACTAGGGAGGGTGTGCTAGATCCAATTTCAAAACAATCAGTCCGTCTCTCTTCTCCTCCACCTTTATTTTGGCATTTATGATGTCTGTTTAAACTGTTTACATTTTACTTTATGTGTTTTCTCATATTATATTCAAATTTTTTAATTTATATCTCTGATTGTATTGTTTGTCAAATTAATTATGTTATTTTTAGGTCGATCCTTGGCAGCTTGCATGTGCAGTCTGCAAGACCTGCTGTAATCACTATACAGAATGTAACCCTGCCTGCTGCTTACCATAGGTTGGCTGCAGCATCGCTCTTCTTTGCTGCCTCCTCATTGGTTCACGCTCCCGATACATCACTTCCGTTTAAAGCTCAGGAGCACCGCTCAACTACAAATTAATTCCACTAAAAGAGTGGCCCTCAGCTTTGATGCAGGTACTATAACTTCTTTGACAAGCCCATTTATGGGCAATCGCTGCTTGTTTTGTTTTGCTTCTGCAGCGTGAATTCCGCCACGCTTTATTATTATGATTAGCTGACTGCTGCGCGCTTCATTAATCAGGGTGAATGCCGCCACGCTTAATTATTAAAATTAGCCTACTAACACTGCGCTTCTGCTTTAAGTATGGTGGTGTGTGAGAAAACATTGTTCTTCAGTGATTATCAACATTAACCTATTCCCCAAGCGAGCAAGTTCATCTCTGTGAGGGTGGACAGACATAGCTCTTAGCATCGGCGGCCTCGCTGCCCTCCAGCACCGGAAGTTGGGCATGGTTCTGGGATCCCTGGCTGACTTGTGAAGCATTTTATTGCAAACACAAGATTGTTCACTAGGCACTCTGTTTCTGTGATGCACTTACGCTGCCCTGTTCCTTGCAGACTGTCCACGTTCTTTAATGGGCTCAAGTCATATTTGCACAGTGTCCATAAGATAAGGGAACATAATGATTAATTCTGTTCTGGTGTGGTGCAGAGAGCCAGTGTTATTAACAAAGCAGCTGAGAGGCCCGGGTGTGTTTTTGATGTCACCTGTATGAGTTAAAGGTTGTGAAGTGATTTATGCACCTATCTCATCTACAGCACCTTCTGTCTGGGAGTACAATCGATGCCTAGAGAGGGCCGCAGGTGCTGCACGTTGCCGCTGTTGGGCCACTAACCCTCCCTCTTCGCACCCTCTACAGTCTCTCCGCCCCATTCATCATTGTACTCTACCCTGCACAGACCCTTCCCCTGCAAGGGTTTCCAGAAGGTAAAGGCCGAATGCTCAGCAACCGACTACACTATAACTACGAACCCTGTGCAGGAAATATGCACCACCAGGGTCTGTGTCCGGATCATTCCCACCTGTTGCAGGAGGCAGTGCTCAGAATCGCCACAGGGTGTTGAGGTACCCTCCCCACAGAGTCACATATGTCAAACTCTGACCTCACAAAATACCCCCACACACATCCGCCGTAGAGACAGTGCTGCATATGTTGATTGTAGTGGGATTATTGCCATGAGTTGAAGGAATGGATTCTACTGAGTGGGGTAGTAAGTGGCTGTGTGCCGGGGTAGGAATAAGGTGAAACTTACAAAGCGTGGCACCATGCAACAAACAGCATTTTTGTAGCCGAGCAAGTCTCTGCGAAACAGTTGAATGTGTACGTTTCGCGTTTATTTCTGAAGGCGCTCTCCCTGTGCAAACGTCAGAGGAAAGTGCCCACATTGCTCCTTTATTTAATGAAATCCAAGATCCCGCACTAGACTAGTGTTCGTCCTGTATGAACAACATGTTCGTCAAGTCACAGGAAGTGTTAGGCAAGGGCAATTTATAAGCAATAATGTGTGCAGCTCACTGCACTAGTGCACCTACAGCAGAGATCTGTGTGCTTATATTGCAAGGGCCAAATCCCAAAGAAGCAAGCAGCTGTTCATCTTTCCTAGGCTGAAAAAGGGAATACCACCGAGTTCAGCCACAACTAACACTGCTTATCAAGTGCCAAGAGGCTGTTTAGTGTTTTGTGGTCGCTATTTTAATGAACAATATAACCATACAGACAATATTATCATTAATATGTACTCCTAATTTCCAAATGCCTGCTTCCTGGTATGCTGCAGGCATCTTTGTAGTGAATGAATGAACACATAAAAAATAATAATATAAATGCATAGAACAAACGAAAAATAAAATGGATATAGAATGATTCCCAGTGACACATAGGTGGAGGAGTTGCAAGGGTCAAGTGGGCTGCTCCAGCCCTCCGGCCCCATCATCCTACCTCTGACACCTCAAAGGGTGACTCTACTTTCGCCTGATTGGCTGCTCGTCTGCTTAAATGGGCCTTCACCCCATTGGCACAGCAAACAGATGATGGACGGAATGCTGACAATGCAAACATTCTCCCCCAGTCAAAAGATCTGGGTTAAATCCATTGTTCTTTTGCCCACTACGCCACCCCAGTTTGGACCCAGCCATATGCAAATCAGTCTTGACCCTGTGCCCCATGGGAACAGTCCAGACCGAACTGCCAGCCCAGGTCCTCCCTGGACCGGAAACAAGCATCCTGGACCTTCACCCCATTGGCAGCAGATCAGTAAGAAGTGGCTGGGGACAGTGCAGCCTTCCCACTAGTAGCGCTGCAGCAGGGATGCCAGCGAGAGTCTCAGCAACTCAGACACAGTTTAAGGGCCTCAGGACCCCTCTCTGTGCATTCTCCCCTAGTGGGCCTCTGCTACTGCCCTTGCACCCTTGGCCTGGTGCAGTGATGAGCAGCCCCGATGCCGGATACTCCAGTGACAATCAGCAGGTAGGCAAATCTACACCTTTCAGGAAAACAGAACCAGTACCTAACATACATGTGTTATTCTCCGTATGCGCGTAGATTTTATTGGTTAATGGGCATATTTGATTGTGCTACTGTGTGTGTATGTGAGTATATGTATATGCATACTTGTCTGTGTGTATGTCTGTACGTGCGCACACCAACATGCCTACTTGCATGCGCGAGCATGCCTACGCGTGTGTGTGATTGTTCTTTGGTGTGTGCATGTGTCTGAGCATGCATGTGTGGGTAACTCTGTAGAACTGTATGGGTGCATGCGTATGTATGTGAGTGTGAGTCTTTATATGTCAATGCTTTTTTTTTTTTTATAAATATTTTTATTATTTTTGAATAAAACAACAAACAACTCAGCAGGTGCATTCCAGTTAGAGTCCATCGATTATATTCAACAAGTGTTACAAGAAGCAGTGGTGCAAAGCCAACAACATTACATTTATCCTTCCTACTCCCCTTAGGGTCATCTACCCCCCTCATTAAAGATCTCCTAGGTTCCTTAGCTAAGTATGTATCTAGCGTGGCGTAGCCCCTGCCCCCTCGTCGGTTCCCATGGCGTGCAATACTGTAGTGCCTTCCTCCCCCATCTCTAGATGATAGTAGCTCAGCCATGGCTGCCAAATTTTCTTGAACTTTCGTGGGCATCCCCTTGCCTTGTAAACCGTTTTTTCCGCTCCCATATACATGTCCATGCCGGTGCGCCACTCTTTCAAGGTGGGAATTTCTGATCTCCCCCAATGTTTCGCTATGTCTCGTTTTGCTACTACGAGGCCTAAATTACAGAGCAGGAGTTGATGCCTTGTAATGTCAACATCCGTGTGAATGCCCAGCAGGATGTATTTGGGATCCATCGGGATGTGTGCATGAAGTATATTATTCAGATCTTGGATAATCCGTGTCCAGTAGCCACGGATTTGCTGGCAGTCCCATAGAGTGTGGACAAAGGAACCGCGCTCTGTTCTGCAGCGCAGACACTCTGGCGTCTCCGCCCTGCCCATCGCATGCAGTTTGGCCCTATCATGGTATAAAGCAAACACAAGGAGATGATGGACGGAGCGCTGAAATTTTTCAGACACTCATCCCCAGTCACAGATCTGGGTTGAATCCATCAACATTCTTTAGCTCACTTTGCCACCCCAGTTCAGACACAGCTATATGCAAATCAGTCTTCACCCTGTGCCTCATGGGAACAGTCCAGCCAGAACTGCCAAGCCATGTCTTCCCTGGACCGGAAACAAGCATCCTGGGACCGGTTTCGGGCTAACAGCCCTCATCAGCCAGGCTAGCTTGAATCCAGTGGCAAAGTGAGCAAGGGACCCACGTCTGGGCATACCCTGCCAACTTAGGGCAGGGTAGGGTGCTTTGTTCACCCTAAGTTGGCAGGGTATGCCCAGACGTGGGTCCCTTGCTCACTTTGCCACTGGATTTAAGCTAGCCTGGCTGATGAGGGCTGTTAGCCCGAAACCGGTCCTAGGATGCTTGTTTCCGGTCCAGGGAAGACATGGCTTGGCAGTTCGGGCTGGACTGTTCCCATGAGGCACAGGGTCAAGACTGATTTGCATATAGCTGTGTCTGAACTGGGGTGGCAAAGTGAGCTAAAGAATGATGATGGATTCAACCCAGATCTGTGACTGGGGGTGAGTGCTTGAAAGTTTCAGCACTCCGTCCATCATCTCTTTGTGTTTACTTTGTTCGCCCTAAGTTGGCAGGAGTATGCCCAGACGTGGGTCCCTTGCTCACTTTGCCACTGGATTCAAGCTAGCCTGGCTGATGAGGGCTGTTAGCCCGAAACCGGTCCCAGGATGCTTGTTTCCGGTCCAGGGGAAGACATGGCTTGGCAGTTCGGGCTGGACTGTTCCCATGAGGCACAGGGTCAAGACTGATTTGCATATAGCTGTGTCTGAACTGGGGTGGCCAAAGTGAGCTAAAGAATGATGATGGGTTCAACCCAGATCTGTGACTGGGGGTGAGTGCTTGAAAAGTTTCAGGACTCCGTCCATCATCTCTTTGTGTTTGCTTTGTTCGCCCTAAGTTGGCAGGGTATGCCCAGACGTGGGTCCCTTGCTCACTTTGCCACTGGATTCAAGCTAGCCTGGCTGATGAGGGCTGTTAGCCCGAAACCGGTGACAGGATACTTGTTTCCGGTCCAGGGAAGACATGGCTTGGCAGTTCGGGCTGGACTGTTCCCATGAGGCACAGGGTCAAGACTGATTTGCATATAGCAGTGTCTGAACTGGGGTGGCAAAGTGAGCTAAAGAATGATGATGGATTCAACCCAGATCTGTGACTGGGGGTGAGTGCTTGAAAAGTTTCAGCACTCCGTCCATCATCTCTTTGTGTTTCCTATCATGGTATACCCTATGAAGGATTTTAAACTGGACCAGTCGCAGTCTAAGCTTAATTGCCACCTCCCTAGGATGGATCAGGGCCGTCTCCCAGTCAATGTCCTCTAATGCGCCTACAAGATCCTCCCACCTACCCCCGAGTGCTAGTAGATTATCGGGCGCATTGTTTATTAGGGTTTTGTACGTCCAGGAGACTGCTTTCTCTAATACTTCTTCCTGGAGCAGCCGCCCTTCCAGCGGGGCATATTCTGGGAGATCAGTGATGTCATGTCTGTGGGCCTGCCAGGCATGTCGGAGTTGAATGTACTTATAGTGCTGCGTGTCTGCCAGCTGATATTCCCTTTGTAAGTCTGCAAACGTCATCAGGACGCCCTGCCTTGTTATGTCACCTAAAGTGATAATCCCAATGGAATCCCACCTATTAAAACCCTTTAGTTTTACAATTTCGGGTAGCCGTGTCCCTTCCCATAGGGGTGTGGCCTTAGTCAGCCTTTGTTCCCATTTCTTAACCCGTTCGGCCTCTCTCCAAGCCTCAACCGCCCTCCGAGTTGCTGGCAACAGGCTCCGCGTCCCACGACCCCCATATATGTAGTGAAGGTGCGAGCGTTTGGAAAATTGGACTCTCTCTAGGGCGTATGTGGGGTGGTCCCGAGGGGCATGTCCCCATTCATTGACCACTACGAGGTGTACCGCTCTATAATACGCTCTAACATCTGGCAGCGGGATTCCCCCATTATTATGACTTCGTTGCAACGTTTGTAGCGCCACTCTAGGGTGACCTCCGTCCCATAGCAAGGTTCGCAGCTCAGCGTTTATCGCCCTGAAGATAGCTTCTGGTATTTTGCAGTACGTGTTTTGAAAAATGTATAGTAGCTTGGGTAATGTAATCATTTTAAACATAGCCGCCCTCCCTAGTAATGTCAAGGGGAGACGCCTCCGTCTGGTCACGTCATCTCGGAAGTCCGCCAGGACGTGCTGAACGTTACGGGTCAGACAGGTTGTCACATTTTCCGAAATGTAGAGTCCCAGATATTTAAAGCCTTCTTTGGCAACGGAGAGATGCGTCGGTACGGACTGCATGTCAGGGGGGCCCCCTATTGGGTATATGGTCGACTTCCCCCAATTAATCTTGTATCCTGCCTGTGTTCCGTAGTCTTCGACCACGTGAAAAACAATAGGGAGTGTCTTGTCCGGGTTGGTTATGTATAATAGGATGTTGTCTACGTAGAGCGAGATCCGCTCATCTCGCAGCCGGCCTTCAATGTCCTGGAACCCCGTCAAATCTGGGTGCGCTCTAATCAAGCACGCCAACGGCTCCAGGACAAGCGCAAAAAGTAAGGGGAATAACGGGCAGCCCTGTCTAGTCCCATGCTGAATGGGGAATTCAGCTGATTTGACTCCATTAACTCGCACTCGTGCCCTGGGGTTCGTATAAAGATCAATCCATGTTCGAAAGTTATGCCCAAAACCCAATTTTACCATGACCCACTTTAGGAAAGGCCAGTGTACCGTGTCGAATGCCTTTTTGGCATCAAGTGATAGGAGCATGTGGGGAGCCTCCCTCCCTTTGATCGTGTCCAGCCAGTTTGCTACCCTACGGAGGTTGAGATGCGTGGCGTGCTTAGGCATGAAGCCCGACTGGTCCTTATGCACTAAGAACGTAATAACTGTCAATAGCCGTGTGACCAATAGAGAGGCCAATATCTTAGTCTCCACATTAAGGAGCGAGATTGGGCGATATGAGCCGCACTTTTCTGGAGGTTTACCCGGCTTCGGTATGACCACAACTGTGGCCTGACGGAGATCCGGGGAAGCGTTCCCTCCTCTCTTGCCGCCAGGAACATGTTTAATAGACGTGGGGCTATGATATTACTGTTTTGTTTATAGAACTCCCCCAGGAGTCCGTTCGGCCCCGGGGTTTTCCCTGGCTTCTGCTTGGCAATTGCAGCCTGCACTTCTTCTAGAGTAATCGCCTCATCTAAGGCCACCGTGTCGTCACTGTGCAAAGTGGGCATATCTATCACTGCAAGATATGCCATCCTCTGGTAACGCCGGACGGGCCACGTATAGATTGGTGTAGTAGCTAGCAAATGCTGCCACAATTGTGGGCGCTGTACTATGCCATATCCCCATCTCTTCTATTTGGTTTACCCAATTTGCTTCTCTTTCTTTTCGGCTTAACCAGGCGAGCAGCTTCCCCGCCCTGTCTCCTGACTCGTATAATCTGTGGTGGGTGGTCAGAATTTGAGTACGAACCTCCCCTTCTACCAAGGCACGGGATTCTCTCTGCACAATCTCCAGTTGCCTAAGCGTCCTGGCTTCATTATCGGGGGATATATTCTGTTCCAGTTCTAACAATTTACCCTTGAGACTCTGAATATGGCTCGTTTCCTCTCTACGCTTTCGGGCGATTACGTCCTGTACCCTCCCCCTAAGGACTGTTTTGTATGCCTCCCAGAGGGTGACTTCCAAGGACACAGAGCCTTCATTTTCTCGGAAAAATAGTTTAGTCTCAATATCAATGGTATCAACTACCGTTTTGTCGCGGAGGTCCCAAGAGTTTAGTCTCCAGGCTGATTTGGGTCTAAGTCCCCCCCTACCTTTAACTGTAGTGGTGAGTGATCGGAGATACCCCTTGCTAAATAGTCTGTGTCCTCTATAACAGGGATTTCCCCTGCCGGGGTGAATAAGTAGTCGATCCGGGAGAAGGTCTTATGAGCCCTTGAGAAGTAAGAGTAGTTGCGGTCAAGTGGGTTGTCTCGGCGCCACAGATCAGTCAGTCCGAGGGATTGTATAAAGTCTGACAGTGGGGTAGGTGCCTGAGTGTTCACACCAGCGTGAGATCTATCCAGGCGTGGGTTCACCACATCGTTAAAGTCACCCCCTATTATGTGAATTGAGGAATTTGAATCCAAAAGTATCTTAGCCACTGCTTGCAGCATCTGGGATTGCAGTCGCCGTGGGGCATACACGCTAATCAGGGTAAATTCTCTCCGGCCCCATATCCCCCTAACCGCTGCATATGTGCCCCCAGGGTCCACCCAGGTCTGAGCTACTTGGAAGGGTCGGGTTTTCCTGATAAGAACAGCCACCCCCCGGGCACCCGAGGAAAACCCATCGTGCACCATTGTGGCATATGTCCCTCTCCCAATAAACGCACAACGGGTACCTCGAAGATGGGTCTCTTGTAGGAGGACTATATCCGGCTTAATCCGTTTGATATATCTATTTACCAAGCCCCTCTTAATCTTAGTACCCAATCCGTTGACGTTCCACGTCAACACGGTATAGGGCGGGTCATGCATTACGTCCGTGACTCTACTGGGTTGTGCAGAGAGTGGCTCCCACCCTGCCAGTCCCCACCTAATAACTTCCGGCTCTGTAACTTAAGGCAACCTGCTGTTACTAAAGAAAAGGAAAAAACTTGAAATCGAGAACCCCCAAACTCCCCCTTCTTCCCCTCCCTGTGCCCCCCACCCCACATCCTCATGCACCCTATGCTGGACCCTTCAACTGTCAGCTTTCCAACCAGCATAAGTGTCTACTGAGGTGTCTGTTGCGCCCACCCTTCCCCACCCCCCTACCCCCAACAATAACCAAAATCGCAAAGGATATGAGTCTAGTTCAGGAAGATGGTTCACCCAGTCTCTTCCTTGATACAAACAAGTCTAGGAGGGGTGGCCTCGTCGCCATCGCTGTACCTCCGGCCGATTCCTCTGTTGCACCCTTGGTTTACTGTTCTTCGCCACTTTTGTCTTGCTGTGGTTGATGCTCTGCCGCCACTTCCCGGCCTGTCATCGCAGACCCCTCTGCATTATGAATAGCCTTAAGCAGGGGGTGGTCCCCGCCTGTGTCTTCCAGAGAGTCTTGATCGGAATGGTCAGCGTGAGTGCTGTCCCCATGGGTTGAGTCTCCATTGGCGGCCCGGGCTCCCCCGGCTCTTCCCCCGGTGTTCCCCCTCTCCGTCTATAAGGGGTCCCAGGCTGTACTGTCCCTGACCGCTTCAGGTTTCTTGCAGTGAAGCGCCGCCTCAGATTCCTTCTCTGTTGTCTGGGCTCCCATCTCGGTTGTAAAGCTCCCAGCTGCGATGAGGGGCCACTAATCTCCGGTCTAGGCCTCGGGCGTTCCTCAATCCACGCCCAGGCATCCTCAGGTGTCTGAAAGAACTGGGTCGAGCCTCGAAAGATCACCTTAAGCTTGGCTGGGAAGAGAAGCATGTATTGGATTCCCAGGGCCCGGAGTTTGACTTTCACTGCGTCGAAGGACTTCCGCATCTTCTGCACCTCCCTAGAATAGTCGGGGAAGATCGTAACTCTAGTATTGGCCAATTTGAGGTCTCCCATTTTCCGTGCTTCCCTCAAGATGACATCCCGATCCTGATAGTTCAGGAATCGGGCGATTAGGGGACGTGGTGGGGCACCAGGCGGGGGTCTCACAGCCGGCATCCTGTGCGCTCGTTCAATGAGAAAGCAAGTGGAGAATCTAGCCTCCGGGATGACTTCTCTCAGCCATGTCGCCAGAAAGGCCGCGGGTCAGCGTTCTCCTGTCCTTCCGGAATCCCAATGAAACGGAGGTTATTTCTCCGAGCCCTGTTCTCCGCATCATCAACCCTCCACATAAGCTCCCGCACGATAGCCTGCAGCTCTTTAATGTCGCCCTTGGAGGTGTGTGTCACGTCCTCCACCTCTGATATGCGGGCCTCTGTTTGAGTGATGCGGTCTGCAATGTTACATACGTCCTGCCGTAGAAGGGTCACCTCCGTTCTGATCTCCGCCATTTTGCCTTCAATGGCTTCTCTCGAGGCATGGATCGCTTGAAGGATCGCTGCATTGTCTGGCACACACGCATTATCCCCCTCTGGTTCTGTGTGCGCAGGAAGCACCTTAGTGTATTTGTCCATTTTCCCTTGTCGGGGCGTCTTGGGCTCCTTATCCTTAGCCATTATCGGAAATGGAGGGTGCCGCCACTGCCGTCTGCGCCGTCCAAGGGCCAAAGGACTAGGGGAGAGATCACCAGTTCGTGTCCCAGTAGGCCGCAGAGGAGCCCCGCACAAGAGCTAGGCGCGCCGCATCCCCCTTGTGAAGACAGTATATGAGAGGCCACCGGCTGACGTCTTCTTCCCAGATCACAACCTGGAAGGGATTCCCCAGCGGGCTAGTCCATGTTCAGGGGGGGGGCCTTCCCAGCTCATATCATACATCCGTGGCACCAGGGATCGCACTCTCTTGTGTGGCAATGTCTTAGGCGTCGGTGCCTTAGTCCGCAGTGATGCTGCCACAAAGCCCCTCTTACAGTATCCTTCAGGGGGTCTCAACTCTTGCGTCACTGCGACAGACTGGACAGCGCTAACGGCTCCACTCCGTCCGCACTGCACGCCGGGACCTCACCGCAGTCCCGCCAAGTAAGGAAGTATCCGCCAGGCAGGTGCAGCTAAGCCTGGCTCCGTCACCCTGGGGGACCACACTCGACCAGCGTAGGTAGTCAGTGAATCTAACCTGGCAGGTCTCTGGGCGGCTGTTATTACCGGTGTCTTCACATAGGATTCAGCGCGTCTCTGGAGGCTGTCAATCCCTGCTCCAGTCCCCCCAACAGTAAAGTCAGGTCATTGGGGAGACCATACAGGAGACCACTCAGCCAGCTCCGCGTGCCTCCCGTGACATGCCCTCCTTGTCTCGTATCCCGGGCTCCCTCTGCTGCAGCGCGCACACTCTGGGCAGTCTTCCCCCGCAGCAGCCCGGCAGTCAGCTGCGCGGTCTCTGCCCGTTTTTCCCTTCCCGTTTTCCCAGGCTGTGGGCAGCAGGGCATGCCGTGACGCGGGTCTCCTCTCCGCGCCCAGCCCTCCGGGGCCGTGACCGGCCGGGCGCCAAGGGGAAGGTAACGTAAGGGCCCTTAGTGAGGGACCCCGCCCGGATGGTCTCGCCTCCTCTCTACGCCCCGGGCGGCAGCCACACAAGCACCAGCGGGAGACCGCACGGAGGCACGAAGTGTCCAGAAGGGTCCCACGACGACCCAAGCCCCCACAGGATCCTGAAGTCGGCCTTCTCTCTGCTGCAGACCGAGGGAGAGGGAGAAAGGGAGCCTCTCCCCGCTATGTCACCAGCGGTACCTGCATCGCATCCCAGGCAGGGATGGCGGCTGCTCCGGCTGCTCAGGTCCAGTGCAGCCCCCCCCGCGCAGTCACTCATCTGGCGATCGGTAAACAATCAATGCCCAGTCCGTCCACAAGGCACGATCGGCCGCAGTCACGTCCCAACGCGCCGACGGCTCCTCAGTCTCCCTTGGCAGTGCTTCGCCGCCCTCAGGTCCGGGCAGCCATCTTGGCAGCCGGGGCCCATCTTCTTGGCCGTCGTGTATCTGTCGCGGACTTCCCCTCAGGGCCACACAAAGGGCTTCCCCCACGTAGTTGGGGGCTAAGTGACACTCGGCCGGCAGATCCGATTCTTGTGCGTGGCTAAAAGACAGGATGTAGGGCAGGATCAGTGTCGGGCGGCCGAAGCTCCGTCAGATGTGACTATTCAGCCATGCTGCTGGCCACGCCCCCCGTATATGTCAATGCTTAAGCAAGATGGCAAAGCCACAGCCAGACAATCCAGGCCTGCCAGCAGCAACAGGTCTGCAAGGCTGCTGTCTTCAACTCATCTTCCGTAGACCTTAAAGTGAATAACGAAAGGCCATATAAACCCTTAAATTGATCTGCGTTTTGCTTTAAAAATGAAAGGTAGCTGCAGAGCTCTGCTGAAAATACAGTGTGCACATGTGCGTAGGTATGTAGGAGTGCCTCAGTGTGTGTGCTCGTATATATTCATGCGTGTGCAAGTGTGCAGATGTATCTCTCCTTGGTAATACTGTATATTAATGTGCATACTTGCTTATATGCATGTCCATTTGTTTAAGACTGTGTTTGTATGTAATGTGGTCGTGCCTGCATACATGTGTGTGCATGAGTGTGTGTGCGCGTATGTTTGCTTCTGTGTTTGCATGTGTGTGTATGTATGCGGCTGCCGCTGGCTGTGTTTCCGAATGTGTGCATGTCTGTGTGTACGTTTGTGTCATTGGCATTTTCAATACCAATAGCTCCAACACGAACAAATTTGAGACTTATTGGATTTCTAATGCTTGTTGTATCTTGGCTCTTATCAGCTGTAAAGTTAATCCTAAGGCTATGTCTTCTTCTAGGAGCTGACCCTTGGGACTTCAAGATGTTGTACATGGTATTTGTGCATAGATATTGACTCTTGACTCGTGTGGGACATCTAGTACAGGTCCTATCTATAGCTGTACCCATTTTCCATCAGAATGAAGGTTCATAAAAGAGCATCACACAAAGACATTTAAAGTTGAGGAGTGAGATCAGATTTAACACTTTGACGGGTTATACAATGTAGCTATACCATTAGGCTGCCTGTTGAACCTCATGAACTGCTGAATTCAAGTATTATAAGCAATTAATATGAAATCTTAAGAAACCAGCATTGGAGAGGGAATTCAATTACATGTTTTATCTAGGCTTCTGACTCCGTATTGAAAAGGTATTAAGAGCCCCTAATCTCACATAAATGGAAAATGAAATGAGTGTAATTAGGTCAGTTTTTAAATAAAGCCAAGCTAGGTCAGTTTGTTACTGCAGAAGGAATCTTCACTCTGATAGTTGTTGCCAAAGTTGCTTGAATTTCTTATAGTTAACTTATAATGAATTACACGTTTCAATTTTGTTAACTTTAAAAATAAACAAGTTAAATTAAACTTAGAATCGGATTTGAAAGGTTCATGCACCAATTTTGCAATTTTGTATTAGAAACAGGGCCATTGGTATTAAGTTGTAATGAGGTATCAAATTATGTAGATATAGGTTTTAAAAAAAAAGAATTCAGCAGACGTTCCACTGTTATTCAACAACAGTTAATGATTTTGTCTTCTATGAAAGCACAGGAACACAAGTATATCACTTTCTAATTTCTTCTGGCCAAAGTATAACAGTTTGTGTAAAACATACAATATTAGTCTTAGCTGAGATCACGTCTATCGATGGACACTTCTTCTAACAAAAGTTGCTCTTCTTTTATGTTTCACATCCAAAATATTTTAAAACGTGTCTTCAATATTAAGTTGACATTGTGTTCAAACAATAGCGTCTGTGAAATACATATTTTCAATTAAGAAAGGCTGTGCAGGATAGTTTTGTACGTATCATATTTATTAAAGATGCGTGTAAATAAAAACACTTTCAAATTCACGACATAGGTCTTTATAAGGAGATGCAACATGATTTGAGATTCCTGTAATTCAGAATTTCCACTTGAAATATCTACTGCTTTGAGGACAGTGTCTGTGAAACATGTACTAGTTTGAAAGAACTATCTCTTATGTAAACGTGAATATGCATGAACAGAGCAACAAACACATGCATGACTGTTAGAAATGGGGGTCTGTAGTTGGCAATGGTTTGCACCTTTGTCCAAGTAGGGACCCTTCTTCCTCGTCAGGGCAAAGGGGATACACTTCTAAAATAACCCCTGCTCACCCCCTTTGTAGCTTGGCACGAGCAGACAAACTTATCTCAGAGGAAGTGTGAAAAGCATGTGTGCACACATACACTAATACAGCGAAAACACCACAAATGGACACCACACCAATTTAGAAAAATAAGTAATCTTTATCTAAACCAAACAAGACCAAAATGAAAAAAATCCACAATACAGTTATCAACATATGACTTTTAGAAGGTAAAAACAGTTCTGTCCATAGCAAACTATAGATGCGACACTTTCAACACAAAGTACCTTGGATACGTCAAAATCATAAACAAAAACAGCCGCTGGGAAGGTGATGTGTCGGTTCCTTATGCCCAGGGAAGGTGATATGTCTGTTCCTTACTCCAGGGGAGGTGATGCATCAGTTCCTTACTGCCACAGAGCAGAGGTGATGCGTCGTTTTTTTTACTGTGTGAGGAGGTGAGGCGTAGGTTTCTTACTGTATCGGTGCAATGCGTGGGGATCAGGGTTACAGAGATTCTCAATGTGGCAGCAACAGCGCTGCGTTGTTCTCTCTAGCAGCGGTCCCACGATGCGTTGGTTCTTGCAGCCGCACAGCAGGGCCGGCATTGGAATCGGTGCGGTGATCTCGGACTGTGGAGATCGTTGCCCGGGTTTCGACATGCGGCTAATTCTCCAGCCGCCGGCAGGCGCTGCTTCAGTTTCTTCAGTGGCATGATCACGATGCGTCAAAATTCTTCCTGCATGGTGGTGATGCATCAGAAACGGGTAAGGATGCGTCACACTTTTTAAGTTGCTTCTCTTTTCCAGCCCCCAGCAGCAAGAACAACCTCCGGAGGCCCAACACAGTAACAGACACCCCCTGGCAGGTCAGAACTCCCAGCAAGAGAGTTCATGGGAGCTGGTGGTGAAGTCTTTGTGTCCCTGAGACTACAGAACAGGAGGCAAGCTCTACTTCAAGCCTTTGGAGATTTTCTTCAAGCAGGATACTCAGCACACAGTAAAGTATTTGTCCTCTCCTTGGCAGAAACAGCCACTGCAGGCCAACCCCAGACAGCACACGCAAAGTGGCAGTACTTCTCCTTCAGCTTTCCCAGCTCTTCTCCTTGGCAGAGGTTCCTCTTGATTCCAGAAGTAATCTAAAGTTCTAGGTTCTGGGCCCGATATTTCTATTCTATTTCTCTTTGTTCTCTTGTGGCAGAGAGGCTCTTTGGTCAGTCAAAACCAGTTTTGTCCTCCCTGGTCCAGCTTCCTGGCAGGAGGTGGACACAGCATTGTGTATGGCAGACTAGGCCCATTCAGGTGAAAGGAAATCTCCTCCCTGTCTCTAAATGCAGCCCAGGTCTATTCAGTCCAGCCCTGACTCACCCAGGAAAGGCAGAACACACCTCACCCTTCCCCCAGTGGCTGACTACAGTGAATGCACATCCCCAGCCCCTGTCATTCCAAAGCCCGACAGTCAATCCACAAACCAGCAGAGGCACACAGGATGGCTAAGCAAGAAAATACCCACTTTCTAAAAGTGGTATTTTCAAACACACAATATAAAAATCATCTTTACTAAAAGATGCATTTTTATATTCTGAGTTCAGGCATACTAAACTCCATCTTTCTATCTTGTCCCAATGGAAAGTTATACTTATAAGATGTTATAAATAAACTCTCATGTTACCCTATGGAACAGATAGCCTTTCAATAGTGAAAATCTAAATGCACTGTATTTCACTCTCAGGGCATATCACACACATCAGTACATGTCCTACCTTTCACATACACTGCACCATGCCCACAGGGTTACCTTGGGCCTACCTTAGGGGTGACTCACATGTAATAAAAGGGAAGGTTAGGGTCTGGCAAGTGGGTGCACTTGCCAGGTCGACATGGCAGTAGAGACTGTGCGCAGACACTGCAGTGGCAGGTCTGAGACCCCTTTGAAAGGCTGCTTGTGTGGGTGGCACAATCAGTGCTGCAGACCCACTAGCAGCAGTTGACTTACAAGCCCTGGACACACACAGTGCACTGTACTGGGGACTTAGTAGTAAGTCAAGCAAGCCAATCATGGAAATGCCAATCCATAATAACAATTTACACAGAAAGCATGTGCAATTTAGCACTGATTAGAAGTGGTAAAGTGCCCAGAATCCTAAAACCAACAAAAACAGGTTCAAAAACAGGAGGCCAAAAAGCCAAAAGTCTGGGGATAAACCCACAGGAAAAGCCTAGTCTAACAATGACAATGAATAATTAATAGTTTTCAGCCAGCTTAAATTATATTTGTTTGTTAATATGCTAGTTCTTCTTTCAAACAAAGTCCCTTTTCTGAGTCAATCAATTGGATATGTTAGACCATCAAGGTACTCAGGGAGGGTGAATATTAACCTCAATAGTAGGGGCAGCACAGTCCCTTAAAAAACTCTGCATTACTCATCCTCCAAAAGGCTACAGAGTTGCTCCTATGAAGCCTCAAGCCCACTGAGTCTCGGGAAAAGTGACTCAACTAATGATCAAAGTGACTCTTCCAGCAACTTTTGGAAGTTGATGACTGCATCTAAATAATTTTAATACTCGGATTTGTATAGCGCAGCTAACCACCCGTCATGGTTTCTAGGCGCTGTTCCTAGGCACGGGGAGATTAAGTGATTTGCCCAGAATCACAGGATGTTGAGCCGACCCCAAGACTCGAACCTGGATCTCCAGCTCTAAAGTAAGCAGCTCTGGCCGTTACGCCATACCCTCTCCTGGCATGGCCTGTTTTAAAGCTGCGAATCCCAAGAGGTCTTGGTGCCTTTCTTTTCCCACAAGTACAGCCACTTGATGCATTTACACTAGAAGCAGGGATCACTTTTTGCTTATTTGACCTAGGGGAGAATTTTTTTTTTCTTTCTTGGCTGGAGGTCAATCAGTAGAGGGAATCGCCACACATTGTTTAGAAATGATGGCCAGTTTATCCGTGAAAACACATTGGTCGAAAACTTGTACAGAAATCTGAAAACTGATTTTCTGACCTGTTTAAGGGATAGCACCGACCCGGAGGAGGTTTTGATTGCTTTTAATGAGATCTCTCACTCTATTAGACACCTGCTGACAGTCCAGAATGCCTGTTCTTTAGCAAAAGCAAAAAAAAAACTGAGATCTGCATTGATTACGATCCCTAAAGATCAGGAGATTTTTTGCTGGGCATGGAGTAACTATAAAATGGCAGTGGAGAAGATGAAACTTGAGATTCGATCCGAGGCTTGGGGCACTCTCTTTGTGGCAAGTCATAGAAGGAACTCGGTACTCATTTGGTGGGTGATTAATACACCTTTTTTAAAGGACTCTACTGTCTCTACTATTGAGGGTAAAATTCCCCCCTGAATGCTGGGTCAACAATTTAGAGCTTTTCTTTCAATTGGACTGCCACAATAAAATCATGTCTAAGGGTCCTGCTGTGTTTTTAACCACTGAACAAGTTTTAGGCTTTGAGCTAAATGAGGTCCCTGCAGCATTGGAATCTAGTCCCCATTGCAAGGCCCCAACACGGATCAAATTCATCTTGATTTATTTATAGATAATATAGATCTGTGGGCACCTATGTTAACATTGGTTTTTAATTTTGCAGTTAAGTGTCCTGCCCCCCAGCTGTCTTGGTCAGAATCCATTATTGTCCCTGTCTTCAAAAAGGGTACGAGGGAGAATCTGAAATGCTACAGTCCCATCTCTCTTTGAGATTCCTTGGTTAAGGTTGCAGGTCGTATCATGATTGCCAGATTGGAACGCTGGGCCGTAGATAACAATATTTTGACTGATATTCAGTATAGTTTTCATAAGGGGAAGGGTACAGTTGATCAAGCACTCATTCCTAATCTCTTAATTGGGAAATATACTAAGGTAAACAAGGGAATTCACATCTGGCATTTATGGATCTCACAAGCGCATATGATTGCCTTTGTCGTTCTAAATTATGAGTCATCATGAGGAGACAGGATGTTGAAAGGGTGATTGTTAACTTTTTAATGGTTTTAGTTCCACAATGCCTTGCGAAGAGTTAGATATGAGTCAAATGGCGAATGCACAGCCTTGTAGATAGAGGGGGTAAGACAAGGTTGTGTGCTGGCCCCATTTCTTTTTAATCTTTATAATAATGACTTAGAACAGAACCTTCCTGAGAAGAGTGCAGATTTGTTGAAGGTCATTAATTGATTTTTCCCATTCTTACTTGATGCAGACGATGCTGTCCTAATTTCCAGGATTGTAGTTAGTCTGCAAAGATTATTAGGTGTGTTAGCTTACTATATAAATAATCTAGACCTGAGAACTAATCTGTATAAGACCATTATAATGTATTGAGGTCTTAGGCCCACAAAGAAGTGTCATTTTAGTGTAGCGGGTGTGACCATAGGCAGGGCTATTACTTTTTCTGATTTGGGTGTTCTTATTGATTCCCAGGGGTCGTGGATTCAACAAAGAGTCTTTAGGAAATCACTATTTGAGACCACTTTTAAGTTTTATCATAAATTGAGGCAGAAGCCCTTGAAAGAAATGTGTGCCTTTTGTAAGTCAAGGTGTATTTGTGGGAATCTATGGAGCAGGGCTTTGGGGGTATGTGGATTGTTTGGGCTCGTAGGTTGTTGTAGGAAGCTGGCTCTGTATATACTATGCCAAAGTGAGGTATAGTGTGCACAGAGTCCAGTGGAACTCCAAAGGTAGGCAGAGGTAAAGTTAGATATCACCTCACTCTCTATTTGGGGTAGTGTGGTTGAGCAGTAAGGCAGTATCAGAGGACAGTGTTAAGCATTTGTTGTACACACTCAGTCAGCAAAGACTAAACTTCAGACCAATTGTTTTTGTATAAAAATTTTCTTTTAGTTATTTTATTTTCTAGAACCAAGCAAGCCTGGCACAGGTAAGCAATAAATACTTTACAGTAGTAATGCAGTTTGTAAACAGTTTGAATTGTAATTGTATATGCACTTTGTTTTTACTTACGGTATGGTTGCAGAGAAATGTAATACTTTGTAAATACAGTACATAGACTTGAATGGGCTTTTCAGTAAAATACCAGGTAAGTTACTTTTAAGATTACTTTTCTTACTCAGAGTAGTATGCCTGGATACTACTCCGGGACATTTCCTGTAAACAGGTAAGTAAAATTGTTTTGGTTAAATAGTACAATTTTAAAGAATTTCTTTAGGTTTTCAAACTCCACACTTAGAAACTTTTCCAGAAAAAACAGTCAATGTTATCCTATGGAGGAAAATAATGTTATCGGTTTTGAGGTAAGTATTTGGTAGTGGGAGTTGAGGTTCTGGGGTAGACTCAGGCGTCCCCCAGGGTCAAGGATGCACTCTAGTTACACCCTCAGCGGCACTAGGGCGGCCGGCTGCAAAGGGCTGAGGCCCAATGTTATCCAATGGGGATAGGGGGCCTCCGGTTGGTGGCTGCTGGCAAGCAGGCCACTTGGTTGTGGGAGCAAAGCTCCTGGACTTTAGCTCAGGGCAAATGGGGAAACAAGGTTGCACCAAAGGTGCACCCTTAGTGGCACCAGGGCGGTGGGTGCAGGGTGCTTTTTCGACGTCGGGCACCCTGTTGTTTTCAAAGGGGAACCTCCGGTTTGCAAAGGCACTGCAGGCTTGGGGACGAAGGTCTTCTGGGTGCGACCACCACTTCGAGAAGTAAGTTGAAAAGTTAGGGGTTGGTTAGGCACCGTCGGTTTGGCCACCCAAGGCTGTGGGGCATCGGGTGCAGGGGTGACTTTTGGGGTCGGATCTTCTTACCAGCTCCTGGTCGCGGTTGGGGGGACCTTCTGGATTTAGGCTGCAGGCGTTGGCTGGAGGCTTGAGGCAGGTCAGGGGTCACCAGATCTTGGGTCAGGATCGCCGTGGTGACCTCCTCATGGTGTTTGCCCACTTGAGCTCGGGCCGGGGACGGCGGGTGCAGAGTGGGGCGGATTCGCGGTGTCCGGCCGGAGCCAGAGGTTGCAGATGAACAAATCCGGTGTTCACGGGAGACAAAGTTTTTGTGGTTGAAGGCAGGCAGGTCCTCCGGGGTTTTCGAGGTTGCTGGCTGCAGGACACACCGGGATTTCGCAGGAGCAGGTTCGAGGTGGAGACAGGCCAGTAGGGCTGGGGCCAAGTCAGTGGGCGTCTTCCTCTTGTTAGCTTCGGCACGGCTGTTCGGTCCTTCTTCTTCTTTTCATGTTGCAGGTTCTTGTCTGAGGAAGCAAGGTTCAGGGGTGCCCCTAAATACTAGATTTAGGGGCATTACAGGTAGGTAACAGGTAGGAACCAATGGGTTCCTTCCCTGGGGTGGGTACACCTCCTATTATGCCACCCTCCAGTGGAAAGGGGGCATGAGCCTGTCCCTGGTTGGCTGAGTCCCCCCATCTGCAAGATGGGGGGGACTGAGAGTTGTGCTTCACCTCTGGAGTTGGCAGAGGTGGGCGCACCTCTCTTCCTCACTTGTTTTTCCCGCCTGTACTCCCGCCCAAAGTGGGGGTCAGAACCAGTGGGGACCAGTTGCTGAAAGCAGAAAGTGGCCCTGGGGAAGCTCACAAAGGTGGCAAGCCTTTGAAGCTTCCCCTTCGTGAACCCTGCCCATCCTGGGGAAGGAGGCTTGGCACCTCGACCCAGGATGTGCATTGTTTCAGGCCCCAGAGAACAGCAGGCTCTTGACCCAGGGGTCCAGAAACATGTCTGGTGGTGGCAGCTGAAAGCACCCACTCAGCCTGGACACTAGTGGTGGGTTAGTTTTCAGGGGGCATCTCTAAGATGCCCTCTGTGTGCAATTTTCATTAAATCCCACACTGGCATCAGCGTGGGTTTAATGTGCTGAGAAGTTTGATACCAAACTTCTCAGTTTTCAGTGTACCCATTATGGTGCTGTGGAGTTCGTAATGACAAACTCCCAGCACCATATACTCTTAATGGCAGCACTGCACTTACATTGTCTAAGAATGGACTTAGACACTGTAGGGGTACAGGGCTCATGCACCTGTACCCTCACCACTGGTATAGTGCACCCAGCTATAGGGGTGACTGATCTATTCCAGGGCAGTGGGTTGTAGGCATGGCACACAGAGATGTGTGCCATGTCGACTCTTCACTTTGTTCTGCACCAAAACACGCAGCCTGCAAAGGCAGTGTGTGAGTGTAATGGTACAGGACCTCTAACGGTGGCACAATAAGTGCTGCAGCCCTTGGAGGCCTTCTCTGGGCACAGTGCCCTGGGTACCTGTGGTACCATTTAGCAGGGGATGACCTGTGGCCAGAGATGCCAGTTGGGTTTAGGCTTCAATGCAGTTTTAGGGAAAGAACATAGGCCATGGGTACCTGATTAGCAGGAGCCCAGGGCACACTCAGTCAAAGCACATCAGCAATTCAGCAAAAAGTGGGGGCAACCATGCAGAAAGAGGGCACTTTCTCACAGTTGTTAAAAATCATTTTCTTAAAAGAGTTTTAACCCTCCGATCGCGCCATTTCAATTTTAGAGCTCAAAAGAAAGCGGGTCTTGCTTAACTAGTGGATTTCATTAAATTGTGTCCACTTTTATTGTGGCACACTGTTTGGACCAAACCAGAGACCACATTCAACTGCCTGGTTATATGAGATTATTTGTCCTTGATCACGCTGACCACATTTCATGGCTGGCCTATATTGTCTTCCTTGGTAAGAGCTTGGGGAAATCTGAGATTTTAGTGATCCTGACTCTATGTGTATGGCCTCTAAAAAACAAAGCTAAACCTGTGGCCAGATTTATAATTATTTGACATAGCGCAATGCAGCAAGACAACTTGCTGTGCTGCACTGCGTCAAATGGAGAGGGCAGGAAGGTGCCATATTTATAAACATATGGTGAATTCCTGTCCTTTCACTGTGCTGGTGTGCTATGTGCTGCCTAGTGCCAATGCAGACACCCTTGCTTCATGGTGCAAGGGTGCCTGCCTTGCAGGCAGGATTATTTCTGTGCAGAAAGGGACACCTTCCTGCACAAAAACAATCCCTAAAGGCGTTTTTCCATGTAAGTGTACTGCAAAATGCAGCACACTGAGAAAGAGGAAACAAAGAGAAGAAATAAAGATATTTCTCTTTGTTGCACCTTATTGGGAAGGCATACAATTTTCATGTATTCTCAGGTTTACTACTCTTGGTAAATCTGAAATGTGGAAAAAAGCATGGGTGGTTGAGTAGGAAGAGCCACTCTCCACCCATGTAACACCTTACCAGCGCAGAGTAAGGCAATGCAGCAACTAGCACTGCCTTGCGTTACTCCAGATTTACCAAGCCACACAGGGCCTTGCAAGGTGGCCTTGCATGGCTTGAAAAACCTGACTTAAGAACTGCGTTGTCCTTACATCACACAGGGTGATGCAAGAGCAACGCAATCCTTTAATAATTCTGGGCCCTTATGTCTTCGTGTGTTTGAAGAGAATAGTCAGCAGAAGAAATGAATTAGAGCCTCTATTGTGGACCACTCCCCGCTTTTAACTTGGTGGGATGTGCACCTATAGTTCTCCTTCATTATAAATTCTGAATACATACACCTTCTGACCCATTTTACAAGAACTTGCCTACCTGTGATGATATCTCATCTCAAGATATGATTCATAATGTCCCAATTCGTTTTATTTATTTAATTGTTTACTTACCTCCGTTCATCCATATTCCGGTGTTTACTACCCCCCACCCTGCCCCTCCCCCGCCCCGCATCACCGCCCCACGGAACTCCCTCCATGGGCCGCTACTGTAATGTCCTCTTCTGCAAATTTTATAAAGAGCCCAGATTAATGTGGCTGATACCTCTATTTAAGAAAAATGGTTTTAGGAACTGTAAGCTTGCCATGACATTTTTGCAGAAGTTACAAGAGGTTCCAACTTGTTTGACTATGGTTAAATCTTTTAAACAAGCACTCAAGCTGAGAAAAAATCTTTCATTTATTTGACATTAAAATTATTTCTGTCATGAAGGGCGTCCCCTGTCTCCCTTGCTTTTCTTACTAGCAATTGAACCATTCCTTCAATACTTAAGGGAAAACCAGGGCATACCAGGTAAAGACTTCGGTAAAACAAACTTTAAAGTAGCAGCCTATGCAGACGACATACTGGTGGTCTCAAAAGACGCAGACATGGCTATCCCGGCTATCCCGGCTCTCATGAATTATATTCAAGAATTTGCTGAGGTCTCAGGCTACACCCTTAACAAGGACAAGACAGAAGTCAAGTTGCTTCATCTCTGTGGAGGTAGAGAAGTTTTGGGGGACTTCGGGTTGACCTGGCAGACAGGTACGATTAAATAATTAGGTTTATAATTTTCCAACGACCTTATCACTACCCTAGAAGAAAACAAAACTATTAATTACATAGAACTTCTGAATGGATGGTCACCAAAATTGTTAAAATGGTGGGGTAGGCCCTTAATAGCTTTTTATGGCAAGGGAAAAAACCAAGGATCTCTTTAGGAAAACTCAGGCTGGCCAAAAATAAGGGGGGAGTGGGTCTACCAAACTTTACGAACTACCCGATGGCCTACCTATGTAAACAAGGGGCAGCATGGTTTGTGGAAAAGTTTGATTACAAACCCCAATGGCTAGAAGTGGAAAAAAGCTGGTTAGAGACATTCCACTCCCTGCTATTATAACAATGCACATCTCTATTCTACAGCATTCTAAATACATAATTCAAAACACTAAGAAAGCACTTGCTCGTCTAGATATACACTCCAGCACTAAAATATGTGCATCAAACATGGCAGTGATCTGGTACAATCCCAAAATAAAAATGGATAGACAACTAGTACACTGGCAAGATCGGTCACAAGGAGGTATTAACCTGATCAGAGATATGTATGAGGATACCAGCACTATACCCTTCTCTGATCTCAAAAGGGAGAGAGGATTAACTGATATAGACCTATATAAATTCCTGAAACTAAAAGTACAGATTTCTAACTTACCTCTGAAACCTATTCCCCCCCTCGCTACCTATCAAATTGGCCCAATTGTCAAATGTTGGGCATTGGTATCAAGAATATATAAGATTCTGCTCCCCGAACCACGGAAATCCCATATGGTCATTGAGAGGAAATGGGAATCTGAACCGAACGCTAAAGCAATAAAGCTTGATTGGGAGCAAATACACATGATGCCTTTAAAAAATAAAATATCCCCTACGCTCTCCCAAACAAAGTACATGATTATAAATAGGAATTATTGGACCGCAGCCAGACTACATAAGTTTAACAGTAGCGGCCCGTGGTGGGAGTGCTGCCGGGCACTGACGTGGGGCGGGGGAGGGGCAGGGTGGGGGGTAGTAAACTACGGATTACGGCCGATTAGAGGTAAGTAAACATATAAATAAATAAAACGAATTTCGTTGCGCGAGCTGCATCGCAAATGCCCCCACCCTGTCCCTCCCCCGCCCCACGTCAGCGCCCGGCAGCACTCCCACCGCGGGCCGCTACTGAAGTTCAATCTTATCCAGTCTCTCCCAATGCTATAACTGTAAGTCACAAATAGGTGACCTACCACACATGCTACTTCTCTGCCTGATGTTACAACACTTCTGGGACAGGATCTTCGACTGCATCACCCAGACTCTACATATCACCCCATCCAGAGAGTTATCATATATTTTAATGGGTTTCCTTGATCCGGAACTACAAAAAGAGAGTGACCGTGACCTGCTCGACTTGATGCTTACGCTGGCATGTAAAATAATTCTGTGTAACTGGAAGAATGTTTGAATAATATCTTTCAAAATATAGCAAGAATAGCTAACCTTTTTGAGGGGCGCAGGTAATACGACCCACCAACTCTCTCCATGGTGTCTAGACATAGGAAAATATGGCATTCGCTAGACTCCACTACGCCTGCATTTAAGCCTCCCTGAAGGATGAAACCTCCACTCCAGATAATAGGACCCTTAACCATCTCATATGGGTCATCATATGACGCTCTCCAGAACTCCAACATGGACATCCCCGGAGTGTCTCTGTTGATCATTTACATGTACCATTAGATTTCTATTTGGTTATGTTCTGTTCTTTCCTTTCCTTTCTCTCTTTACTCTTTCTTTATTCTTTCTTTCGTTCTTTGTCTCTCTTCTGTTTTCTGTTTATCTCGTATAACTTACTATGGTAGGTGATATATGAAACAAGCAATTGTAACATGTTAACATCAGGACCCCCTGTCACGGTATTGCCTTAAAGTAAATGGAACAGTGTCATGTAATAACCCTACATTCTAACAATGCACTTGATACTATCGACTGCTCCCATAAGTCAGAAATGTTTTTGCAAATATATTTCATCAACAAGAAAGTGCAAAAATATGTCATATGCAAGATGTACCAATCAACACCTTCCTACCTGCGTTACTGAATATGCAATTTGTTGCAGTTTTCTTTCACTTTCTTGCAAAAAAACAATAAAAACGATTTGAAATAAAAATACAATTATTTTCGTAATGCTTGCATGGTTGTTCATTATTGCCCTTTTTAATATATTTTAATATTTTTTAATCTTGTGCTGTCATTTTTATGTTTTTATGTTTTATGATTACTTAAAGCGATTAAAGATTATTGACTTAGAGCTCAAACCACATTTTAAATCATCAAATTATGCAGAAGACCCTAGATTCTGAGACAAGTGCATCAAATCCGTAGAAATTTACCAAGCAGTAGAATTGCATAGATGCACTGCCCCTATTTGTAGATTTCACGAAGCACTTTTGCCATTAAGATGGCTTCATTGCAATAAATTCTGACTTCACAAAAATGAGGGTATCTAAGAGCCACACTTCAAAATCATTTCAGCCTGCACTGGAAAAAATCTCAGGATTCACCTGCTCAATTCCACCGATATGAAAAGTAATGAACGAGTCGTAACCGTTGCACACAAAAATCTATTAAACGCCATAACATGTGGTTCTTAAAAAAAGGTATTTAATTTAAATTCAAATAAATTACCAATGACAGGCACAGAGAATGTACTGCAAGTTTGGCAAACCTTGCCGGAACTCTTTGATTATTCTATCTTTGGTAGACTTATGCCCCCACCAGATATACTACATCAAATGAATATTTTCAAGAAATATCTGTGAACGAATATCTTTATTGGACGTACTATAGTAATTTAAATACAATAAAATGTTTTTATTTATTATTTATTTATGGATTTATAAAGTGCATGGCTACTCTAAGCCTTCCCAGCGCTAGAGAGACATAGGCAGAATACCAGGAAGAGACGGCTGCAGGTAGAGATTACTGCAATTCTTTTTTCTTGAATCTTTAGACGCTACTGACACTCTTGGATTATTCTATCTTTTGTAGACTTATACCACCACCAGCTGTACACATCAAATGAACATTTTCAAGAAACAACTGTGAACGAATATCTTTATTGAAAGTGCTAAAGGAATTTAAATACAATGCAATTTATTTACTTATTATTTATTTTATGGATTTATAAAGCGCATGGCTACCCTAAGGCTTCTCAGGGCTGAGAGACATAGGCAGAATACCGGGAAGAGAAGACTGCTGGTAGAGAGTACTGCAACACTTTTCTCTTGAATCTTTAGATGCTACCAGCACTAATTTGCCTACTTTAGCTCAGCTACATAATGTCACTCTTCTGCCAGCGGCGGGTCCTCCGCTAAGGCGGAGGAGCATCGCACCACTGCTTCAACTGCAAGCACAATACAAAAAATAAAATGCTAATAACCTTCCGTTACTATCATTTTATTTTTTGTATTGAGCTTGCAAATGAAGCCAGGTTAGGTTAGGGTGGGGTCGGGCTGGGTTCCCTGACATCGAGGGAGGAGGAGTGGTGGCTGCACCTTAGGTGCGTATGATGGTTTGGCCGGCCATCTTGGGCCTGTCAAACTGTCATGCGCATGTTGCATGTTCTCTATTGTACAGCCTGGGTGGAGAACATGCACAGCCTCCTGGTCCCTCTCTGTGTGACTAACCATGGTGCTCAGAGCAATCACAGCGCTGCTGTAAAGCAGAGTTGTGATTGGCTTTGGGATTCTGGGAGGCTGTGTGCTTCCTGCTGTGAAGAAGAGGATGGAGGAGAGATGGTGGCCGGCGGTATTCAGGTAAGTACTTTTATTTATATTTTTATTTCTCCCCCTACACTTCCACCCCCCTACCCACCACACCCGTTCGGTAGCCTTCTCCACATCATCAACATCAGCATACAGTGTGTGGGCATCTGCACTTAATCAAGAATTCCCTCATTTTGCTAAGGAGGAAAAACATGGCGTCAGTGTGCCTGGAATGAGGTCAACAAGTGAGGTGCAATGACACTCACCGGAACGTGTACCCTTCAACAGCTCAAGTGTTTCAGAATAGTGCCTCAGGTACTGTTATATTTTACCTCCTAACTAGTTTTAATTAAATGTCATATGTATTTTGTAGTAGGACCATACTTAAATTAAACACTGGAGTGATAACGTCTTAAATTAAGATCCACATATGTTCTGTGGCAAAATAGACCCACATTGGTACAACTAACTTATTACAATAATAGCACTACGAGGATAGTTGGGTACGATAATTATTGCTGTACGATTTTAACGCCACGATATTGTGATATACAATCAGGTCAGTAGCGCGTGCAATATAAATAAAGACAAAATAATAATAAATACATTAAATTCAATAGGTGGTGTGTGCTGTTGTGCAATCTTCTCACCGTCACCTGTCATCATAATGTCCAATAGCGTATACGGCTCCTAAAACAATCTCTTCAAACCCATACTCACAGTGATCTTTTAAAGGCTTTGAGAATCAGCAGTTAGCGCCAAGAAACTGCACAGGTGATATTCATATAAAATAGGCAGCAGACTGTTTTATATCTTGCATTCAGTCTGTGAAATTAGGCTTTGCTCCTTGTGTTCTCCCTGGCCCAGCTCCCCCAGTATACGTACATCATCTGCAGTCTCACTGTAACACATCTCTCTGAGCGTAACTGCCATCTGTATTCAGTGCACTTACTCCCAGGGTTATGTTAAGTGGTCCTTTCATTTATTCAAAGACGTCCGCTCTCTGCTCCCAGCTGTGTCTTCAAGAGCTCTGGGAAAAAAATATTTTCCAGAAAAGCTGCACAGATCTAGTTCATGGAGCTGTTAAGTTAAAGTCATGTATAAGTAATATACCTACACATCATTTCACAAATGGCATTGCTGTCCTGTGGCTAAGCGCTGCCAACGAGTGCTTAATGGACACGAGGAGCCAGAGAGATCTGAAGCAAAGTGAGGTAAACAGTGAGTGGGATTTTGCATTTTTGTTCTTCGGATATCCAGCTGACATGGAGCGCCTGATGTTTATTATTATGCCAGAATAATTCAGATTTAATATATTACGCTTCTAAATTCAGTATATAGTACTTTATTGTTTGATTAATTAAATCATTACAATATTTATAAGAACTTAAAACATTGTTCAAACATTTTGCCCTGAACTGCTCCCATTGCAATCGATAAAAGTCGACAATAAGATAACTAGATAAAAGTTTTCTTCTGGAGCAAGGTAGCCATCCTTTGTGTGATAGCACAAGGTGGCGTTGTATTAATAATTACATTTAATAAAAGTAAAAATTCCTGCTAAAAACGTGGTAGCCACCAAGCAGGAATAAGTGCAACATAGCGCAAGAGGGAGTTCGTGGGTCAGTGCAAAATCAGGAAATGTTAAGCAGCTGTGGAGCTTAGGACTATGTTTTCCAACAATTCATCCATAAGTAGATGCATGGTTCAATGGATGCTCTAAATTGAATTTAGCTTATTCTGTGCTGCCCCAGTTTTATTGTAAAGTTCAAAGCTACAGTGATGAATATAGCATGTTACAACACATGCTATCACATCGCGTTCTATTACAACGCGTCGTTACCACGACCGCGTTTTTGACGCGATATCTTTTAGATCGTAAGTCATTAGATCGACTTGCTGTGAGGGCACGCTGGATTTAGGAATAGTATAATTTACTATTCCAACTCCAGCCTCGCAACAGTAGGGAAGGTGTTGGAATAGTAAATTATACTATTCCTTATGTTAGAGCGCTCTCACAGCAAGTCAATCTAATGACTTGCAATATAAGGTATCGCGTTCTAACAACTCGGTCGTTGTAACGACCGCGTTGTGACTGTAACGCGATGTGATGGCAGCTTTGTAAACGCTGTTTCCCACAGTGATCAATAACAAATCATTGATGTTACATCTTTTCCTCAGCCTTGGAGTTTCATAGACCCCTTGGCAAGGTTCCACTATTTTTGAAGGAGCACAGTCTTTTAATATAAAACATGGATTTAAAGTTGCACATTGAGTAAAACTAGGTCAGGTGGAGTATCAGCCCAAAACTGTACTGTTGACTTATGAAGTGATTCGATGTTGTGAAACTGAGATGAGAGTCACCAGGTTACCGGATCAGAGAACTAAAACGCGGCACAGACTACTTAAAAAATGTACTGTTGTTATGTCCGCCAGTGACCTTTTTCCTCATTTTAACGCAGAGCCTGAATTTTCCGAGTCACCAACAGCTGCATGAACTTACAATATGCAAGATGAACAAAGATTGTGAAGCTGATGTTTAGGGCCGTGTTTTCCGGATTCAGTGCCGCAATGATGCCCTGCCTGCAGGACCGGACTCCCAGTTTGTTCCACTCAGGCCTCAGTTTTGATCTACGCAGGTTCATCTGTGCTGGGCAGACGCATACAACATGCTCCAGAAACTCGACCGATTCCCCGCAACACCTACACGCAAGCTCGTCTGATGGGCGCTGCCAAAGGGGTAAATGTTTCAAAAGGTGCCACTCACCCAGTCTAAGTGCCGGGAATCTCTGTTTTAGGTACAGGGGATATCTACAAGCAAGGTATGGTGGAAGAGAGGCCAGCTGGTAAGAGCTGATTACTGCCCATGCGTGCTTGTGCTTGGCAAGGATTGCCTTATCGGACAAATAGGACCACAATTGACTAAATTTGAAAGCTTTTTTACTTGGACTATGGTTCCACAGTTCACTTGCTAATAGTTGCTGCATGCATTCATGAAACAAACGACTATATGACCCACCAGGATTGCTGGAGCTGATATCTGACCAGAGCAGGGACTCGAGGGAGCCAGCTCTAGCCTGCCTTAACTTGTGGCACAGTTTAAGGAAAGCGCCTACACTTTGCATTTCGTAGTTTAGGAGGCCTAGCTCTAATCAAATCTGTGCTGTGGATGAAGTTTTTGACAGCTGAAGAAACGTTTTGTAGATCTTAGTCACGTGTTGGTTTAGTGTGGAGCTGAGCTTGCCCAAGGAAATTTCGAAGCGTACGACAAGGTGGGGCCTATTTTAGCTCACATAACTTCCAACATTGGAACCAGGCTCGGGCCTGTCAGCTTTTTGGAAAGTTTAGAAGAGCCATGGTTTTTATAGCGATTTCACTGCGATGCTTGACAAGGGTGCTCCTAGAGTCAATGTTGATCCCCAGGTATTTATATGTTTTTCTACTGATAGTTCAAAGTTGTTATACGACCAGCCACCACCTCTGTAACATTTCCTGCCAAATATGACCACTTGGGTTTTCTTTAGATTTACCTCCAAGTTGTTCATGGCGGTAAAACTGTACAATTTATTTAGCAGCCATTGCAGCCCAACTCTCGTAAGACTGAGGAGAACAAGGTAGTCGGCATATAAAAGATTGCTGAACTAAACACCACCGATCCTAGGGGAAGGGCTATTTATTGCATCTAACTCTACTGAAAAGTTGGATAAAAACAGGTTGAAAAGCAGAGGAGCTAACACACATCTCTGTTTGACTCCCCTCGACGTCTGTATTTTTTGAGATAGGTGAGAGCCAGTGTCAAGCTTATCTTGGATCCAGGTGTTAGTGTGTAGTTGGACTATTGCGTCCAGAAGTTTAGCCGGAATTCTCCATTTCGTTAGCTTAGCCCAAAGGGCCTCCCTTGGCACCCAGTCGAAAGCTGCTTTGAAATCTACAAAACAACAGAAAAGTGCCTTGGAAGATACATTTGATTGTCGATAAATATTAATAAGGCTAGAAGATTGGACAGTGTGCCTGAATTTGCCACAAAGCCTGTTTGATTTTTTGGGATCAATCCTTTCGAGTCGGTCCAACATCTGAGGTCTTCGAGTAAGAGACTGGCAAAGCCTCATTGTCCAGTAAGGCTATCAGCCTATAGTTATTTGGAGATGAATGGGAGCCAGACTTATAAATTGGATGAATTATTGCCCCGCGCCATGAGTCGGGTATGGATGAGCTCCGTAGGGTATGATCGAAAAGGTTAGCTAACTGTTTTGACCAAAAAGAGATGTTCAATATAAACAGGGCAGGCCGTTTGGGCCTGGCTTTCCATCAGATCTTGCTTTGGTTAGTATTTTAACCATCCCTGTTTGAGTGATAGAAATGTCCTCGCTTGGGTGTTGCTGCATGTCTTGCGAATGGTCCAGCCACTCCTTGTGCAAGACTTTTGACAGTGTGACATTATTAATCGATGTAGGTTCAAGTCTATCGTCCGCCTGGAAGTGGCCGGTCAGGAATGTTACCCATTCTTGCTCTGAGATGTTTCCACTCCCTTGGTTGGTGTTTCTGTTAATTTACTAGGGCTCAAAATTTTCTTGAGTTCTGGCTTTTACTTTCCTAATGAAGCGTATACCAAATTTGTTCGAGATGATGTTTTTTATCGTTTTGGTATGCCCATCTGTAATTTTTTTGTGCAGTCTTGTTCTCTTTCAATAATTCTTCAGATTCCGGATGCCTCCTAGCTGCCCTGAGGGTGGCATTTCTATTTTTCTTTAACTCCATAGTTTGGATCGAAGTAGGGTTCTGTTTGCTACTTGAATCAACATGATGTCGTGGCGGTAATTGGACTTGTCTTAAAAGTTGAGAACAAAATTTGTCCAGTCAGTTATTGGAGAGGCTGTCAACAGATGACGACATGTGGTGAACAACTCACATTCCTACATGATCTTTATACTGATGTCATCATTCCATCTTAAGCATTTTAGGTTTTCAGAATGAACTCCCATGTATGTGTTTATAGCTGGGTCATGATCGGAGTGACAGTAACAACTTGTCGGCGGGGATCACTCTCGGACGCACTATAATGCTGTAATTTTCTATACATGGAAGCAGGTTTAAGTTGCAGATGATATAGTCTAGATAAGAGTGCTTTTGGCCATTTGTCCACATCCAATTTAGGGGATGTCCTGTGGGAATCTGCCCTTCATTACAATGAAACCAGCACTGTAAAGTTGCAGCACCCAGTGATCCCCTAAGCTGCAACGTACTTGGAGTTTGGGTTTAACCTGTGCCTTCAATATTGGTGGGGGGAATGGGAGGAGACTTTCTGAGTCCTTCGGGGTCCCTTGAAAAATGTTGGTGTTAAAGTCCCCCGTAAGAAGACAGCCTGCGTGTGGAAAATCCCCAGCCAAATTTCACAAAACTATGAATCGACGGTTTAACTGAGACCTTTTTGTTTGTGCGCGATTAATGTAAATGTTGAGAAACAACAAAGGACGCTGCTGTCTCCATGGATTAATTGTGACTCCAAGCAACCAATTCTCATCAAAATTTAGTGGTTCGATAGTACCTTTTAGGCTGCATGAGGTGTATATGGACAGTCCCCCCTTAGGCCGACCGAATTTCCGATACCTTACAGCTGATTTACAATGTTCAATGTATCCAGTTAAGGGAAAGTTTTGAGAAGCCCATGTTTCCTGAAAGGCAAGAAAATCGTGTCTGGAGATAAAGTTTTGAGTCTCTGGGGAATCCATTTTGTGTTGAAGGCCACTGATGTTCCAGGAGCATAAGGATGAGGAGGGCTGCAACTGAAGATTGGTGGGAGTTGTAAATTGTGATGGAAGTTCTCTGTATTTGACAGCTTCCTTTTGCTTTTGTCGTTGTGGTTGCTGTCCGTCAGGTCAGGCTAAGCTTTTGTTGAACAGAACTGCTGGCAGCCATCCCCAGAATAGGTCTTTATTGGTAATGAGAGTCGTGGTCCATGATCTATCTTTTGTGGCTACTTGGCCTTGAGTATTTTTTAGGATTGAGTACGGCTTATTTCTATTGCCATCCAGTGTCCATCAAGAGCTTGGCTGCGTGATTGATAAATTTGCTACCGCGGTTGGGTAACCTGGTTTGTGATATAGATGAATTTTGATTCCCATGACCGGAAAATTTCTTTGCTGGCTAAAAGGGCTTGAGCCCAGGTGGAGGATTTAAACGTTGCCAATGTAACTTCTGAGGGTTGTATGCCTCTTGGAGGAAGAAATTAAATGTACTCAATATCTCCAGATACCAGTGTATCTAACGTGAGGGCTGCTTTTAGTAATTTGATGATGTTACTCCTGTACAGTTAGTAGTATCTTGATGTTCTTGGGGTCGCAGGCAGCGTCCTGTTGCTGAATGCTCGGCTCAGCTTAGTCGAATTTTTCTATTGAGGGTCCTGATGTTATTCCTAGTTTGTACAGACAATTTCTCGAACATACGGCTGACGAATCGAGCGTTCTCCTGATGACTGTGGTGTATTTTTAATAGTTACTTTTAAATGGTTGTCTCCGGCATTGGGTAAAATGCTCTGAGATTGGTGGTGTGTAGAATATGGAGCCAGAGTAGTCAATTGGTTTATCAATTTTTTATCAACTTGTTGGTGACCGTTTATTTTTTCCATTCCTTTCAAGGTCCCTTTCGGTTCTTCAATAATTACCTTTCATGAGGATTTGATGGCTGTATCCTTGAACTAAGAGAGCAAAAGTGATGGGCCTCATAGTGTGCACGTAGGGGCTGTTGGCCACTTGATGTTAAATTCACAGAAATAACTTGCTTTTCATGACTCGAAAAGCTCTCCTCATGTGGCCTGTTGTTTAAGTTAGGGGTGGTTGCAATCTGCATGCTCCGATTCCCGACCTTCACCTTATTAGTGTTCCATGCCAGGTCGGCGGCTTTGAATAATTCGTGAACCCTTATTTTCTGTGTTCGCTGTTGCCTCGCCCTCTCTGGACTGGAACTTGTTTGATGTGTAGTGTTTTGAACATTGGGTACAACTTAAGGGATTCAGCTGGAGTTGTTGTTGTTAGTTTGTTTCTATGCTTACGCTGTGGTTTCTTTTCTCTCTTACTGAGAAGACGGGGTAATTGAAATTGGTTTTAGAGTGTTATAAATCCAGTTTGGGTGATGTGGGGGCCTGCTCTGAGTCAGCTGGATCGGTTGAGTCGCTCCCAGCTTGGGCACTCTGCAACAATGTTGCGGGACTCTTGGGTGTTAAAGCTTGATCTTTATGAAAAGAATTTGATGCTACATGGGTAGTTGCCTCGCAGCTCCCTGTCACCCAATAGTCTGCAGACACGTGTGCTTTTTTACACACAAAGTGAAAAGGAGCATATAATTATATCGTATAGAATAAACTTGTAAGTACAACTAATCTAATAAATCCATCTAATCCAAATATATTGATCCGGGAGTCTTTGTTTATCTGTTTCAAAGTACATTTTATTGAAGTTTTGATAACGTGTACATCTCCCCAGCCAACGCGTTTCATCCAACAGGTCTTACTTATGGTTGGGTTTAATCCTCAAAAGAACAGACAAACCTTCCTTTAGTCAAAAATTACACAGGGTAAAATGTATCCCCAGGGTGTCCTCATTCCAAGAATTGATAGGTATAATACCTTATGTCGTGATCTGCTGTGTCTCTTGCCGAGTCTCAAATGCTGAGTAGTCTATCTGATACACAGATAGACTACTCGGCATTACTCAGAATATACCCAACCCTGAAGAAGCCCTGTTGGATGAAATGTGTTGGTTGGGCTGATGTATGCTTGTTATCAAAACTTCAATAAAGTGAACTTTGAAACAGATGAACAAAGATTCCCTGATCAATCTATTTGGATTTGATGAATTTATGAGATTTGTTGTACCTCCAAGTTTATTCTATATGATATAAGTATATGCTCCTTTTCACTTCTTGTGTATCAATAGTTGTATTTGTTGTGACTTCTAATTGGTGGGGTAACGAAAACTTTAAGCATATTAGATCTAGACGTTGAGGAGACAACTATACCTGTGCAACAATTTATGGCCCACACTGCTAATATTATAATTTTACCTGTGCTTTTTTGTTTATTGTGACAAAGTTGGATCCTGTGTACTTGGGTTGGTCCAGTTCCTGGCTCTTACTATCCCTGCCTTTGCCTCCTGTCAAGTGCTTTACTTCATCCAGGACACAGTTTAGAAACGCTGGAAGAGCTTATAAGCTATCAATGATGGGTGAACAACAGCAGACTGAATGGACCAGGTTTGAGGCTGATTGGGCCCTATTATTAGGTTGTTCAGGTTCTCTAGCTTACTGTTGATGCTTGCCGTAAATAGAGCTAGGGTGTTCAGCAGATCCACTTGTATGTCCAGTTTATTTGAATGGTAATTTAATGCCATGACTGTTGTTTGGGGTGTTTGCAGCATTTGTGGCCATGCTGCCGACATTGGATCAGAAATGGGGTCCCTTGTGCTGGGTTCAAATTTCTAGTTAGACAGTCGGGCTGTGTCTTTAAGGAAAAAAGATAACTCCAAAAGTGATTGATCATTTAAATCTGTTCCTACTTGTTGCTTTACAGAGGCTGTTGCCGTGCCCAGGTTTGGAGGGATTTGGTGCAAAAGTGATTTGATATTTCCCTTCAGTGATCTGGCCCATTGAGCAGCAGGATGGCCAGATGCATCAGTACTGGTTGAAAGTGATTTTAATTTTACTGGGGAACTTGAATTCAGATGTTGTTGTAACTCAGTAATGAATTGGGGAGAGGAGTTGGCCTAACGGCTAGGGTGGTCGACCTCAAATCTGGGAAACTGGGTTCGAGTCTCGGCAAGGACGCTGAACATTCTGTGATTCTGGGCAAATCACTTAGGGCCATATGTATCAAGCCTTTTTCCCGTTTGCAAACGGGCAGATTCTCAGAATCTGCCCGTTTGCGAATGGGAAAAAGCCTTGTGGGATGTATCATCCCAAAAGGCCATTGCAAAATAGAGAATCGCAAAATTTGCGATTCCTTATTTTGCAAATGCAATTAAGGAATTGCAAATTGCGATTCCTTAAATGCAATTCTGGAAGCACCAGAAATTTGCTATTTAGCCTTAAGGAATTGCAAATTACCACCAACTTCAAGTTGGTGGTAATTTGCGATTTTCTTTAAAAAAGCACTTTTTTGATTTTTAAAGTGCCATATGTCGCACATACATGCCCTTAGGGCATGTGTGTGCGCAAAATGTGCACACATGCATATTTCAGGGGTGCAACAGGGTGTCCTTTTGGCACCCTTGCAACCTTGAAATTGCATTCTCAATTTGCGATTCTCTAATTGGTAATCGCAAATTGAGAATGTCTTCCCATTCATTCCTATGGGCCTCCTAGCCCATAGGAATGAATGGGAAGGTATTCCTTATTTACGAATCTCAATTTGCGATTCGCAAATAAGGAATATGTAGGATTCGCAAAATTTTTAGCAAATCCTACATACATTGCATTTTGCGATTCTCTAATTGCGATTCACTAAAAATCGCAATTTGAGAATCACAAAACTCTTTTGATACATATGGCCCCCAATCTCCCCGTGCCTAACAAAAAAAAAAATTGAATGTTGTCCTCATGTAATGCAACTGGTGCTATGTAAAGCGCTCTGATACCCGATTCGGGTCAAGTTCGCACTATATAAAACTCTGTAAAATAAATAAAAATTGATCTTTGTTGTAATAAGACATTGGCTGTTGACTAAGGGGTTTTGCTCCAAGTTTGTTCATTTGGTGCATGTAGTTGATTATCCTGAAACTGAAACGGTGTGGGTTGAGGATCTGTACACCCGTCGGTTGGCCTGATGGGATTTTTTGGTTTTCCGCTACTGGGCTTACACTGAGGGCGACCTGCAGTGGCAAAAGTCTGTTATTTGGGGGCGTTTGGACGATGGCCCCGGTTGTTACCTGTTGTGGACTTCCCTTAGGTACCTCTAGCCCTAGAGAGGGGGAGGTACACTTTGCCCCCCTTATGTTTTTTTGAAATATTCTAACAAAGAAGGAGCTTGCGGGTGGGTAGAGCCATACTACCAATTACTAGCACAGTTGGAGGCAGGTGGGGGTATAGGTAGAGTTGATGAGTGCGAGAGAGACTTGTCCATAGGTTGTTTAGGAGAGTTTGCTGCATTATCTTCTAGCCCCGCTGCAGTCAACTTTGGTTTTTTGTGCTTAGGGGTTAGGAATGCCTTCCTTGTTTTTCTGGATATTATTGCTTTAATTTATTGAGTTACCTTAGTAGCACCACACCAAACCACCTCCACTTATTATATGACCGCTTCTAAATTCCTACAATGCCTTGCTTGAGTTATGGGGCTCTAAAAAACAATGGAGAGGGCTGGGGGTCGTTGAGAAAATTGCGTGCTTTAAGGAGCCTGCAGACTTTTCACTTAAGATATGTACGTCAGGTGTGAGAGAAAAAGGTGTCATTTCCTTTTGTGTAATTACGCTCAATTTCAGGGGCATTACACAAAAAGCAAATCTGGCATTTAGAGCTATATTTTTGAGAGTACATTTCACACTAAAAAAATAGTCCAAAAAACAAGCGCTGCGACTAATGGCTGCTGAGGTTCTGCTAGTACGCACTGTTCCTGTGTTTGGCCAATAGGACTTTTACCTGAACAGAGCTGAAAGAGACATGTTGTAATGACATATTTTGGGGAATTTCGCATTAGCAACATAATGCAAAATCTCTGAAATTACAGTGTCACACACTGGCATACTGGAAAGTTTGCCCGGGTTGTAGAGTTACATTAGAAATGTACTCATCAGTAGTGGTGTGATGTGAAAAGAGTCTGGGTGGCACTTTTACTTAAGTTTCCTTCAGTATGACCCTGACTGTGTGTGGGTTTGAAGGTGGAACTTTTACTTAAGTTCCCTTATGTATGACCCTGTGTGTGGGGTTGTAATTCTTTACATTTATTACATTCCTTTTTGTGTTTATCTCGCTGTTTACTGTTGTGAGTTTGTTAATCAAGCCAAACAGCCCACAAAGTAACTTATGTATGAAGAAGCTTGACTCTTCCATTAGGTCTGCAATCTAATAAAAATCTGTGCTTCAACAGTTTCTGAAATGTGACAGCACAGCGAGTCCATTAACCAGACCTTTAAGTACATGCATATTGGAATGTCACAGGTTTGAATCCAGCACCGTCTACTAATCCTATCGTCGTTCAGAGGTCCAAAAAATGAGTACCACTGAATGTAATAACTTTGGCACTATGTAGTGGAAACCAATGTTATATACAACCTAAACTGTTTCTAATATTAAGTGGGCTACGATTATCAGGGAACTCAGCATGCCTCCAAGGGATGATTGTTAAAGGTAATGTGAGTGGTGGGGCTAGACCAAGCAGAAAATGGACACTTTCTTTTAGTGCTCTCGATCACCTGCTGCTATCAGGCCCCTTTTCTGCATCCTTGAGGATGATTTCTCAACTGTGACTCACAATCCCCGCAGTGATGTTTGGAGAATCACTCACGATAAAATTGTTAGACCTGACATCCTTTGCGTGGCATTCACCACAGGCATTTTGCTTTTTGCTTTCTGCTAACCAGTGGTTAGGTGCTTGGGCTCTCTCTCTTAAACATGGTAAAATTAGTATACAGTCAATTGGCACATTTAATTTACTTATAAGTCCCTAGTATATGGTGCTATATGTACACAGGGCATTTAAATTAAATGCTACAAGTGGGCAGTAGCGATCATTGTGCCTCCCCCTAAAAGAGCACTGTAAAATATGTCTCAGGCCTGCCACTGTTACAGCCTGTAGAGCAGTTTTTTGACCTGGCAAAATACACCTTTTTGTCATGCCCAGACCTTACTTTTTAATACTTATTAGTCAACGCTAAGATAGGCCCTAACAGCTCGTGGGGCAGGGTGCATGATATTTTAATAGTAAACATATGTACTTATGTTTTACAAGTCCTGACAGTGAGAAACGCCTAAAATCGTTTTCACAGTTGGTTACCTTATTACAATTAATAAGTGTTAACCTCATTTGTGGAGCAGATAGAGAAATACTTCTTCCACTCATTTGAATTGTAATTTAAAATTCTCTTTAGTGGTAAAATCAGATTTTTAGAATCTATTCTGAAAATGCCACTTTTAGAAAGTTGGCAATTTTCTTCCTAAACCAAATGTGCTTTTCTGCCAGTGGACATGGTTGCATGGCTTTAAATGGCTCTCCTGTGGTGTGATGTGTATTACTTTCGGACATGGGGACAAAGGGGCCTTGGGTGTGGTGCAGGGTGTTCATCTCGAAAGCAGGATGGCCTGGGGGTTATACACAGCCCTTCCTGATCTTCAAGGGGTAGCCTGAAGGCTGTCCCTACTTCCTTCCTGACGTCTGAGGCTGCCTGCCCTGCCACTGACAAATGCCGCTCACACCAAGGCCTGCCTACCTTTGCCCCCTAGACAGATTGGGCCAAACTCAGGAAAGGAGGAGGTTAAACAAAAGGGGCACCCCCCCACTGACAGGCTGGCATTGTGTATAAGAATACCACCATCATAACCCCTCATCTGAACACTCCTAGACCTTTGGAAGATTCAGAAGAAGGACTGCCCTGGTCTCTGAGGAAGGAATACTGGACTTGCTTGCCAGAAATGACTCCATGGGGCGATTGGCTGACCTCCAGTTTGAGCTACAGGGACACAACAAGCTTGCAGAGGCTTTCTCTGCAACTGCCCTGCTGACCAGCACCAACTGAACCTGCCTGAGCCTGGTACTGGCTCTGCTGGAGTGAGTCCTGATCCCTGTCAGGTCCTGGACCCTTGGCTGGCATAACAGTACACTCCTTGTGCTTCACAACCAACGGATTGCGCTCTTCCCGACTGCAAGTGGGCTCATTCTGTCAGAAATGGTCATTGCCATTTCCATGTTCCAACAGTGACCTGTTCTTTGCACCAATAGCAACCACCCATGTCTCCCACCAGCACGCAGCTCCAATGTCAACCTGTTCCTTGCACGGACAATAATCCCCTAGAGGCCCCCATCAATGTGAAATTCCAGCTGAAGCTCCTCGTGTGGACTTGGGCTGAGAGAAGGTAAATCTTAACCAGGATGAACCTGGTACCTGTATCAAACCAGCCTTCCATCACGGTCAGCCTGAACTTGTGACTTTGACCCAGTCCAGAGTATCCAGATAGGCACAAATGGTGCTGTGTGCTTTCTGGTGCTGTTTTCACCTGAAATTGTAAACATTCATATTTACGATTGTACCTATTGGAGTATTGGTGGTTTGGTGTAATTTGATTTATTAAAATGGACTTTCTTTATTTTACTAAATTGGTTTGGGATTTTATTTGTGTTGTCTTTCCACTTTGCCACTGTTTGAGTGCTTCGTAAATACTTTGCACATTGCCTCTGAGTTAAGCCTGACAGCTTTTGTACCCCGCTGCCAGAGTGTTAAGCACAGGTTTCTTAAGGTACTTTTGCGGTTCACCCTGACACACATTGTGTTTATTAGTTGAGTGGGGCGCTCACCCCCCACAACTAATAACCCAATTTCTTACAATGTTGCAATAAGTACACTGGCTCCACTGTCCAGTTGTGATGCCACCCCCTCCTTCCCTGTTGGGATGCTACTCTCGCCTACAAAATTGTGTTGATGATGTGCATGATCAATGGTTTGTTGTGCCTCCAAGGAGCTTTTAAGCCTATCACAGCCCTGCTGTCCACCTTAAAAACGACCTCCGCCTGTATGTGTATAAGCAGTGTTCATTGGCAGTCTGTTGACAGGGACTTACAGGCCCCACAATGCTTACCCTGATGCAACCATCTCCATTGACTGTCCTGCTGCTTTATGATGCCTTGGGCTCTAATACTGTGGTCTGTGGTTCCACCAGGCATCCAGGACAATACTCCTATGTACATGCATGTTTGCCATCTTAGAATGGACATACTGTGTATTGCATCCAGTGGCCATCCTGGACTAGAGCAATATGATGTATGAAATCTAGTGGCTGAAGCTTGATCCTTACTGTCAGATCCTCTCCCTTTCATATTATACAAATTATTGTTGTAATCCTGGGGCAATGCCACCATTGGCTGTGATGGTTAATTGCATAGCTGGGAGCCTGTGTTATGTGCATGTAGGGCCTTATTCACAGAACTAAGGGGCATATTAGCAAGAAGCTCGTTAAAATTATCGCTGCTTTAGCGGCAGGAAACTGCCGCTAAAGCGGCGATAATAAAGCTTGATAATATGCGCTATAGAATTCAATAGAAGCCCAGGTTAGATGTAGTGCACATCTAACCTGGGCTCTGTTGAATTCTATAGCGCATATTATCAAGCCCATTATCGCCGCTTTAGCGGCAGTTTCCTGCCGCTAAAGCAGCGATAATTTTAACGAGCTTCTTGCTAATATGGCCCTCACGTCAAAAACGTAAAGTTAGTACTTTTTGGTATTCACAGAATACACTTACTCATTTTGGTATTCACAGAATGAACTTACTCATTTCGGTATTCACAGAAGTTAGTAGTCCTAACTTTAGGACTCCTAAATGCCTTCTGTGAATACCGAAAGTCTTAAAGTTAGGATTTTTCTCAGTTTAGGAGTAGTAAAGTTAGGGCTCCTAACTTTACTACTCCTAAACTGAGAAAATCTAACTTTAAGACTTTCGGTATTCACAGAAGGCATTTAGGAGTCCTAAAGTTAGGACTACTAACTTCTGTGAATACCGAAATTAGTAAGTTCATTCTGTGAATACCAAAATGAGTAAGTGTATTCTGTGAATACTAAAAGTACTAACTTTACGTTTTTGACGTAAGTTAGTTCTGTGAATCAGGCCCAGAATGTATAAAGTGAATTAATTTAATTCAATATTACTTGGAGTTAGAGCATAATTTCAAAAACAGTACAGATCAGAAAAAACTGAGTAAAGTTTACCAGCTTCTTTTTCAAATCTGTGCTGTCTCAAATAATGTTCTAACTCACAGATATACTACTTTAAATTAATTCAATTTATGCACTGTAGGTGTTAAAAATGATCATACTACCACATAACGTGCTTGAGTACTGGAAGAGATATATGTATATCATGTCCTATTCTAAGATATAGAAACTGGCTTTGACCTACAGGCTCATCTTGAGATATTTGAGAGATCACCTCACCCATAACGTATCATAGCATGCTTCATCCCACACCGGAGCAGGATGGTACCACTCTAGTGGACTCAAGCCAAAAAATTGGGAGTTAGATACTTTTTTACAAGGCAATCTAAAGGTCTAGATTGTGAGTTAAAAAAATCTAGGAGTATATACAAAGAAAATGTATTTCTTAATGGGTACCCCTGGTATGGGTTAAAATTAAACAGTATGATAAAAGGCAGAAATTAATATTTTACCTGACCATTTCAAGATGCCAACATGTTTCAACCTAACAAAGTGCCAACTCCCTACTCATTCAATCAGTATCAGTAACTGGCCGTAGCAGGCACTGGGCGTTTTCCTGGTGGGCCGGAAGGGTGGGGGCCAGTTTTGGACAGGTGGGGCCCGTTTTTGTTACTGGGGTCCGGTTTTGCAGCTGTGCTGCAATATCAGCCCCCTGCAACAAAAGCGCAGCAGCAGTATTTCCCACCAGCAAACCCACAGGCCGGTCGACGTAATTGCCAGGGCTGGTTTTCGTTCCCAGTCCAGCCCTGCATTCAATACATGCATTCCATCCAGAAAAAGGAGGCCAAGTTTCTCATTCAGTATTTAGTCCCAACTTAGGGCTACATTTGGGCTTCATAGTTCAGAACAGAGGGTATCTCCTCTGTAGTCACACTTTCATTAAAAGGTAGATGGTGTCCCTTACAGCCAGAGTACCCCCAGGCTGCCATAAAAGTGAGTGCTCCGCTCCACATTAAACCATCACAGCCTATTATGATACAGCCTCTGCTGCTGGGGAGCCATCACTTGATATCTACCATACTATAAAACATCTTTGAATGTTCCTGTTGCTCAAAGAATATGTTGAATCATGATGAATCACTGATCTTTTTGGTTTTACATAGGAGCGCTGCTCACTGCTGCTGGCTCCCACTTGTTTGATTTCTCTAAGTATGAACAGATCTTCATCATTCTATCAGATGCTGAGTCTCAACCTAAAATTGATTGTTACTTTGAGCTCACCTTTATCATCGAAGTGCTTAATGCAATATTTTATACCACAATTTCCATTAAGGTTTCTCATTGATGACAATGAGGGACCAGTCAGTTCTGGTTTCTGCCCCACTAAATACTGGCTGTCTCCCAAATCTCTTCTTTGTCTCTATTATCCACCTTTTGCAAGAGTAACCACCATCATGTGTCAACGTGCTAACCTCTATTAAGTTGTTCTTGTCTGTAGATAATTTTTTGAGCCAAGCTGCCCCCATGCCTGGGTCTCATTGCAACCCAGTTGTGACCGTGATCCTTTATTGCAAAGCTCTCTGTGGCACCCTTTCAGGACTGCTCGAACTTAACCTGAATGTTCTTGTGGCATATTATGTTCAACTGTGCTAGTGTTTAGTACTTATGTGATTATCTGTTTGGAGAGTTGAAGGATCCCATAGTTGATGTCTGCCTCATGCCTCTCTCATCATCTTCTGTTTAAGAAAGATCTTTTCTTAAGTTTCATTGTCTTCGATCAGGAAGGAGATGAAGTCAGTCAAGCACATAGTTGGTGCATAATACGTCAGCTAAGGTCTCCAGAGAAATGAAGTCTATCTGTTCAGGTATTACTGCATTCGCAAAATGACTTATTTTACAGACCAATGAACCAGTGTCCAGAAATTGCTGAACACCATTTTAGATTGTAAAAAGACCTCTAGTACTTGCACCAAGGCAATTTTGAATTAGAAGTCTGAAGAAGGAAAGGTAATGAATGCTTCTTAGGATCTCCAAAATTCTGAGATGAAGAACATGCTTGGGGTCCTTGAGGACTTCCCCATCTACTGCTTGAGATCCATTTGCCTCCTGTTCTGGAATTTCAAAGAGCTCATGGGATCCAACCATGTACCTCAAGTACATCAGCTTCTCTGTTCACCATTTTACCTTGCTTGTTACACCACACACAAACCCAACAAATATTTTACACTGCCAAACAAGATGCATTTTTTAAAATGACAATAGGCTGATCTACATTTCTGATATTGTTTCACAACACACCAACCGCAAAATAAGAAATGATTTCCTCTGTGGCCTTCGCTTTGGAAATGCAACATCAAGTTTAATCAGCTAGAACCATCCAATGTACTGCACTGAAAACAAATATTAATGTTAAATAATATGTTCACATGACAAACAAACTCATTTATTGTGGTAAAGTGGAAAGATTTTGAATTTACTGGAGGAACCAAGCATGGATATGTCCAATAACCAACAACAGACTCAACCTCATAGCTGTGGAAACTATGATACTAGGCCAAGCATCGACATTCCAGAATCAAGAACAGAGTGCTCAGCAGAAGGCTATATGAAAGGTTAAGGGGTAAAGGGTGTTGGTTAAAGGGTGTTTTGATCAACTTTTCAGGGTACATAGTCTATTTGATCACATAATCCTCCAGAGCTGGCGTCCAAGGAATCTTCTGCCTGATAGCTGGTTCTTTAATTGCCTTACCACTCTTTAGAATATGTCACATCTCTCTGCAGCCCAGCTTCACGTTGTTTCTATTTTCATTATTCCCCCTACATTCCTGCACCTCTTTCAGCTCACTGCTCCACCCTGCTACTAGCACGCTTACAATACATTGTCAGGCAAGGCCGCCACTTCATCCCACTGTGACTCCTCCATTAAACCTACCTAAGCGATTCATGACTTCTATTACCTGTCCCCAACTTCATGATCACCATGCTGATGTTCTCTGTAAGAAAGTGGGTTGTTGGTTGACTAGGGGGTAACCCCTGGTCAAGCAGCAACCACAATCCTTGTCAGGGTAAGGCACAAGCAAATCCCAAATTAACCTGTGCTCACCCCCTTGGTTGCTTGGCACAGAGCAGTCAGACTTAACTTAGAGGCAATGTGTAGAGTATTTATGCAACGCTTCAAACAGTGAAACAGTGAAAATACACCACAAAAGGAGCGCACAATAAATTTGGAAAAATAGAGCGATTTTTATTAAAAAAACAAGACCACAACAACAAAAATTCAGTTAGTAGAACCGGAGATATTCAATTTTAGTTTTTAGTGTAAATAGCGCCAAAAAGCACAACGTCCCAATTGGGGATATCTGGTTGTGTCGGATCAGGACATAGTCATAAGGTCAGCTACAGGGACCAAGTTAGGACACTGATCTGTGTCGAAGATGCGTCTCACAGCCGAAGCAATGCAGGTTCCGGGATGCGAAAAGGCTGCAGTGTGTGGTCCTGCTGCATCATTGTCAATGATCCCGTCAAAGGGGCCTGCGATGTGAAGTCTGGCATCGGGGTTGCGGTGAGCAGCTGGTGATGCATCGGCTCTGAGGAGCTGTGAGGCTGCGAGGCGGAGTCCATCATCGTTGTCAATGCTGCCATCGATGAGAGATGTAAGGACCTGAGCTGGATGCGCCACGCCATTGAGGCAATGCATCTGTTCTGAGGAGTGCCGTGGGCAATGTGGTTCAATGCAAGCAGCAGCGCCACGTTGGTTCTGCTCGGGGATGAGCTGCTCAGCCGAGGAGATACATCAGTTCTGCTCGGGAATGTGTAGCTCAGCAGAGAAGCAGCGTCAGTTCCGCTGGCAAGCACATTAGGCCCACTTCCAAGGGTCCAGGACTGGGTTTGCACCACTTGGCAGGCTAGTCTCAGAGATTACAGAGTCCAGGTGCAAGGTGTTTGGAAGCCTGCTATGTCCCTGAGGCTTCAGATCAGTAGGCCACCCAACTAGCCCTTCGAGTCACTCTGGATTCTAGATTCAAGAGATGCATGTCCAGTCCTTCTCACCCAGGAAAGGGGGCAACAGGCAGCAGGTCAGCACAGCAGGAGTGCAGCAGAGTGCAATCCAGCAGAGTGGCAGGCCTTCAGCGGTGCAGCAGTCCTTCCTCCTGGCAGAGTATCCAACGGTCCAAAAGTGTACTGACATGGTGGTGTCTGAGGTCTTTCTTTTATAAAAAGCTGTGCCTTTGAAGTGGGGAGAAGCTTCTAGAGGCATGCATTTGAAGTGCACAGATGCCCTGTCTTCCTTGCCCTGGTTCCAAACTAGCTACAGGGGTATGCAGCCCTTTGTGTGAGGTCAGGACACAGCTTATTCAGGTCTAGGTAAGGCTAGGTCCAGCCTCTTGCTCCCATCCAGTCAGTCACACCTAAGCTCCCATTGTATGTGGCTGTCCAGGAGGAATACAAAAAGCCCAACTGCCAACTACACCCAGTCATGTGACCAGAGACAGGCTTCGGGCACCAAATGGATAAGACAAGAGAATGGCAACTTTCCAAAAGTACACACAAAAAGGATTCCTAGCTGCCCTTTTGTAATTTGCTGTTAAAAAAGATAACAGACTATGACCAAACTCATTACTCATTTGATCAAAAGTTTGAATCAGTGAATCAATTCTTCATTGATTTTGTTCGATTATTTTTAAGTGCGGAGGAGAAAAATAACACACTTTCAAAATCACATTTAACAAAAAATTAAACGAATTGCAATTACTCCAAACACAATTTTACACAAGGAGACAATACATAACACATAAAATCTTTGGAACCTCACAAATTGACGCAAAACAACAATACATTACACTTAAAATGAATAACAATAAATGCCAGTTAAAAAACTGTTTATTCATAAAGAGAACCCTATGGTACACACTCAGGGTATTAACCACCGGGGATTTTAGTGATTAATGCAAGAGAATATTATTAATTAATTCTATTGCGTATTCTTTTCAGACAGACTTTGTCCCCTGGTGGAATATGAGAGCCAACGCGTTTCGAAGCCCTTCTAAATCAAGGGGCTTCTCCTCAGGGCTTGACTGGGTTCTGCGAGAACAAAAAGAAAAGGAAAAGGGATTTTTATTTCATAATTTACCTATGACACCGGCCCCCTTTCTACCTCAAGTCACTTCACTTCACTTAATTACCTGAAGTGTCGGCAGTTACAAGGAACCAGATTTAATCATGCCGGCATGACCACATTGTCACTGATATCCAGAACTGTTCAAACACTCACTTATGTTTGTGATTATGCTCATCTTTATCGTTTGCATCCGTTTATGTGCCCATTTTCTAATACTATTGTGGTTTTGTGAATGGTATGGCTATGAACAGGTTCATTGCAAGAGCAATTCTCATGCCATTGAGGGTCTATTCTTAGGCTCTGTTTATTGTTTGAGGGATTTGACTTTTCTCCTCCCCTTACCTCTTCTCTCCATCCTCTGACTGCTCTTAACATATCCCACCACTTCCCTGCTATTTTTTATTTTAGTATTTATTTATCTATTGCTCCATATTACTAAGTCTTATAGTGTAGTTCCTATTCTTGAAGTGTGTACATTTTGCTTGTAGTTGCTCCACAAATATATAGTGCTATAATACTCGGGCAAGATGTAATAATATTCCATTTGCAACAAACGGTTGCCTATTGCACGCCATCTTTTTTCAAATAGAATATTACTTTGCGAACAACCATATGTACCAATGGGCCAGTTCACAAAATACCAAATCACAGGCGGTATCAAAGTTCCTGTCTAATTAATATTCCTTAAGTGGGTCACAATTTGTGACCCCTTGTGATTGGCTGCAATAACAGGGATGGTGCCCTGCAAGGGACAGCAGACTACCAGCCTTATGATCACATTGCAAAACAGAAAACCTTTTTTAAAGGAGCCCTGGTTCCTTAAAGGAATGAGTAGTGCTGCTTTAAAAAAAAAAAAGTAAGCTTTCAGTCAGGTCCATTACCTTTTGCTCCCAAGGCTGCCAACACGTTTTTTAAAGTGGAAGGAATCCTAAGGGGAGCCCTTCCCCTTTGCGAATTATTTATCGTCCCAACTCAGCGCTCAGTAACTACTCAATTGTTTGCAAACTGCAATTGCAGTTGCAGTCATAAACCACTCAGATATTCTTTTCACACACCCTCCTATTAGTGAATTGGAAAGAATACCCAAAGTCCTTTTACGACTCAGAAAGAATTTCACAACTCCTAACATGGTTTTTGTATACAAAGATAACCTTGTGATTTCGCGAATCGTAGGGTTTGCATTCACAAAAGGGCTGTGCATATGATTCGCCATTTCTTTTTTACTGTGATTAGTAGTTTTAGCACAAAAAATAGTTTAAAAAGCCAATGTGAAAGTATTATGCAAATGTTTTTTGCATTGAGTGTAAATGCTCTGAAGAAAAAGGAACCCCATGCAACATTAACAATGAAGACTAAGAAAAGGTTTAATATAAATAATCATCTGTAGATATGCTGTTGGGGTGTGACAAAAGTCAATATATTTTGAGTGGTGGGGCAGACAGCCCACCCTGAATCTTAATTCCACTTAAGCAGCTGAACAGCAGCATGATGGACACTTAATTATTCCCTGAGCTCTGGCTGTTGAAGTGGAATTTAATAAACAATGATTTAAATTGAACCGAGTGACTAAACTTCTTCAGGAGACAAAGAAGATGTGAAAGTTGGAGTATAATATTGCTGTACTGCCTAAAAGCAGATGCTCTGTCGGTATTGCATATTCTTATATGCACCGCTACACCGAGATGAGAGGTGATGGCGACAACAATGAAACATTTCAAGATTAGTGAGCTTTTGATGAGGTAAATAAGCTTTACTTAAGAAAAAGCTGTTACAAATACTAAAACATGGACTACGGGAGCACACGCAATCCAAGAAGGCGGGCACACTTTAAGCTTCATCACAGTCTGCTCACTTCAACAATATAAAATGTCGATTTGCAGCTCAAGTTTATACTGCCAGCATTTATTCTACATTTTAATTCTCTCTGGCTCCTATATACCGACTTTCACGATGTCTTCACAGCTTTGGTGTCCTGTTTACTGCTCCTTTATAAGGTCCTCTCAGGAGCCTCCATTTTTGAAGACTGGCTGAAGGAGTCCAACCAAAAGAGTGGGGTCTGTCAGTCTTATTGCTTCTTCTTTAAAGATAGTGTTATTATAATTTGCTCTTCATGTTAAAGGCGGGGTCTGTTGTTTTTGGAGTCTGGCAACTGCTAAATTTGGCTCTCTGCATTTCATATTTTCAATTTGATTATTTACCTATTACTCTCAGTTTATCTTACCTCGAGTGGGTGATTTTGCTACTATACCTACATATCTCATTCAACTCAGCGAACTTCAGGGATTTGTTTTCTCTAGAATTGTATAAAATGGATATAAAAAACACACAAAATCCTTCAAATAAGCATCTTCACCACCTCCTGACAAAATTAAAATGGTGCATTCATATGCTTTGCAAAGCCATACACAATAATACAGACACCATCTGCTGTGATATTAAACATCCACAGAGAGATATGACTTATTTCACAATGAAGATTTCTAGCAACACCATTCAAAAGGGAGATAATAGAGCTGCGATTGACCAAGTGGCCCCTCAAGTCAATCTTAGAGCACCTATGAAGAAACAACTCCTAGAACTTGAAAATAGAAATTGTCAATATAATTTACACATTTTCAATCTACTAGAGAATATTGAGGGACAAAATTGCAGACCTTTTTTGGAGAATCTCGTACCTTCACTACTGAAAATAATATTTTCTGAAAATTTACATTACTTCCAATCTATTTCCCCATTTAACTTAATAACCAAGACTATAAAATATACAACAAAATACTTACACTTAGATTGTCTCAGGTAATAAATCATATTATCCAAGTGGACCAAACTGGTTTTATGAAGGGAAGATTATCAGCACACAATACTAGACTTGATAGAAACACTATCACTTCCCTACCTAAATTTAAGCATCCTATCAGTCTTTTAGCTCTAAATGCTGAAGAAGCATTTGACAAAGTTAACTGGAAATTCTTATTCAAAACTATGGAAGCATTTTGTTTTGACACAGCATTTCTTTCAATGGTTAAGGCATTATATTTTTCTCCTAGGAGAACTTTATATATTAATGGTACTAACTTCACACCTTTTGCTTTATTTAGAGGTGCAAGGCAAGGATGCCCTTCATCTCCCCTAAAATTTGTATTGGCCATTGAACCTTTATTGTGTCTTCTCTGTAGCTCACCAGTCAAAGCAGGGATTACTGTTAGTAGATCAACTCGTAAAACCTCTGCTTATGCAAATGACGTCCAACTAAATAAAAGTCAGCCTATCTAACACTGCCATACCCATCATACTGAGAATTCTTAAGGACTATGCTTTAAAATCCAGATATACCTTGAATATTAATAAACTTGAATTTTTTTCCTCTAAATATGCATTGTGCAGTAGACATGCTAAGTGGCACTAATACTAACTGGACTTCATTTAGTCTAAAGTATTTAGGAATCTACTTTCAGAATTCAATCAAGGGCACTGTTGATATGAATTCCCAAAAAGTTATATACCACATTACAGACAAATTGGAACAATTGTCATTGTTACACCTATCTTGGTGGGGGAAACTTGAAGCTATTAAAATTGTAATTGGTCCACAAGTATTATATATACTATCAATTTTGCCTGTGTCATTTCCCACACTTTTCTATAAAAGCCTCGATAAAACTCTCAATAAATTCATCTGGAACAACAAACCCACACAGATTAAATATAAAACCTTCCAATTCTCAAAATTGGAGGGTGGTCTTGAGATTCCTTATTTCCAGAAATATAATTTCTCTTTTCTTAACTGCACAAAGTATTTACTGATTTAGAAACTCAGATTCCAATCTAACACCCAAATGGGTTCTAATTAGGAGGAATATTGCTGCTTCTTTTCCTCTACCTGCAATTCTTACCATGGACTTTCATAAAGTAGGGTAACGATCTTCAATCCTCCGTGCAACAAAACTTGCACTAGCTAATGTTGTTACATTATTTCATAATAAGATTGTCTATTCCAAAAAGTGTCATTATGGTATAATTCTAAGATCAAACCAAATACACATGTCTCTTGTTGTACTGCGTGGATTGATGCTGGGATATTTTGCATTTCTGATATTTGTCACTGCAATATGTTTTTGTCCTTCTTGGATATAAAAACCAAATTTCACATCCCTTCATCTGCACTGTGTGGTATTATTCAAGGCAATCCTTAATGCCCTATAACTACTCTATTTCTCATCCTCAATGCTCGGATATGGAGCTTTTCTTTAATATTCATAGTTATACTGTCCATATTGCTTCTAAAATATAACAAATATAATACTTACTAATTCTCCCTACAATATGAAATTATGTGAATTTTGGAATCCCATCCTCCATACCAACTACACCCCACAGCAAATGAAGAAAATCTGGCTCAGCATTTTCTAGTTGGTTACAATCATCTATTTGTCAATCTAACTCATTTATATTAAACAACTGTTATTGGTCTCCTGTCAAATTATATGATACAAATCTTTGTGATAAACTGGACTATTCGCACTGTAATATGGAACCTGGTACTCTGAAACATATTATTTTTGGTTGCCCAATATTTATAAAATTTGGTCCAATGTTTGGAAACAAATTTCTCACATTTTGCGGATTGGTACTCTTCTAACCTTTGACATTGTCATAAACAAATCTTCTACCTTTACTCCTCCTTTAACATAAGTATGGACATGAAATTATTTGATCTTTTCATTTTATGTGCTATCAAGTCCAGTACTATGTACTTGAAATCTACAACCTTTTATTCATACCGGCTTGGTGGTATTGGATATTATATATAATGAAAGGACTAGGACTTTCTTTTAACAAAACCAAAAAGTCCTTTCCAATTATATCTACTATATGGAAAAATGTTGATGAATATATTTCCACTTCCTAGCTACAAATATGCATTTTCAATACTGATAACCAGTATTACATAAGCAGTCTTAGATATGCATTTATAATTTATATTTATTTTTAGGTTTGTTAATATTTTCACTACCTTTTCCATTACATAATTCTATATGACATGCGTATTAGTATTATGGCTGTTCACTGCATTTTTTGATGATATTTTCTGACTGTTTTATTATTCATGCATTTATGAAATTCAAGAAAATATTTTGAACTGGAAAATGCAAAAACATCTGTGACCTCCATAAACCCAAAAACAATCCTTGGTTAATTCCGCCTTTGCTGGAGGTCTCAGTTTACATGCTGCTGTATTGCTTAGTGAAATTTGCATGAGGTTTCACACCCCTGAGAAAGCCACAAACTACCCTGATGCCAACATTTTGGGGTGTATGTTTAAGCGAATATTGGATGTAGTATTTCCTATATGGGTGCTGTAGAGCGTGGCATCTGAGGCTCAAAAGCACATATTAAGTATAGTGTGGTGTACCTGGCCGAACATCAGCATGTGGATGCGCAAAGAGTGTGATAATAAATATCCATTTTCCATATTTTAAAATTGACTATCTGTATCTCATACTAATTGGGTGTGAAAAACCAGAGGTTTAGTGCCCTCAGGAATTCAAGGTGATAGTTGATTTTTCTTCATTGTGTAGGGATCACGTTTTAAAGGAAGGGAACCTTTGCCAACTTGGAACATATCAAATGTTCTGGCAATAGGTGTTTCTGTTGAAGGAAGAGTAGTACAGTCCCACAAATTGCTCAATGAGCAATGTACATGTAGACACAGGCAGCCAGTTTTAAATACAATGCTAGCAGTAATGCAATCTCAGAGTGCAAATTACATCTCAACCTGACATGCTTAGGCTGTCAGGCTGTATGCAGTTCAGAAACACCAGAGCTGATGAAGGTCAATAGAAATTAACCCTGGGCATAATACTTTGCTACACTCACGAAGCATGCAAAGTTTGTGCTACTACACACTACGCAAATTGCACGTAGCAGAGTGAATAACTGTGCTAATAAACGTAGCGTAGCAGGAGTATAATAAACTCCTTCAAATGCTTTGATAAAGCAATTTTTATGCTAAAAAGCATATAACCAATTCACAAAAATGAATTTTGACAATAAAATATCAAGCAATGAGAGAGGTGATGATTTTGGAGTTCCCCTAACCTAGGGGGAGGACCAACAGATGCCTTGAACACAAAAAGCATATCATGTGAACGATTCAATGGTGGTCCCTTCCTCCTAGGACCACCCCAAGCACAGTTATGGGCAAAAATACAATCCCAACCAAAGGCCCTGCAAAGCATTATGGGACGAGATTAGCAGTGGGCAGTGAATATTATAGTGTCCAATATCAAAATAATTCTACAAAGAGCTGCAGTTCAACTAGTCGTTACTAGGTGTCGTCCCTCACGAGTCAAATGCAAAAGCTTCATGAAAGGTTTTCAATACTTTTGCATTTCACTCTTGAGGGACGACACCTAGTAACGACTAGTTGAACTGCAGCTCTTTGTAGAATTATTTTGATATTGGATACTATAATATTCACTGCCCACTGCTAATCTCGTCCCATAATGCTTTGCAGGGCCTTTGGTTGGGATTGTATTTTGCCAATAACTGTGCTTGGGGTGGTCCTAAGAGGATGGGACCACCACCTAATCATTCAATAAGATGTGCTTTTTGTTTTCAAGACATCTGCTTGGTTCTCTCCCTAAGTTAGCGAGGATACCAAAATCATCACCTCTCTCACTGCTTGTTAACTTTTGTTTTCACTTTAGTGAAATAACTATATGCAATTTTAGCATATATAGACAGAGATATTTATTTTATCTTAACTTGCACTGTACAAGTTTGCTTTTGGTAATTATTGTACAGTGCAGTCAAGCACACAGCTACGCAATTTGCATAGCTACGCCCAGGCTTAATAATAAACTCCTTCAAATGCTTTGATAAAGCAATTTTTTATGCTAAAAAGCATATAACCAATTCACAAAAATGAATTTTGACAATAAAATATCAAGCAATGAGAGAGGTGATGATTTTGGAGTCCCCCTAACCTAGGGGAGGACCAAGCAGATGCCTTGAACACAAAAAGCATATCATGTGAATGATTCAATGGTGGTCCCTTCCTCCTAGGACCACCCCAAGCACAGTTATGGGCAAAAATACAATCCCAACCAAAGGCCCTGCAAAGCATTATGGGACGAGATTAGCAGTGGGCAGTGAATATTATAGTGTCCAATATCAAAATAATTCTACAAAGAGCTGCAGTTCAACTAGTCGTTACTAGGTGTCGTCCCTCACGAGTCAAATGCAAAAGCTTCATGAAAGGTTTTCAATACTTTTGCATTTCACTCTTGAGGGACGACACCTAGTAACGACTAGTTGAACTGCAGCTCTTTGTAGAATTATTTTGATATTGGACACTATAATATTCACTGCCCACTGCTAATCTCGTCCCATAATGCTTTGCAGGGCCTTTGGTTGGGATTGTATTTTTGCCCATAACTGTGCTTGGGGTGGTCCTAGGAGGAATCGTTCAATAAGATGTGCTTTTGTTTTCAAGACATCTGCTTGGTTGTTGGTTCTCTCCTAAGTTAGTGAGGATACCAAAATCATCACCTCTCTCACTGCTTGTTAACTTTTGTTTTCACTTTAGTGAAATGACTATATGCATTTTTAGCATATAAAGACAGAGATATTTATTTTATCTTAACTTGCACTGTACAAGTTTGTTTTTGGTAATTATTGTACAGTGCAGTCAAGCACACAGCTATGCAATTTGCATAGCTACGTGTAGTTGAAGCTGTACTTCACGTAGCTACGTGAAGTGCTACTACGCAAACTACGCCCGGGCTTAATAGAAATACATGGACAGTGCAGTCTACTTTTAAGATTTCCATGATCATGTCTAGGAACATGCTCTCTTTTCTGTTATAGGGATGTGGGGAGGTTTGGGGATCTGGAATCTCAGTTAGTAGTTCCTAGGTCAGGGGTAGCCTAACATCGACATTGTTTACTCTTGTTTCAAAAAGCATAGAAAAGAACATAATCTCAAAGACTCCTTCAGAGACACCACCAGATATCTCTCTGATTGCACCAAAGGCAGGGTAAGCCAAATAACTTATGTAGGAATCTACAGCAGAAAGAGACATAAGAAACATGGTGTATGGACTTCTTCCTTTAATCGGCTCCCAGTGGTCTTTTGAGGCTGTGTTTGGATGCCCAAGAAGTCAACTTGTAATAATGTTAATTTGACAAGAGTGCTGGATCAACATTCTGCTTAGGATGGGGAAAGTGGTAAGATCTATCAAATATTGTCCTACAAAGTAAGGGATGCCTCAATTTTCAAGAAAGAAGTATGTATATAGCCCTAGTTCCAGTACTGGACTGCAAAATGAATGTAGAAATGACTTATTCAGCTACACGTAAGAGAGACATGCTACACAGAGTCTTTTACTATCACAGTGGCAGAACAATTCTAGCTGGAGCAATAAATGTACAGTGCATTGTAAATTGTTAGTGCATGGCATTACTATGATATGTTATGATAGCAATTACATCGTGCACGGCTACTCCAAGGTGTGTCCCAGTGCACATCAGTGGGGTCGGAAATGAAAAAGACTTAGGCCTGCACAAAAAGCCAGGTTTTAAGTTTCTTCTTGCTATGCTATGTCACTCATGGTCTGCAGCTTCAGAGGAAGCTCACTCAAATAACCAATAAGCAGCTTCATCAGCAGCCCACCCAACCAGAACATAGTACATAAGATTTAAAGTATCTTGATTGCTTTTGCCAGGAAAACATTACTTTCAGTAGTTTACAAGTGGATGATTTCATGGCTCTACATAATATGATTCTTTACATGAAAGATCTAATTTCTAGCCATTTTCATCAGTTCGGCTGGTTTTAACCAATAGGCTTCCGAATTTAATTGTTGACGAGGAGGAGTAAGATCCAAAAGACAGCGTAAGTCCCATTTACTTAACAATAGTGGGTCCTTCTTCAGATAGTTTCCTGAGTGGAGGGGTGGTGATTGCTTGGAGAACTATTTCTAATTGTCGCTTTTACTTACAGGTTAGATACCTAATGTACCTTGTAGGTACTTACATTATTGTAATAAATGTTTTTCTTTCAATTTATCACATTTAATCTCTCATAATGTGCTTAAAGTGTGTTAAACTTTGATTCATTGTCAAGCTGTGCCTTTGGATACAACTGCTACAAAACATCTGTGCATGATCCTACACTGTCCAGAGAGAAGACTCAGTGCTCATCCTCATGAACTACACAGAGAGGAATACTTTTGTTGACCTAAACTGGTATGTTGTACCCGCTACCTCTTTCACTATCCCCTCCTTAACGATCCTGTGTTAAGCAACCTCAACTCCTTGGGCAGCATGATTGTGGTAGAGAACGACTTGTCCAAAACTTATCCACATAAACCCGGATATGGCAGCTTATGCGGATTATCACCTTCGGTATATTTCCATGCCATTTGTTTCAGTGAACTGGGTGCCAGGTCACCCCAAAATCAGAACCCAACAGAGTACAATAATAGGAAGATTCACACTGATAACACCACTAAGCTGCACTACCTATGAGAACTAATGCAAAGTCAAAGTAGAAAATGTTTGCAGGTGGAACACATATACCGCAGAATGATGGCAGATCTGAACAACTTACATCAGAACTAACACTGAGCCAAAATATGAAAAGCGTAGGAATCCCATTGTTTTATGACATATGTATTTGTACAATGTGTACTATTTTGTAACTGGCAACATATGAAAGGCAAATGCATGAAATATATTCAGTGAATTTAGCAAATGACATACAATTTATATTTCTCCCGTATTCACATAATTCTATGGTCTGCATTTGCCAAGACCTATTGATTTTTCCCAAAATATATGCATAATATGCCAGCCCTCTTCATCCATTCATCTGTTTATGTGTCGTTCACATTTTTCTTCTGACAACTACAACATAGGTCATTGTGTTATCCCACTTTAGCTATTGGTTAAATGTGAGTTATGGCATTTTGCCCTTTCACAAGGAGCACAGCGACTTACATAGCAGTTCTCTTCTGTGCAAGGGAACAAAATGGCAATGTGTGCTTTCTGAGACCAAACAAATATTTTTGCTTTGAGCCAGATTTTCATCAATCAATTGATGTTTATAGGATCAACAACATTATTATTCAAAAATGAATGCTTTGAATCTATGCAATTGAAGGGCATACCTGAACAGGTTGCTGTTGGTCTGAAATTAGAAGGGAAAGCTATCTGCCATCTGGCATTAAAATCTGAATAGCGATTAGTAGTCTCATTGCAGAGATTCCACCCTGAGTGGGGAGACTCCTGCACGACTGCGGTGCCTTTTCCACGAGTGCAAAGGCCCTTTGTGAATCAGTTCCTCTATGTGTTTGTTTACTTTTGTTGTAGCTTAACAGAGCAGTTGAAGAGCCAGGAACCACTGTGAAGCTTTACACATAGACATGGATAAAAACATCCAGGAAGAGAATAGAGAGTGAGAAACGGCATCAGGGAAGCTGGTATATAGTTCTAATGAGATTCACATTTGAAGTGCCAGGCACCGGCATTTAATTCAGAAATTGACTAGATCTCTTCTGTTAAAAATATTCATCAGGTGTAATGTATGTCAATGATAAACTTAAGCTTGACCAGAACTTCAATATCACATGACAGGTTGGCAATCACAGCCATGCCACATATGGAGCCCCATTAGTGCAGAAGGTACATTTCCCATGTTAACCCCACATGAAATGGGATTGTCTCATCCATTTTTGTTTTAGCCTTTGCATTCTGCTGCAGTGATTAGAGAGCATGTTCTATTTTTTGAGGGCATGCCATAAATTGTTACTATAGTCCTATGGATGAATAGGTGGGAATGCCTTCAAATGTTGATCTTCCTGAATGGTGCATGTTGCTTGATGGGCCTCAGGCTGATAGATGCCGGTGTTGTTTTTTGAGCCTTGTTCTTATAATGCTATACACGTTCATATCATCCAAGTATTCCAATAGATACTTCCTAATGTTATTTTGGCTTTTGTAGCAGGAGATCATGAGGATGGTCACCTCTCTTTTTTTAAATTGACAAATGGTTGTCGGCTGCAACTTATGGACCGGGGGCTCTAACAAAGGACAAGGAGGGCCAGCAGGTGAAGTATGGTGTCAAGCTGAGGGGAGGGGTTCTAAAGAGTTATGGGTGGGTCACTTTGAGGGTTGTATATATGTGTGTGGTTCTGCATTTACTTCCTGTTGCTTCATATTCCCCCATGGTCCGGTATCTCCAGAGACTTCATATTGCAGTCTTGCAGAATCTGCACTACAAGTACAACATGGCTGGGACAGACAAAGCAAGCATGAGCCTTTCAGTAGCTAAGATGTCTCTCAGGTAAAAAATTATTCTGTCTTGCCTGAATGCCACATTCTACAGAGATACCATGTAGGCAGCATCCGGGCTAGAGTTACATCATGTGACAACCTAGCCCACACGCCATTGGCCAGCAGTATTTTGTCATGCAGACATGGCAAGCTTTGCAGCCTGGCAGCGGAATGCGATACAGAGGAAGCTTTCATGGAAGAATTCTAAGGCTAGTGTGTCTATGCAATTTGGCCACCGCCAGATCAGCTTTGTGCTCTGCCAGGTACTTTATTAACTCCAGGTGCCCACTGAAGAAGGAGTCACACAGCAGAGTGGACCTAATCAGGGTGGGGCTGTTGACCACAACCTTGTGCTCCAGCACTACTTGTATCATATCAGCCATGAGTAGTTGCACATCTTCGTTGGGCTCCATGTTGAAGCTATTGATACTATCATCCTCCACCAGTGCCTGTCAGTGGATTAACAAGAAATACACCCTGTTTAAGTGGCAGTAGGATTCTGCCATCAGCAGCACAGTGGCACTGCCTGTGCACCGTGACTCCAGTGCTACCACCTCAGGTGGGAATTTGCTGTCCTTCAACATGGCTAGCAACACAGCTTACCCCTACAAGGCACATTCATGATGTTCATCCTTAACTCCATACCTGCAGGGCAAGCTCAGCACTAATAGGCAGCATCCAGCTACATGACTCAAAGGACATGCCTGAGTAGGGCTGTGTTGTCAGATGTGAAAACAATCCGTCTGGCAGGCTTGTACAGAGAGTTTCCTGACAAAGAATGCTGACCAATATCTTTTGTGCAATTAGCCAAGCATTTGGACCTAATGTAGTAAAATCTCTGAGGTGACCATGGCAGGTCCTGAACAAGTGCACTCCTATTGAGGGGTGTACAGTCCTAGTGGCTCACGGCAATGGAGGGCACCCCAGAAGCTGCTTCTTTTACCCTCTAAGTGTAGCAGCTTTATATTGTAGTCAACCTCACAGCCTCATAGCCCTCACTACATCACCATCACAACTCCATTGATGGTCAATGAGCAAGAGGTCATGGCATTGTTGGGAAATAGGGATAGAGGCAGTGTCTCCAGACAGAGAGTCATTTGCCTCTAGAGAAGCACCCATTTATGATGTGGTCTCAGAGATAAAAAGGCAAAATGCTATCACTTCAATTACTGAACAGTTGGCTTACAGGATGATCCAAAATGTGACTCACATGCCCAGCAAAGCAATGACTGACAAAGGCAAGCCCCTTGCTCCATTGTATAGCCTTGGGGTGGTCTTCCCCAAGTGTTTTGCCTTCTCCCCTCCTGTTTTGCTGAATTCTTTTTTGTTGGTCTTAGGACTCTGTGCACTTTATCACCTCTAACCAGTGCCAGCGTGTTTGCGCTCACTCCCTAAAACATGGTAAAATTGGCTTACACCTGATTGGCATAATTACCTTACTAGTGTTAGTTATTGGTATATTATATACCCAGGTCCGGTAAATGAGATGCTACTAGAGTGACTGCAGCACTTATTTTGCCACTCACATAAGTAGTCCCTTAAAATGTGTATCAGGCCTGTAATAGCAGCCTGCATGCAGTTCTAAACTGCCAATCAAACTGGAAAATAAACCTCTTGGCAGGCCTGAAACTCCCTTTTTAATACACCTCTCAGGTAGGCCCTAAACAAACCTTAGGGCAGGGTGCAGTGTATTTTAAAAAGTGAGGCGTGCTTTAAAATGTACATGTCCTAGTAGTGGAAACCTCACAAATGTGTATTTCACTACTGGGAGACCTACCTCTTTTATGGGATAACATTGGGTTACCATATTACAGCAATAAGTGGTAACTTTTGTTTGAGAGCAGGTAGAAATGTCCTGTTTGGTATCTTGGGAATTGTAATTTTAAATCCTCTTCAATGGTAAAGTCAGATTTCAAGTCACAATTCTGAAAATGCCACTTTCAGAAAGTGTGTAAAGCTTCAGAAGCAACCCCTCAGCCTAAAGAAGGAGAGGGTACATTAGAATTAGAAAACAGGTTTTCCAAAATGTTAAACATCAATTGTTGATTGTCAAACAAATGTAATCAAAATTACAAATGAATGTAAGCATTAGGAGACCAACAACAATCCTGTATATACAAATGTTGTGCTTAAGGATATACAATAAGTTTACAGTCACTTGTATTTTTTATTGGATTTGTTTGACAATCAACAACTGATGCTTAACATTTTGGTAAATGATACCTAGAAGGACTTTTTTGTTTTCCTATTCTTAGAAAGTTTAAATTTTTTGTCCTAACCGTTTTGTGCCTGCAGCCTGTTCCTGGGTCACATGACTAGATGTAGTTGGCAGATGGCCTTTGGATGTTTCTCCCAGGCAGCCACATGATAGGGAGACATGATGTTGGCAGGATAGACCATCCTGGCAATGTGGGTGGGCAGAGCTATGCACAGTCCCACTTGCACTTTAAAGACACTGCCTGAGCTCACACACAAAGATCTTCACACTAGCCTTTTGTGACTCCAGACAGCCTGGGATAAGGGCAGGTAGGCAGGGCATTCCAGTCACTTCTGTGGGGAGGGGAACTCCAGAACCTTCTTCCATTTTAAAGCTGGCACCAAGTATTAAAATAGGACCCTATGGACCCTTATACCCACTGTTCAGTTCACTTCTGGACCTGCGGAAGGACTCTCAGAGGACTGCCCTGCTGTCTGTGGCTTTCTGTGTGTTCCAAAGGACTGCCCTGCTACACCAAGAGGACTGCCCTGCTGCTGAAGCATGCCTTGTGCCCTCAGAAGACTGCCTTGCTGCTTGAGACCTGCTTTTCTGCTTGAACCCAAGACTTACATAGTGACTTCTAGGGCTAGTTGGCTGGACTCCTGTTTGGAGCCTCAGGGACAGAAAAGGCTCCAACCATCTTGAACTACCACCTGGACCCTGAGTGAGTTCTGACCCTCCAAGTGGTGCCCGTCCAGTCCTAGACCCTTGGCTGTGGTGCTAAAAGTGCCCAAATAGCCCAAATCCAAAACTTGGGACTAAGAACATTTTCAGCCAAAAGGGGCTCTGAGAACCAAGAGGAGACCGAGATCAACCTGCTCACAAATCTGCCCAAGGTGCATCGCCAGTCAACCTGACATTGCGGTAGCCTCCACAATGTTCTTATTGTTCTTCTCCCCAGCAGAAAATCTTGTTCAGTGGCTTCTTGCAGAAGGGGTATCTGCCTCATGGATCCAGCTTCCTCCTGGTGGGGAATTTCAACCTCCATAAAAAAGACTAAATCCGAACATAGACATCGTCACTGCAACTTCATCCAGCGACACCCCGATGATGATGCTTCCTCCCTGTACATTGCCGGCTGCCTTGCCCCTCTGAATGTTACCTTCACAGACATTTTTTCTCAGTCCAAAGGTCAGCGGAGACCAGGCCAAATCCACTTTGTGTATCGGTGTTGCCCATAACTTTTGAATTTGCCCTGGCATCGCACTACTGGATATCCACGATCATTTTAAACTTTAAAAAGCTATAACTCCAGTTCTACTGATTGGATTTTTGTTGTTTTGGTGCCAAATAATTTAATACTTTACAAATTGCCTCCAAGTTAAGCCTGACTGCGTTTGTGCCAAGCTACCAAAGGGTTAAGCACAGGTTAATTTACTGACTTTTTGTGGTTCACCCTGACAACGATTGTGGCTGTTGCTTAAGAAGTGCTCAGAGCCCCCTCAACCAAGACCCCAATTTCTTACAGTGGACTTATACAAAAACTGGAAACAACACTTTCAGCAAGCAATTAAGGCATTATTTATTCATTACATCATCTCTGGCAGAGGTCTCAAGCTTTTGCGCTTGACCTTAAAAAAAGGAGACAGTGGTGAGGAGATCCTTTGTTTTCCTCTAATGTGGGCCAATGCTGGACTGTACAGCTATAAATCTACTGTCCGGATTACATAAATTCCATAAGGTGGTGCTGATTTACTTATCTGTACAAGAAATGCTTCACAAATTTCGCTCTCTCTTACAAACTGTGGAAAATTGAACAGTGAACATTTCTAGTGCGATTTTTGACCACTTCAAAGTATACAAAAGTTGTATGTTATATAAATTACACCTTTTTGCATGTGCAATTGTTCAAAAAGGCATTTATTGTTTGTAAGCTAAAAAGTGAATCTTTTAACATATTATAAACCGTACTACCTCCTCACTGCCTCAATGTAGACAATTGTAATTAAACATTAATAATGGATTTAGTTTTGATATTTTAAACAGTATGCTGGCATAGCAGATTGTTATTTAGCATAGACTAAACAAACGTCAGAGATATTGAAGAGGGGAGGATTAAGCTTTATGTTTGAGGAATCACCTCTCCCTGGTCTAAACACCAGTTATAGTTTGCTTGACTGTACCCTCTTTTTGGACCACCAACAGGAGACTGAGGTTGTTAGATATTACACTCTGAGAAGCACTTCTACTTGTACAAAACACTGACCATCTCCATATTTGCAGTAGCACTGGGTAAATATGTGAGGCTTGTTTTTGCAGTGCTATTTGTCTGGAAGTTGCACTTTAACATCTGAATAAAGTGCAGAAAAGAGTTAACAAGCATTTGCAATGCAAAGGTCTCGCATTACTGAAAGTTTGAGCTAATAGCATTGCAAATAATAATGTTTATTAGTTGTTTTTTTTTGTTAACAAATATCCCAGCAGCAGCATAAGTAAGGGTGCAGAACCTTATGTGACCAATAGAGGTCCCTTTACAACTCCACAGGGGCACCTAGTAACAGCCTGTGGTACTGCACCCTTTTCTGGCTTTGTGGATTTGATTTTATTACTTATGCTACTGCTGGGATATTTTTTTAACAAAGAAAAGAAACCTTACAAACATTAAAGCATTTTTCTAAAAAAAAACAAATATAATAATAATAAAGTCTTGAATTTCTTAAGCCAATGTGTACCTCAACCTTAACATTGTTGAGCCTAGTGACGTTTATCACTATGGACTGCATCTTGAATAAACTGTACTGTATACATAAATGCCACTGCATGCCATGTTGTGATCATAGGAGCATGATGTTGTAATGCCAATGTATGCACAGTTCCTACAAAGTGAAAATGTGTGTAGCCCATTGTTCAACTAAGTAGCGCATAACCGTGTTTTCTCGACTGTTGCCGAGTGACATCACCAACAAAATCACAAGGGCCCATGTTACCAGTGTGATGCACCATAATATGTGCATTTCGGGATGTTCAGTCATTAGTAATAACGTCAGGGTTACATTGATTAAAGCGATGAGTGCGAGTGTAGTGTTTGTGTTTAAATCTGTCTATGTATCGGTCACAAACTTGCACACAGCTGTGAAAAACACCAATATGTAGTGAAAATGCCAAATAGAAGTAAGTCGACTGTTAGAAGATATTAGGAGTAGAATAATGTTGAATAAGTGACATGAAATTGGACAAGAGCTCCGGGGGCTATTTTAAAGAACATTTGCAAATGGACCACCACAAGTCTACTTATTAAAATAAAAAACTTTGGATTGGTTACTTGTACAATTCCCACAAACTTTGTGTCCTCTACAACCGACGCTGAATTATACTGTTGCGAGGATTGAGGCATCGTCAATAATAAAGCTGGGGTGTAGGAAGACAGGCCAGACTGCAAGCTCCATGAATCCCAGGCACGGTCTTACTAGAGGGTAAAGATAGCACAGTGGGCTGTGCAGCTGCTACTGAAAGACCAAGGAAAGAGCAGAGTAGCCTTTTACAGGGAGGCAGTAGGACATCTCCTACAAGCTCTCAACTCTCCATTAAAGCACAATTTTCATGTTATACTCGGACGGTAAGAGGATTTCTGAGGAACAGTGCACGAATAACAACACATGTTCAGCACAAATATTGGGACCCGTGGAGACCACTAAACTAAGCTCTTATATGTACAAGGTACAACAATGATTGTGAGGCGGCCAACTGAGTCTATGTCGCAGGATGGGAAAAAGCACATACAACAATGCCAGGTTGTATTAAGGCAGCACCTGCTACTGAAGAGTTTTTCTGTCACCCATTGTCCCCATTGGTTATATTATCTTTAATGGAACAATAGCGGGGGCGAGAGAGCTAGACGGTGTTGTCTGAAACACCTTTAACGTCTGCGTGAGTCCTCGTCTTCCCTTGCCACAGCACGTAGAAAATAGGTATAAGATCACATAAATATGGCCCGAGAGAATAATATAGGAGAGTTGTATGTCTTTCTATGAAAACGTTCGTATTAACAAAAAAGTTGGTTTAAGCAGCACCCCTAACTCCTGCGAACCCAAGGCTACATTGCGCCCCGCGTCCTTCTCTCTAACCGGAGCCTTGCTGTTGCACTTACCTTCACTACTTGAGGTCATCAACCGTTTCGGAGGCACCACCGCCCGCAGCGACCCACAATGCGGTGGCAGGCCATCAAAAGCTAATGCTGGAGCTCCCGCTCAGATTATCCTACGCCCCCATCGATGTTGCTGGGTTGGCTCCATGGGTCCCTGTTAAGCCTGCCACCATCTTCTCCTGAGCACTGCCGTTCTCCACATTGCCCGCTGTCACGGCCGCATCTTCCCTGCCTGGGGCAGTGAGCTCTTCTCAACGCCGCAGCCCGCTCCTATTTCCAGCTCTCCTCATGGGCAGCTCGCTCAGCACACGCCACTGCCTGCTCCTAATACCAGCTATCCTCACGGGCAGCGCGCTCAGCAAACGCCTTTGCCCGCTCCTAATACCAGCTCTCCTCACGGGCAGCGCGCTCAGCACACGCCACTGCCCGCTCCTAATACCAGCTCTCCTCACGGGCAGCGTGCTCAGCACATGCCGCTGCCTGCTCTTCTCCGCTCACGCCGCCTCACGAGGACTTCCTTTCACACGTGGACAACGTGCTCTACCTATGCCATTGCCTGCCTATAATATCTCTCACCCTGCTGGGCCTCTCCTTTGGTTGTCACGGTAGACAGAGCGGCAAGGGCAAGGAGTCCGCCTGAACATCTCAACAAACGAAACTTTCAAAGCAAAAAAATCCAAGCGGTTGCGATTGTCCCGACAACTTTGAAAGTGAAAGCGCGCACATCGCGCTCAATGTAAACAAAGCACGTCGTGTAAACAAGGCACATCGTGGTGCCTGAAGTAGGGCAAACTCAATAAAGCAAATAGTGCTTACAAAACTAAAATAACACGTACTGTGTAAGAACCGAAGTAAAGGGGCCAGTAGACATTGGAGGATACAAATGACGACATGGCTGTACTAAGGAGGGACTAACAAGCCAATTAAGGAATCAGAAGCCTGCATTTACGAAGGAAAAAAGATACAAGCTAATGAAAAATATGGACGGGGGAGTGGGTGGGGCTTCTCTTCCGTAATGAACTACAACAGATCATCGCCAGAGCAGCTCTTGCGCGCTGGCTCTGGCTCGACCTAAAAATGTGTTTGGTGGGCAGTTCCTCTGCTTCTCTAAGTGTTCACCGGGACCAAACCCTTACTTCTTTAGTACAACCTCTGTGTGCTATGACACCCAATACAAGGAAGCCAGTAATATTTTATATAAACTTCTATTCATATATTTCGATAGTAGAATATTTTTTATCAGTTTCTAAAAATACCTGTTTATGTAACTTCCATAATTCAATTAGTATTTTGTATTTCTTTTTTGCAAAGGTGAGGTTTAGAAGCTTAAATATTGTACATTTTATTGTTGCTGCCATATGTGTTCCTTTGTGGGCCACTGACTGAAAACTCAATTTAAATGCTAATTGCAGCACCTGTGGGTTCCCAAGCAGATGGTTTTTTGGAGAAAATTATCTGCAGGAGGCTAATTACAGTACGTGGGGAGCCTTCCGGCAGATGGTTCTCCAGAGGATGGGTCATGAAGCAGCTAATTACATCAGGTGGTGAGGGACATTATTCTAAGAGGAAACCAGAGAAGACCTGTTGCACAATACCAGTGGAATGCTGTAAGAAAGCTGCCTTTTCTGCATGGCTATCCCAGATTTTTAGCCATTAGCTGAACCCTATTTTTGCTGGCTATAGAATGTTGTGCATCTTACCCATGCAAATCAGTATTAATGTGCCTGCACTTCCACTTTCAACATGATTAAATTAGCTTATTTCTAATTGGCACATTTACCTTGAGTATAAGTCCCTTGGATGTGGTGTAGAGTATGCACCCACGGCCTGGAAGATAACTGCATCACCATTTGTGCCTTCAACTACAGTAGCAAGGCAAAACAGACCTCGGGCATGCCCTGTATTGCTTCGCTACTGTACTGTAAAATCTGCAATGCAGCCAGTCAATTTAACCCTTTTTAACAGATGAAAGCCTTCCTTTTTACATAGTAATGTAACCCCTACGTAGGACTGGCAGCCCACAAGGCAGGGTGTATGGTATTTAAAAGGAGGCCATATAGAAATTTAAAGTTTACGTATCCTTGCAGTGACTAGTGCCCAAAAACAATTTTCACTGTAAGAAGGCTCTGGCTGGCCCATAGCAAACAATAGAAAGGAGGACTAAATAGTAATTCTGCTATCTCTGGATTGGGATCAGCTGGAAATATGATTGAACACTCTTTTTAATATTTATTTTAAGCCCAATGTAATGGTGCAGTTGGATTTTTGATAAATACTAAGGAAAAGTAACTTTTGGAAATGTTCCTTTTCCTGCCTGAACTTCCCAGAGTCTAATTTGCCTTCGTTCTCCAGCAGTAGCTCAGTGGGTGATTCGCCCTGATGAGATGTAAAAACTGCTCCCAGAGCAGAGATAGTGGCTTGGTTGTGTGGAGGTTTTTTCTCTTCCCCTGGCAGGAAGACCGGTTGGGGTGCACTGAGACACTTAGTTTACTTCAAACTGGCATCCCCTGTTACATACAAATGTTAGCTGATACCTGGAAAGGCCCAAGTTTTTGTCCTTCAAGTCAGGCAGAAACCAGTCCCAGTGGGGGAAAGCTGCCCCCCCCAGCACTGGTTTGAAGTGACAACAGAGGAGGGGGCTGCTTAGTGCCCTGGCTACATCTCTGGGTGGGTGCATAGTCTCTGCACAAGAGGAGAAGGGAATTCTCATCTTGGATTGTAGGAGTGAGGGGCACCTCAGAATTGTTTGCATTAGGACAAACAGGAAATGCTGTAAAGGTGATAAGGGTAACCCATAGTAACTTATTCCCCATTGGTTATGTAGGAACCAGGAATCACCACCACCCACTAACAGGTGTCGTTGATAAATGTAGCACCCAAGGCGCCCTTGACATAATACTTTCTGGACGAGGAGAAGAACAGAAGCAGACTTATCCTGCTGTCTGTGACCTGAGAGGATTCTTGAAGAACTGGACCTGTTCCGTCTTATACCCAGGACAAATAAGTGGCGTACAAGGGTCAATTGGATGACCTACTGTATGGTTGTTGGACTACAAAAAGCTGCAAGAAGCCATACTTGTGAAGTGCCTTGTTGACCAGTACCAACTGGACCTGACCTGGACCCTGGTGGTTGCCTCTGCTGAAGTGAGTCTTGACCCCTATGTGCTGTTCCTGAGATCCTGGGACCTTGGCTGTGCCTAACTGGACTTCTCCTACCACGCCTGGAAACCCATGACTTAGAAAACTTTTGAATTTCCAGATCTCCAGAGGACCAGGACCAACCATCACAGGCTATATGACCACGAAGCGACCGCTCTGGACTAAGAAAACTGGTTTCAACCATGCAGGGCTTCTCCGCAGCAGCAAATCGGATTCAGTTGATCCTTGGTGAGAAGGTTTCAGGCCTTGTGGAACTCAAAGTAGGATACAGGTGCAGCCTTGCCCCACTGAAGGATTTTGAGCTCTAAAAAGAGGCTAAGTACAAAGATAAATATTTTGGCAGAGTGAAGACACCAAAAGTATTCAAATGGTGGAGGACTTTTCTGGGGGTGAAATTTCAATTTCTCCTGCTTTGAGCTTTTCCTATCCATACCAACAGCTTCAGCTATACCTCGCTCAGTGCCTGTTCAACTTCATGAAGACTTCCTCAGATACAGCCTGCTGTCTTGCTCCGCTGAACGATTGTGACCCATAGAATAAAGCCCTGAGGTGAAACCTCTGACTGAACCAAACCTGGTTGGTGTATCTGACCCGGGATCCATGCGATCGGGCTTAGATCATGCATAGATCACAGTCTACCATAACACAGGCTATCATTCATGCTTTTTAGTGTCATTTTCAATTGAAAATGTAATCATTTATATCTCTGGTTCCTCAGTTATCTTTTTAGTGTCATTTTACTCATTAATGTTTTCTATTTGTATTCAGTTTGGGATTTATATTGGTTGGTGTTTTGACTTTATTACTGTTTGGGTACTGCATAAATACTTTACACATTGCCCTAAGTTAAGCCTTTCTGCTCTGTGCTGTAGCTGCCAGGGGCTTGAGCTTAAGTTAATTTAGTGAGGTTAAGGGGTCACCATAACAATAGTTGTGATTATTCCTTGAGGTAGGCAGTCACAAACCCCAAATAGTAATCCAGTTTCTTACAAATGCAAAGCCAGTTTTCCTTCAACACAAACTATTAGGGGAGTAGGCAGGTTTACATCCAACCAAGGAAGCAGTAACTGTAGCATTTGTTGGAAGTATGGCATGGGATCTTGGCTTCTGATGGAAATGGCACTTTATGCAGGGTTATCCCCAAACTTGTTGCTTCTTCCTCCTATTTTTTTCCTGGCCTGTGTCTGTTGGCTTTAGGACTCTGGGCACTTTACCACTGCTGATCAGTGCTAAAGTGCATATGCTCTCTGTGTAAATTGTTATTGTGATTGGTTATCCATGATTGGCATATTTGTTTTACCAGTAGGTCCCTAGTAAAGTGCACTGAGTGTGCTAGGGCTGGTAAATCAAATGCTACTAGTGGGATTGCAGCACTGATTGTGCCACCCACATGAGTAGCCCTGAAAAGAGGTCTCAGGCCTGCCACCGCAGTGCCTGCGCGCAGTTTGTTAACTGCCATGTCGACCTGGCCAGTGCACCCACTTGCCAGGCCTTACCCTTCCCTTTTCTTACACATAGGACACCCCTATGGAAGGCGCAAGGTATCCCCCTGGGCAGGGTGCAGTGTATGTGAAAGGTAAGACATGTATTGGTGTGTGTAACATGTCCTGATAGTGAAATACTGCCAATTTTGTTTTTCACTATTGAAAGGCTATCTTGCCCATAGGACAGAATGGGGAATGCTTTGTATCTTTTTACAAGCATATCTTCCCATAGGAGTAAGATAAGAAATTGGAGTCTGGTATCCCTGAACTCAGAATTAAATAACACATCTTTTAGTAAGGATGGTTTTTAAATTCTGTGTTTGAAAATAGCACTTTTAGAAAGTGGCTATTTTTCTTGTTCAACCTTTCTGTGCGCCTCTGCCTGGTTGTGGATTGACTGTTTGGCTTTGGGAGTGACAGGGGCTGGTGAGGTGTCGTGGTTCCAGGAGTCTGGGTGAGTCAGCACTAGGCTGAATAGGCAGATCTGCATTGGGAGTGGTGGGAGGAGTAGCACCTGTGCCTGAATAGGGCTGTGCCTGCCTTCCACAATGCTGGCTCCGCCCCCCTGTGGTGTGTCTGAAGACCCTGGCCCACACTAACAAAGGAAGATGTTGTGCACTGGCAGAGTGCACCCAGAACTGGTTTGGACTGGGCTCAGACAGAGCCCCTTACACAAAGAGGACAAAGACATTTTGGGGTATAAATATTAGAGCTGAAACCCCTGAATTTTAGACTACTTCGTGTTCAAGGGGAACCTTTGCCAAAGAGGACAGCTGAAGAAACTGAGGAGAAGTACTGCCCTTGCTGTGTGTCTGGGGCTGGCCTGCAGTTTGCTGTTGTTGCTGAGGGAAGGACAAGGGACTTTGCTGTGTGCTGTGTCAACCCCCCCCCCTGCTTGAAGAGGAGTCTCCAAGGGCCTGTGTGAGCTGGCCTCCTGTTGCGGAAACACAGGGACATAAAAGTTTCCAGGATCGTCTCTACGACGCTGTGTGAGTGTGTCTGCGCACAGCTGGTGACCTTCGTGAAACCTACATTGCCTAAGAGCGCTTCGGTTCCAGGATCGTCTCAGCGGCACTGTGTGCGTGTGTCTGCCCACAGCTCTACCGGTCCTGAGACCGTCGTGAAGCCTGCGCTGTGTGCGTGTGTCTTCCCACAGCTCTACCGGTCCTGATACGTCGTGAAACCTGCAGAAGCTGAGATCGCTTGAAACGCTTCGGGCCCGTCACTGCCGTTGGCCCGAGTTAAAGGCCTCCTAGATCGTCTGCGCACAGCTGGTGACCCTCGTGAAGCCTGCCAAAGCCATGATTAATCAAAAGGGGCCCGTAGTCATCACCGCTGCCGGCCCGAGTCGAGAGCCAGATCGTTATCGCCAGAGAGGGGGACCTTCGGAAGTATAATCAACTGCGAGGCATCGCCTGGCAACCGGGATTCCTCTGACACTCAGCCGCTCAGTAGGATGTCAGCCGTCATCGCCGAGTGAGCGTGGCCACGCCCCAACCAGGAAGGAGCTGCCCCGCTCCCCCCCCCGAGCAGCGTCATTGAGGATCGACGACCCGGAGACTGAAGGAGCCTCGAGCCAGTACCTGCCTCGTCTCCCCAGGTAACGCTCAGAGCTGCGTGCTGAGCCACCACGTGTGGGCCTGCCGGGGGACTGTTTACGCTTTCTTTTGATAGCGGGCTTGTCAGGGACTGTTTAAGTTTCATCGTGATAGCGGCCCGTACCTGCACAGTACAGAGTTGCGGTACCGGGGCCTGTTCCTCTAAATGTGTTTGTTTCGGGCATCGGGGGGCATAATTCCTCGGTGGCTGACCACGGAGTCCGAGGAACAGTGGTAAAGAATTCGGTAACAGCAGGGGCACCGTACGTCGGTGCCAAAGGGGATTTGAACTTATGACATTACGATTGCTGAAGTCAATACAGTCTCTGCAAGTGATTTATCTTAAATCTGTGACTGTTTGACCCCATTGCATTTGCCTGAAGAAATACAGGATCTACAAGTTTATTTTAGTAACAACCTTCTAAAGAACATTTCACTGAGTATCTGTATGTTGGATTTTTGTCGTTTTGGTCTTCTTTAGTTTAGATAAAGATACTTTATTTTTCTAAACTGGTGTGGTGTCCATTTGTGGTGTTTTCACTGTGTTACTGTGAGTGTTGGTACAAATACTTTACACATTGCCTTTGGGATAAGCCTGTCTGCTCATGCCAAGCTACCAAGGGGTGAGCAGGGGTTATCTAAAGTGTGTATCCCCCTTACAATGACTAGAAGCAAGGGTCCCTATTTGGACAAAGGTACCTATCTCTGCCAACTAGAGATCCCCATTTCTAACAGCTTCCACAAACAACGTTCTTGAATTTAGGCATGCCATAGTGCAGAAAAGTAAGCAAAGGCTAGAACTAACACCTTCCAGGTTAGAAATCTGCATCAAACGAAGTGCTTTTTTAATGAAATGCCAAACTGAACTGACAAACCATTAGCATACTTTGAAAAGATGAATACCTGCTAATTTGAATAAAATGCAGAAAAGCTGTTCTCACTTTCAAAGTGTCTGGTTGTTGTCAGACCCACTCCTGTACTCTGCCTCAGGCCCCAAATATAAGGCTGCTGTGAAGTGGGCATAATAACTGTGGAGTAAAATAGACATCAGGAGATGGATGATCAAAATCAGGGATCTAAACATCATCCATGTCAATCCTCATAACACCCTAAGAGGCTCTGTCCAAACACTCTAAAAGAAATCTAAGTGTGGGGCATCTTGCTCTTTAGGCCTAAGAAGGAAAGATTAAAATTTAGCACAATCCATTACTACAAATAGAGAACATCATAAAACCTGCTGTAAACTGATCCTTGAGCGGATCTAAAGAAGACGTACTGTCCTCTGCATTTGCTCTTCTGACCAAAAATGTTTGTTAAAATTTCCATGCATTTTAGATTGTCTAGTGGAAAAATGATTTTTCGTATAATGCTTGTTCACATTTCAATAAGAGTCTTGCTGTAAAAATATAAAAGTGATAGGTAATCTTTAGAGTAAAATTATATTTATTTGTCAGTTTAAAAGATTTCAAAGAAGCAAGTGAAATATTTTGTATATTTAGATACCATACTCTTCAACAATAATTAAGTGGAACATTTTAAGACTTTGAAGAATTTTGACAGAGAGTATAGCAAATATGCTGGTTTGTACTGCAATTTTGGTTTCATTTTATTTATTGTGTTTTAAATATTTCAGAATATACAATATTCAATTGAATTATATGACTATTGTCTTTTTAAAAAACATAAAAGAAAATGAACATTTAACAAAACTCCCTGCAAACGGGCCAGGTCCTACAGTGACTCCAGAAGAATAAGTGATTTTCCGTTTGTTATATGCAGACCTGAAGAGTGAGGTTTCCAACCTTGGCTGAACATTCAGAATGTTTTGCATCCATTAAAAGTGTGCTGCATCTAGACTCATCATATGCATCTCTCTTGTCTTAAGCCATGACTGCTCTCCCACATCTACTCAGAGAGTCGAAGAGGCTTAAGTGTGTTCGATGGACTTGTTTTCTTGAGTACTGACTAACAAGGAAACTCCTCCTAGGAGGGACCTGTTAGCCCCTATGGCTCAATGTCCAATGCCCTCGCCATGTACAACTTATGACCTCACATATTACAACATTCATGACATGTTCTGTGACACCATTGATAACATTAATGATGACAACTGAAATGACATAGTTGATGACAACACTGTGCGTGGCAAAGGCGAGACGTATAGCTACTAGAAATAAATATAACTGCTAAATTTCAGTATTTTTTTAGTTTAAACTGTTACATTTAAACTGACATTTGTAGCCAATTGTAACGTTTCTTTAAACTTTCATTGAATTTCTGATTTTTTTTTTAATGCAAAGTAAGATATTAGATATTATTACTATACCAAACTACAGAGTTACTTTAACCATGGGTTTTTTCAGTGAAATAAAAACATATATAAATATATCTGGCAGTCGCCAGTAGGTAGTTATAGTTAGAATCAGAGTTTCCATAGGAAAAGTGTTTTTTGTTTTGCGAATGACTTTGATGTCGCTTGATGAATCTTCACAAAATTTTCAAAACAAAATTCCACTTTTTGGTTCAGCTGCTGTGTTTAAAGTTTCAGCATGATCCGCCAAGTGGGGGCTGAGAAAAAAAGGGGTCCCAAATCGCATTTTCCCCAGGTTATGTCTATGAGGATTTTTCATTTTTTGAACATGACTACAGCCCGAACCGCTGAACAGAATTACACCGAAGTTGGCAAACAACCCCTCCTGTTACCTCCAAACAGTTCCACACAGCGGGTTTGCTAAGAGGTCTTTGGAGGCCACACACCCTTTCTCTACCATACTGCAAACGTGTCTCATGGTGCAGTACTGGTCGTGGAATATAGTCCTCTTGGATTCTGAAGGACCTTGGGGGTCAAGAAGCCCTCCGTGTACTTTCTGTAAATCCTACAGAGAGGGATTCCTAAGAGCTGGTCAGTGAGCCCGCCCTCTTTCTCCACCACACTGCAAATGTCATTACTACTTTAAAAAACATAGAAATTCACTGAAAAAAAACAAAGGTTACGGGGGCGTTATCGTTAGGAAATGGAATTAAAAAGAACCTTAGAAATTCACTGAAAAAACCAAAGGCCACAGAGACGCTATAGTTAGGCTCAGGTTTCACTCATACAAAACCAGTGAAATTCAGCAGTTATAGTTAGCTGAGCAAATTATACCTTGCGCCCCCGCAATGCACTGTTTATGAACTCATATATTAAATCACTCATGACATGGTTGTTGACATTACTGATGAGATATACATATTTTGGAACTACCCATTAATAGGCTTTATGGTGGAGAAACCATGTCTTACTCCAGGAGTACGGGGTATATTAGCAAGGGTTTTATCGCCGCTTTAGCAGCACTTTTTGCCGCCAAAGCGGCGATTTTTTTATCGCCCTATCAGCAAGCTGTCGCTAACAGGCGTTAGCGACAGCTTTCTGGCGATAGCGGCCGGTTTTCCCATCGCCTTGCAAGCCAGCAATAATTATCGCTAATGACATGCAAGGTAGGCGTTCCCAACTAAAAGCGACTGAAAACAGTCGCTAACACAACTTCCCCCTATTAGCAAGGCAGGTGAAGCGATAAAAAAAGTCACGCTAAGCGCGATTATCGCTAGAATTTAACACCTGCTAAAAACATGACTTACCTGTTTGTTCAATGGGAGGTGGATTGTCAGGCTAAGTCCACCATGGCGTTAATGCGTGAATATCGCTGGATTTCCAGCGATGTTCACGCATTGCCGCTTATCGCTGGATATTTTATCGCATTGGAGATAAACCTTGCTAATAGCATGTTATCTCCGCGATAATATCCAGCGATAGGCGGCGTTAAAAAAAACGCGCTAAGCGCGGTTTGCGATAATTTTCGCAAGTTGTTGCTAATATGCCCCCACGTTCCTTACTCCGAGAATAAAATCAGCTTACTGAGGGGGGTAAACATTTAGGATTCACACAGATTTCTATCATGAGTAATTCTGCATTACTCTTGAAAATACATAAGTAAGTCACAACTAACCCTAGAGCGAGCACACAGCTTTGTCAATTAAGCCTTGATAGTTAGGTGTAATTCAATCCTAGACTTTGATTAAGAGTGCCACCAAGCATTTGGCGCTATTTATCACACCCAGCGTAATCTGTTAACCCCACAGTTTGGAGTTTAACAGTACTAATAAATTGCAGCAATTACCAGTTTGAACTTAAATATGGGGCACAAGATGCTTATTTTAAGTGTTTTGACCTGGCAAAATTTAAGAGGGGGAAATGAGTAAGGTGCACAGTCAACAATATTACTTGTAAATGGGACCCACCTGCAAGCAGGTGTGTGTGCAGGGGCTGCAGTTAAAGAAGGGACTTGTGACTGAGGCATAGAATAAGAGTAAAACACAGATACTCATAGAAAAATATTTAGGAATATGCCCACAAAAATTCTTCTCTGTGCCTCCATTTGCAAGAAACTCTTTTCTGTGATAAGCCATCATTTGTTCGTCCAAATCCAAGTTAAACCAGTAACCACGCATGAAAGGAAAATAAATACAAAAGCAATAGGTAACTTGCGTTCTCTCCCGGAACGAATAGCAGGTGCTTTCTTAAACTCCCAGGTTTAACAAATACAAAAAAATAGCACGAGACTATGAAAACATTATTTGTATTTTCCCTGCACATTCATCATGTGTCTGTATTATCTGTGTACAATTTTCCAACAAAACAATGTAGAGGGTGCTCACCTTGAAAACGTGCGGGGACTGTAATCAGTGAATTGCTCCAGTATCATTTCAGATGTTGGTCTGACATACTTTAGCGAGCACCGTGATACGGTTGACAGGCGGCTGTGCAGTCGAGCGTGAGGAAGGGGCATGTCGCTAAATTGTTCAGTCAAGTGGTAATAAGTTATAATCAGCCAGTCGGCCGTGCAGCCACAATAGCAAGGTGCCTGTTTTCTCCTCTGATAATGAGAGCCATGAAAGTTCGCAGCTCTGCTCAGAGCTGAAACTTGCCAGTACAAGCTTAATGAGGAGAGCCCTTTGATTAAAAAAAGTGCCCTGTTTATCTACGCATGGAATGGATTCTGATAGGAAGCTTAAGCCGTGGGTTGTAAGCAGTCTGTGATCACAGATGTGAAAATGAAGCAATGATCGGAATTCATTTATTCTGCAAAAGTCGACAAATTTCGGTAAAGAATATGCCATGTAGTCTGCGTTTCCGTTCATTTGTGTTTACTTTTCACGGCTTGTATTTTTTCCAACAGATAATTAATTTAATTGGGTTCAATGTGTTAATTTCAGTGGCCCAGTATTGCTGTCTAAAACATCGATGTTCTTTCCTCATTTATTTCATCTGGTGGGTTATGGCTTTTTATGACAGTTTCATGTTTACTTTCCTCCTGTCTTTCTTGATCCAATTAGCTTTTACTACAAAGGACTTCTTTCTCATTTCCCTCATTCTACCAGGGTAACGCAGGCTACCTTAATTTCCTCATTTCCCCTGTACCTTAATTTCCTCATTTCCCCTGGCATATTTCGGTGCGAATTTACATTTCTCATGCAAAAATATGATTGTTATGGGTACCAAAACCATTCAAAGAAAAAACATTGATATTTAAGCAATATTTTTGTTTTTGGAAAGAAATATCTCTAGTCGGCGTTAATACGCGATTTCTAGAGGGATAAAATGGTAAATTTGTCATTCTGTAACTTTTAATTGAAAATATGTTTCACGTACAGTGGTTATAACTAAACTATGATACAAATCACAGAATGTGGAGTTGGCTTAAAGCGTGAGCCTTTTTTTCATATTGGGCATGCAAAGTGACAGAACGAGAAAGTGACTTCTCAATTTTAATTATAAATTATAATAAGGAAATGATGTCATCATAGTCCGTTCTAGCACATAGCTTATGTAACACTCACTCCACACTGGGACTCAGAATATAGCATAGGGGCTACCATGAGCAGTCACACCTCCTTGCTAGCACTGGCTCAGGTCTCTCAATTTTTTTTGTTTTATTTGACCGATCTCTCAGCAAAGGCTTCGATGTTCCTTAAGTGTGTGTACACTCTTACAGTGAGAACAAGGCATGTGGCTTGCTGAGTGCTGTTTGGCAATCCAATTTTCTCATTACAGTGGGCACCGAATGGACAGTTCTTTCCATATGCGGACATAGAAGGATGAATCAAGAAAGCACTTACGACCCACCCAGGACTAGTTTCACGTTAGTGAAAAAGGAATTTAGCTGTTTTCTCAATGCCAGGACATGTAAAACTTACTAGTACATGTTCCACCTTTTAAGTACACAACACCCTGCCCTTAGCGCTACCAAGTGCCTATCTTAGGGGTGACTTTTGTGTAATAAAAGAGGAGTTTTAGGTTTGGCAAATGGTTTCCAATGCCAAGTTGAAGTGACAGTAAACTGCACGCACAGGCCTTGCAATGGCAGGCCTAAGGCAGGTTTGAAAGGCTACTTTTGTGGGTGGCACAACCAGTGCTTCAGGCCCACTAGTAGCATTTAGATTGCATGCCTTGGGTATAAGGTATACCATTTTACAAGGGACTTATAGGTAAACTAAATATGCCAATCATGTATACATCAATGTTACCATGTTTATAGGAGAAGCACATGCACTTTAGCACTTGTCAGCAGTGGTAACATTTCAGAGTCCTAAGGCCAACAAAAAGATTCAGCAAAAAGAGGAAGAAAGCAGGCAAAAGTTTGAGGGAAGACCATCCTAAGGATGGCAGGTCTAACATTCTCTCTGAGAGATACACAGGCCCAATAAAGTACCTTTCCAATTTTTCCCAAGGCTGATCAGGGAATTCTACTGGAGACAATGGAGTATTACATTTATGCAAGGACTTGTCAGCATTGCTACACTCCTTACAATTCAACATAAATGACTCCACCTCACTATCCATTCCTGGCCACCAGTAAACATATGTAGTCTTTTCTTTCACCCAGTCAAACCTACGTGACCCTGATGATCAAATCTGACAAGTCTACATATTAACTCTATTGGTGGGATTAACAAACTTCCATGTAAAACCAAATCACCCTTCATAGACAGCTCTTGCTTGACTTTGAAAAAGGCTTTGACTTCATCTTGGACATGCTTGTCCTTTGGCCATGCTAGAGTAATGTATTTCTTTAACAACACCTGGCAAATAACTTTCCTCCTCAAACTCTCCCATTCTTTCTGAGAAGATACAACATCCACAACTGTAACTCCATCAATATATCCTACCACACACTCCACATCATCAAGTGAACCATTCAAGAACACAGTATTCACAGGACAAGGTGATAGAAAAGCTGCTCTACATTTCTTTCCACTAGGGATATGCTTTATCCTGAAATTGATTTTCTGCATTGTAGACAACAATCTCACAAGTCTAGGACGGGATCAGTTGAAGTTATCTTCCTTTAAAAGATACACTAACGGCTTATGGTCCGTCACCAACAAAAACTCCCTACCCCATAAATAGGAAGAAAATGGTTGATTGCCCACACCCATGCTAATGCTTCCTTTTCAATGGTACTATAATTCTTTTCTGAGGAAGAGAGGCATCTTGAGGCAAAAGCTATTGTATTTTTTCCCAACAACCATCTCACTGGGAACAGAACCCAGTCCCATCCCACATGCACCAACTTTAATAATGAATTTGGCCGTGTCATTAAAAAAGTTGTAAAACAGGGGCATTTATGATTAAATCTATTGGCAATTAGAAAGTCGAACTTTCCTTTTCTCCCCAACAATACTTAACACCACCGCTCAAGAGCTTCCTTTAAGGTTCAGATTAGTATGCAAAATGTTCCGCAAAAATGTGAATAATATTCACATAGACCCATAAATGACTTCAATTGATCTTAATCAACAGGTGCAGGTACGTTCTTAATGGCTTCCAGTAAATCTGATTTAGGATGCGTTTCTTTGGATGAAACATAATTACCTAAATTCTCCACCTGTCTCAACAAATACTGACACTTTTCGCTCTGAAGAGTTATTTCATAACCTTCTAAATGCACAAAACCTTGTCAATAGTTGATAAATGATCTTACTCATTCTCATTATAAATCCAAATGTTATCCTGGTAAGCAAGTACATTGGGAATATTGCCTAAGATCTTAAACATAATTTACAGAAAAACAAAAGCAGCGAGGCAAGGCCTTTTGGCATGCGTTGAAACTGAAATGCACCACATGGAGCATTAAATGCAGTCAGTGGACAGGAAGACTTGGACAATTCATTCTGATGGTATGCTGCCCTCAAATCCAGTGTGGGAAATACTTTGGTGGCTCCAATCCAAACCAACATCTCTAGAATCTTTGGTAGAGGAAAACAATCTATTTGAATTTGTCTGGTCTGAGACCTCAGGTTGACGCAAAGTCTCAATTCCCTGATTTCTTCTTAGCTACTACTATTGGAGAATTTCAAAGTGAGGAATTAATTGGTTCAATTATTCCTTCATCGACAAAATTATTTAGGTGATTCTTTAATTCAGATCTAGTGCTTAAAAATACATTGCGCACCTTGTATTCCACTGGGATAGCTTGCAGTTTAAGAATGGTCCTATGTTCAAAAACCTTGACGGCACTCAGGAGATTCTTGAACACAGATTCATGTTTGTTTAATAGGTCACCAATAGAATGAATTCTGGGATCAACTAGATCGACCAGAGAAATGGGATGTTCATTACCATGTCTTAAAACCATCACAAAAGCCTGTTGCTCTTTCCATCCTGGAATGTTGTAGCCCTTATTTGCACCATTGATATTGCTGTGAATCAACCTGTTCTTGTTCTTCAAATCTTTCCAAAAATAACCCATGACGTCTATTTCATTGCCTACAAAAGCTACAGTGCGTATATCCGGAGGCAATAATGTAACCTGACTCCTCTCCTTTGTATACAGAATGTCAGAAATTATGGAATTGGGAGAACCAGAATCTGCGGTGAGTACAATCTCTACTATTCCAATAGTCACATCGCAAACTGGATCATCTTTATTCATGCATGTTATGTGATTTCACCATTTTGATTGAAAGAACAACTCTGCTCAAATGCACAACCTTCCTACATTTCAAGCATGTTTGAGTTGCGCTATAGGATTTGTGGCTCCACATCTGAAACAAATACCTTGTGTGAGGGAATTACTTTTGTCCCATTTTTTCTCAGAGGAGTGTGAGTTGACAAGAATTTTTTGCTTCACTGAATTCACACTTTCTGGATCTGATGACGGTTCAAATCTACTCAATTCTTTAGAAAGCATAATTAATCTTTCAATGCCTCCCATAATTTCAAGTGTTTCTTCTATTGTAGGGTTCCTAAACCACAAACAGGCATGCTTGTGTCCTATTATTCAAAAGGTTCACCAATAACTGGTCTCTTAGATAGTTATCCAAAATACTATCAAACTCACAAATTGATGCTAAAATCCTCAACTCTGCCAAAATTGATCACTGGATTGCCGTTGACGTGTGAAAAATGTGTGCCTTTCTATAACAATGCCTAAATCATCTTTAAAATAAGTCTCAAGTCTATTGACAGCCTCAATAAATTCATCCCCATCAAATGGCAGAGGAATTTGTGGTGGTAGATGATCAAATATATGCTGTCTCTCAACATCCGGACAATTATACAGCATTGATCCTTTCTATCCGGGATCAAATTTCATGCCATCAACTGCAATTAGGTAACAGTCAAAAGATCTATACCACTGTCTCCACTTAACTCTAGATGTACCAGCTTCAGGTAAAAATGCATTTGTAAGATTTGCACTTTGCATTTTATACAGAAAGTAGAAAGAAAGTACTTGACAAACTTCAAATCTGGAGGTTACCTTGTTTTGTCTCTTTAAATCATGTAAACCTTGTTTGACAGAGTTTACACAAAGTTAATGCCATATCCATGCAAAGAGCAACCAATAAAGGTAGAGAAGAAATCAGCCAATCCTGGAGAAGTGAGACCATCCAATTAGAAGCCTTGACAGAACACCAGGAAACAAGTAGCGGACGCAGAGGAGCCACCAAGCTACCTATGGATCCAAGGTAGCTTCCACAATCATTTATTATGTCTCAATATACACTGGAAACTCAGTGATACTTGTAGAATTGATTACAAAAGCATTTCTGCCACTTGAGCCGCTTGAGCGTTCTGCACGTAGAGTTGATTATGAAAGTGTTTCTGCTGCTTGAGCGTTCTGTGTGTGACCCGTGAGTTTCCCCAAGGCTAAATAGTTCAATGTTAGCTCATGCCGTGCATGAATTGTTGCCAAACACAGAGAAGTTCAAAGTTATGAATGGCCTTTTAAACTCCCTTAAACACGGTACTTGAAGGAGGACAGCATCAGAAGTATAAGTTCGTGCCTCGCCAAGTGGCAGTGACTAATCTTCAATGATTAAACATACTGACGAGGAATCAAAGTGCTGTATTTGCTCTTTTCAGCTCCTCACCAAAATATGTCACAACGAAGGAGAGGCAAAAAACTGTACTTTGATTTCAGCTTTATTACTATTTTAACAGCAAAACAGCACTCAACGTTGTGCCTTCAGAGACCACTCCGGTTTTCACTCCAACAGTCAAAGATCGAATCCCGTTGGCCTCTGGAGATGCCACTGCATGTCAACATTCTATTCCTTAAAGCAACAGAAATAATAATTTAGCTTTATGCACACAGTAGCGGGCTATACCGGCCATTAAAGGTCCACTCAAGTGTTAAAGGCCCAAGCCAAAGGCGAGGTCCTTTAACAAGGGAGTGGGACTTTAATGGCTGGTATAGCCCACTACGGAAGGCTATAAGGCTATTAGAACATTCTGCCCCAGAGGGCAGAATGTTGTAATCTGTAAAACAAATGTCCCACGGAGCCCAAGGAGGTTGAAATCCCCTCGGGCTCCGTGAGGCCTTTGTTCACAGCAACAGCTGTGAAAGACAAACATTGGAATGTTGATGGTCCGGGCTTCTGCCAGCCAGTAGAAGCCCAGAGCACTCTATTGTCTTCAATGGAGTGCTCAACATTCCAATGTTCTACTAACAAATAGAAACAGCCCATAATAGGCCTTTTAAGTGATGCAAAAGGATTTGGTGATTGGTGATTTTTAGGTTACGATTCAACACATTAATACTGCTTTGCCACGGCTAAACTTGGAAATGTTGCCAAAGCTTGGCTGTTTAGAATAGAGTTTTGTATTTTGTCTCATGTCTGCATTAAACATCAGCAAATGAATGAAATTGGTTTATAATTGTGTAGTATCTTTGTATTAAGTGAAGCTCTTTTTGGTCCTCGCAATGTACAGCATTCATGTGTGTCTCTGTGCTCTAGGGCACCTAATGTTCTTGCATGCTGTTGGGTATTCCATGGCCTTTTCAGTCATCTTATACTTTCCAGCAAAAAGGATTTGCAATTTTTGTGTGTTACTTAGTAAAACCTAAGCCTGTTATTGTGCTGCACAATATGTGAGTTAGTGTCAGCTTGTTGCTTTAAGTTTGGCACAGTGGATAATAATGCATTGCTTACTATTTGTCTTTATATACTTTGTATTTTACTTATTTATGATTACTATTAGGTATCCTAAACAGTCATTCTGCAGTTACACATTATTGCTGGCTTACAAGAATGCAGCTCTTACCCATAATTATCTGCACTCCTAGTTACTCACTAATTCATCCTTCCATTCATTCACTTACTCACCCAAATATTGAACCAAATTATATTCACATATTCATCTTACCACACACACAAGCTCACCCAACAATGAAGAAATCCCAATGAGCCACACAGACCTCTTGGAGTAAGATGCTGTTGTCAGGAATTATTGCTCTTTTCTGGAAAGATATAACCGTTCCTTCACGCAAGGTGATACTTTGTTGATGGGTACACTTAGAGACTTTTCCAGGCCACTGATCTATACGATCATGCCAGGGCCCCTACCACAGACTTAAAATGAATTGCTGCATTCCTAGAAAATCAAGGCGAGGGTGGACAATGCTTTGAGCACCTCTGCAGCAGCTAATGTTTTGGGATTACACAGAGACTTAGTACCGATATCGGCAACACTCCCCAAAACATAATGAGTTACTTAGCACGTGCTGCAAAAAATAATCACTCCACAAAGGGTGTGTTGGAAAACAGTTTGCTGCAGGTTTATTTCATACAAGAAGTATGCCAACATGGTAGGTTAACTTACAGGCGATCCAAGGACAGGCAGCAGTGAATGACCTAAGCTGCCCCGCCCACCTGAAAAGCCAAACTGCACCTTGGCCAACCCAATCAGTGCTATCATTTATCTGAGGGATTTCCCCCTGCTAATTACAGTGGACCCCCAGTCCATGACTTTACTCACACCTTGTTAGGGGTGGAGCGTTGCAAGGTGAGCCCCCGGTTGTTCAGGTGTACAACCGCCCAAAGGTCTAGCGGGGCGCTGACATTTTCATACAGGGTCCTGCCGTAAAGACTCCTGGGGTTAGGCATAGGGCACCCCTGCTGTGCTCCTAGACAGGGTACCTCTATGTACCAATTATCCTCCGGATCGCCTTGTAACTCTTCCTGCAACACAAATTAACATATTAACATGTTCCCTACCTTGCCACGCCATCCCACTGGCACGCTGGGTATGCGGTAGGGAGGGTGACAGCATGACCGGGGGTGACAAAGAGGATGGCCAAAGGGCGGGTGCAGTTATAAGTACCTGGTCCCAGCCCTATGTGTGCCGTAAGTGACATGGCAAAGGCGCAGGACTTTGGGGGACTCCCATGGGGGATTCCAGTGACTGGTGCATGGAGATGGGCACACTGCATGCACCGCAGGCAGCCACATAGTGCCGATATCGGCAATCCTCCACAAAACTTAATGAGTTACTTAGCATGTGCTGCAATAAATAATCACTCCACACAAGGTTTATTTAAAAAAAGTTTCCTGCACGGTTTATTTCATACAAGAAGTCTGCCAACGTACGGGCTATCCAAGGTCAGGCAGCAGTGAATGACCTAAGCTGCACTGCCCACCTGATGAGCCAAATTACCCCTTGGCCAACCCAATCGGTGCTGCCATTTATCCTGGGTATTTCCCCCCGTTAATTACCATGGACCCCCAATCGATGGCTTTACTCGCGCATTTTTTAGGGGCGGAGAGTTACAAGGCAAGTGCCCAGTTGTTTAGGTGTACTACCGCTCGAAGGCACCGACGTTTTCATCCAGGGTCCTGCAGTAAAGTCTTCTGGGGTTTGGCATAGGGCACACCTGCTGTGCTCCTAGAGAGGGTACCCCTATGTACCAATCAGCCTCCGGACCGCATTGTAACTCCGCCATCACTCTGGATGTGGAAGCCGTCACATCCAGAGATCCCCCACCAAGGCAGGCAACTTGCATTACTTACAACCTGCTGTTACCAAAGCTTCACCCAGGTCCAACAGGAACTTTTCCATGCCAACCTCTGAAAGGTGTACCCTGTTGTCCTCAAAATACCCCTTGGTGCTGGCATTTATTAGCCCATGTCTTATGAAGCCAAACCCCTCTGTTCTGTGAACTTGCACATGGTGCTATTCACCCTTCTGCAGGAATGTTTGATGGCCTCCCCCGACCTGGCCCCATGCCATACCTTCTGTGGGATAATCTCAGACCACCATAACTCTCAGTGCCCCATGCATTTGCTGATCTCACCCATCGTGGATTTCTTTGACTTTATTAGCGCAGAGCGCCCCATTGACGTAAGGTCATTGCCACCGAGGTGGATAACTAACTTGTTGGGAGAGGGTCCTCCCCGGCTAGTCTCTGCTGCAGTTTATTGAGCAAGCTGTGCCATCGCATGCCCTGGAACCCAAACCATACTATCTGTGTGTGGTTGAAACCCGTGCCTCCAGGTCCTGGCCTTTGCCCATTGTGCCACTCTAGCGATGAATGAGTGGCCATTTCCCACATCTTGAACCCTGACGAAATAAAGAAATGCAAATTTTTACACACTGTTTAATTGTTGCATACATAATACACTAACATGAATCCTGAGTTAGTCCCTTCCAGGTTTTACATCAACAAGACCACAATTTAAATGAAAATGAATAATTGAATACCCACACCGCAAGCCAATAACACCTTTTCAATCCACACTAAATTTTACACTGCTCACCACCCTTGTGCCTTTCTGACCCTTCATGGGCGAATATAACGCTTATAGCACTGAGAGTCCCACTGCCCCACCTTCTTGATGATATTGGGGGGAGGCCCACTTTAAAGGCTGTGGCAACAGCATGACAGGGGGGGAGAAAGAGGATGGTCGTTGAGCGGGAGCAGGTATAAGTACCTGGCCCCAGCCCTATGTGTGCCGGTAGTGACGTGGCAAAGGCGCCGGACTTTGAGGGACTCCCATGGGGGGTCCCAGTGACTGGTGCGTGGAGATGTGCCCGAATGCTGCACTAAGGTGGCCACCCTCTTACATGCGCACACTGCATGCGCCGTGGGCAGCCACAGAGCATGTGTATGGGTATGTGTGTGTGTGCACGTGCATGTGTGTGTGAGCTTGCACATGCACAAGTGTTTGTGTTGTTTAGTAAGGCACCATTTGGTTTACACAGCAACATGCATAGAAGGGAAATGGAATGCATGCTGCACATTTATACACTCAATAGTGTATTCTACCACCCATGATTCAATATTAAACGTGTTTTATAATCCTTTCTTCAAAAATCACCATGTTTTTCCAGCCATCCTTCTATTCCCTAAAAATGTAGCTACCAAGACACTTCTGTGAAGGCTTGGGAATCATGAATAAGTGCATGTATGACTTGGAGCAATTACTTAAGATGTATCTCAGTGTCTGGAATAATTTCTCAATCCAGAATAATTAGGTTATTTCTGCTTGTTAAGCAGACTCATGGAACTTGCTGGTGTATGAAAGACAATGATTACTCAGGACAAGTACACATCAGATAGTCAATAACAATTATGTTTGATTGCAGTGTTTAGGATGAACAGGATTTAATATTGAATAATGATTCAAAGTATATTACTAAAACGTGCTTAGCAGTTAATCACACAGATTTTAGATCAGGCAAAACTTATGTTCAGTCATGTGAATTCATATTATATGTTACAAATTACTGGAAGAAAGGTATGGTCAACAACAATAGGTAAACAATTAATCCAGCCATTGATTCCTTCTTAAACACATCTATTTAACAAAGGTATAGAAGAAAGTGGAAAGATTTTTATGTGCTTACATTACAAAAATGGCATTATTTTGAACTAAGTAACATGTTTCTGGGCTGTTGTGGCATGCATAGTGTAGGAAAATGCCCCTTTTTTGCATGATCACCACCATTTTTTTAAACGATGCTGCTCTGCTTTTTTACTCTGCGCATTGGGACTCTCCAAACTTGGCTCCAGTGCATGTGCTCTAACTGCTAAAATATGCCAAAATTGGCTATACACCTAATTCGGAATTTAATTTACCTATAAGCCCCTAGTATATGGCACAAAGTGTAGTGTACACGAGGTCTGTAATAGTTTGGAAAAGGTGCATTTCGAAAGTAATTTTTTCCCTGCAAAAGCATCTAGAAGCCCAATTACATGAGCTCCAACTGTCACCCAGGAGAATAATAGCCCCCTTGATGAGGTGTGAATTGCTCACAGAGCTGAGACAAAGGCTTTGGGTGTGGATAGGTACTTGGTACCTCTGGCAGGATGACCATCGGGGCTGTGCCCAGGAACTTGATTGTCTTTAAAAAGGCCTACTCTGTCACCGTCAAATGTTAGCTGACAACTGGGCATGACCCTCTTTTGTCCACCTAGTCAGACAGGCCCACATTTCTATTTGGAAGAGCAGCTGCCCCAGAACTGGTATTAAGTGATCAAAGGGGATGTATTGCTCATTTCCCTAGCCATGTTTCTGGGGTAGGCACAGGAGCTCTGCACAGGGGAAGAAAGGTTCTGACAATTTGGTTTAAGGTAAAGATTGTGGTGGGATTATTTGCAGTAGGACACACAGGACCTGCTGCCTATGTGGGTAGGGATACCTCTGGGAACTTTTTCCCTATTAATTAAGGAGGGTCCAGGAGTGACCCTAACCCACAGGCTACTGCCAGGCTTAATTGTGGCATCTCGGGCATCCTCTTCAAATCACTGCTGGACCTGTGGAAGATAGAAGAAGTACTACACCTCACTTTACCACTGCTAACCAGCGCTAAAGTGCTTGTTCTCTCTTCTTGAAACATGATAAAATTGGCTTACACCTAATTGTCATGTTTAATTTACTTGTAAGTCCTTAGCAAATGTCACCACTTATACCCAGGGCTTGCAAAATAAATGCTACTAATTGGCCTGCAGCACTTATTGCACTGCCCACTAGTGTAGCCTTTTAAAGCATGTCTCAGGCAGTTTAAAACTGCACTACAGGCTGTAGCCTGTAGTGCAGTTTTAAACTGTGATTTTGGAATGGCAAAATAAACCATTTGCCAGGCCTAAGCCTTCCTTTTTGATACATATAGGTCAGCCCTAAGATAGGCCCTAAAGGCTCAAAGGGCATGGTGCACTGTATGTAATAAGTAGTTTAACATGCCCTGGCAGTGAAAAACTCCTAAAGGCGTTGTTTGCTGTTGTAAGGCCTATCTCTCCCACTGACTAACACTGGGCTACCTTATTACATTTACTGACTGACAACTTTAGAATGGGAGCAAAAATGTACTTTTTACACTCAAATTAATTGTAATTGAAAATCATCTTTAATGGTGAAGTCGGATTTTAAATCACAATTATAAAAATGCTGCTTTTACAATGTTGGCATTTTGTTGTCCTAACCCTTTGTGCCTTCTGCCAGTGTACTGAGTCACATGACTGTGAATGGTTCTGCTTTTGAGGTCTTTGTATTTATTCCAGACAGTGACACAAAGGGGGCTTAGGCGTGGGCAGGATGGGCCATCCTGCCAGGAACACTAGGGGTAGAGCTGTGCCCTGACCCACTTGCATGTCAAAGGGCTTGTCCCCACACACAAAGGAACCTGACACCAGCCTTTTATCACCCCAGACTTCTTGGATCCCTGACAGGTGAAGGGATGCACTATCCAGAACCAGTGATGGAGGTAGAACAGAATGTCCCCCCACTCACAAATGCTGATACCATCTATAAATATTGGTCACTCAGAAACCCTCTTCAGTAAACTCCTGGGCCTGTGTACATTACAGAAGAAGGACTGCTTTGCCCCCCAGAGGACTGCACTGCTGTTACCAGAGGACTACCCTGCTGATTGAGGACTGCTTTGCTCTCTAGAAGGAAGATCGGACATGCTCACTTCATCCCAGGGTAACCTGAGTGACTCCAAGCATCATTTGGCTGACCTCCTGTCTGAGCTAAAGAGACACAACAAGCTTCAAAGGCCTCCCTGCAACTGCACAGCTGACCTGCTGCATTGATCTGCATGAACCTGCTTCTAAACCTGTCTGAGTCCTGCTGGCCTCTGCTGGAGTGAGTTCCTGACCCCCAAGAAGTGCCACCCCAGTTCTTGGACTCTTGACTGGCATCAGTTCAGCACCTCTTGTGAAGAAAGGCTAACTCCTGAAGTTTTGGGCTCTTCACGACCATGAACAGGCCCGTTCATATTGATACTCTGCTGCATATGATGGCACCAGTGTGAGGCACCGGTGAACCTGGCTGTTCATGCTACAGCGACCATCAGCGATAACAGGCAATGCGGAATCTGTACCTCGCACAACAGCACCAACAGACCAGAGTGACTGCCAAAGTGAAGCTCTAGCAAAGATCTTCTGTGACGCTTGGCAGGATGTTTACGCTGCAGCAAAGACCATCCATGACACCAGGCCTGTTTTCCTCGCAACAGCAACCTCCATTTGCGACGATCTGCCAGCTCCTCGCAGCCTCCTCCAATGCAAATAGAACTCTTTGTGCCGACATTTAGAAGGTAACTTTTCAGCTGGACTAACCTGGTCCCTGTATCCGGCCTGCACTCCATCGTGGTCAGCCTGTACTTGTGATTTCCCCCAGTCTATCACAACCAGATGACTACGAGTAGCGATTTGTGCTTTTAGTCGCTATATCTCTCTAAAACTATGAAATTGCAAATCTCAGCTTATACTATTTGGATTTTTGTTGTTCTGGTATTGTTTTATTAATTAATGTTTTTCTAAATTGGTTTGGGGCTTTTCTTCTGTTGTGTTTTCACTTTATTATTGTTTGTGTGCTGCATGAATACTTTACACATTGCCTCTCAGTTAAGAATGACTGCTTTGTGCCAAGCTATAGGGTGTAGCACAGGTTAAATTAGTTACTTTTGTGGTTCACTCTGATAAGGATTGTGATTGTTGCCTGAGTTGGGCTTCCACCCTCCTCATCCCAATTGCTTACAATAACCAGCCGGTGCGAATGCAGGTAAGAGTGGTGGGACGGTATGGCAGGGTGGGGGGGGGTTTCGACAGACGATGACAAGGGAAAATTAATTATTTATTTAATTTTCCCTCGTGGTCATCTGTCGAAATCCCCCCCCATCTGGCCCTACTGCCCCACCGCTCTTACCTGCACTGGCCGTGACTGACAACCTTCTTCCAGGACCAACCTAGTCTTCATATGTAAACCACACTCCATCATGGTTGGCCTTAAGCCTTTCCCTAGTCTCGGTGACCATGACCAGTTGCCCGCAGTTGGCATTTTGCACTTTTTGGTGGTATTTTAATTTAAAACTTCAAAAATTCATACCCTCTGGCTCCGTTTTTTGGATGTTTGTCATTTGGGTGCCATTTTGTTCATTAAAATATTCTCTACTTTTATAATTTGGAATGGGGTTTTTATTGTTTTGTGCTTTTGTCTTTGTAATTGTTTTGTTACTTCTAAAAGCTTTACACACTTTCTTAAGGTAAGCCTGTCTACTCTATGCCATAGCTACCAGGTGTTGAGCTCAGCAGTCGCGGCTCCTGGAGGGAGTGCTGCAGGGCGGTGGGGCGGGGAGGGGCAGGGGGGGGTAGTAAACTCTGGCATACGGCCGAACGGAGGTAAGTACATAAATAAAACAAATTACATTGCGCGCGCCGCATCGCCATTGGCGTTGCAGCGCGCGCAATGTAATTCGTTTTATTTATTTATTTATGTACTTACCTCCGTTCGGCCGTATGCCAGAGTTTACTACCCTGCCCCTCCCCCGCCCCGCCCCACAGCACTCCCTCCAGGAGCCTCGACTGGAGCTCAGGTTTAAATTAATGAAAACTTTACTGGACCCAACAAGAATAGTGACACTATTATTTGTGGAGACTGCCATCCACCCCAACTATTAATCCTCTTTTTCACACCTACTAGTTAGTGGATATTTTTCTATCCATTACTTACATGAATAAATGTTTATATTTGTAATGCATATGCCCATCTTCCTTCTCATTATTTTTCTTGTGTAGTGAGTTTAATTGAATTATACATGATTAACAGCCTTTTGCTCAGACAGCTATCACAAGCTGAACAGCCTTCTAAATTCAAGGAAATCTGTCCAACCTTTTAGCGGACTCTTTTACTAATCAATAGCTCTGTTCTAGTTTTAGAATACTTTGTTCTTCACTAATCCAGAGGAGCTAGTCAGAATAAGAAATATTGTTAAAATATTCAGAAATCTTTATGATTTCACATGTTTGTTTCAAGGAACTATAATAAGACAATCAAATAAGGTTGTCTATTTCCATAATGCATATATCACTATTCTTTCCAAACACTATACAGCAAAAGTATGTTTCACACGTGTTTCTTATATAAAAACAGCACTGGTGCCTAGATTGCAGATGATTTTTATATTAGTTCTAACAGAAGTAGGTTCATTCACCTTGCACAACTTAATTGCGTCTATCAAGCCAAAGAGAAATTGATTTAATTGATTTCTCTCTGTCCAGGTAATAGTGTACTAAAGGGTACATAGTAAATATTTGTGCACTTTTTATACATGTTTTAAAAACATTATTACAAGTAATACTACATTGTTTAGCTGCAGACTAGATTTTAGTTGTGAAAGTTTAATAAATTGCACGCATTTCCTTATCTAAGATCTTTTCTTAGTTTTGGTTATTACATTATTTGTTGATACAATATAAGGCATGCGTTTTCAAGTTAGTAATGTGATTTCACATCAAAAAGCTTTCCTAATGAAATTCAGCAAAGAATAATGATAAGTTTGTCATATGTATGTTTGTTTTTAGTCCACTGAGCTGCATGTCAGGTTATGAAATAAGGAAAGACCAAAACATTTATTAAAAGCATGTATTTTCTGGATTTTTATGAAATGCTCAGTATAATTCATTTTGAATTCTATTTTATTTTGAGTTAACAAATGTCACCCTTTGATTACAGAACTGATATCGGGCTGCTAATCAGGTATCATGATCATTGTATCAAACAAATTAGGCTGACTTTAATTTCTATTTGCTGTGAATTTTGGTGGGTTTTCTTCAGTGTTTGTCAATGTTTTTTTTTTTTAAACCTGTGAAAACCAGTGGTTATCAGTGTTTACTGCTCCATTAAAAATATAGGGATCATGTTTATCCTGTGCTTATAAAGAATTTGGTTTTTACTTCCTTCCTTCCCTCATCCATTCCTATTGTCAACTTTTCCTTCCTTCTTTGCAGCACCAAATTCCCTTCTCTCTACCTTTTGCTTTAATTTTCCCTTACAAATAGTCTTTCATTATTTTCCTTACCGCCCAGCCTGTCTCATTTGTCTCATTTCCCATTTCTCAAACATTTCCCATTTCCCAAACTCATGTTTCTAGCAGTCTAACTCCACCCTATGTGAAGGATGTGCATGGATGGAAATATGTGTGCGCCTCAGTTAAATTTGCTTGTAGCAGATAAAAGGTTGGTGGTGGACACTTCACACATATTCTGCAACTTCATGACAAAGAACACTTGAATGAAGCTTTTCTACATAGTACACGAGATAAACATTGTGGGCTGCTCAGTACTCTGTTATTGTTTGACAGTGTCAATTTGCCATGTCGTTAGTTTTAAAATAATTAGAAAGGACTGGGCTACTTGATGTATTGGGGTACGATCTGTCCCCATTTCTGCTCTATGTGATCACAGAGGCAAAGCCTGCTATGTTAGCTATAGGGTCCTTGGTGATACTAAATTCTGCTGGTGTATAAAGAAGCTGCTGACTTAGTAAAGAAAGTTCATGACCTGCAGGATCTTTTGCTTTTTTTTTTTTTAACTGTGCAGTTCATACCATGAAGGAAGTTTATTTTATATTGCTGGGCCATGCCTATGGGACTATGTGTTTATTTGAAAGCCAGGATGAGGATCACTAAACATTCACATTTATCATGCATATGGTCCTTTCTTTATTTGAAAGCTGTGCAGGGACTGCACTTATTTGGGCATGTGTGATAATTGCCCAAGGCTCTTTACCATTGTGTTTTGTGCAGCTTTCACTCTTCTTGTTCATTTTCGACCGATGTTGTGGGAAAGAACAAGCACAGTTCAATATGTTTCCATTAAATATAGTCTCTGTGGTTTATGCAAGTGATGATGAGAGCAGAGCATTCCTCACAGAGAATTGCTGATAACTAGGGCTTGCATTTATACTGCTTTGCCACCAGAGTGCACCAAAGCATCAAAAGGGCAGCAAAATCTGGTGCTTTCCAGTTTTTACTGAAATATAAATATCCCCTGTGGTGGTGTTTATCAGTTATCATTGGTTTTAGCTGAAAACTGGAAACCCTAAACATAATATATAAAAAGGGAATGTCCAATAGTGCCCCATTTTCTGAGCCATTATTGAACAAAGCATGATAAGATTTGTCATTAGACTCAGGGGTCGATTCCGATTCGGGCCGGAAAAAGCACCGACCGACTCGGAGCCGGAATTTATTCCGACCGACACGTACCTGTGGCGCCCGACACGCCAAGTACGATGCAAGGCGTGCAAAATCCGACCGACACGCACTGAACCCAAGCCGAATGACCGAGCCGCACGGAAAACAGCCATCCGGCCGGAAAAACACGCCAATCGAACCGACCGACACGCACCCGGAACAAATCCGACCGAAACGTACACGCGAACTCCAAACTGCAAAGTACGATGCAAGGCGCGAAAACCACGACCGAGTCGTACGGAGGACAAGCCGTACGACCGACACGCATACAAAACCGAGCCGAAGTAACACAAAACACCGCGACCGACGCGTACGCAGCATAGAAAACTGCACAAACACAGCGTGAACGAAACGAAGAAGACCGTACGAGACAACTGCAGGGTCCGACTCGGTCACAAGAACGTTTCCAACATGCACAGACAGTACAAAGGAAAAATTACACAAAAAAAGGCCAAATAAGCAATTACAAAGCCAATAAATACTGGGGTGGGTGGGGACAGAAAACAAAGACACACCCACAACTCCACCCATATAAAGGACACAAATCCCAACCATGATCCTTTGCAAATGCCATTCTACTGCCAGCACCCAACAGACAGCAACCACACACCCACAGCTCATCCCTCACACAAGCCACACACCAACAGCACACCCACAAATACCTACCTCACATACACCCAGCAAAACACACACTCACACACCCTCACCTGCACACCAACACACACATCACTCACCATCACCACCCATCACCATGCCCCCCAAGAAGAATCACAAGTTCCTAGATTGTGAATTGGAAGTCATGGTAGACGAGATCCTCAGGGTAGAGCCACAGCTGTTTGGCACACTGGTCCAACAGACCCCCATCTCCCAGAAAACCAAGATGTGGGAGAGGATCATCAACAGGGTGAACGCACAATCACCATGTCTGCGCACAAAGACCGACATCCAGAACAGGTGGTATGACGTGCGCAGGAGGGTACGGGACCTGCTCAAGAAAGACTCCCTCCTGAGCCAATACACCGGCAGTGGCCCTCCTGCCAAGCCAGTATACCTCAGGCCCTGGGAGGAGAAGGTGCGGGCCATCCTTCCGCCAGTGAGCGTATATGGACTAGAGAACATCCCAGAGCCTGGTGAGTATACAACAAATGTACACAATATTCTGCCACAATACACACACACATCACTGTCAAGGGGAGAGTCAAACCATGCACTCATAGCAATTACACAGCAACCAGAACAGAATCATCCCAAAATGTGTATGTCACTCAGATAAACACAACACATGCCATCTCAAAGTTACATTTAACCGTGTCATCACATGTACAAACACAACTACAACTACAGCTAGGCAGTGGCACAAATAGAACTAACAAACACATCCAGACATGTAGCCACCACTACAACACCAACACACAGTGAAGACCACTGAAAGAAAGGAATTCTGTGTATGCTGGGCAAGTCAGTGTAGCCAATAGCATCATGGGACTCGTAGTCACACATATTGCCCCCCCACAACTGTCCCATCAACACCACCATGAACCATGCGCACATCACAGGGAGTGGAAAAGGACTCACAAGATGGCTGACACTGGCTACTGCTGTGGGGAGCACAAGGCCCTGCTGGCAACTGTGCAACAACCAACAGCAGGACCCCACTGACTGACATCCTGAGAGACAACTTCCACTCCCTGCAATGGAAGCACGTTCCATGGTGGGATATCTGGCTGGGTGGGAAGGAGGACTCGCAGCACTGACCATAGTCACAAGCACCTCCCCTCACACACACCCTCAACACATACTCCAAATAACCCACCTGGGAGAATGCAATGCCACACATCCTAACTCAAGATCCCACAAAGAACCTCCACCCTGGGTTATGTCGTGTGAAGCACAGGGACACTCTTGGGACTTTCAGCCAAACAACTGCCAGGACAACACTCCCAGCCATCCTGTCAGCACAGGCAGCCCACCCCACAGGGAAGCAGAGTCAAAAGGAAGGAAGGATGGGCGTGCTGGGAAGGGGGGTGGAGGCAATAGCATGATGGGAGTCGTAGTCACAGCTCTACATCCCCCACCACATGGCCCAGCAAGCTCACACTCACGCATGCACATCCCACAGAGAGTGGAAAGGCCCATCAAAGATGTCTGACACTGTTGCTATCTTGCCATTGCTCTCACACCCACACACACTGAACTCCCCACAAAAGCAAGTAAGTATGGGAATGCTGGGAAGTGGGGTGGAGGCAATAGCATGATGGGAGTCATAGTCACAGACATAGCTCACCCCCACAACTGTCCCATCACCACCACCCTGAACCATGCTCACCTCACAGGGAGTGGAAAACGACTGACAAGATGGCTGACACTGGCTACTGCTGTGGGGAGCACAAGGGCATGCTGGGAACTGCACACCAACCAACAGCAGGACACCACTGTCAGCCATCTTGCCATTGCTCTCACACCCACACACACTGAACTCCCCACAAAAGCAAGTAAGTATGGGAATGCTGGGAAGTGGGGTGGAGGCAATAGCATGATGGGAGTCATAGTCACAAACATAGCTCACCCCCACAACTGTCCCATCAACACCACCCTGAACCATGCTCACATCACAGGGAGTGGAGAAGGACTCACAAGATGGCTGACACTGGCTACTGCTGTGGGGAGCACAAGGCCCTGCTGGGAACTGTGCACCAACAAACAGCAGGACACCACTGACTGACATCCTGAGAGACAACTTCCACTCCCTGCAATGGAAGCACGTTCCATGGTGGGATATCTGGCTGGGTGGGAAGGAGGACTTGCAGCACTGACCATAGTCACAAGCACCTCCCCTCACACCCCCTCAACACAAACTCCACAGAACCCACCTGGGAGAATGCAATGCCTCACATCCTAACTCAAGATCCCACAAAGAACCACCACCCTGGGTTATGTTGTGTGAACCACAGGGACACTCTTGGGACTTTTACCCAAACAACTGCCAGGACAACACTCCCAGCCATCCTGTCAGCACAGCCAGCCCACCCCACAGGGAAGCAGAGTCAAAAGGAAGGAAGCATGGGCATGCTGGGAAGGGGGGTGGAGGCAATAGCATGATGGGAGTAGTAGGCACAGATATTGCTCAGCCTCACAACTGGCCCATCAACACCACCCTGAACCATGCTCACATCACAAGGAGTGGATAAGGACACACAAGATGGCTGACACTGGCTACTGCTGTGGGGAGCATAAGGGCATGCTGGGAACTGCACACCAACCAACAGCAGGACACCACTGTCAGCCATCTTGCCATTGCCCTCACACCCACACACACTGAACTCCCCACAAAAGCAAGTAAGTATGGGAATGCTGGGAAGTGGGGTGGAGGCAATAGCATGATGGGAGTCATAGTCACAGACATAGCTCACCCCCACAACTGTCCCATCAACACCACCCTGAACCATGCTCACATCACAGGGAGTGGAGAAGGACTCACAAGATGGCTGACACTGGCTACTGCTGTGGGGAGCACAAGGCCCTGCTGGGAACTGTGCACCAACAAACAGCAGGACACCACTGACTGACATCCTGAGAGACAACTTCCACTCCCTGCAATGGAAGCACGTTCCATGGTGGGATATCTGGCTGGGTGGGAAGGAGGACTTGCAGCACTGACCATAGTCACAAGCACCTCCCCTCACACCCCCTCAACACAAACTCCACAGAACCCACCTGGGAGAATGCAATGCCTCACATCCTAACTCAAGATCCCACAAAGAACCACCACCCTGGGTTATGTTGTGTGAAGCACAGGGACACTCTTGGGACTTTTAGCCAAACAACTGCCAGGACAACACTCCCAGCCATCCTGTCAGCACAGCCAGCCCACCCCACAGGGAAGCAGAGTCAAAAGGAAGGAAGCATGGGCATGCTGGGAAGGGGGTGGAGGCAATAGCATGATGGGAGTAGTAGGCACAGATATTGCTCAGCCTCACAACTGGCCCATCAACACCACCCTGAACCATGCTCACATCACAGGGAGTGGATAAGGACTCACAAGATGGCTGACACTGGCTACTGCTGTGGTGAGCACAAGGGCATGCTGGGAACTGCACACCAACCAACAGCAGGACACCACTGTCAGCCATCTTGCCATTGCTCTCACACCCACACACACTGAACTCCCCACAAAAGCAAGTAAGTATGGGAATGCTGGGAAGTGGGGTGGAGGCAATATCATGATGGGAGTCATAGTCACAGACATAGCTCACCCCCACAACTGTCCCATCAACACCACCCTGAACCATGCTCACATCACAGGGAGTGGAGAAGGACTCACAAGATGGCTGACACTGGCTACTGCTGTGGGGAGCACAAGGCCCTGCTGGGAACTGTGCACCAACAAACAGCACAACACCACTGACTGACATCCTGAGAGACAACATCCACTCCCTGCAATGCAAGCACAGTCCATGGTGGGATAACTGACTGGCTGGGTGGGAAGGAGGGCCGGCTGTCAACCAAATACAACCAATGCAGACCATGTTCACACCCCAACAAATACATAGAAATGCCCAAATAATGCAGGACAATGTGCCTCACCAATATCAACCCCTGACTGTGACGACTTAGGACAATGCAATGTACAGGCCTGCACCCAGAGGCACAGTCACAACTGTCAGGTGTGTCAACCATTGATGCCTGCAGAAACATAACATACATTGTGTGTGTCTCCCAAAAACAGGTGATGATGGGGACACAGCAGCAGACGCTGAGGAGTCCCAGTCCCAGGCTCAAGAGGATGCGGAGCTCACTGGTGTCGTACAGCCTCTGCCCTCCTCGGACGAAGAAGACCAACCTGGCACATCCGGTGCAAGTCTACATGCAGCACCAGCAGGACCACCAGCTGCAGCACCAGCAGGACCACCAGCTGCACCCCCTGCACCCACCCCTCCAACGACTGTCACCACAAATACCATCCCTGCCGACATGGACAGAACAAGGAGCAACACCAGCACAGGGACCCTGGACCAACATGGGGCCATGGACACCACCACCACCACCAACCCCCAAGGTGGACCAGGGTCATCTGTGCGTGCCACTGCACGCACTGCACATGTCGGCAGGGGTGGTGGGAGGGGTGGGAGACAGAGGTCGCTGCTTGCAGAGGTTGCTGGTGTGCATGATGACCCACAACTGGTACGCATAGCCGATGCGTACCAGTCCAGCACCGGAGATCTCAGCCAGGTAGTGGGGCTCCTCAGAGACATGAAACAGCAGCAGGCTGCCCATCATGCCCGCTTGGACTCACACATGTCCCGCGTGGAGTCCAAGTGGGACGCACTGCAAGAGATGACGGCGGTGCACAGGGACATTTTAAAATGCCTCCGCCAGATGAACAGCAACCAGTCCACACCTCCCTGTGTGCCAACAACATCTGGTGCTGAACAAACTGCAACTGCCACAGGGAGGGAGGATGACTCTGGCGGAGAGTCCCCTGCACCGCAGCAGCCTGTACTTGAGGGGCCCCCCCAAAGAAGAGGGGTCGTCCGAGGAGGGGCAAGTGAGAGGCCGATGGCCAAGCGCAACTCCCAGGAAGCCTGAACCTGTTCTGGATGTTCACCTTTGTGCACAGACTGTTCACTCTGTTGACGGCAACACAACTCCCACACATTGCATGGGGAGTACAAGTTGGACCAATGTCTCAGACAACTGTGGCCCCGATACTGGGGATTTTGTCTACCAGGACTTTCAATTCACCTAGGAACTTCTGATTGCAAGATATATGTACAGCACTACCCATCCTATGCACTATTCACACAAATGTATCACAATAAACACACTAATACACCATACTTGCCTCTGTTGTGATTCCAACGTGGGTGCTGTTATGGGGATGATGAACTGCAAAATTACACTGTGTATGCGAACTGCAACAGTAAGTACAACACAGGCATGTGAGTAAAGGCAACGTGACACATATGAGGGAGACACACCACCAGGGCTACACAACACATACACACCTAGGCCATCTGACTCATTGCCTACACTGATGTTGCCAGGGAAGACGGTGCAATGCACAGACACCACACCTATTCCCAGTTGTAGTCAAGTAGCCCACAGGTGCAGTAAGCAAATGGCAGTCAAATGTGTGACCACAGACAACGCACATCACAAAGTGAAGCACAGGTTTATTACACAGTTGCAACATGTCGTAACCACTACAGATGCAAGGTAATCCCACCTGGCAGCGGGCACACAGTCAACAACTGTAGAAGGAAGGAAGTCCATGGGTGTGGCGCACATCACCTGTAGGGACACAACAGCTACCACCCTGGAAGTACAATCACGTCGTCGGTGGACACAGTTGACCAAACGAATCTGAAAGTACCCTGTGAAGGACAGAAATGACACACAGTCAAAAGCAATGGAGAACAGGACAGAACAGCAAAACTCATGCACAATACATGTTACAAGATACCCACCCAGAACCAAGTTAGCATGTCAACACTGTTGGGGAGTACAGACCACCTGTAAGCACACATCGCTACACACATCCAGTCAAGTAGCCCATGGACACACTCCAACAGCACCAGAGCACCACCTACACATATCATGCCAACTCACATCATTGACATGACACCTCAGGATACTCACATTCAGCTAAAGAAGTTGGTGATGAGCTGTATGCGGACATCACCCTCATCATCATCATCATCACTGGCATCGTGGTCCAGGCCAGGATCCTCCACAGGTGGCGGATGTTGGTCATTGTCATCCTGGATGAGAGGCAACTCCTTCCGCACTGCCAGGTTGTGGAGCATGCAGTAGACGATGATAATCTTGCACACTTTCGCAGGGGCATATGGGAGGGACCCTCCGGTCTTGTCCAGGCAGCGGAAGCGGCTCTTCAGGAGACCAAATGTCCGCTCAATCACTCTCCTGGTCCGACCATGTGCCTCATTGTAGCGCATCTGGGCTGGTGTCACAGGGTTCCTGAGGGGTGTCAGCAACCACGGCATGTTGGGGTATCCCGAGTCACCTACGGACAGACAAGTGCACATTAGCTGACTTGGAAAAGTGGGCGGAATACTACAGATCAGATCACACACAATGGGACAAAGTCAGTACACACCGACAAGCCAGGCACGCTGGTTCTGCATCTGTGCCATCATCCTGGGGATGCGACTACTCCTCATCACAAAGGCATCGTGTGCTGAACCAGGGAAACGGGCACACACGTGTGTGATGGTCATATCTGCAAGACACACCACCAGTGCATTGACCGCGTGGTAGTGCTTGCAGTTCCTGTAGGCCTGCTCCTGGGTCTGTGGTGGTACCAAAGCCACATGTGTCCCATCAATGGAGCCAATGACATGCGGCATCCTCCCCAGGGCATAGAAGTCACTCTTCACGTCAGTGAGTCGTTGCAGTCTAGGGAAATAGATGTACCGGTTCAGGAATAGCAACATTGCCACCAAAACATCGCGGAGCACACGGCTCAACATGGTCTGTGACATCCCACCAGCAGTCGCCACAGTATGTTGGAAGGTACCGGTGGCAAAGAAGTGTAGGGCTGCCATCACCTTCACCTTGGGGGTCAGCGCTGTAGGATACTGCCGGCCAGGCTGCAAATGTGGGGCCAACTGCACTGCCAAATCCTCAATCAGCTGCCTGGTGAAGCGGTACCGTCAGATGCTGTCCCGTTCCACCATCGTTGCCAGGTCTGGGGATGGTCGATGGACAGCAGGAGCCCTGCAGTGCAGAGGAGAAGAAAGCAAGATTGTCAGTCAGCCCACATATGCGGCATTGAACACACTCAATATCCCAACATACATCATTATGAGGCACAACTACATGAAGTGTGCAGTTCCGTAAGGACATGTATGGTACATACATGGCCAACATCTGTCATCACGGTTCAACAAGTGGCATCAATAAGTCCCAGGTTGGCCCATTGGATATCATGAGGCCGTGTCACAGTTCCCATCTCCTGCTGCCGTGTCACAATCACCCCCCACAGTGACATGTGAGGACAGATGTGCCCCAGGCATCACAGCTCAACGACAGGTACATTCCCAGGGACCCTGTATTGCCACATGGACACTGGCATTACATGGAGTATCATGTATACACCACAGCAAAACAACTATGATCCCCACAGGTAGTGGTCCCACTTGCCACTGCAGGACAGACATGGACGTCTGTGACACACACACGCACAACATCAAAGTCCATGCACACACAACGTGGATGTGGAGACTGTCTCCCATTGTGCACATGAAATCAGAGACATTGTAAACACTACATGCACACAGACTGTGGAGGACCATCACTATTGTGCCACTGGGACACCCTGGCTCAAACATACCGTCCCACATGGGACTCACGGGGTATGTGACATGACATACACATACACCACCGTGAAATGTGACCATGGCACATGCACAGATATGAACAGTTGCACATCACAGTGGTCATGTACACGTAACACCCAGGATCCTGTCCCCATGAACACGTGCACAGCCTGGGGGTGGCTGCCCCCAGGTGACACCCACAGGACAACATGTACACCAACATACACACAATAGGAAATGCAGCCTGACATGCCTTATCATACAGTTTGGACAGGCTGTCGTGTTGTAGGTGTGCCCCTCACTCCCTGGGAGCTATCTGTGGCTGGCAAATGTCCATCTGAGACAGGCATGGTGACATATGCCAGTCACTTGTACAGGGATGCGTTGAACAGCAATGGACCGATCGGTGCCCCCGGCCAGCCCATTGCATTCAATGTGTGCGGGTACGCGTTGTACCCCTGTACGCGTTGATCAGCAATGGACCGATCGGTGCCCCCGGCCGGCCCATTGCATTCAATGTGTGCGGGTACGCGTTGTACCCCTGTATGCGTTGTACCGCAATGGACCGATCGGTGCTCCCGGCCGGCCCATTGCATTCAATGTGTGCGGGTACGCATTGTACCCCTGTACGCGTTGTATCGCAATGGACCGATCGGTGCCCCCGGCCGGCCCATTGCATTCAATGTGTGCGGGTACGCGTTGTACCCCTGTACGCGTTGTACCGCAATGGACCGATCGGTGCCCCCGGCCAGCCCATTGCATTCAATGTGTGCGGGTACGCGTTGTACCCCTGTACGTGTTGTACCGCAATGGACCGATCGGTGCCCCCGGCCGGCCCATTGCATTCAATGTGTGCGGGTACGCGTTGTACCGCAATGGACCGATCGGTGCGCACCCATTGACAATGGCCTAGCCTGGCAACGGACGCGTTTTCGAAATTCGAACGAGTCGGTTGCTGGAAATTCAGTTGGTCACCCACAACAATGTTGCAAAATCATGTATGTCATGAAGTTGAAGATTTGAAGGATGCTGTGGGCGTGTATTGGTGCTGCTATTCCATGGATTGGCCAGATTCAGAAGATGCAAACGACTTGGACCTATCACTTTGGACACAAGGGACAGTATCTGCCTCTCCAGCACATATATGTTGCTGGCTGTTCCCCTGAGAGCTCACTTGTCTGCACTACATGCTCCAGGACGACATCTGCCACTGCACTGCTGCTGTCTCTGCCCCTCTGGACCCTGCAATGGCACGTACTGTGGAGAGAGCCCCAGCCTTCAGCCTTGAGGAGAACCAGGCCCTGCTGGACAGCCTACTTCCACAGTACAGCAAGCTGTATGGGACACCAGGGGAGCAGGTGAGTGTTCTGTGCACTGCCTTTCTGAATGTGCATTTTGTCTGACTAGCAAGGCTGAAAGTCTGCACGCCACTGGCTAGCAGGCTCACTGAGTAGTTGTCACCCCCCATAGTGTGTAGTGACATGCACTGGACAGGTATGGTGCAGTGACAGTGCATTTGAACAAGGTTTTACTTCCCATGCAATGATACCATGTAGTGACGTCTGGCAAACTGTCCATGGGCAGCGTTGCACTGCCTGTGTACATCATGTGCCCCTGTGATTGAGACATGTATATACAACTGTGTCATGCACGGATATGTTGCATGTGTAGTAATGGCCTTTTCACTTTGTCATCCTGACAGGTTAATGCCCATCGGAAGCAGGAGATCTGGAAGGACATCGTCCGGGCTGTCCGGTCCGTGGGGGTCTACAAGCGCCGGATCCGCAACTGCCTGAAGAGGTGGCAGGACCTTCGGGGCTGGACCCGGAGGATTGCACGGGTCCAGCTGAAGCTGTCGCCTCCTCGCAGGAGGGGCGGAACACGGACCCTGACCCCCACATGCTCCAGATCCTGGCGGAGGTGTTTCCAGACCTGGATAGGCAGCTGAAGGCCAGACAGCAGCAAGGAGGGGGTGAGTCAAAGACTGCACTGTGAACTCTGTATTACATGCTATGTGCCCTCCTCTGGCCTGGTTAAACTGCCACAGTACAGCAGTCATGTTGTCCAGGAGCCATGTCCCTCTATTGTGCACTGCCCACTCCTCATCTGATACCCAGGTGTGGCCCTTACATTCAGGGAATTGTGTCACTTGGGACTGTGTCCTTGCAGTTTGCTTCACTAAAGGTGGGGGACAGCATCTGTTTCCCTAACTCTGTTGTGGGCATCATGGGTGGGTCCATTGTTCACACAACGCCTGTGTTCGGACATGTAATCTGCGTGTTGCTTTGATATGCGGTCCACTTGCTGAGCTGAGCCACCACATGTGCCTGGGGTATGTGGCACACACCCATGCAGCGGGTGGGAACAATGTTTGGGCCCCAGGAGTGTGCAGATTACGTGTGTCACACAAACATAGCCAGCTATCCACTGTCCAGGGCTCATCCCTCATTCATGTGGGGCAGGACAGTTATGCCTACTCCAGGCCATGCAATGCACTCTGTACTCCCACTCCCGTGTATCAGCTGACACATTGTGCGCAGTGATTTGACCCCTCAGGTGTCTGCCTCTGTGTCAGTGTGCTGTGGATTTGTTGCCAGGACTGCTGGGGTGTTTCTCGGTAGGGGCTCAGCATGCCACTGGAGATGTGACCATAGGAGACGATACTTGTGTGTCACATAGGTGTTTGATCAGCTGCCCGTGCAGACTGGGGTATGCGAATGTGAAGTTCAGGCAGCTGTTCCCCATTCACAGCAGATTGTGAGGGGCTCAGGTTCAGAGGGTAGTGTCACAGGTCTCCCATATGTCCAATCGGTATGACCTGGACAGATGAGGGTTAAGATGATGTGTTGTGTGGGGGATGTACATGTGCACTTGTGCAGCTCCAGGACTTGCATGCCCCATGACCTACTATTGTGACACAGTGCAGAGTGTTGTTGTCTGGCTGCCAAGTCATTCATCACTGAGACAGTGATGTATGACTTAGCAGTCATGCCTCCGCCATGGCATGTGTCTACTTATTGGTGATCCTGCAGGGGAGTGACATGTGCTACATGCACACCATTGTGGCGATGGCTATCAGGACATGGGTGCATCATGGTGTCTGTCGCTGGTATGCATCACATGCATTTTCTATTTGACTCTGGGCATCCCTTTCATCCGGAAACCTGTACTGACTCAGTGGCAAGAGTTGTGATGTGTGCATGTCCACATGCTACACCGTGTCCTCTGCACTGTCCAACTACTGTGTAGTTGGTGCATGTGTCCACACTGGGGTGTTGCTATCCAACAGACACCAGACAGATGGGTGCAAGGCCATGTGGGATGTGAGTGCCATGGTTGGCATCAGACTGACAATTGGCTTCTCCTGTTCAGTCAGGGCACTTTTAGCAATGTACAACTAATGATGCCAGGGCTTGCTCTGTAATGTGCTGTGCTCACAGTGGTGTGTGCGTTTGGTGCAGGTGACTGATGTCTGTCTTTTTCCCCATTGTTTGCAGATACATCCACGGCCACGGAAGGGGACAGCTCCACGGACCAGGAGGAGCCGGAGAGCCAGACTGGGTCAGCAGCCGAGGAGTGGTCGGAGGGACCCAGTGGCACGGAGGGCGAGGGGAGCCACACCGAGGAGTCCTCAGCACCATCCACCTCAGCTGAGGACCAGAGCAACTCGGAGGATGACTCCCTTATGGAGGCGGGTATCAGCAGCCACCACACCCCAGCTAGTGTTGCTGTCCCCACCACCACCAGCACCACCACCGCCCTCCCATCGGCTCCCATTCCCCAGGTCCGTGGAGGCTCCCATGTTCGGGAGCGTGTCTCCTTTGGGCCAGGCACCGCACCCCCTGCCCCTGTGTCCCCTGCTGCCCTGAGTGAGGAGTCTGTGTACCTCCTTCGCCAGCTCCATGTAGGGCAGACAGCCATGCTGAGTGTCCTCCATGCGCACACCGCTCTGTTGACTCAGCTGGTGTCGTTCATGGAGGGCATCTCATCGGGCATGTCTGACCTACAGAGGGGCAATAGGTCCATGGACTCCTCCCTGACGGCAGCAGTGTCCCTCCTCAGACAGTCCCTCACCCCTCCTGCCTCTGCTCCATCCACACTCCCCAGCACCTTACCCGTCCCAAGCACACACACCGGCACAGGCACACACCAGCACACACACATCCAGCACACAGACACACACACCACAAACAAAACGCACACGCACGCACAGTCAGGGGACTGAAACCAGACTCACAGGGGATGGGGCCCTGGAACACACACACGCATCCACGAGCACTGCGCAGTCCTCAGTTGCCTCTCCCTCCAAAGCACCCTCCCTTGCCTCACCTACAACCCCAAAGACCCAGCGGCTCTTCCTCAGTGACCTCGGCCTCTTCCCCTCCGATCCAGCTGATACAGCATTCAGGGGAAGAGGAAGCCCACCGACACGGAGCAGAGTGCCCCTCGCCCCCGGACACCCTCCCCCAGGCGCAGACAGACTGAGGCCCCCACCCGCAAGTCCCCCCCGGAGTCATAAGAGCAAGACCCCGCCGCCGCCCTGCAGCTCAGGCACCAGGTCTCCTTCCTCCATCCCTCAGGCCCCCACTCCACAGGTGCCCCACCACACCCTGCCCCAGGTTCCCCCACCCACAGATATACCATCCCCAAGAGGATCAGGCCTTCTCCCCCTGCCACTTGCTCTCCCGGCACCACACCCCCCGCTGCGCTTGTCTGTGCTACTGATGTGGTGAGGGTGTCCTCCCCCTCTGTCCAGCCCACTTCGCCTGTTCCCCATTCTCCTCCCCTGGTGGTACGCACTGCAGTGGAGTCCACTACCACCCTGTCTGACTTGGGCACTCCAGTGGCGGACCTGTCCACTCCATCTGCAGGGTCCACTGCAGTCGTGCCGGCACCCACAACATCTGAGTCATGCCCCCCAGTTGTGCCGGCACACACCATGTCAGACACCTCCACTGCAGTTGTCAGTGGCTCTCCAGCACCCACCACCCCTTCCCTGCTTCCTCCTGGTGGGCCCTGATCCTGTCCCTGCGGTGCCTGGCCTGCCCCCGGTTGCCCCTCCTAGTGGATTGTCCCTGGTTTTGTGCAGGCATGCGTAGGGTGACATCTGCCACTGTCACCCTGTTTGGACTTTGACAATGGACTGGCCATTGGCCTTTGTGTTTTTTCTGGACTTTCAGTTTTCATTACACACATATGCTGAATAAAGCAACTTTCTGTTCTCTAGTGCTTATGCTTCTGATGTACATGTTGTTGATGATGCTAACCATGCCCTTGCTGCAGTGATGGTGATATTTGGTCTCATGATAATGAAGTGTTACTGTGCAGGAACCCATGTGAACCAGGGGGAATGTGTCCTATCCTGTGGTGTATCCATGTCATCCATAGCAGCATCTGAGGGTGTCATGTGTTCAGTATTTGGCAATGGGATTTCCTACTTACATTAGCAATTTCACATCTGTGGCTTCCACCCCTGCACATCTGTTGTGCCTGCCATTGTTCAATTCGTCTACTTCCCTGACCGTGTGGCCATCTCCACTGGACATGCAGGTTTGGGCATCAATGGGGAAGGACTCATCTGTGTTGTCAGTGCAACATTGCTATACAAGTGTGTTGGATCTGTGCTGATGATTTCGTTGGCACTTCCATGACCAGGCTGATGTGACGGGAGCCCTCATTTGGTGCTAATTGTTGATTGTGTGACCAAGTGCTCAGCTGACATGATGGGGCCCTACTGAGGCAACATATGGCACAGCTTTCCTCACACAGGAGTGGAGTCCCCTCATGGCAGTGTGTACTCCTGTGACATTGCCTGCGCCCAAGGTGTGTGTTGTATGTGCATGTCTGTGTGTTCACTTCCGTTTAGCTGTGCATGCTGTGATCCCTAGTGTTGTACCTGTTTGTGATGCTTGCTGAGTTGACCTATGTTCCCCCAAAGTCTTCTCCCTGGGTTCTCTGTGATGTGGGTGCATGGCACATTACTGGTCATCAGGGTGTCACCCATAGGTGTGTTTGCTGTCAGGGCTGAGTTTGTGTGCAGACGCAGATGGGTCACAGTCAGGTTTCCCCTTGGCACTTGTTGTTTGCCCCTGTCATGTGATTTCCAGTTTGTGTTATCTTTCAGTGATTGTGACACGTTGTGTGTGTGACTGCTGGCACACCTCAGGGTCCGGGCTGCAATGTTGGTTGTTGTCTATGTGTGTTCTTTGTGGGTGACCTTGGCTTCTTCATTGGTGTGTGACTGTGGCTGGGATCCCATTGGTTGGTGTGGTATTGCCGTCATGTCCATGTACAGCGTAGTGTGCAGTGTGTCAGACATTCAGGAGTTTTGTTGAGTGGCCATGTGTGATGTGTTTCTGCACCTTGGTTCCCACCCACCACCCTGGAATAGTCATGGGTGCATGTGCAATGTCACCAGTGCATGTGTGCTTCACTGCTGCACATTGTTGGAGGTCGAGGGGTGTGGTGTTGAGTGTGTGCAGATGAGAGTTGTTGCCCGGCTAGGCCCCTGCCTCCATGTTGGCCTTGGCTTACTGGCCATGCTGATTGATTTGTGCTTGTGTAGGTGTGATGGTAGTTTGTTGCTCAGGACACATGACTGTGGTTCACAGTGTGAACGACATTTAGCTTTGTCATCACAGTGGGATTGTAATGCAGCCCAGGGTCACCACATTGTGGGGGCCCTGGGGGTAGTGCTGTGGTGTGTCTGTATCTTGCTGTGTCAGTTGCTGTTCCTACGTGCCTGTGTGACATGTGTGATTTGTGCTCCCTCTCATCTGACAATGCCTGCTTGCCCACATAGGGGATTTGGATCCATGAGTTACCTTTGTGTGGCACTGTATGCACATCTGTATGATTGGTATTCAGGTCTCCTCATGTGTTGTGTGGTTGCCTGGGGACACTGGCACCCCCTCCCTCACCTGTTGTGTATGATGTGCAGTGTGGGTCTGCCTGTTTGTGTTTGTGCATCTGCACCACTGCATTGGCATATCTTGGGTGTGCCATTGGCTGTATGTAGTTTGGTGGGTTTCCCCTGCTGTCCCTGGGACTCCTAGGTCATCGGTCAGCACAATGATCATGGTTTGTGTGTCCCATTGCTGCCATGGTATGGTATCTGTTCACCTCACATCTACAGTCTCCACAGGGTATCTGCATTTGTGTGCCCATTGGTGCAAATATGTGGGTCTGCATTCTGATGGTCACTTCTGTCATCGTGTCATTGATGAATGTTGACAGTGTCAGCCCCCATGAGTGTTGTTTGTCTGCACATGGCCAAAGGTATGTCTTATTTTCACTGCAGTATTTGGCTCCCCCAATTTATGTTGCAATGGGACACATACACTACTTTGCCACTGATGTGTTTGTTGTTCTGTGACCAGGAATCATCCATGCACCTCTTACTTTGTCAACACTTACATTTTGGTCACTGTGATGATGGGGGTTTGGACCCCATTGCCACAATGTTCAAAATGTGCTTCAGCTATGGACCCCACACTTACATTTTGGTCACTGTGATGATGGGGGTTTGGACCCCATTGCCACACTGTTCAAAATGTGCTTCAGCTATGGACCCCACACTTACATTTTGGTCACTGTGATGATGGGGGTTTGGACCCCATTGCCACAATGTTCAAAATGTGCTTCAGCTATGGACCCCACACTTACATTTTGGTCACTGTGATGATGGGGGTTTGGACCCCATTGCCACAATGTTCAAAATGTGCTTCAGCTATGGACCCCACATTTACATTTTGGTCACTGTGATGATGGGGGTTTGGACCCCATTGCCACACTGTTCAAAATGTGCTTCAGCTATGGACCCCACACTTACCTTTTGGTCACTGTGGTGATGGGGCGTTAGACCCCATTGCCACAATGTTCAAAATGTGCTTCAGCTATGGACCCCACACTTACCTTTTGGTCACTGTGGTGATGGGGCGTTAGACCCCATTGCCACAATGTTCAAAATGTGCTTCAGCTATGGATCCCACACTTACATTTTGGTCACTGTGATGATGGGGGTTTGGACCCCATTGCCACAATGGTCATGGCCTGCTTGCATTGTGGGGGCCACACACATATATGTGTGGCACATGTGATAGGGGGTCACATTGTATGTTCAAAGTCATGTTCAGTGTTGTAGGCATTTGACACGGTCTACACACGCTTGTCATGGTGTTGGGGGATGTCTTTTTCTTGCATTCCCTAGGTTGTGGTGTGCTGGTTGTGTCATGCATTGTCCATCCTATGAGTGGGGATGGTGTTGGTGGTAGGCATCCAGCCCCCATTGGTAGAGGTGGTAGTAGTGACAGGCATCCAGCCCCCTGGGTAAGGGTGGTAGTAGTGGTAGGCATCCAGCCCCCCTGGGTGAGGGTGGTAGTGGTGGTAGGCATCTGGCACCCCCTGGCTAAGGGTGGTAGTAGTGGTAGGCATCCAGCCCCCTGGGTAAGGGTGGTAGTAGTGGTAGGCATCTGGCACCCCTGGGTAAGCGTGGTAGTAGTGGTAGGCATCTGGCACCCCCTGGTTAAGGGTGGTAGTAGTGGTAGGCATCCAGCCCCCTGGGTAAGGGTGGTAGTAGTGGTAGGCATCAGGCACCCCCTGGCTAAGGGTGGCAGTGGTGGTAGGCATCCAGCCCCCCTGGGTAAGGGTGGTAGTAGTGGTAGGCATCTGGCACCCCCTGGGTAAGGGTGGTAGTAGTGGTAGGCATCTGGCACCCCCCTGGGTAAGGGTGGTAGTAGTGGTAGGCATCCAGCCCCCCCTGGGTAAGGGTGGTAGTAGTGGTAGGCATCTGGCACCCCCTGGCTAAGGGTGGTAGTGGTGGTAGGCATCTGGCACCCCCCTGGGTAAGGGTGGTAGTAGTGGTAGGCATCCAGCCCCCCCTGGGTAAGGGTGGTAGTAGTGGTAGGCATCCATCCCCCATGGGTAGAGGTGGTAGTAGTGACAGGCATCCAGCCCCCTGGGTAAGGGTGGTAGTAGTGGTAGGCATCCAGCCCCCCTGGGTGAGGGTGGTAGTGGTGGTAGGCATCTGGCACCCCCTGGCTAAGGGTGGTAGTAGTGGTAGGCATCCAGCCCCCCTGGGTAAGGGTGGTAGTGGTGGTAGGCATCTGGCACCCCCTGGCTAAGGGTGGTAGTAGTGGTAGGCATCCAGCCCCCTGGGTAAGGGTGGTAGTAGTGGTAGGCATCTGGCACCCCCTGGCTAAGGGTGGTAGTAGTGGTAGGCATCCAGCCCCCTGGGTAAGGGTGGTAGTAGTGGTAGGCATCTGGCACCCCTGGGTAAGGGTGGTAGTAGTGGTAGGCATCTGGCACCCCCTGGGTAAGGGTGGTAGTAGTGGTAGGCATCCAGCCCCCCTGGGTAAGGGTGGTAGTAGTGGTAGGCATCTGGCACCCCTGGCTAAGGGTGGTAGTGGTGGTAGGCATCCAGCCCCCTGGGTAAGGGTGGTAGTAGTGGTAGGCATCTGGCACCCCTGGGTAAGGGTGGTAGTAGTGGTAGGCATCTGGCACCCCCTGGGTAAGGGTGGTAGTAGTGGTAGGCATCCTGCCCCCCTGGGTAAGGGTGGTAGTAGTGGTAGGCATCTGGCACCCCCTGGCTAAGGGTGGTAGTGGTGGTAGGCATCTGGCACCCCCTGGGTAAGGGTGGTAGTAGTGGTAGGCATCCAGCCCCCCTGGGTAAGGGTGGTAGTAGTGGTAGGCATCCAGCCCCCATGGGTAGAGGTGGTAGTAGTGACAGGCATCCAGCCCCCTGGGTAAGGGTGGTAGTAGTGGTAGGCATCCAGCCCCCCTGGGTGAGGGTGGTAGTGGTGGTAGGCATCTGGCACCCCCTGGCTAAGGGTGGTAGTAGTGGTAGGCATCCAGCCCCCTGGGTAAGGGTGGTAGTGGTGGTAGGCATCTGGCACCCCCTGGCTAAGGGTGGTAGTAGTGGTAGGCATCCAGCCCCCTGGGTAAGGGTGGTAGTAGTGGTAGGCATCCAGCCCCTGGGTAAGGGTGGTAGTAGTGGTAGGCATCTGGCACCCCCATGGCTAAGGGTGGTAGTGGTGGTGGGCATCTGGCACCCCTGGCTAAGGGTGGTAGTGGTGGTTGGCATCCAGCCCCCTGGGTAAGGGTGGTAGTAGTGGTAGGCATCTGGCACCCCCTGGCTAAGGGTGGTAGTAGTGTTAGGCATCCAGCCCCCTGGGTAAGGGTGGTAGTGGTGGTGGGCATCTGGCACCCCCTGGCTAAGGGTGGTAGTGGTGGTTGGCATCCGGCCCCCTGGGTAGGGGTGGTGGTGCGCATTCAGGCCCCTGTGTGCATATGTGGCATTGGTGATGGGCATCCCGCCCCTATGGTGCTGCTGTTGCTGGTGTAAGTAAATTCTGCATCCCTCTGTGTGTGTGTGATGTGTCGTGTACGTGTTGTATGTGTTTTGTGGTTGGTGTCTGACTTACCTTCTGCGCCGTACGCGTCCGTGCCTGTTCCGGTAGTAAATATAGAATATTGGTATGATCGGGACGAAGGGATTCATGGTTGGTTCGTGTCGTTCGTCTTTCTCGTTGCTTCGCGTCGTCCTCGTCGCTTCGCGTCGTCCTCGTCGCTGGCGTGTTCGCCTCGTAGCCGTGGATCGTGTTGTGGCGCGAATCGGAGCTTATGTGCGCCTCTCCCGGATGCTTTGACGTGCCGTGCGTAGCGACGGGTTCGGCGCGTACGGAAAGCGCATCGTACTTGTTCGGCCGGACGGAGCTGCATTTTCCCTTCCGTGCGACTCGATTCTGCGTTTCCGGATTCGCCTCGGTCGGAGATCAGGACCTGGATTGGGTGAGTACGACTCGGCCGGATTCTGTGCTGTTGTGCGCATCGTACTTACTCGTTCGGTATGCTGTACGGATCGGTCGGGAAACAGGCATTCGCATGGCTTTTTTCCCGACCGAATGGTATTGGGTGCACCTCCGACCGAGATCGGAATCGGCCCCTCAGTGTCTGCCACTGCTCAGTGTGAAATATTGTTAGCAGTGTGCATCCTCAGAGATATTTCAACAGTCTTGTCCACCTGATCAGCTGAGATGATATCTTCTGAAGCCACAGTGCCTTACCCAAAACAAAATTCACCTTCAGGGACTCAGTGAAGCCAATGTTAAATCTCATAACTGGTACAATTATCACAGTAGCAAGACATTTTAGGGTTCCTCTCGGTCTTGCAGTAACAAGCCCTGAATGTTATGTTATGTTATTTTAATTTGATATTGCGCACAAATCACCGCAATGGGGTATATCGGTGCTAGGATAGATGCAACAGCAGAATCAGAGAGCAATAATAAAAAAGTTAAGTCTTTCAAAATTTCTCTTGCTGGCTATGTATGGTCTCACTTTGATATATGTTTTCTGTACAAACAAAGTGCAACAAAAAAAGCATCCTATGTCAGTAATACTGGAAACAATACAGCTAAAAGCATGCAAAAACATGAAGTACAAAGATGAAATATATTTCCTTGTATTTATATCACAAGTTGCAAGCAAATAGTGCATCAATATATTCCCCTCTCATATTAAGTTGTGAGGCCCATCCTTCATAACAAGATGCCAAGCACCAGTATTACTAATCACTAAACTCTGAGTACCTGAAGTCATTATGTAATGTTACTTTTCTGGCAGGGAGGGGACTTTAACTACTGCCAGCCACAATATTCAAGGACAAAACTCTAGCTACTACCAGAAGGATGTTGTGCCTTACATCACATCGCCAGCATCTGTCAATGATCTGAAGGCCTGTCTATTATATATCTACCTCTAGAGCTACTCTTTTTCAGTTTCCAGTGACTCATAACACACATGAGGACATCCACTCAGAGTGATGCACGTAAGGTATAACCTACCACCAAAGTACCACAAAAACTGTTCCCACATAGCAAGTTAGCAGGGGATCTTGTGCCATAACTCAATACTATTGACAGACAACTCAATCGCTGTTAACCCTCCTCCTAAGCATCTATTTACAACAGAGCAGGACCCATCATTGCCAGCACAGCAGGGATTTCCATTTGAATAGAAAAAAAACAAGATTAGATTTAGCCCTTACATGGTGTTATTTCCCACAGAGAGAAAGAAAACAATATATGAATGAGGATGGGTATTTCTCCCAATGACCTACCCTAAGTTGAAGAGTTATATTTTAAACTAATATTTCAAAGGAATTTGATTTCGAGACAAAAATGTGCTATTTCCAGTATATGGACATTCTTAATTAATAAAGTACTTGGAACAGACCATTAAGTGATTCTGTGAGATACGTATTGTAACTCTTAGCAAAGCTAAAACAGTAAACAAATGTCTCCACTTAGCAGTATTTACTTTACATTTAATTGCATGAATGTTAATTGAAACCTAAAATATACAGTGTACTGAAACTGTATTACATATAGGAGTTAAATAGTTGATGTCATACATTATAAGTATATTGTTAGTTGCTGAATAAGCCTGCCACCAAACAGCCGAAAGATGCTGAGGCAGAGTTTTTAGTTAATGTCCTAAATCTCCCTAGTATCTAGCTATATAATTTTTACCTGCAATACGGGGTACTTTATTCTTTATATTACATGGTAAGAGAAAACCCCAACCCACTTATATATATTCCTGACTGAAATTCAAATATTATTCTTTAATTTGTACTATAGGAATAAACACCAACATTTCCAATCTCCTCATCAAAACCTGAGTCACATATTTCAACAACATATTCCTGGTGAAAAAACCAACAGACCATGAGATAAGTGCTCCTCTGCTTCCTGAGCTCACTCCCTTTATCAGACCCATCAGTGGATGTCTTCTTCCAACTATACATCCTCAACCACGTGATTATGCCAGTATACATGCCCATTGTCCGTAAAGACCTGATCTTAAAAAACACAAGGACTCTAACCCATTGTATAACCTAAAGAACTTGAATAGAAAACACACCATCTAAAGGGAAGAGAGGAAATAGCCAAATGGCAAAAGGTCACAGTTCCACAAAAGGCTTAACAACCTGAAACACTCTACGCTATGGACCAAACATTAATCACCAAAGCTAAAACCACCTGTGACACTATTACCCCATCAAGAAGAAGTAGAACAATCTTCAAAGGTATCACATATTTCATCAGTCCCACCTTTGATCCTCCAATAGAGCATTCCACAGACTAGTATGATTGGATCAACCTCTTCTTAAAGGAGAAAATACACAATATCTGGAATTTAAGATAGAGAATAATGAGCCATCCTTCAGCTACCACCCTGTAAAGCATGGACATTGACACCTTTTAACCTCTAGCTATTGACTAACTGATCAACCTCCTTAGCCTCTCATTGTCACATGCTGTGAAGATGGCATCATCCCAGCCACAGTAGTGAAATTCAGCACAGGTGAAGCACCCAAACCACTGCTAAACATCATCAATGCCTCTCTCAACAAGGCAGGTTCCCTTACTGACAACATTAATACTGGACATATTTTTCCTGCATTGAAGCAAGGCAACTTTAACCCTCAAATCCTACTAAAACTCAATCAGCTATCTTCCCTTTGATATGATTGAAGGCAGTGGTACAACAGCTACATAGGATAATCAAGACCAATGCCCTCCTCCAAGAAAACCAGAAATGATTCAGACAACAAAACAACATGGATATAGTAACCAACCCTGTAATGGATAATGTCCTTTTCATCTTTCACAGTAGATATCTCCATGTTCTTATTCCTCTGAACCTCTCTGCATCATTCAATATAGTTGACTACCTAGTCATGCTCAACTCCCTGTCTTCATGTATGGGCCTCTGAAATATCACCATTAAAGAGTTATTTTCTTAGCTGATCAAATTCAGGGAATGACAAAAGGCACATAGTACAGCTCTCCAAAGCCACACAGGGAACTTTATTGCCAAACAACAATGCACAGATCATCTTGAAGATTTTATTGGCAATGAAACAAACACCTAAAAACTGCCCATTCACCATCATGTTTGAATACTGAATAACTATTTAAAGCTGATCAACCTCAAAATAGATGTGGCCTTGATCATCAATCATAACAGACAAGTTGAAATATAAAAGTGGATGTTGGCAGACTCATTCCCCCTACTCTGCCAACAGTTGGTGAGTTGAGAATGAATCTTTAACTGTAGATGTGGATTCTCAGAGTCTCCATAAACCATATTTGGCGCAACAAGAGTCATATCTCTAAGCAGATACAGAGAACCTGATACAGAGAACCTGACACTCACTCCCCCATCTGTGCAAAGTCAAAGCATACCAACTAGAGTTAGAACTGTCGTCCAGGCTCTAATTCTGTGATACCTAGAGCAGAAGCAAACAGCTCCTTGGCATCTCAGTCATTCAACTTCACACCACTAAAGAGTCTGTTACCTCCAATACAAAAAGTTTCTGGTGGTTACACACGTCACCACTGTTGAAACAAAGAAATGCAAGAGGGAAACACATGAAGGATGGACCTTATTTTGGTATGCACCTAGGATCTGGAACTCTATCCCAACACAGATCCCAAAAATACCTCTACTTCAGAAAGAAGCTGAAGGCCTCCTCTTCAATGAACACCTCATACAGAAGTTGCCACTTTGATTTTGATGACTTACACCATATGTATGCCTACAAAGATAACCCTTCTACTAATAGGCAACTTCCACTTGACATTACTTTATTCCCCTTTTGTTGTACAATGGTTGGTTACTGTATAACTAGGCTTTACAAAATAAACACCCATATAGACATGTATTATTTACAGTTGTCCATGTCGATAGAGCTGCTGTCACCATTCTACTGGTCATGGCAGCTGGCAATGCAATATTTACAATTCAAATGCAAGACTTTATTACATTTAGAACCAGATGTACGACCATAGCATTTTGCGACTCGCAAATTGCGACAAATTGCGAGTTTCAATTTGTGAGTTGTAAAATGCTATGTACAACAGTGTCTGAGACACTGTTTGCAATTCCCAATGGGGTCGCAAATTGCGACCCCATTTGGAATGGCTAGCACTCCCAGGGATGGTGGCCTGCTGGGGTCAGCAGACCACCATGTCTGGGACTGCTTTTAAATAAAGCAGTTTTTTTTTTTAATGCAGCCCATTTTCCTTAAAGGAAAATGGGATGCATTTAAAAAATAAAAATGAAACTTTTCAGTTTCATTTTTTAAGGGCAGGCTGTGGTCCCCGGGACCACTGCCTGCCCTTAAAAAATAATTGCGCATGCATTCCCAAAGGGGAAGTGGTCCCCTGGGGACCCCTTCCCATTTGCGAGTGCCTTATCACCCTTCTGAGAAGGGTGGTAAACTGCAAAACAAAACATTCATACATAGGTTTTGGAGTCGCTATTAGGAAGGGACGCCCTTGGAACACCCCTTCCTAATAGCGAGTCGCTAACCCTATTTTGCGAGTCGCTAAATGATTAGCGACTCGCAAAATAGGGTTGGTACATGGGCCACACGTTTTTTGCGGTCGCAAACGGGCCTACATCCCCTTTGTGACCACAAAAACCGTCGTACATCTTGCCCTAAGAGTGGGGTGGCCATTTTTATTTGGCCGGGGTGTTGTGATGTCACAGCTAAAGTGTATATTGGAAATTATATATCCATCTACTCATAGTTACGTGTGTATATTTATTATCATTTATCTCTTATAAACTCATACACATTTTTGACATTTTAAATGTTAAAAATTTAACCACTAGTATGTCGCCTCAATGCAGCTGTTATTTTACTTGTTTAACTGTAAAGAACATGTCTGTAATGTCTCTTTCTTTGCTTTGCCTAATTTTAGTGTTGTGCTGTGCTTAGAACTCCGAAAGGGTGAGGTACGTTCTCTATTGCAAAGAAAACAAATCAATGAAGAAATAAACTCATCCTACAAACCTGCTTCCATTCGATCTTAAAAAAAGATGATGTCTTGTTTGAAATACTGGCATGGGTATTGTTGTACGTATTGTCACTGTAGCAAATAGAACATTCACATTATGATTTTCCGACTAATGAAATCCACCTAGTATTGGCATTTCTCAGGCCTATCTTTCAGAAAATTAACTTTTTATCTGATGAGCTTTTGGCTTAAAGAACGAGGGATGCATAGCTTAATAAAAGAGGAAAATGAATACTTACAGCTCACAAGTTTAGAAAGTCACTGTCTCTCATACGCAGCCAAACAGAACACCATTCACCACCTCCAGGCTTCACCTTAGCACCTCCCTGTCTTTGGTAGGGAGCAACTCTCCTCAGATTCCACATTTGGCCATTCTCCAATTTGACCCAATTACCACCAACAGCCTTTATTTTATAAGGCCCCCAGAACTTGGGCAACCCTTTACCAACACCACCAGGTTTAACCTTGCCCCAGTCCCCCACATCAATGCACCATCTTTGCTGGTTCTCCATTGATCCCAAACCCTCTTTCTTGGATCCACCTTCATGCATCTATGACGGAACCAATTTGGACCCATGATGTCTACCACAAATCATTTCAAACATTTTCTTCCCTGTACTGGTACTCACAGTGGTGTGATAACCCCAGAGCATGTCCTTGATGGCGTCCTGCATTGACAGCCCTGCACTACATGTCAACTGCATAATACCTTTCACCAACTTGTTGATCCTCTCTACAGACCCATTACCTTGTGGATTGTATAACGATATGCACACATGCCTTATGCCACATTTGTCCCAAAAACATCTAATTTCCGCAGAAGTAAGTTGTGTTCCATTGTCTATCACTAACACCAAGGGAATACCTTCCCTCCTGAACACTTCCCCCAAAACTGCAATGTCCGAGCTAGTGTTGGCACACCTCATAAACACAACCTCGGCCTATTTGGATTTTGCATCTACCATCACAGCCACAAACCTCTCCTGTTCAGGAAGAAATGCAAACGGTCCAATGAAATCTAAGCAAGTCTTCTTCCACACCAAACTTGCCTCTGACACATGCTGATCCCCTTCCATACCTCCCAAGCCCACTCTCAATTGCTTCTCAAAATTCCATGGGACCTCACATTTCTCCACCAATTTTTTCACTTTTCTGTCCATAAGCAGCCACCAAAACCTCTCTCTCACTCTTTTGAGAGTTAGCGTCTGACCAAGATGTCCCTCATGTGCTAAACGCACCAGCTTAGATCTTATTGCACAAGGTGGCACAAACCCATTCCCTTGCATGACCAGGCAATCGTCTTGAAGAGATAGCTCATCCACGACCTTAAGGAAAGGTTTCACCATGTCTGGCCATTTACTCTTTCTCCTCACCACTTGTTTATTCCCCTCTACTACCAGCTTAATAGTGTTATCCTGATCCATGGCTCGGGTCCATTCCTCCTTGGACACACAACTCTCCAATCCTTGCGTGGCATCATTCACATTAGCCACCACCTCCTCCGTAACCAACTCACACTCCTCTGCCGCTTTGTCTGGAAGTCATGAAAAACAATCTGCAACCTGGTTCTTCCAACCTGGTACGTATTCCACCCAGCAATCATATGCTTGCAATTCACACCTAACCTGGCCAACCTCCTTGAACAATTTTTTTGTGCCTGCCAGACCCAAGACTTTGAGTAAAGTTTTGTAATCTGTCCTCAAAATAACCGTACTTCCCCATTGGAAGGTCCTGAAATAACTTGTTGCTCAAGCAGCAGCTTAATACCTCTCATTCGATGATGGAGTAATTTCTCTCTGCATTTGTCAATGCCGAGAAGCGAAAGCTACTGTCCTCTCCACTCTGACAAGCATTTGTGACAATAGCACCCCAATCCTCACAGCACTGACATCCACTGTGACAAACATTTTCCTACCCATCTGAAATGGTACCAGAATTCCTGCATTGACAATGTTATCTTTAATGAGTGAGAAGGCTAACTGTTGTTCTTCACCCCAAACAAATGTCTTGCCTTTCCTCAACAACACCCTCAAACCTCTGTCTTATGTGCGAAATCTTGCACAAACTTGGAATAATATTCCACCAAACCTATAAAACATGGAAGCTTGTCCCTGTCATTAGGCACATCTACATTCATAATTGCACTCATCAACTTAACCCTCGTAATAAGGTAACCCAAGTAGTCCACCTCTTGCAACAGAAACACACACTTCCCTTTGCGTAGTGTCAAACCAGCCTTAGTAATACGAGATAACACCTCACCCAAGATTTTATGTTCATCAACATCGTCTCCAAAAATGAGTTTGTCATCTTGAAAGAAGAGATGATTGACCCCTGACAGCACCTTAGATATTAACCTCTGAAACACACTTGCTACCAAGGACAAACCAAAAGGAAGCCTACTAAACCGAAAAGTGACTTCAGTAGTAATATAGGAGGTGAGATGCTTGGAGTCTGGATGGAGTTTCACTTGATGATAGGAACTCCTCAATTCTAGTTTTGAAAAATACTTCACCCAGATAACATAAGAATCAGTTCATTTATGTTAGGCAAAGGGAAACAAACCATGACAGTGTTCTCATTCATACTGCATAAGCTAACACAAAACCTGAGTGACCTGTACGATTTCTTGGTGATGACAACAGGGGATAACCATTTCTATAAGTTTATCCTCAATTAATTGTTGTAGAATTTCCTTCACCTTTGCCCTCACTGCCAACTGTACTTTTCTCGCCACATGCTTAACAAGTTTAATCTCATGATTGTACTCCCTGGCTACCCCCAACCTATTCTCAAACACTTTCTCATATTGGCACAAAATGTCTAGGTCGTATTGGTGTGACCATCCCAAAATAGGTGGGCCCTCAGGTGCTAGATACACTTTTTCTCTGGACGCATGGCCCTCAAATTTAATGACTGCAGAAATGTAACCCATTACTCCAATGTCTCTTCCTTGGTACCCTATCAAAATCACATCTGTGGATTCCAACTATCCAACAGGCCAGATAGCATCATATAACTGCTTGGGTATTATGGTGCATAGTGACCCTGAATCCACCCACAAAGATACTATTTTTCCATTTACTTCAAAGTTTACCTTGGGACTAATCTTCCTTTTCTCCAAATCACTCCCCTCACCAACCTCACCATCCACTATCAGCACTATGCTGAGAAATGTCCTCTTTTTCCACACCTGCAACAATATTTTCCAACTGCAAAACAATTCTTTGGGTCCCCTAAGTGATAACTACTACCACATCTGTGACACACACGAGATGACAACTTCCACATGGAATTTGATTTTCCAGCAGGTCTAGAACCTGTAATTGTGTCGGTGTTTACATTTGTTATCGAACATTTTCATTTTACAGCATTGACTAAGTCTGATTCGTTGTCGACTGCAGCTACACCAGAGACTTTTTTTTCTGCTACACCCTTTTGCATTTCAAGCATGCATTTTCAGATTCTTCCTCCACCTTAGCTCTGGTGATAGCCTCTTTTGAGATAGGATTACTGACAGCTCACAAACATTCCTGCATCCTTTTGCTACTATACTGCACAATTAATTGGTCTCTTATCAATTCTTCTGTCATTTGACCAAACTGGCATTTGGGAGCCAATTCTCCTAATCTAGCCACAAAGCCATCTACTGACTCAAATGTTGTGGCTGAGTATAGAATTTATGACGTTGCATTATAACATTAGCTTGGCAAATCTGGTTTGTAAATGCAGTTTACCTTCTTTATATACATCCTCTATCTCATTTCCCTCAGCATCACGTACAAGTGGAAGGTATTTTAATATGTGGTGGCCTCCTTTGCCCAAATACCCTAGCAACAAAGCTTTTTCCCTGACTGCAGGAAACCTTGTACCATCCAGTGCCAGGAGATAATTCTCAAAACTATGAATCCAGTCCTCCCACTCAATCGCTGGATCACCTGGTAGCATCATGAAGGATGGGGGTCTTACAATATATGAGCATATATCCAGTTTTGAGATCTAGCACATAAATAGTGGAATGAAATATGGGCTAATGGATGGGTACTGCAACAATGCCAAGTAGGTGGCAGTGTAACGTCTTGTACAAGCAAAATTGAAGATGAACAATCAATAATGAGCTGAACAGGCAGGTGACGTTAAGCGGTTATAGGTGGGCGGGCACTTGAGTGGATTTGAAGACACAAGTTGGTGCACCATGCAGGTTAACGCTGAAGGGAACGGTCTTTCTTCACGTCGGCATGAACAGGTGAGCGAAACAGCCTAACACTTGTTGACTGCTCGCTTACTGTGCATTTTGGCCTGAAAATAGCAAAGAAATGCAGCGCGTCGGCAGAGCCATGCTGCGCAGCTGTTGCCATGCCCCATACTCACGCAGTTAGATTCTCTGATGTGGAGAGATCTGGAGGCAATGCCAGTCGCCTCGTACTGGCCTGTCAGATATGTGCCTGACTTTGTGATTCGGAGCCATTTGCCTCACACTGAGGGGAGTATACTTGGAGGTAGGACGCGAGAGTTCATGGGCCACTTACACGTCGTGCAGAGTTCATGGGTTGCTTACAGGTCAAAAGGAACATCAAACTCATGCCGAGCAGAGGTTTCTCTGATGTCGGGCTCGTGCATGGCAAATCGTTGCCAAAAATGTAATAATGAAACTCGATGTCTTCACAGGAAACCTTTAAGCACAAGCTTTGTTCCATCAGAGAAAAACCCCACACACAGCTGGGTCAGGCACAGCCAGAAACCGAACTGCCATATTCAAACAATGGAATGTGTCTATGTCATCAATGGAATCCACATACGTCACAGAAACATTGTACAGATCATTACCCAACAACTGACTGGCTAAACACATGTAAGCACCATATAACACAAGGTTGTCAAGACAATGGTGGGAAGTCTGCCAGCCCATCAGGCCAGCAAAGGCTATGATATCCACACCCCTGACAGGAGACCATTTAGCAATGTTAGAAAGCCTCACCTACCTGGCGGATCTCTGTGCTTTCACAGTAACCACCAGTGCAGCGGTTGCTCCAAAGGCCAAGCATGTACTTTTTTGTTATTTCATAATAAACTGCCAAATAGGGAATTTGTGTTTAAAAAACATAAAAAACAGTGACGCATCAGGGTCATTGAATGATTTCCCTGTCTTGCCTAGTGGTCCCAGGCAGAGAAATATAGTAACAGTCACCCTGCTCTAAATAGGGTAGGTGACTGTCCCTATGAACATTTGGCCCAGTAGCAGACAGGCTGTCAGGAAAATGGTTTCTAAAGGTGGAACTAGCAGATGCTCTGCTGCCAGAAGCTAAACAAGGCAGGCATACCTTGAGATATGCGGATGGATGAATTCTCAGTTTATGGTGGTTAGACCACTCTAAATGACTGTATTTAAATTGAACATTTCTAATATAGAAAATGAAAATATCCGAGTGCTCATAGGCACAAACAAACGCTCTCTCTCGGCACTCCCTTATTTAAAAAAATATGGGGCAGCCTGGCTCAATCCTACCGTGCCGACACCCATAGGATTTGGTATGCTTTACCTGCAGAAACAGAAAATATACTATTTACTTGTTTACAAAAACACAAAATATATGATAAAGATAAATACATAGGCCAGATTCACAAACTGCACTTTGCAGTATGTTTTGTGAAAGTACAAAATGTACTACAAATTGCAGTCCACAAACTATGTGCAAAGTTTTATACTTCTGCATTCCCTATACTTTTGTGTGTGGAGCTCTCTGCCCCTACTACGTAGTCTCCGCACATGTAAGTCTAGGTTTTAGTAGTAAGGGAGGGTCTGAAGGGGGTGAGTGGAAAAAGGGGCAGACATACTACAAAGCGGATGGGATTATGGAGGAGTAAAATGGGTTTCGCAAAGGTCAGGGAGGGGTTTATGAAGGGACATCACCCACCCACACCAGAGTAAGCCAATTGAAATACTCCGGGGGTGGAGACACGTAATTTACACTTTTTTTTATTTTATTTTTTTAAGGTCAGGAGGAATTTTATTTAGCAGTTTTTATAGCACCTTTATCTTGGGCTACAAGCCATAAAATACTTGACAAGGTACTTTTGAAAGTAAGCGACAATAACTTAGGTTTTCAGCCGGAATGAAATAGTAATACTTTAGCCCCTTCCACACCAATATTAAACAGCATCTACCTTTTCGCTGTGCCCCCGTGTCACAAAGGAGACTGCCAATGACTTTGCACTACAGGGCCGGTGTGTGCAGATAGGCAGATGTCTTTTTCTTCAGTTGGCAAATGCCAATAACACAGGATTCTAGGTCTATTTTTTAATCTTTGGCTGGGCCCAGCCATAGCACACCCTAGTCCACTTAGGTCGCTAGCTGTAATGCACTTTTTTTCTTTTATAATCTTTTTATTGAAAAATGTGTCAGTCTTGAAACTTTGAACAGGGCATATACAGACACATATTGTGAAAATACATTTCCCCACAATCTGTTGGGTTCATACCTATCAATAAATCTGTGCATAGATTCAATGCCCTGCACCTAGTGGACGGGAAGCAGCGTTTACATTGCATGCGGTACAACGCATGCGATTACAACGTGGTCATTACAATGACCACGTTGTTACAACGCTAACCATTACAAAGCAAATCGTTTCTATGACATGCTGTAGGGGGCGCTCTAAACTAAGGAATAGTATAATTTACTATTCCAACACCTTCCCTACTGTTGCGCACGCTGGAGTTGGAATAGTAAATTATACTATTCCTAAGTCCAGCGCGCCTCCTACAGCAAGTCGTAGAAACAACTTGCGATGTAAGGGTATGCGTTGTAACAACGCGGTCGTTGTAACAACCGTGTTGTAATCGCATGCATTGTACCGCATTCGATGTAACATCGCATATTCCTAGTGGACCATTCCCCCCCTCCGACCTTTTTAGTTCCTCTGTAGGGGAGATACAGATCCCGCCCATGTATGCATTCCACTTCGCGCACTTACGATCCCATTTTCCCGGGCATCCTCTATTTTTTAATGCACCTTTTTCAGCGATCATAGATTGGTCCATGTCCTTCTCCCATCCGCCCAGTGTTGGTGTGTCCTCTGCTCCCCATTTCTGGGCAATATTATGTTTAGCTAAGATCAACCCCAAGGAGACCCAAGATTGTTCTGTGTGGGTTATCTGTGGCCTCCCAAATGTTAAGTAGGCAAAGTTTCGGGGTAGGGACTATCTCCTTGCTGCACACTCTTTGCAATTTCGTTGCTATAGCTTCCCAGTATGGTCTGATAGCAGGACAATCCCATATTATGTGATGGAATGTGCCCTTTCGGGTACAATGGTGAGGCACTCGGAATCCTCCCTTTTTCCCATTTTGACCAATGTCCCTGCGGATAAATAATATCTGTGTAGGATTCTGAGTTGGAGAAGTCTAAGTTTCAGTGGTATAGCTACTTCCCGTGGGGAGGCCAGGGCCTCCTGCCATTCCTCATCCTCAAAGTTACCCACATCTGCCTGCCAGAGTCCTCTCAGCCATGAAAGTGGATCCGGGAGGTTATTTACAAGTTTTTGTTATATCATGGATATGGCCTTCCGAGTCAATGGTTCCGTCAGGAGCCTGTCCTCTAGTGGAGATCCCTCAGGAAAGGTCTCCCCGTCGGGGATTGCAGACATCAAGGCATGTTGTATTTGTAAATAATGAAAGTGTTCAGTGCTTGCCATATTATATTCTGATTGCAGCCTGGCAAATGGAACCACTGCCTCTAGAGTCCAGAGATCTCCGACTGTCGAGATGCCAATTGTGTCCCACTTATCGAAGCCTGGGCAAATACTCAATCTGCCTAATTGTTGTGCTTTCCACAGAGGTGTTGCTTGTGTTATTGTTTTATGCCAGTCTAGCTTCTTAGTCACTTGGTGCCATATTGCTATTGTGTGGGATGTGGGGCCAGTTACGTTTTGACACATGGGAGTCATAATTTACACTATTGTAGTACATTTACACTTGGAGTTTGTGAATACAGAAAAGTAGTAAACTTACTCCAACGTGTAATTTACTCATAAGTGTGTTACCTTTGTGACTCAGGCCCCTTGTTCTTCCAGTATATCTGTTTTGTTCCTTCGCTAGGATCTGGAACTGTAGCTAAAACTGTAGCTACCCCCTCAGCCCTCAGAAAGAAATACTGTAGGTTCCACCAGTAACTTCAGAATTTCCTCTCCTTCATCATTAAAAGGTTCTCTACGTAATCTAAATCATTTTGCGTAATACTGTCATAAACAGAATGAATACATATTATCACTCTATTGTCTTGTTTTTAAATGAAATTCTGCTAAATTTTAATAATTCCTAAACTATGTATTATCTCCTGGGTTTAGACTATTATCCTGCTCATTTTACATACACAATTGATGTGGCTTCTTTAAATTATTTACACCACAAATCACTATGTATTTCTGAACTTGTAAATGTTTGATTTAATAATGTGTATGTACTATAAGCAACTTGACCTGGATACACAGTATTTTCTAGTAACTGCATACTACTTGCTGGTCACTCATCGATGTCAGCCATTACTTATTCACACTCAACGTGCAAATAAATAAATAAATAGTCTAATGATTGGGTATGTACATGAGTGGCAGATTCCAAGTTATGTCAACTAACTTCTGCTGCCACTGTGATAATGCCACAGGGGCAAGTTTACCCCAAGGCATATAAATACCTTTTTGCAAAGTATGGGAGGTTCTCTTGTTTTTGTTGTAACTACATCTCCGGGTCTGGTGGCTTGGTGGACCAATATGTTCACTGTAAGAGCCTGTGTTTGACCTCATGGTCACAGGTTCAAATCCCAGCTGGTCCACTCAGCCTTTCCTTTCATCCTTCTGAGGTTGATAAAATGAGTACCGTTGGGTAACAATTAACCTCTGTTATTCAGAGCTAAGATATCATTCTGGGTGAACGTGCGCTTTACAAATACACATTATGTTAAGCATCAAAATATGGAGTTACTGAGAAATTTAGAAAAATATATAAACTTGGCATATCAAAAGAAAGGAACAGGTACTTGAATCACATAAACTGAAAATCAGTATATATGGCAATATGTGTATATTAATTGCAAATAATTAACTAACATAATCCTTTCTGTAGACTCGCAACAGTACTATTACAGGACTATAAGGCCACCGACCCTCATGTTACATACGAAGAATTACAGACAGACAACATCGCTCCCCATCTTCGCAAGAAACCTCAAAACCTGGCTCTTCGACAGACCCCCTCCTTGATGGATGGAACCTGCACCCCCCCCCACCCCTAGCGCCTTGAGACCCTTACGGGTGAGTAGTCGCGCTTTAACAAACCCCTGATTAATTAATTGAAGAATTACAGACATTTTCGAAGAAAATGAACCACTCAAATAATATTCATATCTTTATTTCATGAATTATGAATAATGCAATCATTCACTGGGGACTGTAAGAATTGTTCATGATAGTTATTTATAACTCGACACAAAAATCATGTTACTCTCTTCAGTCATATTTAATATTTTATAAATATTTTATTTCTGGCTTGTCTCACATCTATATGAATGGGTCTCTTAGAGATTCAACACTTTTTAATGATTTCCTTTCTCATTACCCAAGAGTAAAGTTGACATCTTATCATTAGGGCTGTAGCACTAAAAGTTGTGCATGATAAAGAGATAGAAGCTTCAGAAATTGTTAAGTTTGGGCAAGTTTGGTAAAAGGAGTGACACATGCTTAAAGCGCATGCCTGATTATTCTTGCGTCAATGAAGTAGGGTAACAATGGAAACTAGGTGTGATCAATGAATTAAGAGTATGCACGATTCTCATTATAAGGTACCATTGGAAACAAAAGTCTAATGTGAAATTTGCGGTGCTGGCCTGTTGATATTTCTGAACTCATCACAGAATTGAGTGATTATTTTCTCCGAGCAGTAGGTAGATTTACCCAGATGGGAGTACCACACAAGTGGGAGTAGTGATTGGCAAAGACCCGGACTCACAGTAATGTCTGAACAACATAATTATCCACCAGGTAACAAAGGTGGTTGAGCGGGACTATATTTGAAGGGTGTATGTCCCATGAAACTGTACTTCTGTCATCTTCAAGGTTGGCCCATTGCCCAAATGCTAAAGCAGATCTGCCTGTGGAAAAGGGTCACACTGTCAAGAAAACTACTAGCATTTCTAGGATTTAAATCTGGGTGGTGAGCACAGGGGGCACTGGTAGATCTTTTAGAGAAATGTTGGAATGGGTAAGGGGGTTCAGGTGACACCTTCCGTGCTGGAGAAAGGGTTTCCGAGAAGTATCTTCTTTGTGGGCTGATACCACATACCCCTCCTCCACTTGCCCAGGCAAAAATGGTTGGGCAGAATGGAAAATTGGCTGCTCTGCCTTTTTCTCATCAATTTGTACAGATTTTGTTAAAAAAGATGTTGAGTAAAAGAAAATTAATTTTGATGGACCTCCCCTGCTTAGACAATGGAACTGCACCCTGTGATTCTTGCTGCAGGAACATCCCATTAATAATGGTCATTTCACATTTTGGCTAGCACCTTTCTTGCATGGGGAAATGTTAATGTTGAAATGTTGTCCAGATTACTATTCTCTTACTATCTCAATTAATTTTTATCCCAAGAATTGATATTTCATTGACTATGGTTTTGTTTTGGTAATTTCACTTGCCACAATGGCCATAGCAGAGATAATATTTTGGGATATTTGAAGGCCAAGTGGATGTGTTGCAGGTCAACTGAACTGAAAGAATGCATCTTTTATGGTAGATTAAAAGGCCCAACGCATGCCGTTTTTCAATGATTTCAAATGTAAAGACCCCACATGAATGCCCTATCAACAAGGGACACTCAGCACTACTAGGCATGTGATTTTGGATCATGCCCCCCAACAATGTCAAATTGAACATATTACTGGACCACATTGTACACAACTTGGTTTAAATAGACCATACCAAGGAACCAATATTTAAGTCCACAGGACAAATATAATATAATGAAATATGAAAAGGGTAACAATCTTACTTTTCCAACATTGCCTTTTGTTTCTTTGTGGCAGTGATACAATTCCCAGGCAGAAACCAGTAGTCACCATTCTATGTATAGCAAAAGCTGCACCCCTGAGCAACAACGCAAGGTTCGTCCTGAACCTCTCATGCCTTCTCCAGCTTTTGCAGGGTATGAAATCTAGGCTCAAACCTCATTTCCTTTGTTGCCACAACACCAGAAAATCAGTGAACAAGTCTCCCAGTGCAATCCATAAATCAATGGGTAATAAACATATGCATAGTTTACAAGAGGTAGGAGCTTGACCACCTGCTTGCGACCCAGGAGGACACATTGATTTTTAGTATTATTGCACAGAATCTCATCTTGCACAAGGTTCATGTCCAGTAACACTCTAGTCATTCATAGTTCAAATATATCTTTCTTTCCCTGCATACGTTGTAACGCTCCCCAAACAAGTGGCAAAAAGGGGTTGAATCTGGAGGATTGATTCTGAATAATTGCCCATGCAGGAAATAATAAGGTAAAATGAATGCTAATTACTCTGAGCAGATCGCTAAAATATAAACTGTCAATAGATTTTCCTACAAAGCCTCAACTTTAAGGACGTTTTGCCAGCTGCCTTCTGAAGCCTGTATAATCCATTTCAAGTTCTTGCCATGCTTTATTAGTTAACATACACCTTGAAGCAAGCAGCGTGCCTAGAAATATTCACAGTCACTACAACAATGAAAGGGCTGCACTCTTTAGAATGAAAGATTCACAAAAATAATCGGGAGCAGGAACCTGTCAGGATCATTTGACCATTCAGTTAGGAACAACTATGAGAAAAATACGACTCAAGCTAAATGCGAACAGTTTCAAATTGATCATTTTATTCTGAAATTCAGAGCAGCATCTGAGAATCAGGTGGTAAAACCGTACGGGACAACACCATTTCCACATTGTCATGGTATTAACCCAATCAGTTTTACTCTCCGACGGTGCTTAATTAATTTGTAAAAGAATAAGTGCCAGGACCCACAGTTTTGTTCAGTAGCCTATGAGTGGCACTACCGCTGGTCGGGGTGCTAAATACCAAGGCTGTGTAGTCTTGATTCCACTTCATGCCTCTTTAATCCACTACCAGACACTCCATGCCCCTTCATTGTACTCTAACAAGTTCTCTTTCATCCCTGCTATCTCCCTTTGTCACTCTTTTCCCGTCTTTCGCTTCCTCCTTCTTTCCCCCATTGTGTTTTCTGTCTCTTTCTCTGGGTCAAAGTTTGTTGAGGAAAAATAAGTGCCAGTCCCCATCACTGAGTGCAGGTGGCCTCACTTGCATCCACCAGATCAAATTAAGAACTGCTTTCCAATCACTTGTTTCCCAGGTCGAGATAAGGAATGGAGTGCAGTTTTGGTTTTATCACATCCAGCACTCCATTCCGACATACAGGGACTTAACGAGGGGATAATACTATTTCATCCAAATTTTACAATTACCACCAGACTCTGAGAGAGCTTTTGTATCTGCTTTCCTTTAATATCTATGGAGATTCTTAAAGGTGGTAGAGCAGATGTGACTGCTGAATGGTCATTCACATACACAAGAAGAGGTATCATTAAGAACAAGCATTTGCAATGCAATCGGTCTTTCCTTTGGGACCTTATATGTATTTTGCTATGCTGCACATTAGCCTGGGTGCTGAAACATCTACTGTTCTTTAACATGGAGGGAAAGTAAGCACCAAACCAGGGGGAAATGGTATAGTCCAAAGCTCTGTTTTTGATATAAAATCAGGGCCTTCGGTGGTCATATCACTGAAAATACAAGATTTGAAAAAAATATTATTGTCTGCGGGTGCTCGTGGAAGACAATTTCTATGGACTGGAATCTAGAGAATGCTAAAGGGATTCTGGTATTTTACTGACCTCTGCTGGTCATTTTCTATCAAGAAAGCTAAATAGAGGCAGTTGCCAGAAAATTAAAAAAAGAAAGTCCCTCAGCAGAAAGCAATTCTGGTATTTTACTGACCTCTACTGGTCGTTTTCAATCAAGACAGTTAAATAGAGGCAGTTGACGAAGCAGAAAGCAATTCTGGTATTTTACTGACCTCTACTGGTCGTTTTCTATCAAGACAGTTAAATAGAGGCAGTTGAACAGAAACAAAAGTCCCTAAGCGGAAGCAGACAAGTCCTAGGGCTGATCTCCAGAGCCCACAAAGTACCTACACATATAAGAATATACTTAAGTATATACAACAGGTCTCGAATGCTCGACCTAAAAAGGGCTGTGAAAGAGTGAGAAAAATGAAGAGCGATATAACGTGACAAAAAACTAGGGCAGTAACGAGTAATCTGATGGTATTGAGTAATCAGAGATGTTTTAGAAAGGAATTTATAGATACATTGCAATTTCGTTAAAAAAACAGAGGGCCTCATTTATGTGATTTTGCCGTAGGGCAGTGCAGCAGGCCTTCCTGCTGCCCTGCTCTACGGCAAAAGAAAAGGGCAGGAATGCACTGTATCTATGAGATATGGCGTATTCCTGTCCTTTTCCCCTGCGCCGGCGCACAATAGGCTGCCATACGCCAGCGCAGGCACCTTTGCACCATGGTGCAAGGGTGCCTTCTTTGAGGGGATGATTGTTTTTGTGCAGGAAGGGAAACCTTCCATGCACAAAAACAATCACAAGAGGCTTTTTCCTTTTTCTATGTGTGCTGCATAATGCAGCACTCATAAAAAAAGGAAAAACGAGGAGAAATAAAGATATTTCTCCTCATTGTGCCTCAGGCGTAAGTTTCTGGTGCTGCCTCAGATTTACGATTTCTCGTAAATCTGGGGCAGTGTCAAAATGCCATGGATGTTGCTGGGAACGCCCCCAGCAGCACCCATTGCACGTCCCTTTAATGCAGAAAACTGTGTTAAAAGGTACAATATTTACGAGGCAGCATTAAGTCAAAAAAAGTGGCTTAGTGCTGCCTCGTAAATATTGAGCAAGATCCTGCGCCACGGAACGTCACAAAAAGTGACGTTCCAACGGTGCAAGGAGCCTCATAAATGAGGCCCAGAGAATTTATGTGAAGCTTCATATATTACAGGGGCTATTACTTTCAAGGTATTTCTATCGTCCTGTAAATCAAAATGCAACAAAGAGAACAGCTGGAGCATATCTTTAATGAACCATTTTAAGACACAGAAGCTGTGAGAATCAGGTTCTGAAAGGGTTCTTCGGATTCTTTTATTCACGAAGCTCCACAGGTAGATCCGAATGGATGCAGGTGAAACGTGCATTTTTGTCTAAGAAATAGGAATGCTGTCTCCATTAGGACAAGGGGTGGAGAGAGAGATGTCTCAACAGGATCAGGCAAAGAATGGAGCAGGCAGGGGTTCGTCGTACAGCCGCTGTGCTTCAGATCCCTTTTGGAAAATAGATACTTAATGTGCCTTGAGTAAAAATGAATATGATACAAATTGTATATGTAAATCGCACAAACCTACATTAAATGTAAGATTATACTTCTGACTGAGTTTCCAAACCTGCTCGCACTGACCAACCTCGTGATTCTGTTCAGTAAATTGGAGTTTTCATAGTTGATCAGTGCACAAATATTGTCCTCTTTTGTCCTATTCAACAACTCAAACCTCGTACAGTTGGACGGTCTACAAAAAAGTCACAGAAAAAAGATCAATAGGACTGACAATGATCTTAAAACATAAAAGGTTCTAGCATGGTTGGTTTATGCTGAGTTTATGACAACCAGCATTACCTATCAGGACCGAATTAACATCTCTCTCTTTCGATGCAAATAAAAAGATCTCAATCCTGCTACATCCCACTAACCCACTGCTAAATTCAGACGGACGTGTTTAACATATAATTCATAGCATCTACTCTGCAGTAGCATTGTACACACAGTCGGATAATTAGTTATGTTAAATTAATGAGCGAAAATCATGTCTCCTAATAGTTTAAAGATTTAGGGTCAGATGTACTAAGGTTTTTTGCGGGCGCAAATGGGTTTTAGACCCTTTTGCGCCCGCAAAAAACCTGTGGTCCATGTACTAATCCTATTTTGCGAGTCGTAAATCAATTTGCGACTCGCAAAATAGGATTAGCGACTCGCAATTGGGAAGGGGCTTTCCAAGTGCGTCCCTTCCTAATAGCGACTCCTTAAGCTATGTATGACTGTTTTTCGACCGCAATTGCGGTCGCAAAACAGTCGCAGTTTATCACCCTTCACTAAAGGGTGGTAAACCACTCGCAAACGGGAAGGGGTCCCCAAGGGACACCTTCCCCTTTATGAGTGGCTCTCTAAATATTTTTAAGGGCGGGCAGTGGTCCCAGGGACCACTGCCTGCCCTTAAAAAATGAAACTGCAAAGTTTCACAGAAGGGTGGTAAACCACTCCAAATGGGAAGGGGTCCACAGGAGACCCCTTTCCCTTTGTGAGTGGCCTGCCTGCCCTTAAAAAATGAAACTGAAAAGTTTCATTTTTACTTTTTTAAATGCATCCCATTTTTCTTTAAGGAAAACGGGCTGCATTTAAAAAAAAAAAAAAATCTGCTTTATTTAAAAGCAGTCCCAGACATGGTGGTCTGCTGACCTCAGTAGGCCACCATCCCTGGGAGTGCCAGCCATTCCCAATGAGGTCGCAAATTGCGCTTGCCTCATTAATATGCATGAGGCATGCAGTTTGCGACCCCATTGGGAGTCACAAGACAGTGTCTCAGACACTGTTGTGCATCCCAATTTGCTAGTCGCAATTTGCTACTTCTATTCCAATTAGTGATATTCTAATATGATGTAAATAAATACAACAAGATCTTCAACCACAGTAAACAATGGACTGCCTTATCCCGTAACATCCTCATCAAAATTGCCATTGCTTTTAATTCATCATAGCGTCAAACTTAAAAAGTACAAAACTACTACAGACCTCAAATGGACATCCTAGAGAGGCAATCCTTCACAGGCCATCTTAAACTAAACATATGATCCATCGAAGAGCAAACAACTGCTTGTATATTTTAGCATGTCCCAAGCAAGATCTAGACCTGTCAGTCTTAGAGTGGTCTTCCCCCCAACGTTTTGCCTTCCTCCTCCATTTCTTCTGACCTTGTTTTTGCTGGCCTTAGGACCAGAGCCAGTTATAAGTTCCTAGTAAAGTGGTACTACATGTACCCAGGGCCTGAAAATTAAATGCTATTAGTGGGCATACAGCACTGACTGTGCCACCCACTTAAGTAGCCCTTTGAACATGTCTCAAGCCTGCCATTGCAGAGCCTCTGTTTGCAGTTTTAAACTGCCATTTCCACCTGACAAAATAACCCTTTTGCCAGACCCAAACCTTTGTTTTTAATACATATAAGTCACCCTTAGCGTAGGCCCCTAGGGAAGGCGAAAAGTGCTGTGGCAACAAATGATGGACGGAATGCTGAATGAATCAAACATTCACCCCCAGTCAAGAGATCTGGGTTCGGGCTGGTCTGTTCTCATGGGGAGAAAGGTCAAGACTGATTTGCATATGGCTGGGTTTAAACTGGAACGGCATGGGGAGCAAAACAACGATGTATTAAGGCCCAGATAGCTGGACTGGGGTGAATGTTTGACATTGTTCAAAATTCTGTCCATCAATTGTTCTTTTTGCATTTGTCACCCCGAGTGGGACTGGTATGTCCAGACGTGTGTCCCGTGCTCTCCATGCCACTGGAGTCAAGCTAGCCTGGCTGATGAGGGATGAAACCCTGAAACCGGTCCCAAGAAGTTTGTTTCCGGTCCAGGGAGGACCTGGCCTGGCAGTTCCGGCTGGACTGTTCCCATGGGGAGCAGGGTCAAGACTGATTTGCATATAGCTGGGTTTAAACTGGAATGTCATGGGGAACAAAAAAATGAATTTCGGCCCAGACCGCTGTACTGGGGTGAGTGTTTGACATTGTTCAACATTCTGTCCATCAATTGTTGATTTTGTATTTTACGTTTAGAAAGTTAGCATTTTTCTGCCTTATCGATTTAGAGTCTGCACCTTTCTCTGGTCATATGACAGGGTGTAGCTGATAGTTGAATTTTGTGTATTCCTCCTACACAGCCACACACAATAGGCAGCTTAGGTCTGCCTGGATGGACCATCACTGGCAGGATGGGACGGAGGAGCTGGGCACAGTCCAAATTACACCTGAATAGGCTATGTAGTGCCTCCACACAAAGGACTGCACACACCCTGTAGTTAGTCTGGAGCCAGGACAGGGGAAGCAGAATGCCTGGGGACTTCAAAGGGAAACCTCAAGAAGCTTCTCCCCCACTTCAAAGGCACAACTGGGTATAAATACTGGACCTCAGACTCCACCACTTCATTACACTGCTATACCTGTGGATACTCTGCCAGGAAGGACTGCTGTGCTGCTGAAGGACTGTCACTCTGCTGGACTGAATTCTGCTGCACTGCATTCTGTTGGGCTCCTGCTTTGCTGTGCTGACCTGCTGCCCTCATGCCTGGGTGAGAAGGACTGGACCTGCATCTCTTGAACCCAGAACGCAGAGTGACTCCAAGGGCTAGTTGGCTGGTCTTCTGATCTTAAGCCTCAGGGAGAAAACAGGCTTCCAACAGCCTAGCATCTGCACCTGGACTCTGCCATCTGTGAGTTTACCCTGACATGTGGTGCCACCCCAGTCCTGGACCTTGGAAGTGGGTTTAAGGTGCTTTAACAGCCTCTGTGGGTCCAGCGAAACTGACGCATCTCCTCTGCTACTCGGCGCAACCCCAAAGAGAACTGACACATTTCTGCTGCTGTGTGGATTGGACCCGTCGCAAAGACCTGCATCCTGCAACGCCTTCGGTACCACCACTATGCGTTGCACCCTCTGCGCAGGACCGCACATCCCTCATTGACGGCAGCCTCAACTATGATGCCAGACTCTGCAGTTCAGCCTCGCGGCTCTTCGGAACCAACGCATCGCCACAACTGAACGCCGCATCCTCGACGCTGTACTTATCATCACAAGCCCCGTTGACTAGTAACCAAATTTCTTAGGGCAAGTAAGCTCCATATCACATCACATGATTTAGACATCACGTCCATAACATAATTCAGGCTAACAGATAAGTCCTCCACACTATTTGACATTCTAAAGGCCTGACTTCGCAAACCAGAATATGCAAATCATACATTGACTGGTTTGCGAACAGGGATGTCATTTGTGGTGTGATCTATTAACAACGAGGTTACATTGCACACTGTCCATTTCCAGAGGGAGGCAAAATTATCTACCAAAGGCACATTAATTAGTAAGGTCCCTATTTGCGACCACATGATTGGCTGTGAATACAGGTATGGTGGCATGCAAGGGAAAGCAGATCTTCATCTCCTCAATTGCATATCGAAATGAAAAACTTTCTTATTAGGTGCTTGTGGCCCAAAAATGGGTAGGTGCTGCTTTAAAAACATGTTTGCCGTTTGGGAAGACATCAGTGAGAACAAGCAGTGGTCTCCCGGATGTCTGCCTGCACCCCTCTGGTCGTCCAGATGATTCACAAACCTAAAGCTGTCCCAGGACAGCTTCCCCTTTGCAAATCAGATACCACTCTAACTCTGGTGTTCGCATCTAGACAATGGTTTACAACTGCCATCGTGGTCACAAACCATTGATCCACAATTAGCGAGGATGCCCATTTCACTCTCCCTCCTAATTGCAATTCGTAATGAATTGCAAAAGGCATTTTGCAAGACAGAAAGGCTTCTTAGACTCTCAAAATGTCTTTTAGACATTTCATTCTTTCATTTTGTGGTCGCATGGCCTGTGATTTTGTGATTCACAAGCTTTTCAGGCACAGAACTGCAATGATACATCGGGCCCTAGTTACTAATAAATGTTTTACAAAAGGCATCACTTAGAAAAAGTCTTCTTTTTATCTTCCTATCAGGCTTTTAGCTTAAGTGCAGCAGTTGGAGTGTGGTTGTGCAAGATCCCAGCTGTAAATTGTTGGCCTCCCTCCCTAGTAAACTTGTGGATTCACTCCTTATTCAAAGCTGGGCAAACATTAGGATTCTGAGTGAAGTTTTAAGGGCTGAGTCTCGGCGGGATCGTCCTATAACGGTTGGCACATCCACCACAGGGCTGTCATTCTATGAAAGTTGGAAGGCCCACCCATTTGATGCCAGGCTTTGCTCTATTCATTTTCCTGCACAGTACTGATATTTGCAGCCTTGGGAGGGGGAAAGAATTTACATTTCTGATGCATCAGTAATATTCCCTTTTTTATTTTATAGACACAAAAATAATGCTACCCTGGCAACCACGACATGGACCCATTCGGAATGACTGTATTGATAACAGTGCTCCTGTCTAGTAAGTGGCAGTACGTTCACCAAAGCCATCTACGTCAAGCAGGCAGAGGATCACTAGATTGGGTGTTTGGTCCTCTCTGGTGGGGTAGAGGTCAGAGTTTCCATCATAGCAGGAAACTGGCGCGCCAACCATACAGCTTTATAAGAAAGGCCTAAGTGCAATAAGTGAATAAGTGAACAGTTACTATGCAGAATGTGGACCGCACTCCGCACGGTCTTGATAATGGTAACTCTGGACTCATACATCTTTCAGGTGTATGGAATCCATCCATTGTGTGACTGTTCTTCTCACACTCGCAGTTTACATGGAAATGCAATGTACTAAGCTGAAATAGACCTGCCAAATTCTTATCATTGTCCATTAGCCACATCTTAAATATTTAAACCCATATTGCTGTAATTATCAAACATACATATAGAATCAAACCATCCATCATGATTGAAGCATTTGACACCTTTTTGGAGCCATGTTCTTGACTTACCCTGATAAAGGTAAATTAATTCTAGTATGTATGTCCAAGAATATGCGCACCACTAAAAAAGGAGTCCAGTGCTCAGCAGAAAGCAGAAACATATTTAGCCATGTTGCCCATTCATTGTTTGACTACACTGGCTGGCATTTAAAATGAGAATTTATGTCAAAGTCTTCAACATCACATGCAGCCCTTTATCACAAACCAATTGGCCTCCATATTTGAAAAATTCATCTTTGCAGAAGGCACATAGACCAATCTAATCTCATTTTACCACAAACCTCTTTCTTCCACTACACTACTTTAGACTCTCACCATATTTGACCACCTTCCCTAAGACAGTTAAGAAAGCAAATGTAATCTGAAAACTAGCTTACTTCCTCTATTATACATGACCACACTTCTCCCTGTTGATTTATTCCACCATTTTAATTGCGACATGTAAAGCGCTCTTTTATTTCTTTTTATGGTTTGCTAAAATACTTCTACTAATAGAACAGATTCCAGCATCAATTGCATAGAAGTAGACAGGGAGCAAATATAGGGCCAATCAGAGGTCATCACATCTTTTACAGACCTCCTCAGCACAAGTCTGGAACGTGCTTGAGGGCCGCGTCGATGCTGGGCCGTCCCCAGAAAGACAGGGAGGGATGGGAGATTATTGGGGCAGTTAAAAAATAACACCTTTTCAGAACTGAAAAATGGGATATTTAGGAGAAGAAACGGGGGGAATGTATTTCCCCAATTGGCTTATGTTCAAACCGAAGTGATTTTAGGTGGGGGACTCCTAATATAAATCCATTTTTGGCTTAAAAAATCTGGAGTCTCCCGCTTGAATCGGGTCTATAGGAAAAAACACCCAGAATCAGAAAACAAAGTTGCTTGGTTAGTAAAAATGACAGAAAAAAACTGAACTCAGTCAGCTATTTCACTGCTGCTCTTTCCCAGAGGAATGTCTATAGGACGCAAGAAGATGTCTGCCGGGCCACCAGAGGCCCGCGGGCCGTACTTTGAGGGCCACCACTGATTTAGCAAATCGTCCTCTGCCACAAGCTAGCCAGGAAATAACCTCACCTAGCACAGTCCCAGAGACTCTCCCTCTCCAGACTTCTGTGATAACATATGCTCATTTTGAAAGAATATTCATTGCCTTTGGCATCAACAGTTTCACAGTTTGAGAGCACCCTGTACGTAGAGCACTCTGTGCACTCAGAAATACTGATAATCGAGGCGGGCTGTACCTCCAGTATGTGGTATTCTTGTACTATTAATAACTTTCCTGTGAAGAATGAGGAATTATATTGGCAAACAGTGTTTCCATTAGTTTGTCACGATAATCCCTCACTTCCAGGTCCATTTTCCATGGGCATTTTCCCAGATTCATCGTGCATGGTGAAAAACTCACTGGTGCAGTTTTTCAGCAGCACTTGTAATTTTGATTTTGGTGAAAACTTCAGTTTGCAACTGAATCGGTACTACAACAAAACATGTAATGGGTAGACCCAGGAGAAATTTCTGGTACAACGGTGCAAACTAGGATAATTTCACTAATTTCTATGTACTGATGTTTATGCGGAATTCCCAAATTACACCATTAGGCAACGCTCACAGGAAAATGTTCCCACAGGATTCCGGGAACAATGCGAATGACCAGAAGCAGCTGTTGTTCACAGCACTTGTGTTTTTTGTGCTATTTTTTTATATCGCAGAATGCATCATCGAGTCTAACTTAGACGCAATGACATATTTGGTGCTAAAATATCCGTTTTTGCATTACAAGTAATTTCCCTTAATGTTGAGTCATTTTTGTAGAATTTTGCAAAAGCAAACTATGGAAATTTCACACACCCCCAGTAATGAGGATCCTTGCCTCTCATGAAAGTTAAAAGCGACCAGTCAGTGTAACAAATGTAGCAGTGTTTTTAACTTTGTCTATAAACTATTTTAAGTTTATACACAAACTAGAACAAATGGCAGATGTTTGGCTTCACAACAAAATATTATTTTTGCACGGTTGAAAAAGTTATGTTTTTCGAGTTCATAATGGGTCCTAGCCACTTTTAAGAAATTCCTGCAAACATTCGACTGTTTTGATCATGTTTTCTGTGCCAAATGTCCTTTTTGCGACTGTCAGAAATAAGTTTTTAAGCAAACTCCTTCTGATAGGAGCTGGGGATGTGTATCTGCGTGCTGAATAGCCTTTTCGTCTCCCACTTATCCAAATATTGATCTCTATACTGTGATTTAATTTTTTGTAATGTGAACATCTGAAACCAGGTCACGTTAGTATTGACATAACTCAACGTGATATTAATACATATGCTTAATAGCTTCTCTCATTTCGGCAAAATAAAAAATAATCTATTAATATGTCATGAAGGCATACTTCCCAGACATGGTTGTTTATTATAAATATGAAAATTATAGAGATATCAGCATAGAAACTAACGCCTTCTGAATGTTGTTTAGTATATTATTTCTGGAAATATTTTTACTTTTAAATGCAAAATAATTTTGAACAAGCATGATGTTATAATCTCTTCAAAAGGAACGTTAAATAAAAGAACTCCATATAAAATGAGTTAAGTAGATACGCATGCTATTCAATGTAAATAAATCCGAAGCCTGTGTTAGCAGTAGCTATAAGGACACTTTAACATTTTAGCCCCTTTGTCAGCATTCCATTTTCCATCCTCTAGAATACAACATTCGATTAACATGATAAGGAATAATAGTACAATTTTCAAGTCGAACTAGTTCGTTTTTAGGTCTCGCCTGAGCCAGCGCATGCGCTGCACTGGCGAGACTTTTAGTAAGAGGCTTTTCAGAGTGCTACCCACAGGCTTTTGCTGGCCTCCAGCTTGCGTTCACGATCGCGTGCACGCGCGATCAGGCGCCATCTGGCTTACCTCGCCATCTGGCTTCCCACCCTTACACTCGCAGCGGCTTTCATCGCTCGCGATTACTTTCACTTTCGCGGCCACGCGGCCGTGTCACTTTCACGGCTGCGCGGCCAATGCTTGTTGTGTTAGCAGCTTATTTACACAGCCTAGTCATTACTCACTGTTATGGATGCTCAACAAAACCACTAATTCAATTCAGCTTTTCTTGACTCTCCATTTCCCCACTCCTCCAATGAAACTCATAATCCCAGCCTTGCATTTTTACGTTATAGTCACATAGCTAAATAGAATCTGTCTCCTTGCTTTATTCAAAAATATTCCTCGGCTTCCTTGCTCCCCTCTTCTGTTCAACATACCACTATGTTCATCCATAGAAGAGAGTTTTTTTTCTTTTTCATTAACTGCCCCAGCAACATGTTTGGATCATATATAATGCAGCACTCACTTGTATTGCCTTATTTTTCAGACTTCTAGGCTGAACTTCAAAGACTGGCTCGCTAAACCGAGCTCCCTCTCCCCCAATGCCCTTGTTTCTAATTAAAATCGGTACAACTGCTACCGCGCTTTATATTTGGCATATATTTGGCAGCCGCGTGCTTTTGCTGCCTGTCAACATTGTTTTACAGAAACAAGCTCCCTTTAAGGGAAGCGCGGCACCCGATCCCCATCGCATGCTCCCTGGACATGCCCATCCAGAGGAGAGGCATGTATATGTAATTCACAGAACAATTGTTGGTCGTGTAGACAAGAAACCCTGTAACTGTTTATATTTCACCTTATCTGGATGTAACCCTCACATGGCAGACTAGTTGCACCCCCATTCACTTTCGGGTTTCTAGCACATGATTAATCAAGGATGGGGAGTCTGTTTTCAGTTTCCATCACTCTAAACGTGCCGCGTAACCTTGCGTTACTTAATAATATCACCTACAATCCCAGTTTTCATTCACCACCAGGCTGTGCGCACGCGTTCGGTCTCGGGATTCATTCATTTTTCAGTAAGTGTGGGTTATTTATTCCTTAACCCCAATTTTTTTTTCTCTCATTGTTGGCATGTACTGATTTCCTGCAAACTTCTTGGCTGTTCTAGTCGGTTTCGGACCTGCTCTACTACCGCGATGAGCACAACGAGGGTGACAGGGCTTTGGGGGCTGGGGTTGGGGGCACTGGCGCTTGGGGGCAAATAAATAGGGCAGTTTTGCACTTCCCAGTAGCACCTGCAATATTACACTACAGTTAACTTGATAACAGAGAAGGAATCATGACAACAGTGAAATGGACTCTCAGTCCAACCCTATGATCTTTGAGCAGAACAAAATGTTTTGTTTAGATCTCTATGTTTGTAATCTGTCTCTGGTAACGGTGTCAGTTTCCAAGAAAGTATCTCTTAACTGTTAGCACTTGGACTACGTGTGCATTTCACATTAAGGTATTGTAAAAGCTATTAAACATAATGGGTGTAGAAACTTTGACAATGAACTGTTTTTTCCCCCTGAAAAGCAGCCATTTCATTTTGCATTTAAAGTGTATGGTCGCCAACTCTGCTGCACCTGCTTGTGTTGCACTGTCTGTACCTAAGATGGTGTATATTTTCTTGCAGTACACGTAATTCTTCTGTTGAATAACAAGTAAGTTGGTATCACATTATACGATTTGCATTGGTAAATACTTTTTTTGCATTTACATTTGCAGTAATAATTGATCTCTGTTGGGTAACTCTCTCCTACCAATGTATTCCTTAACCTCTTTCGCCTATTCATTCCCCCGAACAAATATCTTTATTTTTAGTGGCATAGTGTGTTAGCCTGTATAAGGTTATACGTTTGTCACCTTTTATTGTATTCAACTCCTACAATATAGAATAGTGCAAAAGCAACTTCTTTTGCACATCCCTCACTGGTCTTTAAATAGTAACTAACGTGATGACATTTTTTTGCCAATGATCTTAGGACGTTTTCTTATAACAAGCTTTATATGCTTTCACCTGATGCATGCTGGAAATTGTAGTGTGACACAGGCTTTCTTTGTAAACCTCTGTTACACGGAAGGTTTTATTGGTATCACATTACACAGGTTGTACGTGATTGATGGCATGTTAGAAGCATGTCTGCAAACCATTAGCAGTGCTGACAGAATTAACTTGTGGACACAGGTTCCTTTACTCTATCCTGCATGTTGAACTCCCCCGCCTTACAGAAGCAACAGTAAATCTTGTAGCACCCAGGATAATGTGCTGCATGCCTAAATACTTATAAGGTCCCAAAGGCAAGACATCTAGTCTTGATTCCACCTTATCCCTCCTTTTTCTACCAACCTGCACTTCCTGTCTCTTTCTCTCTGTTCTTTTTCACCCCTGATTTCCACTGTTTCCTCTCCATCCTCTTTTTCTTCCTTTCTCTTTAAATAGGTCAAATAATCACTCCACAACAAACAAACAAAAAAAGCATTGGCATAGCCAATAGGTCTCGCCTTTGGGACCTTATAAGTGTTTAGTTATCCAGCACAATGTCCTTGGTGCAACAACATCAAGTGTTGCATGGCTAAACACTTATAAGGTCCCAAAGGCGAGACCCATTGGCTATGCCAATGCTTGTTCAAATATGTTGGTTTTCTCAATATAGGGGCTTCCAGAGCACCCTCATTGCCTTAACGAGGTAACTGGTTAGTGTGGACTATGGTGGTAAACTTGGTGGTAAATCCTTGGCCTTTTGACTGATTTTACTGGGCAGCAGCGTGGCTCGAAAATGTTCAGTAAACAGCTTGACAGTCAAGTATCATTTTTTTCGGAGTGATGTGAGTCTGGGATTTGCATGGCAGTTGCACAGGAATCCTGGGTTCCCGGGATCTCCCAAACATTAATTTGCATAACTTTCATTCAAGTTTCCAAGTAGTTTTTGATCAAGTGGGCTACCATTCGATTAGCTTCATATTGAGGAGCAGGAGAGGGGGGCATGTTTTATCTGGAGGGCTGTTGGTTCAATAGCACAAGGGGCTGACTACTGAGTTTATAAAATGTCTACAGCTAAATTCCAGATTATTAAATTGGGGGAAGTGTTCCACCAGGTACATGATCTAATATCTTGCTAGTCTAAAACTAATTTTCAACTACAAAACCGAGGGTTAACCTTTGGTGGTGTAGGCACCAAACAGCAGGCTTTCCCCCAAGAGCAGGGTGTGTTAAATATTTAAGCAGCACCACTAGGTAAGTAATTAAAGTTGTATTGTGCTCTTGATTAATAAATACATTTATTGTTTTCCTTCAGAAAGACTAATACTGAGGGGCATATTTACAAGCCCCTTGCCACACTTTTGCACCGCCATTACATCACTTTTGTGACGCAGTGGCAGCATAAACAATGCACCACTTTGTGATACATTTACAAAGTGACGCATCTAGGGAGATGGAAAGCCCTGCGCCACATTATACCTGCATCAGGTATAATGTATGCAGGGTGGGAGTTCCAACATAGGAAAGCCTCGTAAAAATGAAGCAGTGAAATCTACAATATTTCACTGCGCCACTTCTACGACGCCACTGCGTCAAAACCTTACACCTGCTTGAAGCAGGCGTAAGGAGTGAGGCAGCACAATAGGTAGAGGCCTTCCTGAGCATTGCTGGAGTTGCATCGTGCTTGCAACACGACTCCAGCAATGCGTGACCTTTCCGCCAACAGATGCATGACGCATCTGTCAATCCTTGCGCCATGGTGCGCCGCATTGTAAATGCGACGCATCCATGGTGGCGCAAGGGTTTCTTGCATGGCGCAAGGAAACTGACGCATCTCTGCTATAACGCAGAGATGTGTCAGTTTCTTGTAAATCTGCCCCTAAATATCTAATAGCAATGCTATGCTTCTATTGGGCATGAGAACAGCTGCAAAAATGGCCTCATCGACACACAAGGTTCAGAAGTGACCCTTGCCTTGTGCCTTGATTAGCCCAATCACTGATGTGGAACAGGGGAAAGTAGCCTGAGGGTGGGGAGGTGCTGAAAAGCGACACATCCTTTTATGAATGATGGATGCACTGTTATTGCAGTACACTACCACAAAATCCACCCATGTTTTGCAGGACTGTGGTTGTTGCCCATCCTTCAGTACATATCCAAGAGTGCCTTTGATCACCAGCCATTTGCCTACTGTCCACAACATTTTTAAAGTATTTTAAAGGGGATTTCCCAGGAGTGAAACAACCCAAAAAGAAATACATTACTCTCTGATGAAAAGGTATCCCTAAGGGGTGTAAATCAAACATTTACACCGCTTTTTTTTTCTTTTCTACCTAATTCTCAGAAAGACTAGCAAGTACGTAAAGATTCAATGTGTATTTAATTCTGGTCTGGAACATAACAGTTCCCTCTTTTAAAAATTAGTTCTTCTAAGGGGGTGACTTTTTCCTCAATAAATTACCCTGAAATACCTACACCTTTGGATAGATTTCTGTCATCTTGAGTAAAATCTACACACACGAGCTTGCACCACTAGGCACTGAAATCTAGAAAATGAAGATAAAAACATTCAGACCTAACCAGTCTACTTCATGTAGCACTTTGTGCTATGCCTTTGGCCTTCAGTGAACTTTATGCTTTCGTGCTTTTACTATGCAATCCTACATGCATAGTTGCTAGAGCCACTAAAAGTAGGCAGTAGAGATATGCCAAATGAAGTGACTGGGATGACTGTGCAGCTAGTGAAGGCACATTATAGAGCTCATTCTCGAGCAATATTGCCTGGCTAATTTGACATTTTAAGATAGATATTGATAAAATAGCATGTATCCAAATTAAAGAAAAGATACACATTCAGCAGATCCAATTCTACATGTTATACAACAACTATTACAAAAACAACAATTGATGGACAGAATGCAGAACAAAGTCATACATTCACCCAGTACAGTGATCTGGGCCTAAATCCATCGTTTTTTTGCTCACCATGCCATTCCAGTTTGAACCCAGCCATATGCAAATCAGTCTTGACCCTGTGCCCAATGGGAACAGTCCAGCCCGAACTGCCAGGCCAGGTCCTCCCTGGACTGGAAACAAGCATCCTAGGACCGGTTTCGGGGTTTCACCCCTCTTCAGCCAGGATAGCTTGACTCCAGTGGCATGGAGAGCACGGGACCCATGATGGATTTAACCAAGATCTTTTGACTGGGGGAGAATGTTTGCATTGTCAGCATTCCGTCCATCATTTGTTTGCTGTAACACTTTTCGCCCTAAGTGGGATGAGTATGCCCAGACGTGGGTCCCTTGCTCACTGTGCCACTGGATTCAAGCTAGCCTGGCTGAAGAAGGGTGACATACCCTGAAACCGGTCCCAGGATGCTTGTTTCCGGTCCAGGGAGGACCTGGCCTGGCAGCTCGGTCTGGACTGTTCCCATGGGGCACTGGGTCAAGACTGATTTGCATATGGCTGGGTCCAAACTGGGGTGGCGTAGTGGGCAGAAGAACGATGGATTTAACCCAGATCTTTTGACTGGGGGAGAATGTTTGCATTGTCAGCATTCCGGCCATCATTTGTTTGCTGTAACACTTTTCGCCCTAAGTGGGATGGGTATGCCCAGACGTGGGTCCCTTGCTCACTGTGCCACTGGATTCAAGCTAGCCTGGCTGAAGAAGGGTGACATAGCCTGAAACCGGTCCCAGGATGCTTGTTTCCGGTCCAGGGAGGACCTGGCCTGGCAGTTCGGTCTGGACTGTTCCTATGGGGCACAGGGTCAAGACTGATTTGCATATGGCTGGGTCCAAACTGGGGTGGCGTAGTGGGCAGAAGAATGATGGATTTAACCCAGATGTTTTGACTGGGGGAGAATGTTTGCATTGTCAGCATTCCGTCCATCATTTGTTTGCTGTAACACTTTTCGCCCTAAGTGGGATGGGTATGCCCAGACGTGGGTCCCTTGCTCACTGTGCCACTGGATTCAAGCTAGCCTGGCTGAAGAAGGGTGACATACCCTGAAACCGGTCCCAGGATGCTTGTTTCCGGTCCAGGGAGGACCTGGCCTGGCAGTTCGGTCTGGACTGTTCCCATGGGGCACAGGGTCAAGACTGATTTGCATATGGCTGGGTCCAAACTGGGGTGTCGTAGTGGGCAGAAGAACAATGGATTTAACCCAGATCTTTTGACTGGGGGAGAATGTTTGCATTGTCAGCATTCCGTCCAACATTTGTTTGCTGTAACACTTTTCGCCCTAAGTGGGATGGGTATGCCCAGACGTGGGTCCCTTGCTCACTGTGCCACTGGATTCAAGCTAGCCTGGTTGAAGAAGGGTGACATACCCTGAAACCGGTACCAGGATGCTTGTTTCCGGTCCAGGGAGGACCTGGCCTGGCAGTTCGGTCTGGACTGTTCCCATGGGGCACAGGGTCAAGACTGATTTGCATATGGCTGGGTCCAAACTGGGGTGGCGTAGTGGGCAGAAGAATGATGGATTTAACCCAGATGTTTTGACTGGGGGAGAATGTTTGCATTGTCAGCATTCCGTCCATCATTTGTTTGCTGTAACACTTTTCGCCCTAAGTGGGATGGGTATGCCCAGACGTGGGTCCCTTGCTCACTGTGCCACTGGATTCAAGCTAGCCTGGCTGAAGAAGGGTGACATACCCTGAAACCGGTCCCAGGATGCTTGTTTCCGGTCCAGGGAGGACCTGGCCTGGCAGTTCGGTCTGGACTGTTCCCATGGGGCACAGGGTCAAGACTGATTTGCATATGGCTGGGTCCAAACTGGGGTGGCGTAGTGGGCAGAAGAACGATGGATTTAACCCAGATCTTTTGACTGGGGAGAATGTTTGCATTGTCAGCATTCCGTCCATCATTTGTTTGCTGTAACACTTTTCGCCCTAAGTGGGATGGGTATGCCCAGACGTGGGTCCCTTGCTCACTGTGCCACTGGATTCAAGCTAGCCTGGCTGAAGAAGGGTGACATACCCTGAAACCGGTCCCAGGATGCTTGTTTCCGGTCCAGGGAGGACCTGGCCTGGCAGTTCGGTCTGGACTGTTCCCATGGGGCACAGGGTCGACTGATTTGCATATGGCTGGGTCCAAATTGGGGTGGCGTAGTGGGCAGAAGAACGATGGATTTAACCCAGATCTTTTGACTGGGGGAGAATGTTTGCAGTGTCAGCATTCTGTCCATCATTTGTTTGCTGTAACACTTTTCGCCCTAAGTGGGATGGGTATGCCCAGACGTGGGTCCCTTGCTCACTGTGCCACTGGATTCAAGCTAGCCTGGCTGAAGAAGGGTGACATACCCTGAAACCGGTCCCAGGATGCTTGTTTCCGGTCCAGGGAGGACCTGGCCTGGCATTTCGGTCTGCACTGTGCCCATGGGGCACAGGGTCAAGACTGATTTGCATATGGCTGGGTCCAAACTGGGGTGGCGTAGTGGGCAGAAGAACAATGGATTTAACCCAGATCTTTTGACTGGGGAGAATGTTTGCATTGTCAGCATTCCGTCCATCATTTGTTTGCTGTAACACTATACAACAACTATTAGTCATTATGTCTTGCACGAATTAGGAAAGCCATTTTATTAACACTGTCCTTCCCACCTCACAGAATAAGATAGTTTTGTAAAATATATACATTTTTGCCCGCTAAAGACAATCTGCCTACAGCTACACAATCTTTGACTCTTTTCCTTTGCATCCCAACTATCTGTCTTCCGGACCTCCTTGTCCCCTTGTTCCCATTATAATGAAACTGTAATACAGCTTTAAAACAAAACAGTCACTCAGAAGAGCCATATTGTATAATACCCACATATTTTAATTGTCTCACTATGAGACACTTTAGTACTTAAATCATCAAAAGAAGGGCAAATGTTTAGAATTCTTTTAAACTCGTAGTACTATGTTGAAGTAACTGTTGCTTTCAGAAAATTGTAATACAATCACATAATTGCGTAAATAGTGTGAAATTAAACATTTATGTCACAAAGAAATATTATTCGTATACAGGATTTGTTCATGCTGTAGAATAAAGACATTTCCACAATCCCTCAATTATGAATTTTTCCACCATATGAGCACAATTTTCTACCTCCATCATGTCTAAATATAGCTTTCACAAGTGACCTGTGCTTTTTATTTTGTAAAGCATAATTGGCTTCATTGGACTCTTGATCCATTTGCATTTTTATTCAGTTGTACAAATAATTCTCTAAGTGAAGGATTATCCAACAGGATCAGAAAACCCATTATGACATAGAAAATGTTGGGATACAAAATCGCATGCTTGCAGAGGCCCTGATTCATGCGCATTAATTTTTATAAAGCATCATTCTTTGAAAATGCTAATTTGCTGATAATGTATGTATATTTGTCCAGTGAGTGCTTCACTTAACGTGCATTCTGTGACAGTTGCTCCAACTGCCAAGACTTTCAATTGGCAAATAATGTGTCGCGTGCACACGATTGCCAGCGTCTTTTAATACAACAGCTTTGGGATCGATCGGTACTCATAGATCTTTGAGAGTTCTGTCTATAAATCATGCCCCAGGTGCTAAAAAGAAGCTGTTTGTGAATCCAGTCACTTCTTCAAATCTCTTCCAGGAATGCAGACTTCCAGAGTTCTGGCTGTGTGTGCTCGGCCACTTTAATCTGCAGAAAACCTATCAGATAGGACAGCCCCTTACACACCAGTTTACAGCTACCAGTGGGTTCAGAATGATCTGTCAAATGTGGCAGTCAGTGAGGGCTGCTTCTTCTGTGACAGCAGCCACGCACTTTCGTTTGTGCAGCTCAACCTGAATCGAGTGCGCTTGCATGTAGAATACCAAAGCTGAGTAAAGGGAATGCATTTTGAGAGATTGAATGGAACATTCCTTGACAAATTGCAATATGAAATGTAAGAGAGTTGCCTTTGCCCTTCAAACAGAACAAGGGAGACGGTGCACACCAGTCAAAGATTGAGGTGGCCTGCCTTTGATCAAGAGTGGTGCACTCGGAAATTGTCACTGCTGCATTTCTGTATGTGGCAAACTGAAAACCTGAGTACCAAGTCATAAAACAGTAGCAAATTCTGACATTCCTAGGTATGACTATGCATGTAAGTGATTTACAATTTGGCTGGTTCATTGGCTGGCTCATAACCTAACTCTGTGTAAAATCAACTTTTCATTAAGTCACCACACAAAGGATTTGGGGGCATATTAGCAAGACCGGCGATAAAATTATCGCCGTTTTAGCGGCAGGAAACTGCCGCTAAAACGGCGATAATGGGCTTGCTAATATGCGTTATAGAATTCCAATAGAAGCCCAGGTTAGATGTCCTGCACATCTAACCTGGGCTTCTATTGGAATTCTATAACGCATATTAGCAAGCCCATTATCGTCGTTTTAGCGGCAGTTTCCTGCCGCTAAAACGGCGATAATTTTACCGCTGGTCTTGCTAATATGCCCCCTAGGTATACTATCTGTAGTGTTGTGTATATTAGAGGTAGCGGGAATCCTCTGGTCCCTGATGGACTCAGTAGAATAGCGACGTAAGTGATTGGGTGTGGTAAAGAAAATTTATGACGTAATGTGGGCAGTTAACGTTTATACTCTGCAGAATAAAAGATGTGCAATACCGAGCTCCGTGTGTGGCGTGATCATTTACATGTACCTGGGCTGTGGAGGAAGCTACATGACTGAGTCTACCTCTGCTGAGTCGAGGCATTATGCAGTGAACAATTGCATATGTTTATGATGTTTGTCAAACTTTCAGTCTTTCTTTTTTTCTCCATATTTTTTCAGGAAAATGTTTTATTGAGTTATATTTGCTTCATACAGACAACCTGCCAAATGGAATATATCACTTCACTTTTTGGCACATTTTACACTGCTTACACTCGGATCATGTATGTGTATATTAGGTATGCAGAAAAGTGTGGGAAATGCATTGCAAGTGGTTTGGGAATGTCCACTATGTTACAATTGTGTGCACGTTGATAGAATTTGAATTGCCTTTCCCTGACCACTAGTCTGGCCCTCCTTTGGAAACACCCACTTGGAAAATGTAAGCACGTGTGAAAGACACATTTGCTATCATAATTTACACAATTCTAGCTTCATGAGGTTCAGGTTAGGCACCCCTTTGATATTCAGAATGTAACGTCAAATGGTTGAAATGGTTTGCGAAACAACTTACCACAAAAATACACAAATGTCATTCCAATTATGAGTAAATGTGTCTTATCGCAATATAGCAAGTCAATACTTTTGAACCTGTGCTCAGGAACATATTATTTGATTCACTGTAAACATAGTTGGTGTCTCAGACTAACCTTGCATTTTTTAACTACTTCTGTTGTTTATTTTATTGGCACTTGAAGTGAGGACTAGTCCCTGAATGTAATATTATTGTACACATTTTGCAGCCAAAAAACGTTGATCTCTAGAAAATGTAAAAACTCAAAGGATGACCCACATTCTGTTTTTGAAACTAAATCACATGAAGTATGTTTGCAAAAGAGCTTTGTAGAAAATGACCATATTTTGCAGGATGTCCCCCCATAGTTACCCTATCTTTTTGTTCACTTTAGAACTCTATGCACTTTACCCCTGCTCACCATGAATATAATGCCTGTGTTTCCCCTTTGAACATGTTGAAATTGGCTTAAACCTGCTTGGGACAATTAACATTTCAATAAGGCCTTAGTATATGGTGCAGAAATTTCCCTTGCTTAGAAAATTAAATTAAATGCCACCTGTGAATTGCGCTATTGTGCCATCCACTACAATGGCAGTGAAAACATGCAGCCTGACAGCAGCAGCTTAACCCCTGGTGCAAAGATGTGTCAAAATCACCTTTTTGGAAGGCAGGAAAAACTGATTTTAAATATTAAATTAGTCTCCTCTAAGCCCACCATGATGCCCATAAGGTACGGTGCATAATATTTAAGAGTGGGACATATGTGACATTAGAAATGGCATGTTCCCTTTGTGACTAAGCTCAAAACAAAATTGTCAGTGGTCAGCCTCTCCAGGCACATAGAAAAAAGCAAAGTATACATTCTACACTTTAATTTGTAACTTTTTACCTGTATCAGCTATAGACTCTATTCAAAGACTTATTTTTAACAATCAAATCTAAAGGTAAAGTCAAATTTTTATTAAATATATTGGAAATGTAACGTTTACAAAGTTACCTTTACCCTGCCTGAAGCTACTTGAAGCTAATTTGTATTGGCTCTCCAGCAACTGCGCGGCCTGTACTTGGCCTGAATTGGGGTGAAAGAGCAGTGAAAACTGCTCCCAGCGCAGAGACAAAGACCTGGGCACTGGTTTTCAACTTCTGGCAGTAATACCAATTGGACTGGGCCCAAGAACTTAATAAGCTTCAAAGGGGCCTACCCTCTCACAAGTAACTGTAAAGTGGCATCTGAAAAGACCCCACTCTTTCAAGCACATGCATCAATCATTTTTGCGAGCGCAAACGGTGCGATTCGCAAAAATCAGCCGTTTGCGCCCGCAAAAAGGGCATTTGCGATGCATGAAGGGTCAAGGCACTCGCAATTTGAGAATTCGCAATTAATTGCGACTTCTCAAATTGCAATTGCATTTAAGGAATCGCATTTTGCGATTCCTTAAATGCAATGCAAGAACCACTTTGAAGTAGCGATTTTGCTACTAGGGCGCAAATTACCATGAAGTTGAACTTCATGGTAATTTGCAAAACATTGAAAAATGCACTAAAGTGCATTTTTCAAAGTTGTAGGTTACACACACACATGTCCTTTGGACATGTGTGTGCGCAACATTTGTGCACAGATCAATTTCAGGGGTGCAACAGGGTGTCCTTTTGACACCCTTGCACCTTGAATTGCATACGCAATTTGCGAGTACCAATTGGTACTCGCAAATTGCGCATGCTATTCCCATTCATTCCTATGGGCCTGTAGGCCCATAGGAATGAATGGGAAGCCATTCCTTATTTGCGACTCGCAATTTGCAAGTCACAAATAAGGAATGTGTAGAAATCGCTATTTTTATAGAGATTCCTACATGCTTAGGCTTTTGCGAGTCCTTAATTGCGATTCTTTAATAATCGCAATTAAGGACTCGCAAAATCCTACCTTGATGCATGTGCCTGATAGTCCCCATAGTCAGGCTGGCACCAAACCCAGTGGGAGGAAAGCTACTCCTGAACCGGTTCTGTGAGACCATAGAGAAAGAGACATCTCATTACCCTGGCCACACCTCTTGGTGGGAACACAGGCTCGACACAAGAAAAAAAAGGTTTCCCCATCATGAAGTTTTAGAATAAGGTGCACTGTGGGACTATTTGCACTATGGCAAACAGGAACTGCTGGAAAAATAGGCAGGTCTGCCCCCGAGAACTTTAACTCTATTAGTTAGGGAGGACACAGGAGTCACTTCCACAGACTAGTTGGTGCCAAACATAAAGGTGGCACCCCAAGACATCCTCCTCAGAACACTTTCAGAACCTGTGGAAAATCAGAAGAGGACGGGATCTGCAGCCTGTGGCCTAACTGGACCTGCTCCTCCTTGTACTCAGTACATAGAATTTGAATCCAAGGGTCAGTTGGGTGTACTCCTGTGTGGCTATAGAGACACAACAAGCTACAAAATGCCTTTTCCCTGAAGTACCCAGCAGACCAGAGGCAACTGGACCTGTACTGCCCGTTGCTGTTGGCCTTATGCTGATATCATGAGAGTCTCGAAGTGCTTGCCTCTAAGGTCCTCGGGGTCTTAGCATTATACTACTGTGGCTGTGTGGGAACTAGAAGAAACTTTAGAAATTTTGGAAAGTTTTTCCTCCAGAGCTCCAGAGTTTCAGTGGGACTTGCCGGTAAAAGTATCCGACAAACAGTTTGACAGCATTGGACTGAACTTTAGGTTCGTCCTACTCAAAGGTCCCTGAACTTCTGAAAAAAAGACTATGTCCCATTCTGCGGGGCATTAGAACAATTTCAGTGAGAAATCTCCAAAGTTCAAAAACACCAGCGGGACCACCGGCTTTAGGTATCCGACCTGCGGTTCCATGGTGGCGGCTTCAATTTCAGTGGCATCCCACATTATAAGGATTGTCCTTCTCAAAAGTGAAAAAGTCTTATTCTCCATTGAAGCTTAGAAAAGATGTCAATGCTTTTCCCCAAAAAAATGACAAAGTTCCTTTCTGAAGTTGGACTTTGAAATTTGTCAAAGTTTTTGACTTCCAAGTTTCACAGGGACCAATTCACTAGGGGCACATGTACAAAAGGTTTTAGCAGTCGCAAACGGAGCATGGGGCAGTTTACAACGGCTAAATAGCCTTTTGACATGTACTAACCCTATTTTGCGAGTCAGTAATCGATTACCGAATCGCAAAATAGGGTTTGCGAGTCGGTATTAAGAAGGGGCATGTTAAGGGCGTCCCTTCCTCATAGCGACTCGAAGGGGGATGTATGAATGTTTTATGACTGGAATGCGGTCACCAAACAATTGCAGTTTACCACCAGCTTCAAATTGGTGGTAACCCATTCGCAAATGGGAAGGGATCTCTTTGGGACCCCTTCCCATTTGCAAATGTGGGCACAAAAGTTTTTAAGAGTAGGCACTAGAAGACTTTTCATTTTGGTTTTTGAAATGCATCCCATTTTCCTTTAAGGTAAATGAGCTGCATTACAAACAAAAAGATTGCTTTGTTGAAAAATCAATCACAAACGTGGTGGTCTGCTGACCCCAGTAGGCCACCATCCCTGTGATTTTGGGCATTCCCAATGGGTCGCAAATTGCAACCTGTCTCATGACTATTGATGAGGTAGGTCAATTTGTGACCCACTGGGAATTACAAACTGTCAAACACACTGTTGTACATCACATTTTCAAACTTCCTAATTGCGAGTCGCAAAAAGTCACAATTAGGAACTTGCAAAATGTTGCGAACGTACTTGTGACCCCAAGTGTATCCAACCAGGGTTCCATTGTGATTTGTCTCAAATCATGGTTAGGTCCAAGTCTACTGCTTCCATAGGCTATCATTGGTGCTTAGTCCGTTTTTAGCACTATTTCTATTAAAAGTTAAAAAATTCATACCTCTGATTCCCCTTATTGGATTTTGTTTGTTTTGTTGTCATGGGTATTATTACATTTAACTCTAGTTTTATAATTTTTGATTTTTATTGTTTGGTGTTTTGACTTTATTACTGCTTTGGTACTGCATACATAATTTGCCCCATGTTACGCCTGTTTAATGTGTGCCATAGCTGCCAGGAGGTTGAGCTCATGTTAATTTAGTAACTTTGAGGGTTCAGTCCACCATGACAAAAAGTGTTAGTATTCCTAGATGTGGGCACTGCAGCTGCTTACCCCAAATATTAATCCACTTTCAAGCAATGTTTATTATAACAGGGCCAGATGATGATGTATCAAGACTAAATTGAAGGCAATGTGCCTCAGCATAATGTATGTTATATATAAGCCTTGTCCACAAAGATTTAAAAAAAATGAAACATTTCGAGCCATTATCGCTTCCCAATGTGTTAATCACATGATAAGGAAAACATATTGAGAAATTTAACAAAGAGTGAGATTGAAATGCTTCCAGTAGACCTTTGAAAAGAACAAAGCATCTTGCTCCAAATTAGTGGCACCCAATTTTTTTAGAGCCTTGACCCACTTTAGAACAACAAACTTTTGTGACACATCTCTTTTAACGGACATGAGGGGAGGCAATTTTTGAATGAAACTAAAGCATCATGAGGTAGCGCATTGTCACTTATCGACAGCACATTATCCATTGAAATGGCCACTAAATTTGCACAGACATACAGTTTTACAGGAAAAAAACAACTATATAGCGCACAAATGATAATGTGTGGAAATCAGGTTTCTGTGAATATTTATAATTTATGCATCACCAAGTAAATGTCTTGATTTTCTTTGATCCTACTAAAATCTCTGAGTACAGCACACTTCAAAATTACAAAAAAAGTGCCTCATTTTTTGCTTTCCTAACTGCTGGATGCATAATGTTAATTTACTGGTATTTACATTTTGCTGTGTATTGCAAAAAACAACTCCCTTTATTATCCCATAATTCATTTTAAAAACTCCTCTCACATTGCAGTCAGAGAAGGAAAGTTAAACATCAATCCCCATTTAAAAAAATATAAAGAAGCCTGACATTTGACCTCTGACTTTGAATGAATGGCAAATGTGACAAGGTAAAAACAGAATTTAAAGGAGTCTTTATTTATTGCTCTGACTTTCACCACCCACCAAAATTCAGTTCATGACCCACAGTTTGAGAAACACTGCTCTAAATGATGCTAGTAGCACAGAATCCATAAGTGTTAGATTCACAACAGGAACATGACACTTGGGGGCATATGTATCAAATACCGTTATTGCGATTCTCAAATAGCAATTTTTAGAGAATCGCTATTTGAGAATCGCAAAACGGAATGTAATAAAGAATTCACAAATTTTTGCGATTCCTTGGCATTCTTTAATTGCGACTCGCAAATAGCGAATCGCAATTAAGGAATACCTTCCCATTCATTCCTATGGGCCTAGAGGCCCATAGAAATGAATGGGAAGACAATCGCAATTTGCGAGTGCCATTAGATACTCGCAAATTGCGAATGCAATTTCAAGGGTGCAAGGGTGTCATAAGGACACCCTGTTGCACCCCTGAAATGAGCATGTGTGCACATGTAGCGCACATACATGCCCTAAGGGCATGTATGCGTGCCACATAGCACTTTGAAAAATGCCAAAAAGTGCATTTTTCAAAGAAATCGCAAATTACCACCAACTTGAAGTTGGTGGTAATTTGCGATTTCTTAAGGAGAAATCGCACAACTTGGGTGCTTTCTACATCGCATTTAAGGAATCGCAATTTGCGATTCCTTAAATGCATTTGCAAAATAGGGAATCGCAAAATTTGCGATTCTCTATTTTGCGAGGGCCTTTTGGTATGATACATCCCAAAAGGCTTTTTCCCGTTCGCAAACGGGCCGATTCTGAGAATCGGCCCGTTTGCGAACGGGAAATGGGCTTCATACATATGCCCCTTTATCATTGTCATTATAATTCCGCCCAGGCCTGGTTTCGAGAGGTTTAGAAGAGGTCAATGCCCCAGATACTCAGGAATGTCACTTTATTAACTAGGCAGTCCAAGAGGAGTGTTTGCATTTTTTTTGTCCCACTTGATTAACAGTTTTGTGCGCCATGCTTGTGTCTTTTCCACGCTGATTTTTGTGATTGTTATTTGACATAACAATTTGTTTTTCACTTTTAATTTTCTTGGCCCCAATTTGACAGCCATATTAGTTTGCGGGACTGTGATTACTGAGAGTGAACCTCTCAGTCTTGCTTTACTACTTGTTTTAGTTTTTTCCATTGTTCTGTTAAAACTTCACTCTATTATAACTTTTTGTGTGATTGTTCAGCTTTAGTTCCCTTACATCGATAAGAATATTCTCTATTCTTTATCTATTGTGGCTGCCATTTTGGGACGAGCACTTGACTCACCCAGTGGACTAGCTTTTTGGAACGGGTTAGGCAGCTGACACTTTTTTAGAGGCAGCCACTGCAACAGACATGCAGTCACTTTATTCACTTCACCAAGCGTGCAAGTTATCTGGGTTCTCAGGACATTGGCCCTTTTTTGTCACACTTGATTGACATTTTTGTTTTTATTCCAGACTTGTTTCTGTAATATTTTTATTTCACACTTTGATTTTTTCAATTATTTTTATTTGACATTCTGATTTGTGTTTATTCGTGTGTTTTGACTACCACTTAGTTCTTGTGGGACTGCGATCCGCAAGGGATTCGTGTGTGTGCTCTCTCATTCTTGCTTTTCGACTGGGTCAGGCACAGGTTTTACACTGCTGTAAACTTGGCCCTGTTTGGATATCTAAGCCGAGCAGGTAGTTATTTTCACCCAGACCAATTTCAGTAGTCATTCATTTTTTGTCTACTTCTACCACCATCTTTGCAGTAGCACTTTGCTCTTTCTCACCTAACAGTCTACCATTTTGGCATGTGTCCGGCAGTTGTCACTTGTTAAGTGAAGGGTGCTGTGCAGCTAAAGGTGCGCTAAGGCAAACCTACTTTTAATCCTCTCAAAGAAGAGTGTGTGAGGTCAGAAGGCTATACTGCTGCTTTGATACCTAATGCATACCAGCAATACTCTGTTGGGGGTCTACATACCTCTAACAAGGTATCAATCAAGCAAGAGCAGGGTTTAAAATACATCAGATACTTTGTCATAGGGCCAGGACTTCCTATCCCAGTGGGTGAGCTCTAATCAGAGATGGCTAAAGGTTCATCTTAGACAAGAATTCCTAAATTTGAGCTCTCAATTCGAGATCTCTTCCCATATACCACTGGGATAGCTACCCTTTTATTATGGAGAACAATCTTGACTTCTTACAGATCACAGAATCATGAGTGTGGGAGGCCTCCATCCTTGATTTAGATATTTCTGTTGTTCAAGCTTCAGCGCCTTGTACTGTGTCAGGCTGGCCAGGCAGTGTGGGAGAGCAGTCATCATGTGTAAACTCTCCATGGGATAACTATCCAAGCTCAATCCTGCACGTTGAGACTTAATTAGCTTTGGAATACATATTGGCCCGAGTTTGTGCTTTACCAAGAGACCGATTTTTACAACACTTGAAAACCTTCCTAATAGGTGCACCCAAGAGATGAATTTGAAATGAGGGAAACACGTTTTTTTTCGTGCTATAATTAAACAGCTATAGAATTTCATAAAATGAACATTACCTAGAACTGCTCTGTTGATGGGTCGGATATTATCACTGCACAGTGGCTTGTAATGACCTCATCAACGCACGATCGAAAGCAACAAAAATCTATTCCTTAAATGGGGCCTAGTCCGAAAGTACCTTTACATTGACATACATTTTTTTTATTTGATACCATCAACCATACACATTTGCAAATATTGCATTTAGCGCCACTATTCACGATGCAGGAAGTAGAGAATAAAGCTTAACAGTCAACATGGCATGAAAGCTTACTTTGCTTTGAGGGAACACAGGAGAAAATGCTATCAGTGATTTCTATATTCTGCTGACAACCATTCCGGAAAATACTGGGTTTTACCTTCCTAAGGATTGCCTCTAGTTACTCACTCAGACCCCAGCTAGCTGTCTATGTTCATAAAATATGCAGGGCTAGTGATATGTTAGGTGATTTCAATCTTGCTGTAATGATGCTTCCTTGTGTAGTGCTATGCATTAATGGACTACAGTGCCTTATCGTGTTATACCACAACAAATCAAAATTCACCATAACAGAATGGAGCAGCTCGATCCAGAGTGAGTGCATTGTATTGTGAAACAATAACTGAATTTAATAATCTAATAATGAAAGCATTAACCTTATAAGGTTTTCAATGTTTACGTTTTTGTACTTTGTTCCCAGGAGACAGATGAACATCCAACAGAACACAATTCACATAACGTAAAATGAATCCAGATCAGAAGACAATACAATAAAACTAGATATTATGATGCTCAAACTGCACTTGTCAATGAAATATACTAGACACAAATAGCAAACAGCACACATTAGAAAGTAAACCAACTAGACGGTTGGATATAACAGTGCTTTCAACAACACTTGCCACCACAAAATGCTACGCAAGCAGAGCCAACAGAACACGAGACCGACCCTTCCATCCAATGTAGCACATATTTTATAATATTTTTTTCCATGTAGTACTTCATACTATATAAGTATTTGGATAGGAGAGTGCTTCCAATTGAGCAGTGTATAGAGCCCTCCAGCCACACCTCTCCAACATTCATTCCATACTTACTTAATACTTAATTAATTGAATAAAGCATTGCTCAAAACCCGGAAAAGAACAAGTGTGTCCCACCCTAAAACACCCACATGCACACAAATATATGTGAGCATTTATTTAAAAAACCGTGGGGTTTGGTCCGAGTCATGGTATGGTTTGACTGAACTGGGGAACTCCAGTTGAGACAAGCCCTTTCAGGCAGTCACCATAATTACTGAGGGGCAGCAGATGGTTCTACCCCAATGGATCAGCCAGAAGCCTGTGTATGCTTTTCAAAAGAAAGTAAAAGAGACAAAAGCAAGAGTAAACAGGAGACAGTAGGGTGAACAATGGTATGGATAATCAGTAGGCGACATATGTTAACAAGCAATTGCAATGCAATAGGTCTCGCATTTGCGAGAGTTTGAGCTATTGGCATTGTAAATGACAATTACTTTTATTTATGTGTTGGTTTTGAAAACAGATAAATAAAAGGTGTTGGACTTGGCCCATCTTTTGCAGGGTCATCTCAGAACTTTTTGCCCTCCTCCTGTATTTCTTCTGACCTGTTGTTGGTGGTTTTTGGACTCTGGGCACTTTATCACTGCTGTTCAGTGCTAAAGAGCATGTGCTCTCTATGGTATACTTGGTAAGATTCGTCTACACCTGTTTGGCATATTTAATTTCCCTGTCAGTCCCTTGTAGAGTGGTATCTCATATACCCAGGGCCAGTAAATTAAATGCTACTGGTAGGCTTGCAGCGCTGCTTGCGCCACCCACCAAAGTAGCCTTACCAAAACCTTTCTCAGGCCTCTGCCACTGCAGGGCCTGCGTGCGCAGTTTACTGCCACTGTGACGTGGCACATGAAGTGGTTGCCACGTCTGTGACTCCCCTTTTACTACATATCAGCCACCCCTAAGGTAGGCCCTAGCTAGCCCTATGGGCAGGATGCGGTGTAGGTAAAAGGTAGGGCATGTTCCTTAACTGTGTGGCATGTCCTGGTAGTGACAAACAGCCTATTTGGTTTCTCACTGCTGTGAGGCTGCCCTCTCATAGGGATACATTGGGGATTCCCTGATATATGCTTCAGTGGTAATTCCTGACATGAGAGGGGTAGCCTGATCAAGTTTGGTATGTTTGGAATAGTGGTAATAAATGCTGCGTATTGGTGTTTGCGAATTTATTAGCACTATTTTAGAAATGCCACTTTTAGAAGTAGGCATTTCTGTGTGCTATGTGTCTTTGTGCCTGCCTGTTGCGTACTGACTGTCTGGCCTTGGAGTGACAGGGGCTAGGGAGGTGCAGTGGCTCCAGATAGTCTGGATGAGTCGGCGCTAGGCTGAATAAGCCTGGTCTGCATTTGGAGTGGTGGGAGGAGTGGCACCTGCACTTGAATAGGGCTGTGCCTGCCTTCCACAATGATGGCTCCGCCCCCCCCGTGCAGCGTCTGGGGCCGGGGCCTACACTTACAATGGGAAGTGTTGTGCACTTGCCAGGTGCCCCCCAGAACTGGTTTGCACTGGGCTCAGAGCCCTGGGCAAGGGGAGGCCAAAGACTTATGCCCTATAAGTTCTGGGGCTGTGACCCCATGTTTTTTAACTGAACTGACTTGGACTTGAAGAGCACTCTACCAGGAAGAACCGCTGTGTGACCCAGTTGCTGCCTGAGGGGGTTGGAGGGGCTGCCCTCTGCTTGGGGGCCCTGCGTGCTGTCCTGCCTGTGCCTAGCTCTGCCCGTGTGGATTTCTGGCGAAGAGCACTGCCTGCTGCCTGTTGGTGTCTTTGGGTGGGAGACAGGCTGAGCGCTTATTGATTGTGCCCTCTGAAATTCAGCACGTGGTGAGCGCTTTAATTTTCAGCCCGTGGTGAGCGATTTAATTTTCATTTTAACCTTGTGGCCCCATAGAAGCGTGTGGTGGGCGCTCTGCAATTTGTCCCCTGAGCTGCGAAGTGGGCTCTTTCTAGAAAACATGGCGAGAGCAGCCGCGCCGTGATCCGGAAGCCAGGCGTGCTTCCAGAGCCTGGTTGTGGGCGGGGCCCACTCGAGTGGAAGGCCAAGCGGAGAGGAAGCAGAGTCAATGGAGACTTCACTCCGCTTCCGCTGCTGCAGCACAGAGGAGGCTGGTGAGGGATCCTTGCCTCTCACTGCATTTGCCAGACAGAGGCGTAGGGCTGCTACGGATCGAGCCTGAGTGCGGGCATGGCCAAGGGGAGAAGGGGCCTCCCAGCTGCACCACCCCGACAGCAACCATACGGGAGGAGCCTTGCATCCATCATTTCGGAGCCCCGAGGAGGGCTTCCAATGTGGTGGCGGTCCTCCGGCCATTCTGCCTACTGAGCAGCAGGGGACCTTGAGCACCAAGTGAGTTGCAGGGCAGCACCGCGAGCTAGCGGGTGGCCCCAACTCTTGATTTGTGGGCGTGGCAAAGCAGGACCGCGCTCCAGACCGCAAGATGGAGGAGACGGAGGAAAGGAGGACAGAGACAGCAGCCCATGTCTACCCAGTCCCGAAGGGCCAGATCAGAGCACGGCCATTGGCCGCCTCCCCCAAGGAGTGCCGAAGCCCTGGCCATCGGTTGCAGCGGACGGCTGCAACCTAACTCGCTCAGCCCCAAGGAACGGTGAGTGGGGCTGAGCTTCTTTGTAGTGAGCCCAGGGCAGTGCGCTCGTGGGGCCAGTCCTTTGGGTGAATGGAGGTCCCTACCCATGGTGATCACTCGCTTGGGGGCACAAGAGAGCAGGACGGAGTGGCAACTGTTGACAGAGGTCCCGTTCCTGCAATTACTGCGCAGCCCACACGGTAAGCGCTGTGGCTGCAGAGTTGGAGTAGAGGTGCCCATGATTCGGTGCCTGGGTGTACTGGAAGTTACCCAATTTGCATGTGTCGTGCTTTGACGTAAGGGTACATTGCCAGTGAGGATCTCATGTAATTGGTATTGCATTGTCTGGGCTGCACCCTAGGTACTGTAATGGTGACCTGCAGATGCCTAAGGAGGGCATGATGTGGTTATGTGGTTCATGACTCTTGCTTTGTGCTAAGTGCAATCCTGCCAGTATTTACTGGTGAAGCTAAATATTTATGACAGTGGCCCAATTGGCCTAATGATTTATGTAATCCCTGTAAAGTCATGACGAGTGCCTGGTTGCACAGTATATATATGTGATGGTGTTCTAATGTGTTTTAATGGATAATACAAACCTTGTGTGGAGTTTCTTTTGTGGTGTGCCTAGTGTGTCGCTGCTGTGTGAGTGTGTTGCGCAAACGCTTTACACATTGCCTCTGGGATAAGCCTGACTGCTCTGCCAAGCTACCAAGGGGGTAAGCAGGGGTTTATCTTCAGCGTGTAACTCCCTTGCCCTGACTAGAGTCGTGGTTTCTGCCTGGCTTAGGCGCATGCCCTAGTCAACCAGAAATCCCATTTCTAACAAAAGGCATTGTCATTTAGATGAGCCATGTCTAAAGAAAGGTGTGTGGCTGCCATTAAAGTGAAAGCGCGGTATGGAGAGCTTTTGCAAAAAAAACAACATTTGTTTGTCAACTTGACAAGCAAATGCGTTTTTTTTTTGTAAAAGTGCCCCATGCCGTGCTTTCACTTTAATGGCAGCCACGTCCCTTTCTTTTTATACGCAGCTTGCTGTAAGCTGAATACGGCGAGAAGTGTCTAAAGAAAGGTGCGCAGCCACCATCAAAGTGAAAGCATGGTATGGGGCACTTTCACCCCAAAAAAACCAACACAAATATTCTGGAGCGTGGCCGCTATAGTTAAAGCGACAACGCAGGCAAATAAAATAAATAAAGAAGCGCGTCCGGTAGAGTTAAAGCAGACCGGGCACCATTACCAATAAAAATATAAAGCGGGCAGCATGCTGCGTTGTAGGAAAGCACGTTATGGGTGGAATGAGGAAAATCATTAAAGAAAATAGTGCTCACAGACTGTAGATAAAACAGACCGTGTAACAACACAAGTAAAAAGTCCAGTCCTCATGGGAGGTTATAAATGCAGACAAGGCGGTACTAAGGAGGGGCTACTAAGCCTAATCATGAATCAAAAGCAATGATTTAGAAAGGACAGTAACAGGAGCCAATTGAAAAGATGGGCGGAAAATGGGCGGAGCTTCAAGTCCATACCTGAATACAGCATGCCTCGCAGAGCAGCGCATGCTGCACTTAAAACAATCTGTTCTGCCCTAAAAACAATCTGTTCTGCTTTTTTTGTGTGGCACGAACCTGTCACTAGCTGTTTGGACCCTTGTGTGTCCTGGACAACTGTGCAAGGATGCATAAAATCCCTTCCAAGAACGGAGTAGACTGATCCCTGGGCAAAGCAAAGACTCCAGTATCTGACTGAAGCACGCATCTTAGCTACAGCTAATTGGGCCAAATAAAGAAAGTATAATATAGGCTCAGAACAAATCAACATCTTAAACACACAAAAACCTATGGGTCGTGTATGAATCCTGAAATTGTGATCTCTTTTTAAATGGTCTAGGTATTAGCCAATATCGTTTTTATTTTCTTTAAATTGGTGTCTGATATGCAATGCAGGTCAGCTTTTTTGTCTCTGTATCCCCGTTGTATTCCTTATTCATCACTCTATCCTTAAAATAATTCATTTAGTGCTCCAGTGTCTTGGAGTCACCAAATTACTTTACCAAAATCTGGTATGAGGGCCTTTCTGCAACCTGTGTGTAAATGTAGTATTACAATCTTAAGCCCGGCGTCAGTAATTGTTACAGATGTTTTAGAACAAGAATAATGCAAACAATTTGAAAATCTGATTTTTAAAAGTACCCTTTTTAATCAAGATTAAATGTTAAAGGGGTCATCCAATGTAAAGAAAAAGAAAGTTCTCTTTCCTCGGCCCTGCATTGGTGACAAACACCAGCAAAAGGCATTCCAGAATGTTCGTTTGTCTGATGATATCTGCTTGGGTTTTGAAACCTATCATAACATCTTTCACCGGACTGCCTATTTAAGTAAAAAAAGCAGCAGCCACTGGTGAAGTGAGTCCTCCCTAGAAATATTTGAGCCTGTGTGTGTGTGAATTAGGTGTGTAAAGTTCAAAGAAAGACATGTTGGAGGTCTGTACTAAAGGTGCCTTAATTTCACCCACGAAGGAGGGGTGTTCTTAACCACTTCTGGGTGGAACCCTACGACCAATTTACTGTTATGTCTGTATATTTTCTTGGTTTGCGCATTCACCTACTTCTGGGTAGACCCCACTGGTCTATATTGGCATAGCACACCCACCAGGAGACTATTCCTAGATGAGGAATGTATTGTAAATGATGCATGAAGTGCACATTTTCTCTCACATACTTCTGTGACCACTTGCAAGCATAGCAGCAGCATCATGTATGCCACACCTGATAAGGTCAAGTGTCTGTTCCCACTTACTTTTGAATATATCGTACTACACTACACACTCTGAATCTAAACATACAGTACCCTGGAATCGGACTGGACACTTTAACAGTGATACAACGGCACAGCAGTATAGCTGAGCACTAGAAAATAGCTTTATAACACAAAGAGCCCAGTGGACAGATGCTTTGGCTTGAAAGTAAGTGCAGAACAAGCATGTCCTTCATTGGAAACAGGTAAGAGGTGCGTTCAGTCTAAGGTCATGAGATCCCCTCTGCAAATAGGCAGACAACCAGTCTTCCATCTGTTTGGATGCATCCCAAGCCTAAAGGCAGACCCCTTCATCAGTCGAGCCCACTTTTTTCCCTGGTCTCTGATCCATGGCTTTAACTAGCCACACAAACTGTGAATCTTCAAGGTCCCTTTCAAGGGTTTCCTTAATCACTAAAGGTTGCGGAGATCACCTTAAGCTCGGTATTTTCTAATATATCGACTTTGGACTTCTTATTTGAGATGATAATAAAGTTTAGAAGTGCATTATCCTCGGCCCTCAACCAAATGGAGAGCAATAAGGGTTTAATTCTTGTGCAGTATTACCTTAGTTGGATTTGGCAGTTGACATGGCCAGATCAATAACTGCACCTACAGAGCACACTATCATGTATCTAGACTATAGGCACTAAGATTGCTGTGCCAGCTATGGAAATTTGTCCCCCAGTGGTAATAAAAAAAAACATCTATATGCTTCTTCAATGGTGGCGAGCATGTAGCTGAAGAATGGCTGTCAGGGCCTATAATCAATCTAGAACCTGCCCCCCCACCTCAACAGATGGTAGCAGTGCTTCATCTTGGCAGACTAGTGTGCCCGTAACTGAATGCACAAAGCGCACGGCCTGCACTGATAGAGGGTATACCGGTGGTGCATTTAGAGCACGGAGATTAAGGGTGGGCGAAGTTGGCGGAGTACCACTACGCGGAATTCTGCAGAGTTGAACAAAAACTCTGTGAAACTCCGCTCCGTAACTCTGTTCCATCTCATCCCAATTAATAAAACAGAAACCTCACATACCTTTGGTAAAACAAGTAACTCTATCTTTACAAGCTAAAATGCATATAGTCATCTCACAAAAGTGAAAATGAAAATATAGCAAGCAGTGAGAGAGGTGATGATTTTGGGGTCCTCCCTAACCTAGGGAGAGAACCAAGCAGATGCCTTGAACACAAAGAGCACATCATGCTGAACGATTCGGTGGTGGTCCCATCCTCCTAGGACCACCCCATGCACAGTTATGGGCAAAAATACAATCCCAACCAAAGGCCCTGCAAAGCATAATATACTATAATATTCACTGCACTCTAGAATCTCGCCCCATAATGCTTTGCTGGTCCTTTGGTTGGCATTGTATTTTTGCCCATAACTTTGCTTGGGGTGGTCTAGGAGGATGGAACCACCACAAAATCGTTCAGCATGATATGCTCTTTGTGTTCAAGGCATCTGCTTCGTCCTCCCCCTAGGTTAGGGGGGCCCTTAAAATCATCACCTCTCTCATTGCCTGATATTTTTCAAAGCTCACTTTTGTGAATTGGTTATATGCTTTTTTAGCATGTAAAGGTAAAGTTGTTTTATCAAAGGGTTGTGGGTGCAGTAGCTAACTCCGCTATGTGGCATAGTCAGAGTTTTTGCATGAATTCCGTGTTTTCAATGTAATGCGTAGTTAGCAAATCTCCGCAATCTCCGCTAGTGGAGCGGAGTTTATTGCCCATGATTAACGGAGATCCCGATGACGAAGGAATTTGCTGCCTGTCATTTGGGGTTGGGATGGGCTGCTGAGCTGGACGGGAAAGATGATCAGTCGCTGCCCCCATGAAGCCACTCAGAACCCTCCATGGCCTGGTTAAATTGCAGTTGTCTTTGCACTCGTACCTCCTCAGATTGTCCTCAGAAACAACAGGACATTCTCTTACAGCAGACCATCTCTTTCTCACACATGAGCAGCAGACAGTTGACAGGTTTGTCACTACTAGCTCAGATGTTGTGATGCACAGTGCCTTAGGGAGGGAAGTGTTTTTAAAACAGGAAACATCCACAGATGCTGTAAACAAGAAACATGGGGGTAATTAAAGCAGGACAGAGGGTGGGGTGGTGTGTCATGGGGTGGGAAAGCAAGCAGAAACAGCTGGGAGGCGGGGAGGAAAGGAACCAACACAAGATATGGAGCAGCAACGGCAGGGGTGAATTAGGGACTATGCTTGGCTTGGTTGCTGATAAAGTAAACCGGGACAGAGCGGCTGAAGGGGAGGGGCGAGGATGGGCTGAAAACAAGCTGCAAGCGGTTGTGTTTTCAGGCGATCCTTGTTAGTTTGAACTAATTAACGGGGATCAGCACTAATTAAACAAACACACACGTTTCACCCCTGTCTGCAGTCATTATATTGGGGAATGATTTCCTTACCTGAGCCCCGTGGATGTTCACGGAGAAAGTTCACGTTGACAGATCCTTCCTTTTCCTTCTCCCCCAAGTCTATGGCCGGACTGCTAGGTGAAATTGACAAAGGCGGGTCTTCTGCAGGTGCCGGGAGAGGCAGCGCTGTGTGTGTGGCAGAGGCGGGAGACGGAGTACGGGAGGGTGAGGGTTGTCATTTTCTTGGCCGGCATCTCTGATTCTTTAGACGCGGCTCGTCTAAAGAAAGGGGTGTGGCAGTTATTAAAGTGAAAGCGCGATTGGGGCAAACAAAAAGATAAAAACCTACAGTGTAAGGAAACTGTAGTTGGCCGGTGCTCCTTGCTTACAAACGGAAGTGATGTATCGGGGGCACCGGCCAATAAGGAGCCAGGAAACAAGAGGAATAGAATTTTTAACCAATGGCAAGCAGCAGCTATAATTACACTCCATTGATGGATTACAGCAGGTCTTGCAGACAGTGCATGCGCGCTGATGCTCGACCAAAAATTATGGCAAAGGGACTTTTGTGAACGCGTTAAAAGAGTTGAACAGAAATGTAAGTGAGGGAAGCAAGAGTTTAAATATACAGCATTTTAATATGGATATATTTCCTAGGAGCTGAAAAGCAGATTGCAGCAACAAAACACAACTCTTAATAATGATCTTATCGTGAGTAACCATCGTGAAGAGATGAAGGGAAAGTAATGTCAGGTGAGCAGAAAAGAAGAAGACGAGAGGATTAATGTCACCATTTTGAGATATCAATAATCATAAGTATCGGCTAAACAACTAAACTTTCCTAATGAAATCAAGGCAATTAAGAATCCATCCAATGTAGGTAGAAATGATTGTGCTCTGATCCTGACACTGCCTGCTCCCGTTCTACGATTCTCTCATCTTGACATCTCCACTGTTCGACAAACTGTGGCATGAATGCACCAGGAATATATATACAGGTAAAATATAACCTAAATTTAGAGATCGGCCACAAGGATTATTTCATCCAACAGAATTTCCTTGGATTTTGAAATTGCCTTCAAAAATTGTTCGAATTTGGTATTTTTCTAAATAGCTACATTCTCCCTGAAAATAATTTTGCTCTAGTCAATATTACTCGTATAATGCCACAGTGTAATTGTGAAACACTAATTAAAAAAAAAAATCACCGATTCTATTTCAGTATATGTTAGTGCACTGAGATTTTAGGTGATGTACAAATCTTTTCGCACGCACAAGTAAATATGAAATTCCGTATGTGCAATTTAGAGTTGCTTGGAATTGCCTTAAATATGTAAGTTACACATGTGAAAGTGTCTTAACTATATCCATATATTACAAGAAAAATGTGCACATCACTCGCATGGATGTTGAGAAGTGGGCATTGCCAAGAGAGTGGCAGAGGAAGATTTATTGCCCACACATTTTGTGCATACACAAACATTTTCAAATTATTTTCCCACATTTATTAACACATCTAATTTACACCTGATGATTTGTGTGTATGTGTTGTAGAAAGAGTACAAATATTTTCCATATTCAGAAGATTTGGAAAAAATGAGAGACAATGTGGGACAAATGATACCCATATTTACAAAAGGGTGAGAGGGGCATGCCAGGCAAGTATAGACCTATCAACCTATTAGATAACTTTAAAAAAGTTTTCTGTAACCACCTTTTGGACATACATGATTGGATGGTTGACAACCAGGTATTATCCCCATTCCAAGGTGGCTTACGTATGAAGGTTAGTACCATCGGTCAAGCTGTTAACATTACACTGATGACATGGAAATACATTACACTGAGCAAGGATAACTTATACATGCATTTGTTGACCTAAGGGTTGTTGTTAGAGCTGGCAAGCCTTGGAGTGGTCTTCCCCAAACCTTTTGCCTTCTTCCTCTATTTTTTCTGACCTTTGTTTACTGATCTCAGGACTCTGTGCACTTTAACACTGAAACCAGTGCTAAAGTGCATGCGCCCTCTCCTCTAAACATGGCAATATTGGCTTCTCCCCAATTGGCATATTTCATTTACTTATAAGTCCCTAGTAATGTGGTAATACATGTACTCAGGGCCTGTAAATTAAATGCTACAAGTGGGCCTACAGCACTGGTTGTGCCACCCACTTAAATAGCCCTTTAAACATGTCTCAGGACTGCCATTGCAGAGCCTGTGTGTGCAGTCTTACACTGCCATTTTGACCTGGCAAAATAAACCTTTTCCAGGCCCAGACCTTCCTCTTTCATACATATGTCACCCCTAGGGTAGGCCCTGTATAGCCCAGAGAGCAGGGTGTAATGTATTTAAAACATAAAACACATACTTTTAAGTTTTACATGTCCTGGTAGTGAAAAACTCTTAAATTAGTTTTTCACCACTGCAAGGATAACATTGGAGTTGCCTTACTAAATTTTATAAGTATACATTCCAAATAGGAAGGCATGATCGGATCATGTTTGGTGTCTCTAGAATCACAATTTAAAACCCTAACTTATAGTGAAGTTGGATTCTAAATTGCAATTCTGAAAAGGCCACTTTTAGCAAGTTGGCATGTTCTTGCCTTATCCATTTAGTGCCTGTAGCCTGTCTCCGGTCACATGACTGGGTATCGCAAACAGTTGGTCTTTGTTTATTCCTCCTAGACAGCCACACACAATAGGGAGCTTAGGTGTGCCTGGATGGGCCATCACTGGCAGGGTGGGAGGAAGGAGCTTGGCACAGCTCCACTTACACCTGAATAGGCTGTGTCAAGCCTCCAAACAAAGGGCTGCACACCCCCAGTAGTTAATCTGGAGCCAGGCTAGGGAAGGCAGGATGCCTTGGAGCTTCAAAGGGCAACCTCGAGAAGCTTCTCTCCCATTTCAAAGTCACAACTGGGTATAAATACTGGACTTCAGACACCAAACCTTCAGTAGACTTCAGGACCTGTGGATACTCTGCCAGGAAGAAGGACAGTTGTGTTGCTGAAGGACTGCCATTCTACTGGATTGCATTCTGCTGGACTCCTGCTTTGCTGTGCTGCTCTTTTGACGGCTACCTCCTGCCTAGGTGAGAAGGACTGGGCCTGCATCTCTTGACCCCAGAACCCAGAGTTCTGGGGTCAGGATTGACTCCAAGTTCCAGTTGTCTGGCCTCCTGATCTGAAGCCTCAGGGACACAACAGACCTCCAGCAACATTGCACCTGCACCTGGACTATGCCATCTGTGAGCCTACCCTGCTAAGTGGTGCCTTCCCAGTCCTGGACCCTTGGAAGTAGGCTTAAGGTGCTTACCAGCCTCTGTGGATCCAGTGGAACCGACGCATTAACGCTGCCGCGTGGGACACACAGAGCAGAACCGACGCATCACCGCTGCTGTGTGGATTGGACCCATCAAAAAGACCTGCTTCTCATTGTAGCTCTTTGAAACCACCACATTGCCCCTACTGTGTGATGCATCCTCAGTGCAGGCCCTCACATCCCTTGTCGACGGCAGCCTCGACGATGGTGCTGGACTCCGAATTGCAGCCTCACCACTCTTCAGAAGCGATGCATTGTCCCGACTGCGCACTGCTTCCTCGATGTCAGACTTCGCATCACAAACCCTGTCACCAGGATCCTCGACGACGACACATTCCCTTGCATCACAGCCTCACTTCGTCTCGGAAGCAGCACATTGATTCACCTGCATGATTTATCTTCGACGTGGATCCACACAACGCTCCACAAACCAGGATCCAAGGCACTTTGTTCAGCGGGCCTAACTGGGTTCCTGTAGCTGGCCCACACTCCATCGCAGTTGGCCTGAATGTGTGACTTTGTCCCCGCCCTGCACAACCAGATATCCACAGTAAGCGCTTTCCACATTTTGGCACACTTTACTCTGAAAAACATAAAAATTGAATATCTCCTGTTCTGATAATTGAAGTTTTGTTGTTCTAGTCTTATTTAATTGATTAAAAACTACTCCTCTATTTTCTAACTCTGTTGTGGGCTCCTTTTGTTGTGTGTTTTCACTGTGTTAGTGTTTGAAGTTTTGCACAAATACTTTACACATTGCCTCTGTGCTAGGCTTGACTGCTCTGTGCCAAGCTACCTGAGGGTTGAGCACAGGTTAATTTAGAGTTTGCTTGTGACTTCACACTGAGCAGAATTGGGTTGCTGCTTGAGAAGGGTTTCACCCTTTTCAACCATTAACCCAATTTCTTACAGCTGTGTTTGAACTAGTATCCAGACACAGCTATGGGAGGCACTTGATCAATGAGTATCCCCTCTCATTTGAACACCCTAATAAGGTTTCATTAATCAAGTTATGCCCGGGTACGATGGAATATGCAGGGAGAGCTGACCAATCATATACCCATTCAAAGGGGTGTCTGACAAGGCTGTATCTTAGCCTCTTCTTTTTTTAAAGATGTCATAAGCCAGTTTAATCGCTGTGTCGATGACTCCCCTAAACTGGACAGAAAAACAATTCCAGCACTTCTCTTTGCCAATGACATCCTTTTGCTTTTTAGAACCCCAGCGGGGCTGCAGAATCTCTTAATTAAATTAACTAAACGCTACAACCTGCGGGATGTGGAAAAAAATATTCAAAAGACCATATGTATGGTACTTAATTTACACAAATCCTGTAGGGGAAGACCGAGGTTAGGAGGCACTCTCTTAGGTTATGTTAAAACATTCGACTACTTGGACTTAAAGAAGGCCAATTCTCAATTATGGGGTCCACACAAAGATGAGCAGTTTAATAGGGCAATACAGAGCTGTGGCAGTACTTAAAATGCACAGGTCAACTCCGTCTATACCAGTGTCGATTGCCATACATGTATAGGCTTTAGGCCCTAGCGGCTGCTTTATATGGAGCCGAAATATGGGGCATGGCTAATGTGAGTAATTTTGCAAGGAGAGAAAATAATTTTGTTAGATTTCTATGAAATCTTCCTCAGGTCTTGCCTAATCTACCCCTTTTCTTAAAAGTGGCATTAAAGAATTGACAATATGGTTGCCTTGAGACCCATTACGTTTTGGCACTTATGGCCACGTATCAAGCTGGAACCTTATAAGACCAGGCTGTAAGAGGTCATGAAACTTGACATTAGTCTTAACATGCTGTGGCTACACCAAGAGAAATCTTGTTGTGCACGACCCCTCATCCATTAACAAGTCCACTAAAGATATCTCAAAAAAGATATACTGAAATTTAGTTTTGGAAACGTGGCATGATGATCTTTCAGATCTGGTTTTGGATCTTCAGCCTATTCCTAAATTTGAAAACTATTTGAATGAAATGTGTCCTCCTTTTGCTAAATGCTTGTATATCAAGTTTATCTTCGGCATTTTACCGGTAAATTCCTTTTCCTATCTCTCCATCCGAGGATTCTCGCAATTGTAATGTGTTTTACAATGACACTGAGAATATAGAACATGTCCTTTTCTTTCTTTTCAGCTTATCATGTGACTAGATGCAAATGGATTCGGCCATTATGCCTTCATTTGAGCACTAGGCATCATCATATTCCGTTAGACATTTTTACAGCGCACATCAGTAAACCTATCATTTTCGGTTTGAGCAATATATTCGGCCTGAGGTCTAAGGATTTATGTGATATTGTAATAGGAAACAATCAATTGCGTATTTAATTGTATGGTTTTATACTGGGATGTTTGTACATATGACATTATTATCTTTTGTAATTGCACTGTGCTATTTTATGCATTTATGCCTTTTCTGTGGTGTACCCCGGAAATCAACATGTTGATTTATTGATTGATTGATAGAATTACAATCTATGCAAAGTGTAGGGTGCACACTTTATTGAAATTGCGAAATAAAGAATTTAGTCACTGCTAGATCAGAAAGTTTTGAGAATCAGCCAGACGCAAATTACAACCATACTGAGGAGCAACTTGCACATGGCAGGATTCATGTCCAAAATGGTCCTGCGAATGTTTCCAAATGAACCTTTGTTAGAAATGGGATCTCTAGTTGGCAAGGGCTTGCACCTTTGTCCAAGTAGGGACCCTTCTTCCTAGTCAGGGTAAGGGTGTTACACTCGTGAAGTAACCCCTGCTCACCCTCGTGGTAGCTTGGCACGAGCAGTCAGGCTTAATTCAGAGGCAGTGTGTAAAGCATTTGCACATAACCAACAGTAATACAGTGTAAGCACTACAAACGGACACCACACCAGTTTAGAAAAATAACCAATATTTTATATACTCAAGACAAGACCAATTACGACAAAAATCCACAATACTGTACTTTACGAATGAATACTTGATACGGTAACTTCTTCTTTGCAGGAATAGCACAAAAGCAAAGTTCGTACGAGTCGGTAGCTCCGTCCGAGCCTACCGTGATGCTGAAAACCACAGAGTCTAACAGTTCCAGCCGACCGCGACGATACGGGCCAGCAGAGTCATGAACAGACTCGGTTACAGTACCTTTCTCGTTGTGGCTGGTACGGAGTGTACAAGCCGGTCGGCGTTCGTCGCGGTTGCGGTGCAAGACGGAGCGATGCAAGGTGCGGTGTCCCTCGATGCGGTGCAGGCAGCGGCTCGATGAGCGTCGTGCAGACGGAGTCGGTGAGTCCAAGGCGTGCGATGCAGGGTGAGACGATGCTCGATGTGGTGCTGACAGGTTGCGATGCAGGCGACCAAGCCGGAGTGCGGGAGCTGGCGTCGGACAGCGGTGCGAGTCGGAGCGGTGCGTCGCAGACGTGCGAGCGGTGCCCCAAATGCGGTGCGGTCTCGACTCTTGAGCCAGTTGCAGCGACAGCGTCGGTCTGGTCCGGCTGGCACAGTGAAGCGATGCGAACTGCGGTGCCCACAGGTCACGGTGCAAGCAGCGGCTCGATGTTGGCGTCGTCGGACGTCTCCCACGGTGAGACCAGGGTTGCGATGCGAAGCGGGGCGATGCGGTCTGCGGTGCAAACAGGTCACCGGCCAGGGATGGATTCGGTTGACGGCGTCGGTTGCGGTTCCCTTCCTCTGTGGCAACTGAAACAGCGTTCCAGAAGCGGTACCCAGAGGCTTGTGAAGTCTTTGTAGTCCCTGAGACTTCTTAACAGGAGGCCAGCTCGGTTCCAGGCCCTTGGAGATACTCAGCACAAGTTTGTAGAAAGTTCAGTCCAGTCCTTTCACTGCCCAAGACAGAAGCAGCAACTGCAGGCCAACCCAACAAAGCAACAACACAGCAAAGGGGCAGTACTCCTCCTGGCAGCTCTTCCAGCTCTTCGTCTTGGCAGGTTCCTTGATTCCAGCGAGATCTAAATTCATGGGGTCAGGGCCCCAATATTTATATCCCAAATTCCTTTGTTCTCTGAAGGCAGAGAGGCCTTTACCTAGTCCAAACCAGTTCTGGAGCACTTTGTTGACAAGTCTCCGTCCCTTCTTTCAGTGAGTAGGCCAGGGACATCAGACGCACCACAGGAGGTGGAGCCAGCATTGTGGAGGGAAGGCACTGTCCTATTCAGGGCCCAGGTGCGACCCCTCCCACCCATCTACATGTAGATCTTGCTATTCAGCCTTGTGCTGACTCACCCTGTCTCCTGGCATCCCCCAGCCCCTGTCACTCACACTCCAGACAAGGAATACACAACCTCGCAGAGGCAGGCTGGGATGGTTAGACAAGAAAATACCCACTTTCTAAAAGTGGTATTTTCAAACACAGAATGTTAAAACCAACTTCACTAAAAGGTGCATTTTATCATTCTGAGTCCAGGCATACTAAACTCGAATTTCTACCATGTTCCCGGGGTCAGTTAGGATTATAAACTGTAATAATCAAAACTGCCCGTTCTGGCCTAGGGGAACAGGTAGCCTTGCAATAGTGAAAAACGAACTAGGCTGTAATTCACTATCAGGACATGCCGCACACACCAGGGCATGTCCTACCTTTCGCGTACAACGCACCCTGCCCACAGGGGTACCTTGGGCCTACCTTAGGGGTGGCTAACATGTAGCAAAGGGAAGGTTTAGGGACTTGCAAGTGTGTGCACTTGCCAAGTCGACATGGCAGCCCCTAGGCTGTGCACAGGCTCTGCGATGGCAGGCCCGAGTTACACTTTACGGGCTGTTTGCGTGGGTGGCACAATCCAGTGCTGCAGCCCACCAACAGCATTTGGTCTATAGGCCCTGGCACTCGCAGTGCACTTTACAAGGGACTGACACATAAACCAAATAGGTCAATCATGGAAACACCAATCCATAACGCATTTTATACAGGAGCACTTGCACTTTCCCACTGGACAGCAGTGAGGAAAGTGCGCAAAATCATTACACCAGCAAAAACAGAGTCAAAACCGGGAGGTCAGAAAGCAAAAAGTCAGGGGAAACACGCCAAAAGATGCCAAGTCTAACACATGTCCCCTCCAGCTGAAAGTAGGGAGAACTACCCAACCCCATTGGAGTTCTCTTCACTAAGAGCGGAAGAACCTGGACAGACCATCTGCGTTGGCGTGTTCTGTACCAGGACGGTGTTCCACCGTAAAGTCCATTCCCTGTAGGGAGATGGACCACCTCAGCAGTTTTGGATTCTCACCCCTCATTTGCATCAACCATCTGAGGGGCCTGTGGTCTGTCTGAACCCGGAAGTGAGTCCCAAACAGGTATGGTCTCAACTTCTTCAGCGCCCAGACCACAGCAAAAGCTTCCCTTTCTATGGCACTCCACCTCTGTTCCCTGGGAAGTAGTCTCCTGCTAAGGAAGACTACAGGCTGATCCAGGCCCTCTTCGTTCAGTTGTGAGAGCACCGCTCCCACACCATGCTCTGAAGCGTCAGTCTGCACGACGAATTCCTTGGAGAAGTCAGGTGCCTTGAGCACGGGCGCCGTGCACATGGCTGCCTTCAGGGCATCAAAAGCTTTCTGGCAGGACTCAGTCCAGATCACTTTCCTGGGCTGCCTCTTAGAGGTCAGCTCTGTTAAGGGGGCAACGATGGTGCCATAGCCCTTAACAAATCTCCTATAGTAACCGGTGAGACCTAAGAAGGCTCTCACCTCTGTCTGGGTCTTGGGGGTTCCCAAGCCAGAATGGTGTCAATCTTGGGTTGTAGGGGCGCCACCTGGCCGCTTCCTACCTGGTGTCCCAAGTACACCACCGAACCCTGCCCGATCTGGCACTTACTGGCCTTGATCGTGAGGCCTGCACCTTGCAGAGCCCTCAACACTTTCTCAAGGTGCTGTAAATGTTCTTCCCAGCTGGAACTGAACACAGCAATGTCATCCAGGTAGGCGGCACTGAAACCCTCCAGCCCAGCCAACACCTGATTGACCAACCTCTGAAAGGTGGCAGGGGCATTCTTCAACCCAAAGGGCATCACCCGGAATTGGTAATGACCTTCTGGGGTTGAGAATGCTGATCTCTCCTTGGCCCCATCGGTTAAGGCAATCTGCCAGTACCCAGACGTCAAATCAAACGTGCTGAGGAACCGGGCAGCTCCCAACCGATCAATGAGCTCATCAGCTCTGGGGATGGGGTGCGCGTCAGTCCTGGTGACGGCATTGAGCCCACGGTAGTCCACACAAAACCGGAGTTCTGGAGTGGCACCGGGCGCCGCAGCCTTTGGGACCAAGACCACTGGGCTGGCCCAAGGACTGTGGGAGGGCTCAATCACCCCTAACGCAAACATCTTAGAGACCTCCTCCTTGATGCTGGCTCTGACCCGGTCAGTCAACCTGTAAATCTTGTGCTTCACAGGATGGCTGTCACCAGTGCCCACGTCATGGGTACACCAGTGAGTAACACCGGGGGTCAGAGAGAACAGTGGGGCGAACTGTCCCAACAACTGGCGACAGTCCCCTGCTGCTCCTGAGTCAGAGTAGGGGAGAGGATCACACCCTCTACTGACCCATCATGCTCCTTGGTAGACAGGAGGTCAGGGAGAGGCTCACTCTCCTCTTCCACCCCATCATCTGTCGCCAAGAGCATACTCACTTCGGACCTCTCGAAGTGGGGCTTGAGGCGGTTCACGTGAAGGACCCTCAAGGGGTTCCTTGGAGCCTGCAAATCCACCAGGTAGGTGACGTCACTTTTGCGCTCCTTTACCTCATATGGCCCAGTCCACTTGTCCTGCAAGGCACAAGGTGCCACTGGGGCCATGACCCACACTTTTGCCCAGGTTGAAATTCGACCAGAGTGGCATTCTGGTCATACCATCTCTTCATTTCTTCCTGACTTGCTTCTAGGTTCGCCTGAGCGAGTTTCCTGAAGCGGGCAGTTAGGTTTCTAAAGGCCAGCATGTAGCTAAATACATCCTGGGGAGTTTTCCTAGGAGCTGCCTCCCAGCCTTCCTTTACCAAACTCAGAGGTCCTCTGACAGGGTGGCCATACAGGAGCTCAAAGGGGCTGTACCCAAGAGACTTCTGAGGCACCTCCCTGTATGCAAAGAGTAGGCATGGCAAGAGGACGTCCCACTTACGCCTCATGGGTTCTGTTAGACCCTTGATCATGCCTTTCAAGGTCTGGTTGAATCTCTCCACCAGACCGTTTCCTTGTGGGTGGTAAGGAGTGGTGAACTTGTAGGTTACACCACACTCCTTCCACAGGGATGTCATATACTTCGATATGAAATTGGTCCCCCTATCAGAAACCACCTCTCTGGGGAATCCCACATGGGAAAAGATCCCCATTAACGCCCGGCCCACCACTGGCGCCGTCGTTGTCCTGAGAGGGATTGCCTCCGGGTACCGGGTGGCATGGTCCACCAAGACCAGGATGTACCTGTTGCCCATGGCTGTCTTGGGATCCAGTGGCCCCACAATATCCATCCCTACCCTTTCAAAGGGTATTCCAACAACAGGAAAAGGTTGGAGAGGAGCTTTGACCTTCCTCCCACTCTTACCACTTGCCTGGCAAGTTTGGCAAGACCTACAGTGTGCATCTGACTGCCTTCGCATTTGGGGCCAAAAGAAGTGGGTGACAAGCCTGTCAAAGGTCTTGTCCTGCCCCAAATGTCCTGCCAAAGGCACGTCATGAGCCAGACCCAGTAGGAGGGTCCTGAAGCGCTGGGGTACCACCAGCACACGGGCTGACCCAGGCTCAGCAACCTTAGGCTCACTGTATAGGAGACCACTCTCCCAGTAGATCAGATGTGACCCGGACTGATTACCAGCTGCCTGGTCTGCAGCCTGCCGCCGCAGACCCTCCAGAGTAGGGCACTCGTTCTGCTCCCTGCAGAACTCCTCCCTGGTGGGACCCCCTTCTTGCTGCCAATGGGTCAGCTCAGAGATGTCTCCCAGTTCGGCTACCTGATCCCCTGTAGGCACCGGGCGTCCCCCTCGAGGTCCGCCTCCTCCCGGTCCGTGGGAACTTCGGGGGCCGGTTTCCCGCGCCCCTGCCCTTTCTCTTGGCAGGGACTTGGGCCACTGTTTCAGGCTCCAAGTCCTCTTGATCACCCTTTCTGGCTGCCATTGACCGAGTAGACACGCATGCCCACTCTGGCAACCCAAGCATCTCCAAGTGAGACCTGAGCTCAACCTCCTTCCATGAGGACTGCTCCAGGTCGTTTCCTAGCAGACAATCTACAGGCATGGTAGGGCTCACAACCACCCTCAAGGGACCTGAGACCCCCCCCCATTCAAAGGGAACCTGCGCCACCATACACTGGCGCTCAGAGTTGTCTACAGCAACTACTTGGTGGAATGCCCCGGGGGCTACTTGCTTCTCAGAGACCAGGTGACACCGGACTGAGGTCACACTGGCTCCAGTATCTCTGAGAGCCTCTACCCTGTTCCCATTAATGGTCACCCAGGTGCTATATTTCTTTGTGTTAGGGGGCACCTGGTTTCCTGGGACCATCTCACTGTCCCCTAGTGATACAAGGGTCATTTCTGCGGGATCCCCACCCTCCTGTGGGCACCCCTCCTCCCCAAGCGCTACACTAGCCAACACTTTGGACTGTCCACCGGTGGGTGGCTGTGTCCCCTTCGGGCACTTGGGGTCCCCCTTAAAGTGACCTACCTGGTCACATGCATAACACTTGCGGGGGCCGGTCTCAACAGGCTTCCCTGTGGAGACCCCTTTCTTCTTATCACCGGGGGCTGGGAACCTTTACCCTGGGTACTAGTTTGGGGCCCTTTAGAGAACTCCTGTGCTTTACCCTTGTCCCCCCACTTTTCTGCTGGGGACCCTGCCCACCTTTGGCTGAGTCTCCCCCAAACGCTTTCTTGTGGACCCTAGTACTCACCCAGCGGTCCGCTTCCATAGCAAGCTTCCTGGGGTCAGTTAGCTTACTATCAACTAGGTGCTGGCGCAGATCTGCAAAACATAGACTAGACAAGTGCTCCCATGCAATCAAGTTGTAGAGCCCCTGAAAATCTGTTACACTACTGCCCTTCACCCAACCATCCAGAGACCTGCAGAACACATCCACACATTCCAACCAAGTGTTGGCATCAGACTTCTTACTGGACCTGAACTGATCCCTGTACTTTTCAGGAGTAAGACCATACTTCGTGAGAAGGGCATCCTTCATGTCAGCATAGGTGAGGTGATACCCCTTACCCAAAGCTATCAGAGCATCCCTTGCTTCTTCCGGGAAAAGTGGCCACAATCCTGCTCCCCAATTCTCCTCAGGGACCCCATTCATGTGTATGGCTGCCTCATAACCCTGAAACCACCTTTGTATGTCATCCCCCTTCTTGAACTCCTTGCCCACGTTCTTGGGAATGTGCACAATCCTGTCTGCCTTTCTGGACGAATTGCTGCCACCATCTGAGCCTGACTTACTCCTAAGTTCTAGCTCCTTTAGTTCTCTCTCATGCTCTAAGAGCATCTCCCTCTCCTCTATGGCCAATCTCTTCTCCTCCCGCTCACTCTCCAGCCTGAGCTTCTGCAGCTCAAACTGCCTTGCCTCCCGCCTGCCCTCCAGCTCCTCTGGGGACAGACTGCTGCTGCCTGACCTGGCGGGTTCCCCCTACCCAAAAGCACATCCACCCTGGAAATAGGCTCCTCCGCCTCCTCACTGAGATTACCAGGCTGCCCATTGGCATGTCTGGCTGCTACCCAGGCCCTCAGCGCCTTCTGTAGCTCCTCCTTCCTTGTGAGGCCTTTAATTTGGACTTTCAAGTTTTTACAAATCGCTCGTAGCTCCTTTACGGCGTAGGATTCCAACCTATCCTCCTCAAAGATAACTTCCAGAGATGCAACGGATGATGCAATTGATTCAGGCATGACAAAAGTAGTGAGTTGAAAACTGGCAAGATCAAAAATAGGCCAAAAGAAAAAGAACCAGTATGTGGTACGTAATGGTCTGCGATATGGTAGTAGTGCACACCAATCACTGTAAGTCAAGTGCAAACACAAGTCCTATCCTCACCGCTGACAACCAATGTTAGAAATGGGATCTCTAGTTGGCAAGGGCTTGCACCTTTGTCCAAGTAGGGACCCTTCTTCCTAGTCAGGGTAAGGGTGTTACACTCATGAAGTAACCCCTGCTCACCCTCGTGGTAGCTTGGCACGAGCAGTCAGGCTTAATTCAGAGGCAGTGTGTAAAGCATTTGCACATAACCAACAGTAATACAGTGTAAGCACTACAAACGGACACCACACCAGTTTAGAAAAATAACCAATATTTTATATACTCAAGACAAGACCAATTACGACAAAAATCCACAATACTGTACTTTACGAATGAATACTTGATACGGTAACTTCTTCTTTGCAGGAATAGCACAAAAGCAAAGTTCGTACGAGTCGGTAGCTCCGTCCGAGCCTACCGTGATGCTGAAAACCACAGAGTCTAACAGTTCCAGCCGACCGCGTCGATACGGGCCAGCAGAGTCATGAACAGACTCGGTTACAGTACCTTTCTCGTTGTGGCTGGTACGGAGTGTACGAGCCGGTCGGCGTTCGTCGCGGTTGCGGTGCAAGACGGAGCGATGCAAGGTGCGGTGTCCTCGATGCGGTGCAGGCAGCGGCTCGATGAGCGTCGTGCAGACGGAGTCGGTGAGTCCAAGACGTGCGATGCAGGGTGAGACGATGCTCGATGCGGTGCTGACAGGTTGCGATGCAGGCGACCAAGCCGGAGTGCGGGAGCTGGCGTCGGACAGCGGTGCGAGTCGGAGCGGTGGGTCGCAGACGTGCGAGCGGTGCCCCAAATGCGGTGTGGTCTCGACTCTTGAGCCAGTTGCAGCAACAGCGTCGGTCTGGTCCGGCTGGCACAGTGAAGCGATGCGATGCGAACTGCGGTGCCCACAGGTCACGGTGCAAGCAGCGGCTCGATGTTGGCGGCGTCGGACGTCGCCCACGGTGAGACCAGGGTTGCGATGCGAAGCGGGGCGATGCGGTCTGCGGTGCAAACAGGTCACCGGCCAGGGATGGATTCGGTTGACGGCGTCGGTTGCGGTTCCCTTCCTCTGTGGCAACTGAAACAGTGTTCCAGAAGCGGTACCCAGAGGCTTGTGAAGTCTTTGTAGTCCCTGAGACTTCTTAACAGGAGGCCAGCTCGGTTCCAGGCCCTTGGAGATACTCAGCACAAGTTTGTAGAAAGTTCAGTCCAGTCCTTTCACTGCCCAAGACAGAAGCAGCAACTGCAGGCCAACCCAACAAAGCAACAACACAGCAAAGGGGCAGTACTCCTCCTGGCAGCTCTTCCAGCTCTTCGTCTTGGCAGGTTCCTTGATTCCAGCGAGATCTAAATTCATGGGGTCAGGGCCCCAATATTTATATCCCAAATTCCTTTGTTCTCTGAAGGCAGAGAGGCCTTTGCCTAGTCCAAACCAGTTCTGGAGCACTTTGTTGACAAGTCTCCGTCCCTTCTTTCAGTGAGTAGGCCAGGGACATCAGACGCACCACAGGAGGTGGAGCCAGCATTGTGGAGGGAAGGCACTGTCCTATTCAGGGCCCAGGTGCGACCCCTCCCACCCATCTACATGTAGATCTTGCTATTCAGCCTTGTGCTGACTCACCCTGTCTCCTGGCATCCCCCAGCCCCTGTCACTCACACTCCAGACAAGGAATACACAACCTCGCAGAGGCAGGCTGGGATGGTTAGACAAGAAAATACCCACTTTCTAAAAGTGGTATTTTCAAACACAGAATGTTAAAACCAACTTCACTAAAAGGTGCATTTTATCATTCTGAGTCCAGGCATACTAAACTCGAATTTCTACCATGTTCCCGGGGTCAGTTAGGATTATAAACTGTAATAATCAAAACTGCCCGTTCTGGCCTAGGGGGAACAGGTAGCCTTGCAATAGTGAAAAACGAACTAGGCTGTAATTCACTATCAGGACATGCCGCACACACCAGGGCATGTCCTACCTTTCGCGTACAACGCACCCTGCCCACAGGGGTACCTTGGGCCTACCTTAGGGGTGGCTAACATGTAGCAAAGGGAAGGTTTAGGGACTTGCAAGTGTGTGCACTTGCCAAGTCGACATGGCAGCCCCAGGCTGCGCACAGGCTCTGCGATGGCAGGCCCGAGTTACACTTTACGGGCTGTTTGCGTGGGTGGCACAATCCAGTGCTGCAGCCCACCAACAGCATTTGGTCTATAGGCCCTGGCACTCGCAGTGCACTTTACAAGGGACTGACACATAAACCAAATAGGTCAATCATGGAAACACCAATCCATAACGCATTTTATACAGGAGCACTTGCACTTTCCCACTGGACAGCAGTGAGGAAAGTGCGCAGAATCATTACACCAGCAAAAACAGAGTCAAAACCGGGAGGTCAGAAAGCAAAAAGTCAGGGGAAACACGCCAAAAGATGCCAAGTCTAACAACCTTTCTTGAGAAAGGCACACAGCTGTCATGTGTGACAGGTTGATGTATAATACCTCCACTGGTCTAGTAGGCAAGCAAAAGCCATTCTTCTATATTTCATTTTGAACTTTGTCAAGGTAAGGTTTCTTTCAATAGTTCAACAAAAAAAAAAAAGAAGGAATTTCACTTTATTTATCTTCTAATTCGGGGCCAGTCAGCTTTAGCATACAAAATGAATGTGCACTATGATTCAAATGTACAAAGCAAAACAAGTGACTGTTGTCACAGAAATAGCATATCTCAGTGACAGCCATTCGTTTGAAAATGAAGAACGGTTCAGAAGATTGAAGCACTGCAAGTGATTGTGAAAGGGACTGTCACACTTGATATGTTCTCTCTAGATTAAAGATGCGGTGCACGCACAGTGAGCACGCTGGAAGCCACTGTACCCGAAGGACTTTAGAAAGAAAAAATGAACTCGTGAACCAACACCTGAGGCAAGTTTTTAGAAGCGCATCTCTTAGATCGGTGTAGAATGATTTTATCGTGGGTACAGTTACAATAAAGACTACTAGTACTGCAGTGCATGTGAAAGCGTATTTGAAAAATTTCGCATATTGGAGTGGCAGGCACAAAACACTCAGGGGGATATTCACAAGGAAGTGGCGGAGAGAGGCGTTAGCCTTCTTGGCTTAATGCCTCTCTCCGCCACTTCGGAAAAGCAAGGCTGCACCATATTCACAAGGACATGGTGCAGCCGTGCTTTTCCCCCTGCGATGGCGCTAAGTTTCACAACTTAGCGCCAAAGCAGGCACCCTTGCACCAGAGTGCAAGGGTGTCTGCAAGCAGGGAGGTTTCTTTATGTACAGGAAGGTGTCCCTTCCTGCACATAAACAATCCTAAAATGCCAGTTTGTAACTTACGTGTGTGCTGCTTCATGCAGCACACATGCAAGGTACAAAACGGCATTTAAAAAAAAAGGTTTGTTCATGTACAGGACGGGACACCTTCCTGTACATAAACAAACCATGGCATTTAAGTGGCTTAACACTGCCTTGTGAATAAGGCGAGGCGCCTATCGCCACCACAACGTCACTGACGGAGTTCTGTCCCTCGTAAGTCCGAGTCCATTACCCCTCCACCCTGTCCCTCCCCGCCTCACCGCCCCGTACCACTCCCTCGGCGAGCCGCCACTGTACAAGTCCACTACAAGTGTACATTTGGGCGTCTTTCTGCACAATGAAAATACCTGAAATTTGTTAGTGAATCCCAACACACTGACTGAATTGTGGAGAATCATCAGAATTCACAGGAAGGCCTGTGCAGAAGTGCCTGCAATCCGCAGCACCAACTACATTTTTCGTATGTGGATGTCGCAATTCCAATACACTGGTGGAATTTCTACATTCACAGATGCTTTTCAAACGGAAATTTCATCTGTCCTGATTCTCTGAATCAGCTTGACATTGTCTGTGCAAATTTTCACTCCTCAGTGATTTGGCACTGGTTAAATACTTCCCATGCTTTACTGAGGTAAATATAAATATTTGATGAAAACCTCCTACTTTTCCGAGGATGGGTCCATTTAGTGCATTATTTCAGGATTTTATGCTGCATAGAGCATAAGCAGAAGCCTTCTGTTTCTAATGAGTTACACAGGACCTATACACATGCCCTGCATTTGCATGTTTAATAATGTTTAATAATGGACCTAAAGCAAATGCCTCATACACATCTAACCGCCATTCACGGATCAAAGAGCGAGAGTAGCAATGGAATTATCCACTGCTTTATTATTTACATTAACTCTCACTAAAAATGTATGTGTTTCTAATGCCACATTGATTAATTGGCCAAAACATTTTCTAACATCTGGCATACTCTTTGGCCTCACCTGCATTGAATTTTAAAAAATGATCATTAATCTTAAGAGCTGTACAACAATAAACCTTAATTATTTCTCTAATAACAAGTCAAATCATTTTTGTGGCTGCACTGTAGACTGCTTTAGGTATCTGTCCCAGACACCATTGTCTCCAAAACTTTAACATATAGTTAGAGTGGCCTTTGGGCTGCCCCTTGATCAAGGCTTAAAGGCTTCTTAATATATGTAAATTCTCTGCTCTTGATGGGATTTTTTTTATTACATAGTTTTATATAGCGCAAGCTTGACCCGAATCGGGTATCAGAGCGCTTTACATAGCACCAGTTGCATTACATGAGGACACATTCATTTTTGTTAGGCATGGGGAGATTAAGTGATTTGCCCAGAATCACAGGATGTTCAGCGTCATTGCCGAGACTCAAACCCAGTTCCCCAGATTCGAGGTCGACCGCCCTAGCCGTTTGGCCAACTCCTCTCCCCAGATGTTTTTGCTAACTTTTCCTTTCTCTGCCCCACCCCTGGAGCTGTCTCACTCTTTCTCTCTCCATACTTCTTCCCCTTGTCTGTAATCCAACCCTACTATTCTCGTTCTCAATTTCTCTGCCCACCCCAAACACCTCATTTTAACCACACTGACCGTACAGTGAGCAATTCTGTGATTTGGTGCCTCTGTGTCTCCCCTCCCCTGCCTTTCTTTCTCTGACCACCAACCACAGGCTGCAGCTCACTACTATACGCAGAGGCTTTGCCAATGCATTGGCTGTGTCAAAGACTGTAAAATTGTGACCCTGTTAGCAACGCCAATAACAGCAAAAGGCCATCATGAAATGTTATTTTTATACTTCCAAGATGACTGCCACGTTGCCTATAAATACAATGTGGCAGTCATCTTGGAAGTAAATAAAAAAATGCTCCAGGATGGCCAGTCACAGCTATTGATTTGGCCAGTGCTTGCAGTACAATTTTTCAAGTATTACTAAAACTAGTAGCTGTGCCTGGACATCTTGAAGGGTTATTCTCTATACTTCCAATATGGCCACAACGTTGTGTAAAGATGCAAAGTGGTGAGTATCTTGGAATTATAGAAATTAACATGCAAGGTAGCCGAATGCTATTTTCAATACTTTTCAAATGAATGATATAATACGTCTACGGGCAAAGCAAAAGCTATCATAGAAGCATATAAAATATCATTCCAGGATGGTCGGTGCCATTATTTGCTTTGCGATACTCTCACAGCACTGGTAAAATTAATACTGACAATAAACAACTTTTGCAAGGTGAAACAAATTGGCTGTGACAATGCTTGTTTTATTAGATTCACTGGAGCAAAGAATCTCCAATTGCTTATAACAATAACAGGTGCTGCAACATGACTGCAGCCACCATATTACATAAAGAGCTAGTATTTTTTTTTTTAAGTAGCAGAAAAACATTAAAAAATCTAAAAAAATCTAAAATACCTAGTTAACACCACACACTAAAACACTAAACCATCCCCAAAATATACCTCGAGTCTTTGAGTATCAGGAGGAAAGTTAACAAAGATTAAAGGGAGTTATTCCTTTCAGATCTCGGTATAGACAGCTTCTGTTGTCTTGTAAGACCTATTGCGAACAAACAGACTAACACAAAATGCAACATATACATACACATACATAAAACACACAGACATAAGAAATGGCTTGCTTGGGCCAGCTCCATACAGGCAACTGCTTCATGAGTGATCCATAATGTTTTTCAATATTCCACAGCATTTTCTGGATGTCTACAAGGATTAGGTAGTTCCTGCCTCAAAGAGTGAGAGAGTAGGCAGCTGCAGCCATAGCTCTTCCAAAAGGCCCTCTCCATACCTCTGAACTGACCCACATTTTTGCTGTTCACCTCCCTACACCCTTTCTATTGCCCACTAGTGTGTTTTTGGAGCTGGAGTTGGAAACCATGAGTTCCAACGTGGAAGCCATTAGGAGGGCACCTATGTTGTCTGTGAAATTTGCTCTCTGAAAAGTGTAAGCATGGTGCAGGTACACCAGCAGCAGCACAGTCATAAATTCTGAAAATTGCAAGATCCTGTTAGCGCACCAGCAGCTTCGTGGGCTTGCAGTTCCCAAGAATACTGTTGTCCCAGTGTCCCCTGTCAGTGGTGTACCACTCTCTTCCATTCCATCAGGTCGTTTGAGATTCAACAGCCAGGGTTTTAAAGCTAGATTGCTTTTAAATGTAGATTACAGTGTTCTATTACAATGTAGACCACTGTGGCCATCAGAGCGCCAATTCTGGTGTACTGTGGCACTAGGTACCACTCTGCATTTACCTTCTGCCTCTTGAGATCCATCACCCAAAAGGCAGTGGTATACCCATAGGTCTTCAGAGTATTCAATGATAAAGAATCCTCAAGGGCAGTACAAAATGAGGATGTCCAGTTTTGGAGGTTTCCTTTGTTATTCTTGTCACAACATCTCATGCTGCTCTGCTTCCCGGAAAATAAGACTGTTGTTTTGTTACTCATGTGGTTCTAGGATGATGATCTTGTGAGTTTCCCTTTCCACCACCCACTACTGTGGGTAGTTGTTGCTTTGCCTATTTTGCATATAGCTGTGTTTGCATTGTATCGCGCTCTCCTTCTCCTGATGCAAATTCGTCCTCTGCTCTTCCAGGTGTGTTGATGTTCTGGCCCAATAATTGTCTCTGTCTCCTCTTAAAAGAGTTTAAAGGGGCATCAGTGTAGAGAAACAAAACAGTCCTAACATTGTTCTTTACCCAGTCGTGTATCTCTAACAACCATCATCAATAGACTTTCGAGCGGATGACTGCAAGGGGTTTGAGGTGCATTGTGACATCATTCACTGGATGGCCCTTTTCACTTGCTCTTTCTCGCATAGCATCACTAACGTATCATTAGTTGACAACATCAACCTTTTTGATTTTACAAGAGTGCATTGCTGACTCTGCACCAACCTCAGAAAGGGCCATCATTGTATATTAGTACTTACATTTCCACTGTGTTGTGGGTAGAGTTGTGTTATCAGTGCCAACTTTCTTTACTAAAATTCCAACACACCTCAGCTCAAATATAAGCATTCTAAATATAAGGAATAAAAACAGAAGAGAGATAATACAGAAGGAAAACATTGCAATACTTTGACGCAGAGTGTATTGTCATAACTGAGACGCTAAAGTGACATTTTAAAAAGAGCCTGTGGATTATGCAAATTGTGCAATGCGACACAATTAGTGAATACCACTGGAAGAGATTATGAAGAAGGGAAATAGGAGTACTGGTAAAAAGGAGAATCTTGATAGGAGACAAGCATGAAAATTCAAAAGATAACAAAAGCGCAGGGTAAGTATTTGGACAGAGGTAAACTTGAGAAAACACTAGGAGAAATACTAGAGAAGAGTCAAAGAAGAAAGTAAAACAGTTGAATGTAAGAAGAGTAAAGAGACTATTAACAGGGAAGAAAGGGAATTTTTCCATCGTGCTACCATATTTTCTTAACAAATATATGGTGCAACTATGAAGATGCGAAAGGAAATGATGTCAATTTCTATACCGACTGTTTATTAAAACTCCGTTTTTTTATTTTCGAACCGAGGTGCATAAATTAGTCATTCCTCTCTAGTACCCCACTTACTTCTCGACAGAGGGTACAGTCCAAACAGTGCTCATTCACTCTGCTGGCTAATTTACTGACATCATAAGCTGCATAGCAAAGAGGTCACCAGGCTGCATAGCATCAGTCTATTAATGCTCCAGCATCTCAGCTCTGATAATTCACATATTATTCTGCCACGTTGGTGAAGGAATTGTGCTCTCTCCTCTACCTCCAACCCCCCCCCCAAATTGCCGGTTTGTCTCCTGAAATGATAGTGGATTGTTGTCTTCATTATGTCAGGCATATATTTTCTTATGAACAATGAGATGGTACAAACTGTTGAACTGATTCATTCCACAACCGTTCAGTACTCATTAGATTGCTTCCATCTGGTGTGAAATGCCCCATTCATCTTCAAACCATATTCTTCAGTTTTAAAGTCTTAGGGGCAGATTTACGAGCCCCTTGCGCCACTTTTTGCCGCCGTTGCGCCACTTCTGTGACGCAGCGGCGGCGTAAACCATGCGCCACGTTGCGCCCTATTTACAACGTGACGCATCAAGGGAGATGCGTCACGTTGTAAAACCCTGCGCCACATGAAACCTGCGTCAGGTTTCATGTGGGCTTTCCGGCGCAGGGGGGGGCGTTCCGGCGCAGTAAAGCCTCGGAAAAGTGCCTGAGTGAAATCTACAAGATTCCACTCAGTCACTTTTCCTATGCCGCTGCGTCAAAACCATGCGCCTGCTTGAAGCAGGCGTAAGGCGTGATGCACCACGTTATGTATAGGCGGGCCACGAGCATTGCTGGAGTTGCATCGCGCTAGCGAAACGACTCCAGCAATGTGCCACCCTTCCGACGGGAGATGCGCCACACATCTGTTTATCCTTGCGCCTCGATGTGCCACATTGTAAACGCGGCGCATCTGTGGTGGCGCAAGTGTAAACTTGCGTGACGCATCTTACCTGGCGCATCCCTGCTGATTTGCAGGGATGCGCCAGTCGTCATAAATCTGCCCCTAAGAAAATTAAATTGTTTCGTTTGGTTAATACAATTATTAAGCACTGTTTGAAATTTTTTAGAGGACATGACAATGCCCCATGATCCCTGAAACTATTTGCCGGAGTCATACAAAATGCAGCACGTGCAGTGACATATATCCACAACCCATTAAAATAAAACCAGTTGACCCTCTCTGAGATTAACATTTATTTTTTTCAGAAATATAATGAATGTAAGGCCATTAGTATATAACATGATTACAGGTTTACAAAATAGCAGCATTTCATGTATACTTCTATCATGCTTTACAAGAGCAATTTAAACATTTAAAGTCAAGAAAAGGAAATGAATTTGTGTCACATTATGAAATGTTTCATGTTGACTGAACCGATTTATTATCATATATATAAGAGAATTTGTGATGTACTAGTGTGGGAAAAGTACACACAGAAAATAAAGTAGTAGTCAATGTAACCAGTCTGTGATAGACAACATTTTCTGGGCCTCTGGTATTCTATTTTGCAAAGATGTTTCCATTCAGAGAAAATGCATAGCATGCTTCACATGAAATCATCACATTGATGGGGCAGATGGTGGCTCTAGAAAGCTGTTGACATTTTCCTGCGCAGCACTTTCGCTCTAACGATTACATTAAAATGCAGCTCTGGTCGTTGAATTATTCCATCCCTCATAAAAGGTAAATGAGACTTTGGAGAGCTAAAAAAATGAATCAACATTCTACATACTCACATTTATGCAGTGTTTTGGTGAGTGCAGAATAAAAAGCACAGATTATGCGTTCATGCATCCTACTCTAAAGCAGGCTAAAACACACTTAATAGAACCTAAATAGCTTCCTCATTAAACATAAAAATAATCCTGGGCTAGATAATTACATATACCGAGAGCTACGTGCTGCTCTTAAGAGCTGCCTACATGATTCTTTAATGTTTGAAACACATTCAGTACAGAGAAGGGATAGAATGGAAAAATACATTTCCACCTATGCTCATTCATGTCGTTTTACAGTATAATGGACATTATGACTTGTGCAATGACCATGATTGGGAGAGAAATAAGGAGCGGTGCAGATTACCAGGCATTGTAGTCATAGAACAGCCAAAACTATCTTGTGCAAATGTTGGCTACAAAACTTACAATACAGTCAAATATTAAATCAAGTGGGTTACTTCACTCACTCACAACTTTTAAGGCACATTTTTGCTCATGTCGCCGGAAGAGGAGCCAAGATACAGGAGAGCATTGCGGGAGCTCACCCAATGAAGGCCATACCACAGATAATTGAAGTGAATGTCAAATCCTATGACAGGAGGATATTTAATTTAGAAAAGAGCATTAAGCTATTAGTAATCTGGAAATAAAGGAATCAGTCATTGTGTAAATTGGCATGGCAGAAAAATAATAACAGGAATATAATGGAGCCACTATATTTGAACAATACGTTCTCGTCATTGCTAGAGATACACCAGTGAGAGTAATCAATTCATGAAATCCAAATGTTCACTAAGATAAGGTATGGTTTAATTCTACCAAGACAGATTAAACTGCAGGTAAGGTTAGAAGGCAAAAATAAAAGAACTGTCCGAAAGACATTGACTCAGTTACCGAAGGCAAATAAAATTGTAATATCTAAATCGACATAAGAGTAAGGTGCCAGAAAATCGAGTTTTGAATATCATGCTACAAATAGTGGCAAAAATATTAAGGTTCTAATACTGACAAGGTTAGCATATATATTTAAATATAGGTTTACTATGCTCAACTCCACAAAAAGTGTATCAAAATGATATATACCTTCATGCTGCATAGATATTCATTTAAGAATAATAAATCTATACTTACTAATATATACTTACCGCCATGATATTTTAGTTGTCAATATTGTTGCTATAATAATGTTGTCCCACAACATTTCTGCAGTCACTATTCTGCCATACAATTAACATAACGAAAGTACATTGTGAATCATGTTCAGTTATTAATTTCAGCAGAGGTATGCAATACAATTCTGGATCTAAAGCAATATGTTCCTATTTTGGTTACCTCGATTAAAGATAATATTAACTTAGAAAATACGTCATATACTAGTGCTTTCCATGCCTTTTCAAAGATGATACATAAATCCGGCATTCATGGTTCGACAAAATGCCTAAGTAAGCACTTTTTATATTGTGAGATACACCAGCAATCTACTAGAATCATGGGTAGGTCAACTTATATTCAAATTTGGAAGATAAGTCCAAAAGAGAAAAAACCTTCTTTGTGATTAATAGGAGTTGTTTATAACACTCATGAATTTCATGAAAAAATGCTCTCCCTTGTAAGGAAAATTAAAATGGACTTAATAGTTATGTACAGATTGCCATACAATACTCATTAACATATTGTTCAACATTGAGTCGGACAGTAGACCAAAGTACTTTAAGCTTCTTGAAGAACAAGTGCATACCTCATTTGTGAGCTGTATAGCTGTCTTTAATATCAATAATTTGAATACGTTTTGGTCTAAACTAAATAGGATTTCAACTGCTCAAGGCCTTTTGAAAATGACATATCTCTTCCTACAACAAAAAGGACATAAGACAAACATAGTAATATCAAGAGAACTGTCAACCCTTTTCAAGCCACATCTCACCTTACGCAGAGTTGGTTCTTAGACCCCTGATATCCATCACAAATACGAGATGTACAGCACATGTAGCCAGATAATGGAGTCCCACTTCAGTCCTCCCAGGCCCATATTTACCACTTTTTGTCAATGACTGCTTCTAAACACCAACAGTTTCCCTTGTTGGTTTAAAATGTATCATAACTGATCTGCCCAAATCATTCTCAATGCTTGGGACTCATCAACCTTTATATTGAGGAAAAAATAAAGCAGATGTGTTTCATGTTGATGATGTAGTTCAGATCCTACCAAGGTATGCACAAATGTATTTCTGAAGTAAATCTCCTTTAGGATCATCTTCCTCGCTTCTGAATATCCCTCATCTGTATTATTTAAACAAAACGTGGCCCCTGTTTCCCAAATAATCAGGCATCAAACATAAATGTGTTTGGCTCCTGTTTCCTAAATATTCAGGCATCAAACATTAACATTGGAGATCATCACCTAAACTTCCATTTGTATATATTGTATATGCAGTGCTTAGTTTGAGCCGGTGCTTGCAGGTGGGGGGCACTGGCATTCATGTTTGTGAACTAGCACTTATTTAAGCACATGAGAAATGTACCCATGTGCAAGAGAGGGAAAAAACCCAGATCAGAAAGACGGAAGAAGAAAAAGGCTGCAAAACCATCACAAACAGAAAGCGGAAACATGCAAAAGTGAGAAAAAGGGTCAGGGAGTGTCTGGTAGTGAATTAAAAACTACCAGCTTGGGTTTAGATGCACTGACATTTAATTGCACCACCCGCCGGCTTATGAGCAGGCTTCTCAGCAGAGCTTTGGGCACTGGCACTCATTCTTTTACAAATGAATCACTGAGTAAATTATACTACCTGTTAGAAATGGGGGTCTCTAGTTGGCAGAGGTAGGTACCTTTGTCCAAATAGGGGCCCTTGCTTCTAGTCAGGATAAGGGGGATACACTTCTAAAATAACCCCTGCTCACCCCCCTCGGTAGCTTGGCACGGGCAGACAGGCTTATCTCAGAGGCAGTGTGTAAAGCCTTTGTGAACACATACAGTAACACAGTGAAAACACTACAAAGGGACGCCACACCAGTTTAGAAAAATAAGTAATCTTTATCTAAACTAAAACAAGACCAAACGACAAAAATCCACAATACAGTAATAAAAATATGATTTTCAGATGGTAGAAATAGTTCAGTTCAATGCAAGTTGTAAATGCAACACTTTTCTCAAAAGTACCTTAGATGCGTCACGCAAAGCAAACAAAATGGCCGCAGGGAAGGGGAAGCGTCTGTTCCTTACACTAAGGGAAGGTGATGCGTATGTTCCTTACTGCGGCGCAGGGGAGGTGTTGCGTTAGTTCCTTACTGCGTGGGGAGTTGATGCATCTGTTTCTTACTGCGGACCCCAAACGATGCGACAGTCTTGGCGCCTCGATGCGTCGATCCGGTACAATGCGTGACTTCGTGCAGCCGCACAGCAGGCTTGCGTCGGGATCGGTGCAGCCGCGGCGATTTCTCGAGGCGTGGCAGGCGCTGCGACGGTTTCTTCGGCGATGCGTCGGAAAACCGGTGCGGATGCGACACGCTTCTTCGGTGTTGTGTCGATTTCCCAGCTCCCAGCGACAAACAGTCTCCAGAGGTCCTAAACAGCAGCAGGCACCTCTTTGCAGGTTGGAATTCCCAGCAAGGGAATTCAGGGGAGCTGGTGGTGAAGTCTTTGTGTCCCTGAGACTTCAGAACAGGAGGCAAGCTCAGCTTCAAGCCCTTGGAGATCTTTTCTTAAAGCAGGTGACAAAGCAAACAGCAAAGTCCTTTTTCTCCTTTCCTTGGCAGCAAGCAGCCACTGCAGGCCAACCCCAGACAGCAAACAGCACAGGGGCAGTATTCCTCCTCAGCTTATCCGGCTCTTCTCCTTGGCAAAGGTTTCCTCTTGATTTCCCAGAAGTGATCTAAAGGTCTGGGGTCTGGGCCTCTCTTTTTATACACCAAAATCATTTGTTCTCTGAAGGCAGAGAGTGTCTGTACCCTGCCAAAACGAGTTCTGTGGGGCACTTTACAAGTGCACAACAACCTCCTTTGTCAGTGTGAGCCCTGGCTTCAGACACACCACAGGGGGGCGGAGCCGTCATTGTGGAAGGCAGGCACAGCCCTATTCAGGTGAAGATGCTACTCCTCCCACCACTCCAAATGCAGACCAAGCCTATTCAGCCCAGCCCTGACTCATCAGACTTCTGGAGCCACAGCCCTTCTACAGCCCCTGTCATCCAAAAGCCAGACATGCAATACACAAACCTAGCAGAGGCCCACTGGATGGTTAGGCAAGAAAATAACCACTTTCTAAAAGTGGTATTTTCAAACACAGAATGTAAAAATCACCCTCACTAAAAGATGCTCTTTAACATTCTGAGTTCAGGCATTTTAAACTTTATTTTCCTATCTGGTTCCTAGGGTCAGTTATGTTTATAAGATGTTATAAACTAACTTCCCATTCTGGCCTATGGGAACAGATAGCCTTGCAATAGTGAAAAACGAAATTGGCTGTATTTCACTATCAGGACATGCCACACACATCAGGGCATGTCCTACCTTTCACATACAATGCACCCAGCCCACAGGGGTACCTTGGGCCTACCTTAGGGGTACCTAACATTTAGAAAAGGGAAGTTTTAGGGACTGGCAAGTGTGTGCACTTGCCAAGTCGACATGGCAGTCCCAGACTGCACACAGGCTCTGCAATGGCAGGCCTGAGTCACATTTTACAAGCTGCTTTCGTGGGTAGCACAACCAGTGCTGCAAGCCCACCAGCAGCATTTGATTTACAGGCCCTGGGCACACATAGTGCACTGTACTAGGGTCTGACAAGTAAATCAAATAGCCAATCATGGAATCACTAATCCACAACAATACTTTACAGGGAGAGCATATGCACTTTAGCACTGATCAGCAGTGGTAAAGTGCCCAAAGTCATAAAACCACCAACAACAGTTCAGAAAAAATACAGGAGGAAGGCAAAAAGTTCTGGGATGACCCTGAAAAAAGGGCCAAGTCCAACACTACCCAACTTAAATCTTGTCTTAATATTCTTAACCCCCTCTCTACTTAACTATGCAGTGCACTTAGTCTTGTACTATTAGGGACATGAAAAGACTGCTTTAAAGTGTGTTTTTCTTGACCCCCATATTATTGTTGAATTGTCATGTCTCTATACCTCATTCCTTCAGGCATACACTATTTTATATTGACAATTATGAAACAGTTAGGTAAAATCTGGACTTGGATAATCCTATGAAAGGCTGATTGAACCTAGTTACATACGTATGCTGTTTGGGAGGTATGACACATTGGCTGAGACTACAATGCCAATGTGTACTCTCAATACCATGCAACTTAAATAGAGCTCTATTATATGACACTAGTTTCCTACAAAAGTGGGCTGACTATGATTTTGTAAGACATATATTAGGATGTTTCTCCTAAAAATACTAACTTACTGATTTTAGAGGCCTCTGTAATCAAATCCAATAATTCTGAGTCATTAGAATAATGTTTGCTATTTCTATTAAAGTAATCCCCCTTTTGATTTTCTACAAATTTGTTGCATGAGGGGGACTGAATGTTCTGGTAAAGTTCATAAATTAAGCTTTTGCAATAATTTAATTCATATAATAATATCAAACTCAACCATTGAAGGACGATATATGTTAAAGAGCACGAATCAATTGTTATTTGTTTCACACACAGCAAGCTGATCAGCATTATTACCTGTTACTCTTATCAAATGATGGCTCACTTTAAATTAGAAGATAGTTTATAAATCAGAAGATACCTTATAGACACGTTTACACCAACAGGCATTCCAATTGCCTGTGCTTATTTCCTTCTTGTCTCTCCTGAACCATTGGACGGCCTTCACGTTTATGACACTGTAGAGTCATATAATATTTTTATTGCCTCTCAGGCTTATCAGCAACTCATTCCCCACTAGCATGCATAGAATTAAGTTTCTTATTTACACTTTGGACAGTTAATGAGGAACAATAAAACGTTTGTGACCCAGTAAATGTACTATTTAAATTTGCTCTACAGTTAAACTGGAACTCCCAAGCTGAGTTGCGTCGAATCTAGCATGGAGATGGATGCCAGTACACTTTTCTAAAGCAGATAATCCAAAATTGCATTTTTAGGTAGGTTGACTGTGCTATCTGGAATCATTTAATGGCCTCAGCATTCTTGGGTAGGTGCCAGTTTCTTGTTCTAGAACATAGTATATGGATAGCTAAATCTATGTATCTCCGATTTAGTGTCAGGCACCTCTGCATCTTTTGTAGGCTCTGTCAAGTCCATATAAGCTCCTTCTGGGCAGCCATTCCAGCTGTCACTACTAATGTAGATGTTGCTGCCACCAGCATTGCTATGCCTGGTCCCAGCAAAAGTGTGATTTGCTGGTGATTAAGAGCAGACAGAGACAATAAGGGGGTACGTTTGGGGACTGGCAGGACTGAAGAGGGAGATCCTGATCTGTCTCTGTGTTGTGCGTCTCACAAATGTGATAGTTGTTTGCACTGGCCATGGCAGGGCTAGTTTTGCCTGCTCGGGGTTCTTGGTCTGCTATGTGACATACTTACCACATTTGCGAGGGAAGCTTGTACAGGTGATGAATGCAATATATCTGTTGTGACGGTGAGGGAATCGTGTACTGCTACTGCCTATGTTGTATGAGTTTTCTGTATGAGTCAAACACTGACTGCTTATCCCTGTGCTGTTCTTTCTGGGAAAGCAGTTTGCACTGTCCCACCCAATGAGGTACTTGCTGTATGAAGCTTGAAAAATCAGTCGAACTACAGAAAAGCACAATCTATTGACTTTTTCGAAGTTTGTTACATATGAACCATTAATTTGAGAAAAGTGAATGGGAGTCCCATTTCTCTTCATAAAGTGATACTTCCCCCCCCCCCCGCCAATACATTTGTGGGGGATAAAGGAGTACTGGTCTACCCCTGCCCAGTCAGTGGTAGCAGCTGGCCTTTCTTCACAGTGAGCTACTGGAAAATCCTACCTTGATTACAATAATACATTGGCTGGATTCGGAACAGATGTCATTTCAGGGCATAATTTCGACCTTATAAATTACTACCCAGGATTTAATTCTGAATGTTTCAATTTAAAGAAAGATTTGCACTCTACCAATATACCCATTTATAATATCAATGAAACAATTTTTTTACTACTTTCTGTTAAGAGATCGTGTAACATATCTCCCTTGATGCTTCATTATTTTTTATTACGCAATTTTTTGAAATTGTAAAATACATATAATCTCCACTTGTCTGATCTTTAAACTTCTACAATTGTACCTAATTCTATGTTAAAAGCGTTCCCTAATATCTTACCTGTTGAAAAAAAAATCTGAATTAGAATTTGCTTAAATCTGTATAATTTATCAAGTCATGTTGCTACTAAAACATAGACAATCATTAATATGTGAATAAAATAAATCTAAACACTGTCATTTTTGGAATGCTGAGGTTTCATTACAGTCATCCCTTGAAATATGGAAGAAAATAGGGTCCTGTAATATCGCATCTTGGTGACTAGTCTTTATTTAATAAACTATTTGTTCTATGTTAGTTTCTATGGACTCAGCACAGGGTCTTGGAAACACATACTCTATGACGGCCGCATCCTTTTGCACTTTTTGTCCAAGGTAGGGGGATAATCATAATATTGATATTTCAGAAACCATTTCATACAGATTAACTATCTGTAAATTGTATGCGCTGTGATATTCCTTACCCTCTGCAGGAATGAAACTGAAAGTGACTTTCTTGCTTCGTCTGAGATTAAATCGATTATTTCAAATTGTAAAAATTTGAAATACTATCTGTTCTCAGCTGGTCGGCTTGGGTTGTTTTACCAGGAAGGGTGCTAAACAGTCCTTTCATAACTTCATAAATTATCTTGAAGTTGTCAGCTACTCTGGAAACCTCGTGATGCTTTCTAATCTGTCTTTTGATAATTTCTAATATATATTGCAGCTTTTATTTTATAGCGCATATATGATCTGCGGTTTATAAATATTTAATGTGTTTTCAATTCTACTCTGCCATAGACTGTGATAAACCTCTGCAATATTCAGTATTACAGTTTGTTTGACTGGTTTTATAAATTGATTAAAATTTTTCAAACAAAATGTTTTATGCTGTTAATCAGGTGCCACGAAACTACACCAACTAACAAAACATACACTTTTCACGTGGCACCCACAACGCAATGGAAGGATAGACAGCTTTAAAACGAATGTTTTCATCAGAGATAAACTTCATTCTTGCCTTCTGCAGCCTACTCCCAGGGCTCATATTCTGAGACATGAATGCTTCATTTCATCTTTTAAAGGAAAGTCGATAAAGCTTTGTTCAAACAGAAGATACAGGGGCATATTAGCAAAACCGGCGATAAAATTATCGCCGTTTTAGCGGCAGGAAACTGCCACGGCGATAATGGGCTTGCTAATATGCGTTATAGAATTCCAATAGAAGCCCAGGTTAGATGTCCTGCACAGTTAATTTTACCGCCGGTCTTGCTAATATGCCCCTCATTCTCTTAAACCAAGAGATACTTAATTCCAGAAAGAGATTTCTATTGCTGTCTGCCTGACTGCCAGTCAGGTCATTGCTATTTTCTTTCATGATATAGAATTATTCTATGTGGAGAATGGCACAGGGACATTTACAGAAGAAAGTTTGCAGGCCATGACATCTTTATCACCCGTTCCCGTATATTTTATTATTATACAACACACGTACACTTCCTGAGATTTCCTAGAGCGAACTGTGTCACAAGCTCTGTTAAAACAGTACTTTGTGTAAAAGATTTTGAGACATTGGACAAATGTGTAGGGTTCCACAACAGACAGTGCAGCAGTGCAAACTCAAGGCAAAATAATCCTCATTTGAATGGCTCGTGCTTAATACTGAGTGGAGTAAACAATATTTGTGACATCCGTATTACATGAAGGTATTGCATAAGAGCACATCTTGATTTTGCTACTGTCCTCGTACATGTAGAAGAGAAGAAAGCAGAGCAGGGCATTGCCAAAGGCCTAACTCACACAGTGAACAGGTTCTGTGATAGGAAAGAGTCCTAGGGACCCCCTGATGTCTAGAATTGTGCCATTATTCTAAAGGACAATGCCATAAGGACATCCGAGCAATGAATGCATGGGCTCGGGTAAAGAATACAAAGATGGTGTTAGTCTTACTGGTTCCTGCCTTTATATAAAGAATTCACTCAGTCGAAAGCTGTGCAACAAATCCCCACCGCATGGCGATAATCCACCTTATGTGATGCGTCTACCAAAACGTCTCTGCCTCTGTCGGTTAAAAACGCCACACGAATGGTATCCAAGGTGCAATTGTCCTAAGGTTGATCCTACACTGTTTTATGCCATGGAAGTGAAAATAAATGTGCCGCAATAACACACTTTATTTAGAACAACGGTACTAATTAAAACACATTCAACCACTGATCACTACAATGCAAAGGTCAAATTTGCGGTTATTACCACTGAAAAGCAAAATTGACATTAGAAACATTTTTCATTCCTTGGGGATTAACAATTACTTTACATAGAGAAACAATTCTCTTCATAAGCACGAGGTCTCTTCCATGTCATTTTACCGTAATAACATAATTTAACCCCTTGTATCCTGGTTTTTGTTAAATACATTTTGCTAAAACAAAAACTGATGAAAAAATGTCATGGCACAAACCATAAATGCAGATGCTTCGATATTCCTTACCACTGCAGATAGAAGGTTGCGGAATGATAACTCGTTCGAGGTTTCTCCTGTTGTGAGTCATGGCCCCTCCCCAAATCAGCAATGGTAATAAATAGCACATAACTCTCTAAGCAAATCTTGCCTTTAAAGAGGTCTGCGGATTTGGGCTGAGAGTCTGCCCCGCAGAGGTATTTACACACTTAGGGGCTTATTTATGAGATCCCTGTGTCACTTTTGCACCAGGTGAAGTGGTACATACATGGCGCAGGACTCTTATAAAGATTTATGAAGTCACGCAAAGCCATCCTGCATGGCTTTGAGTGGCCTCATAATTCATGAGCAAGGCGACGCAGCGCAAATCACTGCGTCACCTTACTCTGTGCCCAGGAGGCATTTCATGGGTGTTGCGGTTGGTTTTCCAACACAACAGTCACGGAATTTGATGCTGCCCCAGACTTACAAAGTGATGTAAACCTGGGGAAGCGCCAAATCCATACACCTCTCGAGGTGAGGTGTAACAAGGAGAAATGTGTTTATTTCTCCTCGTTTCTTATCCTGTCCATGAGTGCTGCAGAAAGCATACATAGAAAGAGGAAATTGCCTGGTAGGAATGTTTTTGTGCAGGAAGGCCTTTCCTGCACAAAAACAATATTGCATGAAATGGAGGCACCCTTCCACCATGGTTCAAGGGTGCATATGCTGGTGCTAGGCTGCCGAAACAGAGCGAGTGCAGGGAGAAAGTACAGGAATGCACTGTATTTCTTAAATACGGTGCATTCCTACCCTTTCACTTTGGTGTAGGGCAGTGCAGCAAGGCGCCCTATGCCAAAATCCCATAAATTAGGCCTTTATTTATGAGAGCCTTATTTATGAGAGCCCTATATCACTTTTGCACCACGCAAAGTGATACATGTGTGACAGAGGGCTCTCATAATGATTTATGAAGACACACAAAGCCACTCTGTGTTTTGCATGGCTCATAAATCATGAGTAAGGCGACGCAGCGCAAATCGCTGTGTTAGCTTACTATGTGCCAGGGAGGCGTTCCATGGTTGTTGCAGTGGGATTTCCCACGCAACATCCATGGATTTTTACGCTGCCCCAAATTTACTTAAACATGTAAATCTGGGGCAGTGCCAAAACCTTATACCTTCCCAGAGCAGGCGTAACGAGGATAAATATTTTATTTCTCCTCATTTTTTCCTCTTTCCATGTGTGTTGCATTCTGCAGCACACATGGAAAGAGGAAAATGCCTCTCTGGATTTTTTTTGTGCAGGAAGGTGCCCCTTCCTGGACAAAAACAATCCTGCATGCAAGGCAGACACCCATGCACCATGATGCAAGGGTGCCTGCATTGGTGTTAGGCAGAAAATTGTTTGCCAGCACAGTGGCAAAGACAGGAATTCACAGTTTTTCATAAATATGGTGCATTCTTGCCCATTCACATTGACGTAGGGCAGCTTAGCAAGTAGACTTGCAGCGTTGCCCTATGCCAAGTCTCCATAAATTAGTTCTAAGTTTTACTTTAATGGTTAAAGGATTCAATAAATTCATCAAGGGGTCACAGTCACATGGTTGGTTGAATGCCCAGTGGTTTGTAAACAGCACCTGAACTCTTAACACACCCTACCCATTATGTAGTTTCATAGTCAATTTTTTATTTTGTTTCAGCACTGCATATTTGTTTTTAATAAACAGCAGCATTCATGGTGAAACCATTCATTTCAACTCTAATATAGTATTTGGCAGTCTGTAGAATAAGGAAGAAATACACCCAGAGCATATATATCAGAGAGTAGTAGTAATTATTTATATATGTATATGCTTACGGATCTCCTCACATTCCAGCCTAAAAAACACCAAGGGGCTCATTATGATGGCGGGAGGATCGCCACCGCCGGGCCAGCGGTGGCGATCCTCCCGCCATCACAATGTGATTCACCCACCGCCAAATTAGGATGGCGGTGGGACTCACATTGGTACCGCGGCAGACGGAAAGTCCGTCTGCCATTGTCCCGCAAGGCGGTCCTTTTCTGCCCGCCTTGCGGAACCCGGAATCAGGGCATCATTGCGGCGGTGCCGTGCAGGCACCGCTGTAGTGATTAAGATGAGCCCTTCCGCCTGTCTTTTTGCGGCGGATATCCCGCCGCAAAAAGACAGGCGGAGACTGGCTTTGGGGGCCTGTTTCGGGCCCCCTCTGTGGGGGGGGCAGTTGTGCACTGGGGGGGTACCCATGGTACCCCCCTCCATTTCCATGCACAAGGTAGCAGGCACCGCGTGGTGCCTGCCACGTTGTGCATGGAAATGCACAACATGGCCATTTGACATTGCGGCGGGTGCTGCAGCCAGCAGCACCCGCAGCAATGTTAAATTGCCAGATGCGACCACCGCAATGGCGGTCGCATCATAATTAGGGGTGCGGGACCGCCGCATGACAGGCGGGCGGTCCCGTTACCGCTGGGATGGCGGGCAGACTCAAGTCCGCCTGCCATCCTAATGACCCCCCAAGTTCTGCTCATATTTTCTGTTTGTTTTCCAGTGGAAAAAACAAAATGCATTTAAGTAAGATGCTCTATTAACCTACTGTGACAGCCACCGTCTGGTTATAGTTACAGAAGTGACAAATATAAAAAATTATTCACACAATATTAAGACATTAATTTACAGAATCAGCCAGGGAAAATTGTTTTCCATGGGAGCCCATCCTATGGTTTTCCCTGATTCCCTGAGAGGCTGTACTGTGGTGATACACCCTGTTAACACGTAGGCAGCTAATCATTATGTCACTTCTATCCTTCACTCTGAGAAATTGAAGCAATTAATGAAACACACAGTTTCAGGGCATCCCTAAGGAATGCTGTTTAACAAGATAGAACTGGACTATTAAAATGTTGACAACTCAGATAGATTTGGAGTGTGTATGGATGGGAGACGGAGTAACCGTATGGTGGTGCGCTAGTGTCAGTGGGTACAGTCCAGGACTGTGAACCATGCCAGAGATAGCAGTGCAAATCATAATTTCTCGTGTTGCGCACCTTTGAGATTCACACACCAAGACATAGTGGCCTTGTTGCAAGGAGACAATCATATTAGGTTGTACTCCTGCAGTGATGTGCACAAGTAAAAACAGTGAAGCGGGTGAATGGCTGCGATGGGTGTACCTGGTCCATTGCCCCATGCCTTATATTGTGGTGGGAAAAAGCAAACTGTGAATGACAGTTGATCAGAACAGCAGATGAAGCTGATCAAAAGAAGAGTATGTGTGTGTGTGTGCGTGTGTGTGTTTGTATGTGTGTGTGAGAGAGAGTTAAGTTATGTCAAACTTTTAAATAAAAGGAAAGGCATTTTTTTTATTCCTTTTCTGTTTGTTGTCACCAGTGATGGCATTTCAGATGTTGCAGTGATGTTATCAATGGTGACTGTTAGAAATTGAGTTTTTGATTGACAGGGGTATGCACCCTGTCCAAGCAGGAACCACAATCCTAGTCAAGAAAGTGACAACACACCCTAAATTATCCTTTGCTCACCCTCTGCTAGCTTGGCACAGAGCATTCAGGCTTAAATTAAGGGGAAATGCGTAAAGTATTTGTGCAACACATCAAACAGCAACACAGTGAAAACACTGCAAAAAGATGCCACACCAGTTTAGAAAAAAAATGTATATATATAAATAAAACAAGACCAAAACTGCAAAAATCCAATTAGCAGAAGTCGAGATCTGAATGTTTAAAGATTAAATGGAAAAATAGAGCTTAGAAGCAGCAAGCTCTTAAAGAGTTAATTGGTTACGCTGGACCAGGGCAAAGTCAATAGTTCAGGCCGAACGCGATGGAGGGCGGACAGGATACAGGACTCATGCAGGGCACTCTGAGCAAAAGTACCTTGAACCTGGTCACGAACAGTGAGCTGCAGGGTGCAGCCCAAGTGCTGCATTTGGTGATCCCCACACAGTTAGGATGATGCGCTGGATTTCCCCACACAATGGCAGTGATGCGTTGGATCCATGAGCAATGTGCCGATTCCAAGCTGCGGCAGATCTGAATGCGATGCTCTGGGTGTCTCCATGCTGTAGAGGAGATGCATTGATCTCCTCCACAAAGTGGTGGCGATGCACCAGCTCCGAGCGGTGGTTCTGAAAGCAATGCAGCGGTACCTAGTCCGATGCATCAATCTGGTTCCCGAAACGGCAGCGATGTGTCAGTTCTGATCGGTGCAATGGTGTCAATGCGTGGGTTCTGGCAGATGCAGCACTTTATACTCAACTTCCAGGGCCCAGGACTGGATTGGCACTGCTTAGCAGAGCAAGACTTGCAGCAAGCAAAGTCCAGGTGCTGGTTGGTAGTTGGAGAGAAGTCTTTGTTATCCCTGAGACTTCAGAACGGAAAGCAGGTCAACCAGCCCTTGGAGATACTTAGGTTCTGGGATGTGGAGATGCAGGTCCAGTCCTTCTCACTCCCAGGCAAGAGGGCAGGAGACAGCAGGACAGCACAACTCAGCAGTCCAGCAGAGTGGCAGTCCCTCCAGCAGCACAGCAGTACTTCTTACTGGTGGAATGTCCTCAGTTCCAGAAGTGTTCTGCGATGGTGGTGTCAGAATTCCAGAACTTATACCCTGATCGGCCTTTGAAGTGGGAGAGACTCCAAAGAGATGACTTTGAAGAACAGAAGTCCCTTCCTTTCTTGCCCTGGCTCCAGACTTACTACAGGGGGGTATGTAGCCCTTTGTGTGGGGACAGGACATAGCCCTTTCAGGTGTAAGTGTCAGCTCTTCCCTTTCCTCCTGCCCAGGATGACCCACCAGAATGTGGATGGCCCATCAGTCACACCGAAGATTCCTTTTTGGGTGCCTGTCTAGAGGGAATGCACAAAGCCCAGCTGTCACCCACCCCAGACGTGTATTCAGAGACAGGCAGAAGGTGCCAAATGGCTAAAGTTGGGTTTTTAAATTGTGATTCCAAAGACACCAAATTTGGGGGTTCCATATCTTCCCAATTGGAAATGACACATATAAATTGTAATAAGGCAACCCAATGTTATACTATGAGAGAGATAGGCCTTGCAGTAGTGAAAAAAACGAAGTTAAGAGTATTTCACTACCAGAATATGTAAAACTTAAAAGTACATGTCCTACTGTTTAAATATGCTGCACCCAACCTCTCCAGGGCCTACCTTCGAGGTGACCTATGTGTAATAAAAAGGAAGGTTTGGGCCTGGCAAGTGGGTTAACTTGCCAGGTCGACATAGCAGTTTAAAAATGCAGACACAGGCTTGGTATTGACAGGCCTGCAACATGTTTAAAGGGCCACTAAAGTGGGTGGCACATTTAGTGCTGCAGGCCCACTAGTAACATTTAATTTAGAGGCCCTGGGCACATGTAGTACAATATCTTATAAGGGTCTTATAAGTAACTTAAATATGTCAATTGTGGATAAGCTAATGTTACCATGTTTTCAGTGCAGAGCACATGCACTTTAGCACTTAATAGCAATGGTAAAGTGCCCAGATTCCTAATTCCAGTAAAAACGAAGTCAGCAAAAACTGTAAAAACAGGCGGTCCGAAGGCAAAAAGTCAGGGGAAACCACACTAAGGATGCCTGGTCTAACAGTGTCTTAAAACATGCAACAAGTGATATAATATTGGAGGTAATTAGCAGTGCATGGCGAGGACGTCACTTATAGTTATTGTAGAGCATGAGTTATAGTTCCTTGAGATAACTATAACTTGTGAATTTCAGTGGTTTTGTTAATTTAAAACTGTATGTTTTAACTGACACTTTCACCTAACTGTAACTTCCTTTTAACCTTTGGTTTTTTAAGTGATTTTGAAAGGGTTTTTCAATTTAAAGTAAGATATTATTACAATACATAACTATAATGTCACTTTAACCTTTGGTCTTTTCAGTGAATTTCTATGTTTTTTTAAAATATAAAGTGAGATGTCCATTGCCATGTGTGGTGTGGGGTTGGACTCAGGCCCTCGCCTCGCCCAACCCACCGCTGGCACAGCTGACTATGTGTAACAATATAAAGGGTGTCTTTCTAAGTAAGGCAGACATAGAGACTTTGCCAAAAGCTCGCCAATAACTATAAACAAATGTATATTTCATAAATTGTCATTGCAATGCTTAATAAAAGTGATTGTTGTAAAATATTTTGAATAAAGCCTTTTAAAAAAAAAATAACATGTCTTGAGTCTTTCTTTTAACATTTTTGAAGGCACATAGTGTAATCATAAAACTAATCACTATAGAACCCTGCACTTTAGCTGAAGAGCATACAGATCCAGCATGGAGTCCTTTTAAAAAATATGGTAAGCTCTTCTGGGGTCACGGTTTTAATGACTCAAGAGACTTACTTTTTTTTTTAATGTTGCTGGGGGCAGCTACACTTCCTGCAGCCCTCTGCATTAAAATAAATGTTTGGTGGTGCCCTTGCCTCTTCTACCGGCAACACTAGCAAGAAAATATGTTCTGCAATAAGGCCCAAGGGAAATCTGGGGAACTCCTTGCCCGGACCAGTGAATAATAAATGAGCATTTATAATTCATTTTTTATAAATAATTTGGGTGTCACAGTGCCCACTCAGAACACCCACATCTTTGATTTTCATTGTGGGACCAATCCGCAGCAGCTCGAGTCGGCACCCATCATGGGTACCAGCATGAGCCAACATATTTTATGAGGTGGGCATCCCTGTGGCGGCACCAGCTGGTTCCACTGGCGGGAGCCAGCCACATCAATTGTTGGTGGATGCCCCCTACCAAGAGAACCCACAGCATCTCTTCATTGGGGGCCGCTGGTTGAGCCCTTTTACTCGGCCCCCGCTTGACAGATTACCCCAAAACATTCAAGACAGCAGCTGAAGTGAATGTTAAACTAGTTTTGAAAATGTCATTATGATTCATAAAACGGCACCAAAGTTATTAGCAAAACAAAAAACGCTTTTCCCATGGAGGCTAGGTCCAAATTATAACTACCTACTGGCAACCGCCAGTAGGTAATATATCTATATATGAGAATAACAGTTTTTATTTGAAAAACAATTGTACAAATAAATGAGGGGAACAGCTATGGGCACCTGCTTTGCCCCTAACTATGTTAATTTGCATATGGGCTGGTGGGAGGAGCAGGTGCTTAGGCAAAATACATTGGCAACAAGAATGATAATGTGATTTTATGGTCTAGATCCATCGATGACCTGTTTATAATTTGGAGAAGTTCTATGGAAAGTGTTCACCAATTTGTTTTAGACATCAATGACAATGATTTGAATCTACATTTCACTATGCAATCAGCAAGAAGCAAGTAGTCTTTCTAGATTTGTTAGTTTTTGAGATGGATAACAAATTACACTCTAAACTACGTAGAAAACCGACTGCTGGTAATATGGTTTTTCATGCTGACAGCTTTCATCCTACTCTTTTAATAGCTAGCATACCATATGGGGAAGCACTAAGTCTGCGCAGAAATTGCAGCGATGATGCAGATTTTCAGACAGCCATGGGAGAGATATCTGAGAGATTTAGAGAGTGTGGATACTCTGAAGAAATTGTCAATAGGGCAATACGAAAGACTAGCTGTCTAAAACAGGAAACAGTGTTGTTTAAGCCAAGTAAAGTGAAAGTCAGACATCAAACAAGTTCCAAAATGGGATTCATCATACATTATAGCATACAGCATGCCATCATACACAAGATGTTCAATAAATGTTGGCATCTAATATGCAGTGATTCAATAAATGGGTCCCAAGTACCGAGGAAGTTGGGCATAGCTTATAAAAGAGTGAGGTCCATGAAAGATGATCTGGTTAGAAACATCTTGCCAGAACCTAACACAGGGAATTGGCTTGAAGGGAGACAAGGCTTCCAGAGATGTAGTAGGTGTAAGGCTTGTGAATATGGCACCAACAAAACACACTTCACAATGCCTTTGGAACCAGTACCTCATAGAATTAAGGGAGACTTAAGATGTAAAACAGATTATGCCATTTATGCCTTAGAATGTCCCTGAGGACTTTGCTATATAGGTAGCACCAAACTCCCAGTTCACAAATGAATACTTCAACACATACGAGCCATACAAAATACTGACAACACATATTCGGTAGCGAGACACTTCCTGGCCACACGCAATAACGATGACATGTTATTGTAGTATTGTGTGCTTGATGCGATACCTTGTCAGATGAGGGGAGGAGATCGTGAAAAGGCTTTGAGGAAGCTTGAATCTAGCTACACATTAAGATTCAACAGTAAGATCCCGTGAGGTCTGAATGCAGATGGAGAATTGTATACACACCTTTAATTGTAGATCTGGAAGGAGCACCTAGGACATTGATGTGAATGATTTTTAATCTCTCATAATTGCACAAGTATATTTCTTATTTTTCTCTTCCCATCTTTTTATTGCTTTTATGGGTAGCCGAGGTTGCATATCTTGCAGTAACATGTTTAAAAAAATCAATTTTGGAAGCAATTTTGGTATGGCATGATAATTCCAAGAAGATAAATATGTATATGCATGTAACTGCCCACATGGGCATAATTGGCTGTTCTTTAGTATGCACATACATTGTGTATTGAGAATTTAACTTATGGTCCCAATCTGTAAAATTGTAGGTAGCGGTAGATCTTAATTACTGAATATATCAATTAAGAGGCATACCAAGAAAGGACTGATATTTGTATGCATGCGAGGGGCACTGACCCTAGAAGAGTTTGCCCACTTGGACATGATGTTAAAAGTAGTAGCTTACAGACAATCATGCTTTGAGTCTTATATAAATAGTGATCATGCACACTTCACTTTATTTTGAGACCGTGTAACACTGAGTAATTTTTTATATTTAAAACATGCAGTGCATTTTATTGTTTCCTTATTAATTCTGGTAATGTATTTATTTGTTTGAATAGCAATAAAAATGCGTATTGTTTGAAAATAATGAATTCGTTTTTGTATCATGGAGAGAACAAACTGTGAGCATAGTGTGTTTTCTGATTCTATTGAATACATGTTGCTGGCTTTAAATCTATTGTCAAAATGGTGGTTACCCTTATGTGATCTAGGCTTCTTGGAAGCTAATACCCGATATGTCGACTAAATAAAGATTTCTATGCAAGACAAGGACTTGTGCGTGGGCGTCTAACTTGGAGGAATAGTTCACATATATACACATATATATAAATATATATATATATCTATATATATATATATATATATATATATATATATATATATATATATATATATATATATATACATATCTGCTTTCTCCGTCTGTGTCCCTTCACTCACGGTCGGGTGCTTCATGAGTGAAGACGAAAGTCGCGCTTAATTAATCCACTACTAGGTAAAAAATTCACCAGCACTAACAGGAACATTAACCCAGAAGTTTTATTGGGTTATCAGTACGCTCAGACGCGTTTCGGCTGTCGCCTTTTTTTTAAAAAGGCGACAGCCGAAACGCGCCTGAGCGTACTGATAACCCAATAAAACTTCTGGGTTAATGTTCCCGTGAGTGCTGGTGAATTTTCTACCTAGTAGTGTATACATATATATATATATATATATATATATATATATATATATATATATATATATATATATATATAGATATATAGATATATATATATATATAGATATATAGATATATATACACACACTACTAATTTTTGGGGAAAACATGAGGCTAATACGGTATCGAGAGCAGACTTAAAAAAATAGAACATTTTTTGAATGAGGGCCTAGCCTGCATTCCTTGTTGAAGGTTTCGCTTGTGTCTCATAGATCTGTTTCACAACTTACTGCAAGGAATATTGGAATTAAATCGAACACAGCTTTTCTATGTTTATATCTACCCATGTCCCACTGAGGTATTGGTGAGCATTTATTTTGAAGTAGGAGTCCTTTCTTTTTCGAGTCCATGTTAAAGGTCATAATGTTTTTAATCTGGGCATGCTTTATTGCCTGGCCTCAGAAAGAACCTAATAAAAGCCTGCAACGTGACAATAACGAATGTAGGCTGTAAAATGTGTAACACCACTGGTTGTCAGTAGTATAGAATGGCATTCACAGGGCACTGCTAGGTTCACAAAGCCTCTTGGTATTTTGGCCCTTTTTACTCAATCTGCATGATGTCTCGTTATGGGAAAATGCACGTCCGTCCCCGTTATTCACACTTCAAAGAGTGGTCAGGCCTTTTTCATTGGAAGGTCAAAAAGATGGCGTTTTCGTGAACTCTTCCACAATTTGATCCTTACTACCAGGGGTTTTTATGGAGAAGTTAAAAGGTTCTTTCTTCTTCACGTTGTTTCTAAGTGTTCAGACGCACGTGGAGTAATTGTCCAGTATGTCATTTTCTTTGAGTTTGCATCACAATGGATCCATCTGGTAATGTACTTAGCCCATATTTGTATCATAGTTGCTCTTCAGGTATGGGGCTCTTCCAATTGATAATGGTATAGTTACTATAACTGTTGTTTGTTTACCAATGAGGATTATCAGCGTGTTAAAATTGAAGCATTCTGCCATTTTATGTATATTGCTTTTTGTTACTCAGTTTCTTGTACTGACTGTCCCTTGTTCGTGCTCATGGAAAGGGCAGTGGCAGAAGGAGCTGGACAATTGGACATCAGGTACAGAAAAGAAGCCCTGATGTTCTATGGTTTCTAACAGTTCCCCTTCCAGGCTTCCCCTGAGACATTAGGGGTTGAGTTAGCAACATCCCCCCTCTCTCAGCACTCTCGCCTGACTGGAGGGGCCCGGGACACAGTAACCAGCATTGGTCGTAATGCTTTTGGGAACCTGGTTAACAGTAGCAGGTCAGCTCGAATGACTGCAAAAAAGATGCAGATATATCCCATTGGCCCTCCTTATTTCTCAGGGATACATGAATTCCTATGCGGCAGTCATTGGTCAGTCCTGCAGGGATGTAGGCAAGGTGTCCCTTAGCTAGAAAAAGGGCTAGCCCTAATTTCTTTTCAGTGAAATTGCAAACATTTAGCCCAATGAGGTTTGTCTATTTAACCTCTAAATATGGTGTGCTATTTCCTATCTGCAACCCTCACTATCCAAATGATATGCTAGTAAAGTATATTTTTCACAATTACATTGCTGGACCAAGGAAGGATAATTGCTCTCTTTCTTCTCCTTCTCCGGTATATTTCTATGTATTCAGACCGAACAGCAGTGACTTCAACAGCAGTGATCCATATCAGTCTGGACCTAACTTCCTGTGTCCCAAATGGAGTATTTCAGGGTTAAGCACAATTATTGTGCTGGGGGGAAAACAAGTTAGTCTCCCCGACAAAGTTCCCTCTAATTATTTTCCTTTGTGTGCAAAAACGGAATGTTTGTGTGTGGCCCTTTGTTAGCCATTGTGCAACCGACCAACTGTATCATGTACAACAAAGGGATGGGATTGGGCACTCTGCCAATTGCGGCATCTAACATACCTTGAGAAGGTTTTAAGTTGGAGACATTCTTTTTTTAATGAGTGGCATTTGAAGCACTTCGAAAAAAAAACATTTACAGCTGAGATTTCCCCTTTAAATGAATACCCCTGTTTGTTTTATTGATTTTTTCCCCAAGATGGACATTGAAGCCCTCTGCCTTCTATCCTCTTCCAATCCTCCTATCATAGCTATAGTATGCCAGACAGACACTCGCATGGCTTACTAGCAAAGAACTGCTCAAACGTGTGCTACATAATACGAGTCACATTATCTGGGACGGCTGAATGTGCTTGATCCCAAACGAAATACAACAAAACTGAGCAATTCAGCCTCCTTCAGCTACAAATCTACATAGCTACAAAGATGTCTCCATGTCAGGAGTCCAAGATTGTCAGGTCTGGCGAGCCAATCCCTGGTGGGTGGGTGCATGTTAACACAGAAACTGAATACGTTTCTCCTCTATATTTATCCACAATAAATTGTTTTCAAAAAACGTGTTTCATGGACAAAGCTGGTGTAGTTTCTGATTGGCCCTCTGTGCCGATGCCGGCAGAGCGGCAAGACAAGAGTTTTAGACTAACAGGACAACAGGGTGGTCAGACCCCAGATGAAGGGTCAGTGCAGACCCGAAATGCATTGGGTTGTATTAAACATTTGGAGACCATATGTGTGAAATGAATGCACTACATGTGCTTCAACTAAGGAACAGATTACAATAAAATAATGAAGTAATCAAATGAAATATTGTCCATGAAACACGTTTTTTGAAAACAATTTATTGTGGATAAATATAGAGGAGAAACGTATTCAGTTTCTGTGTTAACGTGCACCCACCCACCAGGGATTGGCTCGCCAGACCTGACAATCTTGAATTCATATTTTGCTGGCACTGAGAGACACAGTGTAAGGGATGGAGTAGCACACTTTGAACAATAAGATTTAAAATTAAAAACGCAAGATTATTGAGTGCACTGAGAAACCTTCTTCAGTTCAATTAAATCCATGTCAGGAGTGCCACCCTCAACTGGCAGCGACTTTTTAGACCACATAACATTCTGTTTTGAGAGTTTTTGAGCCTATATTTGACAGAAAAACTACTAATCTCAGAATGCAATATACTATATCAAATATAGGCATTGAGGAGTTATAATCTTTAAAATAAAAATCAATGCATGTTAATAAACAGACTACGGGAATACAGCCTAAGAGTTTACATCTGCTGTAATGGCAAATACTACTTAGTTTGCCCAAATATACACCGGAGTATTAAATTGATGAGGGAAACATACCTTGGTTCTGCAAATGGCATCTCACATCATAACGTTTGCCCTACTATGTAAAGTGGGTCTGGTTTGCATTTGTTTAAAAAACTTGGCTGGTCGCAGTTGAAACCAGGGTGCTTAAGGCTGGATGGGGGGGGGGGCTGAGGAGCAAGATCGTGCTCTGCTAATGTCTAGGCGTTGATAGCGAAGGGGTGGCAACCAGGGCCGGACTGGCTACCGGGCGTTTTGGTGTGCTGCCAAGCTGGGGGCTGATTTCACTGCGGTGGGGGCTTATTTCGTTGATGGGGACCTGCGTGTGCTTTTAAATAAACATTGCAAAACGAATGGTTTTAAGCACATGCAGGTCCCCATCAACGAAATCAGCCCCCAGCTTGTCAGCACACCAAAACGCCCGGTAGCCCTGGTGGCAACCAGCGGAAGGAACGTAAGAAACGAGATCAGCAGATCCTTTAAGGATTAGGATTTGTCAGTGATTAGGTGATCTTCAGGTACAGATCAGCAAAGGAAGGAAGGCATGCAGGGGGTATGGGTGCTGTTAAACAACAGTTCCATTTGTAAAGCACTTTATCTAAGAGAATACCCTTAACTCATCTCTAAGTAGTGATGTGCAGAATCAACAAATGCAACAAAGCACATGCACCATTCTTGACAGGTGAAAGCTTATTCCTTTTGGTGCACACTCCTGTCATTCCTATGCATGGCCAAGGCAGGAGACTATGCGGAAGCTCATTCACACACCTCAGAGGGACTTAGCTCCCCTGAGATGCCCCTCTTATTCTTTAAAGTACCATGTCCCAAGGTGATAACTGCACTCCAGATTGGCTCATTTACGGGCTTATAATTGTTGCCAATGGGGGGAGGGGCTTGAGCGCCGACGGGAATGGCAGCAGGCTGATCTCGCTCCGGATCGAGATCACGCTAATTAAGAAGGGCGGCCGATGGAGTCACTTCACGGCGGTTTTTGAAGCCAGACGCGGACGTCGGAGTGTCCGCTGAGTACAAGGACACATTTCTCTTGCTTCACGGATCCCGCAATCGCCCGCAATTCGGCTCGGAAATGTGGCGCGCTTCCTGAGAGGATCGCGGCTGCCATTTTGTGTATATTGCGGCTCCGCATTAATTTGGCAGTTGGCATCATGCAGGTACGCCGTTTTTTCCGCATTCTATGAGCTGGACTGTTGCCCATCACTTTCCATGCCTCCACCTCCAAGTATCCTGCAAGCTAACTTTAATATGAGGTGTGCTTCATCAACTAAACACTGCGACCGCCATTTTGAGTGCCCTTAACCTCCTTTACTCTGGTGAAGGCTTTCTCCTCACAATGTTTCTTTTTTCTTTTTCTGAGGAGGTTGTATGACTAATTAACACTTTTCAACTGGTTTTCTAATTACCACTACCGAGCCAAATGGTAGGTTATTGCTTCCGCTTCTACAACAATTTTTCTGACTAAAATATTCCTAGGTTGTGACTGACCTTTATGTAGTTTGTTATATGCCAGGAATTTATGTTCCGCCATAGTGGGGTCGTGCAAAATAAGTAGATTCATAAAAGGTTCTCTTTTCTCCTTTTGTGCTGCATATTTCTGATGGTCTCAGTGCTTCAATAATTTTCTACATATGGAGCCTTCTTCCTTGACTGGTCAGAAATTAATTTCAACAAATATGTCTTCCTCTCGCAAAGACTCCAACCTGGCCGCTCTACCTAAAAGACAGAAGAAAGAACCTAACTCGCCTACCAAATCGCCACTACCCATTACAATGGAAGACCTTATGGAGGAGATTAAGTTATTGAAACCATTTGTCATTGACACTAATGCTACCCTTCAGAGGTTAGATGAGAAATGGTCTAATTTGGACTCAAGAGTGTCTGAGATGGAACAGAGGATCAGTGATACTCAGGATTTGATACCTCAAGTAGCGGCCATGTCCAAAGAGATTGCTCTCCTCAAGATTCAAGCAGAAAACTTAGAAAATCGCAATAGGCGCAATAATCTTCGAATTTATGGTATTCCTGAAGGTGAAGAAGGGTCCGATATGCTGGCCTTCCTAAAATTACACATTCCCAAGATTGTTGGTCTCAAGGACGGCACTAATCTCAATCTACAGCGTGCCCATCGTATCGGCCCCAAAGTTGCAGATTCATCTTCGTCATCGACTGTACATCGTCCTCGAGGGATAATTGTTTTGTTTTTGGAATACACCGAGTTGTCAATGGTCCTTTCAGCAGCAAAGTTGAGGAAGCAGATGTTGTGGTCCGGTCAAAAGTTTTCTTCTCTCAAGACGTAGCCCGCGCTACTGCTGCGCATCGCAAAGACTTCCTTTCTTTTCGTCCGGCGCTTCGATCCATGAACGCCAGATATGGACTAGTTCACCCCTGTTTTTTCAAAGTTACTTATAAGGAGAGATCTTATTCCTTTGATCACCCTGAAGATCTGCAACAATTTATATCTCGCCATAAAGGGGATGATATGGAATTTGGAGGGTCTTGAAGTATACTGTTGTTCTGTTATGTGTCTGTTTTTCTGAGAACAATATTTCCATTTTAATGTTCTGAAGAGTTTTCTACTTTATGTTGTTGTAGTTTAGGATCTGTCGTTGCTGGTCTCTTTTGATTATTATGGTCTGTGGCCTTTTTTTTCAGCTTTACTTTACATTGTGTTTCTTTTTTTTTTCATTGTCTTTCATTATAGCTGCTCCTCCTCTTGTTTTGATTCTTCTCCCAGATGTTTCCCTCCTCCCTGCCCCTTCAACCCGACCCTAGGATTCATTGATGTCTATTATGTCTGGTAAGTGTTGTGTATCCTATTGTTATCTCGGTCGTAGTTGTCCGCTAACTTTATTCCATTCCATTTCATGTTATTGGTCTCCCTTGATTGGTTATTCTCTTGATGGATCTCGATGCTGGTATCGATTTAGTCGTCTGTCTTCTCTCGCAGCTCCCCGCCTCCACATGTTAATTTCTTCAACATGGATATCTATTCCGTCGCTCTTGACTGAAGTCTCTCGGCTTCTAGTCAACTCTTCTTTTTCTATCACTTGCTTCTTGTACTTTCTTTTTTTCCCCTCTTATTTTTTTTTTCTTGTTTTTTCTCTTTCTTACTTTCTGGTCTTATTTCTTTATTTCTACATATTTTTCTCATATCCCCTTTCTCTCTTTTCCTAATATTTCTCCTGATTTTTCTCCCCTGTCACCCTCTTCTTCTTGTTCATTTATCTTCACTATATTGCATTTATCTATATTTTTATGTCCAATGGTTCATTTTTAAACGCATTCATGGTTTTGTTCTTGGTTTCCTTTATATTGATTATATAATCTGGCTGAATTGTTTATTACTATTAATATTAGTACTAACTAATTTGACTGGTAATGACTGATAATGTTCGGATTATCTCATGGAATGTAAAAGGTCTGCGTAATCCTGTTAAAAAGCAACGGGTACTTACCCATTTATCTAGACTCCAATGCAAAATTGCTATGTTACAAGAAACCCATCTTACTACTAGTGATGTTAATTCCCTTAAAAAGCAATGGGTAGGTCATGTTTATTGCTCTCCCTCTAAAGACAGGAAAAATGGTGTTGTAATACTTTTTCACAAATCTTTATCCCTTACGATAGAAAGAGAAGAAAAGGATGAGGAGGGTCGTTGGCTCCTTCTTCATACTACTATTAATGGTTCCCAGGTTTCCTTACTCAACATCTACGGCCCCACAGGCATCGACTCACAATTCTGGCTATCCATGTCCCATACTTTACATGCATGTACGAGCCCCAACCTTATAGTGGGTGGTGATTGTAACCAAGTCATGGATCCCTTCACAGACAGGAAATCCTCCTCTAAGTATATCCCTAATAAAATGCAAAAAACCTTTGCTAGGACCATTTCTGTAAGGGGTCTGGTGGATGCATGGAGAATTTTCAATCCTGACAGTTTAGAATACACATTTTATTCACCTACTCATAACTCTACTTCTAGAATTGATTACATATTTTTAAGCCCACACCTTCTTTCAAACCTCATACATGCAGAGATTGGCCCTATTCTTATTTCTGATCATGCTCCCGTTCTGATTAGTTTGGATCTTCCTTCTTCGTCTCCCAAATCTCGCCGTTGGCGTTTTAACAACTATCTTCTTAAAGATCCCACATTTCTCAGCCGCTTTAAAGATTTTGTCTCTGAATTCTTTCATCTTAATTCTACTCCGGATATGCCTTTTCATATTATCTGGGATTCTTTTAAAGCTACAGCTAGAGGATTTATTATAGATTATGTAGCTACAAAACGGAAACAGTTTCGCAACGAATCAGTCTCTTTACTTTCTTCTATTAAAAAATTAGAACATGCGTATTATTCATCCAAAAATGCTGATTCCCTTAAATCTTTGATTCAAGCAAAACTTGATTTTAACAAGAAATCCACCGAAGAGGCTTCGGGGACATTGTTAAAAATAAACTCTAAATTTTATGGTGGTCGTAACCGAGCTGGTAAGCTGCTGGCGAATTATTTGAAGGTGAAATCTCAAAGATCTAGAGTTGTTAAGATTATCGACGATCATGAAGTTCCTCGTTTCAAGGATGAAGAAATATTAACTCGTTTTACAGATTTCTATAAGACCTTATATACCCCTGAATCTTCCCCTTCTGATGCTAATTTGGACTTCTTTTTTGATTCATTACCTCCTCGCTCTTCCTCTCTTCCGGACTGCTCTATGTTAGAAGGGGATATTTCTTTATCTGAGATTAAATCTGCTTTGTCCATGCTACCTAAGGATAAGGCTCCTGGTCCTGACGGTCTTACTGCAGAGTTTTACTCTTCCTTCTCGTCTGTTCTTCTGCCCCATATTTTATCTCTTTTTCAATATTTTGCTTTAAATGGAGAGGCTAGAGGTTCTTTTCTTGAAGCTATGATCTGTCTCATTCCCAAAAAAGATAAAGATCCTTCCCGTTGTGCTAATTACCGTCCAATATCTTTGATTAATCTTGATTGTAAGCTATTTGCCAAGATTTTAGCCCTCCGCATTAATCAAGTCTTTCCGGACTTGATTGGTTTTGAACAAACAGGGTTTGTTAAGGGAAGGATTATTTCTGATAATTCCAGAACTTTTCTCAATATAATTCATCTTGCCTCTAAAAGTTCCTCTCCTATAGCCGCTGTAGCCTTGGATGCAGAAAAAGCTTTTGACCGTGTTCACTGGTTATTTATGATGCGAGCCCTCAAATGGCACGGTTTTGGCCCTTCTATTCTTTCCTTTATTAAATTGTTATATTCCTCTCCGATTACCTCAGTTTTCGTTAATGGATCTCAATCCCCTTATTTCCCTTTACAAAGAGGTACTCGTCAGGGATGCCCTCTTTCCCCATTACTCTTCATCCTTTCTCTTGAGCCATTTCTTCACTCTTTACGACATTCCCCCACTTTTCGAGGTTTCATACACAAATCTGTTGAAATTAAATTTACTGCTTACGCGGATGACATTATGTTATATGTCTCCGATCCCTCTACTTCTCTGCCTGCTTTTACCGATCTTCTCTCCTCTTATGCGGCTCTGTCAGGATATAAATTGAATTTTTCCAAATCTGAAGTGCTCCCTTTAAATAAATATTGTCTAAAAAGTATGTTTGAGGCTATCGATTTTAAATGGAATACCAACAATATTACTTGCTTAGGGATTAAATACTCTTCTACTTTTGCAAAAACGATTCAGGTCAATTTGGAAGAGGTTTTATCTAAAGTTAAGAGTATGGTTGACAGATGGTCTCCCCTCTTTATGTCATGGTGGGGTAGATTAGACACCATCAAAATGATGATCCTCCCAGTTATTAATTTTTACTTATCTATGTTACCTGTTAAAATACCTTTAAAATTTTTTAAAACCCTAAATAGCATTCTAAGTAAATTTCTTTGGAATGGTCGGAAAGCTCGTATTTCTTTGGCCCTTCTTTCTGCTCCTAAAGATCGGGGCGGTGTCCAGTTTCCTAACTTTCGACAGTATCATTCCTCCTTTTTAATACGCCAAATGTTACCATATATATCAGCTGTGGAAGAACCTATTACCTCAACATGGCACAGATTAGAGAAATCTTTGATCTCTCCTTTCCCCTTTTCTCTTTTAACTGGTTTTACTCATTCTCCTCGATCTTTTAATTGTCCAATGATTTCCAAATTTATTTCAACTTTTCAGCCTATTAATTGTAAATCTCAAAGTTCTGTAAAGATATTTTTGGATTTACCTCTTTGGCATAATAAAAGTATCAAACTGTCTAATCGTACTATTTTTTGGAAGACATGGGCTGCCAAAGGGATCTTTCAGGTTAAACAATTAATTTGGGATTCTCAATGCCTCTCCTTACAAGAAGTTCAATCCACTTTTGACTTATCTGCATCCTCTCTATCAAGATATGAATCTTTACGTTTGCTCTTAACGGAACAGCTTTCCCTACTTCGTGGATCGTCTCTTTCCTCTCAAGATCCTCTGTTAGAACCTTTACCCACTTCTTCTTTCATTAAAGCTTCCCATATCTACAAATATTTACATTTTTCTACCCCTAGCCGTTCTAAAAGTAAAGTCGAACTCATATGGGAGTCTGATTTACAGCGTACTCTTTCTGTGCATACTTGGAACTCCATCTGGACACGTATACATCACACCTCCTGTAATTCTAGTACCACTCAGACTCTTTATTATTTTTACCATAGACTATTCCTAACTCCTTTATCAATCTCCAAATATAGCTCCAATTTATCCCCGAATTGTTGGGTATGCCCCTCTAGTCCCGGTTCTTTCATGCACTCCTTTTTTCTTTGCCCTAATATAGCTCGATTTTGGACTAGGGTATGTGAGTCAATTTCCTCTATTAGTACTATTAACTTCCCTTTTGATATATTTTCCATATTTTTGGGAAGTAACTCTGTAGTTTGGTTTGGATCACGCAAGGTGGGCATATTTGTGGATTTGTTAATAGCTATTGCTTTTCAGGTCATTACTTCTAATTGGAAAGACGCCTCCAAGGTTTCCTTCTCTGCCTGGTGGAACCTTCTATGTTATCACCACAGACTAGACCGAGCTTCTGCCAGAACCTCTCAGCAACTTATTCGTAAAGAAGCACTCTGGTCTCCACTTACTAATTACGTATCGGCAGCGGCATTGCGTAATCAAGACACTTCCTTTGTTTATCAACCACCATGAGTATTTTACTCCTTTCTTCTTTTATTTTATTGTCTTTTATTATACTATTTATACAGTCATTATTCTGATTATGGAAACCAATGTGTTTATTTTAAGACTTACTTTTTAATATAATGTTGGATGAATGATAATAATATACCTCCAGTTTCTTTTCTCTTTTTCTCTTTCTTTTTCTTTCTTTTCTTTTCCTTTTCCTTCTTTTCTATCTTCTTTATCTTTCCTATTTTTTCTATTGCTATTTTCCTTTTTTTTTATTTAGACTTTTCCTTCCTCTGAAAATTAAAAAAAACGTAAAATGCTACTTGCTTTTAGGTACATATTTCTCTTATTGCTTTCCCCTTTTGGCACATCTCTCTTTTATGATAGTTTTATTGGATTAGTTATTCAGCCAGATTATATATTTAGCTGATTATTTAATGTTTCTTGTTTCATATGCATTGATACTTATTGTACCCATGTTTTTAAGTACTTTAATAAAGCTCTTAAACTTAAAAAAAAAAATTGTTGCCAATGCTGTTATCACTTTTCACAATAAGAAAGCAGGGTTAACAGATGAATAAGTGTTAATTTTCATGAATGGGTGCCCTAGAACACTCTAATGCTTTATAAGAGGCATATGGTTGTGTCAATGGTCGTTTCAATGGCTACTAAAGATATCCAAGCAGATGCTTTCTGACTGTAAAAAATTAGATTACTGGTTGAGAGGCGTGCAACCACAATCCTTGTCAGAGTGAGGCAGAAGCAAACCCCAAATTAACCTGTGCTCAACTCTATGGTAGCTTGGCACAGAGCAGTCAGGCTTATCTTAGAGGCAATGTGCAAAGTATTTTTGCAGCTTTTCAAACAGTATTAAAGTGAAAACACAACACCAGAGAAATCAAACACCAAATTAGAAATACAGAGTAAATTTCAGCGGAACTCTGGGAAGCGGTAAAAAAACACTGCCGCGCTACGCGGAGTTCCGCGAGCCGACAGAGTATATTTATCATCAATTTCATGTGTTGGGAAAGAAATTCAGAAACTTCTATTCTATCTGTAGTTCACAAGTTGGACACTAGGGGGCCGATTCCGATCTCGGCCGGTAGTGCTCCGAATCGGATTCGGATTCACCGGATCCGATTCGGAGCCCTGTTTCCCGACCGAATCGTACGCGGGTCCGGCCGAGCGAGTACGATGCAAGCACCCGCGAAATCGCTGACCGACTCGAACGCGGCTTCAACACGCTCCGACCGACTCACATGGACACAACTCGCACCGCGCTATGGAGACGTTTCCCGGCCGGGTAAGTACGATGCGCGCCGCGAGCAGTCCGACCGACTCGCGCCGTCCGGCTCGAAAAAGCTGTCGGAGCCGGACTTTGGGGGTCCGCGTCAGACCCCCCTGTACGCGTAGGCGCGCGAGTCGCACACAGGGGGGACCCACGGGTCCCCCTACCTGTGCATGTACGCCGCGATGCGCAAGGACGCGTACACGCTGTAGGGGGTGCCCTTGTCCGCCTCGCACCCATTGAGTCAATGGGAGCCCGCGTACGCGTTGTACGACAGGCTCCCATTGACTTCAATGGGAGTCCGACCGACTCGAGTCCGACAGCATGCGTGCGCATCGTACTCGTTCGGTCGGACTGCTAGGGTCTGATTCGTTCGGAATTCTCTCCGGGTCCGGCTCGGTCGGAGAGATTTCCGGCCGGAATCGGAATCGGCCCCTAGATGTCTCTGCTGCATCAAATACATATAATTTGAGATGTACAGGTTTGATGATCGGATGGGGGAGTGATTGCATTCTTTCTTACCTGTACAGCACACTCGACCCCAGTCACTGGAAAGATGGATCCACAAGGAGGTAGGCATTGCTCTGCTTCCCCGGTGCTGAGAAACTCCTGCACTGCATTTTTTCTTGGACCCAAGCTGCCTGCTCGCCATGGTCGGTGAGCAGCGAAGCGCTCCTTCTAACGAGGCCTGAAAGTGAAACACCCAGGCAAGTGACGGCAAACACATCCAAAACGAGGTTTGAGAAGCAGGATTCAAACAACAAACATGTCAGGATTCAGAACGAGGATGCGTTTCAAGCCTCGTTCTGAATGCCGACACGTCCACCATTTGAATCCTGCTTCTCAAGCTGCTCTTGACAGATTGGAAGTCGCTTGTCTGAGAGGTGTGTGTTTAGGGCCTGGGGTGGCGCAGTGCCAAACTCCACTACCCCATGGCCCATAGAGTTTTTGCAGAACTCCGCTCTCCAAGCGGAGTGTGGAGTCACAAAAACTCAGTGAATTCCGCCGGCGGAGCGGAGTTTACCACCCGCCCTTACTCTGTAGAGGGAAGTGATGCGTCGATTCAGAGATGATTCTGGTCCGCGGGTGATGCGTCGGGAAAACTTGCCGCACAGGTACGATGCGTGGAAATCCAGGATTTGTCGGTGATCTATGTGGGGGCGTCAAGCTGCGCTTCGTTGGTTTCTTCAGCCACGATACCTCGAAGCGTCAGTTCTTGTAGCAGCAACAGGCGCTGCATCCATTTCGGCAGCAGCGCAGCAATGCGTGGAGATTGTTCTCGCACAGCGGTGCTGCGTCAGATAAGCAGCCGCAAGAAGAGCGATGCGTCGATTTCTTCAGTTCTTTGGGTTTCTTCCAGCTCCCAGCAGCAAGCACAACCTCTAGAGGCCCAGAACTGGAACAGGCACCTCCTGGCAGGTCATAGCTTTCAGCAGCAGAGTTCAGGGGAGCTGGGGGTGAAGTCTTTGTGTCCCTGAGACTTTAGAACAGGAGGCCAGCACACACAAGCTCTTGGAGATTCTTCTTCAAGAAGGTTTCTCAGCAAAGTTCCAGTCTTTGTCGTTTGCTTGGCAGAAGCAGCAACTGCAGGCCAACCCCACACAGCACACCACAAAGGGGCAGTACTCCTTCTTACAGCCCTCCAGCTCTTCTCCTTGGCAAATGTTCCTCTTGAGTCCAGAAGTGATGTAAAGTTCTGGGGTTTAAGGTCCACTACTTATACCCCATTTTGTCATTGTTCTTCTTTGTGCAAGGGTCTCTTTGCCCAGTCCAAACCAATTCTGTCCTCACTGATGCAGTATGACCACAGGGGGTGGAGACAGCATTGTGCAAGGGAGACAGGCCATATTCAAGTGCAAGGAAAACTCCTCTCACTACTCTAAATGCAGCCAAGTCCCATTCAGCTCAGCTCTGAGTCATCCAGGAAGGGCCAGGCACACCTCAACTCCCCAAGTGGCTGTCTACAGTGAATGCACATCCCCAGCCCCTGTCACTCCAAAACCAGACAGTCAATACACAAACAGGCAGAGACACACAGAATTGTTAAACAAGAAAATGGCTACTTTCTAAAAGTGGCACTTTCAAACAAACAATTTAAAAACCATCTTTACTAAAAGATGTGTTATTAAATACTGAGTTCAGAGAGCCTAAACTGTATTTCTCTAACTTGTCTCAATGGGTAGTTATACTTGTAAGATGTTACAAAGCATTTCCCATTATATCCTATGGGGCAAGATAGCCTTTCAATAGTGAAAAACGAAATTGACAGTATTTCACTATCAGGACATGCCACACACACCAGTACATGTCCTACCTTTCACATACACTGCACCCTGCCCAGGGGGATGCCTTGGGCCTACCAAAGGGGTGCCTTACATGTAAGAAAAGGGAAGGTTAGGGCCTGGCAAGTGGGTGCACTTGCGAAATCGACATGGCAGTTAACAACTACGCATAGACACTGCAGTGGTAGGTCTTAGATACCTTTTCAGGGCTCCTCATGTGGGTGGCACAATCGGTGCTGCAGGCCCACTAGTAGCATTTGATTTACAGGCCCTGTCACACTTCAGTGCACTTTACTAGGGACTTACCAGTAAATCAAATAGGGCAACCAGGGAGAACCAATTGTAACAACAATTTACACAGGGAGCACTTGCACTTTGACACTGATCAGCAGTGGCAAAGTGCTCAAAGCATCTAAGCCAGGAAAAACGAAATCCAGCACAGCATTAAAAATACAAGAGGTAGAGGCAAAAAGTCACGGGAAACCATGCCAAAGATGCCAAGTCTAACAATCATTCTCCCTGGTTCCTGAGCAATCCCAGGAAAAAGAGGTAGACAGGATCACATCATACTCCCCAAGTAGCATTAGGATAAACCTAATTGGTTGTGGTCAGGTCATGCAGAGAGAATAGGTCACCCTATATTTTTCTTTCGTCCTTTAATAGCATAATAGACAAGGCAGGAGTGTATGGGGATAGCCTGCCTGTCTGCCTGCCTGCCTGCCAGTAGTTGGTTGCTTACTGGCCAGTAGGTGAATTGAGCCTTCCAATTTGTAATTTTCATTGACTTGTGTCTGCTCACTCTATGTGAGAAGGACATGCAAAGCATTTACAAATTGGTCCCAATACAGCCTTTAACGTCTGCATACCACGCAATAAAAATGCATAAATGTATGAGTCAGTCAATCACTTTCCTAGTAAATTCTTGTTTTGTAAATGTTAAACTTTAATTTACACTCATAATTGTGGCAATTGTGGAATTTGTATGCCTATCTTGACCTTCTCAAATATGCCAATCAGGGAGAACCAATCATAATAACAATTTACACAGGGAGCATATGCACTTTAGCACTGATTAGCAGTAGTAAAGTGCCCAGAGTCCTAAAACCAACAAACACAGGTCATGAAAAAATAGGAGGAAGAAGCAAAAAGTTTGGGAATGACCCGGCAAAAAGGGCAAAGTCCAACAGTATGCCTAACTTGACCTTAAATGCAAATGGTTTTTTCAATCTGACCCAGAATTTAAGCACTTTGGCCTCAATGAACAAAGCCATTTTCCCATGTAGGTACCCTTGAAACTGGCTTGATTTACACTTTATAACACTACAATGTGACCTTCCTCTTGTAAATCTATTAAGTCACACACAATAGTTCATCAGTCTGAAGTGATATTTTATGTGTATTCTTTGGCAGAGAGTGGGTGATCCGTGGTGAGGATGCCCTGGGAAGTTTGTTTCAAAACCACTTGCGAATTTTCGGTATATGCATATTTTTCTCAGCCTAGTAAGATTTGCTCCTATCAAGGGCATAAGTAAATCTGTTTCAAGGGGGGAAACATCCTCAAAATTGATCTGATGTTGAAGATGGGGCGTCTTCATAGCAAACAAAAACCTCCCTAGCCCCTAAAAAAGCAAAATGTAGTTCTAAATTAAAAATGTACCTTTTACTAGGCATTTACAGATGTGTAATTAAGCCTCCGGTTTTTATTACGAATGGGTAACTGCTTATGCTTGTGAGTACTCAAGGAAAATTCGACTGCTGAAGCTTCCCGGTAGTATTACAAGAATATTTGGGAATTCAAAAAAGTGTAACACTACACTCAATGCTAGAGATAAGCATGCAGGTATAGATTTATTTTTATGAATCCAGGCCTTTTGTCTTGCATTTATTTTCTTCGTAACTAATTTTTACAATCACTCAACACTCCTGAAATATAGCAATTCGTGGGAGACATGTTTTATTTCAATCATCATTGGCAGATTAGTACAACGTCACTGAACATGTTATTATGGTGTTGTGAAAAGGTTGCTCGTTAGTAAGGACACCGTGGTCAGTATAATAAAATCTTACAAATTGGTGGCACGAATGAAATCCAAAATATATTTCTGGATCCTAAAGAACATAGCACATAAACATTTCTTACTTTTTCAGTTAAAAATGTATGTAGTAAAGTTTTGCTTTTTTGAACATCCTCACCCCAGAAACGAAAAGGAGACCAAGGCATCCCGGGTTGGAATGTTTTGTAGAAAGACTCATGAAACCTGATCCCTCTGCGCTATTTTTACACCTATGCTAAGTTTTCTCAAAAGGTTAGACTGTGTTTTATCTTTTGGCAGCTCGTCGTTGTTCTCACTTGTACAGGTGTTACTTTGATTGTGTGAAGTTAACGTTCCATAGATTATTTATCAGTCTGCAAAATTGCAGTTTCTGAGTTTTGAAGCCTCACATTTATATATTTTGTCAAGACAGAGAGAAAGGACTGATTGGATCAATTCAATAGTTGAATGTTAGGAAACCTTTAAGCACTGTCAACATTCAGAATCCTTTTGAATATACTTCTTATATGGCACTTGTTCAATTCAATTAAAATTCTTTATTTGCATATCAGAGACATATATAAAACTACAAGCAATAAAGCATGATTATAGAGATACAATATCACAAATCAGAGATGCAAATGTAAACAAATAAGCAACAATTTGTAACATTATATAAAGATAGATCTAAGACTAAAAACCGCAGATTAAAGAAATCTTCCTACCCTCATGATGACGTCTTAATTGTTTATTAGCTGCTGATAATGAAGAGCAATGCTGCATTTAACAAATTAATGGTTCTTAAGAAGGGTAATAACTATTGTCTAGTAAAATGTACCTACCCGTTACTACTCTTAGGTATAACTCAAGGCCAGAACAAGTCTTAAGCGAGGCATAGGACTTGACAGTAGGCTTACGTTATTCTGCACATTCTCTCATAAAGAGACTCTTTACCAAAATAGCCGTTTTGCAGATTTTTTTAAATCTTCTATGCAACTGGATGGTGAATTCTGGAAAAGGGATGAATGGCCCAACTCTACATAGCTGTGTCTAACATAAGCAAGCCAGGGGGTTTTAAAGCTGTTATCACATGATAAATTGTCAACGATCATGACCTGATTAAGGGAGGCCTCTGAATTTAGCCCAAAAGTCTTCCATAAAGTGATAGGAGACAATTTAGCAAAATTCTCCAAATAGGGCAGCCTCAGTTCCTCCTGACATATGTAGTGTGATGAGGAGGGGGGACACAAAAGTACTAATTGACAAAAACAGTTCACCTCTACCTGTAGGGCCAGAGAATGTATGTGGCCACACACCTCAGGCCCATAAAGGGCCATTGAGAGACATTGAGTCCTATAGATCTCAACAATAGTATAATGCAGTTAGGAAAACGGTTCAAGGACTCATTTTAATAGAAATTTAAAATCTAAACTATTGTTTAAGTCGGATCAGAGTTTATATTACTATTTTGGATATTACATTTTTAGAAATTTGTCATTTTCTTGCCTAAGCAAAAAGTTGACTTTCTGCCAGTGTCATCTGACTGCTGATGACTCCCGTGTGGTGACATGTGAATTGCTCCCTGGCAGACGACAAAGGGCTAGTGTGTGCGGAGGTTTTTTCTTCCTTGAGCAAGATGGACTGGGACAGGATCCAGCCCTCCTCCTGAGCTTTGAAGGATGACGTACCTGTTGCTGAAAGATTTAGCTCACACCTATGCCTGCCTCCTTTTCAGCTCACTAGTCAGCTTGACGACAGATCCAGTTTTGGGGGAGCTGCCCCAGAACTGGTTTGGCATCAGCACAAGGAAGAGTTTAGTCAATCAATCAATCAATCAATCAATCAGAGGTTTATATAGCAAGGCTACACACCCATAAGGGTCTCAAGGTGCTCGGGGGGGCTGCAAATCTGTAGGGGCGCAGGCATCCAGTCGAAGAGCCAGGTCTTGAGACCCTTCCTGAATTGGGTCAGCGATGGGGATTGCCTGAGATGGAGAGCCTTCAGGTCTTGGCGGTGAGGTGAGAAGGATCTTCCTCCGGCTTTGGTCCTGTGGATCTGTGGGACAGTGGCCAGGGCCAGTTGAGCGGAGCAAAGGTGTCTGGCGGGTACGTGGAATGAGAGGCAGTGGTTCAGATATGTTGATCCTGCCTCGTGGAGAGCTTTGTAGGCATGTGTGAGGAGCTTGAAGGTGATTCTTTTGTTGACTGGGAGCCAGTGGAGTTCTCGAAGGTGTTTGGTAATGTGGCAGTGGTGGGGGATGTTGAGGACCAATCTGGCTGCAGCATTTTTAACATTCTGTAGTTTACTGAGGAGTTTGTGGGTGACGCTGGTATAGAGTGCATTGCCATAGTTGAGTCTATTGGGGATGAGTGCTTGGGTGATCGTCTTTCTGGATTCTGTGGGGATCCATCTGCATGTCTTTCAAAGCAGGCAGAGATGTGGAAGCATGATGAGGCTATGGCATTGATCTGGTGATTCATTGTGAGCAAGGAGTTCAGTATGATGCAGAGGTTACGTGTGTGGTCCGTAGGGATGGGGGGATTCCCAGAGCAGTGGGCCACCAGAAGTCATCTCAGGCTGAGGGGGTGGGTCCCAGGATGAGTACCTTGGTATTGTCCGAGTTGAGCTTGAGGCAGCTATCTTTCATCCAGGTGGCAATGGCCTTCATCCTTCTGTGGAAGTTGATTCTGGCGGCTGTGGGTTCGTTGGTGATGGAAAGGATCAGCTTGGTGTCATCGGCGTAGGAGATGATGTTGAGTCCGTGGTCTCTGATGATGGCAGCGAGGGGGGCCATGTAAACTTTGAAGACGGTGGGGCTCAGGGAGGAGCCCTGGGGCACTCTACAGCTTATCTCTGTGGGTTCTGAGAGGAACGGAGGTAGTCTGACTCGCTGTGTTCGGCTGGTAAGGATGGAGTAGATCCAGTCCAGAGCCTTGACGTAGATGCTGGTGTCATGGAGACTCGTGATTAGGGTGCAGTGGGAGATGGTATCGAAGGTGGGCGAGAGGTCCAGTATGATGAGGGCTGTGGTTTCGCCTTGATCGAGGAGGGAGCGGATGTCATCGGTGGCGGCAAAGAGTGCGGTCTCAGTGCTGTGGTTGCTTCGGAAGCCAGATTGGGAGATGTCCAGGACGTGGTTCCCTTTGATGAACTCAGAGAGTTGGCAGTTGATGGCCTTCTCGGTGACCTTGGCTGGGAAGGGGAGCAGGGAGATGGGTCTGGAGTTCTTGAGGTCTGTCGGGTCAACAGATGGCTTCTTTAGCAGGGGGTTGTTCTCGGCGTGTTTTCGGTCGTCGGGGAAGGTGGCGGTCTCGATGGAGGAGCTGATGGTGCGGCGAAGCTCTGGGGTGATGGAGGTGGCTGCACTATGGAAGATGTGATACAGGCATGGGTCAGAGGGGACTCCGGAGTGGATGCTCTTCATGGTCTTGAGTGTGTTGCCTGTGGTGAGGGGAGTCCCATTCAGCAGGATCTGTTGGGATGCGGCATGGTTGTGTGCGGTGTTGTCGGGCGTGGTGGGAGGGTATTGGGTGTTGAAGCTGTCGTAGATCTGCCTGATCTTGTGGTGGAAGAAGGTGCTGAGTTTGTTGCAGAGGTCCTGGGAGGATGGGACATCTGTGGTCTCTCTGTTGAGCCTGGTGAACTCCTTGACGATGGTGAAAAGTTTTTTGCTGTTGTGTGCATTGACGTTAATTCTGTCTTGGAGGGCCATTTTCTTTGTTGTTTTGAGGAGGAGGCGGTGTGCGTTGATGACAGTTTTGAAGGTTGTGTGGGTTTCCAGTGTTTTGTTGTTCCTCCATCTCTTCTCCAGTTGTCCAGAGGTGCATCTGGACTCGTGGAGGGTGGGAGTAAACCAGCGGGCTTTCTTGGAGTGTTGCTTTCCGGGGGCCTTCTTAAGGGGTGCCAAAGTGTCAGTGCAGTTGGAGATCCATCTGTGGAGGCTGCGTGCTGAGGTGTTGATGTCGGCTGATGTTGGTGGTGTGGTAGTGCTGAGGAAGGTGGTGAGATGTTCTTCAGTGAACTTGTTCCAGCTATGATGGGGGTTTTGAGGGCAGTGGTGTATGGTGGGTGTGATGGAGGTGTAGTGCAGGCAGTGGCGGTCAGTCCAGAGGAAGTAAGTGGTGTGCCTGTAGGTGATGTTTCCTCTATCATAGAAGACTTGGTCAAGCGTGTGTCCCGCTGCGTGGGTTGGAGCAGTGACTAGCTGCTTGAGTCCGATGTCGTCGAGGTTCTCCAGAAGGAATGCAGTGTTCTGATCCCTGGGGTTGTCCAGGTGAAAGTTGAGGTCACTGAGTAGGATGTAATCTGGATGTGAGAGCCTGGGGTGCGATGAGATCGACAATGGCATCGATGAAGGGCGGGCGGGGACCCTGGAGGCCTGTAGATGAGGGTGCTGTATAGGGTGGTGTTGGGGTTGGTCTGGATCTGGATCTGGATCTGGAAGTGGAGGTGTTCCATGGTGGTCGTTGGGTCGTCTGAGTGAGTGGTCAGGTTGAGGCTGTTCTTGTGGATGATAGCGATGCCTCTTCCTGGTCGCTTGGCGCGGTCTTTCCGGGTGACTTTATAGCCGCCGCGGATGGTGGTGGCAATGTCCAGGCCAGAGCTGGGGTTAGTCCAGTGAACTCGTACATACGACGGACAGAACTCAGAGGGAGTTCTGTCCGTCGTAAGTCCGAGTCCACTACCCCCCACCCTGCCCCTCCCCTGCCTCGCCACACCAGCACTCCCTCGGCGAGCCGCCACTGAACCATAGTGATATTTTGATGATTAGGAGATCTCCCTGGGTTGGTCCTCTGTGTAAGGATTTTTGGGGAATTGGAATTAGGTGCCCCAGATGGTGGTTTGCCTTTTGGATTCGGCCTTTTGTCACCGTCTTCCATCAAGCTTTTTCCTTTGGGCTACTTTTATCAACATTTGAATCAAAGGCCTAAGAGGACTGGTCCACTATTGTATCCCTCTATGACAGAGAGGTATATGGTGGAACTTGTGCCAACAGTAAGGATACCTACATCTAATCATTATGCTCGGCTCGCCAAAGCTACAGCCTTGGACTGGCTTATTAGGAACGACCCTTGGAGCGTGGATGATCTTACCAACTTGGGCTCAAGGAATGTCGCAGGAATATCTACTAAATTGAGCACTCCTAACTGACAGGCTGTCATCAAGTTTTAAAATCATCTGCCTTCAAGAGATGTGGACAATGGATACTTGTTATGTCAACGGCTTTGCCACATATACCACCACTGTCCAACCTTCTAGAGCAGGGCGTGCAAAAGGAGATCTAGCTACTTTTGTCTCAAGCCTCTCACCAGTAACATTTCAGTGGTTCATTAATCACACTCCTTATTTTCATCTCCTTTGTTCAGGACTCACCAAAGGAAATGATGTAGTTTTAACTAATTATTACAATAACTGTTCTGATAAAATTGTTATGGATGTCCTGGATGCCTTAGGTTTAGCCCTTAAAAACATACTTCATTGATTAAACACAATAGGTTCCTTGTTTTGATGGGGGATTTTAACATTCAGTTGTGTAGATATGACTCAAAGGCAGTTTATGGATTTGAAGATGATATGGGGGAAGCTCAAACTTATTTTCTACCCACAACCTACGGTGATGCCTTAAATGCCCTATTTACCTCAGTCAATCTGAGGTTTGCGAGATATTTTAAACCTAACTCAGAGGTAATTTTACCAACCTTTACAGGTAGAGGTGCTACAAGTATCAATGATCATATTCTTATTTCAGAGAACATAACTCCACTCTTAAGGGACTTTAAAGTTGCCCCAACATGTTTGAGAGATCATAACATAGCAGAGGTAAAGCTCAATCTTGGGGTCCCTATAGTAAGCAACATGAGCGTTGTTTGACCTTATGGGGTACATATTAAATGGTCTAGGATTGATACCAAGAAGTATCTTTCTGACGTAATTTCAGAGAATAAACAAAGTTTTGATATTTTGTTTAGTAGACAACTGCAGTCCTTTGAAGCTATCTGCTCTGCTATTAACGTAAAGTTAACATAAACTACAGCCATCAAGGCTAATTGTGATTAAGGCTGGTTTGACTAAACATGCAGAAAAGCACACCCAATCTAAAGAAGCCCCTGAAAGCTCACCCTAAAGACCGCTCTGTAACTGCCCAAAGCAGATTGTATTATAAACAAGTGTTCAAGAAGCGCAAGTTGTGCATTAGATAAGAGGTTTAGAACATTCTCATTAAAGCCAGTGTTTTAAATAATTCTTTGCTGTTCTGGTCCATTTGTAATTCCCCTTTTTTAATAGAGGAAAATTATCCATCTCTTGGGCAGGGAGTCTCAGAAGACCAAAAGAAAGTGGTAGGAAAGTGCCCCTTTTTGACATGGTTACCCACACCTTTTGACTGGTACATGATGTAATGTCAACTGGAAGTGCACTGGGTTCCTGCTAACCCGGTCCCCAGTGCCAGGTCTTTTTATCAAAACTGTGCAATTGTTCACCCAATTGGAAATAACTTTAGCACCCTCTAAAAGTCCCTAGTAAATGGTACCCCTGGTACCTAGGGCCTGATGTACTAAAGAGGGTCCCCTAAGGGCTGCAGCATGAATTGTTCCACCCTAAGGGACCCCTCACCAAACTCATGCTGCCTTTGCAGGCTGTGTGTGTTGGTGCAGGCAAAAGTAAAAACAGGACCTGACACACATCCCTGTGTGCCATGTCCCTAACACTACATGCAGTATTTGTAAGTCACCCCGAAAGCAGGCCTTCTAGCACTAAGGCAGGATCCTTAAAATTACATGTGGGAGCATACCTGCAAGAGCGAATATGTCAGTTCCATTAGTGCCAGTACAAGTGAACAGGGAAGCCATTTTAGAGCATGCATTGAACACTGGTTAAAACGAGTTTCCTAGCTACATGATAGCTTCGCTGAAAATAGGGATGTTTAGTTTCAAACATCTCATATTCACAAACCCACCCTGATTTTTGAATGCATGCACACAGAGGGCACCTTAGATGTGTCCCCTGAAAACCTACCAGCCTCTGGTGTGTTTACTGACTGGGGCCTTTGCTCTCAGGAGGTCAGAAACAAAGCCTGCATGTGAAGAGGGTGTTCACACCCCTCCCTCAGGATGACCTACTGATGAGCACTCATAGGCGCCTTTGAAATGCAAATCTGGCTCCCCTCACAGGAGAGGAGGCTGACTCCCTTTGTCCAGAGCCCTTTGGCACCTGGTCTGGCGCGAAAATTAGCTAGTCAGGTCAGCGTGCCAACCCCAGGCTAGTCCCACCCCTGAGGTGGTCTAACCTGATGTGGGCATGACTTTTCAGAAGTAGCTATCTTTGTGTTGGCACACTTAGGAACTCTGGGAATGGGTTATGCCTACTTCCCACAGAAATTGGTCACATAGGGGGCTTAGTGACCCCAAGGGTCAGTAGCCCATTGGTGACCATGCTACACTCCCCTAAAGCCCCAAAATTCAGTATTTTGGGGAGACCCTGAGGCCAGGAAATCAGATTCTGGTGGCCTGAAAGATAAAGAAGGGCGTGAAGAGTCTCTTCTTCCAAGAACTGAAGACCCAGCATCTGACCTAGTGCCTGCAAGCCTGCCTGCTGACTTTGATAGTTGCGCCAAAAGACGACTTGACCTGCAGCTGCTGAGTCCCCAAAGCCCAGGAGACCTACCAGCACTTCAACCAGGAACTAAGACCTTCTGAGAAGTAGTGGGCCTGCTTCCCTGCAACCTGCAGGCATTCATAGACTCCTGTGAGGACTTAGTGACAGCAGAAAGTCGATGCCTGAAGACACCACTGCACCTGTCGCTTCAAGCTGAGTTGAAGTGGGCCGATGGAGTCGTTGTGGTCCTCTAGCCCTCCAGAGACCGAGTCCACAGTTGTTTCATCCCCAGTGAACTCTACGATGTTGCCTGCAGCCTCTGCACGCAGGCCCCATCTACCGTGACTGCTCCTGGTTAGAAAAACTCAACGCCTAAAGACACCTCTGCACCCGTTGCCCTTGGGCCATGAAGAAGAGGACCAAAGGTGGCCCTATGTCCCCGAGCATCATGAGGCCTGAGCCCTCATAGTTTGAGCCTGACTGGCCTACCAGTCTGAGCTGGCAGCACCTTTCCGTGAAGACCGATCCCCATAGAGTAATATCGGACACCCAAAGCTGTTTTGCACCTCTGCACCCGGCCGCACTAGTGCCATTGATGGTGTTCTGCTGGTGCTGCCTTGGACTGTGCCCACCACTCACCTTAACTCCTGGAGATTGATCCCATAAGTATCTGAATGCCGCATTGACCTTTCCTCCCATAGGATAACATTGCAGCTTCTAAAAATTACACTGTATTGAATTTTTGAACTGAAAAGAATTTCAATTAAAAAACGTACTTACCTGAACGAATTTCTTCTGGTGCTTAAAAATATATAAAGATACATATTACTTTTATAAATTGGTGTGGATCTTCTCATTAAGTTGTGTGTCTCATTCATTGACCAGTGTGTGTTTTTTCAAATGTCCAGCACTCCGCTAAGATAAGCCTAAGGCTGCCCGACCACACTACCCCATAGAAGAGCACTGTGGGATTGCTAGAGCAAGCCCCTGTCCACTTATAAAGGAACCCCTGTACTCTTTGCACAATATTTCTCATTTTGATATATCACTTAAAGAGCCAGCTTTCTACAATAGCCCATTATATTAATGTGTTTTCGGAAGACATGGGGGCTGAGGGTCAAACTGCTCCTTTAGTTATGAATTTAATGTTAATCTTTGTATGGAAGAAATATAGGGCCATATGTACAAGGACTGGCGTTAACTAACGCTAACGCTAGTTAGTGGCAGTTTTCCTAACGCTGCCCATCGCCGAAAACTATCGCCCTGTTAGCGACGTGTTTACAAGACGTCGCTACATGGCGATAGTTTCAGGGAGCCACGGGGAAAACTGCCGGTAACACTAGCGTGAAGGCGAAAGAAATTCTGGCGTTAGCGGGCGAAAACTAACGAAAGGCCCATTAGCGGCAAAAAAACGCACGTTAGCCCAACGTGAGTTTTTTTGCCTCCATAGGCAAAAATAGCCTATCAGTCCACCTCCAATGAAAAATTGGAAATAAAACCAATGGAATGCAGAATGGAGCAGCCAGGGCCAAGTGCAGCACAGATCAACAACCCCCTCAAGCCCCTCAACAGCCAGGATGACCAGCTAGAGCCCCAGGGGAAGAGGAAATTCAGGGCTACATCTATGAAAAGAGGCGCATCGCTGTGCAAAACCAGTGATGCATCACTTTTCATTGCGCACTCCTTGCAACACCATGGCATCCAAAACCTTGAGAGCGCGGACAGTCCACAGGGCCCGGAGGCCTCGCTGGGCCTGCGTCTGGGACCCGGAGTGGGATGCGGAGGTGCTGTGGAGTCGCAGGGCCATGGCGGTAGACATTGAGGCTTGGCGATCGCCCTTACCTAGTGGTGAAGTCTGGCAGGTCGCATGGAGACACGTTGCTGACCTGTGTGAGAAGACCGCATTGAGCCCCTTGGACCTGCGAATGGTAGAGGCGCTCCTGCACACCAAAGTAGGGAGGTCTGCATCGCATACTACGATCCACCATAACACCAGCGTGCACGGAGATTACCAATGGTGGGTTGCGCCTCTCTGCATCACAGGCCAGATGATGTTGCACTGGCCGGAGGCTGTGGAGGGTGAGGCCCCTGAGCTGCGCCAAACTTGTGTGGTGGGAGTGCTGCAACTTCACGCCAAAGTGGGCCCTGTTGCATCACCTGCATCGGGTGGTTCCCCAGCGGACTTGGCGGCGACTGCTGTGCACAGGATTGTGAAATCCCACCTGGCGGAGGCTCCTGCTGGCTGAGTCACAGATTTGGAGAGAGTGCAGTGGATTGCGCCACAGTGTCAATGTCCAGGTAAGGAGAAGGTGAGACAAGTAGCGGAGGAGGCCCGGGGGTCGAGTCGCCCAGGCCTAGCACATGTGGAGGACGCACCCCCAGTGGCGGCTCATCCGCTATGGTGGAAGAGCGTCACCCCACTGCTTTCAAGCAGTGCGAGAAGAGGCAAAATAGTAACATGATGATAACTTTCTGATGCACACATGCTATGTTTCCTTTGTGGGTGGGAGGGTGGGTAGGGCTGCTCTACTCACAGAGCAGGGCAGGGGCAGAGTAGTATGCCCACTCAAGTGCGCAATGTCTGTTTGGCCCTCTCTGGCCACCCAAAGCAGTCATGCGCACTTCCCTGTTCGCAATGCAGGGTGCATTACTGCCTGCATGGAGAACATGCCCACCCCTCCAGCCCCTGGCTCAACGCCTTGTCACGGCACTCAAGAACAATCACAACGCTGCATTGCAGCGTTGTGATTGGCTTAGGGGAGGGAGCCTGGCTGCCTGCTTCCTGTTCCTGGAAGCAGACTCAGGAGAGCAGGAGCACAGAAGACGCGGGACCTGGCCTCGAGGTAAGAATTCTTTAGAAAAAATATTTACAACCCCCCGCTCACACCCCCCCTGCGCCCCCATCCCCTCCAGTGTCCTTGCCAGCGTTTCCCGCCTCCCAGATGTATAGTCCCACCCGCAGTACTTCTCAATGGCGGCCGCTGTGCACCCATGCGCAGTGTGCGTACCACTGGTGTGCCAAAGGAATATATGATGTTACAACGCATACCATTGCATCACATTTTATTACAATGCATACTAATACTATGCATATTGCAACAGTAGGGAAAGTGCTGGATAGCAGAGGGTTAAAAATTACTATTCCCATTTCAGTGAGTGCAACCCTAACATTAACCCTTGCACCCCAAAACCCAAACACACCCTGAACCCTAAAATTCACCTTTGCCCCCCAAAACACACCCTGAACCCTAAAATTCACCTTTGCCCCCCAAAACACACCCTGAACCCTAAAATTCACCTTTGCACCTTTAAACCCATACCCACCATGAACCCTAACATTAACCCTGGCACCCCAAAACCCATACCCACCCTAAAACTTAAAATTCTCCATTACTAATCCTACAATGCGTTGTAATGGCATGCTTTATAAAGGCACCTGTGTTGTAATGGATGTCTCCCATGCCAAAGGCAAGCCATAGACAAGCCCGTCTGCGTCCGTCTGCCCCTGGACCGAGCACAGCACCAAGGACCCTTCCTCTCAGAAACTCCACTGCTACGACGCCAGCACCCTCCTCTCCATCAGCCCTGGACGCCACATCGCCTGCCATCTAGCGACACTGTGGAATTCTCTTGAACCCTGTGCCTATCGAAAACTGCAAACGCACCTTCTGCCACATCAGCACACCAGTGCCTCGTGCTGCCCAGCCGACCAACAGTGCACCTGACCGGCTCAACTGCATCCTCAACGTGCGGTCCCTCCACAAACACGCAACAGAAATCTGGGACCTCCTCGATGCCACCTCTTCAGACATCGCCTTCTTCACAGAAACCTGGACCAACCTCTGCTCCGGACTGGACATCGCCATCGCCATTCCTGACGGCTACTAAATCGCCCGCAAGAACCACCCTGACTGTCCAGGAGGAGGCATTGCCATCTCCTACAAAAGCACACTCCGACTGACCACGCACTCTAATGACCCAACGGCGACCATGGAACACCTCCACTTGCAGATCTGGACCAACCCCAACACCATCCTCTGTGGCACCCTCATCTGCAGGCTCCCCGGGCCATGGACCCTCATTCACCAATATCATTGTAGACCTCATTGCACCTCAGGCTCTCCCACCCTACTCGGAAACCGCAAGTTCCACCTGGACAACCCCAGTGACCAGAACACCACCCCCTCCTGGGGAAGCTCGCCAACATCAAACTCAAGCAGCTAGTCACCGCAACAACCCACATAGCAGGACACACGCTTGAGCATGCCTCCTCCGCCAGCGGGAACTTCAACTACAGCCTCACCACCGGACTCTCCTGGACTGACCATCATTTTATACATCACGTCTTCACCATGCCCACCGTACACCACCGCCATCATAGCCCCCCCTCGCAGCTGGATCAACGCCACCGAAGAACTTCTTGTCAACTCCCTCAGCACCATCACTCTGCCAACGCTTCCAGATGATAACACCGCAGCACGCAACCTCCACCGATAGATCTCCAACTGCGCCGACGCCCTGGCACCCCTCAAGTAAAGACCAGGCAAACAACACTCAAAAAAGGCCAATTGGTTCACTCTCGCCCTCCACTAGTCCAGATGCCCTGCAGATGTCTCGAGAAGTGATGGAGCCACAACATCAATCACCTCCGCAACACAGTCACCCTTGCACCATGGGGCAAGGGTGCCTGCGTTGGCGCATGGCAGCCATTGTGCGCCAACGTAGGTGAAAAAGACAGGGAGGCTTATTCATGAGCCCCTTCTGACAGTTTCACCCCGACAGTTCGTCAGTTTCTTGACATACTTGCAGCGTGATTCTTGCACCACGTTGCGCCATATTTGCAAAGTAAAGCATGTAGGCATATGCGTGACCTTGTGAAGCCCTGTGCCACATTATACCTGCATCAGGTATAATGTATGCAGGGTGTGTGTTCCCACACAGCAAAGCCTCATAGGAGTGGAACCATGAAATCCATCAGATTTCACTGCGACAATTGTAGGACGCCACTGCGTCAGTATGGGTAAGGGTGACGCAGTGCCACAGGGATTGTGTGGCCCCATGCATTGCTGGTGTTGCATCATGCTTGTGACACAACTGCAGCAATGCATGACTTTAGCGCTGACATATACGTCAGGATTCCAGACGTATCTGTCATTAATTGCGACATAGAGCGCTGTCCAGTGAATACAGCGCATCCATGGTGTTGCAAGAAGAGCATAGTGAAAAGTGTTGCAACGCTGTTTTGTCGCAGCGCTGCAACACTTTTCATGAATGAGGCCCAGGAATGCGCCCTATCTTATTGATGGTGTGCATTCCTGCCCTGTAGTTTTGTCACAGGGCAGCGCAGCAACAGTCCTTGCAGCACTGTCCAGAACCCAAACCTGCTGAAATGAGGCCCCAAGTCTTTGCAGCATTTTTAAGACTAGCTATTTTCTGGTCTTAAAAAACTGCCTCTAACTGCAGCTAGAGGCATTTTTTTTGGTCTTGCTCCATACAAGGAATTCCTTGTAAATATCGCGAAGTGGGGTTAGCGGCCGTTTTTGCACGGGAACGCCTACCTTGCATCTCATTTTCGTTAACTATCGCTAAAAGAAGTGGCGATCTTTAAAATGCATGTTTTCGCCGGAAAACTGCCGCTGAGGTTAGGGACAGCTTGTAAATATGGCGATAAAAAAATCGCCGCCGTAACGTCAGAAAAGTGCAGCTATAGCGGCGTTAAATCCTTGTACATATGCCCCAGAATTAGCTGTGGATAGAAGTCACATGGGCCAGGTGGTAGGGCCTGATAGTGTTCCTGCTGATCTGTTTAAAGGCAACTATACACTTTAGGTTCCACTTTTAACTAATGTGCTTAATGCGATCAGTAGGGGTGGGCTCCATACCACCTGGTCACTTACAACAATTGCCCTGTTATTAAAAAGGGGGCTAGGTCTGACCCTCAATGTTACTGCCCAGTATCCCTGCTCAACCGCTTCGTTAAAAGTTTGGGTAGGGTGTTATTGGAGAGGTTACAAAATTGGGCAGAGGAACACTCTGTCATCTCTGATCTGCAATACGGATTCAGGGAAGGCTTAGGAATTCTAAAAAAGTGTTTGAATCTAGAACTGCTAGTGAGCAAGTACACTAAGGCTAAGAAAGGCTTTTTATTCATGGCTTTTATGGACCTTATCAGTCTGTTTGATTGGGTTAACCTTACTAAATTGTGGGAAGTTATGTATGCAATGGCTGTGGATGTTCACATAATTAATCTGCTTAGTTATCAGAATGTCACTGATAGTGTCCGGTTTGGTACATGAGGGGAGTGTACTAGGCATTTTCAGGTAAAGAAGGGATTCAGACAGGGGTGCATTCTGGCCCAATTTCTATGTACTCTGCGTAATTGGCCTGGAAAAAGCTCTCTTGCAATCCACTGCTGATTTACCTAAGATTGGCTCTCGATTGATACTTTCCCTGCTATATGCAGACAACGCAGTTCTTCTGGCTCGCTCCGCAAATGGGCTTCAATCACTGTATATGGAGGAACTGAACCTCAAAGTTAAATTACAAAAGATCTACGTCATAATTTGTGGGAAGGGAACTTGTAAAACATGGCAATGCATTGTAAGGACACCACTGTTTCTATAGTTCTTTAGTTTTGTATCTGGCACTCTAAGAAGTCCCCCAAGCTACCCCTCCATTTCTCTATCGCAAGAAACTGAGGGGCATATTATCAAGGGCAGTATCGCCGCTTTAGCGGCACCTTTTGCCGCTAAAGCGGCGATATTCTTATCGCCCAATTAACAAGGACTCGCTAACATGCGTTAGCGCTTGTTTCCATGCGATAGAAGCCGTTTTGTTTGCCGCTTTGCATGTCAGCGATATTTATCGCTAATGATATGCAAAGTAGGCGTTCCTCACTAAAACAACATGGAAACAGTCGCAAACACGACTTCGCCCTATTAACAATGCCGGCCAGGACCCGCGAAGCGATAGGAAAACTCGCGCTAAGCGCGTTTATCTCAGGAATCTAACACCTGTTTGAAACTTGACTTAGGCATCCTGTGAATGGGAGGTGGATTAAATGGTTAAGTACACACATGCCTATTATCAAGGTTTCCATTAGTGATGCATGATCATCGCAGGATTTCACACAATATTTCTGCTTATCGCCGTCTATCGCTGGTTTTGACATCGCCTCTGTGCAAAGCGTTGCTAATACGCCGCTAACACGGCGATGTCAACCAGCGATAGACGGCGATAATAGAAAACGTGCTAAGCGCGATTTGCGATAATTATCGCATGCTGTTGTTATTATGCCCCTATGTTTTTTTTGTAAGTTCTATAAATATCTGAGAGTTTGTTTCTTAAAACAATTTGTATTGTACTTTAAACAGTGCAGACCTGCACTTTTATATGTACAATCTCTGCAATTATTACCCGTTTGTCAAGCTGTTCTCAGTTTTGTAAATAGTGCTGTGAGAATTAAGAAATCCTTACAAGACATGCACACTGTTTGTATTTGATTTGATTTTTATATTTTTAATGAGTTTTATTGTACTGTCTTATGCAAACTTTTCATGGTTATGAACTATTAACCCAAAAAGGATTTACTTAACTGACTTAACAAAACATGGCTCCTTTGTACCAAGCTATCAGAGGGTTAAGCATTCTTTTAAGCAGGGTTGGTGAATTTTGTGGTTCACCTTGACTAGAATTATGATTATCACGTGAGGTGGGTTCTAACCACATCATCTAAATCTCCAATTTCTTTCAGTTACCCTAATATGTATGTATGACCATATCACATATGTACTGGCCCAAGCATAAAAACATAGTTCCTCTCCATAAATAGATAAGGTGCCAATGCAGTAATGTAAAATTATACCTTTTCACAACAACAGTGGTCAAAGATAAGATTGCACGGCATATGGTAAAAAAAACTCATTGTTCTGCCCCAGGAAAAGGGCTAAAAATATAGCAAACGGTGGTAGAACCATATATCCCGCACACAAAAAGCATGAACAGAAACTGTTAATGATATCAAATGGTTGCAACAACAAAGAATGTATATGCTTTTAGTCTCCATGTCCCATTGATAGTCACAGTGGTTTAATCACTACTGCACTCTATACAACTGTTCTGTGTTGTGCAGGAAGGATGGTTCAGTACTGTATGGTTGATCTCAGCAAGCTTAATGAGTTGTATATGAAACACCTGGGGCAAGGGTCTGTCCCAAAAGTACAAGAGCACAATCTTATATTTTCAACAGAGATGTATAGTGTATGTGCCGCACTACTAGCAGTGGCAGCCAACACAGGTAAACGCGGTGAGGCGGGGCGAAGGGTGGGGTGTGAGCGGGGTGGGGTGGGGTGGGGTGGGAGCGGGGGGAAGTCGACAGATGATGGAATAGGTATAATTAAATAAATAAATAACACCTATTCTGTTGCCCGTCGGCTTCCCCCCCTACCGCGCCATGCCCCGCCTCACCGCACTTACCTGTGCCGGCCGCCGCTGACTACTAGGATTGGTTAGAAAGGGTTAATGACTAAAAGACCACTACTAAGCAGACTAAGAATGCATCAGCCTCTCCTAAAGATTATTTCTGCTTGGTGGGATTTTCACATTGAGCTTGCCCACAAACAGAGGTAGATGGATTTTAGGGAGCATTCCATGTTGATGGATCCCATCAAAAGGTAGAAGAAACACAGACTCGTAGGGAGTAAAATTTCCCAAAATCTGCCAACCTGCATGATTTGAATAAATGAATCAGCACTATAAGCAGTTCCTGAAAGTCATGTATTCTAATAAAACTCTCCATGAAGACCAGTATAGGACACAACCTACATGCATGGCTTAAACAAACATGCAGCACACAGACACAACATTCGCTTCATAACATATACAACTAGCGTTTGACTCCACAGATCCTTTGTAAATATATCATTTAGCATACTTTACCTTATATTGACACAGTCTGTTGATGCCTTCAATATGTGAGTCCACCCACAGACATAGTCGGGCCACTCCATCTCTGGTGGCCTCACAACCCTGAACTACAGACTCACCGCCAGCAAAAGCCCCTGCAGGGATCCCTTTCAGGCATCAAAGAATTGTCAGCACAGAACAGTTTAAGGAAACCTACACGGTGATTAAAACTAATCCTCTTAATGCAGATGATTCAGAAGCAGCACTGGACAGCATGCATCACAATTCTTCTAAAAACACATCAAATTGACTCAGGCTAAAATAAGGAAACCCATTTTGGGAATTAAATCTACCACCAAATGGTTTGATGAGAAAGTAGGCAGCACTGACACTCAAAATACACAACCTTGAGTGCAAATTGCATAAGTCTTCCTCGACTGAAGTTGGGGCCCTCTGCAAGAGACACAGAAAGGGCCAGTTGTCTACGCCAGATGTCCTGAAGAATGCCACCTACATCTCTCAACAACACTGCAAGAACCACCTGAAATTTGAGTTCAATATAAGAAACAACCATGACTTCAAATCTAACTAGCATGCCCCTTTTAAACACTTCTTGCCCACTCTAGGGAGGGGAGGAGGTGCTTAAATTGGCCTCCAAAGCAAAAGCATTGAACTTCTCCTTTGAGTGAGCAGGAGAGGTGTGGCACAGCGGCAAGAGCGACTGACTCTGGAGCGCAGGGCTCAAAGCTTGATCCCTGGCATGGGCGGCAGCTCAGCTCAGCATCATGTAGCTCTGGGCAATAGCGCACTTAATCTCCCCGACGGCCCCCAGCGCCTTGAAACCCTTAAGGGGGTGATATGTTTGTACTTTATAAATAGGAATTATAGTGATGCCCAGCTTCCTGCATTAAACAATTGCTTCCTTCACTCAATGTAGAAACCATAAAATGATTTATAGATCTATGACTAAAGGAGTCATTCCTTGCCCCTTTAAGATGCCATCATCACTCAACAACAACATGAGCCGACCATAACATCCTGGCAACATGACACATGATCTCTATCCTACCTTTTCACAGCAAGGTCGTGGACAATAAAGTTACAGGCAACTTGAGGAATATTTGAAAGTGAACTGAGTCCTTCTTCAAAGCAGACAAAATTCAAACCCACAAACGGAACCAAATACGCCCTTGACAACATCAAAGGAGCTTTTCTTCTCACCCAAGAGGAAGACAAAAAGCAGCTTTATACTCCTTCACCTCTCCACTACCCACTAAAGAGTGGACCATCAAATCCAATTTAGAGAGTTTGGAAAAATTGGGAGGCATTTTTGGAATGGCTTTAGAATGGATCAAATAATTTCTTTTCAGACCTACCACTATAATAAGACTAGGCTCAGGCTATCATCTTCAGGAATGGTGCCATATTGCACAACCCAGGGCTCAGTAGTCTCCCGCCTGCTATTCGATATCTATTTCTGGCATCTAAAACAGCTTCTTTAACAGTGCAAGGTGAATTACCTATTGTGTGTTGGTCACAACTTAACTCATTTTAAGTGCGGCGCACACCCTCCCCCCCAGCGCCTTGAGACCCTCACGGGTGAGTAGCGCGCTTACAATACCTTGATTGATTGATTGATTGATTGATTGATTGATTGGGAGAATAACACTGAAAGCCAAGCTAATGTCTAGACATGCTTGGACCACGTTTTCAGTTGGATAAAGGAGGATTTCCTCTGTAATGATGAAGTGAAAATTTTAATTTTAGCCATCGGAAAGTCTGAACCTGACTGTTTGCCCCTTATTTGTGGCAACCTCAAAACCGTTATGCTGCGCTCAACTTTATGACTCAAGATTTATAAAACTAGGGGGTTAGTTTGATTAATAAATAAGGTTTTTCTGTACGAAAAACGACACGCTACTGTGTACATATTGATGAAGGATTTTTCTATATATAGCACTGCGCTCTGGAGTCTATTTTGTCTGAAGAAATGTAGCGAATTCTGTATTATGAATTAGGTGCCAGATGTACGACCCTTCAAATTTGCCAGTCGCAAATTGCGTCGTTTTGTGACTCACAATTTGCAACTCGCAAATAGGAATTTACAAGTGTCTCAGACACTGTTTGCGATTCCTAATGGGATCGCAAATTGCCTGCCTCATTAATATTCATGAGGCAGGTGCAATTTGCGACCCCATTGGAAATGGCTAGCGCTCCCAGGGATGGTGGACTGCTGGGGTCAGCAGATTACCATGTCTGTGACTGCTTTTTCAATAAAGCAGTTTATTTTTTTAAATGCAGCCCGTTTTCCTTAAAGGAAAGCGGGATGCATTTAAAAAAGAAAAATTAAACGTTACTGTTTCATTTTTTAAGAGTAAGAAGTGGTCCGTGGACCACTGCCTGCTCTAATTAAAATATTTTCAATGCCAGTCACAGAGGGGAATGGGTCCCCTGGCGACCCCTTCCCGTTTGCGAGTGGCTTACCACCCATTAGAAATGGGTGGTAAACTGCGAGTGTTTTGCGGCCGCAATTGCAGCCGCAAAATAATCTTACATAGGAGTGCGAGTCCCTATTAGCCCTTGGCACGCCCCTTCCTAATAGCAAGTCGCAAACCCTATTTTGCGAGTCGGTAATAGGTTACCGACTCGCAAAATAGGGTTTGTAAATAGGGCAGACCTATTTTGCGAGGGTTCACAATTTTGATACATGTAAAAGGATTCAATAGTAGCAATTAGTTGTTAATGGGGGATACAAAGTGGAGTGCACACGGGAACTTGCGTTTGCAAATTTCGCAGGAGTAATTTCACCTAGGCGTAAGCGTGATTGAGGAACAGTGGAGTACTTATACTTCAATCATTAGACTTTGCATTATCATTTTTGGCACTCTGAGGTGATGGAAAGGAGGCATGCAGTGCTCTGTAAATGCCAAGCTAAATAAATAAACAAATAAAGATTAGGTACTCTCACCACAACCATACAAAAGTGTGTGTTCAAGTACCCCTTATTTAAAATAGAAACCCACTCCCACCCACATGCTAGAGCATGTCTGACTTCACCAATATGGTGTGGCCCACACAGACCACAACTATCATTTAACAAACTTCAGACATATATGAACAAAATTGCACTTGAAAGATGGCTGCAGTTGAAAGGACAAACACTTTAATTTAAATTACTGACCCTGACTAACGTCGGGAAGATAAACAGACATAATACTATGTAGTAAAACTCCTTCTGCCCTTTACCTAAGACCAGCAGTTTTATAAAGTAATGTGATGGAATGTCAGCAGTAGACGGCATGGAACAGAAGATAAAATGTTGCCCCCAAAATTGCCTTGTTGTGGTAAAATGAGGGGAACAAGATGCAAAATGCGCTCCTTTCTGAATCCTCTCATTGTTGCTCCCTTGCATCAGCACAACAGCTGCCACATCAAGGACCGCCCGTGTATGCAAACATTTTTGTATCTGTTTAATTAACAAATGCTACTCATCCGCCTGCTTTGCTGTGTGAACCAGATGTTGGTAGTAGTGTTGTGTTTGTGAATTATGGTAATAGAAAATACTAACATCAAAAACCTATCCTAATGTTATTTTAATAAAATTAAAAATTGCCCCAAAAGTATCGATTTAACTATTTACAGCTAGCAAAACACAAATACATTTCATACAAATGTTTGGGATTTCAAATGTATCAATTTGGATTCACATTTCCCACAATAACCCCAGGACAATGAGGAAGAGCAATTACCTAATTTACTAGTACACAACCTGCTGTATGTGTTGAAAACGTTTTTAAATGTATAAATTGTGCTCCCTATATTATTTACTTTAAATCAAACCATACATGAAGTTATATTCTATGGCGGTGTACATTATGGCATGTTTTAAGTTAAATGGTTGCACAAAGCCTGCTGGCCATTTAGCACACTGGAAAAATGCATGTGATGCAGTTGTGAGCCAACCACTTTCTGAAATGAAAGGTGAAGCAGTGTGCTCCCATCCCCCTTCCACATTCTGAAATGATTCACTTCTCAGAACGACTGGGTGCCTAAAGATTGTCAGCGGTGCAATGCGATTTCTCCATCACTTTAGTCTGATATTTAAAGATCAGCTTTAGTACAAGCTCGCGTTGGTAATGGATGGAGCACAGTTCTCGAGCTTCAGCACTGTAATTAGTCTGCATTTAATGATAAACTGAACACCAATACTCTAATTTTAGATTACTATACAAACGTTAAAAGGGGCACTGGACTAGTATGTGGTACACTTACAATATAAATTTGCTTCCCATGTCTAAACTGATTTTAAGGACGGACAGTAAGTTTCCTTCACAATATGGCATAGTTTTTATTAAGGATTAAAATTGCTATGCCTGCCAGTAAAAAAACAGTTGTGTACACTCAACAAAAACTGCTGCATAGAGACTGCGTTTGATTGAATCCGGCATCTGAACTGGTATCCCCCTTGTTAGAAATATGGGGGGATATTCACAAGAACGTGTGTTAACTATCGCCAAATTCGCTTAACGCAACTTCTCACATCGCAGTCTATTGCGGGAAAATAACACTGTGTTAACGCAGTATTCTCAACCCGGCGGCCCCATGTGATAGTCTCACGATATCGCGACAAATGCCCGCGTTAAAATTAACGCGATGCCGAAAAAATGCAAAACACAAACGCCCAAAAAGATGCGATGTCCCAAATCGCGAAACAAAAAGCAGCGATAACCAGCGACAGGCCTGCGATTCACACGCGACATGCGGGAAAATGCACTATAAAAGCAGAGTTATAAAAGATAAAAAATTTAACTGCGTAGCACCATGGACGCACCCGGACTGAGTGCAGAGGACAACGCGAACCCTACAAGCACCACAGACGACCAGCCAGGAACCCCGGGCCGGGGAAGGGCAAGGAGAAGAGGAAGAGGAAGACGGGGTTCATACCGCAGGAAAACAGGATCATCGTCACGGAGGTGACAGAACACTACCAACAACTGCTCGTCACCTCCACTGTGTCATCGGCAGCACAAACGGAAATATGGCAGTACATCGTGAACAACGTGAATGCAGTCGGAGTGTCGAGGAGGACAATGGAAGAGGTCAAGAGGCGCTGGAATGATTTGAAGGGCAAAACCAAGAAGAAACTCGATGCCAACATGAAAGCAGCAACGCAGATTGGAGGTGGGGGACCAGCGGCACACCAGGAGCTAGATGACATCGAGAAAATGGTGGCCACAGTCATCAGTCGGGATACGGTGCCAGGAGTTGGGGATCGGGACACTGCTCAACATGACCTGACACAACATCAACAGGGTGAGTACCGACCAGGGACCGGGGGGACGGGGGAGATGGGCACAATGGCACACATGTACAATTAAGTACAGCACACTGCACACCCACAATGACTCTGGATCATGTCCCTGATCCCTGTTCCACACTGCAGCACACATACAGAAACTCAGGGAATGTGTGTTGAAATTAATTTTTTTGCACATGCTGTGCCTGTGGTCATTTTGTACTGTCTCATGTTTGCTAAGGACTGTCACAATGTGACGTCCTCATGTGAAGAAATTGTCAATGATGTTGTTCCTACGGGCTATTCCTGCTGCAGCTGCAATGGGGTGTGGTCCACCTGCCTCATCTTCCTCATTATCGTCCAGTGCATCTGGCACTTGTAACCATGGGGCATTGGTGCGCACACATATATTGTGCAACACACAACATGCAACGATCATCTTGCACACGATGTCTGGGCTGTACAGGAGCCTCACACCTGTGATGTCCAGGCACCTGAAACGTGACTTCAACACGCCAAATGTGCGTTCCACGATGCCCCTGGTGCGTTTGTGGGCCCAATTGTACTGCCTCTGGGCCTGTGTGTTCGGGGCTCGGAGGGGTTTCATCATCCAAGGGCAGAGTGCATATCCTTGATCACCTGTGACAGTGCAGAGAGACATGAGTCAATAGTTGGTTCTGCATGATGTGTTGGCAGGCTCACTAGTTGATTGGCGTGTGATATGTGTGTCATAGTGAGTCCTGTCTGACATGTACTGCTTGTAGCAAATGAGCGCCATCAATGTGTATTACGTAGCCTCACTGCTGCTCCTCCCTCCCCCGAGCCTATTTACTTGTGTGCGCTGCGCGGTTGCATCACTTGCACTCCTACGGCACACCATTGTCATGCCTGTCTGCGCATGTCCACAAGCCTGACAACCACACTGTGATGTTGTGCATTGAAGGTGGGCGGCCACATGTGTGTAGGCCTATGGTAAGGATAGGGCAGACACAGATGTAGAGTTCATGGCTGGCTGAACTCGCGATGCGGTCGAGGCAAGACCTTTGGCTTATGCTGCGATAATAGCGATACACACACAACAGTTGGTATGTATGATCCCGGACCCCGAGCGAGCTTGCGCTCATTCTTTTATCCCTTCGGCCGAGCCCGCACTACGGGGGCATGTTACATTGCAACTTTGTCCATTGCGGGACGGGTGGAGCCGACACTACAACACTTGTCACTTTCTATACCTTATTATCACTTGGACAGCCTTGTATTATGCTTATTTGTGAGATCTGATGAAACGACTCAATAACAAATATTCTTGATGCAAAGTATTGTTTTGTCTTTTATTTGTATTATGGTGTCCTTTGATTCATGTTTTCTGCGCGCACTGATTTATTCTATCTACAGTATTATTCGACTCATTGAGCATATTGTTATTCTGCATGATCTAATCTTGATAAACTAAGTAATTAACGCTCCCCGACAGAGTCATTGTATTTTGCTATATATTCACCCAGACTCTGAGGGTTACTGGGTTACCCCATTTTGTTATACCACCACCACGACACTACAACAGAGACACACGCATTAGGTACTTCATTGGCAAGCCCAACACCTAACCATGCCCAGAGCCCCGGGGTGATTATCCACACCCCTACGCTGGACTGCCATACGCCAGCCCTCTCCGGCAACGCCTTTAGGGGGGTACGACACAGAGACATGTCCCAGGTCTCACCCACTGCCTGAGGTGACATGGTTGCGTCCGCTGTACACAGCACAATGCAATGTGGCAGGGCCCGGGGCCCTCATGCATACACAATGACCACACGGACACACTTAGATAGATAGTTGAACTGGCTACGGGCACGTGCGCCCGGCCCCTTTTATTGCCAGGGTCACATGTCCAGTGACGCCTGTGCTGGATGGGTGCGGGGTGAGTGTGAGCGAGCCCTCAAGGAGTGGTTGGTGCTGGCAACAACTACAACAGTGATCAGACAATCAGAAGTTCACAGTTCAAACAGCAAGGGTCCATGACTTGAGCTGCACAGAGATAGTGGCCCCGGATGCACAGCGGCCGGCACATGGAACACCGCCACGGGACGGTGACTACCGGTGCACTGAGGTAGGGCCACGAGAGCTGAGCGGGTCCTCGTCGATGTCCAAGGTGAATGTCGCGGAGGGTTTTGGGGGACAGTGGAAGGTGTTCTTCTAGGGCATGATACAGAGGGCAGTACCAAGCTGACACAGGCAATATGGAGGAGATGAATGCTACAGACTCATTTTTGACACCAAGTCAGTATCAGCTACATGATGATGAAGACAACCCCCAGGCCATCGACTCAGATGCCACCAAAGCTCAACCAGAGAGTGTCCATGAATTTCGGGCCACAGAGTCAGTGGCACCAGAGCTGAAAGGGGATGCAGTCTGCGATGAGGCCTGTACAATGGTATAAACACTGCCATAAATAAATCAAGGCTCAGTTCCAAATGTGTGACCTACTTGACCGTAGTGTAGGCCGGAGGCAGCGGTCAGCAGGGGCCCCCAGCCACGTGTCCTTGGCTTGCGATGCACAGAGTTAGTGGCACCAGAGCAGTTGTTGGTAGTGTTCGGTCACCTCCGTAACGAGGAACCTTTTTTCCTCCGGACTGAACCGCGTCTTCCTCTTACTCCTCTCCTTGCGTACAATGATATGGACTCTGCCATTGAAAATTCAAGACTCAGTTCCAAATGTGTGACCTACTTGACCGCGGTGTAGGCCGGAGGCAGCGGTCAGCGTGGGCCAACCGCTGTTCAGGCAGCTCCTCCTGGTACTCTCACACACGACGTTGGAATGCCATGTGGCGATGATTTGTGGTTGACGAAGGTAGAAGCACCAGAGCTGAGCATGTGTGCAGCCTGCGATGATGCTGTGTCCTGCCTGGTCCGGACTGGATTGGATTGGTGTGTAGGCCGAAGGCAGTAGCCAGCAAGGGCTGGAATGCTATGCACATAGTTGGTGGCACCACATCTAAGGGAGTACGGTGATATAAAATCAGCCATAAACAAATGTACTCTGCCATTGTATAATCAAGACTCAGTTCCAAATGTGTGACCTACTGGACCGCAGTGTAGGCCGGAGGCAGCGGTGGAGTACGTCAATGAGAAAGGAGTAATGGGGGCCTGTGTCGCGGAGGCCGTGATGGTCTGAGGAGGCTGCCATGGTTGCGGGCCTCGGTCTTGGAGCTTGCACCGGCACGTGGTGGGCCCTCTTTGACACACGCCGGTGTCGGCAGGTGAGCAGTGCGGCCTTGGTGCGCTGGGGCGGTCATGACGGGTCTTGGGACCAGCGGCCTGGGGTGCAGCAGGCGCACAGGATCGCAGGCACCGCCGCTCACGGCATCGGCCTCGTGGCGGGGGGAAAGGCGCCGCCCTGGCAGACACATTGGCCATTCCGGAAGAGAACCACGCCCGGAGTAACAGGCTTTTTATTCACACCCCGACGCTGGCCTGGCGTACGCCGGGCCAGCCCTCTCCACTCACGCTTACAGGGGGGGACGTAATCAGCTACATTTCCGCGATCTTCCCCACTGGCTGGGGTAACATGGCTGCGTCCACTGTCCAGTACACTCCAGTCACCAGCAGTGTATGTCGACATGGAAATGTCTGTGGTCTGCATACTGAAGTCTGTCCAGGACATCCGCGCCACACTTGACATTGTGTACATTCACATTCATGGGTCATTTGCCTCCTTCGCACATGCCTGGTTCCCACCTCTCCCCACATTCTGCAATTGTGTGGCTGAGGTGCCATGCCGTTGATGGCTTGTGTACATGGCTAGCCCAGGTTGCCACAGTAAGTTGTGTTGTCGTGTCTGGAATGTGGGAATGTTGGTTGTCATGTTGTATGTGATTTTGTGACGTGTGCATTCCCAGAGTTGTGAGTTGTATGTTGGTGGAGTTGAGGTGTGTGGTGTGTTCAGTTGTTACTTACCGACAAGCAGTGCATTTCCATAGGTGCCATCCTGAAAGCGCTGGTTGATGATGGACTGTCGGAAGATGAAGGAATCATGCACACTGCCTGGGTAGTTGGCGACGACATTGGTGAAGGGTCCCCGGTGGTCCACTATTGCCTGCACATTGATGGAATGCGTGCGTTTCCTGTTGCAGTAATTGTGTGCAGTGGCGGCAGGGGGCACGGGGAGTACATGTGTGCAGTCGATTGCCCCCAACACGTGCGGGAAGCCAGCTATGGCGTAGAAGCCTTGCTTGATCTCCAGCTGTTCCTGCGCAGTGTGTGGGAAGTAAAGTTACTGGGGTACCAAGCTGATGATGGCATCCAAGACAGGTGTGAGGAACTTTGACAGGGCTGGCTGTGAGACTACTCCGACTCTGGAAGTTGTTGGTTGGAAGGTCCCAGAGGCCAACAGGTGCAGCACGGCCAGCAGCTTTGTCTGCGGAGGGATGTTGGTTCTCCGCTGTGTTGGTACCGTCAGCCTGTGGGCAATGAGGGTCAGGAAGTGGAGGATGGTTGTCCTTTTGAGCCTGTAGTGGGCAATGACTTCCTCTGGCGTTAAGTCTCCGAGGCTGGAGCGTTTTCGGAAGGTCGTGTGTCTTTGTCTGCGCTGCCTCTGTGGTGGTCCGGGGGGGTGGTCCTGAGGGAGGTGGGGGTCCTGGCGGTGGTGGCGGTGGGTGTTGTGGCCCTCTTGGGGCTCCGAGCTGCATGATCAGTAGCTCCATGGCATCTGTTGTTCTTCTGGTGTGGCTGTGGGCTGGGCTCCCTTTTATGGTGCAGGTTGTCGTCCGACTTAACACCAGGTCGGAGCAGGTGCTAAATCCCTGCTGCTAACGCACCTTACCGCATGTTTTGTGATCTTTTCGCCGATCTGGCTGGTCGTTGAGAATGTTGCGGAGTGGTGTTTCCACTGATTTTTGCACAGGAACGCCTACTCTGCATCTCATTAGCGTTAGTTGCCGGTGTCATCCGTGGCGATGTTTTTTGCGGCTGCTATCGCGGGAAAACTGGTGATGTCGGCTGTTAGCACCTGCTTGTGAATGGTGCGATAAATTTATCGCCACTTTGGCTGCGATAAAGTGCTGCTAACTCGGCGATAAGTCCTTGAGAATATGCCCCATGGTCTCTAATTAGCAGCGGTATGCACCTTGTCCAAGTAAGGACCACAATACTAGTCAGGGTAAGTCACAACACAATCCTGTGTTATCTCGTTCTCACCCCCTGGTAGCTTGGCACAGAGCATACATGCTTAACTTAGAAGGCAATGTGTAAAGTATTTGTGCAATAATTCAAACATCAACAGTAAATACACCACACAAAGCCTCCATAACAGTTTAGAAAAATAGAGAATATTTATCTGAGTAAAACAAAACCAAAACAATCAAAATCCATCTAGTAGAAGTTGAGTTTTTGAATGATGAAGAAGTAAATGCAATAAAGCACGTAGAAGCAGGTGGCGCTACCAATGTTACTACAGGCTGCAAGGGACCGGTGCAAATACAAAGTTCAGGCCAACTGCGATGGAGCGCTGGCCGGCTACTGAGACACACTTGGGCCTGCTGAACACAGTACCTGTGCAGTGAGGCTTTGCATCTTCCGGCGTCAGTTCTGAGAGCTGCCAGCTGTACAGCGAGGCTTTGCATTGCTTCACATCAGAGAGGCAAGAAATCAGCCGCAGAACCAGCTTTTGGGGTCCAGAACTTGGAGAGGACCCCTTAGGCAAGGGAATGACTCACAGAAGGCAGAGTCTGGCAGCACGAGCAGAACTGCAGGAAGTCTTTTGTGTCCCTGAGACTTCAGAAACAGGAGGCAAGCTAACAAGCCCTTGGAGATCACATTGGAGGGAAGGCAGAGTCCAGCTCTCCTTCCAGCAGAGTCAGAGAACAGCAGGCAGCAGGGCAACAAGCAAGAATGCAGTCCTTCCAGAAAAACAGTCCGGTTGAGTCCTTTGTGCAGCAGCACAGTTCTCCTGACAGAGATTCGATGTAGGTCCTTAAGTGCCTGATTTGATGGGACCAGAGACCCAGTACTTATATACAAATGAGCCTTTGATGTGAAGGAAGCTTCAAATAGAGGTTTTGAAGTGCACCAATATCCCTTTCAGTCCGAGCTCTCATTCCAGACTACCAGTGGGGGATTGTCAGTGCTTTGTATAGGGTCAGGCCACTACCGTCTGAAGGGTAAGGGTAAGCCCCTTCCTCCCATCTGCCCAGGAAGACCCATCGGAATGCAGATGAATACAGATGGGTGCTAAATCACACCAAGACGTTTCCTGTGTCTGTAGATTTCTAGAAGAAATGCCCAAAGGGATTTGTCACCTAGCCCAGACGTGTACTAGAGACAGGCTGTAAGGCACACAGATCAGTACGAGCAGAGAAAAGTTCACTCTCCAAAAGTAGCATTTCTAAAATAGTAATGTTAAATCTGACTTTACCAGTAAAGAGGATTTATCATTACCATTCTAAAGACAAGAAACGTGAAAAAGTTACTCCTTTATGATCAGGAATTACAGCTTAAAGTTATTTAAGGAATACCCAATTCTAGCTTATGTCGGGGAGTAAACCTCACAGGAAGTGAAAACAACTTTAGCTGCTTGTCACTACCAGGACCTGTAAAACATAGAAGTACATGTACTGCCTTTTACTTACATCGCGCCCTCCCCTTAGGGTTACCAAGGGCCTTTCTTAGGGATGACATATGTAATAAATGTTTTAAATACAAAGTCAAAGTGGCAGTAAACTGCACACCCACAGGCGTTGCAGTTGCAGACCTGAGACATGGTTAAGGGGCTACATATGTGGGCGGTACAATCTACTCCCACTAGTGGCATTTAATTTACAGGCACTGAGCACATGTAGTGCACTTTACTAGGGATTTATAAGCAAATTAAATATGCCAATTGGGTATGAGCCAATGTTACCATATTTAGGGAAGAGAGCGTAAGCACTTTAGCACTGATAAGCAGTGGTAAAGTGTGCCGAGTCCTAAAGCCAGCAAAAATGAATATAGAAGAATAGAGAGAGGGAGGCAAAAAGTTGGGGGAAGGCCACCCTAAGGCTGTTAGGTCTAACAGCCCTCCAAAAAATTATGTATAAAATTAAGGTCTTTGGAAACTACCAGACAGGACCAGCTTCAGGATACCAGGGATCGTTCACTATTCCCTTCTCCTCTCCCTCTACTCACCTCTCATCATTTTTTCAGTACAGGCCTACGAATCTTCCAAATCTGATCACCCACTTTGCTCATCATTGTCCTGCTCCATCCTCCCCATCATCCTCCTTTATCTACCTCAAACACCATTGTCAGCACATATCTACTTTTTAACACAAATCACACTCCTACTCCTACTAATTAGCACCTCTTTCATATTTCTTCTCTTTTCTTCTACTCGTCAGCCTCTTTACTTACAATTCTTTTGCCTTAACTTTCCTTTTTTTCTTACCCTCATCTTTTCTATCCTCACAGTATCCTCTAATTGCCCAACATTTCTCCTCTTCACTATTTCCTCACGTCTATATTTTAGAATTTTTTATTTTGCTCACAACCCTTTAGTGCCACAGTTGTGGAAACCCTGCATTTGGGCTTTTCAGGACTTCTGTTGAAAGGACACCACCACATCCACAGCTGCGAGCTTTGAGTTTATGGATTGCTAATGATGTTAGTGACATATGCACCTAAACATCACAAGTATTTAACTTTCAAATAAGTGTGTTGTTTATCCATAGCAGGGACCACTAACAGCTCAGACTTTTTATACTGATGGCAGTTTTTTTTACAGCACTTGCTGTCCCACTCCTGAGTCAGAAAACTAAAGGCAGAGTAACAACATTTGAATTTTTGGAGCCACAGACTGTAGGAACCTCTCAGCAGCAAGTGCATTAACCCACTATATTGTCTCATTGGTTTAGCACCCAAGGGGTTACAACAGAGCTATAATCCAATTCTATCTACTTCTGTGACATAAAGAGAGAATTTGTTGGGAGAGAATAAATATACAGTCCTCTGCACGCGAAGTGTGGTGTCTGCAATTTAAGTTCTTTCTAATTATATTAGCAGACTCAGGTAGCACTTCTGGAGATTGGTAGTATGCAGGGCAGTGACAGTACATGTTGCCAGTGCTGCCACAGAAATGCTGCCTGTTAGACCTGGCATCCTTGGCGTGGGTCTCCCTTCCATTTTTTGATGATGCTTCCAATGTTATTGATCTGTTTTTGCTGGTTTAGATGCTTTGGGCACTGTGCCACTGCTAGTCAGTGCCACAGTGCAAGTGCTCCCTATTGTAAATTGATGTATGTATTAGTGACTCCATGATTGGATGATTGGTTTACTTGTCAGTCCCTAGTACAGTGCACTGAGTGTGCCCAGGGCTTGTAAATCCAATACCGCTGGTGGGCTTGCAGCACTGGTTGTGCCACCCACAGAAGCGGCTTGTAAAATGTGTCTCAGGCCTGCCATCGCAGAGCCTGTGTGCAGCCTAGGGCTGCCATGTCGACTTGGTGAGTGCACCCACTTACCAGTCCCTAAACCTTCCCTTTACTGCATGTTGGTCACCCCTAAAGTAGGCCCTAGGGCAGGGTGCATTGTAAGTACAAGGTAGGACATGCCCTGGTGTGTGTGGCATGTCCTAATAGTGAATTACAGCCATTTTCGTTTTTCACTATTGCAAGGCTACCTGCTCCCCATAGGCCAGAATGGGCAGACTGACTATTACACCTTATAGTCAGAACTGACCCAGGGAACATGGTAGAAAAACGAATTTAGTATGCCTGAACTCAGAATGATAAAATACATCTTTTAGTGAAGTTGGTTTTAACATTCTGTGTTTGAAAATACCACTTTTAGAAAGGGGTATTTTCTTGCCTAAACTTCCAAGCCTGCCTCTGCTAGGTTGTGTATTCCTTGTCTGGAGATTGAGTGACAGGGGCTGGGGGTGGCTACAGGAGACAGGGTGAGTCAGCACAGGGCTGAATAGAAAGATCTGCATCCAGAGTGGAGGGAGGAGTTGCACCTGGGTCTGAATAGGGCTGTGCCTGCCTTCCACAATGCTGGCTCCACCTCCTGCCAGGCGGCTGAGCACTCTGCCCCACATTCTGAAAGGAAAGAAGGAGTCAGAAAAACAAAGTGCTCCAGGACTGACCAGAACTGGTTTTGGGCTAGGCAGAGGCCTCTCTGCCTCCAGAGAACAAAGAGAAAAGGTGTATAAAAAGGGGACCCAGACCCCTAGGAAATTAGATCACTTTTGGGAAACAAGAAGAAACCTTTGCTGAGGAGCGGAACCAAGAAGAAACTGAGGAGAGACTATCCCTAAGCCTGAAGTGCTGCTTGGGGGATTGGCCTGCAGTGGTTTGCCTGACTGCCAAAGAAAGGAGAAAGGAACTTTTGCTTTGCTGTGACTTTCATCAACTTGTGAAGGATCTCCAAGGGCTTGATTTTAGAGCTTGCCTCCTGCTGAAGTCTCAGGGACAACAGACTTCACCCACCAGCTCCCCCTGTGTTCCCTTGCTGGGAAATTGGACCTTCTGACACACTTGCGTGTCTCTGGGAGCTGGAAGCACAACGCAACACGAAGAAGCGTGTCGCCGCAGCCGCTGAGTATCGCATCGCCGGAGAAGAGTGTCGACATCGCAGCAGACGCCGGCGCATCCCCGAAGAAGCGCGCTGCATCCTTCGAAGCGCCTCGCAGCACCGGAGAAAAGTGTCGCCGTCGCATCAGACGCCGTCGCATCCCCGGGGCAGAGCATCGACCTCGCATCAGACACCGACGCATCGCAACACGAGGCGCGCCCCGCATCCCAGGAGAAGATCGTCAACCTCGCATCAGACGCCGTCGCATCGCCAGGGAAGCGTGTTGCAGGGCCTGTCGCGGCTCCAAAGACTCATCGAAATTGCTGCACGGCCGTTGGGCGTGCACGCATCACCCCTTCGTTGTCGCAACCTCAAGAAGACGCCACTTTGTTTCTTTTGCACCAGATCTTCAACACATCACCGTCCTTGCGTGTAAGGGACTACCGCATCACCTTCCCTGCAACACTTTTCGTTGCCCTGCGTTACGCATCTTAAGGTACATTGAACTCAAAGTGTCGCATTTTCATTTTAAGAGACTCAAGCTAATTCTACCATCCTTAAAGTACAGTATTGTGGATTATTTATGTCATTTATGGTCTTGTGGTAAATCTATATAAAAGATACTTATTTTTATAATACAACCTGTGTGGTGTCCATTTGTAGTGTTGTCACTGGATTACTGTATGTGTTCACACATGCTTTACACACTGCCTCTGAACTAAGCCTGTCTGCTCGTGCCAAGCTACCAAGAGGGTGAGCAGGGGTTATTTCAGGAGTGTACCCCCTTACCCTGACTAGAAGCAAGGGTCCCTATTTGGACAAAGGTACCTACCTCTGCCAACTAGAGACCCCCAGTTCTAACACTGCCAATAAAGTTATTCCTATGAAGGAAACATACATTGTTCCTGTCCATGCCAAATCTGTGTTGCACTAGTGAAACTTGGCAAAGTCTTTTCACTGAAGAAAAGTAAAAGCGTGTAGCATTAGCAGTATTTTCTTTTTGTTATAGAGCCACATGATAAGAATGGTATCACAGCAGGACAAAAGTAAAGCAAACCACAAAAAGATATAAATTGATTATATGCACATTTTCAACTGCTTATCTCGAGATGGCAAAATCCTATTAGATTGTTTCTGCCATAAGTCATCTCTTAAGCACTTTGTAAAGGAAGCTTGTGGGCTTCTTTTAATACAATCGGACTGTCACAGGTACTCCTGCCTTTCACAAGTGCATAACAGCCAATATCTCCATGGACTTTACACTCGTCCCCAGGCACTCCAAGTAGCCCCACGTGTTGGTGTTTTTCATGAAACTTAAACAATTAAGCTAAAAAAGTAAGGCTACAGGCCCACACGAATCATTAAGAAAAGAACAGAAGATGTTTTTAGGTCTCACCTAGGCAGCGCTTGTGCTGTCTCTTCGAGACATGCTGTACTGAGGTATGGATTTGAAGCTCCACCCATCTTTTTAATTGGCTGCTGTGACTGTCCTTTATAAATGTTGACTTTTGATTTGCTAATAGGCTTATTCGTCCCTCCTTAATAACTCCCTGTCTTCAGTTGTTACCTCCCATAAGGACAGCCCCTCGTAATTGTCTCCTTACACTCTAGCTTTCATTAGATGGTAGGAAGCACTATTGAATTCATGTCTTGCCGAAGCAAGCACGACAGTGCGCATAGCAATGGCGCCCTTCTGCTTTCACTTTAATATTGGTTTCCACTTATTTAAAGTGCAGCCCAACGCACTTGTGAGATGCAGGCTTCGATAAAGGCGGCCGCTTGTGTGTATTTGCATCGAGCCATGCGCACTTTCAATTTAACAATAGCAGCCGCTCCATACAGCACTCATGTCCCCTTCCGAGAGTGCTGTGTGGGGCAGCAGCTATTCTTAAAGTGAAAGCAGGAATGGCGCCTGCAAATACAAACAAGCAGCCGGCAAAACAACAGGGGCACAAAACAACTGAACACTGGCTTTGGCAATGCCGGCTGCTTGTTTGTATTTGTAGTGCGCCATATGCACTTTCACTTTAAGAACAGCTGCCCTCCCACACAGCACTTGCATTATGAAGTGAAAGCGTGCATGGCCTGCTGCAAATACAAACAAGCGGCCGTCATTGCCTGTTTAACAGACAGGGACCAAAAAAACACGGAACTTCGGCAATGGCAGCTCCTAGTTTCATTTGCTTTTGCTGCATTTTTTAAAATTATTTAATTAGGCATCACGCTTTTCATTTCCTTTATCTACGATTGGCTGTGCATGCTGAAGGGCGGAACCTCCTTCCATAATGCCAGCATGCTGTCAGAGGTATTGGACTGCTGTGAGTTTGCTCAGATTCACGGGATGTTAAGACCACGCCGGGACTCAAATCTGCATTTCTGCAGCCACGCTTTCTGTTCCACCCTGCATCCCCCCCCAACCCCCCCCACCCCCGAGGTAGGCTGCTCCTGTACTTTTAAATTTCGTTTCCGGGGAGGCATGAGACATTATAGCCCTTCACACTTCCCCTTCTTAAGCATGGTGGGGCTTCAGGGCCTCGGGGGGCTGGAGGAGGCTATGTGCCTTTCTTATTTTCTACATGAGCCCGCTTTCATCATGCTCCCCCACCCTCCACCGTCGCTGCCATGTGTCCTCACTGCTTCTAAAACTGTTAACAAGCCATGACACGCACCTTCCAGAGCCCTGCGCTACTGTGGTGGTCCGCAAAAGCCTCTACACATTACATTTCCCTACCATCGCTGTGCTTTCCAGCCTCTTTCAATTTTTCAGCAGCAGGCAGAGAAAATGTCAAAACGATGCAGGCTGTGGGCTGCTACTGGTCATTTAATCATGCAGATACCATTTGGCAGGTTGCATGATAAAGTGCAGGAGCCCTATGAGAGGAAATAAAACAAGCATTTGCAATGTAATAGGTCTCACATTTGCTAGAATTTGAGCTATTGGCATTGTAAATTACAATGCCTTTTATTTATGTGTTGGTTTTAAAAACAAATAAATAAAAGGCATTGTCATTTACAATGCCAATAGCTTCAAATCTTGCAAATGTGAGACCTATTGCATTGCAAATGCTTGTTCTACTTGCAAATGGCCCTTCGGAGTGCCATGGGGTGACCATAGGGGGGCCTAGTTCTCTTGCCAGTGCTAACCCCAGGCCTGCCACCAGAGCATCAAGATAGAAAAATTCTGGCTGTTTTCCATGTAATCTCACCTCAGACCAACTTAATAAATAAAGGTTTCAGTGATTTTAGTCAACAAAACTCTCCAAGGTCATACTGCTACGAGCATGGTTCCTCTGATTTTTCTCAGCGAGTGGTTTTTTCAACAGAGTTTTGTAGCCACGTTCAGACATCAGTGTACGTGCATATCTGCGGCTACTAAAATGCAGTTTTGCAGCCTCAATTATGTCCACGTGCTCTTTAAATGTAAGGCGGAACACACTTTATTCACATCTGAAAATACTCAACCGCTTATCCATTGTAAGAAGGAGGTCATGTGAGCAATAGGGATATTCTTGAAGTCTGAGTTAATTTTCTCATGCTCAAAATAACACTGTACTGGTAATTCCTCTTTGAGGAGCCTACTCTTGAGAACTAATGTTAGGCTCATGAAATTCTGTAACCTGCAGTAGTTATTCAGCTAATAAAGGTGAAAGGCGCAGTGGCATTGCCCACGGATGCATGCCTTACCAGGAGTTGCCCTGTTAGCCATTGCTGTTGGTAAGGAGATGTGGGCAGAAACGATACATGAAACACTGAGTGGCAGAAGCACTGAGCAAGTCACCTTGCTGTACTGCACTGCGTGACAGGGAAAGGACAGGAATGCACCCTAATTAATGCAATACAGTGCATTCCTGCCTTTTCCCCTGCACTGATGCCCTTTTGGCTGCCTAGCGCAAGTTCAGGCACCCTTGCCATTTGCGCTACGTTGCTTTACTCCAGATTAGTTGAGCCACTCGGGGCCACGCAAATTGGCCTCGCGTGGCTTCATAAATCTCACTCAGGAGTCAGGACATGTGTCGCTTTTGCAGCACCTTGCATGGTACAAGAGCGACGCAACTCCACTCGGAAATAGGCCCCCTAGTGGTTGTTGGTTCTTGCATGATGCGCTATGAGTACCATTTTTCAGGTGTGAGCTGTGGGACGCAATGTAAAGTGCAAAAAAAATGAAGTTGAATAAAAAAAAAAAAGTGTTTAACTAAAGGCGATCAAGAAAGGTGTGCTGGTTTAAAGTGTGCATCTAGATAATTTTGACATTTATTGACCTTCCAAGCCTCCTTTGTTGCAAGTATATTTATTGACTGTCCTGAGGTGTTGAACAAAAGGTCCACTGTCAATTTATGGAAAGAGTGATGGGACGGAACTAACTCCTCCTCCTACTCATAATAATCTACATCTGTGGAAAAGTACTTATGCAAGGGTGGAGTCCCACTATACCACAGGGCACATCACAGTCTGCTTTACACTGCATGCTTTACTGCCCCATGTGGGGTGTCCAAGATGGTTTAGGTTGCCTGCACGTATTGCAGCCAAACTAGCTGGACACCCAAGGGCTCCCTTCTGATTCATCGTATGACTCTCAGTCGCAACGTCTGAAACACGCCCTGGCCTTCTTGGTGCTTAGCACGTAGACTTTTTGGGCTGCGCACTGTTAAAAGTGTGGCCATGGGGTTTCCCGCGTGGATGGCTGGGATGCAGGTGAAATTCAAGGCGTAGAATGCCCGGCTTCAACATTCAGGTGGATCTATCTACTCTGTTTGTGCAAATGGTTTATCCCACCACTAGTTGTCTGATTTGTGATGGTTATTCAAAGTAAATTGTTTGCACCCCAGGGCGTGCTTGTTTACTTTCTTTCTCTTTGGCCTGCCTAATTTATATTTTTTGTATCAATGTAGCTGGCAGGAGGGTAGAGTGCATGTGTTTTTTGAGACTGGATTTCTGTTTTTTATATGCATGAGTGTTACGCTGTTGCTTCTATTGTTACTTTGTCAAAATATGTTTGTTACTGTATCTTAAAAACTGATATAGGAGTTTAAATGAAAGACGTGCTTATCACTGAGAATATTCAAATATAACCAACCCTTGTACTGTGCAATTGATTTTTCAGATAAACGACATGAGTTTGTAAATACAATAACATGACACCGAATTGTATAACTTGTGATTATGGTGAACGATTCTGAACACGAAGGTCTGCTGATGATAACGCTGGAAGAATGAATGAATCTAAGGTTTTGAATGGTTAGTCAATATTCCCCTCTAGTGGCGCCGCTTATTGATTTGTCAATAAGGTTTCTAAATGTAATCCATTTTGAATCAATCAAGGATGATTATGTTCGACTGCACAGACAGCATAGTTTTAAAAGATGCCAGTGGCAGCAGTGTTTCTGAGATCCACAATAAAGAAAACAAAAAATAATATTAATAGTAGAAGGACAACCTCCCACCATGTCTGCATGGACAGGCCTTCAGGCCACAAGAAATGAATGGGTTTGTATTGTTTTCTGCTTTGAGCTTCCAACTGAGAATAAAATATAATATTCGGCAGCTGGCCTTAATGCCTATGGATCGAAGCAATTCTGCTGCCAGTTTGTTTTCAGCATATCTGTAAAATGTTCTTTTTCGGAGGAACTAGTGCTGTTTCTTCAGACTTAAAACAAGTCACTAATAGAAGCGCAGAGACATTGAAAGATGTGTAAACTAACGACAATTAATGGTATTTTTCTCACAACTTAAAAGTGAACAATGGCATACAAAGTCTAAAAATTAAAGCTACAGGCCCGATCCAGAAGCTCAGCTCAGGTGCATAAGGGTCGTGTTTCCAGAGTGCACATTCGCATCTGCAAACTACACCTGTAGATCGATTGATTCACACTTGGGGGCATATTCACAAGGAGCTATCGCCGAATTAACGGCACTTTATCGCAGCCAAAGTCGTGATAAATTTACCCCCCCATTCACAAGCCCGTGTAAACAGCCCACAGCACCAGTTTACCCGCGATAGCAGCCCCAAAAAACATCGCCACAGAGGACCCCCGCAAACATCGCTAATGAGATGCAGAGTAGGCGTTCCCGTGCCAAAAGCCGAGACAACATCACACCTCAACATTCACAACGACCAGTCACATCTGCGATAAAAACACAAAACAGGCGATAAGGCGCGTTAGCACCAGGAAATTTACACCTGCTCTGACCTGGTGTAAAGTCGGACGGCAGCCAGCACCACAAAAGGAAGCACAGCCCAGGGCCACATCCCAAGGGCAACAGATGCCATGGAGCCACCCATCATGCGGCCCGGACACCCAAGAGGGCCACAACACCCACCTCCACCGCCCCATGACCCCAACCCACACCCGGAACACCCCCCCCGGACTACCACAGACGCAGCGCAGACAAAGACAGCGGAACCCCAGGAAACGTACCAGCCGCACAGACCCAACATCTGACAATGTCACCGTCCACTACAGGCTGAAAGGGACAACCAACCTACGCATCCTGACCATCATCGCCTAACAGGCCTACGGCACCAACACTGCGGACAACCAACATCCCACCCCGAACAAAGCTGATGGCGTGGCTGCACCTGTTGGCCCCTGGGACCCCCCCAACAACACCCGCCAGAGTCAGAGGAGACTCACAGCCAGCCACATCCAAGTCCCCCACACCTGTCCTGGACTTCACCATCACCCTGGTACCCCAGTCCCCATACGTACAACACAATGCGCAGGATCCGCTGGAGACCAAGCAAGGACCATACGCCATAGCAGGATGCACGCACGTGTTGGGGGCAATACACAGCACACATGTACTACCTGTGCCCCCTGGTGACACAGCACACAATCACCGCAACAGGAAGCACACGTCTCACATCAATGTGCAGGCAACAACAGAACACCTTGGAACACCCAACAATGTCGCCCTCAAATACACAGCCAGTGTGCATGACACCTACATCCTCCGACAGTCCATCATCAACCAGCGTTCCCAGGATGGCAACAAGGGCAATGCACAGCCCCTTGGCAATATACAAATGAACACCCCACACACCTCAACTCCACAACCATGCAACTCACAACTCTGGCAATGCACACGTCACAAAATCACATACAACAGGCACAACAACATGCCCACCCACCAGACACGACAGAACAACTTACAATGTCCACATGGGCAAGCCCTGAACATGAGTCAGCAACGGCATGGCACCTCAGCCACATAACAGCCCAATGTGGGGAGAGGTGGCAACCAGCCATGTGTGAAGGATGCAGTAGAACCATGATTGGGAAAGTACACAATACCAAGAGTGCCGGAGATGTGCTGGACACCTCGCAGTATGCAGAACACACCCATATCCATGGCGATATACACCGCTTGCGTATGGAGTGTAGTGTACAGTGGACTCCACCATGACACCCCAGCCAGTGGGGGACCCCGCGGAAATGATGCCTGTTACGCCCCCCCCCAAGCGTCAGCGGAGTGGGATGGCCCAGCGTACGCCACGCCAGCGTAGGGGTGTGAATAAAAAGCACGTAGGCCTGGGCGTGGTCGTCTTGCGGAAAGACCCACATCTCCGCCAGGGCAGCGCCTCCCACCCCGCCACGAGGCCGACGCCATCCTCGTGAGCGGCGTTGCCTGCGATGCTGTGCGCCTGCCGGACCCGGGCACGCGGTACCACGAACCCGTCAGGCTTGTGTCAAGGAGGGTCCACCACGTGCAGGCGCAAGCCCCAAGCCCGAGGCCCGCGACCTTGGCAGCCACCTCAGACCATCACGGCCTCCACAACACAGGCTCGCTTTATTCCTTTGTCGTTGCCATACTCTACTGCCGCCCCCGGCCTACTCTTCTGACCTGTAGGTCCCATATGTGAAACTGTGTCCTGAGTCATGAATGGCAGTGAACCCACATCCGGGCCAGCGGCCACAGCACCAGACCCCCCGATCAGTGAGGCATAGTTCCATATGGGCTTCTTGCGACACGTGGTGCCACTAACCCTGTTCAACGCCAGCCTGCTACACGTGGTGCCACTAACCCTGTTCAACGCCAGCCTGCTACACGTGGTGCCACTAACCCTGTTCAATGCCAGCCTGCTACACGTGGTGCCACTGAACCTGAACTACGCAGGCCGGTGGGGCCATCCAACCTATGCCGGCGACACTCGGTGAATGGGCCGTGCTGACCGCTGCCTCAGGCCTACACCACGGTCAGGTAGGTCACACATTTGGAACTGAGTCTTGATTACACTATGGCAGTGAACATTATTTAAGGCAGAGAACAATTCACTATACACCCTCCGATGTGGTGGCAACAAGTCTGTGCATGGCATCACAACCACACGTTTCTGTGGGCCTACGCGGACCACTGCCCTCGGCCTACACTGCACACGAGTGGGATCACTCATTTGGAACTGAACATCGGTAATTCAGAAGGCAGAATACATTTCCTCGCACGCACGGAGGGGCGTAAGAGGATGACACGTTGCAGTCCGGAGGGAACAGGATCAGCGTCATGGAGGTGATTGAACACTACCGACAACTGCCACTGTGTCACCAACTCTGTGCCTCGGGAGCCAACAACCCGTGGCTGTGGGCCACTGCTGACCGCTGCCTCAGTCCTACACTGCGGTCCAGTAGGTCACAGAGCCTTGATTTGGCATTCTTGCAGTTCACATCTGTGTACGGGCATCATCGCAGACTGCATCCCCTCACAGCACCTGTGCCACTAAGTTTATTCCCCGACATTCATGGACACTCACTGGTCGGACATTTGTGGCGTTTGAGTCCATGGACTAGGGGCTAGTTTTCATCCTCATGTAGCTGATCCCGAATTGTTGGTGAGGATGAGGGTTGTGCTTTCCACTCCTCCATTTGCTGCTTCCAGATGACATCAGACCTTCCGCATCATGCCCTGGAGGACACCTTCCACTGTCCCCCGCAACCCTCCGCAACATACACCTCGGACATTGATGGGGACCCGCTCAGGTCGCATGGCCCATCTGACTGCACCGGAAGTCACCGTCCCGTGGCTGGGTGCCTGTGCCGGCCGCGGTGCATCCGGGGCCACTAACTCTGTGCTGCTCAGGCCTGGGACCCCTTCTTCTGAGACATTGAATGGCCTCTTTAGCGATGGTCTTGGGGTCATCAATGCCATGTGTCTGTGGCCCTGCGCTGTCCGCCTCCTCTGGCCCCAACTGCGGGCCACCAGGGCCCACACATGGCATCGAGTCTTGACCGGCCCGGACGTCGCATCACCGCAGGAGGCACACGCCACCACCGCAAGGACCACCTCCAACCGCCATCTGCCAGAGTCGAAAGGGTGGTCCTGACAGACCTACGGAGTTGCTCAGACCTGTCGTGGATGCCATCATCAGCCTGCTACCCTGCTCAGCACTCCAGGTGCCAGTGACTCAGTGCACCGCAAGCCATTGTCCGTTACTGATTGAGTTTTGTGCTGTTGTGAGGTTGCGCAGCAATGTCCCCCCATGCAGTGGGGAAGACCTGGGAAGATGAGGAAGATGTGTCAAGTGTGCGGTCGGGAGAAGGCACAGACAATGGGAGGGCAGGTGGCAACAGCCCCTAGGCAGGAATGCAGACTGGTGGTGGTAGTCATGCTACACAGCTGGATCTCTTACTGGGTATTGCACTGTGGGCTGCGGATGCAACTGTCACCTCAGGCAGTGTGGGGGAGCTGGGACGTTGATGAGGAAGTTGATGCAGGTGTTACACACCCCACTGCATGTGCATCAGGACTAACCAGAAGGGACACAATACTAGCACTTTCTTCACATGAGCGCGCTCTTCTCTAGTGCCCCTACCTCAGTGCACTACAACTCACGGAACCTCCTGACTGAATATTGGGTGACCTCTGTCCTTACTCCAGATCCCTCCATGTTGCTCTGCAGTTGACTCTGTTATGCTGGTGTTTTCTGTTTCCATTACACTAGTGTCCACTGTTCAGGTTGTTGCCAGCACCAAGCACTCCGTGTGGGTTGGCCTATACTCACCCCACACACATCCAGCACAGGCGTCACTGTACATGTGGCCCTGCCAATAAAGGGGCCGGGCGCACGTGCCCCTAGCCAGTTCAACATGATATGTGCATGTGTCTCTGTGGGGGTGTGGGTCTCCTTTGTGGGGTGATGGTGGTCCCTGAAGGGTATTGGACACCCACGTATGTGTTCTAGTTCGCATTCCATGGGTTGGGCTACACCCTCACCTGTTGGGCCACCTCCTTTTGGCGTTCTGCCACCTGGCATCGGGGTGCCATGTGTGGGTGGGTGAAGTGTTGTGAGGCAGCCGTGATTGTGGGTGCTACATGCTGTGTGGTCTGTTGCAGGGGCTGGGTTCTCCTCTGAGTGGCTTGTCTGCCCTGGTCCTGGTGGTGGGTTGTGTGGGATGTCCATGGGCTGTTGTAGGGCGTCGGTGTCGGGGGTGTGGTGTTCGTCTCGGGCATCACTGATGGGTTGTCTGTACTGACCTGCTGGAGGTGTTGTTTGTCCCTCTGCATTGTGAAGGGGAGGTGCATGTTGGCATTGTGTTGGCGCCTTGTTCTTGTCGACATGCAGACTGTGTGACAATGTACGTTGTGACTGTTTGGGCGGTGGTGGCTATTTGAGTTGGGACAGTGTACACTTGGCCTACATGGCTGATGTGGGGTTGTAGGGGTAGATGTGCATCTTGCAGTTCCCTGCTCTGTCCACTGTTATTGTCCTGTTTCTGCGCCTGGGTGGACCCAGTTGTGTCCCCTGTTCTGCAGTGTGGGTGTTGCACTTTGTGCCACATTGTCATGGTATGTGCTGTGCTCGCTATGTGTGTGTGCTGCAGTGTGCCACGGGGATGGGGGACATGTCCCTGGGTAATTGTGGGTGTGCAGTGTGTTACACCTCATTGTGCATGTGTGGCATTGTGCCCATCAACCCCCGTCCCCCCAGTCCCTGTTGGATCCTCACCCTGTTGTCGTTGTGTTGGGTCCTGTCGGGCTGTGTCCGTACTCCCTACTCCTTGCACCGTCTCCACACTGATGACTGTGGCCTGGGTTTCCTCCAGCTCCTCCTGTGGCGCTGGACTGCCACCTCCTGTCGCCGTTGCTGCCTTCCTGTTGGCAGCGGGTTTGTATCTGGTTTAGGTTGTCACATCCTGCCGGCGCCTCTTGGCCTCCTGGATTGGCCTCCTGGGCACTACGACTGCGTTCCAGGTGGTCTGCTTGTGGGTCAGTTGCTGGTAGTGTTCTGTCGCCTCCGTGGCCTTGGTCTTGTTTTCCTGCAGTCTGCACCACGTCTTCCTCTCCCTTTTCTCCATGGCCTTTCCCGAGCCAGTTGTTCCTTGCTGGTGGTCTGTGGGGGTTGTGGGGTTCGCGTTGCCCTCTGTGCTGGGTCAGGGTGCATCCATGTTGCTACGTGCTTTGGCTTGTTTCTGGTGTGTTGTGTCTGTGGGTTTTATGGTGCAATTTCCCGCCAGACGCGTGGGATTTGCAGGCCTGAGGCTGGTTTTCGCTACTTTTTGAACCACGATTGGCCTCATCGCATGATTTCTCGCGTTCGCGTTTCGCATTATTTCGGCGTGGCGTTGATTTTCACGCTGACATTTGACGCGCTATCTGGTGACTATCGCATGGTACCGCCTTGTTGTAAATTCCACGTTGACACGGGGTTATTTTCCCACGATGGGCTGCGATATTGAAAGTTGCGTTACGCTACTCTTGCGGTAGTTATCACACGTTCTTGTGAATATACCCCTTAGTGGCCGGATTCTGATACTGAGAATCTGTGCCGCAAAGTCCGGCCATTACGAGTTGTACTTCCAAAATGCAGAATAACTGCTCAGACACGGAATTACCAGGTGTTTCACCAGGTAGGGAAAAAAAACATTTTCTAAGTTTATGTGGGATTGTCTGTTTGGGAGCGATGGGGTATGGGTGAGGAGATTTATTGTACCCGTCGGGAGGAGCATTAACTGCTCGCCTGGACTACTGCAGGCCATGATTGGGGGCCGGGCATACAGCTGCCAACAACTCGGCCCTGCAGCAATTCTCATAGGCCCGGTGTCTCTAGGTCCGGAATTATCAGGTGTGGCATTATCAGACTTGGTCATTCTGGGCCCGGACACACTTGCAATTGGGACTTGGGTTATTTCAGTTAGAGATTTTTTCCAGGAGAAATAACCCAACTCATAACAAGGGAGTACTTATTGCATCAACATGGTGTAAAATTACAAGTGTTACATCTGTTAACAGGGTCAAGGAGTTGCAGCCCCAAAGGAAGAAATGTCTTCAAAATAGGTGAACACCCATCAACTTTAAAGGCACATTCCCACCATAGATGGGGTTGGGGATTTATTCTTTTTGATGGAAGAAATAAATCTTTAAACTGTAACTAGAGTAGTAATGGATAAAGGAAGCCCTTATATTGATGGAGGATATATGTAAAGGGGCTTCACCATGAGAAACACATTTTATGCATGAAGCAATAAAAGTGTTCATGGGTAAATGCATTTTTGATAACCATTTATACATGCCCATTGTGGTAGGCACATATATGGAAGGGAAACTGCTTAGGGATGTGAATGCTCATAGAAAGGTGCCACTGTGACTGCTTCCTAAAAGTACTTGTCAAATCTTTTAAATATTCCAAAACACATAAATGGAGAACACATTAATGTGAAATATACATATGAAGACTTACACATTTTGTGATGAGATGTTTCTACCTTTGCATGAATGCTGAAATGGTCCACTACTTCAAAGGATGCACTAATAAGTGTACACTAAAAAACTCACAATTTCATCACTCTAAAAATATTTGGACATATTTTATCTTGAGCTTATTTGTAAATTTGATTAACTTTGTCCTTAAAGGCTCTGTAACGTGTAACATTAAGTATCATGTCATTGCTTTCAATGATTCTTAAAAGAGCTGTTGCCAAACTAGGAGACATCTGAAACTTGCAGACTCATGAGAGGATGGGTTGAAGATCCTAATGCATATCAAGCCATGTGTAAGTGAACATTACACATGAAACATATGCATACTGTTGGAAAATGTCCCTCTCTGATGAGTCACCCCAAACTATTTGCCTTCCTCCTCCTCTTTTTCTGACCTTCTTTTGTTGGCTTTAGGACTATGGGCACTTTACCACGGCTGACCAGTGCTAAAGTGCATGTCCTCTCTCCTCTAAACATGGTATAATTGGTTTACATCTGTTTGGCATATTTGATTTACTTGTAAGTCCCTTGTAAAGTGGTATACCATATACCCAGAGTATGTACGTTAAATGCTACTAGTGGGCTGCAGCACTGATTGTGCCACCCATAGGATTAGCCTTTCAGACCTGTCTCAGACCTGCCACTGCAGTGCCTGTGTGTGCAGTGTACCGCCACTTCGACTTGGCATTTGAAACTACTTGCCAAGACTTAAACTCCCCTTTTATTACATATAAGCCAACCCTAAGGTAGGCCCTAGGTAGTCTTAAGGGCAGGGTGCTTTGTAAGTAAAAGGCAGGGTATGTACTTTTATGTTTTGCATGTCCTGGTACTGACAAAAAGCCTATTTCGTTTTTCAGTAGTGTGAGGTCTACTCCTTTCATAGTTTAGCATTGGGAATTCCTTAATACACTTTTAAGCTGTAATTCCTGATCAGAGAGGAGTAGCGTTATCATGTTTTATATGTTTGGAATGGTAATGATAAATCCTCTTTACTGGTGAAGTTAGATTTAATGTTACCATTTTAGAAATGACACTTTTAGAGAGTGGACATTTAACTGCACTTACTGCTCTGTGTGCCTGACAGCCTGCCTTCAATACACGTCTGGGGTGGGTGACAGCTACACTTTGTGCATTCCCTCTGGACAGCCACAACACAGGAAGGATAGGTGTGTCTGAGTACCCATCTACATACATCTGCATTCTGATTGCCTTGCCTGGGCAGGGTGGAAGAGAGGGGCTAACACTTCACTTGATTAGGCTGGGTCCTGTCCCCACACAAAGGACTGATTACCCCCCTCACATACAAAAAGCCTGGAAGACAGGACTGGGTTGAAAGGGATACTTGTACACTTTAGAGAGCTGCTTTGAAGTCACCTCTCACATCAAAGGCACTTTTGGGTATAAGTACTGGGTTTCTGACCCCTAATATCAGACACTTGTGGACCTTAAACTGAACCTCTGCCAGAAGGACTACTGTGCGGCTTATAGAACTCAACCTTGACTGCTGATCTGGAAGGCCTGCTTTTCTGTTTGTTGCCCTGCTGCATGTTGCTCTCTGACTCTGCTGCAAGAGAACTGGACTCTGCCTTCCCTCCAAGTGATCTCAAAGGGCTTTTTGGCTTGTCTTCTGATGCATGAGACTCTGGGATATCAAAGTCGCTACCCCTGCTTCTGTGCCTGGCTCACTGGAAGTGGCACAGATACTTGCAACACAGACTTTGATGCATCTCTTGTCTGTTTGTTACAGAACCAGCACATCGATCCGGTTGCGGGAGTATCATCAGCATATCGCATCGAAACCAGAGCTTTGCCTCCAGAGATTGACGCATCGAGCAGCGTATCACCGCTGCTACAGCTTGGTGAAATTAACATATCTCCTTGACTGTGTGTCAGAATGTGGCACATCACTCAATGCCTCTCGATTTTGGCACCCATCTTCGGAACTGACGCATCGCCTTCACTGCATGGAGAAGATCAACGCATCTCGCGGTTTGCGACCAGAAAAGCTACTTTGTTCAACGGGTCCTGTGTGGGTCCTGTAGCCGGCCGGTGCTCCATCACCATTGGCCCGAACTTTGACTTTGCCCCGGTCCAGTGCGACTTAAGTAATCTTTTTAACGCTCCTCACTTCTAAGTGATTTACTGCATTTTTTCTTTTAAAATTCAATATCTAAACTTCTATACATTGGATTTTTGTTGTTTTGGACTTGTTTTATTTATAATATAATAACCTATTTTTTATACACCTGTGTGGAGTCCTTTTGTGGTGTATTCATTGTGTTACTTTGTGTGTGTGTTTGTTGCACAAATACTTTACACATTGACTCTTTAGCCTGATTGCTCTGTGCCAAGCTACCAGAGGGTGAGCATAGGTTATCTTAAAGTGTGTATCTAGCTTACCCTGACCTGGATTGTGGCTTCTGCTTGGACAGGGTGCATACCTTTGTTAACCAGAAACCCAATTTCTAACACATACCAAGAAAATGGTCAAAAGACTTTCAAAGCAGCAAATAGTGTGTCTCTCTACAGTATATTGATGCACGTCATTTGCACTTGAGCTCAAGATATGAGAAAGCCAGACCTGTGAAAAGATCCTATCAATAAGAGTAAGAAAAGGTATTGTTTAGTATACAATGCCTGCCACACTTTCAGGAAGCATAGATCATTTTGAAGAAAAATGATCTCCCTACTGGATTAGTTTTTACACAGTATCTGTTAGACCTGGCACTATTGGCGTGGGTCTCCCCTGCATTTTTTGCCTTTGTCTCCAGTATTTTTGCTGTGTGTTGGACTCCGTTTTGCTGGTCTAGATGCTTTGGGCACTTTCCCACTGCTGTTCAGTGCCAAAGTGCACGTGCTCCCCTTGTAAATTGTTGTTATAGATTAGCATATTTGATTTAACAGTCAGACCCTAGTACAGTGTACTGTGTGTGCCTAGGGCCTGTAAATCAAATGCTGCTAGTGGGCTGCAGCACTGATTGTGCCACCCACAGGAGCAGCCTGTATAATGTAACTCTGGCCTGCCATTGCAGAGCATGTGTGCAGTCTAGTACTGCCATGTCGACTTGGCAAGTGCACCCACTTGCCAGGCCCTAACCTTCCATTTTCTTACATATCAGTCACCCCTAAGGTACGCCCAAGGTACCCCTGTGGGCAGGGTTCAGTGTATGTGAAAGGTAGGACATGCCCTGGTGTGTGTGTCATGTCCTGATAGTGAATTACTGCCAATTTCGTTTTTCACTATTGCAAGGCTACATGTTCCCATAGGACAGAATGGGGAGTTTGCTTATAACATCTTATAAACATAACTACCCCTGGGAACAAGGTAGGAAAATAAAGTTTAGCATACCTGAACTCAGAATGTTAAAATGCATCTTTTAGTGAGGGTGTGAAAATACAACTTTTAGAAAGTAGGCATTTTCTTTCTTAACCATCCAGTGTGCCTCTGCTAGGTTTGTGTATTGCATGTCTGGCTTTTGGATGACAGGGGTTGGGGAGGGGCAGTGGCTCCAGAGAGCCTGATGAGTCAGGGCTGGGCTGAATAGACCTGGGCTGCATTTAGAGTAGGGGGAGGAGATTTCCTTTCACCTGAATGGGCATGGTCTGCCTTCTACAATGCTGTCTCCACCTCCTGCCAAGAAGATGTACCAGTAAGAACAAAACTGGTTTTGGCTGGGTACAGACACTTTCTGCCTTCAGAGAACAAAGGATTTTTGTGTATAAAAAGAGGGGCCCAGACCCCAGACTTTTAGATCACTTCTGGGATTCAAGAGGAACCTTTGCCAAGGAGAAGAGCCGGAGAAGCTGAGGAGGAATACTGCCCCTGTGCTGTTTGCTGTCTGGGGTTGGCCTTCAGTGGCTACTTGCTGCCAAGGAAAGAAGAAGGACTTTGCTGTTTGCTGTGTCCCCTGCTTGAAGAAGATCGCCAAGGGCTTTAAATTGAGCTTGCCTCCTGTTCTGAAGTCTCAGGGACACAAAGACTTAATTTCTTCTGTCTCTCTGCATCTGGAACTGCTGTTTCAGACGCCACAGAAGGAAATTGCAACACAGACGCTAGCGAGCAATGCCGTAACCTGCACCGAAGCCGTAGGCACCGCTCGTGAAGAGCACGACGCACCGCCCCAACTTGCATCGTAGGCCCGATGCCTGCTGACGCCATGCCGCATCAACTCCGAAGCCGTCACTGAGGCCGCTGCCTGCACCGGAGCAGAGGACACCGATCATGACATCCACTGCACACTGTCCCGACTCACACCGCAGCCTGACTTCACTGACGCTGGTGCTTCATCAACACAGAGCCGACACTTGACGTGGGTGACTACCAAATCTATCGACACTGCACCGTCGTAAGGAACCAACCCCTCACCGCCGCCATGACGTCACCTCTCCAACACAGTAAGGAACTGATGTCTCATCTCCCCTGCACCGCAGTAAGGAACCGAGGCTTCACTTCCCCTGGGGTTGTAAGGAACTGACGCTGCCCGGCGCCAACGGAGCATCACCTCCCCAACGCCGTGCACCGTCTTTGCTTTCATCAATTCCAAGGTACTGTTCTTTGGGGGTCTGCTTGACTCCGCGCCTGATGCCGCGCACTTAGCGGTCGGCGCCGTTCTTTGGGATTTTCATCTGTCACGACGTCGTAATAACTCCAGGTGGAGGTATTTGTTGCTACAACCTTTAATTGAGTGAATAACCTATTTTTCAGGATATCTTGATTACTGTATTGTGGATTTTTGTCGTTTGGTCTTGTTTTGGTTTAGATAAAGATTACTTATGTTTCTAAACTGGTGTGGTGTCCATTTGTAGTGTTTTCACTGTATTACTGTATGTGTTCACAAATGCTTTACACACTGCCTCTGAGATAAGCCTGTCTGCTGGTGCCAAGCTACCAAGGGGGTGAGCAGGGGTTATTTTAGAAGTGTATCCCCCTTACCCTGACTAGAAGCAAGGGCCCCTTTTTGGACAAAGGTACCTACCTCTGCGAACTACAGACCCCCATTTCTAACAGTATGCCTATCTAACTGCCACTACATCAACCCTTTTCTCCAGTCCACATCCACCTGACCAGAAAAATTTAACTGTGGTACGTGCATACCTCTCTAGTTAGAAAGTAGCATGCCTAATACCATGAAGTAGCCAGGACAACAACTGCCTCTGAAAGCCTATAACTTCCTCTAACCTGCCCTGGATTGCCTACTGGATGTGGTATGCAGGAAGAGACAGGGCAGAGTAGACTGGCACACAAAGGTGATAGAACCTAGATTTTGCCTATGGGTGTGGCTTTCCCAAGACCAGTCCCACTCTTCTATCTAAACACACAACTACAACTTTCTTGTGAAATACATAAGGGTCTTGGGGGCATATTATCAAGGGCTGGCGATATAATTATCGCCGCTTTAGCGTCCGTTTTCGGGCGAAAAGCGGCGATAATTATATCGCAATATCATCAAGGACACGCTAGCGCGTGTTTCCTTGATGTAGAGCCCGTTTTTCACAGCCTCGCCTTGCATCGCTAATGAGATGCAAAGAAGGCGTGGCTGTGAAAACTAACACAAGTTAATATCGTGAAGGCAGCTTCGCGATATTAACAAGGAGGTGCAGCGATAAAAGAAATCGCGCTACCTCAGCTTTAACTCAGGAATTTAACGTCTGTTAAATTCCTGACTTAAGCATACTTTACATGGGAGATGGATTCTGCTGATACGACCACAGGTCGTATCAGCAAGGTTATCGCCGTTTTCCATGGAACATCGCTGGAAAACCAGCGATGTTCCATGGAAAACAAGCTATCGCAGGAATAATTATCGCCATTGCGCTATGCGTTGTTAATACAGCGCTAGCATGGCGATAATTATCTGCGGTAGCCGGCGATAACTATTCTCACGCTGTGAACGGCCAGCGATAATTATCGCTGGCCGTTGATAATATGCCCCTAATTTTGTTATATTTGCATATTTTTACTTCATATTTCAGTAATGGAGGAATAATTATCAGAAGTGTTGAAGTACTGATGTTAGTGTCTTTGGGTGGCAAATGATATATGGTATTTCCTCTGAAGGAGGTCTTTGTGAGAGAAGCCATCGGGGCATGAATGGATTATTCAACTGCCATCTATACATAACTACCAGCATCTGCCATCATGAGGCTGTGGAAGACACAGAATAGAGAAACTCAGATAGTCAGTGGCCTCAGACAGAGAGCTCACTAAACACATGTTCTGGCACAGTTGATTTCGGTAATTAAAGAAGAGCAGAATTCACTTCAGGTTTCTCTGCCGGGCATATCGTGCATCAAATGGCATGAAACCACAATATGAAGGTGCAAAATGCAGAAGATACATGTGAGGCATACAGCGGCATTAACAAATATCCTCACAATCATCTCCTTGAACATTTTTAATGTCATGGTAGAATTCAAAGGAGATAGTATAATGTTGGCATTACAGGAGATCAAGCAATACAAAGCCCTTCCCAACCTGATCACTCTGAAACCGGATGCTCAAGGTCTCACTTTAGAAGTGCCATCTTGCCATGGAATGAACCAATTCCAGGAGATTGCTGCCTCTAAAAGTTAGCTCAGCACCTTGAAGCAGTTGTTAGGTTGCATGGTGAAAGCTATATAAATCTTAATTGATATTCACATCATCTGGTTCCCAATGCCCAAATGTACCAAGTTCTTTTTGCATAACCCAAAGCTTGCTCCATATCTTCACTGCCCATCTAATCATGTTTTTATCTAAAAATCATATAAACACACCTCTGGTACATTCCATTTAATCAATACATTTGGGCCCAGATATACTAAGTCCTTGTGTTGCCATTGCATTACGCAAGGAAACGCAAGGCAATGCAAGTGCCTAAGTGATAGTTACTAAGCCATGCAAAGTCCCCTTGCATGGCTCTGCGTGGCTTATAAAATCCAGAGTAACACAAGAGAGCGCAAATCTCTGCCTTTGCATTACACTGCATTGAGAAGGAGTTCCATAGATGGAGTGCGGGCATTCCCAGGCATCCATCCATGGCTTTTGGTGCATTCTCAGACTTAGTAAGGATAGTAAACCTGGGAATGTGTCAAATGCTATTCCATCCCAACAGAGGCATGACGTCCTTTCCTCTTTCTATGTGTGCTGCATAATGCCTCTCAGGATTGTTTTTGGAGCAGGAAGGTGCCTCTTCTTGCCCAAAAACAATCCTACCCGTAATGCAGGCACCCTTGCACGATGGTGCAAGGGTTCCTGCGTTTGTGCTAGGCAGCATTCAGTGAGCCAGCACATAGAGAGAACAGGAATGTGCGGTATCTTAGTAAATATGGTGCATTCCTGCTCTCTCCATTTGACGCAGAGCAGCAAGTTGTCTTGCTGTGTTGCATCAAATGTTAGTATATCTGGGCCTTGGTGTCCGATAGCGTTATAGAGCGAGCAATGAGTTTACTTTTTTTAAATCTGGCCACACTCGTGTGCCTTTGCCTTGAAGAGTTTCCAGAATTGCATGCAGAAATGGATTCCAGCTGAGTTGATAGATTCCAAACTTCTCCTGGTACTGCTAAGCAATATATGTTTGCACAAGTTATTCTTCATGTACAATCACAGATTGAAAGCCATCCAACGTTAGTCAAACATTTGTACTTTCCCACTTAGAGGTTTCAAAATGTGCTAGCAGGGACCAAAGGACTCTTTGAATCACACCTACTTAGGGAGAAATGATAGACAGGAACACATTTGGTTTTGTCAGCTCACTAATGATTTCTTAGTCATCATGGGCTATACTCAACAGCCTCAGATCCTCTAAGGGGAGATAAGACTTTACAATTTCTACAATATGAATGACTTTCTTGTACTGAGCATCAAGGTTCCCATGAATGACTGCAGCTGAGGTGTAATGGCAATGTGATTCACGCATCGGCTTGAACTCAAAATCAAACAATTTTATTGCACTGAGTTTGTAGCAAATGTGAACATCTGTAATGGGGGTATGCTGGTAAAGAGATGGATATCTCACTTCCCTTTTGAAGTTAACAAAGAACTAGGAAATGGACTAGGATATTGACTTTCCACAGATCATCATCTAGAAATATTGGGATATTGATGTCCTGAACTCCACAATCTTCAATGCACAAAGGAGAGACATTACATTAGGAGTGGTGGTCTCCTACTTGAAGACCCTGGTTAATTAAGAGGAATTGCTAATGTTAGATGTATGTGTTGAAACTATACGATACACTTTTGGTATTGCTGGTATTTTACGAATGACACACTGAAAGGTTGTAACATATGTATAAACAGTTTACCTATGCCTTTTTCTACAGATACAAGCCTCCTGATTAAGAATCGTATTGGTTGAAATGCATTGAAGCCCGTATTTCCAAAGAAGAATTGCCATGATTTAAAACTTCTGTCTATGCAAATGAGTCCTGATGAAGGAACACCCATTCACAAACCAGGAATTACTACTTGCACAGCAACTGGTATTCTGAATAAATTTGCAATTTACGATGTTACCTATGTCCTGATAGGTTGAATCACAATTACATTTTTTATTCATGAGTGGTCACAAAATGACCTGCTAATGTACATTAATTAGCAGGTTGCTATTTATGAGCCTCTGTGATTTGCTGCCAATGAAGAAATGGAGACATTTCCCAAATAGAAAACATGTTTTTAAATTAGCCTGTGTCTGTTAAATGGACACATATTACTCCTAAAAAACATATTTCCTGTTTGGAAAGATATCAGGAGAGAAGACTGTGGGAATGTGGGCCACAGCCTGCTCTCCTTGAGGTCACCCATTAAGATTCACAAGGAAGAGGTTGTACAACAGGACAGATTTCCCTTTGTGAATCCGTTACCACCCCAACTCAGAGGTCAGTAATTTATCAATGTTTTACAACCACAATCGAGTCCAAAAGCCAGTGATACACACCACTGCAACTGATAAAGAAATGCCCCACCCGATTTTCAATCCAGAAAGCACCTCCAACAGCCGTTTATGAGTTAGAAAGACTTTTCTGACTCATAAAAGGGCAGTGCACACTGTAAAAAGTACTTTTATGGTCATAACCTTGTGGTTTTTTGACTCATAGGGGTTGAGACTGCAAAAAGGTTTTTTACATCAGACTCATAGTCCCCCAGGGGTGGTGTGTCCATAGGAGCACCAGAGTGTTTCGCCCCTGCATGCCAGCCGTCGCATACAAAACATATATATATATATATATACAAATAAATATATATATATATTACCTACTGGCAGTCGCCAGTAGGTAGTTATAGTTAGGACCTCGTTTCTATTCAAAAAGCGTTTTTTCTTTTCCCAATAACTTTGGCGCCGGTTGACGAATCATTGCGAAATTTTCAAAACTAGTGGCCCTCTCGGGTCAGCTACTGTCTCGAAAGTTTCGGGGTGACTCGACAAGCGGGGGCCGAGAAAAAAGGGGGGTCCCAAAATGCGTTTTCCCCATGTTAATTTCCATAGGAAACTTTAGACAAAGCTACAGCCCGAACTGCTGAACGGAATTACACCAAATTTGGCAAAAAGGTAGGTCTTGATTCAGAAAGAGCCCTTTTTCTTAAATGGTGTAAATCCATTCAGTAGTTCCTGAGAAATTAGAAAAGAAAAAGTTTCGATATCTGTGGGCGCGGTGGGTTCGCGAACCCTCCCGAGCACGAGCTTCATTCTGATTGGCTGCCAACACTCCAAACCAGGAAGTGTTGGCAGCTATCTTGTGACTCGGTAGAACCGAGTCACAAGAAAACAGTAAAACAAAGATAAAAACAAGAAAAGGGGCAGGGTAGAAACACCTTGACCCCCTAGGCCTGCTCAGGCATTTTTTTTTTATAATTTCGCAGAATTCGCATTGGGGTCGTGAATCCCGCTGAAAATTTTTAAAAAATGAAGCGCGGACTCCCGTGCTTCATTTTAATGAGGCCCCCGGGTGGGCCAGGACCCGGGGGCATTGCCAAAAAAATAATAGCGGGGGCCCGCGGGGGCCCCTGCAGCCCCGGGGACCGCCACCTCCCCTTGCTGACCCGGGCCCGGGCTTTATCAATTGTATGCGGGGGCACGTGGCCCCCCCGCAGCCCCGGGGATTGCCCCCTCCCCAGGGCTGTTTTATTTATTTATTTTTTAAAACAAGTGTGGGGGGGCAAGAGCCCCCACATGCCCCGGGGACCACCACCTCCCCGGGGCAATCTTTATTTAAATGCAGGGGTCCGTTACGGATCCCCAAGCCCCAGGGACCACCACCTCCCCGGGGATTTAAACGTTGGGAGGGGGGGCCGCGCGGCCCCCCTCCGGGAGCCCTTAATGGCCCTGGGGACCGCCACCCGCCAGGGCCGGCTCCTGCAGTGTCCTGGGGTGCCCACCCCCGGGACACTGCTGTTTGCTATGGCAGGGCGGGAGCCGTGCGGCTCCCGCCCTGGCATAGCAAACGCTGCTTTGCTTCCTTGAAGCGAGAGCAGGGAAGCAAAGCAGAATTGCTTTTGAGCAAAGGGAGCTGCATGTCAGCAGCTCCCCTTGCTCAAAAGCAATGCCGGCTCCCGCAGGAGGCGGGGAGCTGGCGGGACCGTGGGGGGCATTGAGGCTCCCCCCACAGTCCCCAACACAAAGGGCCGGTCCCGGTGGATGGGGTCCCCGGGGCCAGAAGTGGCCCAGGAAGGGGGCCACGCGGCCCCCCTCCATCAATAAATAAAATATTAAAAAAATAAAATAAGAGGCACAGCCCCAGGGGATGGGGTCCCCGGGGCCAATAGAGGCCTCAGGAGGGGGGCCACTTGGCCCCCTTCCTGTTTTAAAAAAAAAAAAAAGTAAAAAACGTGTCAGGTCCTGGGGGATGGTGTCCCCAGGGCCCCAAATATTGCAAAAGAAGGGGGGCCACACAGCCCCCTTCTACAAAAAATAAATTTAAAAAAAACCCGGCATTGCGCCGGAGGCCCCGCCCCCTCCCTGCAGCACTCAGCAAACGCGCCCCCTGGCACATTGTAAGTTGGGGAATTAATTCCCCTTGAATACTGAGGGTCCCTGGAGGCCAACTAGCCCACCAGGTACCTCCAGTATGCGCCACAGAGCTGCATTGCAGAGAGGTGTTCCGAGGCCACGCCCCTTTTTACACCTCTCTGCAACGCAGCTCTGTGGCGCTTACTGGAGGTACCTGGTGGGCTAGTTGGCCCCCAGGGACCCTCAGGACTCAAGGGGAATTAATCCCCCAATTTACAATGCGCCAGGGTGTGCGTTTGCACAGTGGTGCAGGGAGGGGGCAGGGCCTAACAAAACAAGTGTGCAAATGTGCCCCCTGGCACGTTGTAAATTAGGGGATTAAGTCCCTTGAATCCTGAGGGTCCTGGGGCCAACTAGCCCACCAGGTACCTCCAGTATGCGCCACAGAGCTGCGTTGCAGAGAGGTGTTCTGAGGCCACGCCCCTTTTACACCTCTCTGCAACGCAGCTCTGTGGCGCTTACTGGCGGTACCTGGTGGGCTAGTTGGCCCCCAGGGACCCTCACGACTCAAGGGGAATTAATCCTCCAATTTACAATGCGCCATGGGGTGCGTTTGCTCAGTGGTGCAGGGAGGGGGCGGGCCTAACAAAACAAATGTGCAAATGTGCCCCAAGGCGCATTGTAAATTGCGGGATTAAGTCGCCTTTAATCCTGAGGGTCCCTGAGGGCCAAATAGCCCACCAGGTACCTCCAGTAAGTGCCACAGAGCTTCAACCTCCGAGCAGCAGTGCGCTAGAAGCCGCGTTTGCAGCGTGGTGTAAAAAGGGGCGTGGCCTCGGAACACCTCTCTGCAACGCAGCTCTGTGGTGCTTACTGGAGGTACCTGGTGGGCTAGTTGGCCCCCAGGGACCCTCAGGATTCAAGGGGACTTAATCCCTTAACTTACAACGCGCAAGGGGGAGCGTTTGCACAGTGGTGCAGGGAGGGGGTGGGGCCTGATATAACAAGTTAGCAATCTTGCTGTGTGGGACTTACTGGAGGTAATAAAAGAGGTAGTTGGCCACCAAGGTTGACTTTGGGGGCTAACTACCCCTCCTGTTACCTCCAGTAAATCCCACAAAGTGGGATTGCTAAAAGGTGTATGGACGCCACGCTCCCCTTTCTCCACCACTCTGAAAACGAGACTGCTATGTTATAGTTAGAAATTAGCATTTAAAAAACCATTGAAATTCACTGAAAAAACCATAGGTTTCAGGGACGTTATAGTTAGACATTAGCATTTAAAAAACGTTTGAAATTCACTGAAAAAAACATAGGTTTCAGGTACGTTATAGTTAGAAATTAGCATTTAAAAACCTTAGAAATTCACTGAAAAACCATAGGTTTCAGGGACGTTATAGTTAGTTGGACATTTCACTTGTACAAAACCAGAGAAATTCTGCCGTTATAGTTAGTTCAGCTAACTATAACTCGCCCCGCAATGCACTGCTGATGACGTCACATATTACATCATTCATGACATGGTCAGTGACATCACTGATGACATCTCAAATGACATCACTGATGACATCACTGATGACATCATCCACGTGAAAATCTAATGCACCTCCTCACACCCTAATATAACCTTTGATACACCCACTGTAAAATACAGACTACCATTTTCGAAACCATCGACACACCAATACCAGTTACTACATACGCACTCACTGATTCCTAGGTCTACACACACATCCACTCATTCACCCATACAATCACTCATACATGCAGTCACTCATCAATACAACACTATCATATGCACTCATACACCTATAGAGACACTCACACACCACCACTCATCCAGAGTTACTCACACACCTAGTCAGTCATTTAAAGAATCAATCACACTTCCATTTACTCACGTATACAGTTATACACACACCACATCACTTATTCATACAGAAACAAACGCATACTTACTCTCTTATACAATCACTGAGACAAGTACACACTCATCCATACAGCCACTCTCACAATCACTGACTCTCACGTATAGTCATTTATATACTCCAACTCTCACATACACTGTCTTTTACATATGTAGTTACTTGGACATCTACCACTGAGACATTCATTCACTCACCAACACACCCATACACACACTCACCCACCCATACAGCTGTTTCCACATGCACTCTTGAACCCATACACCCAGTGAATCAACCACTCAAACATCTATGCACAAAGTCACACACCTCCCACCCACCCACACACACACTCAGGCACCCATACAAATACTCCGGCAACCAATCGATGACCCATATAGACACTCATGTAGCTACTGACCAACCCATGCAGCAGCTTATACAACAACAGGCAGATACAGACATTCACACAGTTTAGTCACTAACCCATTGTTGGAAAACGAGGCAGTATCTGTGAGGCCTGCACAAATAACATGACTACATTTGTCCTTCACTGGGAACCAAACACCCAATTGTAGCGCCTGACTCTCAGAGGGTAGTGTTGCAGAGCAGTCTGAGGCTTACTCAAGGGAGGTGGTGTGGGCTAGTAATCGCCATTACAGGTGCGCAGAAATAACACTCAATAATTGATTGTCCAGTCTGTACTTTGCTTTATAAAAGTAAGAGTACATTTATTAAACACACACACTACTCAATACTATGCACCAATTTACAAATATACATACGCTGTTGGAATTACTTTGTGACATTGCATAACCTCCCCACCCCTCCTGCAGGGGGGTGGGGTCTAGTACCACCACTCCCATGCCTGCACATCATCTTGACCCCTAATGCAGTGGGTTGACACAACTTGGAGAGAGGGCCTAGCCAACTGGCACCATCCCAGGGGCACCCCCACCCCATCATCTCAACAAGCATTAAAAATAGGTTCACCTGCCCCAGTGACACATAACCCGGACTGAGCATCTCATATTGACCATACAGTATGCACCCTTACATCTTCAGGGCTAACAGTCTGGGTTGTTCTCCACTTAAGCGCAGCAGCAAGAATACATGTTTAAGCAGCACTTTAGAATGACAGTACTCATCACCTTCGTTGATCATTATAATGCATTGCAATTAAAGCCCCTAAAAGGCATCACAGATGAAATTACAGGATTAAGTATATACAGCCAGACACTCTAGCAGGAATGTCTGGCAACATAACCCCACTTTGCTTATGACATCACCTTACTCAGGTACTTCACATGACACATGTGACCTACAGTCCCTTTAAAAGACATAACGTTGGCAACTGCACCTCCACAGAAATAACATTAATAAGGCACTTCTCGTGCAATTGCACCTCTTCGCCTCCAGGGGATGCTCTTCTCCAGACATCCCCAACTCAGCTCTTCACACTTTGAGGCAGTCCATAGGGCACCCCCAGCTGTAGAACAAAAGTTCCAGCCATGGGGATGCTAATGGCGCCTTGCTGACACCTTGAGGGGTTATTCTATTGTAAGTCCCCAGAGACTTATGGCGGGACTTGTCTTCTTCGTGCTGGGGGAGACTGCGCTTCTTCAGCAGCTCCCCCTGCACCTTGCACATGTGTGGTGGTGACCCCATCCTCCTGGGGCCACCACAAGCAAAGAAAACGCTGACTTTTCCTTGCAGGCCGGTCCCCGGTTGCCCACGCCGGCTCCCGCTCGGCCAGCACCCTCGCGTGCTGCCACGGAAGCCGGCACCTGCAGATCTGGTCTGCCCGCTCTGGTGGGCAGACGTGCAGCCTCACGCCGGCCCAGTCTGACCTCGGGGGAGTGCGGTGGCCCTCCCCCGGCCTCCTCCTTCTCTTCGGGGGCCCGGGGATGGGGTCCCGGGCCCTAGGCCATTTTCACGGGGGACGCGACGGCGCCCCCCGGCTTTGCTTCGGGGCCTGGGGATGGGGTCCCAGGCCCCCGATCCCGCTTCACGGGGAGCATGCTGGCGCTCCCCGAGTGGCCTCTTCTGCGGGGGCCAGGGTGGGCTCCTGGCACCCTGCGAGTACCACTTCCTTCTCTTCGGGCCCGGGGATGGGGTCCCGGGCCCCTGGGCCACATTTTCACGGGGAGCGCGACGGCACTCCCCAACTGCCATCTTCGCGGGGTGCACGACGGCGCCCCCCGACTGCCATCTTCGCGGGGTGGCGACAGCGCTCCCCCGCCTCCTCCATCACACACGGGGCCTGGAGTTGGGATCCCGGGCCCCTCCCCCTTGCACATCTTTACAGGGAGCGTGACGGCGCTCCCCGGCTTCATGTTCGGCAGGGGCCAGGGTGGGCTCCTGGCACCCCGCGGGGGTACTTTCACGGGGTGCGTGACGGCACACCCCGACTTTACTTCTCTTGGGGGCAGCCCCCGGGACCTGACCCACCCCGGGGGCCCATCTTGGACCAGCGGCAGAGCCCCCGTGCTTCGTGGTCGGTCCTGGCAGAGGTCAAAGGTTGCCTACCTTCTGGGGGGCGTATCTCGGCCCCCAGGCGCCCAATCGGCTCCATTCTGGCCTCTTCTTGCTCCTGGTGGCGCTCCCCAGCCACTGGGAGCACTTTCCTTTGCCCTCCGGGTCTCCAGGATGGTGCAGTCAGCAGGGAGCTGTCTTCACTGGCTCCCTGCGCCAGCCTTTCGCCTGGCTCTCCTCCTGGGCCTCTCTTCTCCCTGCGCAGAGGCCCCTGCTTCTGCGCACTGGTCCTGGTCTCTTCTCCTGGCGCTGTTCAGGATCCTGGGACAGTCAGGGGGTTCCTCCTTCCAACTGCCCATTGCGCCAGGCTCCAGCACCTTCTGCCTCAGCAGACCACACCCCAGAGAGAGCTCCTCTTCCTGTGCAAGTTCTTTTTAAAGATTTGGGGAGGGGGCTGGCAGGAAGTCTCTGTTGGCCCTATCACACAGCGACACATCACTTCTCTGCCCCTGCACCCTCCTTCCTGCCCAGGCCTCTGGGTTTGTTCAAAATGGTGTCATCCAGGGTCTCCTGCCACATAGTTTCTGAGAGCCCCTTCCCCCCAGGGCTGCCTTCGCCCTGGTGCAGCTTGGTGCCTGGCACCCAGTGACAGCTGCTGATGGATTAGCCTGTAGCTCCACCCCTCTTCTCTCCTTGGAGGGAAGGTCTTCGCTCTGGGACGAAAGGTCATTAATCCAGGCTGCTGGGGTCAGCCCCCAGCCAGGCCCTGGTTATGAGCTGACTCAGAGAAATATAACATTTCTGGATGACCAAAAAGCAGTACAAATATGACTCTGGACTCTGCAGAATACTTCTTCTCACACCCGTTACAGTGGACTTTAGTGCGTGTCTGGAATTTGTAGGCCTTAGGAAAGTGACACTAGCCCATGGCCTCCACTTCCCCATAGGGGAATAATGAAGTGAAAAACACAGTAAAACACACTTACTTTCCCTGGCATGTTTCTTCCCAGTGTATAAAGCCTATTCCATGTCACCACCCAATTCTGCATAAGTCCTGCCACACCAATCTATCTGTATCTGCTCCTGGGCTGCGCACTCCAAGAATCTCCCCTGCGCAGCCCGCACACGTGTGCACACACATGTACACATGTGTCTGCATGTAACCAGCCTGGTGCCCCTTACTCCAGCTGCTGCGCAGCGACCTAGTCAAGCTAGGGGGACACCAGTAAAATCCACAAGCAGTCTCTTTCATCATGAGTTCACTGTGGGTGAGTCCCAACTTATGAGGCTCTCTCCCAGTAAAAGCTCAACAAATAGGTGCTCAAAAAGCGAAAAATCCGGGTGGCCCAGAGTGTCAGAACCACCTTCTAACACCCATACATTCAGTAAGACACATTTAATCACTCACTTAAACAGTCAGTCACGCACCTACTAAATCCTCCATCCAGACACTTATACACCCACTCATTCTTCAATACACCTTGGCATATATATAACACATATTTAGGGGCATATTTACAAGCCCCTTGTGCCACTTTTGCGCCGCCGTTGCGTCACGCATGTGACGCTCGGCGACGCAAACCATGCGCCGCGTTGCGCTATATTTACAACGTGACGCATCTAGGGAGATGCATCACGTAGTAAACCCCTGCGCCAGATGAAACCTGCGTCAGGTTTCATGTGGGCGTACCGGCGCAGGGGGGGGCGTTCCGGCGCAGGAACGCCTCGGAAAAGTGACGTAGTGAAATCTACAAGATTTCACGCAGTCACTTTTCCGACGCTGGTGCGTCAAATCCTTACGCCTGCTTCAAGCAGGCGTAAGGATTGACGCACCATGTTAGGGATAGGGAAGGTTGGAACAGTGCTGGGTTGCGTCGCTTGCGACACAGCTTCAGCACTGTGCCAACCTTCCGCCTGGCAGATGCATCACGCATCTGCTTATCCTGTGCCACGATGCGCCACATTGTAAATGCGGCGCATCGGACGTGGCGCAAGGGTAAACTTGCGTGACGCATTTTCCTAGCGCATCCCTGCTGATATGCAGGGATGCGCCAGGGAACGTAAATATGCCCCTTAAACTTTAAACAAACACACAGTCACTGGATAATGCCATCAGTGATGTCATCAGTGATGTCATTTGAGATGTCATCAGTGATGTCATCAGTGATGTCATTGGCCATGTCATGAATGATGTAATATGTGACGTCATCAGCAGTGCATTGGGGGGGGCGAGTTATAGTTAGCTGAACTAACTATAACGGCGGAATTTCTCTGGTTTTGTACGAGTGAAATGTCCAGCTAACTATAACGTCCCTGAAACCTATGGTTTTTTCAGTGAATATATATATATATCAGAATCTGACCTCAACATCTGTCAGGAGGAGACACATATGCGCTTCCTTGACCGTGGATATCGCTCAGCATCACTCCACAAAGCTAGATCTAGGGCCAACTCTTTACCTAGAAACACACTTCTGGCACCCAAGCATCCTATTGAATTTAGCTGCAGTGACAACACCGAAAGGGCACGGGTACTGCTGATACCAGACTGATCATCACTTACAGCAGAGAAGAGCGAGCCATCAAGGCCATTATCAACCGTCACTGGTGCATTGTTCAGACTGACCCAGTTTTAGGCCCCATTATTGCCGACAGACCTACTGTCACCTACCGCAGAGCTTTCTCAATGAGAGATGCTCTAGTCAGGAGCAGCCCTGAGGTCAGTATTAAATCTAACTGGCTTTCGGATGTTAAGGGGTTTTATAAATGCAACTCATGCAGAGCCTGCAGATTTGGTGTCAACATCACTCAGGTTACTGCAAAATTTTGTAATAAACCTATCATCCTACAACACAAATACACCTGTAGAACTGACTTCGCAGTGTACATCCTCCGATGCAGCTGCAATCTGATGTATGTTGGCAGCACTAAACTCCAAGTCCATGTTAGGATTTTACAACATCTCAGGGCAATTGTCAACAACGACCCCAGCTACCCAGTGGCTAGGCATTTCAAAGTACAGCATGACAACAACCTTGATCACCTTCAGTACTTTGTGATCGATAGTGTACCTACATTAAGACGTGGTGGCAACCGCGAAAATAAACTGAGACAACTTCAAAGCCGTTACATCCTAGAGCTGGACACTAAGGCCCCTTATGGACTCAATAGTAGTGAAGATCTTTACAACTTTCTCTGAGATTCCTCTTGCAGTTTGGGTTACCTTCTGTCAATATTAGATCTCTTCATTTCACCTCACTCTGTTTTGCCTTCTGTTGCTCCTAGCGGCTCTCCTGTATTCTTGTTCTCACTTGAACACTTTCCCTCTCTATGTCACATTTTTCTGTATTTTACCGAGACCTTCTGTTTCACTAATTGCATTTCAGTTCCAGCTCTATTGACTGCCACCCTCTTGCTCTGACTCACCTCCAGCAGTATTTCGCAACTGTGTCTGTACTGTTCTTTCCACTATTGATGTAATGTTATGCGCATTATGCGGCCATTGTGTTTTCAGTGAGGGGTCTTGTCATTACCTACATATCATTGTTGACTTAGAATTCCGGCTGGTTTTCTGAGTAGAGTTCTATTTTTAACCTTGATTTTTGATTTAAAATTTATTTTTATTTTTTTAACAAGTTATAGATGAAAAAAGAAAAAAGACTTTATTTTTTACTGCGCATCTTACACTACTGTCACAAATTACTGTGTTGCACTATTTTCCACCATTGCACTTATCACTTTCCTTGCGGTAACTCTTGAGGCATTATTGGCTACACACACAATATACTCCTTGATTTTTTTGGTTTATCTATGTGTGTATTCTAGGTGACGTAACTATGCTCTTGCCATAGAGTAGTCCTTATTTTATTTTTATAATTGTACTGTTGATGCCCTACCAAGAATTGATTACCTGCAACACTATTTTTGTCATAGGAGTAGACACTGATCTTATCCATTATAGATTTGTATACAGAACCCTTTGCCCGCCCAGTATATTCTTGTCATGACTTCGCTCCATGCGGTCATTTGGGCACTTACTTTTGGGAATACACTTTGATACGCTGTATTTTGCAGTGAGCATCGGTTTTTTATTTAATTCCCTTTATAGTAATGTTCCTTTTATGGCTAATTTTCGGGTCCCACTTTGATTCCATTTCTGCTTCAGTTAGACAACTATACATTTTTTTCCCATAGCAGTCTGTTTGTATCATTTTTGTGCTCCCTTTATTCCATATCCTTTCATTGCCATACCTCTACTATGTCTATTGGGCATCACAGTAAACCAGTTCGCGCCATTACTTGCCTCTCAGCTTTTATAAACAGCAGTAAAGCATTTTTTTGCACTGTCATTATGTATGTATATTATGTATTACCGTAAGGCACTCTCACTTTTACGTTTCACTACACTTTTGCAACCCACGTCACTTACCTGCCTATTTAAGTTGCTACTTGCACGTAGCGGCGTTATGTGATCAAGGCCGCAGGTCGGTGGCCGAAACGCGTAATGTGGACCATCTTCGGCATGAAATAAACTTTTGATGACATCTGCTGCTGTGGTCTGTGCCCGTGTGTTCCTTGTTGGGTGCCGACACTACGGGACTTTGGTGCTGATATATATATATATATATATATATATATATATATATATATATATATATATATATGGGGCATATTTACAAGCCCCTTGCGCCACTTTTGCGCCGCCGTTGCGTCACGCACGTGACGCAGAGGCAACGCAAACTATGCGCCGCGTTGCGCTATATTTACAACGTGACGCATCTAGGGAGATGCGTCACGTAGTAAACCCCTGCGCCACATGAAACCTGCGTCAGGTTTCATGTGGGCGTACCGTGGGCGTAAGGATTGATGCACCATGTTAGGGATAGGGAAGGTTGGATCAGTGCTGGAGTTGCGTTGCGCTTGCGACACAACTTCAGCACTGCGCCAACCTTCCGCCGGCAGATGCGTCACGCATCTGCTTATCCTTGCGCCACGATGCGCCGCATTGTAAATGCGGCGCATCGGAAGTGGCGCAAGGGTAAACTTGCGTGACGCATTTTCCCTGGCACATCCCTGCTGATATGCAGGGATGCGCCAGGGAACGTAAATATGCCCCATATATATATATATATATATTGCAATTTTAAAGGGAATTTAATTATGGCCCATCATGACTTCTATCACCATGCCCGATTACGTACCGTGGGCTGGTCCAAGCATAATGATTGACAGACGCCCTGCCCATCTCAGTGAAATGAAGTACACGTCAGTTTGGCCTTTCGTTTTCCACGGCCAACCTGACATGCGCACTTCAGCTCGTCTCAACCTATGCTGTTCAAGTGAGCTGAAGGAACATAGACGCAGCCCCCTGGTCTCTATATGAGTGCCGTGTCCGTCTGCTGCATCCAATCCGGGTGCTGCTGTCATGCTGTTAAATAATAAAAACAGCATGAAGGAAGCATCAGGATTGGATTAGTTGGTGGGCGACATTATTACACACCTCTGCGGCTATTGGAAAGTGATTTGCTGAGGTGTCACGTGATATACTCCGAGTGATCTTACAGCTCCATCAAGCAGGTTGACGCACACCATGGACTTTTTATCAGTGTTGTTATCACTGCAGATGTTGCATGTCATGGGCTCTTGGGCTGAGCCTTGGCAGAGCTGCTTGGCTGTTTTTGCATGTGTCAGGTCAGATCTGATCAGGTCAGGTCGGATCCAGAACATAGCCGTTCTGGTGTTCCTGCCGATCAAAGAAAAACAGGAGCTCGTCTCAGGCTCCATTGCCTTGCAGCACACAAGATTATGTTATGTTATGTTATGTTATGTTAAAGCAGCTTGTAAAGCGCACGTACACCAGACAGTTTCATGGTGCTGGGGTCCGAGGGATACCACTGCTTGTGTGGCTTAATCATATGCCTGGCGAAACAGCCAGGTCTTTAAGAGTTTCCTGAATGGGCGTAGGAGGTCGGTAATCTGATGTCCAGAGGGAAGGAATTCCAGAATTGGGAGGCCAGGACCGAAAATCTTAGTCCCCCAAATTTCTTGCGTTTGAAGGATGGGATGACAAGAAGATTCAGATGGGAAGACCTAAGATCCCAAGAGGGGACGTAACGCTGCACCCGAGAGGAAACAAACATGCCATGGAGAGCTTTAAAGATGATGCAGCCCAGCTTAAAAGCGCTGCGTTTGGCTATTGGTAGCCAGTGTAATTTTTTCATTAGCGGGGTAACGTGGTGCCATTTAGGCTGGTGGAAGATTAGTCTGGCCGCCTGGTTTTGCACCAGTTGCAATCGTTTTAATTGATATGCCGGGATGCCAACGAAGAGTGAGTTGGCATAGTCAGTGTGGGAGATGACTAGGGCCAATACCACTTGGGTCAGGGCTTCAGTGGTAAGGAATCTGCTGATCTTCCTGATCCTTCGTAGCTGAAAGAAGCAGGAAGAGACCACTGTCTCAATCTGGACTTTCATAGAAAGATCCCTGTCCATAGTGATGCCCAGACTTTTGGTTGAGCTCGAGGGAAGTGGGGGGTTTCCCAGTTCAGTTAGCCAGAAGTTGGAATTCCAAGGGTTAGATGGCCCACCGATTAGAATCAGCTCTGTTTTATCCGGGTTCAATTTCAGATGGTTGCTGTTCTCCAATCGCTTATAAATCGCAAGGTGGATTGGAAGTTAGAGACAGAAGATGCCGACTGATCGATATCAAGATTGTGAGGTCGCTGGTGGGAAAAGACAGCAGACTGGCAATGGTAGGTGTTCTTCATGGTAGCATGTTGGGTTGCCAGAGAGAGGAAAGGTGTGGTGGGCACAGCCTGGCCCAAGACTCGGCACAACCTCTGTGCCCCCTTCTAGCAAGAAAGACAGCTGCGTCTTGCCAACACCAGAGACAGCAGCCGCCTGCCACCAGCGTGATATCTCATCATTCAGTTGCTGTGCTTTCATGTTGTATCTGTTGTTTTGAAGGCACTACCTTCCTCTATGACAGGGAGTCAAACTCCTCTCATCAGACTTTCATGAGTGTAAACAATTGTTCATTCTACACTTAGTGCATTTTTTGTCACCAGCTTGTTTCTCAAGACCATTTAAAGCACTTTCTTTGTTTACACTTCTTAGAATTGTTGAGGAACAGAGGGAGGGCACTTTGTTTCCTTGCCTCACACATGAGTGTTCCCAGAGCTCCGCTTTACTGAGAGAGTGTGCCATGCTTTGTGCCCCGCCACTAACGCTAGGGGTTAGTTTAGCACAGATTAGTGCTTGTTTCTATCCCAACAGAATGCGAACAGCACAGCGGCACCAGTTGGTATTAGACAAGGCAAACATCATATAGGTTTAGTGCACTGCAGAGGCAGAGATTCAAGTGCACCTTTGTGTTATCTGTGCACACTGAAGCTGGAGCCCAGTGCTCACAAAATCACCCAGCTCTCTCTCTCTCACATGCACATACATACTATTTCCTTCTTTTGCTTCCTTTTATTCCCCTTTCTCATATTGTTTTCTTATTTTTATTTCTTTCTTTCTCCCACTTTATGATTTTCATTCATCCCCTCTCTTCCTCTCCTTTCTTGTACAAATTTCTTTCCTTCTATGTCTGTGCCGTTTTTCTCCATTCCTCATCGCCTCCTTTCTGTTATCTCTATATTTCACTCTCCCCCTTTTCCCAACCATTCTTCCTCTCTTTCAGTTTTTTCATTCTCTCTCTTCCCATGCTTTCAAATTTCTCTTTCTGTTTTCATCAATTCACCCAAGTGCCAGGAGTACTGGAAATGTCAGTAGTCAGTCTAGGCCTCCGATGTCATCACTGGTTTCTCATCTTCACGCCCCTCCTGCTGCTGTCATGATCCCTGTGACCAGGATTAATAAAGCTGGTGTCCAGTATAGAGAAGCACATGCCAGGAATAGAAGTGTCTACCCCGATTGACGACCAAACCTCTTACACACGTGCTAGCACAATTGAAGAAGACCGTGCAAGGGTTGCTTTCAGTGCGGGTGACACAGATCAGGGGTGTGGGGGGAGGGGGGTAGGAAAAAAGACATAAACTTACCTCCTTGCCACGGCTGCCGTGTCTCTTCTCGTTGTCCCTCCTGTCGTCGCTCTGCTCCGGCCAGAAGCAGGAAGCACCGAGGCTCCCATGAGCCAATCACAATGCTGCAGTGCAGCGTTGTGATTGGTCTGAGCGCTGTGGTTCAGTGCTTAGCCAGGGACTGTGAGCCTGGGCATGTTCTCCACCCAGGCTGTGATGTAGCCTGCGAGGAGAACATGTAAAGTGCGCATGACGGTTTGGCCGGCCTGAGACTTCCGGCCAAACTGTCATGGGCACTGATAACAGTGCATACCACTCCCCGTGGGTGCCTGCTATCCCGTAGCCATGCCCTCAAGCATTTGGGACACAAAATAAAACGCAAATAAACCACGATTTATTATTGTTTTAATTTCATTACTTTAGCTGCTGGAAGGGGGGGTGCTCCTCCGCCATAACAGAGGAACCGCCGCTGGTTGCTTTCCACACTGAAAGCAAGTCTGCGTGCAGCTCCTCTCTTGAAAACAACCAACTGAGCCCTGGAAACATTCGGCTTAACTGATGCGAATAAATGCACATGAGCTGCACTGTTACTGGAGCATAACGCACACCTCCAGCCATGTCATCCCAGAACACCCGTGCGCCCGCCCCTTGTTGTGCAAATATTAATGACCAATTCAATTGCTGAACATACAGTTTTACAGCAGAGCACATTTGGATGTGTTTTTAAAACCAGGTAGACACAGTCTGGTTTCCATAAATAAATTTTTTTTTTCATATTCTGTGTAATCGTCACTGTGGTATTCTCAGGCTCAGGACCCTGCTGCATTTCACTCTTTCACGACCCAGTGCCGCAGACTTTAGGACACAGCGCCATGGTGGGTGGCTGCAGTGTGAAACATCCAGGGGTTAAAGGGATCTGCAGCAGAGTTACTTATGTTCCCAGCCCATAATACAAATGTCAAGATAATGCTGGTGATTAATGTGTCAGCTGGAGAGATCTGCTTAGTGGCAGTTTTGGCTTATCCTAAATTGGTGTACAGGGTTAATGTGCCTTCTGCAAAGCACAACACATAACATGCAATTCACAGCTTTGATAGCTCAGTGGGTTACTGCTTTTGTCACAGAGATCCTTTTGTTGCTTGCAGATCATAAGTTGCAATCCTAATGTGGCACAGTGAGCTATGAGCCAGCAGCAAACTGCTGCATGCAAACTGCAAGGCATAGCTTTAGAACCTTTTAGCTTTCTACCGCTACTTTAATTAGTCTAAGGTAAAAAAAAAGGGCTGCTTTGGATCATAATAAATTCTTATTAGTAATTTAGCAACTGCACATATTGACGCTCTCAGTTCATGATTGCTCATTATGAAATCTGAAACAATTTGCATGTGTTAATACCAATCCAAACACAATTCAAAAAACCATTAAATAACATTTACACACAGGGAGGATTTAAAGGGCAGGTAGAATACATGCATGTAAGGAAATACACACATGCAAAAGAAAAAAAATAAATGTAAGGTACCCTTTCAGAATCACATACATGGAACAGTCAATAAATAATTAATATCAATAAATAAAGAAATCTGTGAGCTACACAGCATTGTTATCTCAAAGTCTGTTATGAAGTTCTGTGGTTATACCGAATAAGCAGCTACCTATGTCTTTATCATATGAAATCTTTTTTATTGATGTAATGACTGCACTTTCCCAATTGCTTTATTAAACTTCCTCTTTTCTCAAATTTTCTTGAAAATGCACCATTTCCCCACTCTTTTTTCAAAATTTTCACTGGGGGAGAACCCCCCTGAACCCCCATTATGATGGTCCGGCTCGCTCACTACACTTGTTCGCCACAGGGCGCTCATCCCGAACTTTTATGCCCCACCACTTTCAAATGTCACCAGCCACCACTGGTCCCCTAGCAGCAACAAGATAATTGTTAATCTTAGCAAGTGAAAAATTAGAGTGAATTATTGACTAAAAGAATTCTTTCGTATCAAAAACATGACAGGGTTTCTTTACCGCACTTGAGCCAATGGAATACAGGGTGACTAGGAAGTAGGAACTAGCAAAATGACAGAAAGCACTTCTACATCCAAAACTGAACTATGATGACTGCTCAGAGTAGTGGCACTACCATAGGAGAAGGGATAATGATACAACGCAATTTAGTGATACATGTAGAATAAAAAAACATTAAAATTGGAAACTGATCATAGAGGTACTGGCACGATTAACAAATGTTTTGCTGAAAACTGTCATATACTCTTGGCCTACTCCTAAATTCTAGGGGTAGGCCTGTAGTACTCCTGGCTTTTTATCAGTTTGATCTGGAATTCAAGAGAATGCTAATGGTACCACAAGAGTAGTTCGCCGTTTGTCCCAAAGCCAATAGGAACAAGTGGGAAGTTTATGAATAATTACTTTGTTTACTTAACTATTTTCTGAACCACAAACCTGTCACCTAAGGTGATTGTGTTTTGCTGAAATTATAGCATAAAACCAGGAGGACAGCCCTTGTTAAACACAGGTGTGATTATAAGTCCACTCTGTGAATTTGGAGTCAGGCCTCAACACAGAATCATTCTGTGCTATCTTGAGACTAGGTAATTGGGACCAGTTCATCCATTCTGTGGGGAAGGTATGGTCCCAGTTGTGTACAAACAAACATTACATGTTTTGTTTTCTGCTCCCACTTGAATGCCAAGAAAAAAGACAGAGCTCATCTGTACTGGTCAGGGGGGCTTAAGTGGTGTGAGCCCGGGACTCCGAGTGTTTTGCCTCCATGTGTCTTCTAAACGAATGTAGGCCTATCTCACTGTATAATCAGAGATACCATGCCACTATAGAGAGATGAACCATTTTGCTGGTCTATACCTGAAAAGGTTTTGTGCATTATGCATATGCCTATGAATATGAATATTTGTTCCACCAGAAGCCTGGAGAACGCTTTGAAGAAAGGAAATGTGTGTTTCATTTTGGTAAAGTTATGGCAGATTCTCTATGCTTGGTTTTGGGTCCTCAGGAGTTTGTATCCTCCATTAATGTGCTGGCATGAAACCTTTTCCGGGCATGTCAAATTGTTCTCTTTCAGATGAGTTCCGGGGCTGGCTCAGTGCATTAAAAAGATATGCCAGTTGTAGATGACTACCAGCATTACATTTGATCCCAAGCAGCCAAGGGATAGTAAAAAAAAAAAGCCTGTATAGCAATTCTAGTTGCTGCCCCACCCGACAGTAATACATATAGATTGTGTTTATCTTCACACTCATAAGGCAATAGATGTACATAATGTCCAATAAAATGACTTAAGCATTTCCATAATCATTAGCCGTTCATCTCAAAGATAGACCAGTGCAATATTGAAATAGCTAAGGTTCCAGAACTGCAAGTTCTTCTCTTAGAAAATTTGGAAGAGCCAACCATGGAGATGCCATGACCACCCTATGCAGAAGATGGATCACATCTATAAATAGGCCTCTGGTGCTCAGTAACACTTTGTGGTTTCAAAAATAAACTAATGGTGAATGACACTAACACACCAGAAAGTACTCTGATGTCAAGAGGTGTTTCTCAAGCATTGATACTGCACTCACACTTCACAACTTGAATCTTGAGCCTCTCAGTTTTTATGGTCGAGCCTGCTGGAGCCATGTGCTAGCGCATGCGCTCTCACTTGCGAGACACTGCTGTTTACAAAAAGGGCTTAGTGCCTGACCATTACTTACCGATGGTCGGTATCATTATCACTCTTCTTAACTGCCATCTAATTTGACAGCACGTCCCAGGTGTCAGTTTCTGCATCACTTCAGTTCTTTTTGTGGAGCATTTACTAGGTACAAATTGATTTCTCTTAATTAGTTTCCATCCACTTCTCGTGCTGTGATTGAGGTACTATTTATTCTATTTTTTTTAACGATTTTTTCATAGTGCAAACTCAACTTGACCCGAAGGTGCCGTAGCTCTTTACTTGAGCACAGGTTTCATTACACAATGTTACATTCATTTTTTCAGCATGTGCTTTTGGGTGCAGAATTCCCAGAGCTTTGCACTTGACAGCAATTGTGTAAGGACAACTCCTTGTGTGTGTGATTGTTTTGTCCTTCTCTCCATACCACTTCACTCTATTCCACACTAATCCACTCCACTCCAATCTACTCTATCCACTCCACTCTAATCCACTCATTTCTAATCCACCCATTTTAATCCACTCTATTTCTCTCAAATGCATGCCAATCCACTCCAACCTAATCCACTTCACTTGAATCCACTCTACTCTAATCCACTCGAATCCAACCCACTGTAATCCACACCTCTCTAATCCACTCTAATCCAACCCACACTAATCCACTCAACTCTAATCTGGTCCACTCAACTCAACTCCACTCCACGCCTCTCTAATCCACTCTAATCCGACCCACACTAATCCACTCAACTCTAATCTGGTCCACTCAACTCAACTCCACTCCACTTCATTCTATTCCACTTCAATCCACACAACTCCAGTCCACTCCACTCAACTTCAATCCACTCTAATCCACTCCAGTCCAATTTTCCTTAAGTTACTTCATGGTTTGTCTCTTCATTACTTGAAGAATCCACTCCACTCTAACCCACTCCACTCCACTCTTCTCTAATCCAAATCTACTCTTCTCCACTCTAGTCTACTCCACTCTACTCTAATACCCTTCAATTCAATCCACTCCACTCTACTCCGCTCCACTTTAATTCACTCCACTCTACTCCACTCCACTTTAATCCAGTCTGTTAATATTGAAAAAGTTGATGTCAATATGAATAACGATACATTCATGTATAAGAATGAAATTGTATCTTTATTGATTAATTCACCTGTTGTGAACTCCACGTCAACACAAACTCACAAATATGTAGTTAGGCAGGCCCTGAGACCCATGCCCAAGGTCACTGATTGACAGATCACAGTGAGGTGGCATGTCGCCAGCAGACAAACGTGCGAACAGGAAATCCCAAATTGATCCCACAGTTAGGCTCAGCGACACCTCAGTGGTCCAGGGAGTTTGGCTCCAATAAAGCACACATGGCCGGAGGGGTGAGCATGTTTCCAAAACACAATAAAGTCAGATGCCACATGAAGTTAGGAACACTTAGCCAATCAAGACACATCACACACAGTACACGCAGTGATCACACGCTCCCCATGCCGGACATCTGCACACATTACCCACTGGCCTCATTGTGTCCACGCAAGGCTGGGGCCCACCAGGATTCCTCACCAATACCTTAATTTATGGCTCTAAAGAAAGAGGTACACATTCCTTACTAAAAAAAGGATCGCTGGAAACATTTTATTTCATTCAATGAACTGTATAAAAGTGATTGTTAGACTAATTGTAAACTGAGACAATCCTCAGACCCTATGCCTGTGACTGTGCTCCCGGCCGCATTGTTTAAATAAATGAATTGTTCCTGTTTTGTCAAACACCTCTTGTCTCTTGTTTTTTCAAGGTATTTCATGTTCAAACAACAACTCCAATATGCTCCAATCAACACCACCCTAATCCAATTGACTCCACTCCAATACACTCTAATCCACTCCACTACAATCTAATCGACTCCACTCTAATCCACTCCAATCCACTTCACTCCAATACACTCCATTACACACCACTCCACACCAATCTACCCCACTCTATGACACCACAATATATGACACTCCATTCTAAGCAACTCCACAACACTCTAGCCCACTCTATTTTACCCCATTCTATGACACTCCACTATGGCACTCCACTCTATGACACTCCAATCCATGACATGTCACTTTACACCACTCCTCTCTATGCCACTCTATGACACTCTACACCACTCCAGTCAATGACAATCTACTCCACTCCACTCTACAACACTCTATGCCACTCCATTCTACAACAATCTAACACTCCACACCACTAACTTTTAGTCATGCTGAACAGCAGCCACACTGGTGTACTAGATGGCTAAAACATATTGTGAAAGCCAATAGCAATTGCATAGGCGGGACCAATTGGCTTTGCCATTGGTTGATTATGTGAGGGAGAGGTTGCCTCCATGCAGAAATATGCAAATGACAAACAGCTTTATTTGAAAACTTCCTCAAAGACACACTAATCTTCCTATTGTGCTTAACAAAGCTACAAATATTGATGAGTAACATCTTCTTGATGTTAAATCCGCAAAATGCAGAGCTCCTACTCAATACACCCAGACACAGAAATAAATTACAGACAAGGTAATGGATTAAAATGTTATCCCTTTAATTTCCTTTTCAAAAAATCACTAGAAGCGGCGGTTTCTTTTTTGGGGCGTGGGGGCATTGCTCCTCTGTTTGATTTGCCATAAATCATGTTTATTATTGTGCATTAATTTCGTTGTTTTTTTTAGCCGCAGCGCGGTATGACCACTACAAAGTAGTCACAGGAGAGTGAGGGAGGCTCCACTCTGAGCCTGCTTGATAATTGGGAGGTGCCGGGCCTCCTTGGGGTAAAGTGTGCATGTCGGGTTAGACAGATGCCTTGCTCCGACCAGCCCGACATACGCACTTGAACCCTCGCTTATCTCTGCAATATAGGAACCAGGGGGATTGCTGCCACAGCCGCAAGGCTCCAAATTAGTGCTGGAAGCTCCTGACCAAGCCAATCCTGAGCTGCACTCTTGCTGTTTCGTAACTGAAACAGCAAGGGAGCAGCGTGTAGATTGGCTCAGGAGTCGCGGGGTGGGACAGGACCCGAGGGAAGTCAGGTGAGGTCATAACTGTCTCTTCCATGTTCGCGGCATGCACGCACGAGTGGAATCCTAACCTAGGGAAAACAAAGCCATTGTGTGTTCGGTGGTGATAGTGAGACTTGGACCGGACGGTGAGTGTGCTTTTAGTTAGCATTGCCTAAGCCTTATTGTACCCCAGTACGCTACATTCAACCTCCAGAATTGAAGTCAAACTCGAGGACATCAGGCGCTTACATGAGCACCAGAATAAACTACATAAGGTCAGAGTCATTATTTTTTTAGGCACGGGTCTCACATTAAGCATCGAACCAAGTACTAGAACAGCACACCAGTGAGCATTAACTGGGTCTTTTGCAAGATCTGTGCATGGGTCATAGTATCAGCGAAGCAAGGGTCGTACCTGCTGTATGGGATTGAAGTGCATTGGCAGTACTGATGGTGGGTCGGGTGCTGGAATATGAATGATGATGTGGCCATTGGTTAAGATGCAATGGCAGAGCTGCACGAGGGTCCTCATACTCGAGTGCCAGGAAGTCCTAGAGTCTAGCTTTGAGGTACTTTGACAGAATTGAGGGATGCCCGAGTACTAAGATGACATAATGCACTAAGGATTGGAATTGGGTCCCCTGGTAGAGCTCTGTGTGGGTCAAATTATTGGAATAGCTTGGGGTGCTTCTGGATAGGATTGGCCGAACCACATATGGGTTCCAGTGTAGCTGCAATATTGATGGTGATTTAGATCCAGATTGAGGTGAATTGAGAAATACGTATGTTTCCCCTGGCTCGAATGATAGGGCCTGCTGGAGTTCAACAATGATGTGCATTGGCAGGGTTGTGTGGGGCCGAGGGGTGTCCCAGTACTAGAATAGCAAAGTACACAAAACATCAGAATAGGGTACATTGGCAGAGCTGTGGGTCCCTGTACTGCGATATCAGGGGCGTTGTGGTGCGTTGATAGAGCTACAGGTGGGTGCTAGTGGTGCGATATAAAGGGTGATGTATATAACTATCGATTGAAGTGCATTGGCAGAGTTGTTTTATGTCCCTGTGCTCAAACTTCAGTAAGTGCTGGAGTTCACAACTGATGTACATTAGTAGCGTTTTGTTGGGCTCCCAGTAATAGAAGGGCTTGGTGTACTCTGGGTCAGAATTGGGTATTGGCACATCTATGCATGGGTTCCAGTCCTGCAGTGGGAGGAGGTGCTGCTTGATTCAATCGATTGAGGTGCATTGGCCGAGTTGTATATGGGACCCAATGCTTAAACCACAGGGTGTGCTTAATATGAATCTGAAGGCACATTGGCAGATTTATGTGGGGTCCGCAGAACTAGGAAGCCATTAGGTACTGAATGTCGTAATTGATGTGCAGTGGCGAAGCTGAATGAGGGTCCCTGTACTGGAGTTTGCCGGGGCTGTTGCTGGAGGAGTGTGGAAGCGCAGGCCGGATAAACAGACGCGGAGGCTGTATGTATCTCTTAATTTTGACGGTGTCTTTTTATTATCTTAGTGATAGGGAAAGTTCAGACAAAAGGAAAGGTTGTTGCGGGCTTCTGTTTTCCTCAAGGGGCCTCCTTCGGATTGTTCTGATGTGGTGTTCTCGGTCTCTTCCTTCTCTTCCCGTCTTCAGTGGTCTCCCACGGAGGCTCAAGTTGAGAGAGGAAAAAGAGGGAGCAATCAGTAAGTGTACGTGGTGAGGTTCAGGAAGACGCGCACCCTTCACCACACCCGGTAGGTGCTGATAATCCACAAAGAAAGGAATTGTGCAGGAAAAAAGGGGGGGGGGGTCCAAGACACATAAAGAGAAAAAATAAAACCCAATATAATAGGACCTGGAATGCTTCTTCACAGGTTGCCTAGTGTGGGGTGTAGAAATCCAGCTTTACTTAATCAGCCGGTCTCCTTTGGGTTTACAGAAGGGTAGTGGGCAAGTATATCCCTGAGTTCAGGATCACTAGATTGTGTCCTGTAGTCAGAAAGGTGCTCAGCGTGAGGCAGTATCTTGTGCACGCGTTATACCCAAGTGCCCGTTTTTCCTCCCTTCTCCCTCAGTCCCACCTCCCTGTTCGCCCCTCCCGTCGTCACTCACCGGCTCCGCCGCAACTCTCCTGAGTTGCGGCCGCTCTCCAGCGTCCTCCTGTGGATGCCACCACTCCTCACTCCACCGCTCGTCGTCCTCTTCGGATTTGGCGTCTTCGTCTCTGGTGCTGTTTCCCGATTCTTCTTCTCGCTCCGCTTCTCCCGCGTCTCCTCTGTCCATCCAACTCGCTCTCTCGTTCTTTTTGAGGCAGTCCCTTTTCACTTGCCATTCATCTGTTCTTCCGGGTTCAGCCCCGCCTTCTTCCGCTACGTCAGCCCGGTGCCCTTCTCCCTGTGAGGATACACGATACGGGGGTGGGGTTATCCTCCCGTTTTGCCGGACGTCTTGGTTTTGTTTCCGGATTCCCCGGTACATGGAGGAGATGGTTGGACCGGTGTCGGTCCGGGTACATACATCCTGCTTACATGGTGAGTCCCTCTGACATCCCTTTTCCCTTGCTGCCTTACTAGTACGGTTTGGACCCTGGGGATATCTGCACAGAAAGTCTACGTTGACCTGGTCTACCCCTCTTCGGTGTTGTGTTTGAAACCTGTAGGGTTGAAGGGACAGGAACCACCTCAATACTCTCTCGTTATTGCCTTTGTTTCGTGCTAACCACTCTAGAGGGGCGTGATCTGTGTATAACATAAATTCTCATCCCTCCAAATAGTACCGCAGGGTGTCAATGGCCCATTTGATAGCAAGGGCTTCCTTCTATATCACGGCATAGTTCTTCTCTCTGGGAAACAATTTGCGACTTATGAACAGGATGGGTCTTTCTTCTCCCAGGGATGTATGTTGTGACAGCACTGCCCCGAGACCCCTATCTGATGCGTCTGTCTCCAGAATGAAGGGGCGAATATAATCCGGGCTTGCTAAGACAGTTCTGGAAGTAAGGGAGGTTTTTGGGGTTTCAAATGCTTGGAGTAATTCTGGGGTCGGTTGCCGTAGTATGGCTTCTGTTTTTGCAGCCTTCTGCAACAGGTCTGTTAGAGGGGCAGCGGTTTGGGAAAAGTTAGGGATAAACCTCTGGTAGTAACCCATGAGTCCCAAAAAGGCTCGTAGGTCACGTTTGGTTTTGGGAAATGGGACCTGGGAAATGGCTTTGAGCTTATTGTCTTGTGGCCGGATGACACCCTCTCCTAATATGTACCCCAGGTATCTGACCGATTGAGCCACCAGGTGACTTTTGGTGGGGTTGATTTTTAAACCATGATACCCCAAGGCCTGTATCACCGCACCCAGGTGTCCCAGATGGTGTTCCCATGTGTCACTATAGATGATGATGTCATCTATGTAAGCCGCCGAGTAGTTTCCATGTGGCCGTAAAATCAGGTTCATGGCCCTTTGAAAGGTGGCGGGGGCCCCATGCAACCCAAAAGGCAACACCCTAAACTGGAACAGCCCATCAGGGGTAGAAAAGGCCGTCTTTTCTTTGTCCTGTTCTCTTAATGGTATTTGCCAATACCCTTTGCACAAGTCGAGTGTGCTGATGTACTTGGCTTTGCCCATCCGCTCGACCATCTCGTCTACTCTGGGTAGTGGGTACGAATCAAACTCAGATATCTTGTTGACTTCCCTGAAGTCAATGCAAAACCTCACCGAACCGTCCGGCTTTGGCACCAGGACGATAGGTGAACTCCATTTGCTTACTGACGGTTCAATAACACCCAGGCGCAACATTTGTTGGACCTCCTTTTTGATAGTGTTTCTACATGCCTCAGGTATCCTGTAAGGTCTGAGACGGACTTTCTTTTCCGGAAGGGTTCTTATGGAGTGTTCCAACAAGGTCGTCCTTCCTGGAGTGAGGGAAAAGATATCTTGTAAAGGGTTAAGGGTGTTGACCAGGCTTTGTCTCAAGTCAGAAGACAACTCCTTATCTATACACTGGTCATATAAGGGTGTTGGGTTCAAAGCCACTCCAACTACCGCAGGGACAGCCCCCTCCCAATTTTTAAGTAGATTGATATGGTATATTTGTGACACTCCCTTGTTAGCATCGATCTCTATACGGTAGGTTACCGGGGTCACTTTTTCAAGTATGGTGTAGGGCCCTTGCCATTGGCCTAACAGCTTGTGATCTGAGGACGGTATCATGAGTAACACTGAGTCTCCCACACTGAGTGTCCTCTCTTTGGCTTTTCTGTTGTATTGGGTTTTCTGGTCCATCTGAGCCTCTTCCATGTTGTTCCGGACAATGGCCCGTATTTGTCCTAGATGGATTTTAAGATTGGACACATAGTCCACCAAGGGTCTGGTTACATTCTCCTCACTCTCCCAGGTTTCGTGGGCCATGTCTAACAGAGAGCGTGGCTGGCGGCCATACAGTAACTCAAACGGAGAATAGCCCGTACTTCTTTGTACTTTGCCCCGGATGCCAAAAAATGCAAGGGGCAGCATATCCTCCCACTTCCTGGTTTCCAGATTAAGGAGTTTCTTTAGGGTGCTCTTAAGGGTAGCATTATACCGCTCCACTAGACCGTTCGTTTGTGGATGGAACGCTGCCGTGCGCATCAGCTTAATGCCAAGTTGGGTACATACTTGTTTCATCAGTTTTGAGACGAAGGGGGTGCCTTGGACAGTTAGTATCTCCTTCGGGAACCCCACCCGGGAGAAGGGATTTACCATGGCTTTGGCAATACAAGAAGCATTGGGGTGGCGTAATGCCACTGCCTCCGGGAATCGGGTGGCATAGTCGACTAGGACCAACACATATCTGCACCCGCTTCGGGAGGGCAATAAGGGTCCTATGATGTCCATTCCTACTCTAACAAAGGGTTCATCTATGATAGGGAGGGGATGGAGAGGCACCCGGAGAGGCCTATACCTACTGTTCTTCTGGCAAATGGAACATTCACGGCAGTAGGATTTTACCTGCTGATATATGCCTGGCCAATAAAATTTCTCAAGTATGGCTTTTTCGTTTTTTTCATTACTGAAATGACCACCCAAGAGGTGACTATGTGCTAAGTAAAGGACTTTGTCACGGAATGGTCCTGGCACTAATAACTGGGGGGATTGGGTGGGGCCTCCCTTTCTATACAACAGCCCATTCTTTGTAAAAAAAATAGGGACATACTTGGAGGGGGTCCTCCTGCTCTATCGCTTTGTCCCATGCTCCCTGTAGAAGGGGATCCTCCCTTTGGGCGGCATGGAAGTTCCTGTCTGTTTCCCATGGGTTTTCTCCTGGTAGAACAGGAAAGGCGGGGACTGGCTTTTTCTTTTCTTCTCTTCTTTGTCTTCGACTTTTCCTAGCTTTCGACGGAGGCCATTCTGGGTTGTCGTCCTGAGAGAAGGGCGCTGTTTTCCACCATTTTTCTCCCTCATCCTGTGTTTCTTTGAGCAACCGGGATAGGTCCGGATAGTCGTTTCCAATGATCACTTGTTCTGGTAGATTGGGGATGAGTCCGACTCGCAGAGAGGCGTCTGGGTCGTCACGATGTTGGATGTGTAATTTGGTGGTAGGGTATTGCTTCTTATCCCCATGTACACACTGTATCATCACCAACCCGTCGATGTGGCTGATCCCCTGTTGTAGGTCTTGGGGCCGCAGCACGCTCTGAAGGCACCCTGTGTCTACCAAAGCAGAGACCGGTTGTCCATTGACTGCAAGCCTACAGTGATAAGGGGTTGTTCTCTTTTGGGGGGTTTACAGTAGTAATTTCATACTAGTCCAACCTCCATTGTTTCTTCCTTTTGGGGACAGAACCTAGTTATATGTCCTATACCACCGCAGTTAAAGCATTGAGGTCCCGCTACAGGTGGCCGAAAGATGGGCGGACCGGGTATCACAGTGATTGGCTCGGGTTTCCGCACTGAAGGGGGTCGAGGAGGACGATGACCCCCACTGCCTCCGGATCTCCAGGGTGGATCCTCACGTCCCCTTTGTGTTTCCTGGGCCCTGCTGTAGGCACTGGCAATCTCGACCGCTGTTTCTAGGGTGAGACGGGCATGCTGCCGGACCCACTTTTGGATAGGAGGATGCAGAGAGGAAAGGTATTGTTCCAAATAGATTTTGGCCATTATCTCTTCCTTGGTGGCAGCAGCAGATTTCAGCCAGCGGTCGGTCACGTCTTTCACCCTAAAGTATAATGCTCTGGGGGTCTCTTGGGCTCCTTCCTTTATCTGTCGGAGCCGTATTCGATAGGTCTCATCGTCGACACCTAGTCGCTCCAAAATGCATTGCTTGATGTCTGCGTAGGGGGTTAGTCCTTGTACGTTTGCCGCTTGATAAGCTGCCTGTAGGTCACCCGACAACAAGGGACCTAAGTATTGTCCCCATTTGTCTGCGGGCCATGCGGCTGCCATGGCCATCCGTTCGAAATTATTAAAGAAATAGTCCGGATCCTCTCCACTTACATATCTCTGCATCACCACTGAGGGTAGAGATGAAGGTATGCATTGCTGTCCTAAGACCTCAGTAAGTTTTCCCATGGTTGTCTCTTGGGTCTGGTTCTGACCGGTTATGGCTTGTTGTAGTTTACCCCTGTCCTCTTCGACCACGGTCAGGAAACGCTCCATGACTTCACCTAGGTTTTCTTGGCTTTCCGCCATTTTGGTGATCATGGCCTCCATGTCTCTGGATGATCCCGCTTCTGACACCAACTGTGGAAGCGCAGGCCGGATAAACAGACGCAGAGGCTGTATGTATCTCTTAATTTTGACAGTGTCTTTTTATTATCTTAGTGATAGGGAAAGTTCAGACAAAAGGAAAGGTTGTTGCGGACTTCTGTTTTCCTCAAGGGGCCTCCTTCGGATTGTTCTGATGTGGTGTTCTCGGTCTCTTCCTTCTCTTCTCGTCTTCAGTGGTCTCCCACGGAGGCTCAATTTGAGAGAGGAAAAAGAGGGCGCAATCAGTAAGTGTACGTGGTGAGGTTCAGGAAGACGCGCACCCTTCACCACACCCGGTAGGTGCTGATAATCCACAAAGAAAGGAATCGTGCAAGAAAAAAGGGGGGGGTTGCCAAGACACATAAAGAGAAAAAATGAAACCCAATATAATAGGACCTGAAATGCTTCTTCACAGGTTGCCTAGTGTGGGTGTAGAAATCCAGCTTTACTTAATCAGCCGGTCTCCTTTGGGTTTACAGAAGGGTAGTGGGCAAGTATATCCCTGAGTTCGGGATCACTAGATTGTGTCCTGTAGTCAGAAAGGTGCGCAGCGTGAGGCAGTATCTTGTGCACGCGTTATACCCAAGTGCCCGTTTTCCCTCCCTTCTCCCTCAGTCCCACCTCCCTGTGCGCCCCTCCCGTCGTCACTCACCGGCTCCGCCGCAACTCTCCTGAGTTGCGGCCGCTCTCCAGCGTCCTCCTGTGGATGCCACCACTCCTCACTCCACTGCTCCTCGTCCTCTTCGGATTCGGCATCTTCGTCTCTGGTGCTGTTTCCCGATTCTTCTTCTCGCTCCGCTTCTCCCGCGTCTCCTTTGTCCATCCAACTCGCTCTCTCGTTCTTTTTGAGGCAGTCCCTTTTCACTTGCCATTCATCTGTTCTTCTGGGGTCAGCCCGCCTTCTTCCGCTACATCAGCCCGGTGCCCTTCTCCCTGTGAGGATACACGATACGGGGGTGGGGTTATCCTCCTGTATTGCCGGACGTCTTGGTTTTGGTTCCGGATTCCCCGGTACATGGAGGAGATGGTTGGACCGGTGTCGGTCCGGGTACATACATCCTGCTTACATGGTGAGTCCCTCTGACAAGGAGTGAGGAGTGTATGCAGAGCTGCGCGTGGGGTGAAGTGCTGGGCTATCATAGGAGATTGCCAATCATGGGTGACTGTGTAAATATGACAGTTTTTCTGATAGCAAAGATGAATAAATTGTGGATCTTTTTTATTTCACCATGTCTACTTTGATGGTGGCAGCATGTGGTTACTAATAGAAATGATTGAAAAAATATGTCCTTTTCTCTTGGAGACTCAAGAGCTAATATAGCAAAAAACATTATTGACTACAGTGATGTTCTTATTGCTTAGCCCGCAGAGGAAATATACTCAAATGAAGGTGTTGAAGAATTGGGCTACATGAACTGTGGCCAGTATCTCTAGACAAGACGTGATGTCACCAGTTTTTGGAGGCTGAACTGGCTGCCAGTACAATTGTATATCACTACTTTTTCATAAATTACTTCATGGTTTGGCTCCTTATTACCTGAAGAACTGTAAATCCTGATGCTCATTCTGTAAGGACATGGCAGCAGTATGGCACAAGTCATCACTGATTAGGAGCTGCTCTTCTTCCCATTGCTGCTTTCCCTTCCTCTCTTATTTTGGGTTCTATCATTAGTACCATTGGTGTAAAGATTTTGGAGGGATGGCTTCCTACTGTTCATACTGTCTGGATCTGAGGGTCTTGGGTCAACTGCGGGCCTCTGGGCTTTTTCTATTTTTGCTGTTCTATTGACTCTTACCCACTGGCATGATGTGATATACTTGAATGTCTAGTGGGGGTTGTAATGCCCTGTGCTAGCTGTTGTCTCCTTACATGGCTTTCTCTTCAAACCAGACTGGTATTTCTATCTCCCATCGGCATTGGAGTCCATCTCCAGTGTAGGAGGCTCTCTCATATGCCCAAATGCTAGTCTACTCAATCATGTGCTGCCAGTTTGTCTCCCCTCTTCCTGTGGGAGTTGTATTTGAATTTGAATCATTTACAATGTTAATTATTTTGTCTATTATTATTATATGTTTACTGTTGTAAACATTGCATTGTTTAATACTTTCTTTTACTCCTGGTTTCACTAAGGATCTGATTAGTTTCTCCTCCTTTTGTCTGTCCTTTTTAAATTTTACTCTTGATATTGTACCATCTCATCAATTGATTGCACAGGTAGGTGTTTGACAAAAGTGCTATAGAAGTTCAAAAAATACACAAAAGTGTAGCAAATTCCTGCTTGACTGCCCAAGAAAAAAAAGAGTTTAGCTAGGTGGGATTTTTATCAAACTATGGAACGCCGTATTTCTTCCTTTTAAATGAGTTCACAGTATCTCGTGTTTTAGGAAGCCCATCAAACCCCCTTTTTATGATGTGTTCTATATTGTGATGTTCATGAGAACCCTCAGGTGCCCATTCATGGTTCAGTAAGCATGTTTCAAGGGACCAGATATTTAGAGGATCTATTGAAAGGCTAGGCTGCTTCTTGTTCAATTATACATTCAAGTAATCACAACAGAAAGCTATTTGCTTTTGTCGGATCTGACGTCCTTGGCGTGGTTTTCCCCACACTTTTTGCCTTCAATCTTCCTGTTTGGTTGACTTCATTTTTGCTGGCTGTAGGATTCTGTGCACTTTAACACTGCTAACCCATTCTCACGAGCTTGGAACTCTCTCCTTTAAACATGGTAAAATCAGCTTACACCCAATTGGCATATTTAATTTACTTGTAAGTGCTTAGTAAAGTGGTAATGCATGCACACAGAGCCTGTATATTAAATGTTACCAATTGGGCCTGCAGCACTTATTTTGCCTTCACTTAAGTAGCCCTTTAAACGTGTCTCAAGCCTGACATTGCTGCCTGTGTGTGCAGTTCTAAACTGCCATTTCGACCTAGCAAGATAAACCTCTTGCCAGGCCCAAACCTCCCATTGTAAAACATATAACTCACCCCTAAGGTAGGCCCTACACAACCCAGAGGGCAGGGTGTGCTGTATTTAAAAGGTTAGAAATTACTTTTATGTTTCACATGTCCTGGGAGTGAAAAACTCTTAAATTTGTGTTTCACTACTGTGAGGCCTACCTCTCTCATAGGATAACATTGGGCTCCCTTATTACATTTAATATGTGATAACTTTCACTTGGAAGCAGACAGGAATGTTGAGTTTAGATTCTAAAGACCTGTAATCAGATTGTAGGTCACAATTCTGAAAATGCCACTTTTAGAAAGTTCCAATTCACGTGGAACTCACATCGTGATCGTGAGACAGATGCTGCAGCAGTTTTAACAAGAAATTAATTTTCCTTATCCTTCCAAAGAGGCTAATCGATTTAATACCTCTGCCATTCAAGATATCTCATTTGGAAATCCCAGTTATCTTTCGACTCTTTGATCAAGGGGTCAATAAATTGCACAAGATCTATGTTTGTCCTGAAGATGGTCTCATTCACTTGATGCAACGGAGACCGAAACGTCGACGCCTAATCCATTCTTCTTTCTAATGATTGTTAATTTATTTATCTATCTTTGAGTGCTGAATCCTATGTATAGGACAGACTCACAGTATTTTTCAATGAAGATGGAGAACCATACATTGATAACTAGGATATCTTCATATATTTGATCTATATGTTCTCTGTTGTCAGTGTTTGTTGAGTTTTTTCGTTATTATTTCTGTACCTTTATTTTTCCTATTTAAGATATTTGAAATATATTTTTCTACTTTGGTTCACCCGGTTGCTGTAATTAATTTACTCATTTGTTTTGTTTAATTTAGTTTCAGATATTCCATTGAGTGTGATTAGATGTCACTCTATATATACATAAAGAACTACTCAAAATCATTTAGTTTGTGAATAAATCCCTTGTAGGCATCTTTACCTTTCTAACTTTTAGAAAGCTGGCATTTTTGTCCTAACCATTTGGTGCCTGCAGACTGTATTCTGGGTCACATGACCAGGTGTGGCTGGCAGTTGGTCTTTGTGTATTGCTCCCAGACAGTGAAACAAATAGGGAATAGGTGATGGCAGGATAGACAATCTCTGACTTGATGAGGTGGAGAAGCTGTTACCCACCACACTTGGACATCACAAAGCCTCTGCCTAAGCGCACTCACAAAGGGTTTGACACTAGACATTTGTGTCCCCAGACAACCCGGGGCCAGCAGAGGGAGGCAGGAAATTCCAAGCACCTCTAGGGGTGAAAGCCTCTAGAAACGTCTCCTACTTCAAAGTAGGCACCAGGTATAAATATTGGTCCCTCAAACCCAACCCTTCAGCACACCTCTGGCTCTGTGGAAGATTCAGAAGTACTGCTGTGCCTTGCCTGCAAGAAGGACTGCTACTCTGCTGCCCTGCTTCTCTGTTACCTGAGTGAGAAGGACTTGGCTTGCATCTTGAACCTAGGACCACCAGAGTGACTCTAAAGACTAGTAGGCTGGCCTCCTGATCAGAGCATCAGAGACAGAAAAGGCTCCAACCACCTTGAACCCTGCTGTGAGTCTTGCCCCCCAAGTGGTGCAACCCCAGTCCTGGACCATTGGAAGTGGGCATGAGGGGCCTGAAGGTGCTCTGTCAGTCCAGCTTTGTCCTTTGGACAGAACCAAAACATCCCTGATGCATGACCTCGCATCGCAATCCCACAGCTTCCTCAGAACAGTTGCTGCAAATCCTCGATGCAGGCCTTCGCATAACAAGTCTCTTGTTGATGACATCCTTGATGACAACGCAGGACTTTGCATCACAGCGCCGCAGCTCTCTCTACACTGCTGCTGAGCAATGCATGCTCGATGCAGGACTTTGCATCGCAAGCCCCTTGTCCACAGCATCCTCGACCACAACGCAGGACTCCGCATCACAGCTCTGCAGTTTCCTCAGGATTCGCCATTGCACAACCCATCCTTGGTGAGGGATCTCGCAACAGTACACAACTATGATTTAGGGTATTTCGTTCAGTGGGCCTAACTTGGTCCCTGTATCTGACCTGTGCTCTAAAATTGTCGGCCTAAACTTGTGACTTTGTACCGATCTGGCATGACTAGAAAATCACAGTTGGAACTTTGTGCTTGTAATCACTGTTTTTACTTAAATCTTTAAAATTGCATATATTAGGATCTAATAATTGGATTTTTTTCATTTTGGTCTCAGAAATTGTATTACATTTCACTCTATTGTTCTAAATTGGTGTGGGATCTTCCTTGTGTTGTGTTTTCACGTTATTGCTTTTTGAAGTGCTGCATAAATACTTTAAACATTGCCTCTAAGTTAAACCTGACTGTTTTTGTTCCAAGCTACCAGGGGGTTAAGCATAGGTTAATTTGGGGTTTGTTTGTGTTTCACACCTGACAGGAGTTGTGGTTGGTGCTTGAAAAGGATTTCACCCACCTCAACCAGTAACTCAATTTCGACCAGTTTTTGTACACATATTGCTCATTGCATTGAAGCATTTGAATGGACTATATTCTATAACCCTACAACTGATATTTTAGATTCAAATGGAATTCTAGTTACTTACATGACAATGTAACCAACATTACATTGTTCTCTGAGTTAAAATGTTATTAACAATTCAGCTCTAGAGTATTGTGAGCTTTCACTGAATCTAGAGAACTATATTGTCTGCAGTAACCAAGAGGGCATAGGCAGAAATCTGACGGGCAGAGTACAATTGATGTTTCCCTAAAGATAATCATGTTGCCTCTACTGCCTGGAGCAGGTGATACTTCTTGAAGGAGAGACTAGTTCACATTATTTACCAATTGGCTCTATGGCCCTTTTTAATGAATTACTTAAGATTTACCACGTGATGAATTTCAGTGGGGAGGGATTACATATTAAATCCTATTGAACAGACGGATGCGATAAAGGACCCATCAGACTATTCTCTGTTGCACCTGTAGCCATTTCTTCAAAACACACAACAGGAATTCAAGGCAGAAGTAGCTAAGCTGGGTGGATGGAGCAGTGTGATATACCTTCAAGGTATCTCTGTGGCCCTAAGCCAAGGAATGGATTATGACCCACAATACATATGAAGGATTCGCAAAGGCCTGCCAGTGACTTCTGTGCATAAAATCCAGGTTTAGAGCAGCAAAATACTGGTCTATCTTCTCACCAAACACCTCCATTCTGAGAAGGCATAGATCTCTCTGCCGTCCAGATGCTCTGACACTGCAGGATGAAAACAAATTAAGATATCCCTGAAAAGCACTTGCCCTTTCACCACAACATCCTTAATACTAATACGGGTCTCAGGGAAGAAAGGAGAAGGCCATGGCGAGATCTGATGGGTCAGCAAGTCAGGAATTCTCACTGATGTGAAGCCACACTAGCCCCTAGTACAGGGTGGATTTTGGGGTGGGAGATCCCACCAGGAAAATCCCAGAGCAGCGCCGGGCAGAAGTCTTTGCCCTTTTAAGTGACAGTAGCCTCTATGTGAAGCAGAGAACTTTTTCATGTGTTTCATATTCCATTTTGGGAGCCGAAAGACGGTCTCCTTCTTCATTGTAAATAGTGCCCAAATGGCAGGCACAAATATATTTTACTTTTTCAGTTGCTGTATAAATTGGCATTCTCAATAAGAGGAACAGAAATTGTCAAGATTGCTATAATTTTCCTGCAATAATCTCCCCATGAAAAGTTGTTATAAAATTCACACAGAATAGCAGTAGCAAAAAACAATAATTAAATATAATGATGTACTCGTCAAATGGGTCTCATGCTCAGTTGCTATAAGGCATAGTGTGCACTTGCGGGACGAATCGATAGTTCATTTCAGCTTATTAAGTACCAGAATCAGTGTGTGCTGTGCATTATATACCATGAACTGATGGCACATTTTTGTTGTATTTATTCATGGCAGAGTAACTAATTAGGACAAAAAAACACTGACTTTCATGCAAATGACTGAGTTTATGTACTCAGGAGACACTCAACCCTACATCTGACCCACGCTTGGAACATCAATGGCTTGCCGTCATTTGTTTGAAATGCAAGCATTCGCAATTATGCTTTCAACCTGTCCTGCTGAAGAGCAGCTTCAGCAGCTAACAATGCTTTCAAGCCTTTTAATTTTCGAACCACAATGCCCAGCCTTCAAAGCCCGGCATTTTTGGGAGCCCGAAATTTACAGCAGAGAGCAGAGGTGAAGTTAATGATGACAGATTGACCTGAGCGGTATGAAGTTCCATTTGTCATCCGCAGGGGAAGCTTTCTCAGCAGATGCCACGCATGCTGGTGTTTTGATGGTTACCTTGGCTGCAGCCTGGAGGATAAAGTGGCGATTGTCATCAAAGAAGGGGCTCCTATTCTCCCGCAGATGTCATTTTTAGAGTGACGCACACACCTCGATTTCTAAGTCTTTTTACAGAACCATATATACATGGGTAAAAAATACTCAAATGTATTGAGAGAATGTCTTACCGAATGGGTATTACAATATAATTCAAATAAGATGTAGGTTACGCATATACCCGGAGTTTGCCAGTTAAATAACTTTTCCACACTGAGAATGTAATTTAAAAAAAAAAAAAGGAAGTAACGGCCTTAATGAACACAGACTTGTGTTAAATCTTAGTTGTCTAAAGCATCATACGGTACATGTATAGTCTAAATCAAAGATGTACCATTAATTCATTTAAAGAGCATTCAAGTATATCCTCAAAAATCCAAACAAGGCACACACTATTGCTTTATAGGTGACTCTTATTTTATTCGGTCACTTTTCATAACATATTATCATCATATTCAATATTCAAGATAGAGAAATGGTTGCTCCAAGGGAAAATGTGAAGAAAGAAAGTGCTCGTGAAGTAAAATAGAATATGCAAGAGGGGGATCCAATCAAACAAAACAATGGTTCATCATTTTATATACATTACAATCTCATTAGCAAAACTGGTCGTGATTCATGATGGCACCAGTTCTACATAGGGGCCTGTCCAATGGTTAATTCATGGTTGTTCTTTTTGTTCTTTCACAAAAGTTTAGCAAACAACGTTTGTCTGTAAGCGGGTAGGACTGGGATGATATCGAGCACAGGCCCCGGGTGGGGGAAAGTGTCGACGTTTCGACCCTAGTGCAATGAGGGCAGTTTGTATCCTCTGCAAGCGGGTCTTCCTCAGGACAGAAAGGAGGGATGGGGGGAGTAACTGATCATGGGTGATGCACAATTAAGGTGCCGCCCCTAGGCATGGATATTAAGGTCCGCAATAGAATTGCAGCTTGATATCAGCAGTATAATTTCAAATTAATGGGTGAGAAAAATCGCCCACGGCGTCTTAATGAATCATCTTTACACAGCCCGGGAGAATCCAGCTGGTCTGCTCGAGCGGACCTTAATATCCATGCCTAGGGGCGGCACCTTAATTGTGCATCACCCATGATCAGTCGCTCCCCCCATCCCTCCTTTCTGTCCTGAGGAAGACCCGCTTGCAGAGGATACAAACTGCCCTCATTACACTAGGGTCGAAACGTCGACACTTTCCCCGCCCGGGGCCTGTACTCGATATCATCCCAGTCCTACCCGCTTACAGACAAACGTTGTTTGCTAAACTTTTGTGAAAGAACAAAAGAACAACCATGAATTAACCATTGGACAGGCCCCTATGTAGAACTGGTGCCATCATGAATCACGACCAGTTTTGCTAATGAGATTGTAATGTATATAAAATGATGAACCATTGTTTTGTTTGATTGGATCCCCTCTTGCATATTCTATTTTACTTCACGAGCACTTTCTTTCTTCACATTTTCCCTTGGAGCAACCATTTCTCTATCTTGAATATTGAATATGATGATAATATGTTATGAAAAGTGACCGAATAAAATAAGAGTCACCTATAAAGCAATAGTGTGTGCCTTGTTTGGATTTTTGAGGATATACTTGAATGCTCTTTAAATGAATTAATGGTACATCTTTGATTTAGACTATACATGTACCGTATGATGCTTTAGACAACTAAGATTTAACACAAGTCTAGGACCATTGTTTTCCTATACCAATTATTACCCAGGTCCATTGACTTCTATGGGTTACCCCATTATATCTTAATGGCCTTAACGAACACGGCATTCAGATGGTAGGTAGTCTGTGTAAATAAATGTAGTACACCCGTGTTCCAAAATGTGATCAGACAGAGAGGTTTTATTATTTTGGATCAACTTTATATGTTGATAAATTGAAGAAAGAGGTTTTGTTAATTTAGAAGGGGAAATTATATTATCACTATGAGCAGTTGGCTGATAATTCAATAAACTATCAACAGGTCATGTAAATGCATAGTTACTATTTATTTTTGTTAACATTTTAATGCGCAGCAAATGCCAGAAGTCCAGCTTCTAGGCGCAGCAAATATATCTGTAAGAAGAACAATTGATGGACAGAATGCAGAACAATGTCATACATTCACCCCAGTACAGAGATTTGGGCTTAAATCCATCCTTTTTTTGCTCACCATGCCATTCCAGTTTGAACCCAGCCATATGCAAATCAGTCTTGACCCTGTGCCCAATGGGAACAGTCCAGCCCGAACTGCCAGTCCAGGTCCTCCCTGGACTGGAACCAAGCATCCTAGGACCGGTTTCGGGGTTTCACCCTTCATCAGCCAGGATAGCTTGACTCCAGTGGCATGGAGAGCACGGGACACACCTCTGGGCATACCCGTCCCACTCGGGGTGACAAATGCTAAAAGAACAATTGATGGACAGAATGCAGAACAATGTCATACATTCACCCCAGTACAGAGATCTGGGCCTAAATCCATCGTTTTTTTGCTCACCATGCCATTCCAGTTTGAACCCAGCCATATGCACATCAGTCTTGACCCTGTGCACAATGGGAACAGTCCAGCCCGAACTGCCAGGCCAGGATTCAAGCTAGCCTGGCTGATGAGGGCTGTTAGCCTGAAACCGGTCCCAGGATACTTGTTTCCGGTCCAGGGAAGACATGGCTTGGCAGTTCGGGCTGGACTGTTCCCATGAGGCACAGGGTCAAGACTGATTTGCATGTAGCTGTATCTGAACTGGGGTGGCGAAGTGAGCTAAAGAACGATGATGGATTCAACCCAGATCTGTGACTGGGGGTGAGTGTCTGAAAAGTTTCAGCGCTCCGTCCATCATCTCCTTGTGTTTGCTATGTTCGCCCAAAGTTGGCAGGGTATGCCCAGACGTGGGTCCCTTGCTCACTTTGCCACTGGATTCAAGCTAGCCTGGCTGATGAGAGCTGTTAGCACGAAACCAGTCCCAGGATGCTTGTTTCCGGTCCAGGGAAGACATGGCTTGGCAGTTCGGGCTGGACTGTTCCCATGAGGCACAGGGTCCAGACTGATTTGCATATAGCTGTGTCTGAACTGGGGTAGCAAAGTGAGCTAAAGAATGATGATGGATTCAACCCAGATCTGTGACTGGGGGTGAGTGTCTGAAAAGTTTCAGTGCTCCGTCCATCATCTCCTTGTGTTTGCTATGTTCGCCCTAAGTTGGCAGGGTATGCCCAGACGTGGGTCCCTTGATCACTTTGCCACTGGATTCAAGCTAGCCTGGCTGATGAGGGCTGTTAGCCCGAAACCGGTATCAGGATGCTTGTTTACGGTCCAGGGAAGACACGGCTTGGCAGTTCGGGCTGGACTGTTCCCATGAGGCACAGGGTCAAGACTGATTTGCATATAGCTGTGTCTGAACTAGGGTGGCAAAGTGAGCCAAAGAACGATGATGGATTCAACCCAGATCTGTGACTGGGGGTGAGTGTCTGAAAAGTTTCAGTGCTCCGTCCATCATCTCCTTGTGTTTGCTATGTTCGCCCTAAGTTGGCAAGGTATGCCCAGACGTGGGTCCCTTGCTCACTTTGCCACTGGATTCAAGCTAGCCTGGCTGATGAGGGCTGTTAGCCCGAAACCGGTCCCAGGATGCTTGTTTCCGGTCCAGGGAAGACATGGCTTGGCAGTTCGGGGTGGACTGTTCCCATGAGGCACAGGGTCAAGACTGATTTGCATATAGCTGTGTCTGAACTGGGGTGGCAAAGTGAGCTAAAGAACGATGATGGATTCAACCCAGATCTGTGACTGGGGGTGAGTGTCTGAAAAGTTTCAGCGCTCCGTCCATCATCTCCTTGTGTTTGCTATGTTTTCCCTAAGTTGGCAGGGTATGCCCAGATGTGGGTCCCTTGCTCACTTTGCCACTGGATTCAAGCTAGCCTGGCTGATGAGGGCTGTTAGCCCGAAACCGGTCCCAGGATGCTTGTTTCCGGTCCAGGGAAGACATGGCTTGGCAGTTCGGGCTGGACTGTTCCCATGAGGCACAGGGTCAAGACTGATTTGCATATAGCTGTGTCTGAACTGGGGTGGCGAAGTGAGCTAAAGAATGATGATGGATTCAACCCAGATCTGTGACTGGGGGTGAGTGTCTGAAAAGTTTCAGTGCTCCGTCCATCATCTCCTTGTGTTTGCGCAGCAAATATATCTGACATAAAAATAAGGGGCCTATTTTCTAAGAAGTCACTCAGCTCAGCAAGTCACCTTGCTGCGCTACATGACAGGTAAAGGGCAGAAATGCGCCATAATTAAGGCAATACGCTGCGTTCCTGCCTTTTCACCTGCACTGGAGCCCTGTTGCCAGCCAGCGTCAAAGTAGGAACCCTTGCACCACAGTGCAGGGGTGCCTGCGTTGCATGCAGGATTGTTTTGTGCAGGAACAGAAACCTTCCTTCACAAAAACAATCCTTCGAGGCATATTCCTCTTTCTGTATGTACTGCAAAATGCAGCACACATAGAAAGAGGCAGTAATGCAGTGAAATAAAGATATTACTCCTCCTTGCGTCTCTCCTGGGAAGGTGCATCTTTTTGACACATTCCCTGGTCTGCCAGTTATGATAAATCTGGTAATGCATCAAAATTCATGGGAGTTTCGTAGGAACACCCACGCAGTACCCATGGAACGCCTTTCCAGGGCACAGTAAGGCAACACAGCTATTTGCACTGTGTTGACATACTCCTGATTTATGGAGTACCACTCAGGGCCATGAAAAGTGGCCTTGTGTGGCTTCATAAATAGTACTTAAGGTTTGCAACAATAATACTAGTACTACTAATGCCCATTACTCCAAGTCCTATTCTTCATCTTCACAGTCCTTAATTTTGAGGTGAATCGTATTTTAAAATAGGAAACTTCTGAGAAAAGAAATAACAATGTTGCTGTAATTCAGCCTTGCACAGCAACTAGTGGGTTTAGAAGAGGAAGGAACTCCCCTGTTCCAGTTACCCTTCCTCTATCTCTCTCAGGCTAAAGTCTATTAAGGCTCTGGGGAGGGCATATGGGGTGTAATGACTCTGATGTGTAGTGTAGGACAAGGAGTAATGGGTATTACCATTAAGTATAAATGCATTATATCCATGTCTCACTTGCAGTCCTTATTATGATGGATATCAAAGTAGACCCATACTCGAGTCCAAAAAGAATTTAAAACCCTGGAGTCAAGACTGGCTCAAACTCCTATTGACATTTATTGAAACAAAGGTAAACAGATTTATCTTGAGGCTGAATTCAGATCTCAGAAAAATTTGCTTTGGATATCTCAGACACCTTCAAGACATAACAACTGTGGAAAGCCAAGTTGCATCTCGGCATTCATCTACTAATAGAAGCTTTTACTAAGAAGTTTGAGTCAAGACATCTGGCAATTATTAAGCTCAAAGCAATGTTTGCACAGATATATCTGTTGATGAACACAAATAACAGACTTTTGAAAGCACTTAAGTCCAGAAATCAAGTCAAGAACATTTTAAGTTGGAAATTCTGCAGAGAGACCAAAAAAGCCACCATAAACATTTGTGGCATACACCGTAAGAAAATCTGGAAAACAGTCAAATCTCCTGAGAGCGTTGCGTGGTACATATCAGCATGCCTACCTGGGAATTGTTGGAACACCCAATACAGTAGTCAACAGCAATGAAACACAATCGTTCAAACAAGACTCCAGCTAAAAAAGTAACTCTGTTGATGATGCTGTCGCTGTGTTGTTCAACCTGGCCAGTACCCCTTTTAGTTGAATGAAAATGAGGAAATGATTCTTGGCTCTGTAGGCTGCAGCCAACTCCCTTCAAGTGAATGTCTCTTTTCCAGCCAAGACCAGAGGCTCTAGCCTATATTGGTACCCAGAGTATTCCCCCCAACATAGTCTGCTGACATCTATTGCAATCATCTCCAAAGGCAAAAGGCACTTATCCCTGCTGAGCATGCCATACTCAAAGCACAACAGAAGCCACTCATGACCTGATGAACACTGGCACAAGATCTTTGAACATATGAGAGATAAATTGGTATTAAGATGATTCAGTGGTGGCTGTAGGTGGACTAAAAGTACCATGAATACACCTGCCACCTTGTGACCTTGTATCCTAAGCCACAGTCAAACTGTCACTTGGTGATGTGGGAAAAGATGTGACAAATGTTTTCTGGCCAGGTGAGCGCTCTTCTCCTTAAGAAATATGCAGCCATGTCTCTATGGAAGTGGCCTGATGAAGAGCAAATCATGGCATGAAATTAGCACTCTTTCGGATTGAGTCAAAACCCAGCAACTGCAGACACGGATACGTGGATACGTGGATATGTCATGTGGATTTTCTTCAATAATTCTGCCCAGTAAAGGTCAGCATTGTTTTAAGGACTTATGGGTCGGAATTTTAGCTAAATGGCTGTTCTGAAAATTGAATGTAATCATCCTGGACAGCAAACCTGGTGATGCAATGCAGAGTATGAAAAGGCATTTGTCTCTGGGTGAAAATATGTCATAAGTCTGCTGGCGATATTAATGATTTGCTACAGCGTTTCTATTGTAAATGTGAACAAAGGGGTCCATCAGTTTTCTTTTTTCGGATAAATCACCAGATTGTGCCAGCTGAAAACCTTGGGTGGAAATAAACTTCAGGAGTAATATCCTCTACCCCTCCACTGTGATGGAAATTGATTGACTGCATTTTTAGGTCTCGCCTGCAGTCAGTGAGCATGCACTGTCGCTTGGCAGCAATCTATTATGTCTAGAAAAAAAACTCTAAAAAGGGGCTTTTAGCATGCCCATTACTTATCATTTGGCGGCATTATTATCACTCTTCTTTGTTGCCTTCTAATTCTGCAGTGCGTGCAAGGAGTCGCTTCCTCTTCTTTATGTGGAGCATGGACCACGTACAGATTGATTTGTCTTAATTAATGTCCGTCCACTGCTCGTGCTGTGATTGAGGTACTATTTCTTTTTTTTTGCATTCTTATATAGCGCAGACTCGACCTGACCCAAAGACAATACACAAGTTCTCGTTAATTTTTTATAGGCAGGGGAGATTAAGTGACCAGAATCATAGAATGTTGAGCCGACGTTGAGACTTGAACCTGGTTCCCCAGTTTCGGGGCCGACAGCTCTGGCCATATCGTCACATCCTTCTTTTCCCCTCCCAACCACTCCTTCCCCATTTTGCTTCTTAGAAGTGCTTGCATTAAGTTGGGAAACAAGCACTGTCAAAGCCATTAGGTCTCGTCTATGCAAGAGCTAAAGGCATTGTCAATATTTTTTGCCATGTTTTAAGTGTAAAATAAGTGCTGTGTCATAACGATTTTTTTTAATTTTCAACCATGCTGGACACAGATGTACAACTTGCCTTAAAACATTGAAAAGACAAATAGTAAAGCTATTTGGCTTATCAAGGTTTTGTTTCCACGTTGTACAGCTGTGTGGCTGCTGTGCAGCATGGTTGAAAGCAGCAACTAAGGACCACATAATACCACTTTTTTTTACTTTTAGCCATGCTGCACAGCAGCGTCACTGCAGTAGAGCATGGCAAATAAACACAGACAAAGCCAATAGTGCTCACATAGGCGGGACCTATTGGCTTTGCCAATGCTTGTTTCATAAAGCTAGTGAAACTCGATGTGATGGCTTTTGTCATTATGTCTGAAGTGAATTCCATGCATTTTTAGTGTTATGAAATCGGTCATATTTTAAATTTAGCCTTTGAAATCCTTTTTTCATATTAAAATATGTTTACCGAAAGTGTCTGCCTGCGCTTTAATCTAGGATGATTGTTGCACTTTCAACACTGTAAGCTGCACATAAACCCCGCTCTCAAAAATGTGATATAAATGTATGGCATGGCCAGTTTTCCGATTCTTAGAAGTAAAATGTTAATATACTTAATTCATACAAACATTTTTCCAACAAAAAAACATACGTTTGCAGTAAAATTTTATTTAAGCAAAACACAAAATACAAAAAGTATTGATTCCGGAAATGTGGCAGAATTAATGGTGGAACGAAAATTAAAGATAGCTATCAAATATGTTTTAACAAAGTGCTTTTCAGGGTACAAAATTGTTAAAGTCGAGGGACAAATACTAATTCTGCACAATAAATTTATAATATAATACTTTCACTTTGTCACTTTTAATGAAAAATATATACAGTTTATAGTGAATACTTATACCTAGAATTATAAATACATTTTTCAAAAGTACTAAAATAAAAGCCATTGCTCTATGCAACTGTAACAATGATCTGTTTCATTTGCTTTCATTTAAAAATTAAAGATTGCTGCTTCTTTTTTACACCTTTGCTAAAAAAATACTTTGATCATGTCACAAATGCAATAAAGTGTCATTCTTCTATTCACAATTAAAAATACAACATTGAGATATTTGACAATGGAGCTATTTCACCAATTATGCGAATTTGGAACTTTTTCATGTATGATCCATTCCAACACTTACAAACAAATGGAGAATGTAAACTGGTGAAAGAAACTATATTATACATAGCGTTCCATAGCCATGCCAGACAGCTTAAACATGTGATTTTGAGTGTACACATCATTTAAACATTAACACATTAAAAGCCCTAGCCTGTTGTGTCCCAAGACTACGACAGCCCTTTTAAACATAAGGCCTGATTTAGAAGTTGGCTGAGGGAATACTCCGACACAAACGTGACGGATATCCCGTCCTCGGTATTACGATCCCCATAGGACAGAATGTGATCATAATACGGTGGACAGTATGACCGTCACGCTTGTGACGGAGTGTTCCCCTCCACCGACTTCTAAATCAGGCCCTTTGCCTTGAGTATCCCAACCTTGGCAGAGGGTCTGTATGCTGCACAAGGGGAGCTGACACAGAAAAATAAAGGCCTCATTTACTATTCTGTAAATTAACGTTTTTTTCACTCACTCATTAAAGAGTAGTTATTTGACACTGACTGAGAGTGCTTTACCAGTACTCAATCAGATTTATATCCTGTTTTATCACCTGATCCTAAGTGTATGTTGTGCATGTTTACGTATGTGACTTGTAGAGTATATGCATTGTATGTAAAAGTGAAGCAGAGTGATGAAAGAGAGATGAAGGTCTGCGGGTTCTATTTAGGACATTCCGGGCCTGTTACAGTGCACAAGTGCATAAGCTGGGGCTGATGTTGTTTTCCCAGGCACTGGAAGTGTATCAGGATGCTCCTAGACAGAGAAGTAGGACAAAGGAGACAAGGCTCCAATAGAAATTTGATTAGATTCTTCTTGTAACACTGCTACTTGGTAGATGGTGGGGTGAAGAGGGCTGCTGTCTGTTGTTCTAAATGAGATGGGTCTTTTAGGTAAAACCCCCCTTTTGTCTCTTTCTTGATCAATGTATTTGTGTCTGTTCATAGCCAGGTGCAGATAGTTCACACCTCTTTGTGCCTATGCTGTGTGCACACCAGGCTGGAGACTACCCTGCTGTGAGGAGCATCACCTGACACATAAGCTGTGTCTACAGAATGACTCCCGTCCATTGAATTCAAAATTATAGCATGACATGAATGTAAGCGTTCTCCTTCATGTGAAAGTCCCTTCCTATTTCAGTGTGGTGTGGAGACACCAATTACGAACAGAACAGCCGCCCAATTTCCTAAGTCCCGGAGATCACTTATAAATTTAAATAAAACTTCTAATTTTGCCCACCAATACATCCACTCGGTTCATTTCTTTGTTTAGTTATTGATCTATCCTTTAATCATTTTACGAGATCACTTCTATAAATCTGTCAGGCGGCGACCTAGATGAGGATACCCTGGCAGCATATATCACCTAATTTGGAAGGAAGTGTTGGCATTTTTCACGATAAGATTTCGGTGGGCGCTCGTGGCGTCATTTGCTTTTTGGCGGCTGGCATGTGGTGCTCTGCCCACTCGTCACCTGTGCGCATTCCGCAATGCCCTGTTCTGTACTCGATGGGATGTTGCAGCTCAGTCTGACATTGCAGCTCAGTTAGTGGCTCTGTCAGGACCAGCAGGCCTGAAGCAGTGCCTCCTAGTCTGGGACTGCAGTGAAATAGTGGGTGATAATAAGAAAAAAACACGAAAGAGGGTGCGTTAAAAATTAAAAGAAACTGAAAAATTTGGAAATGCATGTAGACACACCCCAAGCAACAGAGCAATTCCTGATGTGGAAAGAGGTGCTGCCTGGAGTGCAGGACCAGGACTGCTAGGACCGCTAGCCTTTTTGAGAGTGTGATAAAAGAACCTTTCATGCAGAGCAAACCAGGGGGCGCATGTGAGCTGTGTAGTTTAGCAGGTACTCAGAAATATATTGTTTAACTGCCCACTGCAGTCCAAGTTTCTTTTATCTTTCCCTAACAAGCCCTTCGGGCGTGAAGAATGTATAAGCAATTATATATATATGTAGTCTTCAGATAATCTCGGTGGGTGACCACACAATGGACAAAATAAAATAATATGTGAGAAGTCAACTTATGATCCACGTACATATTAAATACGTTTTACTCAATTGATTTCTTTCCAACACATTTAGATAACCAAGAACTGAAATTGAGTAAACCAAACTCTTAAGGGGCACATAAATAAGGAGGTTAACATTTGTAGTAAAATAGTACTTCTTGCTAATCTGTGAGTGCGTTTCACAGTCCGCCGAGCTAGATTTCTAAATACATCTGAGTGAAAAGGGAAGGGCCAGACTAGCCTTGCTGTTCTCCCACTGACCCTTCGCAAAAAGTACATCAGCAGGTGTTCGCCTTTACTATTCATTGGCTCAGGTTAGCCACGTGGGGGGAGGACAAGGGCCTTCTGATATCAGCCGAAGCCCCTCCCCATCACTAAGGTCAGCCAAAGTTTTTCCTGCACTGGCCTTGAGTGTGCATTATTTAATTTCTACCCTCAAGTGTGGGTGCAAATGAAATTCTTAATACCAACGATCATAACAACCATGAATATTGGTTACGGCGGCTAACAGTGCGAGTGAACAAAATGTGTATGTGGCCGGCCTCGCTCCCTCCACTTCATGAATCCTGCATCAGAGAATGTCTACTATAAAGGCATGTTGGGGCACTAGACATTAAATAAGTGTGCATTACTCTGGGAATAAGGGCTGCCTACAAATCTACGCCTACTGCACTTGGCCATGCCCAGAGTTGGAAGTTTTTTGACTGGGCTAGGTGTGTGTACTCAAGGCAATTATTGGACATGGAGTAGTGTAGGAATATTGAGATACAATTTATCACTACTTACTTTTAATCCATTATACACTGAATTATCTACTTGAATATAATAGATATTGGTTTGATTTCAGACAGAGCTAAAAAAGTTCAATACTTGTTTCAGTACAACAGAAAAAATAGAAACAATTGAAGTAGACCTTTAGCCCTGAAGAAAAACTATGGGCCTCCTTTAGATCTCGGCAGATGGGTTACTACGTCAACAACGGTGACGGGTATCCCGTCTACCAAAATATAAATACCATTATATCCTATGGGATTTATATTTCGGCGGACGGGATATCCCTCACCGTTATGATGGAGTAACCCGTCCTCCGAGATCTAAATCAGGCCCTATGAGCTTTAAAGTCCTTACCTTATATTCGAAATGCCTGTAAAGTTTTAGTTTGTGTGTCCTGTATAATTGATATCCAAGTCTATGCCTTATGAACTGGAGCCCTGTCATTGAATCATTATCTGAGACAGTGAATTTGCTTATGTCATAAGATGGCGCCTAGCATGGTAAATAGACATAATATCGAGAAAAAAATATCGAATGGACAAAATATCGAGTCCAAAATATAGAATGGACATAATATCGAATGGACATAATATAGTCGTTAAAAATATCGAAATTAAGGTAAGTAATATCGATTGTTAAAATATCGAAGTACATAATATAGGCATTAAAAAATATTGAATTTTTAATAATAGCGAATTTTTTCTAAGTGTATTGTATGTTAGTATATGTGTTAAAAGTGTATATTAGTTGTTGTAATGTATGTTAAATTTTTTAAAAGCAATGAATTTTATGTAATTTAATTTTTGCGTAATTTAATTCCGTAGCGGGTAGTGGGTTTATAGGGGAATAGGGTGGGAAGTAATTTAATTGAAATTAAGTACATATTAATAAATATTAATTGGTATTGATAATTAATTTATTGTTAATTAATTATTAATTGGTAATTAAATGTTATTAATTGGTAATTATTTTTTTAAAGTGATTAATTGGTAATTATATTAATTCTATTAATTAAATAGTTGTAGCGGGATGTGGGTTTATAGGGGAATAGGGTGGGAAGTAATTTAATTGAAATTAAGTACATATTAATTAATATTAATTGGTATTGATAATTAATTTATTGTTAATTAATTATTAATTGGCAAATACATTTTAATAATTGGTAATTAATTTTTTTAATTGATTTATTGGTAATTATGTTATTTCTATTAATTAAATAGTTGTAGCGGGATGTGTGTTTATAGGGGAATGTGGGGGGAAGTAATTTAATTGTAATTAGTTAATTATAGAAAAAAAAATTTGTATTGATACTTAATTTACTGGTAATTAAATACTAATTGGTATTTATTTAAATATTTATACAAATCTGGTAATGATTATTAATTGGTTGTTAATGATTTATTAATAGGTAATTAATTTTTAATAAATAATATGTATTGTATTTATAATAAATTAATTATTAAAGATTTTGTAATTGGTAATTAGTGTTATTAATAATATTTATTAGTATTGATAATTAATTATTTTTTTGTAAAATATTAAAATATTACTTTCCCTACTGTTGCACTCACTGGAGTGGGAATAGTAATTTTAACCCTCCCACTATCCTACCCTGTCCCTACTGTTGCACTCTCTGGAGTGGAAATAGTAATTATTACCCCTACGCTATCCAACGCTTTCCCTACTGTTGCACTATTTGGAGTGGGAATAGTAATTTTTACCCCTACCCTATCCAACACTTTCCCTACTGTTGCACTCACTGGAGTGGGAATAGTAATTTTAACCCTCCCGCTATCCAACCATTTCCCTACTGTTGCACTCTCTGGAGTGGGAATAGTAATTTTTACTCCTACGTTATCCAACGCTTTCCCTACTGTTGCACTCACTGGAGTGGGAATAGTAATTTTTACCCTCCCGCTATCCAACGCATTCCCTACTGTTGCACTCTCTGGAGTGGGAATAGTAATTTTTACCTCTACGCTATCCAATGCTTTCCCTACTGTCGCACTCTTTGGAGTGGGAATAGTACATTTTACCCTCCCGCTATCCTATGCTAAAAGTAGTGATTATTATTTTATATTATTACGTTAATATATGTATGTATTAAAAAAGAAAAATGTATGTAGATTTTTTTTACTTAAAATAATTATTTATTAATTTTAAAGTAATTTAACAAATTTTAAGTATGTTTTACTTTATTTTATTTATTATTTCATTAATTTTACATTACTTTTAACAGATTTATAAAATTCGATAATTTGACTAACTATATTTTTAACGACGATATTTTGGATTCGATATTTTTGTACTTACCTGTTTGGAGATAGGGAGTCGATATTTTGACAGTCGATATTTTGTCCACGATATTTTGTCTGCTCGATATTTGTGTGATCGATATTTTGTCAGTGATCCGCCTAGCATGAATGGGTCCCGTTCAAGAGGGGCAGGTCAAATCATTATAGTGACGCACACGTGATTGCCGACTATAAAAAGTGCTGTCTTTGGGATGGACAGAAATTTGTAATGCCAAGTGATAAAGAGGTAGCAGTTGCATACACTTTTGCGATATATGTGCCCCCTGTTTCACATGAGGACAGCTAGCACATTAATATTATATCACTTGCTCTTTTTGTGTATGTTGATATATAGGATTTCAAGATGCATTTTTAATTCTCAGAAGCGTAATCAGTCACCTTCATCTTTATTCAACCCGTAGGCGCAGACAGATCTGAGTACTGTAAATCATTTAGAGCCTGGTTACAAGTAGGTTTTCTGAAACCACTGGATGCAATTAGTGTCACTTGTTTCAAGGTGTTGGGGAATAACATGCAGGTTTTTGTGTTTAATGCATCAAGTGCATGTCCTGATGAATTCTGCTTATTAAATGTCATCAGGTTTGCCCTGATGAAATTAGAAAGCCCTGTGATCGGGCTCTCACCTGGTAGTAACAAGGTGGATAAACATCACACTACTTGCAACCGCGGTCCCTGCGCAATCACAATGCACTAGGCCACTTGTAATCACGTCATCACTGCGCTCTTTGTCAGAAGCAACTCATCTTCAACTGAACATACCGAGGATGACCGCAATTTACGTGCATTAGCATTATTTGCTGCTCTTAATCTTCAGTTAGTTATAATGATCATTTCTCTTTCCTGAGAACTGACTGCAGATCAATGGCATTGGCACGTTGTGGACGGGCTAGAGAGTAATCATTGGCACCCATTTACTTAGCTTCTTTCAAGTAGTCAACCAGCTACATGCACATCTGGGATGTTTTTTTCATTTCTGGTGTGAATATTCTGTCAGAAAAACCCTGTTACTGGTTACAAAAAACACACAATAAAGTTTTCACACAACCACTGCCAGCACACCGCTGGCGATCCAAGAATGGTTCTCGATATAATTCAAACTGGATCCGAACTTTGCATCCTAAAATGCTGTGCATCCCTTCATTATACATATGATGATATGTCCCTAAAACAGAAAAAATGCAAATTTACGATTCATACCAGTGAATTTCAGTCAATGTGGAATCCTCATACATAGTAAAATATCTCCAAAGAGAGCATGGACTGCCTCACAGGGCTCTGAGCAGGGAGGCATCTGTCCTAACAAACTGAAAATGCACTATTAGGAGTTTTGTGTACTATCTTTGCAACATTATCATACACTGGATCTTTACATTTAAAATTTAGATAGATATTTCATATTTACAGGTCCTAAATAAGTGTGATTCTGCTACCTCTGTGATCCTGAAGGATAAAATAATAATCAGCTGTGTGATTTAATTAATCTTACACCCAGTTGATCATGATTGAAACTACTTCTAAAAGTGCAAAAACAAATAGTGGCCCTCAGGTATTCTGAGGTATGAAATTGTGGCTCCAGAAAGCTTCAAGAAGGTGTTGCACCATGATGGCAAGGAGCATAGTGCAATACACTGGACAGCCATACCTACTTGTACAGGTATGCAGCTCCTGCCTGCTCCTCTATGCCTCTAAAGCTCTCTCAGGCCACCGAAGAGCATGATTAGTGGGTGGTCTTTCACCTCATACCGACTAAAACCATTCACTATCCATTACTACGACTTCTGAGGACCAGATGATCACTATCTCAGATGAGCGTAGGAGTTGTTTGCTTTTCTCTGTAGTGCCGGTCCCTTGAAACCAGGCGGCCTCATATCGTGTACTAATCCTGCTGAATTTTGACCTGTGCATGGAGCAAGGAGCCATTGTTATAACTTTTATAAAGCATGCAAATACCTATGCAGGTGCCCTGGGGCATTATCTTTAAGACGCTGCTTGTGACCCAGAAAGCCTTACACGGCATGGGCCCTGGCTACTTAAAAAACAGGATTTTGTTCTATGCCCCACTGAGAAATATCCACTCGGCGATTCTGTTCCTGGCCAGTACACCACGAATCAAGAAGGCTAGGTCAGGGGTAAAGGCCCTCTCCTTTCTGGGCCCGTCCCATTGGAACAAACTTCCGCTGACCCTTAGAAGCATCAAGTCAACGCCTGTGTTTTGGAAGAAGCTGAAAATTGGCTTTTTTCCAGCCCATAGCTCCTTCTTGCCCCCGCTGACACTCTTAGGCAATCAGCGCCAGGACACTCCTTGGAGTAGCAGCTGCGCTTTATAAATATCCCTCCATAGACATTAAGTAGATACCCAAACAACAGTGTCCACTGCATGGCTTCCCCAAGCATGAAGACATGGGGCGGCAGCTAGAGTAGTCGCAGATGATGAAGATGTGGAAGTGCTAGCATGAGGGTTGTTTGCCTGGTCGGTGAGAGCAGAAAAGCAAGAATTAAACTTGCTATTGAGGAAAAGTGCGGGCAGGACTCCAGGTCTGGAGTTTAGCTATGAGGACAGAATGCCAGGCAATAGTGTGTCTGGATCGAAGATGGGGGAGGCGCAGCACACGATCTATGGTATTTGCCCTTGAGGAAGGACCACTGTTTGAGGTATGCCTGGGTGCTGAGAGAAAACCTTTCTGAACAGAGTTTGGTTAGGGCTGGATTCCAGCTAACCATGTGTGTGGAGGGTTAAGGAGGATCAGCTGACCAAACATGGGTCAGCTGCGGGTTAGGCATCAGCTGACCAAACATGGGTCAGCTGCGGGTTAGGCAGGACAACAGGTTTGGGGTATGTTTAGGCTGGGGAGAAGCATGCCAGGCCTGAATGTTTGTGTGTATGTATGTATGAGTGGGCTAATGGAGAGGACAGCAGGTATGGCATTATGGGTTGAAGGGCAGGATGGCAGGTTTGAAGTATGTCTGGGTAAGGACAGGAGGATTTGAGATATGTGTGTGTCTGGGAGAGACGGAATGCTTAGTACCCCAGTTCTGTGTCTGTATGTGGGGTAATGGAAGAGCACATGATGTGTATCTGGGATGGCAAGCTACAGGTCACCTCATATGTGTGTGCAGCTGCTTTATAGGGGTATGGATCCCCAGGTCACTTCATGTAATAAGAATGCTTTGGCCTCATAGTTAAGAAGGCATTGACTTCAGATAGTTGCAGTCTTAATTCACTCGACTTGAACCAAACAGACTAAGACATCTGATAATTCATTGTGATATTAAAGTTCTCGATGGATGTTTGGATTGGCGATGGGTGACATATACTACTATGGTAACCACTGGTGTTGATTACATAGGCAGTGTGTGAATAAAAAGTCACAGAAATGCTACAAAAATGGTTAAGGTACATCACAAGTGTTATTTTTTTGTGTTGTTAAATTTGGCAATCAATTCAGCAATATTTTGGTCCAATTAATAATTAAAATTAATCCATAATATAGCATGGCTACAAACATCCTGTTACTTGAGTCACCTTAAATTGTTGTTCTCTGCAGTGGAAATCAGGTCGGTTGCCTAAGTGTTGGTAATTTCAAGATTTGACTACAGAATTTCGTCATGGCATGTATGTAGAAATAACCTCTGCTCCTTCACTATGGTGTACAGAATGTAGTGGCTGGTGCAGAAAACAAGAAATTGCTCTTAAATACTCGGGGATAGATTTTCAAACATTTTACACTGGGTTAGCGTCACAAAAGTGACGCTAACAAGCACAAAATGTTTTGGAGGAATTTACTTTCTAGCGCAAAACTTGTTTTGCACTGCAAAGTACCCTAAAAATAGCACAAAGCAGCGTGAAGTACTGCTTTGCATTACTTTTCACCAAGGGGGCGTGACATGGGTGGTACATGGGCGTTCCCATGCAACCACCCATGCCTTTTGATGGAAAGCCCTATCTACAAAGAATTGTACACAGAGTTTAGTGCCAAACGTTACTGCCACTTCAAAGGAGGTGATAACAGGAGAAATGATTTTATTTCTCCTTTCCTTCATGACTTTGCATGCGTGGTGCACTTTGCAACACACATACAAATTGGGAAAAGCTTCTAAACTTGTCTAGGCATGGTATTTTGTACAGGAAGGGTACCCTTCCTGTACAAAACCTATGCTAGACTCATGCACACACCCTAGCGATTTGGCGATAAGATGTGTGCGCTGCGCTCGGCAACTGAAATCAGCACCAGTGCTTTGGAGAGGAGAGGAGAGAGCCATATATCTGTAGATATAGCACTCTCCTGCTCCCTCCCTGTCATGCACCGCAGCACAGCCTCTTTAAGTGCTGCGCTGCGTGGATTTTCTTTAAATCTAGCCCTTGGTTTCATACTTTCTCACTGCATACAGAGAGCTGGTAAGAGTGCACTCAAACCCCCATGCTGCTCCTGAAGCTATTTGTTGGTAATTTAATCAAATTTAGACAAAAATTAATTTTGTTATTGTTCTAAATATGTAAATGAATGTATGAACAAAGTATTGCTATTTTATTGAAAAGAAGCAGCTTTAAATATCTTGGACAGGATTCACTAAGAGTAGTAAATCTTAACTCACAGTTTTGCACCTACATAAAAGTGTAGATTTACTACTTTCTGGAATCCACAAATGTTCCCAGGTGTATGAACGGAAAGCTGCACCAAGAGCACATTTCTATGCCTATTTCTGGTAAGATCGTGTGACATTCCAAGAGGGACTCTATTTTCGCTGTTTGGAGTTCTCCATAGCAGAGAACTTCAGAAAAGTGGTATAGGATTCCCTGTGAAAATGCACATATTCGTTTCTCGCCAGGGAAACTATTTTTCTACAGGGAAAACCAAATTTCCCTACAATCCCAACAAATCTGAGGGGTGATCCACTCCACTCCAAACCTGGAAATAGATGTATTCCAGCCCTTGACCAGAATAAAAATCTGACCCCGTCCAGGGTGCAAAGGGGACTGAAAGGAGTTTGTGATGCTAACCTCATCTTGGAATATTGAGAGGGATTCACAAGCATGGAGATCTCTGAATTCATGGAGGATCTCCTTACAAGTAAAGGAATCCCTTTGTGAATGAATTCCTTACAGGCGTAAAAAAATTAATTAGTCATAAATGTACGTTTACGACTAAACACCATAAACAAAACTGGCTGCTGTAATGAGAACTACGCAATACAAAAGGGGATGATGGACGGAACGTTTGAGCCAATCAAACACTCACCCCCAGTCAACTGATCTGGGTTTAATCCATCATCATTCTTTAGCTCACTCCACCACCCCAGTTCAGACATGGCCATATGCAAATCAGTCTGACCCTGTGCCTCATGGGAACAGTCCAGCCCGAACTGCCAAGCCATGTCTTAATGAGAACTACAGCAAAAACCACATCATTACTATACAGTAATATGGTCATAAACAGTGCTTCAGCGAAAAATAGCACTACCAGCACCAACATCATAAAACAGCAGCTGGCTCAATCACACCTATCCAAGAACATGCTACCCTTAACACATTATTACAAGCTTACGCACATTCCTGCCTGCCATGGTACCCCCGACCCATGTGAAAAGTGTCTGTACTACCAAAAGCGCTGTGAGGCCACGCCTGTGGGAACATATGAACTGGTGATAACACAATATAACCCAGGCCATTTACAAACGTGGCCCCTAAAATTCTAATTAATATTCAGTACTTTCAAAAAATACTTTCTCACACCAGAATCAGTCCGCTGTGCATGAAGTGAAACATAATAACTGCAGGGTACACCATTACTGACAATTTTTTTTTAAAAATGCATCGTTGACCTTTTGAAAAAAGAGCTTACGGGATGCCTGGAAGGAGGAAAAGGACGAAATAGATTTGCTCATTGCACATATTTAGATGCTTTATCAATATTGTAAGCAATACTTTAAAGGTTAGCCGCTGGCTACACAGAAATCATCCTGATGTGCACCACAATGGAAGGCTGCCTCTAGGTGTCTACCAAGCTTGATATTCCATGGTTAACTGGTTGGACTCAGCAGCGGTCCATGCAGGTAAGAGCGGTGAGGCGGTGGGGCCAGGTGGGCGGGGGTGGATTTCAACAGACGACGACGAAGGAAAATTAATTATTTATTTAATTTTCTCTCGTGGTCATCTGTCGAATCTCCCCCAACCCAGCCCCACCACTCTTACCTGCACGGGCCGCTGCAGGTTGGACTAGAGGGTCTATTACTAGTGGTAAGTACTTCGGTCAGTTGTTCCCCTGTACACTATAGTTACTGATATAGTCGGCATCGTTAATTCTGCGGAATGGGAAATAGTCAGATCATAAGTTGGTCGCTAAGGTTCTCCAGAGAAATGTGAAAATACTAAGTGACTCGAGAATAGCCAACCTGATTCGATAGTTATTCCCCATTTACTATTGGTATGTCACCTGGATATTTAACCAACTTTCAGATGCTAACCCTACAGTGGGAATGCAAAATATGGCTTCAACAGACCACAAAGGAAGGAAAGGGTAGATTTAAGACGTGAAAGTAACCAAAGAAGGTCTTTGGGAATTGTGATATGGTTGCTGCTCTCTTCCCAAGGACTAAGCAAAGTATCCAGCTTTAATTAGCTAAAAGCCAAAGGGAGGTGTAATAGAGAAGGACCTCAAAAGGTTGTACTTTAATTCCATTCATCTCCAGTTCACCGGGCCTGCTGCTCACTCTCCCCCATTCCATTCAACAAATTAGATGTAACAAAATTATCACTTGAATTGCAACTTGCCCATACCAAAAAACAATGTGTTGATATTTCATCCATTCAGAAAAAAATTAATCTGTTGCAAAAGGAATATAATTCTCCAGGGGCCATATTACAGAAGTGCTCAGTGGGCGCAACCGGCATTTGCCCCCCCTTTGCGCCCCCCGCCCCAGGGGCACTTTTGTATTACAGAAGGGGCTGCAGAAGCTTGTGCATCCCCTTCTGTAATACCGATAGTGCTGGTGCACGTAAAGCATGAGGGCTATCATCAGAGGGCGTTCCCTCATTTACATGGGGGTGTGGCCCCATGCAAATAAGGGAATCATTTTGCCTCTGTGCCCACGTTGTATTACAGACGCAGGCGCAGAGGCAAAGACATTGTCAGGAGGTGCACTGACAGTGCTCAGTGCGCCCCCTAATAGCAGCCCTCTGGAGGGGGAAACGGAGGTCTCATGGACCCCCAGAAATCTTGCAGGTGGGTGCAGTGACTCACTGCACCCACCTGCATGGTGATCTCTAATCCCCCTTAAAAATGTAGGCGGGTTGACGCCTGCACTGTGACACACATGAATGTGCTGGCCCCTGAGCAGCATGAGTTCGCGGCTGCCGTGGGGGCAGTGCATTCATCATAATATGGCTCATTTTCCTTGTTTGCGCCGGACGCAAAAAAGGTGCACCCAGTGCAAACAAGGAACATTCACTGTATGCATGAAACTACCAAGGTGCATTGCCTGCTGCAGTATATTCACTACTGATGAGTTTAATAAAATTAAAAAATAAATGAAATCCCACAAATAAAGGAGGAGTTCCACAAAGTGGAGTACATTGAGAGCTAACTACTAAGATTACTGCCGATGAAAAATAGGAGACTCTCCTGACCCAAGCATTTTCCAAAAGAATTCAAAGCTACTTGATGATGACACCAAAGGGCCTTACTCCACAGGTCTGGTTCAGAATCCAGGTATATCATCATGAACTATAATCCAAAACATAGTCAGTAAATATAGTCTACTGAATGCAGAGGTTTCCCCTTTCTGTCCCAGTCACTTGAAAGACTAGGAGACATTCATCAGTGAAAGATAAAAGGTCCCACGACCTAATGAAGGACAAGAAACTCATCATTAACACAAACTCTCCTAAATATTAAGCATTCAAATTCAGAGTGTTGGAAAACGAGGCAGTATCTGTGAGGCCTGCACAAATAACATGACTACATTTGTCCTTCACTGGGAACCAAACACCCAATTGTAGCGCCTGACTCTCAGAGGGTAGCGTTGCAGAGCAGTCTGAGGCTTTACTCAAGGGAGGTGGTGTGGGCTAGTAATCGCCATTGGCAGGTGCGCAGAAATAACACTCAATAATTGATTGTCCAGTCTGTACTTTGCTTTATAAAAGTAAGAGTACATTTATTAAACGCACACACTACTCAATACTATGCACCAATTTACAAATATACATAAGCTGTTGGAATTACTTTGTGACATTGCATAACATCTCCACCCCTCCCGCAGGGGGGTGGGGTCTAGTACCACCGCTCTTCTGTGTGTACATCATCTTGCCCCCTAATGCAGTAGTTTACCGTAGCCTGGAGCGCGGTCCCTGCGCACTGGCCTCATGCCAGTGGCATCCCACCCCGTTACCTCAACAAGCATTGAAAGAATGGGTATACCTGCGTTGGTGACCCACAACCCTGACAAAGCATTTCCTACTGACCATACAGTATGCCCCTTAATATCTTAAGGGCTGGCAGTCTGGGTTCTTCACCTAAGCGCAGCAGCAAGAATACATGTTTACGCACACTTTAGAATGACAGTACTCAGCACGTTTGTGGATCATTAGAATGCATTGCAATTACAGCCCCTAAAGGCATCACAGATGAAATTGCATATACAGCCAGACACCCTAGCAGGAATGTCCGGCAACATAACCCACTTTGCTTATGACATCACCGGTACTTCACATTAAATATGTGACCTTCAGTCCCTCTAAAAAGGAATAACCATTAGTAAATGAGGTTCTGGTGCAATTACACCTCTTCACCTCCAGGGGATGCCCTTCTTGAGCCATCCCCAACTCAGCCTTTCACTCCATGAAGCACATCACAATACACCCTCAGCTGTAGAACAAAAGTTCCAGCCTAGAAGGTGTATAAATGCAGGTTGAGCCCTTGAGGGGTTATCCATTCCAAATCCCTAGGAAACTTAGGGTGGGACTTCACTTCGTGCTGGGGGGAGACTGCGCTTCTCCAGCAGCTCCCCCAGCACCCTTTTTCACTCTTGTGGGTGACCCCCTCCTCTGGGGGCCACCAGGCACAAAAACGGCCGATTTCCAAATGCCTGGCAAGGCATTATGGGGAGCTTCGTGCTCCTCTGCATGAATATGGTATGAGCGGCTCTCCCGCTGTGCCAGGGAGAGCCGCGATCCACCTGGCGCTCCGCGCCGCCTTCCACGCTGGGTGGGGGGCCCGGTCCCACCCGGATCCCCAGGTAAATTCCTTACGGCTCGGGGAGCCCACCCCCGGCCGCTCATTTCGCGGGTGGGGGCCCGGTCCCACCCGGGCCCCGTGCAGCTCTCTTCTCCCTTTCGGACTCCCGGTCCCACCCGGGACCCGCCAGAGGCCTGTCCGGTGGAGGGCAGCCTGGGGAGCCCACCCCCGGCTGCCCCCGCCGGCTCCCCGCGCGGCCAGCACCCACGTGTGCTGCCGCGGGAGCCGGCTGAGCTCTTCTGGTCTGCCCGCTCCAGCGGGCAGACAAGTCTTCTTCCTCCGGTCCTGCGAGACTGGGGGAGGGAGTGCGGCGGCACTCCCCCGGCCCCCTCCTTCCTTCCGGGGCCCGGGGATGGGGTCCCGGGCCCCCAGGGCCACCTTCACGGGGGCGCGACGGCGCCCCCCGGCTGTGCTTCGGGGCCCGGGGATGGGGTCCCGGGCCCCTCCTCCTCCTTGCGGGGGAGCGCGACGGCGCTCCCCCGAGTTGCACGTCGTCGGCGGGGGCCAGGGTGGGCTCCTGGCCCCCTCATGGGGAATATATTCACGGGGAGCGCGACGGCGCTCCCCGACTTGACTTCGGGGCCCGGGGATGGGGTCCCGGGCCCCCTTTGGTTAATTTTCCCAGTGGGGCGCGACGGCGCTCCCTGCCTCTGTCTTCGGTGGGGGCCAGGGTGGGCTCCTGGCCCCCCAGCTGGGCACCTTCACGGGGGGGCGCGACGTCGCTCCCCGGCTTCCCTACTTGTTGGGGGCAGCCCCCGGGACCTGACCCACCCCGGGGGCATCTCATGGACCGGCGGCGGAGCCCCACGTGCTTCGTCGTCGGTCTTCTTAGGGGTCAAAGGTCGCTCACCTTCCGGGGGCCATATCTCAGCCCCTGGGGGTCCGATCTGCCCCATTTTCGCGTCTTCTTGCTCCTGGCGGCGGCCCCCAGCCACTGGGAGCACTCTCCGTCGCCCTCCGGATCTCCAAGAGGGGGCATTCTGCAGGGAGCGGTCTTCACTGGCTCCCTGCGCCAGACTTTCGCCTGGCTCTCCTCCTGGGCCTCTCTTCTCCCTGCGCAGAGGCCCCTGCTTCTGCGCACTGGTCCTGGGCTCTTCTTCTGGCGCTGTTAGGGTCCTGGGGGCAGTCAGGGGTACCTCCTTCCAACTGCCCATTGCCAGGCTCCAGCACCTTCCGCCTCAGCCGACCACACCCCAGAGAGAGCTTCTCTTCCTGTGCAAGCACTTTTTAAAAGTTGAGTAAGGGGCTGGCAGGAAGTCTCTGTTGGTCCTATCAAACAGCAACACATCACTTCCCTGCCCCTGCTCCCTCCTCCTTGTCCAGCCTCTGGGTTTGTTCAAAATGGCGTCGTCCAGGGTCTCTGGCCACATGGTCTCTGAAACAAGACCCTTTCCCCAGTGCTGCCTTCACCTTGGTTCAGCTTGGTGCCTGGCACCCAGCGACAGCTGCTGATGGATTAGCCTGTAGCTCCACCTATCTTCTCTCCTTGGAGGGAAGATCTTCGCTCTGGGAAGAAAGGTCATTAATCTAACCTGCCAGGGCCAGACCCCAGCCAGGGACTCAGAGAAATATGACATTTCTGGATGACCCAAAAGCAGTACAAATATGACTTTGGACTCTGAAGAATACTTCTTTTCACATCCGCTACCGTGGACTTTAGTGCATGTCTGGAATCTGTAGGCCTTATGGAAGTTAATCTAGCATATGGGCTCCACATCCCCATAGGGGAATAATGAAGTGAAAAACACAGTAAAGCACACGGACTTTCCCTGGCATGTTCCTTCCTAGTGTATAAGGCCTATTCCGTGTCACCACCCAATTCTGCATAAGTCCTGCCACACCATTCACTTTGTAGCTGCTCCTGGACTGCGCACGCCAAGAATCTCCCCTGCGCAGCCCCTACACGTGTGCACACGCATGTACACAGGTGTCTGCATGTAACCAGCCCGGTGCCCCTTACTCCAGCTGCTGCGCAGCGGCCTAGTCAAGCTAGGGGGACACCAGTAAAATCCACATGCAGTCTCTTTCATCATGAGTTCACTGTGGATGAGTCACAATTTATGAGGCTCTCCCACAGTAAAACCTCAACACCTAGGTGCTCAAAAAGCGAAAAATCCGGGCGGCCCATAGTGTCAGAACCACCTTCTAACACAGAGACACTGCCAAATAATACTTTCTTTAAAGTCACCAGTGGAAACATCCAAATGTGCATATTAAAGAGACTGCTAAGGATGCAGATACCGTAAGAGGCAATGAAAAAAGGACTGCAGAAATATTATCTAGGGGAAATGTTTTGCCAGTGGTGCACATACGATCTGGAAAACATCCTGTCATGTCTCAAGCTCATACAGCACAATTCTTCCCAACTAAGATCACATGAAAAGTATCCAGGGGCTTTATTATGCATCTGGCACACTTTCTTTGTTTGTGCCATGGAGCACCTTTCAAAAGGGTCACCAAGAACAAACGGGAACAGTGCACACTATTACAAAGAATGCGCTGCCCCCAGGGCAGCCTGGAACTCGAGCTGCCCTCAGGGAAATGCGGAGTGGCTGCCTCCAAGCCGCTCGGTGTTTCACAGTGCAGAAGGCATGCTGCCTGCACTTTGAAGAGGGGAAAGATCCCCTTGCAGGCAGGTGCAGTGATTGACTGCATCCATCTGCAGGAGGGTGTCTGGGAGGTCCTGTGGCACACTTTCAGTGCGTCTCCTAAGGGCATGTTTGCAATTGCACCTGCATCAATAATACAGTACAGGCGCAGAGGCAAAGTTATCCCCTCATTTGAATGGGGCCACGACCCTATGCAGAAGAGAGACCACCCTCTCATGATAGCGCTGGGGCTCCATGTGCACCAGCTCGATCGGTATTACAGAAGGAAACACACAAGTGTATGTGGCTCCTTCTGTAATACCATTGTGCCCCGGGGGCGCACAAAGCGGGCAAACATGCATATTGTGCCATCTGGGCACAGTGTATAATACGGCCCCAGATCATTAAATTCCTCCCCCCCCCTTGTCAAAACAAGTACTTAATCCCAGATAACTGCGCTGCACAGCTGGGTTTTTATCTGCACTCTCTGCCTTTTCTGACTTGCTTCCCGCTCTTGAACACGTTCTCGAAATTTGCTTAATTGGAGCTCTTTCATACTTTCGGCTTTTTAATTGATCACGACTATTATTTAATATATTTTGTGCTTACGCTAAAATTATTAATTTGTTTAGTAAAATGCTGTGCACGAAGGCCAAAAAACCATAGTGTGATGAAGAAACAAAACACTGCTTAAATAAATTGTTTCCATCCACATCACAATGGTAAAGAAAGGCTGTTGTGCAAAGGTCCCTTGTGATTCCAAGCCTGCAATTCACAAAATCAGGTCTGGGTGCCTTTTCAAAAATTTAAAGAGCCCTTTGAGTATTCGTAAAAGGGATTTTGTGACCCTTTCAATTTCGCAAATAGGAGGGAACATGAAAGGCACCCCCTCCTTTTTTGAGTCAGAATGGGATGTATCATTGGCTGGACCCCTATTGCGTCCTCAAACTGTTGATCATTCACCATCCATGGCTTGATGTGGTACCTGATTCCCTTAGGGGAAGCTGTCTCCGTGGGAATATTCCCCCTCCGGGAATCATGCTGGTAGGCCTCAGGGCAGCAGACAGTTATCCAGGAGACTACTACATGTCTACCCCTCCCTGACCCCAATATCTTCCCAGTATTCAACATGTTTTTAAAAGTAGCTTCTGTGCCTTTAAGGAACACAATCAGGTTGTAAACCTAAGTTGTTGACATAGTGTGAATGCAAATAAAAGGATGGAGCTCTAAGGTCTCTAGCAGGCATCCACCCCCTTGATTTTGCAAACTTTGCCTTGCCTTAGTAATATTCTCATCTCATTAGTATTCATAAGTCAGGATGTTTTGCAATCCTCTGAGAATTTTCATTTTGTGAAACAACTGATTGCTACAAAAGTTGCATTGTAAAATGCTGAGTAGTTCATAAAAATTCAAGGTGCATTTTTGCACCTACTATTTGCGACCTGACAAATGGTGCCTCAGGCCCCTCGTCTGGTAAACCATAGTTGTAAAAAAATGTGTAGAGCAGCATCTCTTGATCAGATGCACTGCAAAGAGTAACAACTTGTAAAGAGAGCAACAAAAAGTGAGTGGTATGATTAGTCATAAAACTTCTAAAAGCAAAAATATTACAGCAAAAAATATAAAATAAATCAAATAAAATGTTGGTGGCTCGAGACTTGCTCAAGCGTGAAATTGTTGAACAGAGAAAAGCAATCAAGTCATGCTTAGGTACCAGTACATGATCTGTAAACATAAAACATGTTTGAAGAGATGTAAATCAGGTGTTTTTCACATCTTGAGAACAACAACCAGGTCTTTAAAAGAGTTTCTCAGCTTACTGCAGACCTTTCCATACCGACATTGGGCCTGGAAATCAAAGTTCTCGAGACACATGCTGGGAAATATTTATGTTGGATTCTAGAAAATGTGAGTTTTAAATTTGTAGAATATAATTAAACATCTAAGGATTCCTTCATGATTGTATAATCTTCATTCAACTTAAGCAGCGTTGTTTTGCCAATATATATAACCCATGGTTTTCAGAAGATGACAGCACAGTAATGTGCATTTCTGTACTCCACTGTATCAATCCTTTCAATGCTCATTGGCATCTACATTGACTAGGCACAAGTTCCCTGCAATAGACCAGAGAGAAGGGGCCATGGGGGTTCCTCCTTCTTCAGCATCACAGATGTCTGTCATATGTCATCATTGCCCCCTTGCCCCCATAATCTTGCACATTTGATTGCATGCAGCATGATAATGATACACACAACTTTACATATTGGCTGCCTTGAATCCCACATTGGTCAATGCAATGACTGTGCGCGTGAATAAACTCCTCGAAGAAGAAAATGCCTGCATCCTGTAGGAAAATATGAGCTCTCAGCAGACAGTCTCATCCCTATCTTTCATATAACAGTTTCATGTACAGTACATGATAGTAAAACCTCACACCTTTAATTCAGAATGAAAATCAACATCTGTATTCTGTCTCTGGAATCTGAAATTACCTTAGTCAAGGACATTGATTCAGTTTAAGACACCTTAATGTTCTTGAAAATGCTTTTCCATGCCATAGTCCAGGAACTCAGTGGGTCACAGATCAAGCAGATCCGCAATATTCACTAGATCCAACCAGGTTGTCTATGACGTCAGCAGGTCGAGCAGAATGTGCCTAAATTCTGGCATGGACAAGTACAAATGAGGCAACTGGGTATTATGCGGATGTCTCTATTATCTCTCTTTTGAACCATCTGTGACACATTGGCCACATAACTAAACGAATAAGACGAAAGTCCACGCCATTAAATATGTAATCCTGTGCCATGATTCTTAATCGGTTAGTACTAATAAATATTGATTCAAAACTGCATGTTGCACCTCATTATTATATTTTGATTCCCCTTGCAAAATACGAGTGTAAAAATCATCTTGTTTTAAAATCTGTACATTAGTAGTTGATACATACATTTTCGAACATTTACAATAAACGAAAGTCAAGCACATAGTATTTACAGAACTTCATTCCCTTCAATGAAAGAGAATTATAGTTAAGTCTGCTCACCAGAAAGATACAGAACAGCAGATACGGAGCAGGCTGTGTAACAGAATCTGTCATTAAGAAGCAGAATTTACAATATGAAACCATTCAAATTGCCCCACACTAGTTTAATAAAAAACATTTAGAACTGTATAACCAATTGGGATTCCATTGAAGTTATAGAAATAGGCAGCATTTTATTTTTGCATGAAACTACTTCATTCACATTGAATATTTTTCATTTGATCCAGGTTCTTGTTTTACTATCCAGCTGTTTCAAAGGGAACATAATGTTAAAGAGGTTATGGATGTCTTTCCAAAAACCACTAGCACTCTCCTTGACAATCAAGTCTGTCTTTTATTTTACTTCAAACTCAAAATAAATTGCTGCAGATATCCTGCTGTAAGCCGTCGACACGTTTCGCACTAGCATGCTTCCCCAAGGCTATTAGGTTGGTTAGATATCCATTTGGATTACATGTATGGAAACCTCCAAGTGGTATATGTCAAAAGAATGTGTGCACAGTTTTCTAAAATGAGAACATCAAAATTCCAATGATTTCAAAGCATCTCAAGTATCACAATTGTACTTGTCCAAGATGAGGCCGCGTGGTACCCTAGCCGTTGTTTCCAAAGAAAAAGTATTCTTGCCTGAAAGACAGGACTGCCACTGACATTCTCATTGAAGTGTGAAGCATGTGTATTGGACACTGTAGATAGACTTTCCCCTCCAAAGGTTTATTTAGGGAATGTTTGGTTGTAAATGATCATGAGTGTCTGTTTTGTGGGTGTCAATCCAGAACGTTCCTCAAACAAGAACTTCACAGTGGCCTTTTCTGTTATTTTTTAAGTTATTGCCTTTCCCTGATGGTGAAGGGCCTTCTTTTCTACCACCTATTAGTGTCACATCTGCTGACAGCAGTATTCCCTATGAGACAGACTGCCAGTAAGAGCAGACAAAACGCCAGACAACAGTTAACTTCCTTTTGAAATAATACTAAAATGTAAATATTTTTGGCATTTACATTACTGTAATTCACCAGGGTATACATGTACGCATTAACAATTCATAAAATAACGCTTTTCACTGAAACTGCTCAATGCTTCAAAGTGAAATCTATGATTGGTGCAGTATGTGACACTAACAGCAATGCCGCCTTGTTTCATCGCATGGTGACTAGCAATGAGCTGGGCCGGGCGCATGGCCGCCAGCGCTTATGTGTAGTGCAGGGGTCGGTGCGCGCGCACATGGGGAGAGATGGAGAAATGAAAAGCTCGGGGTACACTGCATGATTGACTGCGCATCAAACAGAGTCTGACTTTCCATGGAGCCAGCCCAAGCCTTAAGAGGAGGAAGGACAGCCAGCTGTGAACCAGAGGCGTATTAGGTGTGACCGGGTCACCCCTGGCTTGGTAAGGTTAGGGGAGCCACTATATAATATGACTTTTCTTAGCTGGGACCCCGACCGCAGGGATTTTTGTGACAGATGACAGAGCTTGAAAATGTTCAGGGTCAGAATTGGTCAAATACTGTGTTACTCGAGACCGTGCACTCCGATGTGATACCAACCGATGTGCTAATACTGCCCCTCTTAGGCATCTGCTCATTTTATATTTATTTCTGGGAGTGTGGGGTGACACTACAACCAAGTTGTTATTCCATCTCATTTGTGATCAATGATAAATTGTGCACAGAGTATTCCAAGTAAAAATAGAATTACTGGCCTCTTTCTGCTCACCGAGAGTAAAGACATCTCAGGCCCCATCCTAAAAACGAACGGAGGGGGTGAATGTGCGCAGGGCCTGTCTTCTATTACATTAGATTTCCTGTTTGTTAAAGAAGGCGCTACTTTTTTTAAAACGTATTTTTTTAGAAGGAACACAAGGATTTCACACACCTGCTCTCTCACATTACACTAATAAATCGCGTTGCCGGTTCATTGTTATGAAAACATTTCTTGATAATTATATTTCATGACAGGCTGAGCACTAAATGATGTGACATTAATTACTGGTTGTGTGCCAATCACCAATTTAGTTCATTCCTGACCACCGCTGGCCAGGTATGACCTCTGAATGGCAGTTATTGGACTGTGGGGCACACTGAGAGCACATAATATCTAGTAGTGTGATGTTATCACGCCTCACTTTCTGAAACCAAAACTTTGTTTCATTAGTTACAGACTGATAGTAAAGTCTGCTGAGCAGCTCTTTGCTTGAGCACATTGACCTCCTGAGGTATCTTGGCCCTGAATATTAGATGATTTTGTTACCCAAGTCAATGGCATTCATGTTACAGGCCTCGAATGGATGAAAGGCTGAGCAGGCCCACCAGGATTTGAATCTGTAGCTATGAGGTCATACACCGACTAGCAGTCGTTTAGTGTACTGGTTTTATTGGCCTCGGAGGGATGAAAGGCTGAGTGGACCTGCTAGGATTTCAACTTGTGACCTTGAAGTCACGACGATTCGTGGAATGGATGCATTAGCGCGCCGTGCCATCAGACCCTCATTAAAATTAAAACAAGAACTGGTTTCTATAAAGACCAATGCAATGCAACACTGTCAGACAGCGTCATCACGTGTCTGTAGCTGAGGATGAGTTGGTCATTGTCACATTTTTGTATCACGTGTTATTCTGTTTTATTACCAATCTTAACATGTGAATTCAAACTGTACCCGTTTATTGGTGGTCTGGAGTATGGAGAAATCCTAGTGCAGTGCTGACAGCTCTCCTACATCGACAGATCATCTCTACCAAAATGGAAATGTCCTGTTAAATGTGTTAGGCCGCCCTGCCAGCCAACATAGCAAAGTAAAATCCCCCATATGTTGGAGGTGTTTGATGACAAATGGGTTCTTTTTAAGCATTAACTCTATTCACAAACTTATCACTGCAAGTAAATATATAAGGCTCTGATGTGCACGGTGCAATAAGATGTCAAATGCCCACATTGTGTCTGTCTCTAACCACTATGTGCTGTGCGTCCATGTCAAAGGCTTCTTTGAGGGACTGAATGAGCACTCCCACTCTGTGACCATGGGTCCATGCAAGCCCCATCGCTTCCATTCAGCCCTCCCACCTTCATCCCACACACACACACACACATCCCTAATGAGAGGAGACATATTAGAATTATAGGCGTCCCGCTGGGTTATACATATAACCCCTACTATTCCTTAGCACCAGTTAATATCTTATCTGTGTATGACTAGAGACCAAGGGCCTCATTTACTATATTTTGATACACGGCAGCGCAGCAAGCCTTCCTACTTCGCTGCTGTGCGTCAAAAGAAAAAGGCAGGAATGCGCCTTATCGGCGATAGGGCGCATTCCTGTCCTTCTCCCCTGTGCCAGTTCACAAACAGCAGCCGTGCGTCAACACAGACACTCAACACAGACACTCTTGTGCCATGGTCCAAGGGTGCCTGCTTTGCAGGGATGATTAGTTATGTGCAGGAAGGAGAACTTGCCTACACATAAACAATCATTAAAGGCGATTTGCTCCTTTTATGTGTGCGGCAGAATGCAGCACACATAGAAAGAGCAAAAAACGAGGAGGAATTAAAGTATTTCTCCTTGTTGCGAAACACCTACGCCTCCTCTGGGGAGGCGTAAGATTCTGATACATTCCCAGGTTTACTAAAGGTTGTCTCAGTTTCCATGGTTGTTGCATGGGAATACCCACAGCATGACCCATGGAAAGCAGAGTAATGCATGAAAGGGGTCCATATTTACAGGGCCATGAAAAGTCATGCAAGGTATCTTTACGTGGCCTTGTAAATATGGGCAGGCACACTGTGCCGCCGGTGGGTCAAAAACAGTGGCGCACCGGCAGCACAATGGGATTGTAAATGAGGCCCCAAATGATTAGGTGACCGAGTTTGTGTGATGTGCACCCTATCAATGTCGATGCTTCTTGGCATTTTCGATCGCTAACGTACATGCACAGACATTAAGGACTGGCATCTGGAGTAATTTTCATACTTTTCAAAAATGTAAAAAATATATCTAGAAATTCAAACATAACATTCATTACATCTCAGTCCCTCTGACTGTGCCACCCTTCTCCCCAACACTTTGCCCTCCTAGCAGAAGAGTACACACAATAGGGCATAGAGGAGGTGAGCTGGGTAGAACGGGTTAACGGGATGTGGGCACCTCACTCTGTGCTATTGTGGATGCTGTTTCCAGTTCTGGGTTGTGGTAACTTGGTGTATCCTGGGAATCGTAGTCTTAAATTATTTTCATTAGAGTGATTATACTATTATACATAAGAGAGCAGATTCGGACAGTGAGCCATAGTACACACAACATATGCTGTCCCTGGTGCCGGTGTGAACTTGCGCCTGCACTTGGGAAAGTGCTGCTTTGAAAGGTGGTCCAGAGGTCTGAAAATGGCAATGCCTCTTTCACAGCAGAGGAACCTGCAGCTATGTGAGTAGGGACCCCTGTTCCTGTCTCCCAAGGAGCGATTCAGGAGGGAGTACTGACTGTGCAACACTTCATACCTGGCATACAGAGCAGTGGTGTAACGTCATTTGAGGGGGGCCCCCTGCAAAGTACAGGGAGGGGCCTCCAGGTCAGGGGCCCGGCACGTGCACAGTGCCGAAGGAGCCCCCCTACAGAGTGCCATCCAGCAGTCTGCTTGTGCCACACCCACGTCTGACAGAAGACATGGGAACAGGAGCAAAGGTGTTCCCTCATTTACATGAGCCACACCCCCATGCAAATGTGGGACTACACCTACGGAATTGCCAGGACACAAGGGGGCATATGTACAAGGGAAGTGGCGGAGAGAGGCGTTAGCCTTCCTGGCTTAACGCCTCTTTCCGCCACTTCAGAAATGCAGGGCTGCACCATATTTACAAGAATATGGTGCAGCCCTGCATTTCCCCCTGTGCTGGCTCTACACTTAGCAGCCTAGCGCCAAGGCAGGCACCCTTGCACCATAGTGCAAGGGTGTCTGCGTGCAGGGAAAGATTGTTTATGAGCAGGAAGGTCCCCCTTCCTGCTCATAAACAATATTTAAATGCCGTTTTGTAACTTCTATGTGTGCTGCTTAATGCAGCACACACAGAAGTTGCAAAACGGCATTTTTTGAAAATGATTGTTTATGTGCAGGAAGGGGGACCTTCCTGTACATAAACAATCATTGCCCTTTTGCTGTTTTCATGTGTTTTGCACAACGCAGCACACATGAAAACAGCAAAAACAAGGAGAAATGAAACATTTCTCCTCGTTGCGCGAGGGCAAGACCAGGTTTTCCCTGGTCTTAATTTTAGCGCTGCCTCCTATTTACGCCTCCCTTGTAAATAGGGGGCATCATCAAAATGAATGGGTGTTGCGGCGGAACGCCCACAGCAACACCCATTGCTATCCCCTTTCACGCTTAGCATAGCGTGAAAGGGGGCCTTTTTTACAAGGCAGCATTAAGCCACGTTAAGTGGCTTAACACTGCATTGTAAATAAGGCAAAGCCCCTATCGCCACAGGAACGTCCTAAAAAGTGACATTCCTGTGGCGATAGGGGCTTGTACATATGCCCCAAGAAGTGTATTTCTGCAATACATATTACAGAATGGTGACATGGAGCAAGGTGGCATCCTAAATGAGACGCCAAGGCGAAAAATTGCATATAAATACTTTTTTAATAAAAATGAAATGTCTTTCAGTTATTACCCCATAAGCACTACTTAATGTGGTGATTCCTGTTGTACAAAAGCATTCGTGTTCCCACTTGACAACGCTGCGCAGACAAGCTGCACACGTGTCCCACCTGTGTGAGGCTCATCTGTACACTGATTTGACCTGACGTCGCTGTTATGCATCAAAGCAGCATTATTTGGCCATTTTCACATGACAGCTGATGCGACAGGCTCATGAGAGATGAAGCAAAGTTGTGTGTTCCTCAACAAACCCTCACACACCAGATGCCGCACCCTTATGCTCTGTCTGCGAGTGCCAGCAAAGGTTGCGTGAGCAAACACTATGGGTCCACATGAATGTGACAGAAGACTCATATTAGTAAACTATAAAAGTTGTAATCTAAAGGCAGCTATCGCCTAGACGAGGGAAGACAGAATCGAATGTGCTCTTGGAGCAGCAGCGGCGAAACCAACTGTGCTATCTGATCCATGACTACATAATAAGGGCGACGTGTTAAACTCTGCTGCATGGGTTGCGCAGCGTGACGCAGACTTTGCGTGAGGGATCACACAGGGAGAGTGGCCAGGCAACTGTGCTAGAAACATAGGGGCACATTTACAATACCCCTGCAGCACTCTTTACACCTCCGGAGCGTCACTTTTGTGAGGCTCCGGAGGCGCAGTGTGCGCGCCCATATTTACATATGCAAAGCCACCCTTCATGGCTTTTCATAGACTTGAAAAATGGAGTAAGGCAATGTCTTACGTTGCATGGAAGGGGCGTTCCATGGGTGTTGATGTGGCTGTTCCATGCAACACCCATTGTTTTTTACACTGCCCCAGATTTACAACATAGCGTAAATCTGGGGCAGCGCCAAAACTACGCCTTCCCAAAGAAGGTGTAACGAGGAGAAATGTTTACATTTCTCCTCGATTTTTCCTCTTTCCACATGTGCAGCATTCTGCAGCACACATAGAACGAGGAAAACGCCTTCTTTGACTGTTTATGTGCAGGAAGGTATCCCTTCCTGCACAAAAACAATCCTGCAATTAATACAGACACCCTTGCACCATGGTGCAAGAGTGCCTGTGTAGGTGCTTGGCTGCAGTTTGTGAGCTGACAAAAAAAACAGGAATGTGCTGTATCTTGCAGATGTGGTGCATTCCTACCTTTTTTTTTTTACACAGGGCAGCACAGCGAGAAGGCTTGTAAATATGCCCCTGATTGTGTTAGTCACTGGAGCCTCTGCTGAGTTTACAGTGTTACGGTAATCCAAGAAGTTAAGCAAAGCGCTTTGGTAAAAAGGTCTAAACTCGCCAGACGGGAATTTTTTACATTGGAGTACACGTGTTAATGTACAGATTTAAAGCTGGATAACAGTGATTAAAGGGGGTGTTTTCCACCAAGGCTCCTGAGTGACATCAGATGATGAGAGCGATGTTATCTATGATGTCACTGGGAACCCTGAGATGAAAAAAATATCCTTGTTATTCACTTTTCACCTATCTCTATTCACCTTCCCCTACTTTAAACTGCTACCCAGTGGCAGAGGAGAAATGTGCAGCAGTATATAACATGGCCTCTCCTCCAAGTCATAAATGTTTTTTTTTTTTTTAAAGTGGCCTCCTGCCACCCCACCTCTATGCCATCCATGTTCTCCCCTCATGAAGCTGTGCTCTCTGCTCTCCATCGGAGCAGAGCTGCACTGACAGGCTCTCAGAAAGACTTCCACGGTCACCAAGGACCACCTTTATGATGCATTAATGGTGAGAACCAACTTTTGCATCTCCCTCCTCTTCCCACTGGTGCCACGTCATTGCAGTGAATCCCCCTCACGGTGATTCTAAATTGAATATAGTATTCACAATAGTGGTGCTCAGAGAGGACCATACATAATAAATGGATAGAATGAGGCAGGGTGTGTCCGATAACTATAAACTTTAGAGAAAGGGAATCATTAGGACCTGACTAAATTAACTGCCCCCAAGAGGCACATACTGGTGTTGCCAGACAGCTCCACATCACTTTACCCCTCGCTTCCATTCAATAAATCTAGGCATTCTTGGAGTTGTGGTTCAATTTGTCATGCACATCTCAAAATATGTTTTGTAAAAGCAAAGTCCATCGCTGGAAAAGTTGTATCCGGTGACATAACATGTAGTGTTTGCTTGCTCGTCGTATGATAATCTAAATTGTTGCGTGGGACGAATAGACCAGTGCCACGTTTTGCTTTGCATTATGGGACTTGCAGTCCTGTCTACCTCAACTCCGAATGCAAGGACTACAACCCTGGATTGGGCGAGTTACACGTGGACCTGGGAACGTTGAAAACTCTAATAGAGCAATAATTTCCTCATTTAACTGTAAACCGAATTATTGAAATATGTATTGCGCAATGGAGATATAAGAGGGCACACCGCCATACTGAGGGAAAAGAGGCACAGGTCCAGACTCGGGCAGTGGCAGTGGCATGCCAGTCACAGGTAGGATGAACCAATGTCCTACTAGCAGGGGGCTCATTGCCAAGGATCACACAAAACAGTAGCGCACACAATTTCCCACGCGCACAGCAATCAAAGCACGTGGACTAATCACACTCATTATTCACACGCTGGTTTGTGCAAAGACCATTTTCTTATACCAGGCGGAAACCCCCACCGCCGGATGAGGGCTGGGGGTATGGGAGGGCGGTGTTGTGTACACACTGCCCTGATTTCATCTCCCCGAGCATTTTTGTCATCTGTCAAAATGCACATCCGTCACTCTGCATCCAAGGAAACCAGGCTGTAGATCTCGACTTCGTGACCCCAGCCTGCTCCGGAAACGAGTAGCACAGAAATGCAGGCACTGGGTAGATAAGCCGCATCAAATGGAACATATTTGAGCGTACAAACAACGGGCAGGGGATGCTCGTACAGACGCGCACTGTGTAAAGTGTCGGAGGCGCGAGTGTAAACAGAAACAACGTGGGAAAGCGGCTGGCGAGGAAAAGCGGCTGGCGAGCGCAAGCTGGTTATAAACGTGGCGTTGGAAAACGCCGGTTCTAAACGTTGCCTTGTTTTTCTCTTGGCCAAAACTACTCAAACAACCACCAAGACATCCAATTTACAGTACGCGACATGGAAAACACTAGTGAGTTTGAAAGCGGGTCGAGCAGCGCCGTGAGTACCAGGATCGAGTGCAGTAGGACTGTTCGCACTGTCAAAAACACATTTTATTGTCATTTTTTGTCTCCATATCATGCCATCACCCTGTAGTTTCAGAGATGCCCGTCAGCAAAGAGATGCCGTCGGGATAGAACACAGCTCCTAGAAGCGCTTTGAAGCACAGATATCTGCACGTCACATTCTCCGTGTGCACCCCAAAGAAAACAGCAGCAGCACCCCCGCTGCAGAAGGCGTGTGCTCCTTCCATGCCCCTGGCACGCTCCGTGCCCCCCTCCATGCCTCGCAGCCAGTGCCCTGACACTGCCCACCAACAATGCCCGCCACGCTTACCTGCATTCCTCAGCTTCTTGTTCCTATACACGGACAAGATGACCAGCAGGTTCCCCAAGATGTCAACCACGATGGTGAAAATGAGGATGGAGGCCAGTGTAGATGGCACCCAGGGTGGGCGATCCGGCGGCAGCTCAGGGGGCGCCTGGAGGGAGCCGTTCACTGTGCTCACATTCACTCTCATTTTCTCTCCTTACTTTTTCACTTTGCCACCATCAATTATATTGCATCCTCTTCCATTCAGTAGCTGGGGTGAAAAATAATTAATTTGAAAATAACACAATCCAAGGGTAACTTTAATGTTTTCTTTTGTCGAATTCAAGGGTTGCTTAGAAAGTAGAAGCCATAATAAAGTCCTCTTTCGCTCCTGCGGGGTGGCCAGTCCATATCTGGCCAGGGAAGTTTTGAGTAGCGATTAGTGCAAGTGCTTAGAGAGAACACTTTTATAGCATCCTTCATCCTAACCTCCCGCCCAACGCGACTACGGCTGCTGCAACTGCAGGATGTAGCACTGCCCGCTCGCGGGTGTCGCCTAGCGGTCCTCCCGCTACACTCCACCATTCGACGACAAAGCTGTGGGGGAACCAGTGGGATCTAAACATAATTAAGCGCGTGACATTAGCGCCATCGTGTGGTCACCTACTAATAGTGCATCGTCATTCCTCGAATCTCCATCACGTGAAATTATTTTCCAAGAACAGGTGATCCCCTCCGCTATTGCGGTTCTGACTTTTGACGCTTGGATTGGTTAGAAAGGTTCGTAATAAAACATATTACAAAAAGGGGCGTCTAACTGTATGATCTGATTTTTTTTGCGTTGTAGGGACGGCAGTATTAAAAGTTATTGCTGTAGATTCCGGACGTTGAAGACAGAGACTTAAAATAAAATCTAATGTTCGCTTTATCATTGCAAGGGGGCATGTGATATATCGTGTGATCGATATTTAGCTAGACTGTTTTGCACAAACCAGAATATATGAGTCTGGCAGTATTGCAAATGCTAACTTTATTCCAACTCAAGCCTTGTATGCTGGAAGGGAATGTAGAATTTCTCGTATTTAAACAGTATATAAATATCACATTGAACCAGAAGTTAATATTGTATCACATACAAACACACTGAACGCGAGTTGCCCGTTTGATATCAACAGCCAAGCAAAATGTCTTCTGAAGAAGAAGTAAGAAGAAGGGAAAATGTACACCGGGAAATCCTTATAGGAAGGCTAAAACATTTCACATAATGCCCATTATAATTTTATTCCACTCAAAAATCTACCATCTTCTTGAATACCTAAAAAGATCGTGTCAGTTTCTTTTAATGGGAGTTATAGCACGCCCATTTATTTGAGATATGACGTTCTTGGTAAGAAGTTTCCAAAATGTGTAATACCTTTTAAGGCTCTTTCCAGTTTCCATGCTGACTGCATTATTCACGCATACGGCACATCATCTGGGTATACCTACAAGCTGAAATTATTCAAGACATTAAATAAAAAAATATCTTTTGCTTTCAACCAAGTAATATATCAATTGGGGCGTGTTTTACAATACCATCTTTTCCTTCATGTACACTAGTGTGCGCGCCCGGTAAATCCGTATTACTCCACACAAACGTTGCAGAATTGCACGCGTACATGCAGTGATTTCTCAGCAATGTTTTCCTTCATTGAGACCATCTGGACTGCAGGCCAGCCGTGAACTGCTCTGATTTCTGCATTTGCTTACATTTCCCAGATTACTGGAACTGAGTTTGTAAGGTGGAAATCACTAACTAATGTTGCTGATCATCGAAGTCTGAGGAGCTCTTCCGTGCAGCGAGCAGGACGTTGGTGCCATGTGGCCACCCTGCCCAAGGTCTCTCCTTCTGGACACTGGACACCACCCTCTACTGAAGGCCGCCGCCGGACAGGAAGTGGCAGAAGGAACAGCGCTATGACAAGGGGCGGAGACGGACGTAGGCTTGCTCACCCAGAAGAGGCAACTCAGGGGCTTATTTACAAGCCCCTTGCGCCGCCGGTGCGTCACTTTTTCCCATTATAAAAGTGACGCATTGGCGGCGCAAGGGGCTAGCCAGGGACATAAGACATAAAAGGCACATGCAGCTCAGCACCAAGTGATCCCTGCACCCGGAAGGGACGATCCTCCAGGTCCACTATGAGTGGTCTGGAAAGTGGCCCATTAATGTTGCCACCTGCCGAGAATTACTGATACGATGGGCACCGGTTTCTCGGTTGGGGCATTGCTTCCCATTCCTCAATCAAGGGGAATAACATGAGAAATTGGCGTTTTCCCGCATGTTTTTGTGCGGGATTCCACCTGGTAACAACCCGAGCGGCCAGCAGCGGAACCGTGGTGTTCCTGCAGGACTGAAATCCAGACGGGTCGGTAACTCCTGGATGTTATGCGGGTCAGAAACATTGATTATCAGAGCCACCTAGGTTTGGGAGCAGATAAAGCTCATTAGCTCCGAGATTCTGGCTTGTGGGCAATTAAGATAGGTGTAGGGAGGATGCTAAAATAAAAGCGGGGCTCGGGAAGTCTACTAACAGTAAGAAAGTGTCACATTTTGGGCACGTAGAAGAATAAAATGTTGCTTATATTTAACAAATTGAATCTATCTGGTGTGGTGTTTCTTTTCCTTAGCAGGTGACTCGCTTTAAAGCAACCCTGTGGTCAGATTGCTGTGCCTGAATTTTGGAGGTCAGACATTTGCGACCGCTTTAGATGTCCCACCAGTCTATTGTTTTTCAACAAACAAAAAATCATACATAATATACATATAGAGAGGGGCTTTTGGTCAGTGGGTGTGAGAAAGTGAATTACTGGTTGGGGTGGATGGTAGTCCACCACGAATAATGATTGTATTATTCTTGTTAGGCCGAGTAAAGGTTTCAGTAGCTTAAACCTGAACCCAAACCCTGGTAGCTATGGCACAGAGCAGACAGGCTTAACTTAAGATAATGTGTAACACATTTAGAAGTACCAAAACAATTAAAAAGTTGAAAATGCAACACAATAAAAATCCTACTCCAATTTATACAAATAGATAATATTTTGGACACAATTTCACCAAAAGCAGAAAAAATCTAATAAGGGGAACCAGGGAAATGAATTTTTAAACTTTTAAATGAAAATTGCATCAAAAAGTGCAGAGTCCCCAGTTTTTAGGGTTAGGAAGGAGGAGTAACTGACACCAATCAAGGGTTCCAGGACCTCAGGAACACTACTTGAGGGACAGACTCACTACACAGAAACCATCAGCAGGGTCCAGGGCAGGTTTAGTGGAATCGGGTCAGCTGCGATCTTCCAGGAAGGTGGGCTTCTTGCAGCTTTTGTGTCTCTGGCAGTCAGTCAGCTTACCCTTCGTAGGAACGTCATACTTTTTGACCTGATCATCCCCCTCCTTTTTTGACAGATGCTGGTGGTTACTGACCCTGAAAGTACCCTGGGCTTTGCTAACCAGGCCCAGGGTCTGTGCTCTGGCCTCTAAAGGTATATGGTAATTGGTATAATTATAATTGGCAAAGACAACCAGCCTGTAAGTCCCTAGCATATGGTAGTGCATGCAGGCTTTGAGACCCCAGTGGACGTAAAGCACTTCAGTGTGTACTAATATGGTGTTTGTTGTCAATTTAAAGCCAGGCCTACCTTGCAGGCTGATTTTAAAATAAAACTATGTCCACATGTTGCTTTGGAATTAAATGTATTTCCAAAGGCCAAAACGACCTCTTTATGACATATAAGTCACCCCTAAGGTCTGCCCTAGGTGCCCCAAAGGTTGGGTGTATTGTTATAAAAAAGCAGGGACAATATAAAATATTTTTTATATGCCCTGGTAATAAAAAACAGCCAAAGTTGTTTTTAGGTCCTGTGAATGAATGTCCCACCTCTTTGCAATCTCACCAATCCAAACACAAGATTAAATCGATAAGTTGCAACAATGTGAGTTCCATGGTGATTTTAAATACTGTCTTAATTAAAAAAAAGAAAGAGAGTCACAAATACATATGAACAGATTTAAATGTCCTTCGTAGTGTGTGTTACAGTTCCGTTCAGTATTGTTCGTGCATGACCATATGTGCTCCCTTATGAATGTTCGATGTTCTCTCGCTGTCTTCAAGGTGATACTTCAATAACTACCATTTTACTGTCCGTGTTGTTGTTTCAACTTATCGATTTAATCTTGTGTTTGGCTGGGTGAGACTGCAAAGAGGTGGACATTCATTCCCCGGTGGATTAGATTAGTATTTTCTTTTCTTTTTTGGTTGTGCACCATTACATCGAGGGGTTAGATAACGTATTTCCTTAAGGTTCACAGATTGAACCTGGACTGGTTCACTGGGTCAGGGCTATACCTCCTTGTTTGAATAACAGATGGTCTTCATGTGGGAGAGTCTAGATGGGATTGTGAAGGTGAAGGAACACGCATTGAGGACAGTTGGAGAAAGTGTGGAGGAGGCGATTAGGTTACCGGTCGTGGCTTCAAAGGTAGTTTGCATAGGCTTGCACTAATGGACATGTAATGGGTTGTTTAGCAGTAGGTACTAGGCTGGGAGTGGTGAGGATGGTGGGTATTCTAACAGTATTAATTTCACTAAAGGTTTTTTGTGCACTGAGCAATAGGGGTTTTATCATCAGTCTGGCACGATTGTTTTCACAAATGTCATGGATTTGCGTTGAACACAGGTTTTTTGCAATTTCGGTTGCTTACGTTGTGTGGTAGTTAAGGGGTATTATTATTAGGTTCACATAAAGATGTTTTTATGAGGGTGCACGCACATTTAGGATGGGACTGGATAAGGGCAAATCACAGGGGGTACAATTCATAAGTATATGTTAAGGACAGTTTGCTTTGAACAGATTATTTAGATGTCTTTTTCTCATTCTTATTATTTCAGTTACCCCTGACGAAGGGCTATATAGCTCGAAATGCATTGGGTGGAATTACATGAGGCTACTCAGCATGAATTGTTCATTCCTACATGTCGCCGTTAAGGCCCGGATGGGCATGCACTGGACATTTGGAAAAATGAAATAACTGTGGAATTACGCTGTCTTCGTAGTGAAAGCAAATTGATGGATGAAGTTTGGAATAAGTACTACAATAAAGAAGTTGGATGAAAACTTGGATTAAACGTGGAATACATGATGAATATTTGTTAATTGTGAGTATCTATTCCCGCATAACGCAGTGCGACTGATTGGTGCGTATTATTGATATGGGCATTAAGCTCTGTCCATGTTCCACCCATACATTATATTGGCTCCTTGCAGTGTCTTTCGGAATTCTTTTTTATCTAATTGGTTTATTTTGTCAGTAGTCCCTCCTTCCTGTTTAGTACCTCCCTCTCTTTTGTTGTTACCTCCCATGAGGCAGTCCCCTTTACATGTATCATTACTCTGTACATTTTATTTACAGTTTCAAAGCACTCTTTTGTCAATCACTTTTTCCTCATAGCTGGTGTTGCAGGCCCAGCTACGCACCTCCCCCAACTCTGACTGATCATATGCTTCCGAGGGCATCAGCTCGTGCACTTGCCCTCCTTCATTGGTACACACACATTTGGATCTAAGGGCGCAGTGAGCTTCCCACTCGTTTTCTTTTGTTAACATCGCGTTATATGTATTATAAATTTAATTTTAATGTGGACATGTATTTTATACAGTCTACGCGAAAACTAGAACCTGGTTCTCCAGGGCCAAAGTCAGCAGCTCAGTTTGTTACGCTGCAGGCACAGTGCTTTCGTCACCGTCTTATTTGGGTGTGAACTTATTTGGGTGAGACTGCTGGTGCTGCAGTGGTTCGGCACATTACATATACTCATTTCACTGCAAATAAAAACACAAAAGTAAAAAAAAATCATTTTAATCAGTAAGAGCTCGCAAAAGTAAAAAAAGAATGTCACTTTAAACACTAAGAGCTCGAACTTTCACAAATTCAAGACAAATTGCAAATAGTCCAGCAGTTTTACATCCTAGCTTTTTTAATATTAGTCAGCTGGCATGCGCGATGGGTGTGATTTAAATAGCAGACTCTCCCTTATTGGCTGCCAGTAATATGCCCGCAGGCTAGGTTGCTCGTCTTTGCAGTTTGCTTGTCTCCTATAACTGTGCGAGTACTGAGGGAGCCAGTGCCAGCCGCTTGAGATGGGTCGGAAGTCCCAGTGGCACAAGCAAGTACTCCAGATGGAATTAATAAATGCATTTTGATCTAGTCATTTAATGACAGTTGATTTTCCTGCAAAATGGCGGCCCGGCACACCGCACTTTTGAGGCTCTTGCGGCACCTGTTTCATGAGCGCCACACTTTAACTACTTGTTTTAAATGCAAACTTTCTAATTGTAACATTCACAAAGTTTTTTAAAGATAAAAAGCTTAAAATATTGTTTGGCCAGGCAGAGGAAACTTTCATGCTGATGCGCGAAGCCCGGAGTGGCACCTTTGTCTTCACTAGGGTCTCAGCCCTTTTCTGTTCACCAAACCCAGAAGTCACAGGATAACACTCCCAGGATCGGTTAACAGAGAGATGTTATAGCCAAGGGTTTGCCTACTGACAGTCAGGTAACAGCAGGAAACAAATTGCTATAGGCCTGCAGCGTGATGCCACTCCAACTGCACGAGACTAGGTAACTAATTTTAAGTATTTGTCTCACCTCTCTTCCTTCTCCTTTCTCCCTATTCTCTAATGTCTCAGTATGCCGTTTACTTCTAGTGTATTTCTGTCTATGTATTTGTGTTGAACTCAGCCTAATTTTGCCTGATTAGTTTTAACCTGCACACATCGCAGATTAATATATGTATATACACCAGCTGTGTTATAATCCTTACATGTGACAAATATTATATGTATATGCCGCCACTGGTTCTTATTCTAGTACCTTAATATATGCTTCACAGTGCTTTGAAACTCGGCTTTTTGGATTTCACGCTAATATATAAAGAAACTGTTAGAAATTGGAGCCTCTAATTGGCAGCGGTAGGTACCTTTGTCCAAGTAGGGACCCTTGCTTCTGGTCAGGGTAAGGGGGATACACACTTTAGATAACCCCTGCTTACCCCTTTGGTAGCTTGGTATGAGCAGGCAGGCTTATCCCAAAGGCAATGTGTAAAGTATTTGTACTCAAAGCACACAGTAACACAGAGAAAATACCACAAATGGACAACACCCCAGTTTAGAAAAATAAGGTATCTTTATCTAAACCAAACAAGACCCAAACAACAAAAATCCATCATACATATATCAAAATAGCACTTAAAAACAGTTACTTGCAGAAATAGCACTTGTAGAAACAAATGGCTCCACCTGGAGCTATTACGACATCGTTACAGGCATAAATCCAAAGGACGGTGCCAACCGTGAGGTGTGCGGCCTTGGGTACGGAGTCACACAGACCCCCAAACAACAGTACCATGGAAAATGAAGTCTATGGATGATGGACGATGTCGTGGAGGTGAGGCGTCAGTGCCGAGGTCGAGGTCGGATCCCTGGTTGCCACGGGGAGGCGAGGCGTCATGCCCATGAGGAGGCAACGTGTCGAGTCCAGGATAGGGGAAGTCAGTGGTGTCGGCAGTGAGGCATCAGTTCCAGTGAAGTGATGGGAAGTCGAAGAGTTTGTGAAGTCACCCTCGTCAGTTATCGACTCCGTGATAACGGGATGTTGGTGCTGGCGGTGATGTTGTAGGTGCGAGTGCTGGCTGCGGGAATGCTGATAACTACAAGTGTTGGCAGGTGTCTAAGGGCGTCAGAGCTGCGGTGCAGGCAGGGCGGTGTGTCGTGCACTTCACGAGCGGTGCACCCGGCCTTGGTGCAGGTTGCGGTGTCACTGGTGGAGTTGATTTTCTTGCTTTCTTTAAGTTTCTTCCAGCTCCCAACAGCAGGAACAACCTCCAGAGACCAAAAACTGGAATAAGCACCTCCTGGCAGGTCAGAACTCCCAGCAGTGAAGTTCAGGGGATCTGGTGGTGAAGTCATTGTGTCCCTGAGACTTCAGAACAGGAGGCCAGCACACACAAGCCATTGGAAGTTCTTCTTCAAGCAGGTTCTCAGCAAAGTTCCAGTCCTTGTCCTTTTCCTTGACAGAAGCAGCAACTGCAGGTCAACCCAGCAAAGCACACAGCAAAGTGGCAGTACTCCTCCTCACAGACCTCCAGCTCTTCTCCTCGGCAAGAGGTTCCACTTGGGTCCAGAAGTGATCAAATTCTCTGGGGTTTAAGGTCCACTGCTTATACCCAATTTTGTCTTTCTTCTCTTTGTGGCAAGGGTCTCTGAGCCAAGTTTAAACCAGTTCTGTCCTCTCTAGTGCAGCCTCACTAAAGGAGCCAGCACAGCTGGTTGTGGAAGAGAGAGAGGCGGATGTGGAGATAGCCTTAGTTCAGGAGAGGATGGTGGAGGCAGAGAGGGCCTTTGCCAGAAAGAAACTAGTTCTTGAGGATAAGTTGTCCCCTGAGTGTAGTTTCAGTGTTCTGGACTCACCAGTGAGGGTGGAGTCCCGTGGTGGCAGCAATGTTGTGTCCGGTGTAGAAACTTCCACTCCCAGTACCACACCTAGTTCCCAGGACGAGGGTGTCATACGTGAAGGGTATAGGTTGAGGTTCAGGGGCAGTAGGAAACTGTCTCACCAGTCTTGGAGGGAGTTTGTGGAGGATTGTGGTAATGCACTGGAGGGTTGGGTGAAGCGTAGCACAGCAAACAATTTTGAAGGGCTGTTCAATCTGATTGTCAGAGAGCACATGTTCTGTTGTTGTTTTCCAGGACTATGCCAATACCTGTTGGAGTGTAAGTCCTCTGATCCCAGGCAACTTGCACAGGAGGCAGACCTCTGGGTGAGTGCCAGAGGGTCTCAAAAGGCATTTGGGTGTGATCCTAAAGGGAGTGGCTTAGGTTTGTACCAACCGAGGGTGGTGGGAAAAGTTCATGGTAGCCCAGATAGGTCCCAGTGTAGTGGGATGGGTAGAGGGTCCGATGTCCCTTCTCAGGTGAGGAGGAAGGGTGAGGGTGGGCAGAGTCCCAGGTTACCCAAAGCCCAGTCCCAGACTCTGGTTGGTTTCATGAGTGAATGCCATAAGGGGAGCCTAGTCTGTACTGGAAGGCCATCCACTGAGGGGGATCTCCTAGTGTCAGGAGAACGGGTGGCTGTCAGCAGCATCCCACCAGTTCTGGTGTCTGGCAGCACCACTCCTGAGTGGAGGGTGCGGAAGCCCAGATGGAGGGGTGAGAGGTGGAGGCAGACCCAGTGGGAGAACTAGTGGGATAGGGGCCAGCTCTGAGGGAAGAGCTCCTCAGGAATAACCCTGGTGACACCGCTTCTGGTTTGGGGGGTCTTCACGCACTGTCAGATGGGCAGGGGTCGAGAGATCAGCGCCAGGCAGCCTCTCACGCAACACATGAAGAATGTGTAATGAAAACCTATGAAAGGGCAGCCTCACAGCAGTGAGAAACCAAATAGGCTGTTTGTCACTACCAGGACATGCCACACAACAAAGGCACATGTCCTACCTTTTACCTAAAAAGAGCCGCTCCCAGTTTGGTGACCTAAGTGCTACAGTGTTATTTTGTGAGTGCAGGCATCTCACAAAAAGTGAAAGACTGGTCTCACACACCACCTGGTGTCATGCTTCATCATTGACCAGTCCTCGCCCTCTAAAACCTTGGTTTGATAGAGGGCGGGCATACACCTGAAGACAGGGATGCACTTCTAAAGCTAAGTGGGGGCCCTTAAAAGAAAAGTGAGATTTAAAAGGCCATTACAGATATCAAACTCATTTTAATGTAACTGGCATCTGTATGGTGGTTAAAATAGATAAATGGGCGGTGTGTTGGGGATTCTATTGTCCCCCCACCGTGATGTGAGTGGTCAACATGTTTCTGCCTGTTGGCCCAGTCGGGTCCATGGCATTCATCAGGACCTAATTTAAAGAAAAACGGGCTCCACCCTTACCGTACTATGGTGGAAGGGTTCCACTGAGTGGGGTGATAAATATCACACTCCACCGATGTGCGGCTAATATATTCAAGCCTGTATGGAAAGAAATCAAACACAGTGAAATCCAAAATAGCAACATGGTCACAGGTTTGGTGAAAGTTGTCCAGTCAGCCACATACACGTGCAAAACATAGTGAGTGGCTATAAGTGCAACAAACTGTGTCATTCATCTGTGCACTTATAAGTGTTGGGAAAAGTAATCCCCAATGCTTACCCTATCAAATGGGACCTACTAGCCCCATAGGAGGGTGAGGAAGGAAGACCCCTTTGGTCAAGTGCTGTGTTTGAGGAGAAAAAGGAAAAAATCCAGGAAAATCAGGAAGCATCCAGGTGAGTACTCTGGGTAAAACAAATATGCTCTAAAGTTGTGTATAACATGAAAAGTTTCAAGAATAAACTAACAACATGGACATACGTACTCATCTATTCCAACTAGCTCATACTCTTTCTGTTTGAAGGAATGTCTCCCGCCTCTGCACCTACGTCCGAGTTCCTCGCCTCCTCGATGGTAAGTGAGGGGAGCGAGTGTGTTCAATTTATAGTGTTCGCGCTACATCGCTACTGCTAATCAGTGAGTTAATTGGGTCTGATTAGCTTAAGTATCACGGGGATCCGGTGTCACCGCCAAGCGCTGTTGAAAAATGCCTGACTTGCCTGAGTTCCACTTAAGAGCGAGTGCAGGCCATAAATGGGCTTCCGATGTCTGTATCGTTGCCTGCCTGACATCCGCGGTAGAGAGAAGAAGAGCGGCTGTGTTTGCTAGTACCCTCTGTGGTAGAGGCGAACGTAAAATAGTGGCGCATGCGTGCAAGTGCCGGGAGGGGCGTGGTCCCGTGTAAGCTCTGTGTGTAAGGGAGCGAATCGGGAAGTGAGCGCCTCTGTCTAACTGCCTCGGGGGAGCGCGCACCCAAAAATTATGTACTCCGGCTATGGGCGCTGGAGTGTGTTCATGCTGCGCCTCGCGTACGTTAAAATGTCCATGTGCAGGCAAGGTGCTCATGCTGCACATTTGCTTAAGTGAATGGCGCTAAAAAAAAGTGACTATTCTCATTTGAGCCACACGAACCACCAAGGAGCAATCACGACCATGGCCTCATTCATGAAGTTAGCAGTATACTCTGTGTTGTGTATTTTTCCTAACTGGGACTATATGTGTGTTCTACCCCATAGGGTGACAGAAGTCTGGGATAAATAGCTTGGGCTTCACAAAAAGAGAGTGGAGGGCACACGTGCACCATAGAGACCTTATCTGTCTAATTCAAGGATGCTCCTGTGCTTTCTAAATAAATGCCAGCCAGACATTTCTTTGTTCTGATCCCAGATAGACCAGGGCGGGGTTTCGAGGCAATGTGTCACAGACTACTGTGCCAGTTGTAGCCAAGGGATTTCGTCATTAAGCCCCTTTTCCCATGTCCGGAGCCGGTACACCCACCTTTGTTCTCTGATGTGAAGTGGTCTGGTAAGGTCCGTTTTGTGTTTTTTCATAACTTCCAGTACCACCCATTTCAGGTCACTGTCTTTGTGGTTGAGTTCCGAGAAGTGCCTTGTTAGTTTGGTGTTTGTCTTTTCACATCGTATAGTGCTACGATGTTCATTAATGCGGATTTTGATCTTTCTAGTGGTCATGCCCACATACATAAGGCTGCAGGGGCACGTGAGAAGGTAAACCACATTTTCAGTGTTACAGTTACTAAAATTGTTGAGTTTCCAAGGGTTCCCGGTCCCAATGACCACTTCTTTGGTGGTTATGGTGAGTGGACATGCGACGCAGCCTCCACAAGCGAAATGTCCAGTTGGTCTCTGTGTATTCCATAGGGTGACCTGGTTTTCCTTCAGTGTTGGAGGATCTTTGGCATGCACTAATTCATCCCGGATGTTTTTGCTCCTTTTAAACGCGAACAGTGGGGGTTCCCAGTGTTGCTCAGCTCCGTCAAGAATATGCCAATTCTTCTTTATAATCTTCTGTACAGTGTTTGAAACAGGTGTGTACTGGTTACACACACAATTGGGTCTGGTTTTTCTCTGTTGGTATTCTCTAATAGTGCCTCGCGGTTATTACTCCTAGCTCTCTTTTTGGCTTTCTTTATAATTTTTTTAGGGTAGTGTCGGTCCAATAGTTTCTTTTCAAGTTCTCCCGCCTGTATTGTAAAGTTCTCTGTTTCTGAACAATTTCTGCGTACGCGTAGAAATTGACCAACTGGCAAGTTGTCACGCAGTGCTTTTGGGTGATAACTCTCGTTTAACAGCAGACTATTCTTGTCCGTGGGTTTGTTATGTACTTTCGTACTGATTCCATCTTCTGTCATGCTGATATCTAAATCCAGAAAGATGGCATGATTTTTACTGATGGAGTGGGTAAACCTTAGGTAATGGTCCTTTGTATTCACCCAATCTACAAAGGTTCTAGCTGTGATTTCATCCCCTCGCCATACAACAAACACGTCGTCGATATAGCGTTTCTAGGTCTTCATTTGTTCAGTGAAAGGGTTGTTTTCATTAAAGATGTAGTCCTCCTCGAATTGGTGCACGTATAGGCATGCCAAACTAGGGGCGAAGGTACTGCCCATCGATGTACCCGTGATTTGATGGTAAATCACTTCTTCAAATTCGAAAAAATTCTCTGTGAGGGCAATCTCGGCACATTCCATAATGAATTGTCGGGGAGTGAGGAAATCCCATTCCAGGTTCAACAAGATCTCTTCAATGACTGCCAGTGTCCGTCGCTGTGGGATACTTGTGTACAGGGCTTCTATGTCCATGGTAATGAAGATATCCTCAGTGGTGTTGATTTCTAGGTCTCGTAGGAGGCACAATACATCTTTTGTGTCTCTCAGGTAGGATGGAGACTTCTGTACAATTGGTTTTAGAAACCAATCGCAAAACTGCGACAGAGGCTCCAGGATAGATCCGATGCCAGAAACTATCGGCCTGCCCGGAGGGGGCATTCTCCCTTTATGAATTTTAGGGAGGGTATAGAACCTCGGTGTTCTTGGGTTTTCACTGATGAGGAAATCTGCTTCATGCTTTGTGATCCAGTTATGGCATAGTGCTTAGTCCACAGTGCTTCTGATTTTTCTGACGAGACGCAGTGTTGGGTCTTCTGAATGTATTTCGTAGCTGGTGCCGTCGGAGAGTAACCGTTTGCACTCATCCCGTTACATGGTTTTATTCATCAAGACAATCGCGCCGCCCTTATCAGCTGGTTTAATTGTAAGGCTTGTGTTATTCTTAAGGTCTTCAAGTGCTTTTCGTTCTAGTTTTGTGAGATTTTGGAAGCCTTTGTCTTTTCCGAAGTTGATCTTCTCCACTTCTTTGAGAACTTTTTGTTCAAAGGCTAAAATGTGCAGGGGATAGTTTGAGTTGGGGGTACGGATGTGGATTTTTTCTTGAGGCCTGTACTGATTTTCTCATTCTGCTCTTCTCTTCTGTCCCCAAAGTGGTTACGAAGTTTGATCTTTCTGAAGAACTGTGCTAAATCAGTATTGAGTGTGAAAGGATCATTCAAAGGTGTAGGAACGAAACCTAGGCCTTTAGAGAGAATTGTCTCTTCATCCTTGGAAAGGATATGATCACTAAGATTAACAATGTTTGTTATTCTAGGCTCGTCGATGGGCCGTTCCCTCTCCCTCTGCTTCTCGTTCCCATTGCGACTGACGTTTGGTCTTCCCATTGTACTCTTGTGTTCTGTTTTTTTCTTCCCTTTCCCCTGCCTCGGCCTCTGTATAAAAAAGGCTGTGGGCCCTGTGGAAAGCCAAAACCTGGCGGGTAATAAGGTTGCTGCCAGAACCCAAACTGTGGCATGGGTGGCTGCATCATTGGGTGATGGTAGTTCTGCTGTCGTCTTCCTTGATGTCCCTTAGTGCTCTCATCACTACTGCTTCCGCTTGTACTTCTTTCGTCTCCTGAGCTGAAAGTCCAGTTCTGAGGAGTTCACCTGAAGCGTTGTTGTTATCTATTTTGTTGTTGTTGAGGAGCTTTTCCGTAGTATTCATCAGTAGTGTATGGATATACGGTCTCGCAGCTGAAATTTGGACGTCGTTCTTAAGTTTCGTGAGTTTTGACTGGGTGAGATACTCTTTGTAGTCAGTGTGATCTTTGTTTATCTCATCCAGTTTCTTCTTAAATACGGTTATATGCACCATAGTTTTTAATCTACTTTCACTTTGTTGGATTTCTATCAGGAGTGCGTCGGCCAATTCCCTGGCTGTATTGATGATAAGGACTAGAAAATCCTTAGTACATTTCCATGCAATCCTTGCCCAGTTGGTCCGGAATTCTTTATTGTTAAGGAAAAGTCTTGGCTCATTTGTAACCACTAGGCCCCTAGGGGCACTGTTCTTACGCAGATATTCGGTCATAAATGCTCCATGCAAGGCCGTTCGGATCTGTTCTTTTTTCTTTGAAGTTAGTGCTTCCCATTCGTCCGAGTTCTGGACTACTTGTGATACCACCGTTTCCGCTAATAAAGACGGTGTCCTTAGAATTTCTGCATAGTTCTCCTCATTGAACGCTAGTTCAGTATCCATGTTTGTAATGAACTTGGTCTGGTTAGTTTGTTCCAGACTCAGTATAGAACCCACACTTGGGCAAGTGATTTACCCCTATGGGTGTTCCCACAGCTGTCCGCTGTACCAAAATGTTTAACCACAAGAACCCCAGATAAGACCTAGGGAAGGGAACTAGAGGCACGGGCACTAGGAGCAGGCAGCCTCCAATAAATAATGTTTAACACAAAAAGAGCCGCTCCCAGTTTGGTGACCTAAGTGCTACAGTGTTATTTCGTGAGTGCAGGCATCTCACAAAAAGTGAAAGACTGGTCTCACACACCACCTGGTGTCATGATTCATCATTGACCAGTCCTCGCCCTCTAAAACCTTGGTTTGATAGAGGGCGGGCATACACCTGAAGACAGGGATGCACTTCTAAAGCTAAGTGGGGGCCCTGAAAAGAAAAGTGAGATTTAAAAGGCCATTACAGATATCAAACTCATTTTAATGTAACTGGCAACTGTATGGTGGTTAAAATAGATAAATGGGCGGTGTGTTGGGGATTCTATTGTCCCCTCACCGTGATGTGAGTGGTCGACATGTTTCTGCCTGTTGGCCCAGTCGGGTCCATGGCATTCATCAGGACCTAATTTAAACAAAAACGGGCTCCACCCTTACCGTACTATGGTGGAAGGGTTCCACTGAGTGGGGTGATAAATATCACACTCCACCGATGTGGGGCTAATATATTCAAGCCTGTATGGAAAGAAATCAAACACAGTGAAATCCAAAATAGCAACATGGTCACAGGTTTGGTGAAAGCTGTACAGTCAGCCACATACACGTGCAAAACATAGTGAGTGGCTATAAGTGCAACAAACGGTGTCATTCATCTGTGCACTTATAAGTGGCTGGCATTTATTTAGAAAGCACAGGAGCACCCTTGGATTAGACAGATAAGGTCTCTATGGTGCACGTGTGCCCTCCACTCTCTTTTTGTGAAGCCCAAGCTATTTATCCCAGACTTCTGTCACCCTAAGGGGTAGAACACACATATAGTCCCAGTTATGGAAAAATACACAACACAGTGTATACTGCTAACTTCATGAATGAGGCCATGGTCGTGATTGCTCCTTGGTGGTTCGTGTGGCTCAAATGAGAATAGTCACTTTTTTTAAGCGCCATTCACTTAAGCAAATGTGCAGCATGAGCACCGTGCCTGCACATGGACATTTTAACGTACGCGAGGCGCAGCATGAACACACTCCAGCGCCCATAGCCGGAGTACATAATTTTTCGGTGCGCGCTCCCCCGAGGCAGTTAGACAGAGGCGCTCACTTCCCGATTCGCTCCCTTACACACGGAGCTTACACGGTACCACACCTCTCCCTTCACTTGCGCGCATGCGCCACTATTTTACGTTCGCCTCTACCACAGAGGGTACTAGCAAACACAGCCGCTCTTCTTCTCTCTACCGCGGATGTCAGGCAGGCAACGATACAGACATCGGAAGCCCATTTATGGCCTGCACTCGCTCTTAAGTGGAACTCAGGCAAGTCAGGCATTTTTCAACAGCGCTTGGTGGCGACACCGGATCCCCGTGACACTTAAGCTAATAAGACCCAATTAACTCACTGATTAGCAGTAGCGATGTAGCGCGAACACTATAAATAGAACACACTCGCTCCCCTCACTTACCATCAAGGAGGCGAGGAACTCGGACGTAGGTGCAGAGGCGGGAGACATTCCTTCAAACAGTAAGAGTATGAGAGAGTTGGAATGGATGAGTACGTATGTCCATGTTGTTAGTTTATTCTTGAAACTTTTCATGCTATACACAACTTTAGAGCATATTTGTTTTACCCAGAGTACTCACCTGGATGCTTCCTGATTTTCCTGGATTTTTTCCTTTTTCTCCTCAAACACAGCGCTTGACCAAAGGGGTCTTCCTTCCTCACCCTCCTATTGGGCTAGTAGGTCCCATTTGATAGGGTAAGCATTGGGGATTACTTTTCCCAACACTTATAAGTGCACAGATGAATGACACAGTTTGTTGCACTTATAGCCACTCACTATGTTTTGCACGTGTATGTGGCTGACTGGACAACTTTCACCAAACCTGTGACCATGTTGCTATTTTGGATTTCACTGTGTTTGATTTCTTTCCATACAGGCTTGAATATATTAGCCACACATCGGTGGAGTGTTATATTTATCACCCCTCTCAGTGGAACCCTTCCACCATAGTACGGTAAGGGTGGAGCCTGTTTTTGTTTAAATTAGGACCTGATGAATGCCATGGACCCGACTGGGCCAACAGGCAGAAACATGTCGACCACTCACATCACGGTGGGGGGACAATAGAATCCTCAACACACCACCCATTTATCTATTTTAACCACCATACAGATGCCAGTTACATTAAAATGAGTTTGATATCTGTAATGGCCTTTTAAATCTCACTTTTCTTTTCAGGGTCCCCACTTAGCTTTAGAAGTGCATCCCTGTCTTCAGGTGTATGCCCGCCCTCTATCAAACCAAGGTTTTAGAGGGCGAGGACTGGTCAATGATGAAGCATGACACCAGGTGGTGTGTGAGACCAATCTTTCACTTTTTGTGAGATGCCTGCACTCACGAAATAACACTGTAGCACTTAGGTCACCAAACTGGGAGCGGCTATTTTTGTGTTAAACATTATTTATTGAAGGCTGCCTGCTCCTGGTGCCCCGTGCCTCTAGTTCCCTTCCCTAGGTCTTATCTAGGGTTCTTGTGGTTAAACATTTTGGTACAGCGGACAGCTGTGGGAACACCCATAGGGGTAAATCACTTGCCCAAGTGTGGGTTCTATACTGAGTCTGGAACAAACTAACCAGACCAAGTTCATTACAAACATGGATACTGAGCTAGCGTTCAATGAGGAGAACTATGCAGAAATTCTAAGGACACCGTCTTTATTAGCGGAAACGGTGGTATCACAAGTAGTGCAGAACTCGGACGAATGTGAAGCACTAACTTCAAAGGAAAAAGAACAGATCCGAACGGCCTTGCATGGAGCATTTATGACCGAATATCTGCGTAAGAACAGTGCCCCTAGGGGCCTAGTGGTTACAAATGAACCAAGACTTTTCCTTAACAATAAAGAATTCCGGACCAACTGGTCAAGGATTGCATGGAAATGTACTAAGGATTGGCTAGTCCTTATCATCAATACAGCCAGGGAATTGGCCGACGCATTCCTGATAGAAATCCAACAAAGTGAAAGTAGATTAAAAACTATGGTGCATATAACCGTATTTAAGAAGAAACTGGATGAGATAAACAAAGATCACACTGACTACAAAGAGTATCTCACCCAGTCAAAACTCACGAAACTTAAGAAAGACGTCCAAAAGTTCAGCTGCGAGACCGTATATCCATACACTACTGATGAATACTACGAAAAAGCTCCTCAACAACAACAAAATAGAAAACAACAACGCTTCAGGCCAACTCCTCAGAACTGGACTTTCAGCTCAGGAGACAAAAGAAGTACAAGCGGAAGCAGTAGTGATGAGAGCACTGAGGGACATCAAAGAAGACGACAGCAGAACTACCATCACCCAATGATGCAGCCACCCATGCCACAGTTTGGGTTCTGGCAGCAACCTTATTACCCGCCAGGTTTTGGCTTTCCACAGGGCCCACAGCCTTTTTTGTACAGAGGCCGAGGCAGGGGAAAGGGAAGAAAAAAACAGAACACAAGAGTACAATGGGAAGACCAAACGTCAGTCGCAATGGGAACGAGAAGCAGAGGGAGAGGGAACGGCCCATCGACGAGCCTAGAATAACAAACATTGTTAATCTTAGTGATCATATCCTTTCCAAGGATGAAGAGACAGTTCTCTCTAAAGGCCTAGGTTTCGTTCCTACACCTTTGAACGATCCTTTCACACTAAATACTGAATTAGCACAGTTCTTCAGAAAGTTCAAACTTCGTAACCACTTTGGGGACAGAAGAGAAGAGCAGACTGAGAAAATCAGTACAGGCCTCAAGAAAAAATCCACATTCATACCCCCAACTCAAACTATCCCCTGCCACATTTTAGCCTTTGAACAAAAAGTTCTCAAAGAAGTGGAGAAGATCAACTTCAGAAAAGACTTAGGCTTCCAAAATCTCACAAAACTAGAACGAAAAGCACTTGAAGACCTTAAGAATAACACAAGCCTTACAATTAAACCAGCTGATAAGGGCGGCGTGATTGTCTTGATGAATAAAACCATGTACCGGGACGAGTGCAAACGGTTACTCTCCGACGGCACCAGCTACGAAATACATTCAGAAGACCCAACACTGCGTCTCGTCAGAAAAAACAGAAGCACTGTGGACGAAGCATTATGCCATAACTGGATCACAAAGCATGAAGCAGATTTCCTCATCAGTGAAAACCCAAGAACACCGAGGTTCTATACCCTCCCTAAAATTCATAAAGGGAGAATGCCCCCTCCGGGCAGGCCGATAGTTTCTGGCATCGGATCTATCCTGGAGCCTCAGTCGCAGTTTTGCGATTGGTTTCTAAAACCAATCGTACAGAAGTCTCCATCCTACCTGAGAGACACAAAAGATGTATTGTGCCTCCTACGAGACCTAAAAATCAACACCACTGAGGATATCTTCATTACCATGGACATAGAAGCCCTGTACACAAGTATCCCACAGAGACGGACACTGGCAGTCATTGAAGAGATCTTGTTGAACCTGGAATGGGATTTCCTCACTCCCCGACAACTCATTATGGAATGTGCCGAGATTGCCCTCACAGAGAATTTTTTCGAATTTGAAGAAGTGATTTACCATCAAATCACGGGTACATCGATGGGCAGTACCTTCGCCCCTAGTTTGGCATGCCTATACGTGCACCAATTCGAGGAGGACTACATCTTTAATGAAAACAACCCTTTCACTGAACAAATGAAGACCTGGAAACGCTATATCGACGACGTGTTTGTTGTATGGCAAGGGGATGAAATCACAGCTAGAACCTTTGTAGATTGGGTGAATACAAAGGACCATCACCTAAGGTTTACCCACTCCATCAGTAAAAATCATGCCATCTTTCTGGATTTAGATATCAGCATGACAGTAGATGGAATCAGTACGAAAGTACATAACAAACCCACGGACAAGAATAGTCTGCTGTTATACGAGAGTTATCACCCAAAAGCACTGCGTGACAACTTCCCAGTTGGTCAATTTCTACGCGTACGCAGAAATTGTTCAGAAACAGAGAACTTTACAATACAGGCGGGAGAACTTGAAAAGAAACTATTGGACCAACACTACCCTAAAAAAATGATAAAGAAAGCCAAAAAGAGAGCTAGGAGTAATAACCGCGAGGCACTATTAGAGAATACCAACAGAGAAAAACCAGACCCAATTGTGTGTGTAACCACGTACACACCTGTTTCAAACACTGTACAGAAGATTATAAAGAAGAATTGGCATATTCTTGACGGAGCTCAGCAACACTGGGAACCCCCACTGTTCGCGTTTAAAAGGAGCAAAAACATCCGGGATGAATTAGTGCATGCCAAAGATCCTCCAACACTGAAGGAAAACCAGGTCACCCTACGGAATACACAGAGACCAACTGGACATTTCGCTTGTGGAGGCTGCGTCGCATGTCCACTCACCATAACCACCAAAGAAGTGGACATTGGGACCGGGAACCCTTGGAAACTCAACAGTTTTTGTAATTGTAACACTGAAAATGTGGTTTACATTCTCACGTACCCCTGCAGCCTTATGTATGTGGGCATGACCACTAGAAAGATCAAAATCTGCATTAATGAACATCGTAGCACTATACGATGTAAAAAGACAAACACCAAACTAACAAGGCACTTCTCGGAACTCAACCACAAAGACAGTGACCTGAAATGGGTGGTACTGGAAGTTATGAAAAAACACAAAACGGACCTTACCAGACCACTTCACATCAGAGAACAAAGGTGGGTGTACCGGCTCCGGACATGGGAAAAGGGGCTTAATGACGAAATCCCTTGGCTACAACTGGCACAGTAGTCTGTGACACATTGCCTCGAAACCCCACCCTGGTCTATCTGGGATCAGAACAAAGAAATGTCTGGCTGGCATTTATTTAAAAAGCACAGGAGCACCCTTGGATTAGACAGATAAGGTCTCTATGGTGCACGTGTGCCCTCTACTCTCTTTTTGTGAAGCCCAAGCTATTTATCCCAGACTTCTGTCACCCTAAGGGGTAGAACACACATATAGTCCCAGTTATGGAAAAATACACAACACAGAGTATACTGCTAACTTCATGAATGAGGCCATGGACGTGATTGCTCCTTGGTGGTTCGTGTGGCTCAAATGAGAATAGTCACTTTTTTAAGCGCCATTCACTTAAGCAAATGTGCAGCATGAGCACCGTGCCTGCACATGGACATTTTAACATACACGAGGCGCAGCATGAACACACTCCAGCGCCCATAGCCGGAGTACATCATTTTTGGGTGCGCGCTCCCCCGAGGCAGTTAGACAGAGGCGCTCACTTCCCGATTCGCTCCCTTACACACGGAGCTTACACGGGGCCACGCCCCTCCCAGCACTTGCACGCATGCGCCACTATTTTACGTTCGCCTCTACCACAGAGGGTACTAGCAAACACAGCCGCTCTTTTTCTCTCTACCACGGATGTCAGGCAGGCAACGGTACAGACATCGGAAGCCCATTTATGGCCTGCACTCGTTCTTAAGTGGAACTCATGCAAGTCAGGCATTTTTCAACAGCGCTTGGCGGCGACACTGGATCCCTGTGACACTTAAGCTAATCAGTCCCAATTAACTCACTGATTAGCAGTAGCGATGTAGCGCGAACACTATAAATAGAACACACTCGCTCCCCTCACTTACCATCGAGGAGGCGAGGAACTCAGACGTAGGTGCAGAGGCGGGAGACATTCCTTCAAACAGTAAGAGTATGAGAGAGTTGGAATGGATGAGTATGTATGTCCATGTTGTTAGTTTATTCTTGAAACTTTTCATGTTATACACAACTTTAGAGCATATTTGTTTTACCCAGAGTACTCACCTGGATGCTTCCTGATTTTCCTGGAGTTTTTCCTTTTTCTCCTCAAACACAGCACTTGACCAAAGGGGTCTTCCTTCCTCACCCTCCTATGGGGCTAGTAGGTCACATTTGATAGGGTAAGCATTGGGGATTACTTTTCCCAACACTTATAAGTGCACAGATGAATGACACAGTTTGTTGCACTTATAGCCACTCACTATGTTTTGCACGTGTATGTGGCTGACTGGACAACTTTCACCAAACCTGTGACCATGTTGCTATTTTGGATTTCACTGTGTTTGATTTCTTTTCATACAGGCTTGAATATATTAGCCGCACATCGGTGGAGTGTGATATTTATCACCCCACTCAGTGGAACCCTTCCACCATAGTACGGTAAGGGTGGAGCCCGTTTTTGTTTAAATTAGGTCCTGATGAATGCCATGGACCCGACTGGGCCAAAAGGCAGAAACATGTTGACCACTCACATCACAGTGGGGGGACAATAGAATCCCCAACACACCGCCCATTTATCTATTTTAACCACCATACAGATGCCAGTTACATTAAAATGAGTTTGATATCTGTAATGGCCTTTTAAATCTCACTTTTCTTTTAAGGGCCCCCACTTAGCTTTAGAAGTGCATCCCTGTCTTCAGGTGTATGCCCGCCCTCTATCAAACCAAGGTTTTAGAGGGCGAGGACTGGTCAATGATGAAGCATGACACCAGGTGGTGTGTGAGACCAGTCTTTCACTTTTTGTGAGATGCCTGCACTCACGAAATAACACTGTAGCACTTAGGTCACCAAACTGGGAGCAGCTCTTTTTGTGTTAAACATTATTTATTGGAGGCTGCCTGCTCCTAGTGCCCCGTGCCTCTAGTTCCCTTCCCTAGGTCTTATCTGGGGTTCTTGTGGTTAAATTACCTTTTACCTACACAGCACTCTGCCCATAATGCTTCCTAGGGCCTTCCTAAGGGGTGGCATATATGTATTAAAAGGGGAGTTTTAGATGCGGCAAACACTTTAAATTCCACGTGACTGCAGCAGTCAAATGCATGCACAGGCCCTGCAGCAGCAGAGGCCAGAGACAGGTTTGAAAGGCTACTTCAGTGGGTGGCACAAGCAGTGCTCCAGGCCCACTAGTAGCATTTAATTTACTGGCCCTGGGTATATGGGATACCACTGTACAATGGACTTACAGGTAAATTATATATAACAGGTGTAGACCAATCTTACCAAGTTTACAAGAGAGAGCACACGCACTTTAGCACTGATCAGCAGTGGTAAAGTGCCCAGAGTCATAAAATCAACTAAAACAGGTCAGAAAAAATACAGGAGGAAGGTAAAATGTTCTGGGATGACCCGCCAAAAAGGGCCAGGTCCAACAGGAATATGAAGCATGAAGTTCAGGCAAAACAGCTTTTCATTCCCCCAACACATGTTTTCAGTGAACACTGTGCTTGTATGACCCAAAGTAACTGATAACAGCAAACACAGTTGCTGACAAGAACGTTGGCTGACTAACCACTGTTGCATTTTCACATCTCTACGCCTGTGTGTGAATGCAGAAGAATCCCACCAAACACAAGTTAGACTGTTTTCAGCTCCCGCCCCCTCCTGGATATGCTGCAGTGCTTTTCGTCTCATTACAACAAGGACGGTTAGGCTGAATCTAGTTATCCTCAGGGAAGAAAGCGGCTCTTCACTAACTGTACACTAGACACTTACAGTCAGTCTAGGTCCACTCTCCCCCCTCAGCTCCGTTGTGCCTTCTCTTGCCTCCAGACCCCGACCTCCTCCTTGGGAGGTTCGAGGCTGCTGCCCGCTCCTGCGCCTGCTGCCCGCTCCAAATGGGACGAGACTGCCTGCAACCACCGTAACCTTTCTCAGCCCACCATCTCCAACTGGACACCGATCACGGCCGAAGACACCGCCTCGACCATGAAAAGCATCCACTCGGGGGCCCCCACCGACCCCTGCCCCCTCACATCTACCACAGAGACGCGGCCACCATCGCACCCGAACTACAATGCACCATCAACACCACCTTCAAAACAGGCACCTTCCCAGACGACTGGAAGCGCGCAGAAGTCAGACCCCTGCTCAAGAAGCCCACAGCTGACCCACCGACCTCAAGAACTATCGGCCCATCTCGCTCCTCCCCTTCGCAGCCAAAGTTGCAGAGAAAACAATCAACAGGAAACTGACATGATTCATTGAAGAGAACGCCGTCTTCGACCCGCCCCAATCCGGATTCCGAAGCAACCACAGCACAGAGACCGCCCTACTCACCGCCACAGACGACATCCGCACCCTCCTGGACCAAGGCCACTCCGCAGCCCTCATCCTACTCGACCTATCAGCGGCCTTCGACACCGTCTCCCACCGCACACTAGTCGCCAGACTACATGACGCAGGCATACAAGGAACAGCCCTGGACTGGATCCGATCATTCCTCACCAGAAGAAGCCAAAGGATCATACTCCCACCCTTCCTCTCTGACCCCACGAAAATCACCTGCGGAGTCCGACAGGGTTTATCACTGAGCCACACCCTCTTCAACATCTACATGGCCCCCCTCGCAGCCATCGTCTGACAACACGGCCTCAACATCGTATCCTACGCCGATGACACCCAGCTCATCCTCTCCCTCACCAAAGACCCCACCACTGCCAAACTCAACTTCCAGAAAGGAATGCAAGACGTCGCAGTCTGGATGACCAACAGCTGCCTGAAGCTCAACGCCGAGAAGATAGAAGTCCCCGTCCTCAGTACCACCCCTTCTGCATGGGACAGCACCTGGTGGCCGACCGCCCTCGGAAGCCCACCTACCCCCTCAGACCACGCCAAGAACCTCGGCATCGTACTCGACTCATCACTCACCATGAACCGACAGGTCAACGCCGTCACCTCCAGCTGCTTCAACACCCTCCGCAAGACCTTCAAGTGGATCCCCCCTGAGTCAAGGAAGACAGTCACCCACGCACTCATCACCAGCAGACTGGACTATGGAAATGCACTCTTCGCAGGCATCAACAAGTCCCTACTCCGCAAACTCCAGACAATACAGAACACCGCCACCAGACTCGTCCTCGGCATCCCCTGACACGAACACATCAGCCAACACCTACGAAGTCTCCACTGGCTCCCCGTGGAGAAAAGAGTCACTTTCAAAATCCTCACTCACGCCTACAAATGCCTACACAACAACGGACCCAAATACCTCAACAACAGAATCAACTTCCATGTACCCAAAAGAAACCTCCGATCTTCCAACCTCGCACTGGCCGAAACCCCGCGCATCCACAGAGCCAGAGCAGGCGGAAGATCCTTCTCTCACATTGCAGCCAAGACCTGGAACGAGCTACCGGCAGACATCAGACGCGCCCCCTCCCTGAACACCTTCAGGAGGAACCTCAAGACCTGGCTCTTCGGCTAAACAGATCTGCGGCCCCCCCCCTCAGCGCCTTGAGACCCTCACGGGTGAGTAGCGCGCTTACAATTCCCTGATTGATTGATTGAGGTACAAGCAGGAGATGATAAGAGGCTGAGCCTATCGAGTTTCACTGATAACAACCCGATGGAAATTAAGGAGAGAGGGAACACTTTGCGCGGTTCCTGCTCATGTGCCAAACTGTTGTCATGATTCGAAGCCCACATCTGTGCTTTAGTGAAATCTAAAAAAACTAATTATGCAAGGAAGTAAGCAGTGCGATGTTATATCACAGGTTTTACACAGTAATAAAAGGATTGCCACCCCTCCAAACGGAAAGTTTGAAGAAGTGATATAACAATGCTTAAAAAACTAAATAAAGCAAGACAGATTGGTCAGAAAGTGGCCACATTGGTTTTATTCACACCCACACACATTTGCACCACTTTATAGAGTTTGCCAGTGAAGCGCTACTTTCGTTTTCTTGTCTTTCATGCACAGCATTGTTTTCCCTGGGTGGGGAAGTGCACCATTCCTGGAGGAACTGCAATACCTGGCTGATGCGTAGAGTGGAAAAGTTTAATATAATCCTTATTAGCTGTTTTCCTTCATTTAGTTGATAAAATGTGTACTATGGCTATGTGTTCAGGGATGTCATCTTTTTAAACCCTACTGCTTACTTGAAACGGGTCCCTTCTGGCCCCTGTAGTCATGTTCTTAACGTTTCAGGCAAAACACTCATTGGTTTCTGAATAATAGGCATAAAAGCATTAAGGTAACCATGGTTATACAAATGGCAATAGCGCTACGCAAATATGATCACTCCACTGCAAATAAAACAAAAAAACTACAAAACATTGTCATTTTCAATGCCAATAGCTCTAACTTTCACAAATGCGAGACGGATTGCATTGCAAATGCTTGTTCACTATTGTAGTGCTGCTAGCCCCATAAGTTAACATGGGAAGGCTTTATTAAACTTAATGAAGTCTACCTTTTGACTGGAGCTAGCTCAACATATCATTCAAAGTATCAAAATAATGGTTACAATAAATCCAACAACTTGCCAAGGTTGGGCTTATTATCACTATTACAGGAAATTAGTTTTAGAACTTACTATCCTGAAGTTACCTAAAGCAGTCCTGTAGCAGCCTCTTTTGATTGGTCAGCCCTTTACAGCCTGAGGCAAGTTGGTCCCTGAATTGGTGTGAAGAGGCCTGGGGCTGGAACAATACAGCTATTTAGTGGAAGGAGATTTGCTTCCTGGAGAAGTCATGGAGAGGAAGAGGGCTGGGGAGATAAGCTGAACTCTAAGGCAGGAGAACAGATGTCACAGGACCCAAGCCAGGGCCCACTTCCTTGATCTCTAGACAGATGGGAGCCCCCCCTAATTAGATTAGAAGAGGAGCTGGAAGAGGAGTGTAGTCAGTTATTAGCCACACCTCTGGGATGGGTTACACAGACACATACACCAAGAAGGATTTTCTCCCTTTTGATTTCTGGGAGAATAGCTCATTCTGGGTCAAAAATATGCCACATTTTGCAGGAATGGTCATAGGAGGGGGGAGGTCACTTTACCCCTATTGTGTCCCCCTCCTGCAAGCTGAGAATGGAGGATAAATATGACAGAGCTGCAGGAGCTCTTCGGATCACTGCCTGGAACATCAGAAAAAGGACTGCCCTGTTGGCCACCTTGGATTGCACCACAGAAGGCTTGCACTCAGAATGACTGCACCTGCTGCACTCACAAGGCTCCACAAAGAAAGAGCTGTGACTGACTCAAAGGAAAAGGAGTGAACTCACTGCTCAGAAACAGCTACAACAGAGCTGGAAGAAGTCAGATGCCAAGCCAAAGAGAGGATCACCCTAGCTGACCAGATGTTTTTTTTCTGGACTGTGCAGGTACCTTGTGGGAAATTGAATCCTAGCCCCCAAGAGGACGCTTATTTTCCCCAGAGGTAGCAACCAGATTTCAAAGTTTGGAAAGTTTTTACAAAGTTTTGCAGAAAAGCTCCAGAAAGAGACCGGCTCAACGTTGAGAGTCAAGCTGCCATTATTGATTTGAAATTTGGACTTACAGCGCTGGTTTGCCGTCCTGAAAGCTCCAGAGCTACTCGCTGTTGACACTGAGGACTAAGACTTCCAGAGGGTCACTGAGGCATCGCACTGCAGCAGGCTGGCACTATTGAATCAAAATTAATACCGTGTCGGCGTTTGAACCGCATTGAGCATGGTTTGATTCAGAAGAGGCCGGTACACAGCTACATCACGGTGAGTTAAAGGACATGCAGAGTGCAGGTATACCGTTTGATTCAGAGTCCGCGGGGTATTTAAAATACTTATGGGTTATTTTTCATTCTTCTTTTAAACAGATAAGGGCTGCTGTCTCAGCGTTTTTCACATAAGGTAGGAGTGGGGTCTAGGAGCACCATGGTTTTTGGGTGTATAACTGGATTCATTTTTGGTAATGGTTGCATTATTATTTTCTTTGGCAGTTACATCTCGGTTTCCTCTTGATTGGAAGGTATGTCGGATTGTCTGAATGGATGTTAGTATTAGAATGTGTTTTATGGATGGGTCATTTAGATGGTTGTTTTATGTTTATTTTTCTAGCAATTGGTTTCATCACTGGATCATTTGGATATTTGAAACACATGTTATTATTATCAGTTTTCGTGAGTATCACACAGAATGTTTAGGGATGAGAATCTCACTAACACACAAACACTGGACGTGGTGAACTGTGATTAATAATGTATAGTCACATAAGAGACATTAGTCACAAGGAAGGAGGTATCTTTGGGTTACTAAGGTATAATTCTATAATGTTTATTGGAATTGGGTGGTCGTTGCATGAATGTACATGTAAATATGTTTTCTTTGTATTTTTACAGTGATGCCCCTGATGAAGGGACGATAGTCCCGAAATGCATTGGGCTGTTGTTTGAGTCATGTTTATTTCAATGACATGAAAATGTAATTGTTTGTTGTTCAACAAGGTTGATACCCACAGAAATTAATGTAATAATTTGTAATAACGTAAGATTTTCTTGACTGAAATTATTTAAATTTGCATTAAAAATGATGTGAGAAATGTGAAAGTATTATATTGTGAATTTGTGTTAAATATATGTATATACTTTATGTAGTGCGCACCTCTGTCCAGGTTGCCGGTTGGCTGCTGGCCCCAGTTTTTCTTGTAATCACAGTGTGAGGTAAACACTAAGAGAGGTACAGCACACACATCAAAATAACCACGTTTATCACAGGTTTAATTAGAATCATTGAGGTTTGCTTGGTGTACACCAAAATTCTAGTTATTGGGCATTAAGGCTTACTTATGGGTGACCTACTAATATTTAAAAGGAAGATTTATCCAGAAAAGTTTTAAAGCATGGGCAAAATAGGCAATTGCCAGGGCCCTCCATTTCGAAAGGAACACTGGGAACTGAACTTTTTCTCTATTTGGCCTCTGTCTATACAATTTCTCCCTCTAAACCTCTCTCCCTCTCTGTCTCCCATTACCTCTAACTATGTCTCTTAAAATCAGTGTCATCTTAATAATTTTTGAGGGTTCTGGGCAAGACATATTTTAACTGTTTTTGCATGACCTTATTGAAATGTAACATATCATTTTGTATTGTTTAGCAACATGTGGGCTTGAAATGGGTAATAAAATTCAAATTTGTTCCATATAGGGGATCCCAAAATATGTTACGCCTGGTCCCCCAAAATCCTTAAGATGACACTGGGTTTAGGGCTGTTGAAACGGGTTATTTCGACTGGTTGGAATTGCAGTTCAAACCTCCAAAGCCAATCATGTACTGCATTGTCACTTTAGTGATGGCACAATATGTACTGCAGTCCACCAATGACATTTAACGTCGGTCCCTGGTACACTTTGTACCATAAACTAGGGACTTATATTCAGGTTAAATATGCCAATTAGTAGCATAGCCAATTAAGACATGTCCCCTAGGGGTCAGAGCACATGCAATGAGGCTTGATTAGCAGAGTCCCAGTGCACAGAGTCAAAAAATAGAAATAATAGCTAGCAAACAAGTGGGGTGACCATGTAAAAGGGGGCATCTTCCTACAGTGGGCATCATCCATTGTTGTTTACTTGTCATTCACAATTTGCTTCCACCCACAGGAGCCTACAGTACGCGGTGGGTCAGTATATATTACCCACCGACTCCTCCCTTCTCTTTGAGTGACTGCACAAAGCATGTGCACTTTGTTCACACCTACCTAAAAGTAGTGCATTTCTTTACAGTGACACAGCAGGTTTAAAGTGTGCATTTTCATTAACTTTAAATACCAGATATTTAGTTTGCCTACCTTTTTTTTAAGGTGTATGTTATAAAGTGTTTAAGTGACATTGTAGCTGCTTGTAAATTGAGTACCTTGATTGTTTCAGTAGTGATTTATTCTTGACTCCTTCAAAAATAATAATAATACTAAAATGCATAGCAAAACTGAAAGGCTTGTTTAAAAAACATCACAAGTCAAACAGGGTCACCTTTAAATGTTTTTAAAATGTAATATTTTTATTTCAAGCATATGATAGCAGCTTTTTTTCTTTTTCTCTTTGTTGCATATGCTGGCAAAAGCAAAGAGATATTCATGGCAATAGCATGTATTTATGTATGTATATATGGTATTTCCATAGGTCACACCTAGCAAAAAGGCAGCAGAGCATTGTAGCCTGCTAAGGCCAGACCTATTGTCTATGCTAAAGCTTGTTTCAAAGCTGTTGCAAAACCATGGCAGATGTGAGACCCAAGCCATGGCTAAAGGCCAAGTACTGTTCCCAGTGCACTGGGCAGATGCCATGCCTTGTGCCCAGTGTTCACTAGGCATGGTGGGGTACTGGGTATAGGGCATGAATGATGTGCATTAGCAGTAAACGAGGGGTTCCTCTATCTAACGATAACTGAACCCAAGCATTGGCGAAGCTAACTGGCCTTGTCTTTGTGACCTATTGTCTTTGCCAATGCTTTTTGCAGATTCTGTGCACCATCAGCAAAAAACAAAAAGAATAAAGGCGCAATGGGGTGGTTACTTCATTCTGGGGGGGTGTCTGCATGCTTTATGACGTATGCACATGCATGCATCACCATGCATGTGCACCTCTAACATGACAGGCACCTCATTATTAATTTTTTATTTACTGATTAAAGAACTTAGAACTTAGAAAAGTAAATAAAAAATAAAAAAATATTCTTACTTGCTTTGTGGAATGCAGAGTGGCCTAGTAGCAAATGGCAGCTGCCAGGCTCTCCAATATTTTTTTTTATTTTGTATTTAAAAGACTGCAAGAGATGGGGAAGCATAAGAGAAGTGGGTTGGGGGAAGCACTGGGGTGGGCAGGGTAAGCAATGAATGAGGTTTAGGATGGGGGAGGGAATAAATAATTGTTCTTAAAAAACCCTAGTGGGGAAGGAGGGAGCAACACAGAGCACATGGGGTAGGATTAGATGTGGATGTTGAAGAATAGAAGAAGTACACAATAAAGAGAGAAAGTGGGGGGGGGAATTAGCAACACAGAGTGCACAGGTGCGGATTTTGAGGGAGCAGCATAAGAGAGAGCAAGAAAACACATGCACTCTTTCTCATGGACTGCTTAAAGAAAAAGGTAGTTCCCTAAATGTGAGCAGTTGAAGGATACAAGTCAGTCAGTCAAAACAATGGCAAAGAAGCTACGTACAAGATGTAGGACATGGAAACAGGAAGGAAACCCATTAAATAAGAAGCAAGCAAATTAGAGTAGGAAAATGGTAGGCAGTGGCTAGGCTCGCAGTCCACTGTAAGTTTTTGGTATGGTCCAGAGGGGTCTTCATAAGCAAATAGCAAAAATATGTCTGTAATCAAGAACTAAAAAGCAGTGTTCTTTCGGTGTAGATCATAACCATAACATGCCTTCAGCAGTGCTTTCATAACCTGTATTTTGCAGGAATCACATCATACACATGCAAAATGTTCTAGAGTTCATGTGACATTTACAAACCGTTTGGCCTCCTTTTTGAGAATCATGTACCCAGACCAGCTATTGAATGCCAAATAACTGACTCTCCCTCAAGGAAGACTGAAATCCTGACCCTGAGATCTGTCCAACCTTTTCCCTTCCCTTCAGCTTGGACTGAGGAAAGATGCAAACCTCCTCTCCTTGTGGATAATGCCCATAACCTTGCAGTGCCCATTTACAGTGTTCGATCATTTACCCCTCTAACCCCATTAAATGCGGTCTCCAAATATGCATGTTTGACTGGATTATTGCTTATAAATTGGCATTCTTCACACATACTCTTTCAAAACTCCCAAACGATGCTGCCTGTATGTTGTTTGTGATACTGCATAGTCACATCACTTTGGGCCTGAAATCTCTCCATTGGCTCTCTGTAAAAGAAAGAGCAGCCTTCAAAACACTGATTCAAATACACAAAACACTACACGTTCAATCACTGCACTATCACACAAAGCTGTTGATCCTTACTTCACGTTAAGATGACTTAGGTTCCCCAATAGATTGTCCCATGTGAGGGCTACCACTGGCCAGACCTGGTAAATTTCTTTTAGCCCCCAGACAAGACAGTTACACCAGCATACCATCTGGAGCATGGTAAATAGACAGGTGATGTCCCATGAATTTCTCCAAACTTAAATAAGGAAATCCATGTTATGAATGAAAAAAATACCTGGCAGAGACACAGATATTTTGGTGGGTTCTTCTCACTCTTTCCTCCAAACATGCACATACAATACATCTGTCCAAGACATCTGGACTAGTATTTTGAAAGACTTTGTTTTGAAGCCAACCTAGTGCAACATATATACAAACATACTGTAGCAAATATTACAAGAATTGTGGTGAATAAGAATGAGCAGGATTTAAATATAAAAGAGGCAACATGTTATTTTATATAATTCCCTGTCTTACAAAGGCTTCTCTAATAAAATTAGCACCGAAAAGTTTGTCTTATGAGCAGTACATCTGTATACTTATTTGGTGTATGCAGACTGCCTAAGCCCTGCGGATCCAACCTTTCACCTTATGAGTATGACCCCAACTTGTTATCCGTCACTAGGCTTGATGCTGGAGAATCAAGTAAGCTCCTTGTTACGAAGATGTGTTTATCTTTCAGGCACAGTAAGAAACAATGTAGTTACACTCGTTCCACGGCCCTGAGAAAACAACCTTGTTAGACCTGTCAACCTTAGGGTGGTCTTCCCCCAAACTTTTTTTTTTGCCTCAGTCTTCCATTTTTTTGTTGAACTCCCTTTGGTTGGCCTTAGGACTCTGTGCATATTATCACTGCTAACCAGTGCTAAAGTGTGTGTGATTACTCCGCTAAGCATGGTAAAATTGGCTTACACTCAAAAGGCACATTTAATTTATTTGTAAGCCCCTAATAAAGTGGTACTATATGTACCTAGGGCCTGTAAATTAAATTCTACTAGTGGGGCTGCAGCACTGATTGTGCCACCCACTTAAGCAGCCCTTAAAACATCTGTCAGGCCTTCCATTGCAGCCTGTGTGTGCAGTTTTAAACTGCAATTTAAACCTATCAGGATAAACCTCTTGACAGGCCCAAACCTCCTTTTTCAATGCATGTAGGACGCCCCTAGGATAGGCCGTACTTGGCCCAGAAGGCATGGTGCAGTGTATTCAAAAGTTGGACAGGTACCTTTACGTTTTACATGTCCTGGTAGTGAAAAACTCCTAAATTCGTTTTTCACTACTGCGAGGCCTACCTCTCCCATAGGATGACGTGACTTCCCTTATTACATTTAATAAGTGGTAACTTTCAGTTGGGAGCTGTTAGAACAATCCTAATCAGGGTAAGTTAGATATACAACATAAATTAACTTGTGCTCACCCTCTAATAGCTTGGAATGGAGCAGTCAGGCTTAACTTAAGAGTCAATGCTTAAAGTATTTGATTTAATTACAGTAATACAATAGAAACACCACAAAAAGACTCCACACCAATTTAGCTAAAAAGAGAATATTTATCTGAGTAAAACAAGACCAAAAAGACAAAAATCTAATAAGTAGAACATGAGATATGATTTTTTTAAAGAATAAACTGCAATAAAGTGCGTAGAAGTCAATAGCACATAAGTGTTACTTGAGGTTGTGCTGGCCCGGGGTAAATCCAAAGTTTCAGGCCGACCGCAATAGATTGCAGGCCAGCTACAGGACCCATGCAGGGCCCACTGACAAAGTACCTTGGTTGGAGCAAGTGTCGGCGTTGAAGACTCGCTGCATTGGTTCCAATTCACGCAATCAGCTCAATGTGTCGAAGTCGAGCCTCGCAGTTGGGTCCCACGTCATCATTGAACCCCTTACGATGCAGGTGCTGTGTTGTTGTAGAGCCATGCATGGATGTCCTCAAAGCGGCAATGTGTCATCGTCGAACTGTACAAGGATGTTCTTGGATCGGCACTGCATCAGTGTCGGATGGCACTGCGTTGGTTCAGATCAGCGCAAAGTAATCACTGTGCCTCGTTTTGCAGAAAAACAGCTGCAGAACCCACTTTCCAGGACCAGGACTGGATTGGCATCTCTTGGAATGGCAGGACTCACAGTCATCAGAGCCCAGCAGCTGAAGCAGAGTTGAAGGAAGTCATTGATGGCCCTGGCACTTCAAGAATAGGGGGCAAGCTTGCTAGCCCTTGGAGGAACTTGGGTACAAGGATGTAGAGAGCAGGTCCTGTCCTTCAAACTACTAGACAAGAAGAAGCAGTCAGCAGGCCAACACAGCAAAGCAGGTTGCAAAGTGGCAATCCCTTGCACAGCACAGCAATCAGCAGGCAGCAGGCCAACACATCAAAGCAGTTAGCAAAGTGACAGTTCCTCCTGTAGCACAGAAGGTCTTCTTCGTGGGAGAATGTCCTTGATTCCAGCAAAGTTATGGTTTGGCGGTGTCAGGGGTCCAGTACTTATACCTAGTTATGTCTTTGAAGTGTGGCAGACTTCAAAGAGGCCTTTGAAGATCACAAGATCCATGCCTTTCCTGATCTGGCTCCAGACTCACTACAGGGGGGTATACAGCTCTTTTTGGGGCAACAGGCACAGCCCTATTCAAGTGTAAGTGTCAATTCCTCCCTCACAATCTACCGCAGGAAGGCCCATCAGCCTAGTGAGCGGCCATCAGTATTCAAATTTCACACCCCAGCTCCCTTTGTGTGTGACTGTCTAAAGGGAATGCACAAAGCCTATTGTCGCCCAACTCAGACGTGCATGTACTCAGAGACAGGCAGAGGCACAGAATAGGTAAAGGAGGAAAATGCCAACTTTCTAAAAGTAGCATTTCCAGACTTGCAATTTAAAATCTGACTTCATTATAAGTTGTGATTTAAAATTGTGAGTCCAGAGACACCAAACTGCAAATCTGTATATTTTCCCAATTGGAAATTATGATTAAAAGATGTTTTAAGGCAATCACAATGTTAACCTATGGGAGAGATAGGCCTTACAGTAGAGAAAAACAAATATACCAGTTTTCCACTAACAGGCTATATAAATCACAAACGTACATGTCCTACCTTGTAAGTACACTGCACCCTGCCCATAGGGATGCCTAAGGTCTAACTTGGGGGTGACATATTCAATAAAAGGGAAGGTTTGGGCCTGGCAAGTAGGTTAACTATCTAGGTCGAAATGGCAGTTTAAAACTGCGCACACAGGCTCTGCAGTGGGAGGCCTGAGACATGTTAAAAGGGCTACAGAAGTGGGTGGTACAATCAGTGCTGCAGGCCCACTAGTAGCATTTAATTTACAGGTCCTGGGCACATATAGTGCACTTTACTAGAGACTTATAAGTAAATTAAATATGCCAATTGTGGATAAGCCAATGTTACCATGTTTTGAGTACAGAGCGCATGCACTTTAGAACTGGTTAGAAGTAGTAAAGAGCCAAGAAACCACACCAATGATTCCAGGTCTAGGAGGAGCAGATAAGAATGTAACGTTTGGTGTCAATGGAATTGTAATTTAAAACCCTCTTTAATGTTAATTTTGGATTTTAAGTCACAATTTTGAAAATTCCACTTTAAGAAAATTGGCATTTTCCTGTACCACCCATTTGGTGTCTTCAGCCTCTATCCTGAGTCACACGACTAGGTTTAGCTGTCAGTTTGTCTTTGTGTATTTCTCCCAAAGAGTGAGGCAAAGGGCAATAGGTGCTGGCAGGATGGGCCATCTCTGCCTTGTTGAGGGGGAGGAGCTGTCACTGCCCACACTTTCACATCACAAAGGCTCTGACTGGGGAAACTCACAAAGGGTTTGTCTTTTGTGGCCCCAATCAAGCTGGGGCCTAGGCAGGGAGGCAGGAAATTCCAAAAACCTCTAGGGATAGGAACCTCCAGAACCTTCCCCTACTTCAAAGCTGGCACCAGGTATTAATATTGGACAATTAGACACAACTCTTCAGTACACCTCTGGACCTGTGGAAGACTCAGAAGGGCTGCTGTGTTGCTCTGCAAGAAGGAATGTCACTCTGCTGCCCTGTTGCCTTACTGTCTGAGAAAGAGGAGTGAACCTACATCTTTATTACAGGACCACCAGAGTGACTCCAAGGGCAAGTTGGTTGGCCTTCTGATCAGAGCCTCAGGGACAGAAAAGGCTCCAACCATCTTAAACCCAGTACCTGGACTCTACCAATTGTGACTCTTGCCTTGGAAGTGGGCCTAAAGGTGCACTGCCAGCCCAGATGTGGTCCTGAAAGCAAAAACAACACAGCGTGATGCATCTACTCGCAGCCACATAAGATCCCCCCAGTGTGAAGCATCCCTGATGTGTGACTTTGCATTGCACCTCACAGTCTCCTTGCGACTGCCACTGCCCAATGCATCCTCGACCTAGGCCTTCACCTAGTGAGCTTTTCCTCAACAGCATCAACGATGATGCAGGACCTCACATTGCAGCCCCTCAGCTTCTTCGGAATTGCCGGTGCGGGACGCATCTTTGATGCAGGACTACACATTGCAAACCCTGCGTTGACGGCATCCTCGATGATGACGTAGAAATCTACATTACAGCTCCCTCGGAACCGCCACTGCATGGCGCATCCTTGATGCGGGATCTTGCAATGCACCGCAAACCAGAATTTAAGGTGCTTTGTTCAATGGGCCTAACTGGCCCCTGAATCTGGCCCGCGCTCCATTGCAGTTGGCCTGAACTTGTGACTTTGTTCTGGTCCAGCGCAACCAGATAACCACAGTTGGCACTTTGTGCTTTTGGGCACTATTTTTACCTAAATCTTTAAAATTGCTATCTATGGTTTTACTGATTGGATTCATGTTGTTTTGATGTCAAATAATGTATTAATTGTTACTCTAGTTGTCTAAATTGGTGTGGGATTTTCTTGTGTATGTTTGTATTACTGTTTGAAGTGCTACATAAATACTTTACACATTGCCTCTAAGTTAAGCCTGACTGCTCTGCGCCAAGCTACAAGAGGATTGAGCACAGGTTAATTTGGGTTTTGCTTCTGATGCTTGTGACTTCACCCTGACAAGAATTGTGGTCACTACTTGAGTAGGGTTTCACCCCTCCCCTCAACTAGTAACCCAATTTCTTACAATGGTATTTAGCGGTGAGAATTTGGACTTGTGTTTGTGCCGTGCCATAGAGTCATTTTTTTTATTACATTACCATCCCATATAAATCATTTGAAACCATTTCAAGTTTTTTTTAAATTCTCTTTAATTGGCTTTTTTTGTTTTTCCAAATCTACTCTCTGTGCTACCTGACTGACTGTGGCCATCCCTGCAGTAATAGAGTTTGATCTGGCCAACCTGGGAAGTTACACTGTGGCTGAGCTCAAACAGTTCTGTAAAGAAAGGGGACTGTAAATGAAGAAGGGCGCCAATAGGCTGGAGTTTTAGAAAGTGCAGAGGGCCTGGATGGAGGTCCACCAGTTACTGGCAGCAATAGAGAATGGGAATGAGGAGGATGATATGGAAGAGCCAGAACAGGGCCTAGATAGCAACCCTGAGATACAGCCCTCAGTGCAGTAGCGATGCAGTGCAGTAGCGGCACGCAAAATGCGATGCAGCGCGCGCAACGAAATTCGTTTTATTTATTTAATTGTTTACTTACCTCTGTTCATCCATATTCCGGTGTTTACTACCCCCCGCCCCGCCTCACCCCCCTACGGAACTCCCTCCATGGGCCGCTACTGCCTCAGTGGAGGGGCATGACTCATCTACTGAGTTGGAAATCTCTGCCAGAGTAGGAAGCAGAGTAGCTTTGCATGGCCTGTCCCCAGAGGAGCTGGCAGACAAGAAGGCAGAGAGGGAGTTTCAGTTGCAAATGGCCCAGCTCAAGATGTAAGAAAAGAAGCTGGCTCTGGAGGAGAAAACATTGGCCCATGAGAAGAGCCTTAGAGAGCTGGAATTTAAAGCCAAACAAGTAGAGTCCAGCAGCAATGGTGGCAGCAAGCATACTGAAGAAGACAAGAAGGTCCACATCTCTAAAGGTGCCTCAAGCTAAACTCAAAAAAGACCAAAGCCCTCATCATGGGCTCCACCCCGTCCACCTGGGACCACTACTGGTGGCCCGCAGCACTTGGAACATCCCCCACACCCACAGACCACATGCGGAACCTCGGCATCATCCTGGATTCCTTGCTCACCATGAACCGCCAGATCAACGGTGTCTCATCATCCTGCTTCCACACACTATGCCTGCTCCAAAAGATCTTCAAATGGATCCCCACAGAGTCTAGAAAGACGATCACCCATGCACTCATTAGCATCAAAATCGACTATGGCAACGCACTCTATGCTGGAATCACCCAGAAGCTCTTCAAGAACATCCAGAACGCCTCCACCAGACTCATCCTCAACATCGCCCGCCGCAGCCACATCACGAGCCACATCAGAGATCTCCACTGGCTCCCAGTCAACAAAAGAATCACCTTCAAGCTCCTCACATGCCTGCGAAGCCCTACATGAGGCGGGAACTGCGTACCTCAATCACTGCCTCGCGTACCCACCAGAGACCTCCGCCCCACCCAAATGGCCCTGACTACTGTCCCACACATCTGCAAGACCACAGCTGGAGGAAGATGCTTCTCCTACCTAGCTGTGAAGACCTGGAACACCCTGCCTCTCCACCTCAGGCAATCGCCATCACTGCCTCAATTCAGGAAGGACCTCAAGACCTGGCTCTTCGACTGAAGCAAAGCACCTTCGACAGACAAGCAGCTCTCCCCCTTGAGACCCTTAAATTTGAGTAGTCGTGTTTTACAAGCCATTGATTAATTGATTGAAAGACCTGGGCCTAATTATGTGGTAGGGGATGACACCGATAAGTGGCTTGCTGCATTTGAGGTAGCTCAAAAGGTATACAAGATTTCAGAGAGTACTAGGGGGTAGCTTGTGGGGACATATGCCTCCAGTGGGGAGGGACACCATACTCACACTGGAGGTAGAAGGCCAGGAACACCAGACAAGATATGCCTCCATGAAAGCCATCCTTGTCAACAAGTTTGGACTCACCCCAGAGCAAAGCATCAGGTTCAGAGATAGTCAACACATGTAGAAAAAGGCTTGGGTGGATCTTCTTGATTATGCAATTATGCCAGTAATGCAGTGAATGACTGGGTGAGCAGCAGCAACTTTAAGGATTATGATGGGCTGTACAACCTGATTCTGAGGGAGCGCATGCTCAATACTTGTTTTACAGAGCTGCATCAACACCTTGTCCACAGCAAGCTGACTGACCCCAGGAAGTTTGCTGAGTAGGCGGACCGCTGGGTCAGTACCAGAGTGTCCAAGAAGGCATCTCAAAGTGACCCAAAGAAGAGTGGTTTAGGTTCCCCCAGCAGAGTGAGATGGAGGTTAAAGATGATCCAGACAAGTCTCAGAGTATTCCGGGGAAAGGTTGCTCAAGCCCCTTCTGAGAAACAGGGGGGTGGTTTAGGTGGGCGTTGGCCCAGGGCACCCAATTCCAATTCATGGCTTTGAGTGCTCCCAATTTGGACACAATCAGGGGGACTCTGCCTCTCTAAAGAAATCACCCACTGGTGGGACCTCTACGGAGCTGGCCAATGGGGCCTTAGGAGGAAGTAGCCCCCAGTAGCAGGCCATAGACCATACCAGGATCTCCCTTAGCTGGGAGATAGACTCAGATGGTGAGCTAGTGATTCCTGAGCTGGGGATTCATCACTTCCACCAGGTGAAAGTGAATGGGATCCCTGTCACTTCTCTGAGGGACACAAGGACCAGCCACATCATGATAGTGGAAGGGCTAGTTTCCCCAAGTCAGTATATAGACCAGGTTTGTAGGACAACTCAGGTCCAGGGGCAGGACATTTTCTACCCCATGGCCCTGGTATCCCGGAAGTGGGGTGGGGAGTTGACCCAGAAGAGGGTCAGAGTTAGTCCCAGATGCCCATAGACTGCATTCTGGGGAGTAAGTTGCCCCCAGTATCAGGAGTGCAGTTTTATGGGGGTACCACTCCCAAGCAAAGGGTACAGGAGCACAGATGGAGGGGCAGGGTGAGTGAGGGCTTACCCCTGTCCTCTCCTCAGCCTCAGGTTTCAGATCCTGGGCTGGGTGGCCAGTCCCAGGCTACTACCCATGGGCTGATGGAAAGGAGTGTGGAAGTAGGGTGCTGAACATCTGCAGCTGTTGTCCCCTCACTCTAAGAAACCTCAGAATTCAGAGAATCCTCAGGAGCCCATGCCAGCCCCAAGGTTCAAACAAAGGTCTACCTAATGGCCCCGCTTGGAGCTTTCACATGGCAGTGGATGGTCAGGGGCCTGGCTCTTGATACTGATGGCCTCTGTTGGTTATTGTCCTTATGGGCAGAATTTCCATAGGGTTTGGGACAGAAGTCTGATCCAAGGTGGCAGAATGGGCCACATCACTTCGTTGGCCATGGTGGTAGTGTCTGCCTAATGGGATGCATTTGTGAGCAAGTTAAGGTTCAGTGCTTAACAGATGGATCCCACAGATGAGGAGAAGTGTTCCGCATGGGTCAGGTCAGTGGCTCAGGAGAGTGTAGACAGAGGGATCCAACCTAGTTCAGAGAGGCATAGAACTTACAAGTGCCCCTGCATGACAGGGCCTTTGTCCATGTACTACCACCTAAGCAGGGAAGCGCATCAAGGAATTGATTAGTCTGCCATGGCGTTCATCTGGTGGGGTCATGTTGTGTTGGACTTGGCCCTTTCTGCATGGTCATCCCAAAACGTTTTTGCCTACACCCTCCTGTTTTCTGAACCCATTTTTGGTGTCTTTTAGGACTCTGTGCACTTGACCACTGCTAACCAGAGCTAAAGTGCTTGTGGTCACTCCTCTAAACATAGTAAAATTGGCTGATATCTACATGGCACATTTAATTTACTTGTAAGCCCCTAGTAACGCGGTACTACATATACCCAGGGCCTGTAAATTAAAAGGCTACGAGTGGGCATTAATCACTTGTTGTGCCACTCACTCAAATAGCCCTTTAAACATGACTCAGATCTCCCATTGCAGCATGTGTATGCCTTCAAACTGGCAAAATAAGACTTTTGCAAAACCTAAATCTTCCTTTTTAATACATATAAGTCACCCCTAGGGTAGGCCCTGATCAGCCCACAGGGCAGGATGCAATGTATTTAAAAAGTTGCACATGTATTTTTAAGTTTTACATGTCCTGGAAGTGAAAAACTTCTAAAGTGGTTTTTCACTACTGCTTGGCCTACATCTGACATAGGATAACATTGGGTTACCTTATTACATTTAATAAGCAGTAACGTACAAACGGGAACAGGTAAACAGTTCATGTTTGGTGTCTTTGGAATTGTAATGAATTATTGCCTTTTATGGTGAAGTTGGATTTTTAGTTACAATTTTGAAAATACCACTTTTAGAAAGTTGGCATTTTCCTGTCTTAGCCATTTAGTTCCTGCAGCATGTCTATGGGTCACATGACTGGGTATAGTCGGCAGTTGGTCTTTGTGTATTCCTTCTAGACAGCCACATATAATAGAGAGCTTAGGTTTGTTTAAATAGGCCGTCACTGGCAGGATGGGAGGGCAGAGTTAGGAACAGTCCCACTTACACCTGAATAGGCTGTATCCTGATTTCACACAAAGAATTGCATACCCCTTGTAGTTAGTCTGGAATCCGGGCAGGGGATGCAGGAAACCTGGGTACTTTAAAGTGAATCCTCTAGAAGTTTCTCTCACTTCAAAGAAGGCACCAGATGTAAATACTGGACCTCAGACACCAACTCTTCAGTAAAACTCCTGAACCTGTGTATACTACAGAAGAAGGACTGTTGTGCTGCTTTGCTACCACAAGGACTGCTACTCTGCTGCCCTGATACTCTGCTGCTCTTCTGCCAGCTGCCCTACTTGCTGAGAGGGAAGATTGGACCTGCACCCTTGATCCCAGGTTGAAGTAACTCCAAGGGTCAGCCAGCCAACCTCCTGTTCTGAGCAATAGTGACATAACAAGTTCCCAAGGCTCCCTGCAACTGCACAGCTAACCTACTGACTGTACCTGCAACTGGACCTGCCTGAGCCCTGCTGGCCTCTGCCAGAATGAGTTCCTGACCCCAAAGTGGTGGCCCCCAAGTCCTGGACCATGGGTATGGCCTCAGTTGAGCTCCTCTGAAGTTTTTGGTCTCTTCATGAATAGGCAAAGAATGTGTTGGAAAATGCACAACCTTTATAAACCAGCTGTCAGGTTTGTTGCGTGCCTCTGGGGTCTCACTCTCTGGTCAAGGTGTGTGAATAAGACAAAAACAAGTAGCGTCTCCTGATTAGGGGACATCCCCCTGAGCACAGCGTAGGACCCGCGAAGTGGGTATTTAAATTGTTTAATGAAACAAGTCAACAAATGTTTTAGTCTTCAATAAAACGATAAAAGTTTGAAGCATTTATTCAATGTTTGATATTGTTATCCTCATATCAGGACATCAAATGTTACTTTGACTGAGACTGTCAAAACGTTTTTACATATTTCTCCCGATGCATTTCGGGCTATAGAAGCCCTTCATCAGGGGCCAAATCTACAAAAAATCACAAAGCAATGATGGTATGAGGGAACCAACCATAATGTAGTTTTACCAAATTGCAATAACATCAAAAATCATGACAAACATCTCCAACAAGCATCACTACGGGAATGCTTAACAATGTGAGTGCATAAACCGCTCTCAGTGGTATAACATATGGAATGAGTAAAAAGGGTGCGTGAATCACCATAACGGGCGACCAACTAATCAGCAGATACCGACTAACGCAAATGATCAAACAAATAATAAAACAGGACGTTCTCAAAAGCATGCGTGTGAAAACGCTTAAAGAAGATAATAAGGAAAGTGAACTCCAACATGGTGTCAATGAAATATAAAAAACGTGAATGAAGTGTCGTTTCCGAGTGAACAGCAAAGCAAGTTTAAAAACGCTGTACAAGTACGTGATGAAGAAACGTGAACGAAGTATCAGGTCCGGGTGAACCGCAGGCAAGTTTAAAGATGCTGTGCAAGAACATGATTAAAAAACAGGAACCGGGTGAACGATGTAATAGGGTGAAAAACGCTGTGTAACTGTGCAGATAAATAGACCCAAGAATCCACATGGATGCACCTCTGGGCGTACAATAGTGAGAGGTTCTAATGTAACGAACAAGGGTGAGCCGGTATGAGCCGGTGTACTTACGAGGAACTAGTCGCTTCGCGTTGTGTGTGATGTTGAGGGTGTAACCCGGGCTGAAAGCTCCGAATATACAAGGTGAAAAGAAGCAAGTGAAAGAGGACTGAAAGATGTTCTAACGGGCGCCATCTTAAAGCATGAGTTAATTCAGTCTGTGAAGGGTCACAAACAACTCGCACGAAGGACAGTGCATGTATCATACTGGTTCAATATAACAAAAAAAATATTACAGAAAGTCTTCAAAAGGAGCGGTCAATGTACCGCATACATTCCTAAAATGCTGGCACTCCAAGTGCATGAGTGTTGAAAAAGTATAGAACAGGGGGTTATGACAGAGGGAGTTGATAATAGCCAGACCTATGAAAAAATATATGATGTAGAACGTTTAAAAAAAGGTAAAAAAAAAAAAAAAAAGGTAAAAATATGGACCGCTTGAAGGCGAGGTACATGAAGGGTGCAAACAGTGAAAAGAAAAGAACCAAATAGTGAAGCGAGGTGCATGAGTGATAAAAACTGTGAAAAGCCTATATAAAAGGACAAGATGGTACAAAATAGATTATGTTAGAAGTATGTATAAAAGATCAGTATCTGAAAAGTTAGAAGTATGTATAAAAGATAAGTTTAAGGGCACCCAAGATGTATGGTGTGATATAATGAAATGGAATAAAGAGAGCTAGAGAAATAAGAGAATCAATTACGGGAGTTACAGATAACACAAAAATTCCATTCTGTCGTTGAGACCGTTGGGCTTAAGAGAATTGAGGAATTTGATCCAATGATTTTCTCTTTGAAGCAAACGGTTGTTATTGTCTCTTCCTTCCAATTTATCCACTACTTCCAGTACCAAGAATTTAAGTTGGCTTATGTTGTGGTGATGTTCAAGAAAATGGGCGGCCACCACTGATTTCATATTCTTGGTCCTGATGCTGCTCTTATGCTCATGGATTCTGGTCTTAACTTTTCTTTCAGTTTTGCCCACATAAACTAGGCCACATGGGCATTTCAGAAGGTAAACAACGTTGGTAGTATTGCAATTTGCAGTCACTCTTAAGTTAATTCTTGTCCCTTTCATGGGGTGGGTCATCCAAGATCCTTTTATGAGGGTATTGCAATTGCTGCAATTGTAACAGGGTGTGGATCCTTTGTAGGTGGTTGTAATGATATCTTTAGGTGGTTGGGTGAGCAATTCCTTAACATTTTTACCTCTGATATTTGCAAAGATTGGTTTCTCAGAAAAAAGTCCCTTGAAGTCTGGTTCCATGTCAAGAATAGACCAATGTTTGTTGAGGGTGTTCTTGAAATGATGACTCATAGTGGAAAATTTGGACAACACTACCATCCGATTCTGAACCGGCTTCTGAGTTTTTGTGAGTAAGTCAACACGTGTTTTGGTAGCACCTCTGGATTTAGCTTTCTCCAACACTTTCTGAGGGTAACCACGTTGTGCAAATCTCATTAACATGGTGTAAATTTGTTCAGCGCAAGTTTCTGTTTGAGATACGATCCGTTTGACTCGCAACAGTTGTGAGTACGGTAAATGATTTTTAAGGGATTTCTGATGAAAGCTGTTAAAATGCAACACATTGTTCCTATCAGTGGTTTTTCGAAAGGTGTTAGTTTCCAGCTTATTGGAAATTCTGCTAATTTGGACATCCAGGAACGTCATGATGTTTTGATGAACTTCAAACGTGAATTGGATCCTGTCATGAATTTCGTTCAAAGCATCAAGTGCATCTATTAACCTGGTATATGGCCCTTTCCATAAGATGAAAATATCATCTATGTATCTCAAAAATATTGAGGCATCTTCTTTCCAAATTGTCAAGCTCAAGATGTTGTCTTCCTCAAATTTATGCATGAAGATATTAGCATACGCTGGAGCAGTGCAATTCCCCATAGAAGTACCAGTGAGCTGTAAAAACCACTGGTCTTCCCACTTAAAATAACTTTGGTAAAGTGTGAAATGGAGTAATTCCATGAGGAAAAGTTGCAAGTTGGAATCAAGGTTAGAATGTAATAAGGTGTCTTCTATGGCTTCAATGCCCAGATCATGAGGAATTGAGGTATATAAAGATTTGACATCTACTGTGCATAGCCACAGTTCTTCATCCGCCTCAATAGAGATTTGGTTCATTTTAGAAATGAAGTCTGTAGTATCTCTGATGTAGGTTCTCATGTTTAAAACAAAAGGTTGCAAGTGCTTGTCGAGAAATTTGCCCACAGGTTCATGGAGACTCCCTCTAGTGGAGACAATGGGTCTGAATGGGGCCCGATGTAGGTTTTTATGTACCTTAGGTAACATGTACATTACAGGCGATTTTGGGTTGCTTTGTGTCAAGTATCTGCTCACTTTCTCAGTGATCACACCATTATCAACTGCTCTCTTCAGTATGGGTTTAAGGATGTTAGAAAATTGATCATTAGGATTATATTCGAGCATTGAATAAGTCTCAGTGTCCATGACATGATTCTGAACCTGTTGTCTGTAAAAGCTGGTATCCATGATGACCAATGCCCCACCTTTATCGGCGTTTTTGACACATGATGGTAGGGTTGTTGGCTAGACTTTTTAGCACTTCTGCTTCTTTGACGGTTAGATTTCGGTGTTTAGATTTCTTCTGAAAGTTGAATGATTGTAAATCGTGTTTGGCTAGGTTCTCAAAGGTGTCAAAGCTTTTGTGGCTGACAGGAGCCATATGGGTACTTTTTGGTCTTAAAACCTCAACAGGTCCTCATCTTCCGGCTCTCGTTGTTCAACGATATTTTCAAAAACATTCCTTAGGCGTAAATTGCGCATCAATCTGAATAAGCTAATCTCTAGCTCTAGACAATTGGTGTGACATGTATGTACAAAAGAAGTACCTTTTTGTAGAGTTTTTATTTCAATGGGACTGAGCGCATAGGAAGAGATGTTGATAACCAAGTTGTTATGGTCTAGGTCTTCTTCCCTTTGAGCCTCTTGCTGGTTACTGGGAAACTTTTCGCGTCCATGTTCTCTTTTTCTTTTTCTTTGACTCCTCCTCGGTCGTCCTTGTCTCTTGTGCCTTCCTCTAAAAAATGAACACCAGAAGTTTGTGGCGCTTCTGTGCTGGCTGTGGTAGAAGGTTGTATGGTCGTTGTTCGTTGTGTTCTAGATCTAATCTCACTATCTGAGGATGATGTTTCAGTTTCCGTGTTTTGGCTATATGGTCGATTCTGTCTGCGTCTAGCATAAACTTCTGCCCACGAATAAACTTCTCCCAGTTTGTAGTCAATAGTATCAGGCTTATACTTGCGTATTTTCCTTTCATTAATTTCTTGTGTATACTTGTTGAGTTGAACATTGATATCTTCCAGTATTTTGGTGAAATCTTCGGCATCCATCATGTTTGTTAGTTCAATTTTGGTTTGCGCAATATCTTCGGAGAGATCTTCAAGAATTTTGGAAAGTTCTTCAATGATCAAAAGAATAAGGTCGAGGGAGCACTTATTCAGGATGGCATACCACTTCTCGACAAATCTTGGGCTGTTTTTACAAAGTAAAGGTTTCAGTGGAATCAGCAACCCTCTCGGGATTCTCTGTGCACAATGGTATTTTATTAGTGTGCTCGCGTGTAGTCTCTGGTTGATTTCTCTCTTTGTTAAATAAAGAAGTTGTTTGATGTTGCTCTCTTTGTTTTTAGTACTAGATAATGGTGTGGCTTCCTCTTTTATCAATGCATATATTTTTGTAGCGTCTTCATCTGTAAAAGCAAATGTGTCAGCTCTTAATTCAGTCAAATTGAAAATATCTTCGTATGCCATGTTAACCAATGTGACGGTGTGCCGTGTTCTAGGATCAGAACATCAATGAACAAAGAATGTGTTGGAACTCGCACAACCTTTATAAACCAGCTGTCAGGTTTGTTGCGTGTCTCTGGGGTCTCACTCTCTGGTCAAGGAGTGTGAATTAGACAAAAACAAGTAGCGTCTCCTGATTAGGGGACGTCCCCCTGAGCACAGCGTAGGACCCGCAAAGCGGGTATTTAAATTGTTTAATGAAACAAGTCAACAAATGTTTTAGTCTTCAATAAAACGATGAAAGTTTGAAGCATTTATTCAATGTTTGATATTGTTATCTTCATATCAGGACATCAAATGTTACTTTGACTGCGACTGTCAAAACGTTTTTACATATTTCTCCCGATGCATTTCGGGCTATAGAAGCCCTTCGTCGAAGGACAAAATCTACAAAAAATCACAAAGCAATCATCGTATGAGGGAACCAACCATAATGTAGTTTTACCAAATTGCAATAACATCAAAAATCATGACAAACATCTCCAACAAAGCGATACCAAAGGGGATGATGGACGGAGCGCTTGAGCTAATCAAACACTCACCCCCAGTCAACTGATCTGGGTTTAATCCATCATCATTCTTTAGCTCACTCCACCACCCCAGTTCAGACATGGCCATATGCAAATCAGTCTGACCCTGTGCCTCATGGGAACAGTCCAGCCCGAACTGACAAGCCATGCCTTCCCTGACCGGAAACAAGCATCCTGGGACCGGTTTCTGGCTATTCAGCCGTCATCAGCCAGGCTAGCTTGAATCCAGTGGCAAAGGGAGCAAGGGACCCACGTCTGGGCATACCCTGCCAACTTAGGGCGAACAAAGCGATACCAAAGGGGATGATGGATGGAGCGCTTGAGCTAATCAAACACTCACCCCCAGTCAACTGATCTGGGTTTAATCCATCATCATTCTTTAGCTCACTCCACCACCCCAGTTCAGACATGGCCATATGCAAATCAGTCTGACCCTGTGCCTCATGGGAACAGTCCAGCCCGAACTGCCAAGCCATGCCTTCCCTGGACCGGAAACAAGCATCCTGGGACCGGTTTCTGGCTATTCAGCCGTCATCAGCCAGGCTAGCTTGAATCCAGTGGCAAAGTGAGCAAGGGACCCACGTCTGGGCATACCCTGCCAACTTAGGGCGAACAAAGAGATACCAAAGGGGATGATGGACGGAGCGCTTGAGCTAATCAAACACTCACCCCCAGTCAACTGATCTGGGTTTAATCCATCATCATTCTTTAGCTCACTCCACCACCCCAGTTCAGACATGGCCATATGCAAATCAGTCTGACCCTGTGCCTCATGGGAACAGTCCAGCCCGAACTGCCAAGCCATGCCTTCCCTGGACCGGAAAAAAGCATCCTGGGACCGGACTGATTTGCATATGGCCAGGTCTAAACTGGGGTGGCATGGTGAGCAAAAGAATGATGGATTTAACCCAGATCTTTTGACTGGGGGTGAATGTTTTGATTTGTTCTGCATTCCGTCCATCAATTGTGTGTCTTTTGCTTCCTTGCCCAAAGTGCGCCGGGTATGCCCAGACGTGGGTCCCGGGCTCACTGTGCCACTGGATTCAAGCTATCCTGGCTGAAGAGGGTGAAACCCCGAAACCGGTCCTAGGATGCTTGTTTCCGAGTCCAGGGAGGACCTGGCTTGGCAGTTCGGGCTGGACTGTTCCCATGAGGCACAGGGTCAAGACTGATTTGCATTTGGCCAGGTCTAAACTGGGGTGGCATGGTGAGCAAAAGAATGATGGATTTAACCCAGATCTTTTGACTAGGGGTGAATGTTTTGATTTGTTCTGCATTCCGTCCATCAATTGTGTGTCTTTGCTTCCTTGCCCTAAGTGCGCCGGGTATGCCCAGACGTGGGTCCCGGGCTCACTGTGCCACTGGATTCAAGCTATCCTGGCTGAAGAGGGGTGAAACCCCGAAACCGGTCCTAGGATGCTTGTTTCCGGTCCAGGGAGGACCAGGCTTGGCAGTTCGGGCTGGACTGTTCCCATGAGGCACAGGGTCAAGACTGATTTGCATATGGCCAGGTCTAAACTGGGGTGGCATGGTGAGCAAAAGAATGATGGATTTAACCCAGATCTTTTGACTGGGGGTGAATGTTTTGATTTGTTCGGCATTCCGTCCATCAATTGTCTGTCTTTTGCTTCCTTGCCCTAAGTGCGCCGGGTATGCCCAGACATGGGTCCCGGGCTCACTGTGCCACTGGATTCAAGCTATCCTGGCTGAAGAGGGGTGAAACCCCGAAACCGGTCCTAGGATGCTTGTTTCCGGTCCAGGGAGGACCTGGCTTGGCAGTTCAGGCTGGACTGTTCCCATGAGGCACAGGGTCAAGACTGATTTGCATATGGCCAGGTCTAAACTGGGGTGGCATGGTGAGCAAAAGAATGATGGATTTAACCCAGATCTTTTGAGTGGGGTGAATGTTTTGATTTGTTCTGCATTCCGTCCATCAATTGTGTGTATTTTGCTTCCTTGCCCTAAGTGCGCCGGGTATGCCCAGACGTGGGTCCCGGGCTCACTGTGCCACTGGATTCAAGCTATCCTGGCTGAAGAGGGGTGAAACCCCGAAACCGGTCCTAGGATGCTTGTTTCCGGTCCAGGGAGGACCTGGCTTGGCAGTTCGGGCTGGACTGTTCCCATGAGGCACAGGGTCAAGACTGATTTGCATACGGCCAGGTCTAAACTGGGGTGGCATGGTGAGCAAAAGAATGATGGATTTAACCCAGATCTTTTGACTGGGGGTGAATGTTTTGATTTGTTCTGCATTCCGTACATCAATTGTGTGTCTTTTGCTTCCTTGCCCTAAGTGCGCCGGGTATGCCCAGACGTGGGTCCCGGGCTCACTGTGCCACTGGATTCAAGCTATCCTGGCTGAAGAGGGGTGAAACCCCGAAACCGGTCCTAGGATGCTTGTTTCCGGTCCAGGGAGGACCTGGCTTGGCAGTTCGGGCTGGACTGTTCCCATGAGGCACAGGGTCAAGACTGATTTGCATACGGCCAGGTCTAAACTGGGGTGGCATGGTGAGCAAAAGAATGATGGATTTAACCCAGATCTTTTGACTGGGGGTGAATGTTTTGATTTGTTCTGCATTCCGTCCATCAATTGTCTGTCTTTTGCTTCCTTGCCCTAAGTGCGCCGGGTATGCCCAGACGTGAGTCCCGGGCTCACTGTGCCACTGGATTCAAGCTATCCTGGCTGAAAAGGGGTGAAACCCCGAAACCGGTCCTAGGACGCTTGTTTCCGGTCCAGGGAGAACCTGGCTTGGCAGTTCGGGCTGGACTGTTCCCATGAGGCACAGGGTCAAGACTGATTTGCATATGGCCAGGTCTAAACTGGGGTGGCATGGTGAGCAAAAGAATGATGGATTTAACCCAGATCTTTTGACTGGGGGTGAATGTTTTGATTTGTTCTGCATTCCGTCCATCAATTGTGTGTCTTTTGCTTCCTTGCCCTAAGTGCGCCGGGTATGCCCAGATGTGGGTCCCGGGCTCACTGTGCCACTGGATTCAAGCTATCCTGGCTGAAGAGGGGTGAAACCCCGAAACCGGTCCTAGGATGCTTGTTTCCGGTCCAGGGAGGACCTGGCTTGGCAGTTCGGGCTGGACTGTTCCCATGAGGCACAGGGTCAAGACTGATTTGCATATGGCCAGGTCTAAATTGGGGTGGCATGGTGAGCAAAAGAATGATGGATTTAACCCAGATCTTTTGACTGGGGGTGAATGTTTTGATTTGTTCTGCATTCCGTCCATCAATTGTGTGTCTTTTGCTTCCTTGCCCTAAGTGCGCCGGGTATGCCCAGACGTGGGTCCCGGGCTCACTGTGCCACTGGATTCAAGCTATCCTGGCTGAAGAGGGGTGAAACCCCGAAACCGGTCCTAGGATGCTTGTTTCCGGTCCAGGGAGGACCTGGCTTGGCAGTTCGGGCTGGACTGTTCCCATGAGGCACAGGGTCAAGACTGATTTGCATATGGCCAGGTCTAAACTGGGGTGGCATGGTGAGCAAAAGAATGATGGATTTAACCCAGATCTTTTGACTGGGGGTGAATGTTTTGATTTGTTCTGCATTCCGTCCATCAATTGTGTGTCTTTTGCAAACATCTCCAACAAGCATCACTACGGGAATGCTTAACAATGTGAGTGCATAAACCGCTCTCGGCGGTATAACATATGGAAGGAGTAAAAAGGGTGCGCGAATCACCATAACAGGTGACCAACTAATCAGCAGATACCTACTAACGCAAATGATCAAACAAATAATAAAAGGGGACGTTCTCAAATGCATGCGTGTGAAAACGCTTAAAGAAGATAATAAGGAAAGTGAACTCCAACATGGTGTCAATGAAATATAAAAAACGTGAATGAAGTGTCATTTCCAAGTGAACAGCAAAGCAAGTTTAAAAACGCTGTACAAGTACGTGATGAAGAAACATGAACGGAGTATCAGGTCCGGGTGAACCGCAGGCAAGTTTAAAGACGCTGTGCAAGAACGTGATTAATAAACAGGAACCGGGTGAACAACGTAATAGGGTGAAAAACGCTGTGTAACTGTGCAGATAAATAGACCCAAGAATCCACATGGATGCACCTCTGGGTGTACAATAGTGAGAGGTTTTAATGTAACGAACAAGGGTGAGCCGGTATGAGCCGGTGTACTTACGAGGAACTAGTCGCTTCGTGTTGTGTGTGATGTTGAGGGTGTAACCCGGGCTGAAAGCTCCGAATATACAAGGTAAAAAGAAGCAAGTGAAAGAGGACTGAAAGATGTTCTAACGGGCGCTGTTTTAAAGCACGAGTTAATTCAATCTGTGAGGGGTCACAAACATGACTCGCACGAAGGACAGTGTGTCTATCATACTGGTTCAATATAACAAAAAAAATATTACAGAAAGTCTTCAAAAGAAGCGGTCAATGTACCGCATACATTCCTAAAATGCTGGCACACAAAGTGCATGAGTGTTGAAAAAGTATAGAACAGCGGGTTATGACAGAGGGAGTTGATAATAGCCAGACCTATGAAAAAATATATGACGTAGAACGTTTAAAAAAAGGTTAAAAAAAAAAAGGTAAAAAAGTAGAGAGAAAATGGACTGCCTGAAGGCGAGGTACATGAAGGGTGCAAACAGTGAAAAGAAAATAACCAAATAGTGAAGCGAGGTGCATGAGTGATAAAAACTGTGAAAAGCCTATAGAAAAGGACAAGATGGTACAAAATAGATTATGTTAGAAGTATGTATAAAAGATGAGTATCTGAAAAGTTAGAAGTATGCATAAAAGATACGTTTAAGGGAACCCAAGATGTATGGTGTGATATAATGAAATGGAATAAAAAGAGATAGAGAAATAAGAGAATCAATTACGGGAGTTACAGATAACACAAAAATTCCATTCTGTCGTTGAGACCGTTGGGCTTAAGAGAATTGAGGAATTTGATCCAATGATTTTCTCTTTGAAGCAAATGGTTGTTATTGTCTCTTCCTTCCAATTTATCCACTACTTCCAGCACCAAGAATTTAAGTTGGCTTATGTTGTGGTGATGTTCAAGAAAGTGGGCGGCCACCACTGATTTCATATTCTTGGTCCTGATGCTGCTCTTATGCTCATGCATTCTGGTCTTAACTTTTCTTTCAGTTTTGCCCACATAAACTAGGCCACATGGGCATTTCAGAAGGTAAACAACGTTGGTAGTATTGCAATTTGCAGTCACTCTTAAGTTAATTCTTGTCCCTTTCATGGGGTGGGTCATCCAAGATCCTTTTATGACGGTATTGCAATTGCTGCAATTGTAAGAGGGTGTGGATCCTTTGTAGGTGGTTGTAATGATATCTTTAGGTGGTTGGGTGAGCAATTCCTTAACATTTTTACCTCTGATATTTGCAAAGATTGGTTTCTCAGAAAAAAGTCCCTTGAAGTCTGGTTCCATGGCAAGAATAGACCAATGTTTGTTGAGGGTGTTCTTGAAACGATGACTCATAGTGGAAAATTTGGACAACACTACCATCCGATTCTGAACCGGCTTCTGAGTTTTTGTGAGTAAGTCAACACGTGTTTTGGTAGCACTTCTGGATTTAGCTTTGTCCAACACTTTCTGAGGGTAACCACGTTGTGCAAATCTCATTAACATGGTGTCAATTTGTTCAGCGCAAGTTTCTGTTTGAGATACGATCCGTTTGACTCGCAACAGTTGTGAGTACGGTAAATGATTTTTAAGGGATTTCTGATGAAAGCTGTTAAAATGCGACACATTGTTCCTTTCAGTGGTTTTTCGAAAGATGTTAGTTTCCAGCTTATTGGAAATTCTGCTAATTTGGACATCCAGGAACGTCATGATGTTTTGATGAACTTCAAACATGAATTGGATCCTGTCATGAATTTCGTTCAAAGCATCAAGTGCAGCTATTAACCTGGTATATGGCCCTATCCATAAGATGAAAATATCGTCTACGTATCTCAAAAATATTGAGGCATGTTCTTTCCAAATTGTCAAGCTCAAGATGTTGTCTTCCTCAAATTTATGCATGAAGATATTAGCATACGCAGGAGCAGCGCAATTGCCCATAGAAGTACAAGTGAGCTGTAAAAACCACTGGTCTTCCCACTTAAAATAACTTTGGTAAAGTGTGAAATGGAGTAATTCCATGAGGAAAAGTTGCAAGTTGGAATCAAGGTTAGAATGTAATAAGGTGTCTTCTATGGCTTCAATGCCCAGATCGTGAGGAATTGAGGTATATACAGATTTGACATCTACTGTGCATAGCTACAGTTCTTCATCCGCCTCAATAGAGATTTGGTTAATTTTAGAAATGAAGTGTGTAGTATCTCTGATGTAGGTTCTCATGTTTAAAACAAAAGGTTGTAAGTGCTTGTCGAGAAATTTGCCTACAGGTTCATGGAGACTCGCTCTAGTGGAGACAATGGGTCTGAATGGGGGCCGATGTAGGTTTTTATGTACCTTAGGTAACATGTACCTTACAGGCGATTTTGGGTTGCTTTGTGTCAAGTATCTGCTCACTTTCTCAGTGATCACACCATTATCAACTGCTCTCTTCAGTATGGGTTTAAGGATGTTAGAAAATTGATCAGTAGGATTATATTCGAGCATTGAATAATTTTCAGTGTCCATGACATGATTCTGAACCTTGTCTGTAAAAGCTGGTATCCATGATGACCAATGCCCCGCCTTTTTCGGCGTTTTGACACGTGATGGTAGGGTTGTTGGCTAGACTTTTTAGCACTTCTGCTTCTTTGACGGTTAGATTGCGGTGTTTAGATTTCTTCTGAAAGTTGAATGATTGTAAATCGTGTTTGACTAGGTTCTCAAAGGTGTCAAAGCTTTTGTGGCTGACAGGAGCCATATAGGAGCCTTGTATATTCGGAGCTTTCAGCCCGGGTTACACCCTCAACATCACACACAACGCAAAGCGACTAGTTCCTCGTAAGTACACTGGCTCATACCGGCTCACCCTTGTTCGTTACATTAGAACCCCTCATTATTGTACGCCCAGAGGTGCATCCATGTGGATTCTTGTGTCTATTTATCTGCACAGTTACACAGCGTTTTTCACCCTATTACGTCATTCACCCGGTTCCTGTTTATTAATCATGTTCTTGCACAGCATCTTTAAACTTGCCTGCAGTTCACCCGGACCTGATACTCCGTTCACGTTTCTTCATCACGTACTTGTACAGCGTTTTTAAACTTGCTTTGCTGTTCACTCGGAAATTACACTTCATTCACGTTTTTTATATTTCATTGACACCATGTTGGAGTTCACTTTCCTTATTATCTTCTTTAAGCGTTTTCACAGGCATGCATTTGAGAACGTCCCGTTTTATTATTTGTTTGATCATTTGCGTTAGTAGGTATCTGCTGATTAGTTGGTCGCCCGCGTTTTACTCATTCCATATGTTATACTGCCGAGAGCGGTTTATGCACTCACATTGTTAAGCATTCCCGTAGTGATGCTTGTTGGAGATGTTTGTCATGATTTTTGATGTTATTGCAATTTGGTAAAACTACATTATGGTTGGCTCCCTCATACGATGATTGCTTTGTGATTTTTTGTAGATTTGGCCCCTGACGAAGGGCTTCTATAGCCCGAAATGCATCGGGAGAAATATGTAAAAACGTTTTGACAGTCGCAGTCAAAGTAACATTTGATGTCCTGATATGAAGATAACAATATCAAACATTGAATAAATGCTTCAAACTTTCATCGTTTTATTGAAGACTAAAACATTTGTTGACTTGTTTCATTAAACAATTTAAATACCCGCTTTGCGGGTCCTACGCTGTGCTCAGGGGGACGTCCCCTAATCAGGAGATGATACTTGTTTTTCTCTTCATGAATGGGCCCATTTGTGCCAAGATCAGGCCGCCCATGCCACCTGCGCCACCCGCCAACGCCAAAATCTGGTGAACCTGACTCTTTGCACCATAGCGACCGCCAACAATGCCTGACAGTGTGAGATCTGCACTTCATCCCACCACAGCATCTACAGCTCACAGTGACCGCCAACGTAAAGCTTCAGCTAGGGCAGTCAGCCATGCCGACAGGAACTTTGTACTACAGCGACTACCGTCCGTGAAACCCAGCCCTCTTTTCGCCGTACATCAATGACCATCTGTGATTCTCTTCCTCTTCCACTGCAAATGGAACTCATTGCGCTGGATTTTGAAGGTAACTCTTTCAATGGGACTAACCTGTTCCCTGTATCCGACTTGCACTCCATTATGTTCGGCCTGAACTTGTGACTTTCACCCAGTCTTGAACAACCAGATAGCCACTTTATGCTTTTTGGTGCTATTTCCACTTAAATCTTTAAATCTGCAAATCACTTTGGTGTGGGATTTTTCTTGTGTTCTGTTTTCACTTTATTACTGGTTGAAGTACTGCAAAACTACTTTAACCATTGCTTCATCAGCGCCGAGACACCCAAGGGTATTTGTGCGCTTTACAAATTGCTTAAATAAATAAATTCTAAGATAAGCATAGCTGCTCTGTACCAAGCTACCAAGGGTTTGAGCACAGGTTAATTTTGGGTTTGCTTGTGACTTCATCCTGACAAGGATTGTGGTTACACCTTGAGTAGGGTTTCACCCACCTGAACCAGTAACAGAATTTCTTACAGTGCTATTTTAGTGGGTGGCACAACGAGTGCTGCAGGTCCACTAGTAGCATTTAATTTACAGTCCCTGGGTACTTGCAGTACCATTTTACTAGGGACTTCCCAGCAAAGTAAATGTGGCACTCAAGTGTAGGCAAATTTTATCAAGATTTAGGAAGAGAGCACAAGCACTTTAGCACTAGTTAGCAGTGGTAAAGTGTTCAGAGTCCTAATGCCAACAAAAGCAAATTCAGAAACAGAAGGGATTAAGGCAAAATGTTTTGGTAAAGAACACACCAAAGATCTCAGATCTAACAGCTCTCTAAAATTCCCTGTAGAAATTGCATGTTGGGATCCCCTTTGCTTTCAGTCCCCAACTGAAATATCACCCTGAACCTTTACAGGAAGTAGCTGAGTTAGATTAATTCTTTTAGGGAACGTTTTGTGAAGATTCCTCAAACGGAGCCAAAGTTCTTAGCAAAACAAGAAATACATTTCTTATGGTAACTACATACTAACTACATCTAAGTTGTGGCAAACACCCACACCCACACAGAACAGAAACCAATTTGTAATGCAGAAAAACACAAAATAGATGGATATTTTAGATATAATTATTATTGTGGAATGAATTAAATGGAACTCAGATTTTACTTTGTTAAAATGAAGAGAAAAAGTAGTGTTATATAATGGTGTTGCTAACATAATTGATCTATCCTCTAAATGGTTGAACTTCAATAGAATGAGAAAACAAACACTTAAGATGACAGACTATCAGAAATTTCTTTTCTGTTTAGTTTTTTTATTTAATGGAATAGGAAACTACCATTATGGGAATTGGCTGCATGTGATTGCAATGAGAAGCTTGTAGATCTCCCTAGCTGAAAATGTTGGGCAGGATATGGAGTGAGGCAAAGCAAGTGCGTATGCACTTCTTTCTGGCTTGTCTTGACAAATGCTCTCAAAATCATGATTTAAAATTCTTTAAACTTTTCAATTTGCACTTTCGATGTTTAATTTGAACATAAACCCAAGTATCCAACAATCAGTTATCCATTTACTAATGTCTTTTGTATATAAAGTTTACTCCTTCATCAGATTGTCACTCATATTGTTTTACACATCTTGTTATTTTCCATCACAGGCGTCAGATGTTAACAAAATACACAAATTAGATTTATTCTTTACATCCCTACTGTGCTTTCATAAGCTCCTATGTTGAGTATCTCAAAAAATGTAAGAGAGGTTTGCAAATTTAAGAATGACATTCAAACCTTCAAATATTTACACTGTTGTTTAGTATCCTCAATCAGCAAGCAAGAAGTGAGCATGCTCATTAGTATATCATCTCTCATTTTTCTTATTGACCCACTATGTCTGGCTTGGAAATGTGGACATTGCCAGGTGGTAATAATAGACAGAGGGTTTATATTAACAAGGATGTCTACCACATGTTTAGCTATATTTTCTCTCAAATAGAGACTGGTTAGTAGACACAAGAGATTTTATTTTATGGATAATTTCAGAATGGAAGTTAAGGATGGCAGAAATACAATCAGTAATGCACTTTCAACATTTAGGGGGTGATTACGATGGCAGACGGACTTGAGTCCATCCGCATCGTCACGGGAATCGGGACCGCCCGGCCATATGGCTGCAGTCCCGCACATGCAATTATAATGCGACCGCCAGTGTGGCGTTTGCATTGTGCATGTCTACCATTGCGGCGGGTGCTGCTGGCTGCAGCACCCGCCGCAATGGCAAAAATGCATGTTGTGCATTTCCCTGCACTATGTGGCAGGCACCATGCAGTGCTTGCCACCTGGTGCAGGGAACTGTAGGGGGCCACCATAGGTGTCCCCCAAGTGCACAATTGCATTGCCCCTGCAAAAGGGGGGCCCACAACGGGCCCCCAAAGTCAATCCCCGCCAACCTTTGAATGGCGGGCGAGTCGCCATTCAAAGGCTGGTGGAATGCAGCATCATAATGTGGCGGACGGTGCCTGCTAGGCATCGCCACCACTCTAGGTATGCTGGCCGGGTCCGACAGGCAATCGTAACGATTGCCTGTGTCAGACCCGTGGCGGACGGGCTTTCCATCCACCACCACTCCACCCGCCATCCTTATCTGGCGGGCGGAGAATGGCCACACGATGGCGGTGAACCCGCCACCGGCAGGCTGCCGGTGGTGGGTTCACCGCTATTATAATCAGGCGCTTAATTTGAACAGAAACCCAAGTGTCAAACAACCAGGTGTCCATTTACTAACATCTTTTGTAAATAATGTCTCCTCCTTCATCAGAATGTCACTCATATTGTTTTACACATCTTGCTATTTTCCATCACAGGTGTCAAATGTTAACAAAATACACAAATTAGAACTATTCTTTACATCCCTGCTGGGCTGTCAGAAGCTCCTATGTTGAGTATCACAAAAAAATGTGAGAGAGGTTTGCAAATTTAAGAATTACAGCATCCATTCAAACCTTCAAATATTTACACTACTGTATAGTATCCCCAATCAGCAAACAAGAAGTAAACATGCTCATTAGTATGTTATCTCTCATTTTTCTTATTGACTCACTATGTCTTGCTTGAAAATGTGGACATTGCCAGGTGGTAATAATAGTGAGAGAGTTTATATTAACAAGGATATCTACCAGGTGTTTAACTTTATTTTCGCTCAAATAGAGACTGATTAGTAGACACAAGAGATTTTATTTTATGGATAATTGCAGAATGGAAGTTAAGGATGACAGAAATACAATCAGTAACGCACTTTCAACATTTAATTTGAACATAAACCCAAGTGTTAAACAATCAGTAGTCCATTTACAAATGTCTTTTATTAATAATGTCTCCTCCTTCATCAGAATGTCACTCATGTTGTTTTACACATGTTGTTATTTTCCATCACCGGCATCAAATGTTAACAAAATATTCATATCAGAATTATTCTTTACATCCCTGCTGTGCTGTCAGAAGCTCCTATGTTGAGTATCTCAAAAGAAATGTAAGAGAGGTTTGCAAATTTAAGAATGACAGGTAAGTATACACAATATCGACTTTCAAATATCGACATGCCATTATATCAAGTTTTAAATATCGATAGTAAAAAATAATTCATTTGTATACAATTTTTTAAACAAATTATGTTTTTGGTAACAGTGATACATAATTTATTTATATTGTAAATATTCAGTACGTCATTATATATAGGGTTCATTAATAATAACATATAGGTTTTAATAATTTTTTATTGTAAAAGTATTTACAATAATTTTTATTAAAGAACATATAATGTTATATTTTAGGTAATATTATTTATATTTCAAATATAAATAATATTAACTAGTTCATAAGTCATTTTGCAAACACAAACATTTTTCATAACATTCATACAATTTTCCACATTATTTAAAAATAGTACAGATTTTTAATATACATTGGCCATTAAATGTATATTTTTTAGAATTATAATAATAAATATTAATTGTTTAATAATATTTATTATTATAATTTAACATTTGAAAAAATATGTCAAACAATTTTTTATATATGAGTATTATTTTGTAGTATTTTTTCAAAAATATATAGTAATGCATTTCTAATGTACAATCATTTTAATAAAGAGAAATATACATCTTTATTGTTTAAGGCAGCCATTTTTATTCTTAAGCTATATTTTGTAAGCTATCGGTTTTGATTTAGGTCATTTCTGAGGGAGAAGCTCGCGGTTGGAAGCTGCGTCGCATCAGGTAAGGTAAGTTTGATTTTCTTTATTTGAACTTTAATTTTGGGTTCATTTGAAGGTAGTTAATTAGTATATAGTGTATGTAGTGTTAGGTTTTTCTATTTTTAGTAAGTTGTTTGTTTTACTTATGCGTTTGCGAAATGCAGTTAGTTTGTTATTCGGTCGGTGTTAGAGTTTGATAGATGTGTGTAATTATGTTTATAGTATGGTGTTAGTGTTATAATTATTTGTATTATGGTATTATATATATGTATATTTGTGCGGGAGGGATTGTTTTTTTTCCTAACAGGTTTTTGTCTATTGGAAGTTGCCGTTGGGAGAAGAATGCGTTTTTTTTTTAAGGAAGTGTGTATTAGTTTTAGTAAACTAATAATTATTTTACACTTCCTTAATTTTTCAAATTTTCCTGGAGCGTTTTTTTTAAATATGCTTTTAGGGATTTTTATGGTTTATCGTTTGTGCAGCTATTGTCGGTGGATTGCTTTTTATACAGTTGGATTTTTCCATTTTTGGGGGGGATTTTTCTTTACTTATTGGGATTATCATACATGTGGATTTATTCATGGCAGTTTGGATTACATTTCTTCAGCTACAAAAACAGTAAGTAATTTTCAATTATTTATACTGGGAGGGAAATGTTAATACTGTAATTGTTATTTATGTTATATAAAATATATTTATTATGTCAATTTATTATATATATATTAATTAAATTAATTGACAAAATAATTATATTTTTGGAGTTAAAAAAATTATTTATTTGGCTGCTTGTTTTTATGTTACGAATTTTGGGGATTTTGATGGAATATTTATTTAAAGTAGGCTTTTAGCTATTGTTTCAAGATATTCTAGTCCTTTAGTTGTTGGGTAGAGTCTTACTTTGTATTGTAAGTACTAAAACATTTGTTTAGTTTGCTTGGTTAGTTTTGGGCCTAGTTGTGTTATAGACTGTTCCATTCTTAGGGGTCGATTCCGATTCGGGCCGGAAAACGTACCGACCGACTCGGAGCCGGAATTCATTCCGACCGACACGTACCGGTGCAGCCCGACCCGCAAAGTACGATGAGAAGCGTGCAAAACCCGACCGACTCGTACAGAACACAAGCCGAACGACCGAGCCGCGCGGAAAACAGCAATCCGGCCGGAAAAACACGCACCCGGAACAATCCCGAACGAAACGTACCCGCAAACTACTACCCGCCAAGTACGATGCAACGCGTGGAAAACACGACCGAGTCGCACGGAGGACAAGCCGTACGACCGACACACATACAAAACTGCGAGCCGAAGCAACCCAAAACACCGCGACCGACGCGTACGCAGCATAGAAAACAGCACAAACACAGCGTGAACGAATCGGAGAAGCTCGTTCGAGACAACTGCAGGGTCCGACTCGGTCACAAGAACGTCTCCTACATGCACGAAAAGTACAAAGGGAAAATACACAAAAAAAGGCCAAACAAGCAATTACAAAGCCAATAAATACTGGGGGGGGGCAGGGAACAAAGACACACCCACAACTCCACCCATATAAAGGACACAAATCTCTACCATGATCCTTTGCAAATTCAAATTACCTGCCAGCACTCAACAGACAGCAACCACACACCCACAGCTCATCCATCACACAAGCCACACACCATCAGCACCTCAACAAATAGCAACCTCACATACACCCAGCAAAACACACACTCACACACCTTCACCTGCACACCAACACACACATCACTCACCATCACCACCCATCACCATGCCCCCAAAGAAGAATCATAAGTTCCTAGATAGTGAATTGGAAGTCCTGGTAGATGAGATCCTCAGGGTAGAGCCACAGCTGTTTGGTACACTGGTCCAACAGACACCCATGTCGCAGAAAACCAAGATGTGGGAGAGGATTGTCGACAGGGTGAAAGCACAATCACCATGTTTGGGCACAAAGATAGACATCCAGAACAGGTGGTATGACGTGCGCAGGAGGGTCAGGGAGCTGTTGAAGAAGGACTACCTCTTGAGCCAACACACCGGCAATGGCCCTCCTGCCAAGCCAGTATACCTCAGGCCCTGGGAGGAGAAGGTGCGGGCCATCCTACCACCAGTGAGCGTATTTGGACTAGAAAACATCCCAGAGCCTGGTGAGTACACAACAAATGTACACAATATTGTGCGACAATACACACACATCACTGTCAAGGGGAGAGTCAAACCATGCACCCTTAGCAAATACACAGCAACCAGAACAGAATCATCCCTAAATGTGTATGTCAGTCAGATAAACACAACACATGCCATCTCATAGTGACATGTAACCGTGTCATCACATGTACAAACACAACTACAACTACAGCTAGGCAGTGGCACAAATATAACTAACAAACACATCCAGACATGTAGCCACCACTACAACACCACCTCACAGTGAAGCCCACTGAAAGAAAGGAATTATTTGTATGCTGGGCAAGTCAGTGTAGCCAATAGCATCATGGGAGTCGTAGTCACAGATATTGCCCACCCTCACAATGCGCACATCAACACCACCATGAACCATGTTCACATCACAGTGAGTGGAAAACAACTGACAAGATGGCTGACACTGGCTACTGCTGTGGGAGCACCAGGCCCTGCTGGCAACTGTGCACCAACCAACAGCAGGACACCACTGACTGACATCCTGAAAGACAACTTGCACTCCCTGCAATGGAAGCACGTTCCATGGTGGGATATCTGGCTGGGTGGGAAGGAGGACTCACAGCACAGACCATAGTCACCAGCAGCTCCACCCACACACCCCCCTAACACAAACTCCACACAACTCACCTGGGAGAATGCATTGCCTCACACTCCAATCAAATATCCCACGAAGAACCACAACCCTGGGTCATGCTGTGTGAAGCACAGGGACACACATGGGACCTGTAGCAGAACTAACCCCAGGATAACACTGTCAGCACAGGCACACAACCCCACAGGGAAGCAGAGTCAAAGGGAAGGAAGCATGAGCATGCTGGGAAGGGGGGTGGAGGCAATAGCATGATGGGAGTGGTAGTCACAGCTCAACATCCCCCACCCACATGGCCCAGCAAGCTCACACTCAAGCATGCACACCCCACAGAGAGTGGAAAGCCCCATCAAAGATGTCTGACACTGGTGCTCTGTTGTGGGGAGCACAAGGCCATGCTGGGAACTGGCCACCAACCAACAGCAGGACACCACTGTCAGCCATCTTGCCATTGCTCTCACACTCACACACAGTGAAGTCCACCCAAAAGCAAGTAAGTATGGGCATGCTGGGAAGTGGGGTGGAGGCAATAGCATGAGGGGAGTGGTAGTCACAGATATAGGTCACCCCCACAACTGTCCCATCAACACCACTCTGAACCATGCGCACATCACAGGGAGTGGAAAACAACTGACAAGATGGCTGACACTGGCTACTGCTGTGGGGAGCACAAGGCCCTGCTGGCAACTGTGCACCAACCAACAGCAGGACACCACTGACTGACATCCTGAAAGACAACTTGCACTCCCTGCAATGGAAGCACGTTCCATGGTGGAATATCTGGCTGGGTGGGAAGGAGGGCCGGATGTCAACCAAATACAACCAATGCAGACCATGTACACACCCCAACATTCACATAGAAATGCCCAAATAATGCAGGACAATGTGCTACACCAATATCAACCCCTGACTGTGACAACTTAGGACAATGCAATGTACAGGCCCGCATCCAGAGGCACAGTCACAACTGTCAGGTGTGTCAACCATTGATGCCTGCAGAAACATAACATACATTGTGTGTGTCTCCCAAAAACAGGTGATGATGGGGACACAGCAGCAGACGCTGAGGAGTCCCCGTCCCAGGCCCAAGAGGATACGGAGCTCACTGGTGTGGAACAGCCTCTGCCCTCCTCGGATGAAGAAGACCTACCTGGCACCTCCGGAGCAAGTCATCATGCAGCACCAGCAGGACCACCAGCTGCACCCCCTGCACCCACCCCTCCAACGACTGTCAACACACATACCACCCCTGCCGACATGGACAGACCAAGGAGCACCACCACCACCAGCACAGGGACCCTGGACCAACGTGGGGCCATGGACACCAACACCACCAACAACCCCCAAGGGGGCTCAGGGTCACCTGTGCGTGCCACCTCAGGTACTGCACGTGTCGCCAGGGGTGGTGGGAGGGGTGGGAGACATAGGTCGCTGCTCGCAGAGGGGTCTGGACTACATGATGCCCCACAACTGGCACGCATAGCCAATGCGTACCAGTCCAGCACCGGAGAGCTCAGCCAGGTAGTGGGGCTCCTCAGGGACATTAAACAGCAGCAGGCTGCCCACCATGCCCGCTTGGACTCACACATGTCCCGCGTGGAGTCCAAGTGGGACACACTGCAAGAGATGACGGCGGTGCATAGGGACATATTACAATGCCTCCGCCAGATGACCAGCAACCAGTCAACATCTCCCTGTGTGCCCACAACATCTGGTGCTGAAACAACTGCAACTGCCACAGGGAGGGAGGATGACTCTGGCGGAGAGTCCCCTGCACCGCAGCAGCCTGCACTTGAGGGTCCCCCCCCAAAGAAGAGGGGTCGTCCGAGGAGGGGCAAGTGAGAGGCCGATGGCCATGTGCAACCCCCAGGAAGCCAAAACCTGTTCTGGATAATCACCTTTGTGCGCAAACTGTTCACCCTGTTGACTGCAACACAACTCCCCCACATGACATGGGGAGTACAAGTTGGACCAATGTCTCAGATGACTGTGGACCTGATACAGGACATTTCTGCTACCAGGACTTCCAATTCATCTAGGAACTTTGGATTGCAATCAAAATGTACAGCACTCACCATCCTGTGCACTATTCACACACATGTATGACAATAAACACAATAATACACCATACCTGCCTCTGTCGTGATTCCAACGTGGTTTCTGTCATGGAGATGATGACCAGCGAAATTACACTGTGCATGCTAACTGCTACACCAAGTACAACACAGGCATGTGAGTCATGGCAACGTGACACATATGAGGGAGACACACCACCAGGGCTACACAACAAATACACACCTAGGCCATCTGACTCATTGCCTACACTGATGTTGCCAGGAAATACGGTGCAATGCACAGACACAACACCTATTCACAGTCTTAGTCAACTAGCCCACTGGTGCAGTAAGCAAATGTCAGTCAAATGTGTGACCACAGACAACGCACATCACAAAGTGAAGCACAGGTTTATTACACATTTGCAACATGTTGTAACCACTACAGATGCAAGGTATCCCACCTGGCAGCGGGCACACAGTCAACAAGTGTAGAAGGAAGGAAGTCCATGGATGTGGCGCACATCACCTGTAGGGACACGACAGCTACCACCCTGGAAGTCGAATCACGGTGTCAGGGATCACAGTTGACCAAACGACTCTGAAAGTACCCTGTGAAGGACAGAAATGACACACAGTCAAAAGCACTGAAGAACAGGACAGAACTGCAATACTCATGCCCAATACATGTCACAAGATACCCACCCAGAACCAAGTTAGCATGTCAACACTGTTGGGGAGTACAGACTACCTGTAAGGACACATCGCTACACGCATACAGTCATGTAGCCCATGGACACACTCAAACAGCACCAGAGCACCACCAACACATATCATGCAAACTCACATCATTGACATGACATCTCTGGATACTCACATTCAGCTGAAGAAGTTGGTGATGAGCTGTGTGCGGACATCACCATCACCATCATCATCATCATCACTGGCATCGTGGTCCAGGCCAGGATCCTCCACAGGTGGCGGATGTTGGTCATCGTCATCCAGGATGAGAGGCAACTCCTTCCGCACTGCCAGGTTGTGTAGCATGCAGCAGACGATGACAATCTTGCACACCTTTGCTGGGGCATATGGGAGGGACCCTCCTGTCTTGTTCAGGCAGCGGAAGCGGCTCTTCAGGAGACCAAATGTCCGCTCAATCACTCTTCTCGTCCGACCATGTGCCTCATTGTAGCGCATCTGGGCTGGTGTCACAGGGTTCCTGAGGGGCATCAGCAACCACGGCATGTTGGGGTATCCAGAGTCACCTACATACAGAGAATTGCACATTAGCTGAGTTGGAAAAGAGGGTGGAACACTACATTGCAGAACACACACAATGGTACAAAGTCAGTACACACCAACAAGCCAGGCACGCTGGTTCCGCATCTGTGACATCATCCTCGGGATGCGACTACTCCTCATAACGTAGGCATTGTGTGCAGTACCAGGGAAACAGGCACACACATGTGAGATGCTCATATCTGCAAGTCAGACCACCAGTGCATTGACCGAGTGGTAGTGTTTGCGGTTCCTGTATGCCTGCTCTTGGGCCTGTGGTGGTACCAAAGCCACATGTGTCCCATCAATGGAGCCAATGACATGCGGCATCCTCCCCAGGGCATAGAAGTCACTCTTCACGCCAGTGAGTTGTTGGAGTCTAGGGAAATAGATGTACTGGTTCAGGTATATCAACATAGCCTCCAAACCATCGCGGAGCACACGGCTGAACATGGTCTGTGACATCCCACCAGCAGTCGCCACAGTGTGTTGAAAGGTACCGGTGGCAAAGAAGTGTAGGGCTGCCATCACCTTCACCTTGGGGGTCAGCGCTGTAGGGTACGGCCGGCCAGGTTGCAAATGTGGTGCCAAGCGCACTGACAAATCCTCAATCAGCTGCCTGGTGAAGCGGTACCGTCGGATGCTGTCACGTTCCACCATCGTTGCCAGGTCAGGGAATGGTCTAAGGACAGCTGGTGCCCTGCAGTGCATAGGTGAAGAAAGCAAGATTGTCAGTCACCCCACATATGTGGCATTGAACACACTCAATATCACATGATACATCATTATGAGGCACAAGTACATGATGTGTGCAGTTCCGTAAGGACATGTATGGCACATACATGGCCAACATCCAACATCACAGTTCAACAAGTGGCATCAATAAGTCCCAGGTTGTGCCATTGGATATCATGAGGCCGTGTCCCAGTTCCCATCTCCTGCTGCCACGTTACAAACACACCCCACAGTGACATGTGAGGACAGATGTGCCCCAGGCATCACAGCTCAACGACAGGTAGATTCCCAGGGAGCCTGTATTGCCACATGGACACTGGCATGACATGGTGTATCATGTATACACCACAGCAAAACAACCATGACCCCCACAGGTAGTGGTCCCTGTTGCCTCGGCAGGACAGACATGGACGTCTGTGACACACACACGCACAACATCAAAGTCCATGCACAAACAACGTGGATGTGGAGACTGTCTCCCATTGTGCACATGAAATCAGAGACATTGTAAACACAACATGCACACAGACTGTGGAGGACCATCACTATTGTGCCAATGGGTCACCCTAGGTTAAACATACCGTCCCACATGGGACTCAGGGGGTATGTGACATGACATACACATACACCACCGTGAAATGTGACCATGCCACATGCTCAGATATGAACAGTTGCACATCACAGTGGTCATGTACACGAAACACCAAGGATTCTGTCCCCATGAACACGTGCACAGCCTGGGGGTGGCTGCCCCCAAGTGACACCCACAGAACAACATGTTCACCCCCATACACGGAATAGCTAATGCAGCCTTACATGCCTTAGGATACAGTTTGGACAGGCTGTGGTGTTGTAGGCGTGCCCCTCACTCCCTGGGAAGTATATGTGGCTGGCATATGTTCACCTGTGACAGGCATGGTGACATATGCCAGTGACTTGTACAGGGACGTGTTGGACAGCAATGGACCGATCGGTGCGCACACATTGGCCATTGCATTCAATGTGTGCTGGTACGCGTTGTATTCGCAATACGCGTTGGACAGCAATGGACCGATCGGTGCGCACACATTGGCCATTGCATTCAATGTGTGCTGGTACGCGTTGTATTCGCAATACGCGTTGGACAGCAATGGACCGATCAGTGCGCACACATTGGCCATTGCATTCAATGTGTGCTGGTACGCGTTGTATTCGCAATACGCGTTGGACAGCAATGTACCGATCGGTGCGCACACATTGGCCATTGCATTCAATGTGTGCTGGTACGCGTTGTATTCGCAATACGCGTTGGACAGCAATGGACCGATCGGTGCGCACACATTGGCCATTGCATTCAATGTGAGCTGGTACGCGTGGTATTCGCAATACGCGTTGGACAGCAATGGACCGATCGGTGCGCACACAATGGCCATTGCATTCAATGTGTGCTGGTACGCGTTGTATTCGCAATACGCGTTGGACAGCAATGGGCCGATCAGTGCGCACACATTGGCCATTGCATTCAATGTGTGCGGGTACGCGTTGTATCCTGGGTACGCGTTGAACAGCAATGGACCGATCGGTGTGCCCGGCCGGCCCATTGCATTCAATGTGTGCGGGTACGCGTTGTATCCTAGGTACGCGTTGAACAGCAATGGACCGATCGGTGTGCCCGGCCCGCCCATTGCATTCAATGTGTGCGGGTACGCGTTGTATCCTGGGTACGCGTTGAACAGCAATGGATCGATCGGTGTGCCCGTCCGGCCCATTGCATTCAATGTGTGCGGGTACGCGTTGTATCCTAGGTACGCGTTGAACAGCAATGGACCGATCGGTGTGCCTGGCCGGCCCATTGCATTCAATGTGTGCGGGTACGCGTTGTATCCTAGGTACGCGTTGAACAGCAATGGACCGATCGGTGTGCCCGGCCGGCCCATTGCATTCAATGTGTGCGGGTACGCGTTGATTCCTGGGTACGTGTTGTACAGCAATGGACCGATCGGTGTGCCCGGCCGGCCCATTGCATTCAATGTGTGCGGGTACGCGTTGTATCCTAGGTACGCGTTGAACAGCAATGGACCGATCGGTGTGCCTGGCCGGCCCATTGCATTCAATGTGTGTGGGTACGCGTTGTATCCTAGGTACGCGTTGAACAGCAATGGACCGATCGGTGTGCCCGGCCGGCCCATTGCATTCAATGTGTGCGGGTACGCGTTGTATCCTGGGTACGCGTTGAACAGCAATGGACCGATCGGTGTGCCCGGCCAGCCCATTGCATTCAATGTGTGCGGGTACGCGTTGTATCCTGGGTACGCGTTGTACAGCAATGGACCGATCGGTGTGCCCGGCCGGCCCATTGCATTCAATGTGTGCGGGTACGCGTTGTATCCTGGGTACGCGTTGTACAGCAATGGACCGATCGGTGTGCCTGGCCGGCCCATTGCATTCAATGTGTGCGGGTACGCGTTGTATCCTAGGTACGCGTTGAACAGCAATGGACCGATCGGTGTGCCCGGCCGGCCCATTGCATTCAATGTGTGCGGGTACGCGTTGTATCCTATGTACGCGTTGAACAGCAATGGACCGATCGGTGCGCACCCATTGGCTATGGCCTGGCCTGGCAACGGACGCGTTTTCAAATTTTGAACGAGTCTGATGCTGTAAATTCAGTTGGTCACCCACAACAATGTTGCAAATTCATGGGTGTCATGAAGTTGAACTTTTAAAGGATGCTGTTGGCGTGTGTAAGTGGTGCAATTCCATGGATTGGCCAGATTCAGAAGATGCAAACGACTTGGACCTATCACTTTGGACTCATGGGACAGTATCTGCCTCTGCAGCACACATATAATGCTGGCTGTTCCCCTGAGAGCTCACTTGCCTGCACTAGATGCTCCAGGACGACATCTGCCACTACACTGCTGCTGTATCTGCACCCTCTGGACCCTGCAATGGCATGTACTGTGGAGAGAGCCCCAGCCTTCAGCACTTAGGAGAACCAGGCCCTGCTGGACAACCTCCTTCCACAGTACAGCAAGCTGTATGGGAAAGCAGGGGAGCAGGTGAGTGTTCTGTCCACTGCCTTTCTAAATGTGCATGTTGTCTGACTAGCAAGGCTAACAGTCTGCATGCCACTGGCTAGCAGGCTCACTGAGTAGTTGTCACCCCCCATAGTGTGTAGTTACATGCACTGGACAGGTATAGTGCAGTGACAGTGCATTTAAACAAGGTTTTACTTCCCAGGCAATGATACCATGTAGTAACTGCTGGCATACTGTCCATGGCCATCGTTGCACTGCCTGTGTACATCATGTGCCCCTGTGATTGAGACATGTATATCCAATTGTGTAATGCACGGATATGTTGCATGTGTAGTAATGGCATTCTCACTTTGTCATCCTCACAGGTTGATGCCCACCAGAAGCATCAGATATGGCTGACCATCGTCCGGGCAGTGAGATCCGTGGGGGTCTACAAGCGCCGGATCCGCAACTGCCAGAAGAGGTGGCAGGACCTTCGGGGCTGGACCCGGAGGATCGCACGGGTCCAGCTGAAGCTGTCGCCTCCTCGCAGGAGGGGCGGACACCGGACCCTGACCCCCACATGCTCAGGATCCTGGCGGTGGTCTTCCCTGATCTGGATGGGCAGCTGAAGGCCAGAGAGCAGCAAGGAGGGGGTGAGTCCATGACTGCATTGTGAACTATGTCTGCCATGCTATGTGCCCTCCTCTGGCCTGGTTAAACTTCCACAGTACATCAGTCATGTGGTCCAGGACCCATGTCCCTCTATTGTGCACTGCCCACTCCTCATCTGATACCCAGGTGTGGCCCTTACAGTCAGGGAATTGTGTCACTTGGGTACTGTGTCCTTGCAGTTTGCTTGACTCAAGGTGGGGGACAGCATCTGTTTCCCTAACTCTGTGGTGGGCATCATGGGTGGGTCCATTGCTTACACAACGCCTGTGTTCTGACATGTAATCTGCATGTTACTTTGATATGTGGTCCAATTGCAGAGCTGATCCACCACATGTGCCTGGGGTATCTGGCACATACCCATGCTGCGGGTGGGAACAATGTTTGGGCCCCAGGAGGTTGTATATTACGTGTGTCACACATACTTAGCCAGCTGCCTACTGTCCAGGGCTCATCCCTCATTCATGTGGGGCAGGACAGTCATGCCTACTCCAGGCCATACATTACACTCTGTACTCCCACTCCCGTGTATCAGCTGACACGTTGTGCTCAGTGATTTGTCCCCTCAGGTGTCTGCCTCTGTGTCAGTGTTCTGTGGCTTCGTTGTCAGGTCTGCTGGGGTGTTTCTCGGTTGGGGCTCAGCATGCCAGCGGAGATTTGACCATAGGAGACGATACTTGTGTGACACATAGGTGTTTGATCACCTGACCGTGCAGACTGGGGTATGCGAATGTGAAGTTCAGGCAGCTGTTTCCCATTCACAGCAGATTGTGAGGTGCTCAGGTTCAGAGGGTAGTGTTACAGGTCTCCCATATGTCCAATCGGTATGACCTGGACAGATAAGGGTTCAGATGATGTGGTGTGTGGGGGATGTACATGTGCACTTGTTCAGCTCCAGGACTTGCATTCCCCATGACCTACTATTGTGACACAGTGCAGAGTGTTGTTGTCTGGCTGCCCTGCCCATGTGACTGGAGACAGTGATGTATGACTTAGCAGGCATGCCTGTGCCATGGCATGTGACTTCTTATTAGTGATCCTGCAGGGGAGTGACATGTGCTACATGCACACCATTGTGGCAATGGCTATCAGGACATGGGTGCATCATGGTGTCTGTCGCTGGTATGCATCACATGCATTTCCTATTTGACTCTGGGCATCCCTTTCATCCGGACACCTGTACTGACTCAGTGGCAAGAGTTGTGATGTGTGCATGTTCACATGCTTCACCGGGTTCTCTGCACTGTCCAACTACTGTGTAGGTGGTGCATGTGTCCACACTGGGGTATTGCCATCCAACAGACACCAGACAGATGGGTGCAAGGCCAGGTGGGATGTGAGTGCCATTGTTGACCATCAGACTGACAATTGGCTTCTCCTGTTCTGTTTGGGCACTTGTAGCAATGTTCAACTAAGGATGCCAGGGCTTGCTCTGTAATGTGCTGTACTTACTGTGGTGTGTGCGTTCGGTGCAGGTGACTGATGTCTGTCTGTTTCCCTATTGATTGCAGATACATCCACGGCCACAGGAGGGGACAGCTCCACGGACCAGGAGGAGCCGCAGAGCCAGACTGGGTCAGCAGCCGAGGAGTGGTCGGAGGGACCCAGTGGCACGGAGGGCGAGGGGAGCCACACCGAGGAGTCCTCAGCACCATCCACCTCAGCTGAGGACCACAGCAGCTCGGAGGATGACTCCCTTATGGAGGCGGGTGTCAGCAGCCACCACACCCCAACTAGTGTTGCTGTCCCCGCCACCACCACCACCACCACCGCCCTCCCATCGGCTCCCATTCCCGAGGTCTGTGGATGCTCCCATGTTCGGGAGCGTGTCTCCTTCGGGCCAGGCACCGCACCCCCTGTCCCTGTATCCCCTGCTGCCCTGAGTGAGGAGTCTGTGTACCTCCTTCACCAGCTCCATGTAGGGCAGACAGCGATGCTGAGTGTCCTCCATGCACACACCACTCTGTTGACTCAGCTGGTGTCGTTCATGGAGGGCATCTCATCGGGCATGTCTGCCCTACAGAAGGGCAATAGGTCCATGGACTCCTCCCTGATGGCAGCAGTGTCCCTCCTCCGACAGTCCCTCACCCCTCCTGCCTCTGCCCCATCCACACTCCCCAGCACCTTACCTGTCCCAAGCACACACACACCGGCACAGGCACACACCAGCACAGACACGTGCAGCACACAGACACACACGCCACAAACAAGACGCACACGCACGCACAGTCAGGGGACTGAAACCACACTCACAGGGGATGGGGCCCAGGCACACACACACGCATCCACGAGCACTGTGCAGTCCTCAGTTGCCTCTCCCTCCAAAGCCCCCTCCCTTGCCTCACCTGCAACCCCAAAGACACAGCGGCTCTTCCTCAGTGACCTCGGCCTCTTCCCCTCCGATCCAGCTGATACAGCATTCAGGGGGAAGAGGAAGCCCACCCACACGGAGCGGAGTGCCCCTCGCACCCGGACACCCTCCCCCAGGCGCATACCGACTGACGCCCCCACCCGCAAGTCCCCCCGGACCCGGAAGAGCAAGACCCCGCCGCCGCCCTGCAGCTCAGGCACCAAGTCTCCTTCCTCCATCCCTCAGGCCCCCACTCCACAGGTGCCCCCACCACACCCTGCCCCAGGTTCCCCCACCCACAGATACTCCATCCCCAAAAGGATCAGGCCTTCTCCCCCTGCCACTTGCTCTTCCGGCCCCACACCCCCGCTGCGCTTGTCTGTGCCACTGGTGTGGTGAGGGTGTCCTCCCCCTCTGTCCTGCCCACCTTACCTGATCCCCATTCTCCTCCCCTGGAGGTAGGCACTGCAGTGGAGTCCACTACCACCCTGTCTGACTTGGGCACTGCAGTGGCGAACCTGTCCACTCCATCTGCACGGTCCACTGCAGTCGTGCCGCCACCCACACCATCTGAGTCATGCCCCCCAGTTGTGACGGCACACACCATGTCAGACACCTCCACTGCAGTTGTCAGTGGCTCTCCAGCACCCACAACCCCTTCCCTGCCTCCTCCTGGTGAGCCCTGATCCTGTCCCTGCGGTGCCTGGCCTGCCCCCCGTATGCCCCTCCTAGGGGATTGTCCCTGGTTTTTATCAGTGCAGGCATGCGTAGGGTGACATCTGCCACTGTCACCCTGTTTTGACTTTCATGATGGACTGGCCATTGGCCTTTGTTTATTTTTTAAATGACTTCAAGTTTCGAACACACATATGCTGAATAAAGCAACTTTCTGTTCTCTAGTGCTTTTGCTTCTGATGTACATGATGTTGATGATGCTAACTATGCCCTTGCTGCAGTGATGGTGATATTTGGTCTCATGAAAATGAAGTGTTACTGTGCCGGAATCCATGTGGTCCAGGGGGACTGTGTCCTATCCTGTGGTGTATCCATGTCATCCTTAGCAGCATCTGAGGGTGTCATGTTTTCAATATTTGGAAATGGGATTTCCTACTTACATTAGCAATGTCACATCTGTGGCTTCCACCCCTGCACATCTGTTGTGCTTGCCATTGTTCAATTAGTCTACTTCCCTGACCGTGTGGCCATCTCCACTGGACATGCAGGTTTGGGCATCAATGGGGAAGGACTCATCTGTGTTGTCAGTGCAACTTGCTATACATGTGTGTTGGATCTGTGCTGATGATTTCGTTGACACTCCCATGACCAGGCTGATGTGACGGGAGCCTTCATTTGGTGCTAATTGTTGACTGTGTGACCAAGTGTTCTGCTGACATGATGGAGCCCTATTGATGCGACATATGGCACAGCTTTCCTCACACAGGAGTGGAGTCCCCTCATGGCAGTGTGTACTCCTGTGACATCGCCTGCGCCCAAGGTGTGTGTTGTATGAGCATGTCTGTGTGTTCACTTCCATTTTGCTGTGCATGCTGGGATCCCTAGTGATGTTCCTGTTTGTGATGCTTGCTGAGTTGACCTATGTTCCCCCAAAGTCTTCTCCCTGGGTTCTCTGTGATGTGGGTGCATGGCACATTACTGGTCATCAGGGTGTCACCCATAGGTGTGTTTGCTGTCAGGGCTGAGTTTGTGGGCAGACGCTGATGGGTCACAGTCAGGATTCCCCTTGGCACTTGTTGTTTACACCTGTCATGTGATTTCCGGTTTGTGTTAGCTTTCATTGGTTGTGACACGTTGTGTGTGTGACTGCTGGCACTCCTCAGGGTCAGGGCTGCAATGTTGGTAGTTGTCTATGTGTGTTCTTTGTGGGTGACCTTGGCTTCTTCATTGGTGTGTGACTGTGGCTGGGATCCCATTGGTTGGTGTGGTATTGCCGTCATGTCCATGTACAGCGTAGTGTGCAGTGTGTCAGACATTCAGGAGTCTTGTTGAGTGGCCATGTGTGATGTGTTTCTGCACCTTGGTTCCCACCACCCCCTGGGATTGTCATGGGTGCATGTGCAATGTCACCAGTGCATGTGAGCTTCACTGCTGCACATTGTTGGAGGTCGAGGTGTGTGGTGTTGAGTGTGTGCAGATGAGAGTTGTTGCCCGGCTAGTCCCCTGCCTCCATGTTGGCCTTGGCTTACTGGCCGTGCTGATTGATTTGTGATTGTGTAGGTGTGATGGTAGTTTGTTGCTCAGGACACATGACTGTGGTTCACAGTGTGAACGACATCTAGCTTTGTCATCAGAGTGGGATTGTAATGCAGCCCAGGGTCACCACATTGTGGGGGCCCTGGGGGTAGTGCTGTGGTGTCTCTGTGTCTTGCTGTGTCAGTTGCTGTTCCTACATGCTTGTGTGACATGTGTGATTTGTGCTCCCTCTCATCTGACAATGCCTGATTGCCCACATAGGGGATTTGAATCCATGAGTTGCCTTTGTGTGGCACTGTATGCACATCTGTGTAATTGGTATTCTGGCCTCCTCATGTGTTGTGTGGTTGCCTGGGGACACTGGTACCCCCCTCACCTGTTGTGTTTGATGTGCAGTGTGGGTCTGCCTGTTTGTGTTTGTGCATCTGCACCACTGCATTGGCATATCTTTAGTGTGCCATTGGCTGTATGTTGTTTGGTGTGTTTCCCCTGCTGTCCCTGGGACTCCTAGGTCATCAGTCAGCACAATGATCATTGTTTGTGTGTCCCATTGCTGCCATGGTATGGTATCTGTTCACCTCACATCTACAGTCTCCACAGGGTATCTGCATTTGTGTGCCCATTGGTGCAAATATGTGGGTCTGCATTCTGATGGTCACTTCTGTCATTGTGTCATTGATGAATGTTGACAGTGTCAGCCCCCATGGGTGATGTTTGTCTGCACATGGCCAAAGGTATGTCTTATTTGCACTGCACTGTTTGCCTCCCCCAATCTATGTTGCTATGGGACACAAGCACTACTTTGCCACTGATGTGTTTGTTGTTCTGTGACCAGGAATCATCCATGCAGTTTGGCAGTTGCAGCTTTTTCTTTGTCAACACTTACATTTTGGTCACTGTGATGATGAGGGTTTGGACCCCATTGCCACAATGTTCAAAATGTGCTTCAGTTATGGACCCCACACTTACAGTTTGGTCACTGTGATGATGGGGGTTTGGACCCCATTGCCACAATGTTCAAGATGTGCTTCAGCTATGGACCCCACACTTACATTTTGGTCACTGTGATGATGGGGGTTTGGACCCCATTGCCACAATGTTCAAGATGTGCTTCAGCTATGGACCCCACACTTACATTTTGGTCACTGTGATGATGGGGTTTTGGACCCCATTGCCACAATGGTCATGGCCTGCTTGCATTGTGGGGGCCACACACATTTATGTGTGGCACATGTGATAGGGGGTCACATTGTAGGTTCAAAGTCATGTTCAGTGTTGTAGGCATTTGACACAGTCTACACACGCTTGTCATGGTGTTGGGGGATGTCTTTATGTTGCATTCTTTATGTTGGTGTGTGCTTGTTGTGTCATGTATTAGCCATCCTGTGAGTGGGGGTGTTGTTGGTGGTAGGCATCCAGCCCCCCATGGGTAGGGGTGGTAGTAGTGACAGGCATCCAGCCCCCATGGGTAGAGGTGGTAGTAGTGGTAGGCATCTGGCACACCCTGGGTAGGGGTGGTAGTAGTGGTAGGCATCTGGCACCCCCTGGGTAAGGGTGGTAGTAGTGACAGGCATCCAGCCCCCCATGGGTTGAGGTGGTAGTAGTGGTAGGCATCTGGCACCCCCTGGGTAGGGGTGGTAGTAGTGGTAGGCATCTGGCACCCCTGGGTAAGGGTGGTAGTAGTGACAGGCATCCAGCCCCCATGGGTAGAGGTGGTAGTAGTGGTAGGCATCTGGCACCCCCTGGGTAGAGGTGGTAGTAGTGGTAGGCATCTGACACCCCTGGGTAGAGATGGTAGTAGTGGTAGGCATCTGGCACCCCCTGGGTAAGGGTGGTAGTAGTGGTAGGCATCTGGCAACCCTGGGTAGAGGTGGTAGTAGTGGTAGGCATCCAGCCCCCCATGGGTAGAGGTGGTAGTAGTGGTAGGCATCTGGCACCCCCTGGGTAGGGGTGGTAGTAGTGGTAGGCATCTGGCACCCCCTGGGTAAGGGTGGTAGTAGTGACAGGCATCCAGCCCCCCATGGGTAGAGGTGGTAGTAGTGGTAGGCATCTGACACCCCCTGGGTAGAGATGGTAGTAGTGGTAGGCATCTGGCACACCCTGGGTAAGGGTGGTAGTAGTGGTAGGCATCTGGCACCCCTGGGTAGAGGTGGTAGTAGTGGTAGGCATCTGGCACCCCCTGGGTAAGGGTGGTAGTAGTGGTAGGCATCTGGCACCCCTGGGTAGAGGGTGGTAGGCATCTGACACCCCTGGGTAGAGATGGTAGTAGTGGTAGGCATCTGGGCCCCCTGGGCAAGGGTGGTAGTAGTGGTAGGCATCTGGCACCCCTCGGTAGAGGTGGTAGTAGTGGTAGGCATCTGGCACCCCTGGGTAAGGGTGGTAGTAGTGGTAGGCATCTGGCACCCCTGGGTAGAGGTGGTAGTAGTGGTAGGCATCTGACACCCCCTGGGTAGTGATGGTAGTAGTGGTAGGCATCTGGCACCCCCTGGGTAAGGGTGGTAGTAGTGACAGGCATCCAGCCCCCCATGGGTAGAGGTGGTAGTAGTGGTAGGCATCTGGCACCTCCTGGGTAGAGGTGGTAGTAGTGGTAGGCATCTGACACCCCTTGGGTAGAGATGGTAGAAGTGGTAGGCATCTGGCACCCCTGGGTAAGGGTGGTAGTAGTGGTAGGCATCTGGCACCCCTGGGTAGAGATGGTAGTAGTGGTAGGCATCTGGCACCCCCTGGGTAAGGGTGGTAGTAGTGGTAGGCATCTGGCACCCCCTGGGTAGAGGTGGTAGTAGTGGTAGGCATCTGACACCCCTGGGTAGAGATGGTAGTAGTGGTAGGCATCTGGCACCCCTGGGTAAGGGTGGTAGTAGTGGTAGGCATCTGGCACCCCCTGGGTAGAGGTGGTAGTAGTGGTAGGCATCTGGTACCCCCTGGGTAAGGGTGGTAGTAGTGGTAGGCATCTGGCACCCCCTGGGTAGAGGTGGTAGTAGTGGTAGGCATCTGGCACCCCTGGGTAAGGGTGGTAGTAGTGGTAGGCATCTGGCACCCCTGGGTAGAGGTGGTAGTAGTGGTAGGCATTTGATACCCCCTGGGTAGAGATGGTAGTAGTGGTAGGCATCTGGCACCCCCTGGGTAAGGGTGGTAGTAGTGACAGGCATCCAGCCCCCATGGGTAGAGGTGGTAGTAGTGGTAGGCATCTGGCACCCCCTGGGTAAGGGTGGTAGTAGTGACAGGCATCCAGCCCCCCATGGGTAGAGGTGGTAGTAGTGGTAGGCATCTGGCACCCCTGGGTAGAGGTGGTAGTAGTGGTAGGCATCTGACACCCCCTGGGTAGAGATGGTAGTAGTGGTAGGCATCTGGCACCGGCTGGGTAAGGGTGGTAGTAGTGGTAGGCATCTGGCACCCCCTGGGTAAGGGTGATAGTAGTGACAGGCGTCCAGCCCCCCATGGGTAGAGGTGGTAGTAGTGGTAGGCATCTGGCACCCCCTGGGTAGAGGTGGTAGTAGTGGTAGGCATCTGACACCCCCTGGGTAGAGATGGTAGTAGTGTTAGGCATCTGGCACCCCCTGGGTAAGGGTGGTAGTAGTGGTAGGCATCTGGCACCCTCTGGGTAGAGGTGGTAGTAGTGGTAGGCATCTGGCACCCCCTGGGTAGGGGTGGTAGTAGTGGTAGGCATCTGGCACCCCCTGGGTAAGGGTGGTAGTAGTGACAGGCATCCAGCCCCCCATGGGTAGAGGTGGTAGTAGTGGTAGCCATCTGGCACCCCCTGGGTAGAGGTGGTAGTAGTGGTAGGCATCTGGCACCCCCTGGGTAGAGGTAGTAGTAGTGGTAGGCATCTGGCACGCCCTGGGTAAGGGTGGTAGCAGTGGTAGGCATCTGGCACCCCCTGGGTAGAGGTGGTAGTAGTGGTAGGCATCTGACACCCCCTGGGTAGAGATGGTAGTAGTGGTAGGCATCTGGCACCCCATGGGTAAGGGTGGTAGTAGTGGTAGGCATCTGGCACCCCCTGGGTAGAGGTGGTAGTAGTGGTAGGCATCTGACACCCCTGGGTAGAGGTGGTAGTAGTGGTAGGCATCTGGCACCCCTGGGTAGAGGTGGTAGTAGTGGTAGGCATCTGACACCCCTGGGTAGAGATGGTAGTAGTGGTAGGCATCTGGCACCCCTGGGTAAGGGTGGTAGTAGTGGTAGGCATCTGGCACCCCTGGGTAGAGGTGGTAGTAGTGGTAGGCATCTGGCACCCCTGGGTAAGGGTGGTAGTAGTGGTAGGCATCTGGCACCCCGGGGTAAGGGTGGTAGTAGTGAAAGGCATCCAGCCCCCATGTGTAGAGGTGGTAGTAGTGGTAGGCATCTGGCACCCCCTGGGTAGAGGTGGTAGTAGTGGTAGGCATCTGACACCCCCTGGGTAGAGATGGTAGTAGTGGTAGGCATCTGGCACCCCCTGGGTAAGGGTGGTAGTAGTGGTAGGCATCTGGCACCCCCTGGGTAAGGGTGGTAGTAGTGACAGGCATCCAGCCCCCCATGGGTAGAGGTGGTATTAGTGGTAGGCATCTGGCACCCCCTGGGTAGAGGTGGTAGTAGTGGTAGGCATCTGACACCCCCTGGGTAGAGGTGGTAGTAGTGGTAGGCATCTGGCACCCCCTGGGTAGAGGTGGTAGTAGTGGTAGGCATCTGACACCCCTGGGTAGAGATGGTAGTAGTGGTAGGCATCTGGCACCCCTGGGTAAGGGTGGTAGTAGTGGTAGGCATCTGGCACCCCTGGGTAAGGGTGGTAGTAGTGACAGGCATCCAGCCCCCCATGGGTAGAGGTGGTAGTAGTGGTAGGCATCTGGCACCCCCTGGGTAGAGGTGGTAGTAGTGGTAGGCATCTGACACCCCCTGGGTAGAGATGGTAGTAGTGGTAGGCATCTGGCACCCCTGGGTAAGGGTGGTAGTAGTGGTAGGCATCTGGCACCCCTGGGTAGAGGTGGTAGTAGTGGTAGGCATCTGGCACCCCCTGGGTAAGGGTGGTAGTAGTGGTAGGCATCTGGCACGGGTGGTAGTAGTGGTAGGCATCTGGCACCCCTGGGTAGAGGTGGTAGTAGTGGTAGGCATCTGGCACCCCTGGGTAAGGGTGGTAGTAGTGGTAGGCATCTGGCACCCCTGGGTAGGGGTGGTAGTAGTGGTAGGCATCTGGCACCCCCTGGGTAAGGGTGGTAGTAGTGACAGGCATCCAGCCCCCCATGGGTAGATGTGGTAGTAGTGGTAGGCATCTGGCACCCCTGGGTAGAGGTGGTAGTAGTGGTAGGCATCTGACACCCCTGGGTAGAGATGGTAGTAGTGGTAGGCATCTGGCACCCCTGGGTAAGAGTGGTAGTAGTGGTAGGCATCTGGCACCCCTGTGTAGAGGTGGTAGTAGTGGGAGGCATCTGGCACCCCTGGGTAAGGGTGGTAGTAGTGATAGGCATCTGGCACCCCTGGGTAGAGGTGGTAGTAGTGGTAGGCATCTGACACCACCTGGGTAGAGATGGTAGTAGTGGTAGGCATCTGGCACCCCTGGGTAAGGGTGGTAGTAGTGGTAGGCATCTGGCACCCCCTGGGTAGAGGTGGTAGTAGTGGTAGGCATCTGGCACCCCCTGGGTAAGGGTGGTAGTAGTGGTAGGCATCTGGCACCCCCTGGGTAGAGGTGGTAGTAGTGGTAGGCATCTGACACCCCTGGGTAGAGATGGTAGTAGTGGTAGGCATCTGGCACCCCTGGGTAAGGGTGGTAGTAGTGGTAGGCATCTGGCACCCCCTGAGTAGAGGTGGTAGTAGTGGTAGGCATCTGACACCCCCTGGGTAGCGGTGGTAGTAGTGGTAGGCATCTGACACCCCCTGGGTAGAGATGGTAGTAGTGGTAGGCATCTGGCACCCCCTGGGTAAGGGTGGTAGTAGTGGTAGGCATCTGGCACCCCCTGAGTAGAGGTGGTAGTAGTGGTAGGCATCTGACACCCCCTGGGTAGCGGTGGTAGTAGTGGTAGGCATCTGACACCCCCTGGGTAGAGATGGTAGTAGTGGTAGGCATCTGGCACACCCTGGGTAGGGGTGGTAGTGGTGGTGGGCATCCGGGCCCCTATGGTGCTGCTGTTGCTGGTGTAAGTAATTTCTGCATCCCTCTGTGGGTGTGTGATATGTCGGGTACGTGTAGTTTGTTTTTGTGGTTGGTGTCTGACTTACCTTCTGTGCCGTACGCGTCCGTGCCTGTTCCGGTAGTAGATGTAGAATATTGGTAGGATCGGAACGATGGGATTCATGGTTGGTTCGTCTCGTTCGTCTTTCTCGTTGCTTCGCCTCGTCCTCGTCGCTGGCGTGTTCGTCTCGTAGCCGTGGATCGTGATGTGGCGCGAATCGGAGCTTATGTGCGCCTCTCCCGGATGCTTTGACGTGCCGTGCGTAGCGATGGGTTCGGCGCGTACGGGAAGCGCATCGTACTTGTCCGGCCGGACGGGGCTGCATTTTGGCTTCCGTGTACTCGATTCTGCGTTTCCGGATCCGGCTCGGTCGGGGAACAGGACCTGGATTGGGTGAGTTCGACTGGGTCGGAATCTATGCTGTTGTGCGCATCGTACTTGCTCGTTCGGAATAATGTGCGGATCGGTCGGGAAACAGGCATTCGCATGGCTTTTTTCCCGACCGAATGGTGTTAGGTGCGCCTCCGACCGAGATCGGAATCGGCCCCTTAGGTGTTGGTAGCTTTGTTCTTTTTGGATAGATTGTAATAGTTTATGTAGAGTAGGTTGGGTTCTGCCTGTTGTGGCTTGGAAGGCGTTGTGCCATCCTTCCACAGCATTATTAGTTTTAGCTTCTTTGTTTAGGGTACTGTTATATACATTCCACCATGGAATATGGTATTTAGGCTGTCTTATGTGTCCAGATCTGTGTAGCCTTCCCACCCAGGTATCCTCAAAATAGTAAAGTAGGGGAGTTAGTTTTTGCTCATTTTGTTGGTAGTAGGCACTTTCAATTAATAAATTGTAGTGTTCGGCTAAGTCAGTAATTGGGACGTATGCTAGTGCTATGAGTTTTTTAATTTGATATGCAAAGGTGCTATTTGTTGCATATTCTACACTTAGGGGTCGATTACGATGGCGGACGGAAAACCCTTCCGTCCCCCGTGCTCGCGGTAAAAAAACGACTGCATGTACCGCGGCATTTCCGCCAGTCACATTACGATGCAACGCACGTAAAATCCTTCCGCGGCGGACGGAATTCCCAAAAGACAGTCGGAAAAGCTGTAAATCCGACCATGGCGGACCGGGAAAGCTTTTCAATGGTTTTAAAAGGCTGCTACTGCCGCGGAATGACCGTACGGCCAATTACGATGAGATAGCGGAGCTGGCGTAACGATCATTGCTGTCCTGACCGCCGCGGTCGCGCTCAGGCAAAATGAATAATTTATCATACAGTTAAATTGTACACCATTCATAATTCGAAAAACACATTAGAGATGCATTTGATTAGCATACAGTCATGAATACATACAAGGTTACTTTTAAAAGATGTATATATGCGCAATCTCAAAAAACGCAATGGCACCCATTGAATTTCAGAAACGAGGACTGTTTTATTTCTATATTACAAGTACTCATTAGGTAAGCAAATCGCTAATGAGTACTTGTAATATAGAAATAAAACAGTCCTCTTTTCTGAAATTCAATGGGTGCCATTAGCGTTTTGAGAGTGCGCATATATACATCTTTAAAAGTAACCTTGTATGTATTCATGACTGTATGCTAATCAAATGCATCTCTAATGTGTTTTTCGAATTATAAATGGTGTACAATTTAAATGTATGATAAATTAGTCTAGGACCAACTGTTTTCTATACCAATCGTTACCCAGGTCCGTGGACATTTCCTTGGGTTACCCCATTATGTTGTAATGGCAGGCAAAATGAATGGTGGTCGGAACAAACTTCACTACAATGCTCAAAGTGTGCCTGTACTCTCCACAGCCCTCAATCACATCAGACACGCACCAATGATACACCACAAATGTATTCCTGAAATGAAATCCATGGTCAGCATGGAAGCGACACCTGGTGGTCATCACTCATGTGGACACACCCACATACCACAGTATAAAACCAACCCCTTCCTGGACCAGCATCCTTTGCAAAGCAGGTGCTGAGACAGAGAGAGACAGGATACCATTTTGCCACACACCCACCCAACTCCACACACCACCATCTCTCATCCACACACCTGACACACCTCACACATCTTCATCACCACCTTGCACCCTGCACCCTTCATTCATTTGTACCATGCCCAATCAAAAAATGCCCAAATTCTCAGACACAGAGTTGAAAGTGCAGGTAGAGGAGATAATTAGGGTAGAACCACATTTGTATGGGAACCTGGTCCAATAGACCCCAATTGTGCGCAAAAATCAGATGTGGGCAAGGATCTACAACAAAGTCAATGCAGTAGGGACCACCCTTTGCACACTGGGTGACATCAAAAGGCGGGGGACCGAACTCAAGGCCCGGGTCAAGGCTCGGGCCCAGAGGAACCACGAGGCGGCCCAAAGAACTGGTGGCGGCCCTCCCATTCCACCACTAACCTTCAATGAATGGGAGGAGAAGGTGCTTTCCATACTGCATCCAGAGAGTCTCACAGGAATCGAGGGGGGAGTGGAGGCTGGTAAGTACAAACAAAGTGATCACATCCCACTGAAATGTACTGTTGTGTACAACAAGTGAGCCTCAATTGCCAGACCAAATCAAACTCATGTAGAATACACGCTTTCAATATTAATGTCTCACAAGGCTAGCATTTCCTTCCTCTGCTTCACCTCACAGGTAGGTAGTCAGCTCATGCACCCTGGCCTCCCTCCCAAACAGCATGGAGCGCCTCCCCCACCCCAGAGCCATGTGGCAGCCATCACCGTCGACAGTGCTTCCTAACAGATAGGTAGCCATCTTACTGGCGAGGGGGTTGTTGAGACCTGACAGCAAGACCACCACTCCCGCAAGACCCTCTGGCCTCCCTCCCAAACAGCATGGAGCACCCTCTCCACCCCAGAGCCATGTGGCAGCCATCACCGTCGACATTGCTACCTAACAGGTAGGTAGCCATCTTACTCGGGAGGGGGTTGTTGAGACCTGACAGCAAGACCACCACTCCCACTAGGCCCTCTGTACTCCCTCCCAAACAGCATGGAGCTATATGACCACCACATCCCGCACAGCTAATCCCATGGAGAGGTCACATTAATCACAGTGTCATTGATGAAGTCACATGTAACTGCAAAGCAAAACCCAAGAACGCAATGGCCAAAATCCAAAGTGCAAGTCCCATTGTCTCAAAACATAAAGGCTCACATCAACACAACACATGCATGGAGACTCAGTCAAACATCACAAACCACAGGAGGTCAGTACAAAAAGCACAACAGAAATCATGAAGTTGCGGCATCATAGACAGATACTCATAGAAAAGTCACAAATATCCTAGCATCAACTGAAGTGGATGAGCAACAAGTTGGTACCAGAGGACATGTCCTTGGAAATACAATATCTGTACATATGAAATTATTGCTTCAGCCATGTCACATCGCTAATGAGCAATGTATGTACCTCTACATCATGTTCGACTGCTGACAAACTGTTACGAATGCCAAGTAATACCAATGTCAAAAGTCAGGTCATCTCAAATGAAATGTGCAAAATATGATCATCAAAGTTGTGCTGTGTACTGAACATGCTGACAATCTAACCTCTGTCCAACAGGTGACTCGCTAGCAACAGCAGGCGACCGTGACATGAATGAGCCAAGCCAGTCTCCCCCCCAGGAAGGTGAACTCGCGGATGCAGAATCCCTGTTTTTTTCGGATGTGGAGGACCGACCTGGCCCCTCCGGTGTGGCCAGGCAAGCTCAGTCCCAGGACCTCACTGTCCCCACCACCACCACCACGACTCCTACAACAACTGCAACAACAACGCTGTCCCTGTGGCAGTTATTGCCAATACCACCAGGCGGCCTGGGGATGCTTGGGACAGTGTGCGGCGGTGGCGACAGGCAATGCCACAGGTCCGTGTCTGCAGTGCAGGTGGGAGGTCAACTGGGGGACAGTCACAGGAGGACACTGAGAGTGAGGCCCTGGCCACGATGAACACAGTCCTTGGTGCATACCAACAAAACCAGAGACAGACGGGCCAGGTTGTGGAAGAACTTGCTGAACTCTGCCTGCTGCAAAGGTCCATGGACACACGTTTGGGACAACTTGTGGAGTACATGGGCCAGCTTGTGTGTGTTCTGAGGGACATCCATGCAGCTCAAATAGCGGCACCCCCACCCAGTGGCCAGCCTGATGATACTCACAACACCTCAGCAGCGGCCACAGGGAGGGGTGAGGCAGAAGACACAGACTCCTCAGACACCTCTGAGCATGCAGCAGGTTCCCCCCCTGCCAAACGGCAGAGGGGACGTCCGAGAAAGACCAGGGGAGGATCACGTGGCAAAGCACCTTGCAAAACCAGTTCTAGGAGCCACCGTTGATGTCACCAGTGTTGCACAGAGCATTGACTTTGTTGTACATCTGATCCCACATTGCCACAGTGATGGGAGTGTACTGTTGGACTGTGGAATTCCACCATTGTGTGTACTACCCTAAGTATCCATGTACCATGTACCAGCACTTTCGACTTCACCACTCACCTGTCACTCATATCAGAATTAACACAATTCGCACCCCTATGCCTTTGTGTCATTAACATGTTTATCATATTAAGTAGCATGTTAACTCATATTGCAATGCATCACAAGATTTGAATGCGACAATCCATTGAGAGAGCGGAGGAACCTAGAACGACACAAGAAAATAACAGTGAGCTGACATATGATGGCATGACAGCTTAAGCACACCACTAGGCAACACTGTACAAGATGCATTCCAGATAACCCTGGCCAACACCATCAACATGGACATAAGGGGGATGGGGGGACACTACGTCACCTCCCAGCACAGTTCACCCCTTAGCATCCTGGTAAAAGCACTTCTGTTTAAATGCTTACTTGAATTTCCGTTGAAGTGTTTCACCAAGGTTGTTGCAGGTTAGTGCTGTGAATTTCTAGTCACATGTGTACCTGGATATCATCCTTCATCAGAAGAGATAAAAAATGAAATTCTGTGTTTGCTGAGAAAGCTGCCACAATCCTCTCAGGTCTCTGTACCTCTCTCTGACCAACTTTGGTGAAACACTTCAGCTACATTTCAAGTAAGCATTTGAACTGAACTGCATTTACCAGGATGCTAACGGGTGAACTGTGCTGGGAGGTGAAGCAGTGTCCTCCCATCCCCCTACTACCATCAACATGGACATGACATAAGTTGTAAAACTCACACAGCGCTGCACAATGTAACCCTTAGCAGTGTGCCAACAAGAGCCAGCATCCAAACACATCCTGCTAAATGGCCGTTGGGGACATTGTCGCCTTCACTAACTCAAGTACAGTTACACGGGGCTTGTAATGTATAATGCAAGATTTTTGCATGTTTTAAAAAAGGAACACCAGTCCCTGCCAACATTCCCATGCCAAAGCTCCTTTTTAACGGAAGTTATCTTATCCTGAAAAACCACAATCGATGCGGTTTACGGGCAGGCGTCCCGTATATAGTAACAGTTTCACAACGTGTAACTTGCTGTAGCAATGTTCTTTTTACTCCCCCATATGGGATTGTAGATAGTTAGTTGTGGCCTCAAATTTCCACTATGAAAGCAGACTTCAATGAGTTAAGCAGGCTCAAAGCGCTTTTGTTTCAACAAGACGTCGCTCTCACACCAGCCCGTGAGACCTTCGAATTGCAGGTGGCTCGAACGTCCAGTGAGATTCAGTCACTGCTAAACACGACTCTCCCACTCCATTTTGGGGAACTGATATACCAAATATCAAAAGCGTCTGATACTGAAGGCCTTGCACATATTTTATTAACTTGTAGGCTATGGCCTTGTTACTTCATATCAGACTATTTTTGGAGTACTACCGGGTGTCATTCATTCAATTTTTCAAGTGAATTTGGCGGTTTACCATCACTCCTTTGGCTGTTCTGCAGAGTGCTGGTTCTCCTACTGCTCCTACGCAATGGCTGCCCGTCCTGTGGTCCTGGCCAACCCCGGTCAGTTGCAACTGTACCGTGAACGAATGCAGCATATTTTTGGATGTCTGCCATTAGCTGTGCTTCGCATCAGTTATAGGCTAACCTTCCACTATGCCTATTTCACCTGTGTGCAACCTGTGTTCTACTGTCGCTGATGCCCCTTTCTATGGGCCATGGATATCTGCCTTTCCAACACATCTCTTGCTGATCTGGATTATGACCTGTGGGTGAGTCCTTTGTTGGCCCACGACCAAGACTGTTCCGGTGATAGCCGTTTATGGGATGCCTTACAACTTGGCAGACGGGCTCCCAGCTGCGCCTGTGCGTTTGCGCAATGCCTCCTGTGCCATGCCTACATCGAACCTTTTCCAGGTTGCCCTGAAATGCTCCTTTCGTCCACGGGGTGCGAGGAGCACATCTGTTCCTTCATACTACTGGATTGGATGGCAGTCCTTTTTGCTGAAGCTGATTCTGATCGTCTTTTGGAACTGCTTGCCTTCGAAGCAGCAAGTGCTTTCTTGGATTCGTAACTACTTACCAGCATCCGCAACTGTTTGGAACTAATTCAATATTGTTTTACCTTTTCTTGCCTCTTTCAGAAATGTCATTTGATTTATCTCAAACCTTGGCCCTGCCTGCGTTCGCTTTGACTCTGCTTACCTTTGCAGGCTGTTTCGCTTGGTACCACAGACCTGAGCAAGGGGAGGCTGTTAAATGGCCGTTGTGGGCATTGTCGCCTAGTATGAGCCCGGCTTACATTATGCAGCTTTAGCGCACGTTAATCCATGGCTTTGTTGTTTTGCAAGTAGCTTCGTTTATGTCTTCCACATGAGAACTGTCCTCAGAGCTTGTTCTCTGTGCGGTCCTGGAGTACAGTCTGTACATCATGTCAAAGGTCGTAAAACAATGTCCCTTGTTATTCTGTTCTGGTCAGGCCCTAGCACCCAGACTCAACAAACTCTTGCAGCTGCTAGAGCCCATGGGTGCCTTTTTGATAATATGGGGAGGCGGGCTAGGTGCCCCACACCTGGAGAGGGATTCTTCCAGAGAGAAGAGCGACACAGCATATGTGATGTACATTTCACCATCTATAGGCTGAGAAATGGGGTCTGCTGACAAAGCCCAGAAATCTTGGGATACATAATAAGACTTCTTCTAGCAAGGGGAGGGGTATAGGCTTGTAGGTCTTCCTCCTGAGGGCTTATTAATATGACATCTCCCTTCATGAGATATGGACATGTTTCTATGCTGACTGTTTTTGTATTATGCATTATTCTGCTTGTTGTGGCACGTATATTGCATGTTAGGACACTTTAGTTGAAATAAACATTTGAAAACGTTACTTGTCTTCAACTGATCTTATTGTGGACAAGTATAAGAGTGAGGGTGACAGGGTATGTCTCGTTACCGCGATTCCTGAGAGATCTGAGAGTGTTGTGTCCTGGGGTGTATAAGCACTTGTTTCACTGTCAGTGAGTAGGAGAGCTAGTGAGGCACTATAGCTATTCAGTCCTGTGCTTATGGGTACTCAGGTGGTAGGATGACTCAGTCCCTGCCTGCCCAAGTCCTATAATCCTGCGCATAGTTCTGTCTGTGGGCAGAATCCCTGCAATAATCCTCCAAGTTTGGCAGACAACAGCAAAGCGCAGAGACACAGTCATAGTTGCTCAATGCAAACTTACACTCAATGGAAGTAGTTGGCGATGAGCTGTTCACGCAGTTCAAGACCTTCTTCCTCACCACTATCATCGTCACTGGTCATGTGTGGGTGTTCAGCGGGGGGCTCCTGCTGATCACCATCATCCTGAATCAGGGGTATCTCTTTGCGCAAGGCCAGGTTGTGTAGCATGCAGCAGGCGACTATGATCTGACACACCTTCTGGTGTGAGTAGAGAAGTGCACCACCACTCTTGTCCAGACACCTGAATCTAGACTTTAGAAGTCCAAAAGTACGCTCCACTACACAACGTGTCCTCCCATGGGCATCATTGAAGTGGACTTCCCCGGGCGTAGTTGGATTCCTCAGTGGGGTCAGCAACCGTGGACGATTGGGATACCCTGAGTAACCTAGTTGTGAGAAATACAGACAAACAATGTAATGGTAATATGTGAGGAGAGCAGCATGTCACACATACATCACACTCATTGACACAGCCCACTCACCAACAAGCCAGGCACACTCTGGGTGAAGATTTGCCATCAATTGTGGTATGCTGCTGTTCTGCAGAATGTATGAGTCATGTGCCGAACCTGGATACTTTGCACACACGTGTGATCTGATCCGCTTGGCATACCACTTGCACATTAATGGAGTGGTAATGTTTGCGGTTATGATAGATGTGTTCACTTGCCTGTGGTGGAACTAGGCCAATGTGGGTACCGAAAATGTCTCCCACAACATTTGGGATGCATCCAAGATCATAAAAATCCCCCTTCACAGCTGGCAATTCATTTCTCCTTGGAAAGTGTACATAGCTGTCCTTGTAGGTCATCAATGCAGACAGGACATCACGCAACACCATGCTGAACATAGGCCGTGACAACCCACCGGCGCTTGCCACGGTGTACTGGAAAGACCCAGTGGCAAAGTAATGCGGTGCAGCCATCACTTTTACTGTAGCAGACAATGCAGCCAGATAAGTTCTGTTGGGCTTCAAATGGGGCTCCAACTGAGCACACAGCTCTCGCAGTGTAAGGCGATCCAGACGGAATTTCTTTATGATTTCTATGTCCTCCATCTTCGCCAGGTCTGGGACAGGGCGATAGATAGGTGGTCTCCTCCTACGTACTCTGGCAGGGGACACATGCAAAAGATGAGTAAAAGATGTGTGGAAAAGTATGTCTGTTATCTTGCCATTCGCTCTGCCATTTTGCGCTTCACCCTTCATTACTGACCTTCTCTCTCTATCACGAACGCTCTGGGGCTTCACTCTTGATTTGCCTCATTCCTGCATGGACGCCCATGCCCTGTCCGTGCCCCGGCCTGCCACAAACTGACCAACTCATGCCCAACCAGTCGGACAGGGAGTTTTTCAGATGCTTATCGTCTTCACCCTGCGCACTACGCCCTGCAGGGGCCCAACAGCTACCATCTGCTGACTTATCAGATTGACCTCTGCTTGTTGTGTAATTATGGTTTTCTCCTACGCCCTGCAGGGACCCAACAGCTACCATCTGCTGACTTATCAGATTGACCACTGCTTGTTGTGTAAATATGGGTTTTTGTTTGTTCTCCTTACACGCACAGGGTGGGGATGAAGGATATATAAGATGCGGAACCAAAGTACTCAGCAGACTGCCTCCTCAGACAGCTATGGGTGTCTGTTGCTGAAGCTCTCTCTCTCAAGAGATCAAAATAAACATCTTTTCTCTCCGTGCTCCAGTGTTGGTCTCAATTTGTATTCCGGACCCGTGGACGAAAGGTGACCCTGCACCTTTGGGTGGTCTTTTGAGGAGACCCCCAAATCCACAATTGGCGCCCAAACGTGAGGCCCCATCAGTGACGCGGCTGCCCGGTCAAGGGGTCCCGACGAGGAAGTTGAACGGACGGTGGTGGGGTATACCTACGCGAAAAGACCCTCATCCTCGTAGCCACCACCTGACCTTCACTACATCTGAAAAGACCCCGCAAGTGGCGCCGGTCCTGACTCGGGCCCCGATAGACTTGGACGATCCTTGCAGTAAAGAGACCGCCTGGAGAACGAGACAAAGGATTCTGGTAGGGTCGCTGGTTTGCGACACCTTTTTGTTGTTCGTTTTGTTGTCTGGTTCTCGTTCACTCTTTGCAAAAAGTGAAGGTAGACGGGTAATGTGGACTTTTGTCCGACTTAGAAACTTGTAAAAGACGTTTTTTTTCTGTAAAGATAACATAGAGAAACATGCCCGTGTTTAGTAAATTTGTACGATGGTGCTGTTGTTGCACATCTAGCTCAAAAGTCAGCCAGCCCCCCCGGAGGGTACCCCGAGTAAGGATATGTACATAAGATATGGTATTTCTCCCATAATATATAACTCATTGTGGCACAAATACACATCTAAAGATATAGAGACCTAGTGGCCCATATACGGTTCTTTTGAAGCACAAAAAATTGAGACTGTAGAAATACAACTCCATAGACGAAGGTCGCGACAAGCTATGTTTGACACCCTAGGCCAATGGAAAAAGGAGGGAGCTGAGAGAGAAAGAAGGGCCCAGGCGAGGCTACAGAAAAAGGCTCGAAAAAACGATAACCAGGCGTTGATAGAATTAAAACAAGAAAAAGTTGCGTCCAACATCGCATGTGCGGAGAGGGAACGCGGGTTGAATGCGTCTGGTCAGTATCCTGTGCGTTATGCACCACTAGCGCGAGCGGACCCCCATGAAGAGGAACAACTCCTCCTCCCGTTACCGCCACCATATCATGTCCCTCACATTCCCCATGCCCCCCCACAGATGGACGGGCAAAGACACCCCGAGAATGCTCAGCCCCCACCTCCTGATCTCACTGCTCCTCCCGCCCAAATTGACACCGAACCAACGCCCTCTGCCCGATCCCGAATACCTCGTGTCACCCAAACGGAAATACTTGCCCTTGAAGGCCTAGCCCGTACCTGCCTGGAGGACCGTTCCACCCCTAATCAGATTTGCGCCATTTACGAAGCCTATACACCACCACAGAAGGGTTATTTCCTACAACGATTTGTTTATGAAGTGTTCTCCCTGTATGAGAAACGCTACAGAGTAACGCCAAAAGAGCATGTTAGAGGATTGTACCGTAAGCTGATAGAAGGGCGAGAAAGTGTTGAAGAAAGCCACAATTTGTTAGCACTAACACTACAAATGATGGAAGGTCTAAGAAGGAGCGAGGACGGGGAGGAAAAGTTACCAGTAGTAGAAGGCGCAGTAGGAGGCCACATGGCGCCAATAAGAGAGGCTGCCCCAGTTTTTGTCCCTGCTCGAGGGCAGGGTACTGCTGAGGGAGTAGATAGTCCGGATGCGAAGAGAAGGACGTTATATAACTGTGTGTATACTCCATGGCTTCGAGCTGATGTCCTGGCTTTTAAAAAGGACCTGCCTGACCCCCGGAAGAATCCTACGGGATTCTACGAAGGGCTGGACACGGTTATTACCACTTACACAATGACACTAACTGACATAGATCAGTTCTTTGGATTAATCCTGCCGCCAGATATTTGGAGGCCCATAAGGAAAGTTGACGAGGAGGCCTCGTTCGGACATAAGTGGGAAGATTTGGCGACAATGGATAGGGACAGAAAACCAGGTGAAAGGCCTGCAATAGCAATCTTAGCACTACCAGGTAACATAGTGAAGAAGTTGAAGGCAACAATTCCGGCCAGGAAAGTAGATTGGACAGTCATCACGGCTTGTAAACAAAAATCTGAGGAAACCACATCTGACTATTTCTCCCGCCTCACCCAGGTGTTCATTGACTATAGCGGACAGGACTCGACAACTGAGACAGACCGACACTTGCTAGTTCAGACTTTTGTTAAAGGATTGTTGCCACCCATTTCAACCAAGTTACAGAGTAGTGAAAGTACATGGCCAGTGTCCACGCCAGCACAAATATTAACGATGGCCCAATATTATGAACATTTGCAGAATAAAATAGAAGAGGAAAAAGACAAAAAGAGGAGAGACTTAAAAGAGAAGGTAATGCTGTCTCAAATAAGTACTAGAGGAGGGGGTATGAATAGAGGGCCACAATCTTAATACCAACCTACAGCTGCTGGATACACCAAACTCCACGCCAATTGTCCCAGGATCAATGCGCGTAGTGTAAAGAGACGGGCCACTGGCGCGCAGATTGTCCTCTTTTACAGCGAAATACCATGGGTCGGGGAAGGAGGCTGAGTAGGGGGAGGGGAAGAGTCCCACCGTCCAACGAACAACGCACCAATGTCTTCGATAACAATAGACAGGCTTTTGCACACGATTTCACAATTGACCACTTCCCCGACAGTAAATTTGCATGAGACAGCCAGGGACAGGGAAAGGAACCAGTGGAACTTCCAGTCGATCAATCAGGCCCCTATGTCACAGCTTCAGTGGTTGGAACTCAGGGAAAATTCTTGGTCGACACAGGGGCATCTAGAAGTGCCCTCTCACAAAAACTGATTCCTAGGGCGCCCCTGTCTGGCTTATCGGTCACATCCGTAGGATTTGACGGCATGCCCTCCACCAACCCCCTTTCTACTGAGGTGCCACTGGACATACAAGGAAACACAGTAATGGCATCTTTTCTGCTCTCCCCAAATTGCCCAGATAATTTGATGGGCATTGATCTCTTAAAACATTACAGAGCCACCATTCGCTGTTCTCCCCAAAATGTCCGAGTAATATTGTTTGACAATAATTGTACCCCCGATTATGTATCCCGTTTTTATTGTTTCACTGAGTCTGAGCAGCAGGACTTGTCCAAGTTACCCGACGCCCTGTGGGCCGTAACGGACACCGACGTGGGGGAAATTGTGATGGACCCTGTCAAAATAACAGTAAAACAGAATGCGCATCTTCCCCGCCTCCCTCAGTATAAAATTCCTGCAGATGGCGAAAAAGCCCTCATGACTATAGTGCAGGATATGATTGCAGCTGGGGTAGTTGAGGAAGTCCAGTCCAACATCTGCAATAGTCCTATCCTCCCAGTTTTGAAACGTGCGTCCACCTCTGAGAAAATATACCGTTTTGTCATTGACCTTCGCGCAATTAACAAAATAGTGGTCCCGCAATATCCTGTGGTTTCTGACATAACAACTATATTAACAATGATCCCATCAACTGCTACTACCTTCACAGTGATAGACCTCAAGAATGCCTTTTTCTCCATACCAATCCATCCAGATTCCCGATACCTCTTTGGCTTCACCCTCAGGAACAGATCATACCGTTTCTGTAGGGCCCCCCAGGGGTACACTGAGAGTCCGAGCATAAACAGCCAAGCTCTTAAACAACAGCCGTGTCAGATAAAATTACCACCTGGCACTGCCCTCATCCAGTACGTCGATGACATACTTCTGGCTGCAGACACTCCCGCCCTGGCCCGCACCGCATCACTTACTACTCTAAACTTTTTGGCATCACAGGGCCATAAGGTGTCCAAGAATAAGCTACAGTATTGTAGACAGCAGGTGACCTACCTCGGCCATCTGCTGTCTAAGGAGGGACGTACCCTCACACCTGACCGCATCCAAACAATACTACGCCTTCCTTCTCCTACTACCCAAAGAGATGTTCGTGCACTAATTGGTCTCACTTCCTTTTGTCGTCAATGGATTCCAAATTTTTCCCTCATAGTTAAGCCACTCCTTGCTTTACTTACAAAAGACACACCCACACCTCTCCCTTGGACACATGAACATGACCAAGCCTTTCAAGACTTACGCCACGCTCTTTGCTCTGCACCAGTACTGGGCACACCTGACTACTCTAAACCCTTCTGCCTCTACACCCATGAACGCTTAGGATGCGCTCTCTCAATCCTGACCCAAGTTCACGGCACCAAACAACGCCCATGCGCCTACTTCTCGGCCACTCTAGACCCTGTGGCCCGAGGTCTGCCCCCTTGTCTTAGAGCGGTCGCGGCTGCGGCCGTCTCCATACGACAAAGTGAGGGAATTGTTTTGGGATCCAAATTGACGGTATTAGTTCCCCACGCAGTCGACATATTACTGAACCAGACCAAGACACAACACCTCACTAGCGCACGACTGACAGGATACCAACTTACGTTGTTAGCAACCCATGTCATGCTAAAGCGATGTATGACCTTAAACCCCGCCACACTCCTGCCCACACCAGATTCAGACGCCACAAACATTCCACATGACTGCCTCTTTCAAACAGAAGAACAGACTAAGGGGCGGGTGGATTTGAAAGACATCCCTCTCACGGAACAAGATGGGCAATTGTGGGTGGACGGGTCTTGTATTAAACTATCAGATGGTACTACATCTGCTGGCTATGCCGTCACTACTACCAACACCATTGTTGAAACAGCACGCATACCTCAGAAATCGGCCCAGGCAGCAGAGCTTATAGCTCTCATCCGCGCTTGTATCCTTAGCCAGAGTCTCGCTGTTACCATCTATACCGACAGCCAATACGCATTTTGTGTAGCCCACAGTTTTGGTATCCTCTGGAAGGAAAGAGGGTTCCTAACATCCCATGGTACATCCATCCAACATGGTGACTTAGTAACTGCATTGCTCCAAGCCTTGACACTGCCCCGAGCACTAGCTATTGTTAAATGCAACGCACACAAGAAAGTCACAGACGAAATAGGACTAGGAAATGCCTTTGCTGACGAGGCAGCCCGGGCTACTGCACAAGAAAGAGCACATACCACTATGTACATAGTAAAATCCCAAGCAGAGAAGTGGCATGACGTTAGACAACAGATTCGGGATATCCAGTCTACTGCCACTCCTGGAGAACTTCAACAATGGGAAAAAGAGGGCATGCTCGACAAAGAAAATTGTTGGCGGTCCAAGGACACAAAGCTTTGGAAATTGCTAAATGCCTATCTCCTCCCATTGCTGAACATGACTCATTTACCGGCCCACACCAATGCTGCCACCATGACTAAAATATTACAGGAAGTATGGGATAACAACCAATTCCGGTCTACTGCCACCAGGCTGGTCCAACAATGTTTGGTTTGCCTCCGCTACAATGTAGGAAAAGGGACTCGGGTACCACGGGCAGAATATGCCATCCCTACATCACCCTTCGAAGTCCTGCAGATGAATTATATCCAAATGGAACGATGCAACAACCTTAAATATGTTTTGGTGGATGTTTGCGCGTTCAGCAAATGGGTGGAGGCCTACCCGGTCAGAGACAACACTGCCCTAACTACTGCCAAGATATTGTTAAAGGAGTTTTCTCCCCGCTATGGCCTTTGCCGAGTCCTCTGGAGTGACAGCGGGAGTCACTTAATTGGAGAAGTAGTCAAGCACATCTTAGCGGGATTGGGGGTTCAACAGAAATTTCATGCCGTCTTCCACCCCCAATCGGCAGGCCTAGTGGAAAGATACAATGCCACGATCAAATCTAAATTAGCCAAAATAGTGGAAACTACGGGGCTCAGATGGCCAGATGCGTTGCCACTGGCCCTTCTATCAATAAGATCTGTTCCGCATTCTCGCACCTCGTTGACCCCAAACGAGGTGGTTTTTGGACGCCCAATGAACATCTGGGGCGCGCCCCCTGCTACCACATTGTCTGATTCCCCTTGTGAATTGCTGAGTGATTATTTGTCTGTACTTACACGAACTTTGTCCTCCATTCATCAACAGATCCAGGAAGCATTGCCTGACCGATCCACTGGGCCGGGACACACCATCCAACCCGGTGATCACGTGATGATAAAGAATTTCGCTCGCAAGAAAACGTTGGAACCCCGGTGGAAGGGTCCCCTGCTAGTCCTCCTGACAACTCGAACGGCCCTGCGAGTGGAAGGCAAGAAATCCTGGATACATGCCGTACATTGCCGGAAGGTCCCCAGTATCACCCAAACTGATCCCACCTTGGCCACCTACAAGGAAGTATTAACGTGCGACCCCCCTGTGTATGGCCTCCAAGAACCAGAACTCGAATTATTCGAAGATAACACCGTGCCAACCAAAGAAGGATACAACCTCCGTCCATGCACGGCCTCTGGAGCTCCAGCGACCGGACAGGTTAGGTGAGCCAAAAGTCGCAGGGCGGTAGTACAGGCTGGAAGGGTGGATTGGTACTCCTTGTAGTGGGGTACCAAGAAGCCTAGCCAGTGAAGCAACCACCAGCTACCGGCGGCGCGTATGGCTCAACTTTCCTCTCCAACAGCTGTAGAGCCCAAAAGAAGACTGATTATGACCAATGACGAAACAATGGAACTTTCCAACAAGAAGATAGCATCATGTAACAAACTGCATAATAACAGGTCAATAGCTTTGACGACAGTTCTCTTCCTTACTATTATCTTCGCCATCCTCTTCTGGATCATAGAGGAAGGGGCACCAGCCAAGGATACCATATTGCCAACTGATGCCACGCCTCCTGAACACTCCCATGTCTCCTTATCCCCTTATCTCCAAAATAGGCGACAAGATTTTTGGAACAACACCTTCATCCAAATGTTGAATCAACATAATGCGATATTGAATATAATGAGCTGTTGGGTCTGTGGTCTCCTGCCTCACTCCACGGAAAATAACATACCCTTCCTCCCTTACTCTTACTCTATACACGCCTCTTGCGCTGCCTGGATGTCGCTCATCATGGGCGCCCATCGGTCCAACGGCCTTGCCGATATCGTTCTCCAACAATTGCAAGATGAGTTCTGGCAGAACAAAACGGGCAACGCTGTTTGTCCAACTAACAATTCTACACGCATGTCTGAGGATGAGAAGGAGGAAATGCTGGTATTCAACTCTACCAATAGACCTCGCTTCTCCAGCTTCAAAGCAAGGACACCCACCAAGCGGACGCCACCGCTAGCTGTTGTTCGCATTCCTGGACTTGTAGTATCAGAGGCTTAGGTACTGAGTACGTTGGGGACAGCTCTTGTACCATAACAACAACTCTGAACACAACATCTCCACCGCCCCTTGTTGCCTCCCCAAGCACCTATTTCGTGTGTGGGACAAAGGCATACACCTGGCTTCACAAAAACTGGGGAGGCACATGTTATATAGCTTTCCTCCTTCCCCCTGTCTATATTGCTTCTCCTCTTCATCATCGCGCCCTCCGCAGCAACTATGTGGTCGACCAGACAGACACCACCTCTCAACAATTCCTGGATGCCATGAAGGGCTTCCTTCCCTTCTGGGGACCGATGGCAAACAGCGGAGCCATTCGCCACCTCACCAGAGTCATGGAAGCCACCGTCAACATCACAGCTGGTATTTTGGCCAACAACACTGCGGAGCTCCTAGCGGTATGCCTCGTCACTCTACAAAACCGCATGGTCCTTGATGTTATCCTAGCTGACCGCGGTTGAGCATGCCGCATCATCGGCACCAGCTGTTGCGTGTACGTCCCAGATCATTCCTCATCTGTCTACGAGGCTATTTCCATGCTTCATCAAATCGCCTCTGATCTCCATCAAGACACCGGCCCATGGTCCCTTGGTTCCTGGATATGGCAACTTCTACTGACATGGGGATGGAAGGTCCTAATGATTATCCTAATACCTCTTGCATTGATCTTCTTTTGCTGTCTTTGCCTTCAATGTGGTCCCCCACTCTGCGGCCTCTGCGCAAAGGCTATCAAGCCAGTCCCCGTAAATGCACATGTCGAGAACGATAAAATAATGACTGAACGCGAGACACAGCTATTGATGAACATTGCAATCGACTAAAAATGGTTTCGCTTATGGCAAAAGGAGGGACTGTGGAAAAGTATGTCTGTTATCTTGCCATTCGCTCCGCCATTTAGCGCTTCACCCTTCATTACTGACCTTCTCTCTGTATCACGAACGCTCTGGGGCTTCACTCTTGATTTGCCTCATTCCTGCACGGACGCCCATGCCCTGTCCGTGCCCCGGCCTGCCACAAACTGACCAACTCATGCCCAACCAGTCGGACAGGGAGTTTCCCAGATGCTTATCGTCTTCACCCTGCGCACTACGCCCTGCAGGGGCCCAACAGCTACCATCTGCTGACTTATCAGATTGACCTCTGCTTGTTGCGTAATTATGGTTTTCTCCTACGCCCTGCAGGGGCCCAACAGCTACCATCTGCTGACTTATCAGATTGACCACTGCTTGTTGTGTAAATATGGGTTTTTGTTTGTTCTCCTTACACGCACATGGTGGGGATGAAGGGTATATAAGATGCGGAACCAAAGTACTCAGCAGACTGCCTCCTCAGACAGCTATGGGTGTCTGTTGCTGATGCTCTCTCTCTCATGAGATCAAAATAAACATCTTTTCTCTCCGTGCTCCAGTGTTGGTCTCAATTTGTATTCCGGACCCGTGGACGAAGGGTGACCCTGCACCTTTGGGTGGTCTTCTGAGGAGACCCCCAAATCCACAGATGAGATGTGGGAAACAGCTTAACCAAAGACTCACACAACCACAACATTGATAGGACTCTTGAACACGTGAAATGCACAAGTGACATGCATACAGACCTTGATTTTCATCACTCAACCGACATACTAACTACTACAACATCAGAATAAGACGATGTGTATGACATATGGTAGACTGCTACATCTTAGTGTGAGCAGCCCTGTGGGTAGATGGCACAGCACATGTGGTTAATAGCATCAATGCTGAGTTGCATGTATCTGCTGTCACTGCACGACCTCAAGCTTCAGTCCCACAATCCACAACATTACGAAATGAGGCCAGTGAGTGTCAGCTGGACAACAATACATGAATATGCAGCACAGTGGACAGACAAATATGAACATTATGGGGTCAGTCCATCGTGACTGTGTGAGGATTTTGCGTGACAGACATTGCCATGTTCACCAAAATGATACACAATTAAACATGGATTGTGTATACATGCACACATGGCTGAAAATGACCGATGATGTCGGCCAGAGCGATGTTTGTTTGTTACACATGTGCACTCCTCTGACGTGTGTGAGAACATATGCAGGCAATGGCAGCTAGGCCCACTGTATGCCACAGCAGTACGTGTGTTGAAAGTACTAGAGCTTTCAAGTATGTCTGATTTCCATACAATGGACACCTCTAAATGTCAGCCAACATCACTGGCCCTTCATAAGACAACCCATGGCCAAGAAATCGACAGTCAAATAGCAAGGGATATTCAAACAATGTTCACAGGTGGAATGTTTCAATACACAACATTAGTACAGCGCGAGAGGCTTTTGTCCTTATTGACTCCTTAACTCATTTCATTCCATGCTGGCCACAAGACATGACAATGGATGTTATTTCACTCTCCTTTTCTTGGACATACCATGTGTGTGAAGAATTAACTCAAAGGTCACACTCTATAATACCTTAACAGGGTGCACAAATCACTTTAGGCAAATGTGTTGGGATGAGTGATGTAATTAGCAAAGCGAGTATGGAAATGCAAAATGTGTTTACAGGCGCAGTGGTGACGCATTGGCCCCAATTGAATGATGCAGGATAGCGGTGGACGCTTCCTGACCTCCGCGGTGTGTCACCGCCTATGTGAAATAGCCATCAGCCAATGGGAACCGCCAGCGGCTTACATTTTTTAAACTCGCGGTAGGCGTGCTCTGCCACTGCGGGGCCCGGCATTGGCCACAATTGAATGATGCAGGATAGCGGTGGACGCTTCCTGACCTCCACGGTGCGTCACCGCCTATGAGAAATAGCCATCAGCCAATGGGAATCGCCAGCGGCTTACATTTTTGAAACTCGCGGTAGGCATGCTCCGCCACTGTTGGGCCCGGCATTGGCCCCAATTGAATGATGCAGGATAGCGGTGGACGCTTCCTGACCTCTGTGGTTCGTCACCACCTATGAGAAATAGCCATCAGCCAATGGGAGCCGCCAGCGGCTTACATTTTTGAAACTCATGGGAGGAGTGCTCTGCCACTGCGGGGCCCGGCATTGGCCCCAATTGTATGATGCGAACCAGGCTGGCCAATGGTATCAGCAGAGCAACACTGGAATGAGCCTAGGGCCCTATATATATGCCTGTGAAATGTCCACACCTGTCACTTGCCTAGAGAAACTGCTGCCTGCCATTCCTCACCACTAACTGCTGCTGTACCTCATCTCTGGAACCAGTCATGGCTCGTACTGAGAACCTGATGGCCCGTCCCTTCACCACAGAGGAGCTGGATGTCCTGGTGGACGAGGTCCTTGGACAGTACGGCCGGCTCTATGATGTTCCAGAGGTACTGGTAAGTGAATGCTAAACTTACTGAGGATGCTCTGAAGGCTCACAACATGTTACTGTACAGTGCTCTGTGCCTCAGACTGCAAGCCAATATTGGTGCTTTCTGATTTTGTCATCTGCATTTCCCAATCATGATGTACTACTTGATGCACTTGAGTATGTGGGGAGGATGGCACACTCGTCAATTTCGCAGCTCCATAGGTGCAAAACATCACACATGTGAATCTCAGAAAGGTTGATGTATACGTGTTGGAGTCTGTGTAGCCAAATGAGTTCAAGTGCATGGTATTGAGCCTTGTTCCCCCTGAGCCTTGAGTGCATGCAATGACGATTTTGCCAGAACGTGGTTTATCAGTAGTACAATTACAATGATGACTTCATCAAATCTCTTTTTGGACACACATTCCCTGTGCCATGTCCTCTATGAGTTCATTACGTGTACATATGTACATTAGTGAGATGGTAAGTGTCGATTGGGCAGAGGTTAGTGATTATGGGGTGTGCTCATTCTACAGGGATACTATGGAGATGAGCCCAGTATGCACAAGAGTACAGGGCCTGTTACTGTCTAGATTAGTGTGAAATTACCTCTCGCATCTGATAAATGTACAGTGGACATGCCATCCTTCTTTTGGTGTCATTATGTGTAGACTCGCTCATGTGTATGCACTGTGTACTGACACACAATGCACCACTACAAAGTGTTACAAATGTCTCCTCTTGTCTCCCATACCTACAGCTCAAGGTCCATCAGCGGAAGGCAATATGGAGGGCCATCATACGGAAGTTGCGGGCCCTAGGGTCTCTAACCGTCAACACAACCACTGCCACAAGAGGTGGGATGACATCTGCCGCCTTAGCAAAAACGTCACCGAAATGACGCTGGGCCTGGTTCCTCGGACTGGTCGGTTGGCGCGCCGGAGCATGACCTCACTATTGACCCGCATCCTGGCAATGACACAGCCAGAGCTGAATGAATGCCTGAGGGCCCAGCAGCAGCAAGTTGGGGGTAAGTATAGTACAAAGTGTGATGTTGCTCATGAAAGACTGCACGAATCCCAGCCCAGAGCAAGGCAGTAACCTATGAGTTGTCTCTAGTGTGGTGTAATTGCCTCTCAGTTGACTCAGTGGTGAGTGCAGATATTCTTGGCCTGTACAACGCCTGGATTGTCATGTGTCCAGGTAACATCAGCATAAGTGTAAGTCTCTGTGGCATCAACTGGAAGTGAACATCAGTGAGCATCATGTCAGGGTGATTTTAGAGATTGATGTTGTGCATTTCCATGTAATTGATACATCTACAGATTTCTTACCAATGTTCAACAGTAGTTGTGTTGCAGGACATAAATTAGTGGATGTAATGATGTCATGTCACTTAACAATAGTTTCCTTTAACTTACTATGTGTGGGGTTCTATCACCTCAAACTTCCAGGGTGATACACACAGTGAATTCAAATGTGTAGCTCTCTTAGCTGAAGGCATGTAGATATGCCTACAGACAATTGGATGTGATGTTGAGATGCCAACACATGCCTAGCAATTTGGCAGTATGAACGCAACATGGAGCATGACTGTCCAATAAGCATGTTGACATGCTTCAGATGATCAAAGAAATATTTTGACGTATGCAGACAGTACATGGAGAGTCAAATGTGTGCCTTGAGTTCAAGCATTTTGGTTATTATTGCCTAGCATGTTTGTAATCCGGCCACTTCACTGAACAGTGTCTCTGTCTCCTACAGAATCTACTGAGGTCAGAGAAGGAGAGGGGCCCGAAACAGTTGGTGAAGCTACTGGCATCACTGCTCCCCGGGAGTACAGCGACAATGAGGGGACCAGCGCATCAGAGGGGGACAGGAGTGCCCTGGAGGAGTCTGCTCCAGAAACGCCTACCTCCACTTCCTCACACTCCAGCGTTGACTCCTCGATGTTGTCGGGCAAAGGAGGATCAGCCTCTGCTTCATCATCTGCCACATCCCGTCCTGTGTCCACCCTCCCTGATGCTCCCCCAACTGGTATCCGGGCCCGCTGCCCTAAGAAGTGTAGGGTATCTTTCCCCCAGGCACTGCTGCCCCAGCCCCTGTGTCCCCTGCTGCCCTCAGTGTGGAAGCCATAGACATCTTGCGGCAGGTGTCTGTGGGGCAGACTTTGCTCTTGAATGCCCTCCAGGATCATGGCAACAAGTTGTCACAGGTTGTTGCGTTCATGGAGGGCATTCATTCGGACGTCGTTGGCCTGCACAGGACTGTCCAGTCTTTGGCCTCCACACTGACGGCAGCCACTCTGCAGTCACAGGCTCACAGTCCGGCTCCTGTCCATTTCGCAACCACAGTGCCAGTGACACCACCTGACCAGATAACACACACACCAGAGCACTCAGGCACCAAGTCATCCCCATGCAGCACACGACAACAGCAGTCCAAGCGACAAAGACACAAGACATCATCCCCAAGGCACATAAGGAGCACACATGCCAGCCCCACCACAAGCACATCACAGGACAGAGAGAAGCCAAAACACATTAAACATGCATCAACATTGCAGACCTCACATTCCTCGCTCCCCAAGAGCCCTCCAAGATCCAAAGCTGAACCTGAATCAGCACAGGAAGTTGCCCTGGCTGCCGTGGGCTTGTAGCCTGCCACAACTGCCCCCCCAAGTTTAGAGGGCTGTTGTGCCCAAGACTTCCACTCCTACCCACCCACCTCCTAGGAAGCATGGTCAGAGAAGCAGTGAGGTAGTGGTAGCTCCAAAACAGGGGAGGCAGGGTAAAAGCCCACCCCCCCAAGCGTACAACCAGATCAGAAGGTTTTCCCCGGAAGGATCCATGAGCACCTGCTCCACTTTCTGGGAAGAAGGAAGCTGTTTTGGCCACCTCACCTATCCCTTGGCCCAAGACACTTGGGGGCTATCGTATCCCCAAGCAAGTGAGGCCCAGCCCTTCACATGCAACATCATCCACTGAGCCTCCCCACTGCATTTCACCACCTCCCTGTGCGACGACTCCACCAGGTCCAGCCAGCCCTCAGGCTCCCACATCCAGGGATCCCTCTACCTCAACCAGTTCTCCCCCTCCCAGGTCCAGTCCTCCGACTACCCCAGACAGTCATCCCCCACCCAGTTCCAGTTCTCCACAAATTTGAGGCAGAGTCCCCCTTCCCACCCCATTCCTCCCGGAGCAGTGCCTGAGCTGCCCATTTGCTGGCCCTATCCTGCTGATATTCCCATGACTGTGGACTGTGTTTCAATCATCTGTGTGGAATTTCAAAGCACACATGTGCGGACTTGAGTTTGGACTGGCCCTTGCCCTTAATGTTTTGCACTTTACATGCTGATACTGAGTTTATGTAATAAAAAATATATTTATGTTCTGAGCGTTGTCGCTGGCCTTACTAATGATGCTGTGCAATGAATGTGTATATCTTCATCGGTTCCATGCTCTGAAATCACACTTTCCCATTGCATGTACTTAAGTTGATATTGCAGGTGTTGCCAGGGGTTCCGGCAACTAATGTCCAGTTTGGACTCTGAGGATTGATGGGGGCGAGCTGCTTGTCTGTGATGGCCCACTCTGGTCCTGTTCATTATGTTGGCTGAGCTCTACTTATTCACACATGTCAGATTTGTTTGATCTCCATCATGAGAATCTATTCCAGTTTACATGATGACTTAAGGGGTGGACAGGGTACAAGATTTCTGTGTGATCTATCTTGATGTGTACACACCAGTGTAGGTGTGTTGTCATCTTGGCCAGGTATGGCTTCATATGTCAAATGGATGGATGTACATGGCGCCGGGAAACCCCCGGGTAGCTGTGTGCCTTATAAAATTAAATTAATAATAATAATAATAATAATAATACTGGAGTCATCAGACAGTGTGAGTGTCCTGTCATTAGCAGAGATGTTCATGTGTATGTGCCCTTGAGCATTGCCCTTTCAAACATGTATGATCCAGTTGATGAGTGCATGTTTGTTTCCATGATCAGACACCTTGTGGAGTGTTTGTGGACATGTTGGGGTTGTTGCCGGAGCAGTGTGCAGTGTGTCATTGTAACCTCGCAGTCCTAGGGTACACCTACATCTTATCCACATCATTTGTGAGTATGCAGAGTGCGTCACTGCAATGTCTGTGTTGTGAATCTTGGGATCCGGCCTGGCTCTTGCTTACCTTTGTTCTCACTGTGCTGCATGTCTCTGGGATACAAACATGATATGTGAGTTTTCACATGCATTGCTGTCACTTTCCACTTAATGGGCTCCAATATGTGTTGGTCTGATTCATGACAGTCACAGTCATACCATTGAGGCATACACAATGTGAGATACTCCACTATGGCTTTTTGCTCTGTACACTCCTCACCTGGACAATTCTCGTGTATACATCACTTTAGTCAAAACATGTGCCACTGCATGCCATGCACAGGTTTGACCCTCTCCACCACTCCATGGTGTGACACTGTGCTGTGTGCAAATGATTTGTATCCAGAAGCATTGTGGCCCTCAGCACTGTTTCAGTAAATGATATGTGCTATTTGAGCCTACTTGATTTCAGTCATGGTTGCTGATGTACAGTACAGATGGATTTCCAGCACAGTCCTCTTGTCGTGTTCCAGCATGAATGTTTGCCTGGGTTGTGTAGCAGTAGGTGATAGCAAAAGTGTGTAGCTGTTTGCTGCGACACTGCTACCCATCCTGGGCACGCATCTTCCTCACTTTGCAGTCTGCAGTGTATACACTCCCAGCCCCCCCAGGCAAATCTGCCACCGTGTGCCCGATCAGAGCTGTATGAGTGGTGCTTGTAGGTGGGGGAGCAGCGTGCCAGGAGGAGTCAGCACAAGGCAGCCTTCGGGAGCCCTGAGGGTGTCACTCATGTAAATTGAGGGAGCCTCACACATTGCATTTCGCATGTTTCCCCAAACATCGTAGAGCCGGCCCTGCCTGCACGCTTGCTGGGAGTTGTTGTTGTACCGGGGTTGCATGCGTGGAGATGTTTTGGACGTACCTCTGCTGTAGAGCGCGGCGGTGTCTTATCTGCTGGTGATGCATCAGGTAGAGCAGCGGAAAGGCCTGTAGAGCAGGATCCATGGCGGTTATGGTCATATGCAGGTGTTCTGGTTCGACTTTTCCTCTCCGTAGTTGTATTTCCGCCATCCGCGATGAGGTGGTTTTTCCGCCGCGGTGGGATTGGCTGTTTGATTCATCGCAATCTGGTTGGTGGACGTGACATGATTCCGCACGCAGTTCTTGCTCTATTGGCTCCGTCCGCCACCCTTGCGTAACAAAAAAATGTGCGGAGCCTGAAACACCGCGACGGTCGGAATATGGCCTATGTTGGCCCATTGTAATATGGCAGTCGCAATGACCGCATCAGGAGCGGATAAATCGACGTTTTCCGCCACCACCACCACTGCGGATGCACTCCCGTCCGCCATCGTAATGACCCCCTTAGTGTAGATTTTTGGAGGTGTCTCCAAATGCATTGGTTAAAGTGATAATAGCAACCTTGAATTGCTGTGTGAGGGTAGTTGTTTAGTATGGCTTGTATCATTGACTGTTCAAAGTCAATGATCATTTTTGGGGGAAAGTAATTATTGGTTTCTTGTTTTACTTTGGTTAAAAGTTCAACATAGGTAGTTGTTTGCTTGTTTGGTAATAGAGCATATATAAAGGATGTTTGTATTTTGATAAAGCCCATGTATTGTATATAACTGGTAAAATGGTTTGGGACATATTTTAAAAGTTCCATCCATCATCCAAGTTTCACAGTTTTGCAGTTTCAGTAAATTTGTGGGAGTTCCAAATATTATTATTCTTTTGTCAGTTGCTTTATTGTCATAAAGAAGAAATTGTTCTTCATTATGAGTAACTGTGAGTTCAGGTGGTATTTCTACTTCAGCAAATGTTTGGGGATAGGTGTGATGGTAGCTGTAGCTTTTTTAGTTCTAGCTATTGTTCTTTTTAGTGATGCTATTGAGGGCATTTGGCCAGTTGCATGTTGTGGGACTGTGGGGAACATGTCTTTAAGTATTTCAGTTGTAGCCTTTTCAGATCTAGTGCTAGCTTCTTTTATATTTTCTAAAGCATTTCAAACTTCAATTTCAGGTACGTTAGGGGGGTGGTTATGCTCTCTAACATATACTACAGTTGTTTACTTTGTTGCAGCCCTTCCATAACATTTGTTAGAATAATATTTACTACATTTCCAGTTAACTTTGTCACTTGTTTGCTTTTCTTGGGTGTACACATAACCCATATAACATAATAAGAATTTGCCCTTCTGGGAAGTAATAAATTGGGCCCCTTCAGTCATGGTGATGCTTCAAATGCTAAGAGAAATGTATATAAAAATTATTCAAAATAATACTGTGCTGTGTTATCATCTAAAACATGTGCATTGTCAATGTAATACGTACAATGTTGTATTTGAAGAATTTTTTCAATGCTGATGCTTTTTCTTTGCTGTTTGCCTTTAGTATTTCTTTAAATATTTCTGTTGAAAAAAAGTAATTTTAATAAATTTGTTTAACTGTGTTTTTAGTGGGGGAGTTGTGCTTAGCTTGCACTTCTGTTTGGCATTTTAGAAAACATGTCTTAATTTATATGCGTTTAATACTTACTTTATTTGCAAGTTGATATTTCACACTGTTCTGTGGTTTTTTAGTGTCTTCCGAATTATCTGTAGAGGAGATATAATTTTAAAAATATATATTAATTATTTTGTTCCTATAAAAAGTGCTTTGAGAACATTTTCGGTAGCAGTACTTTTAAAATGCTAATTTACTTACTTTGTGGAGCTGGAATAAGATTTTTCTATGATGCATTCCAATGTTGTGGCAGCAATCCAGTAGAGTTTCTCCTTATTCTTGCTTTTTTGGTTGCAGTGTAAAATAATGTTTAATTTTCGTGTGTTTATATAGTGTTTCATTAATTGTTGTTTTAATCTTATTGGGTTATTTCAATTGTATGTGTATTTCATTGGTTGTTATTTATTGTTTTAATTAATTTTGCAGTTGTTTTCCATATATGGAAAATGCTAATTAAGTTTCAGTTACTCTATTTTTTTTTAAAGTGGTATAGTATATTATATGCAATTTATATTCTTTTACATCTTAAATAATATTTGTTTAGTTTAGATATAATGTCTGAAGTTGTAAATAATGTTGTGTATGTAATACTTTTCATGATATTATTTTTAAATGTTATTAAAATATGTGTTAATCGATTAAGTTTGTGTGCTGTGTGTGTGATTTAATATTTTTATATTTTTGGGGGTATGGATTGTGTTATTATAAATAACTTTAACATGTCGATATATTTTTTTAAACAATAATATTGTTGTCTATATTTTTGTCATCGATATTATTGTAACTTTGTATGCTTTCTTAATATGTTCGATATTAGTTATCACAATATTTTTTGGTTCAATAATACTGATATCAATGTAAATGTTTAACGATATTTTGGTGTCGATATTTGTGTATTTTTTAAAATAAGTATAGTATGTCGATATTAGTGTAATCGATATTTTTGTCCTGATATTTTGGTAGGTCGATATTATGTCTGTCGATATTATGTCAGTGATTCAGAATGACAGCATCCATTCAAACCTTCAAATATTTACACTACTTTTTGGCGTCCACAATCAGCAAACAAGAAGTGAACATGCTTATTAGTATATCATCTCTCATTATTCTTATTGTCCCACTATTTCTGGCTTGGAAATGTGGACATTGGCAGGTGGTAATAACAGAGAGAGGGTTAATATTAACAAGCATGTCTACCACATGTTTAACTTCATTTTCTCTCAAATAGAGACTGATTAGTAGACACGAGAGATTTTATTTTATGAATAAGCTCGGAACGGAATTCAAGGATAGCAGAAATACAGTCAGTAATGCGGGAGTTCTTTCTTAAAATGGAAGCCACGGGGCGTGGCCGGGCAAGATGGCCGAACGGACGTAGATCGTCTCGGCTCCCGGTCCGCGCATTGTTCCCGACCTGCTTATCACGGCTAATAGCTACCCCGCCGGCGGAACATTTCACTACCGGGGAGCAGAAGATGCAGGGCACACACCGAGAGCCCTAACTTGCTTTGTTAGCGCTCCTACAGCCAGGACGGGAGCCTTGCGACAGAGCACCGGAGCTCTACAAAATGGCACCCGCAGCTCCGAGAGACTCGTAACAAGCCCGTTCAGGTGAACTCAAGGATCAGCGGAGGGGGTGACCACACCGCCGAGCACCGGGGCTGGAGAAAAAGACTGCGGTGATCGCGACCTCTAAGGACCCCCCTTAGAAGCGGATCGCAGCAAAATTAGGTCTGTTGCTGGCACGAGTGCTGGGAGCTTTGCGACCTCGCGGGCCGCTGCAAGTGCGTGGGCTACGGGGGAAGAGTCTGAGGTGCAGCATCACAACGGCTGCCTGAGCCTGGCACTGTGGGCCTGTCACCGGTAACGGGAGAGCTGTAATACGGCCCATTGAACACCTCAAGCGCCGCGCCTGACCTTAAAATGGCGGCCATGGTGTGACTCCAGGCAACGGCACACCACTCCCCACGGCCTTGAGGCACGAGGCATGGCCCTGAAGATGTAGATTTGGCGACGGGGCAACAGGGATCCCTGGGGCTGGAACACAACAACAGCGCTGCCCTGCAGCTCAGCCCTCATTGCAAACTCCCAGAGGTATCCGGCCAGGGTGCACGCTCCGCAAAATGGCGCCTAAAGAGATCTGCAGAGACGGCGCTTCTTGATGCTGAGCCCCATAGCTGCAGACAACACGCCCCGAGCTGAGGGCATGAGAGTGTGACATCGGGCCCATTAATCATTTTGTCTAATTACCATCTTGCGGGCGCGTCACTGCTGGCTATTGAGACGTACCCTACAGGGTCCACGAATGCTGAAAGTGGCGATGCTCGCAAACTGAGTGGCCTATAACCCTCCATGCATACCGGACCTAAACACGCACCCCATACCTCAATGCATGACAGTCGCCAATAACCACCTCACAGTTGACCTCCGGGGGACTCTATCCTTGAACCCAGCGCGCTCCTCCTGCCACCGCGTCGGGGGTCCTCCTGGGCCCGCCCTTATACCGCCAAAAAAGTCGACGAGCAAAACACCCAACAAGGTCTCAAATTTTTTCGCACCAGCAGACAAGCGTCCAGCGCAGACCGAGGGGGCAGACAACATGGCCCTAACGAAAGAAGATCTTCTCGGCATGTTTAAGGACTTTAAAACGGAGCTCAGGAAGGAGCTTAGACAAGACATGAAGGCCTCCATGGAACAATTGCGATCCGACCTCACAGAAAGGCTGTCCTCCCTACAATAAGACGTGGACTCGGTGGGCACGAGAGTGCTAGATCTGGAGACGCAAACTCAGGAGTACAACAAACGTACCACCGACCTGAGAGAGGAGGTCCGGAACCTCCAGGACCAGCTTCACCAGACACAACTCAAAGCGGAGGACCTTGAAAACAGGGCCCGGAGGGAAAATCTGCGGATACGGGACCTGGAGGAGGGAGCGGAGGGCCCGGACTTGGAAGCCTTCCTGGAGGGACTCTTCTCGGAGATCTTGAGTCCGCAGACCCTCAAAATTAGATTGGATCGGGAGGCGGTGGGCTGTGTATAGGGGCCTCCCATTGGAACTCGCTTTACTGGGCGTCGACACACACTGAGGATAGTATGTTGAAAAGTGATTGCGGGAGAGGGTTTACTGACATTGCATCGGGGGGTGGGGGGTGGGAGGTGGTTATTTCTTCTTATTGATGTTCTTGAGTTGATATATAACTTACCAGCCATAAATGTCAATGCTTTTACTGTATCATATATGTGGCAGAAGTCTTCTGGGTTACAGAGCTCTGCAAAATATTCATTACTTGATGCAATAAAATTTTGTTTATTAAAAAAAAAAAAAAAAATTGGATCGGATCCATCGAGTGGGCGGACTGACGACAGGTGATAAGAAACGGCCACGGGACGTGCTGGCCAAGTTTCATTCTTACAAAGTTAAGGAAGCGGTGCTTCACGCAGCTCGGAAGAAGGGAAACATCTCCTTCCAGGATCATTCATGCTCCATCTACCAGGATCTAGCGCCAATCACCCTAGCCAGGAGACAACAGTTCAGACCCATCACCTCGAAGCTGCGCGACGACAAGATAAGGTATAGATGGACGTACCCATTTGGGTTGAGCTTCGAGTTCAACAACAGACAGCGCCATGTCACCGAATTGAAAGATGGACTGGACCTTCTGGGCCTCTCCCCCGCGCCAATGCGCAAGAGTCCATGCTCGGAGGCCCTCCGGTTTCCCCCTGGACCACAAGCTCACGTAGACTCCGCAAGTGAGGCAAGAAAACAGTAACTTCTCAACATGGCCCTCAAATGCGCAACACAGCCAAATAGTCCTGGTGCCTCATCGGGATCCTGAAGCGACAGTCGCCCACCTGTGACTCCCTGTGACTCCCTGACGATGACGGAATCCACTGTCACCACCGCTCACCGTGGGATCACGTGCCCAGCACCAAGGGACATTTGCTGAGACGAATCCAGGGCCACCACTCGGAACTGTTACTTATTCCTGCTGACCCACCGCGGATCCGACAGGTTAGTCGCTCATTGACGTGAAGACCTTCGCCCTCCGGTGTGCCCAGACATACTCTGCATCCTGAGGCCGGAGTGTCAGCTCGGCTGGGGCGCACCCCTGCTGCGGACTGGCCCTCCTCTTGCAGGCCCCCGAGACCTAGAGCCCATTGGTGCTTCCGGGCCTTGTCTCTTTAGCAGACGCAAGTGGACCAGCGAAATGACTAGGAGTATGTTCCTATGGACGAGGGCAAAGGCACCGCACTTCTGTAAGTTGTTTCATAGATCTGTGGTCTCAATATAGCCGTACAAGGATATAAACTTAAGTTTTGATCGGGATGGGCGTGGACGGGGACCTCGGTTATACCGCCCCCCCCAAGTCCCTGTGGGGAGTTCCTTTCTCCTACTGGGACCATGTTAGCGGTTCCACAACCGCAGTTTTTGATAATGTTCATTCTTATTTTGTTGGGGAAAGGGGGGAGGGTTGGGGAGGGAGATGGTGGCAGCTCTTTAATGTTACACTTCGCAGGTTTAACGTGCTCCAACATACTTACCAGCAACACCCACAGGTGGGACACTCTTCTCCGGAGATATACCAGACACTACGGCAGGGCGGGACAGCTAGCACCACCAAGAGAGGCAGAGTTTCCCTTACTAGATAGATGACTATAACCATTGGCTCATGGAATGTCAAGGGCCTTAACTCACCCCAAAAACGCCAAAAGGTCTGGAAATATCTTACCGACCACCACCTTGACATAGTGGCCTTGCAAGAGACCCACCTTGCTAGAGCTGAAGACACTCGCCTCCGACACAAGCAATATCCACTGATATACAGGTCCTCTGCACTTACGAAACATAGAGGGGTGGCGCTCCTTTTTCACTCCTCCATGAAATTTCAACTGAGGGATGTTCAGACCGACAAAGAAGGCTGCCTAGTCATGGTCAAGGGCCTCTTGATGGGCAAACTTTGCACATTCGTGGCAATATACACGCCTAACACAGGTCAGATAGCCTTTTTAAACACACTAGCGGGGAACATTCAAGACTTCGCAGAGGGACCTACGATCCTCATGGGGGATTTCAACCTGACCTGGCAGAAGGACTTAGACAGCACTTATCCACAACGTTCTGACACGGGCTCATTCTCCGCAGACACTAAACAAAACATACATGACCTGGGGCTTCTGGACGCCTGGAGCACTCTATACTCTCAATCCCGTGACTATACTTTTTACTCTCACGTACACCGCACGTATTCCAGACTTGATTACATTTTCATTAGCCAAAACCTGTTAGGAGTGCTGCAGGAAGCCAAGATATTTCCCCTCTCAGTGTCGGACCACGGCCTAATATCCATATGCTTGGCCTGGAGTAGCAATGTCTCAACCGTCCCCAAGTGGTACTTTCCGGCACCACTCACGCAAGACAGAGTGCGATGCACCGAGCTGAGAGAATCTATCGTGGACTTTTTTAACAATAACAACCCCGCAGACACGTCAGAGTACACCAATTGGGATACGTTTAAGGCAATCTTCAGAGGGAAATGCATTGCCCTGAACTCGGCGCTAAACAAACAGCGGACCAAGGAGAGGGAGGCTCTTGAAAGGGAAGTGACCGCCACTGAACAAGCACATAAGACGAACCCCACCAGTGAGACTCTCCGCAATCTAACTGCACTGCGGGGCAAGCTTAGAGCCATCTATAACAATAGGGCGGAACTCACTCTCCTTAAACTCCGTCACTTATCTTACTCCCAGGGCAATAAGATTTGCAAGCACCTAGCCAGACAACTAAAGGAAAAAAGAGAACGAGAATACATAGGAGGTATACAAGGGGAAAGCGGGGAGCTCACGCATAAGGATGAGGAAAAGGCTGATATCTTTGGCGCCTTTTACAAGGCTCTATACACTAAAGACCAGCGGGACTCGAACGCGCAGCATGACTATCTCCAGACACTACACTTCCCACAGGTTTCTGCGGACTGGAATAACACATTCACTGCCCCCATAACCCCTGAAGAGATAGGCGCTGCTATAAAAGCTCTCAAACCCCACAAGGCCCCAGGACCAGACGGTTACACTGCCCACTTCTACAAAACTTTTGCCCCAGATCTCATACCACATCTCACGAGGCTGTTTAATAAAATGGCGGAGGAGGGAGAGACCACTAGATCAATGACTGAAGCGGTGATCTCGGTTATACCTAAACTGGGAAAAGACCCCCAACTATGTGCTTCGTACAGCCCCATTGCCCTTCTAAATCTTGACGCGAAGCTTTACTCCACCATTCTTGCGACACGTCTTAACGATCTTATGCCCGACCTTATACACCCTGATCAGTCGGGATTTATCATGGGCCGGCAAACCCACGACAACACCCGACGCATAGTAGACTTGATAGAGAAGGCCAACAAGCGACAAATCCCTGCTGTACTGGTGGGCCTAGACGCTGAGAAGGCGTTCAACAGGGTGGATTGGTCGTTTCTTTTCAATACTCTTAAAAGCTTCGGGTTCGCAGATAAATTTATTAATATGCTTCGGGCCAACTACGTCCAACCATGCTCCAGAGTGCAAGTCAACGGGATGCAATCAGCCCCCTTTCTCCACACTAGGGGCACTCGTCAGGGGTGCCCTCTCTCGCCCCTACTTTTCGCCCTTAGCATTGAGCCTCTGGCGATGACTATCAGGGCCAACCCAGAGATCCGGGGAATCCCCTTCAGTGGTGAATCGCACAAAATCACGCTCTTTGCTGACGATGTCCTCCTGTCCATCTCCGAACCAGCTGGGTCTCTTCCACCTTTGCAATCGGAGCTGGAGAGATTTGAGGCAGTGGCGGGTTTCAAGATAAACCTTGGCAAATCATACATACTCAATCTCATTCTTCCACAAGCAGAAGTGTGCGAACTACAGCCATATACCTCTCTCCAATGGGCCGCTTTATCTATACAATACTTGGGGGTCCAGTTAACACCCCGAGTCGAGGACCTCTTTAAGACTAACTTCCCACCCGCTCTCACCCGCATTCAAACAGATTTAGCAAGATGGAAACCTCTCTTCCTTTCATGGCTTGGGCGTGTACACGCCGTTAAAATGACACTCCTTCCCAAGCTCCTGTATCTATTCCAGGCTCTACCCATAGAATTAGAACGGGACTTTCTCCGCAGAGTTAAATCCATGATCCTTCACTACATCTGGCAGGGGGGGCGTGTCCATTTCTCTTTCACAATTTTATGCCGGCCACGGTCGGAGGGTGGAGTGGGACTACCCGATCTCGCATTGTATTATAAAGCTGCTCAGCTAAGGGTGTTGGCGGAATGGTCCAAACCGGAGTCCGAAAAACACTGGTTACATATGGACCGCTGTGTAGCGGGGAGAACCATCTGGGATCTGGTGTGGCGACCCAAAAAGGATAGGCCTAAGAATGCATACCTTAGCACCCCTACACGCACCACCTTGAGAGTATGGGACTCGATAGCGGGCGACGAGCGTTGGGCCTCGTTCCCATCATCATTCACGCCTCTCCACTTTAACCCAGCTTTCCCTCCAGCCTTGCACGAGGGCCCTTTTGATGCCTGGAGAGAGGGTGATTGCTTAGCTCTGACACACCTTTTTCATAACGCGGACCCCCTTACCTTTGATCATTGCAAACGAGATTATGGTCTGGAGAACACGGAACGATACCACTACACTCAACTGTTACATTGGGCTCTCACTCCACAGGTGAGGGAGGCAGCCACCCGCCCCCCCGCGAGATTCGAATCCTCCCTTTCAAAAGCCACCACCATGAAAGGGGTAATCTCGTTCATATATACTCACCTACTCACCACTGTGCTTTCTCCGCATCCACGTTACATGAACATGTGGGAAGGCATCCTGCAGCGAGACATCTCAGACGGAGAATGGTCGTGGATATGGACTGACATCACGAGACTCAACCACTCCACAGAGCTCCGGGAAGCCCACCTCAAAACCATGATGGATTGGTACCTCCACCCCTCCATGCTTAAACAGATCTTCCCCAACACCTCTGATAGATGCTGGAGGGGATACGGGCTCTTAGGTGACTTCCAACATATATGGTGGGATTGCCCTGTTATACGTCCATTCTGGGAAGAAATACTAGCACACATCAAAGAAATGTTAGGCTACCCCATCCCGACCTCCATGGCAGAAACCCTTCTAGGGCTCCGCGACCCGACCCTTGAACACCAGACCTGAGCAGACAAGGCAATCATGTGGTTATGTATAGGGGCGGCTAAGGTAACCATAGCGGCCTCCTGGAAACGGAAAGAAGCACCGGTGATCTCCCTCTGGCATTCTCGTCTGTGGAAGCTACTCAGCCTCGAAAGAACGTCTTATATCTTCCAGGACAACTATAAAAATGTTGAATATAGATGGGGACCGCTGGTTACCTTTCTCTCGCGTGGTTTGCCCCTGCCTGTCTGTCCTCCCTCTGTCAGAGCACTGCATCTCTTTCAATTTTGACCCACCTAAGCCTACTCGCCGTTGAACACATCAAAGTGACTGAGCCGCCACCATAGTTTGGGGGGGGGTTTGTTACTCATTTTTAGGATATCGTTTTTTCAGGGTTTTTATTTATCGTATATTGCTCCTTCCCGTTGGAAGGGTTTGTTAGAAACCCATCACAAAAGAAAGATGGGTTGTTCAGTTAAATGGGTGCCTTTCCTATATATAATGGACACTGGAACATGGACCGAACCCTTATGATGTTAGAAACGGTACCCTTTATATTTGCATTTCCTATGAGACAAGGGCCGGGACAATGGCCAGGTAATGTGCTACGGCTTCAACCCTTAAAAAGTGTTCTAAAGCAGAAGCTCACTGCGATGAGCGATGTGATGGTTATATTTTTGTGCTGTACTGGAAAATCTTTTCAATAAAAATAAGTTTGACAAAAAAAAAAAAATGGAAACCACGTGTTTCATTCCATAAAATCAAGGGAAAGTATTTGGTCAACACACTGCAAAGTTCACATCTTTCAAATAATTTGGAAAAGTTTCCCTCTTTACATAAAGTTAAGCCTAAACAAATACACACAGCAGCATTCTTAATCTTTACTTACCTTCATACTTTGTGATAAATGCTCAGATATCAAAGTGGTCAAATACTTTTATATGAGCTAAGCTATGTTCCTGCAACGCCAAACTAAAGTCTCCTTAAAGGGCATCTTATATTACTCTGGGGTATTGTTGGCTGAGCTCAATACTTAATCTAAGGGAAGTTATGATAGGTTTCCTTAACGCTCCTAGTCCTGAAGAAATTTTTCCAACACCATTAAGGGACAATAGAGCAATAAGAGGTTTGTGATCCTTTTTCAAGTGAAAATGTTTTCCCCAAAGATATGTTTTAAAATGTTCTACTGACTAGGCACAAGCCAACGCCTCTCTCTCAATAGTTGAGCATTCCCCTTCAGTCTTGGTTAAAAGTCTAGAAGCCAATGCTACTGTTCAACAAAATTGTGACTGAAAACTGCACCCAGTGTTGTATTACTAGCATCCATAGTGATCACATTAGAATATTTGCATAAACTGCCTAACAAATAATTTTCCTTTTTAAGGATTCAAATGCCTCTGTTTGTTTATGGGTCTACTCAAATGCAACACCCTTTGTAAGTAAAAATCCTAAAGGTAATGCTATGCTACTAAAATGTTTAACAAACCTTGAACAGTATTCACACAAAAAAGCTATGTTGATCCTTATTGTTAGGTATCTGCATCTCATCAATGGCTTCCATTACATCTTTATTAGGTTAAATTCCATCCTTGGAAATAGAGTGGCCAAGATATTCAACTTTTTTGTAAATAATTTACATTTATCTAAGTGGTTTGTCATACCTTTTTGTTCAAGAGTGGATAGTGCTACTCTGCCAAATCAGTGTAAACCAAGATGTCATTCTGAAATGTAAGTATGTTTCCAATGTTTCCAAACAAACTAAACATATGCTTTTTAAACACAGAGGCAAAAACAAATGGCATCCTGGTATATTTCTGAATGTACCATCAGGTATGATCAAAGTGATTAAGTGGCGAGAGTTTTCTGTTAATTTAATCTGATGATAGGCTGACTTTAAATCAATCTTAGAGAAAGAAAATTTCACCATACAGCTTATCCAACATTTATTGTATGCATGGTAATGGGTGACAGTCCATAATTATTTACTTGTTGGCAGATCTAAGATCAACACACATTCTCGAATCTCCAGTGTTTCTTTTCACCAACACAATTAGAGACACAAATTCAGCATAATTGACAGGTTCAATAACATCCTGCACATAATCTTGGATGACTAATTCCTGACAGTAAGTGGTACATGTTTAAGTTTATGACTAATCACTATGGCATCTTGTTTTTAATGAAATTGATGGGAGAAACCTATGGCTTTACTTAATCTTTCTGGATCAAAAAGTTTATTGTTTTCTAGGACCATTTCTAGCTGGTCCCGAGATAAGGTGATTTCCTGCACAACATGAACATCTTCAGAAATGAATACATGATTTTTATAATTACGTTTTAGTGTAATACCATACTTACCCTGAAGACACCAACCTAACACTTGAAGAGAAACATGCACTTTCGCAAAAACAGATCTATTCTGAAATTTGATCCCAGCCATAAAATAATCATTCATTTTGATGTCCTGCCCATCAAAACCAAAATGTTAACACCATTGGTTCTAAATCTTTCTTTTTCTAATTCTCATTAAAAAATGTATCAAATAATATGGTAACTGGTGAACCAGAATTTGTCATTATGTCTATTTTCTTGTTTTCAATAACTAAGGGGGTCATTACGATGTCGTAACGTTCGCCACCGCCGAGCCGGCGGTGGCGAGCGTTACGGCATCGTAACGAGTAATACCCTCGCCATATTATGACGGCGGGGGTATCGCGGCTGACGCAAAGTACGTCTGCCGCTTTTCCGCCGGTCGGCAATCGTTACGATTGCCGGCCGGGCAGACTTGGCCCCTGATATGGATGGCGGTGCCTAGCAGGCACCGCCATCCATATCAGAATGCTTGCGGTTCAAGACATTTCCAGTGCGCCACGAGGTGCTCAGACGTCACTGATTTCCCCACCGGAGCCGAGGACAGCCGCAGGTAAGGCCGCGCTCGACTCTGATGGGAAATCAGGCCAAAAACGACCTCCCCAGCTTTCAGGGAGGCCTCGTTTGAAAGGGGAGAGTCTCCCCTTTCATACGAGGCCTTCCTGAAAGGGTTTCCTGGCCGTGGATCGCAGCAGCGCTGCGATCCACGGCCAGGAAACCCCACTAGACACCAGGGATGTCTTTGGGGGGTCGGCCCTCATGGTAATGGGTTGGCCCCCCGGGGGCATATTTTATTATTAAAGAATGTTGGCTTTCCTTGGGGGGCGCGATCGCCCCCCAAAAATGTAAAAAATAATAAAAAATTTAAAAAATGGCGGCGATATTGGCAGGGGGTCATCCTCCTGCTCAGTGGCCGACCCCCTGTGGGGGCAATTTTTTTTTTTATAGCCATGTGCTTTCCGTGGGGGCCACAATCGGCCCCCAGGGAAGCCATAGCTAAAAAAAAATAGAGAAGGAGAGATATCTCTTTCTATATATATATATATATATATATATATCTCTTTCTATATATATATATATATATAGAGAAGAGAGAGAGAGTCTCTTTCTCTCTGTAGATGATATATATATATGTATCTATATACATATGTATGTGTATATAGATACATATATATACATAAGTCTACAGAGTGAATGATATATATATGTATCTATATACATATATATGTATATATATATATATATATATATATTACCTACTGGCGGTCGCCAGTAGGTAGTTATAGTTACAACCTAGTTTCCATAGGAAAAGCGTTTTTTGATTTGCTAATAACTTTGGCATCGTTTGACGAATCTTTATGAAATTGTCCAAAAAGTTGCACTTTTTAGGTCAGCTCCTATCTTGAAAGTTTGGGGTGATTTGTCAAGCGGGGGATGAGAAAAAGGGGGTCCCAAAACACGTTTTCTCCATGTTAATTTCCATAGGAAATTTTGCGACGAGCTACAGCCCGAACTGCTGAATGGAATTACCTCAAATTTGGCAGAAAGGTAGAGCTTGGTTCAGAAAGCAACCTTTTTTTTAAATGGTGTAAATCCGTTCAGTAGTTTTTGAGAAATTCAAAGAATAAGAGTCAAAAAATCAATTTCCCATAGGAAACTTTGTGCAAGGCTAGAGTCGAAACTACTGAACGGAATTACCCCAAATTTGGCAAAAAGGTAGTGCTTGGATCAGAAAGCGACCTTTTTTTAAAATTGTGTAAATCCGTTCAGTAGTTGCTGAGAAATTAGAAAAATAAAAGTTTTGATATCTGGGCGGAGCTTAAGTCCTGTGCACGAGCTTCACTGTGATTGGCTGCAAACACTCCAAACCAGGAAGTGTTGGCAGCCATCTTGTCACTCGGTAGAAGCGAGTCTCTAGAAAACAGAGAAACAAAGGTATAAAACAAGAGAAGGGGGCAGGGTAGAAACACCGTGACCCCCTAGGCCTGCTCAGGGGGTCCCAGAAAGACCCCAGGGCCCAAAAAAGCATTTAAAAAAAAAAAAAAATATCGGCGTAATTCGCGCTGGGGTCGCGGGGTCCCGCGTTTTATTTTAATGAGACCCCGGGGTGGGCTAGGTCCCGGGGGCATTTCTTAAAAAATAATAGCGGAGGCTTGGTGGGGCTGCGGGGGCCCGCTGGGGTCCCCGCAGACCCAGGGCTTCACTCATGTTGGGAGAGGGGTTGCGTGGCCCTCCTCCTGGAGACCTCCATGTGCTTATAACTTTGGCGTCGTTTGACGAATCTTTACTAAATATTCCAGAAAGTTTCTCTTTTTTGATCAGCTCGTATCTTGAAAGTTTAGGGGTGTATTGAGCTGCGAAGACATATTACAGGGTGATTGGTGAAGGGGGGCTGAGAAAAAAGGGCGGTCCGAAAAAGTGTTTACGCAATGCATTTTCCATAGGAAACTTTAGACAAGGCTGCAGGTCAAACTGCTGAACGGAATTATGCCAAATTTGGCAGGGAGAAAGGTCTTGGTGCAGAAAGCGCGGTTTTGTGGAAATGGTGTAAATCCGTTCAGTAGTTTTTGAGATATTAAAGGAAAAAAAGATATATATATCTGGACTGTGCCTAACTCCCGAGCACGAGCTTGCCTCTGATTGGCTGCTAACAATTCAAACCAGGAAGTGATAGCAGCCAACTTGTGCCTCGCATCGAGTGAAAATATAAAAGAAAGGTCCCGGGGGCAATTTAATATACCGGAGCTCTGTCTGTGCGAGATACCGCTTTCACGCTGCGTCTCCCTACATCAGCAGGTAACGCACCCTTTTCCACCATCAACAGCATACCTCCAACAACATACTTGGGCCCGCAAGTCTGCCTCTGCGAACCACTTGTCGGCTCACAGCTCTTCGGGTGCAAGTTCTCGGGCCCGCAGTTGTATCTGTGAAGCCAATACTGGAAATATACCAGAGGTGTCTCTCTGCGAGATACGCTCTTCACGCTCCCTCTCCCCACATCAGTGTTAAGCAGCTATCCCTTTGGAAGCCGATGGCCCGCACCTTTCCCTATACTAGTCGGCCCGCAGGTGTTCCTCTGCGAGCTGGCCCGCAGCTCTTCCTCTGCGAACTGACGGGCCGCGGTTCTCCCTCTATAAGCCTGCTAGTCGGCTCGCAGTTCTTCATCTACGAGCCAGACCGCCGGCTCTTAAGTCTCTGAGAACAGATGTAATGGAGGCAACGATCATGCAGGTCGGACACCAAACACTGCTCCGACATCCCCCAGTAGGAGCTCCTTGTCCGCCATCTCCCCTCACCCCCACAAACAAATGTGACAGTCACGTTAGGTTGGACAAATAAGAATCTTAGTCATGTATGGATTTACATATAAAACATTTTATTAAAACAAAACAACAACAAATAAAACTATGTACAGCCATGTCGTGTCATCGCTGGACCATTTGTGAATCACAGCCTGTAAGACAAAAAGAAAGATAAGATGGTGCGTCATGCGTCCAGCAAAGGAGCAAGAGAAAGAGTGAGGGAGAAAGAGAGAAACAAAGAAAGAGTGAGAGAGAGGAAGACAAAGAAATAGAGAAAGAGTGAGAGAGAGAAAGAGAGAAATAGTGTGAGAGAGGAAGAGAGAGAGAGAGAAAGAATGAGAGAGAGGAAGAGAGAGAGAAAGAGTGAGAGAGAGAGGAAGAGAGAGAGGAAGAGTGAGAGAGAGGAGAGAAAGAATGAGAGAGAGGAAGACAGACAAAGACAGAGAAAGAGAAAGAGTGAGAGAGAGAAAGAGTAAGATACAAGGAAAAGAGAGAGAGAGAAACAGTGTGAGAGAGAGGTAGAGAGAAAGAGAGAGAGAAAGAGTGAGAGAGAGGAAGAGAAAGAGAAAGAGAAAGAAAGAATGAGAGAGAGGAACAGACAGAGAAAGAGAGAAAGTGTGAGAGAGAGAAAGGAAGATGGAGAGGGAGTGTTGACACTGGAGAAAATCTTTGCAGCTTACCTTTGTGCTTCCGGTGTGTCTCCAACCATGTGCCGGGACATAGTGCACCCTTAAGTTTAGTGATCTGAAAGATAGTATAGAATTAGTAATTGCAGAGTACATACAACTGCACACACCTAATTATCTGTTTCGGCAATGTGCACTCAGGCTGCTGCAGCCCATCCACTCCCACTGCTCGGAGGTGTCTGTGCGCTCTTGTGCGCCCAGGCTGCTGCACACTATCCACTCCCACCGCCCAGAGGTGACTGCCCGCTGCTGTGGAAAGAAGTATCTCTGCTCACCTTCTGTCACCGGCGTGTGTGTAAGAGGGTGCACCATGTGCTGAAGCAACTTTGTCAGGCGTTGTCAGGATGGCCACGCATCATCGCAGTTTGTACACGCGTTCAGCTGTGGTGGTGTGGGGGGGGATGCCGATTCGTGAATCACAGCCTGTTAGATAACAAGCAAGATAGGATTGTGCGTCATTCGTCCATCAAAGGAGAGAGAAAGAGAGAGAGAGAGAGAAAGGAAGAGTGAGAGGAAGACAGAGAGAAAAAGAAAGAAGGAGTGAGAGGAAGACAGAGAGAAAGAGAGAAACAGTGGGAGTGACAGGAAGAGAGAGAGAAAAAGAAAGAAAGAGTGAGAGGAAGACAGAGAGAAAGAGTGAGAGAGACGAAGAGAGAGAGAAACAGTGAGAGAGAGAAAGAGTGAGAGAGAGGAAGAGAGAGAGAAAGAGTGAGAGAGGAAGAGAGAGAGAGAAAGAGTGAGAGAAAGGAAGAGAGAGAGAGAGAGAGAAAGAGTGAGAGTGAGGAAGAGAGAAGGTGTGAGAGAGAGGAAGACAGAGAAAGAGAGAAAGAGTGAGATACAAGGAAGAGAGAAAGAGAGAAACAGTGTGAGAGAGAGGAAGAGAGAGAGAAACAGTGTGAGAGATAGGAAGAGAGAGAGAAAGAGTGAGAGAGGAAGAGAGAGAAAGAAAGAATGAGAGAGAGAGGAAGAGACAGAGAAAGAGAGAAAGAGTGTGAGAGAGAGAAAGGAAGAGATAGAGAGTGAGAGAGAGAAAAAGAGTGTGAGTGACAGAAAGGAAGAGATGGAGAGGAAGAGTGAGTGTTGACACTGTGGAGAAAATCCTCACAGCTCACCTTTCTGTCACTGGTGTGTCTCCAACCACATGCCGGGATATAGGGCAGCCCTCAAGCTTAGTCATCTGAAACATAAAAATGGAATCAGTAATGGATGAGTACATACAACTGAGTATGCCTTAATCGCTGTCCCGCCTTTGTGTATCCAGGCTAGTGTACCCCATCCACTTCCAATGCCCAGAGGTGTCTACCCGCTGCTGTACACCCAGGCTGCTGCACCCCATGCATTCCCACTGCCCGGAGGTGACTGCGTGCCGCTGCTGCACCCCATCCACTCCCACTGCCCGGAGGTGACTGCCCGCCGCTGCGCAAACAAGCCTCTCTGCTCACCTTACACCACCGGCGTGTGTCGAAGAGGGTCCACCACGTGCTGAAGAAACCTCCTCACCCATTGTGTACACGCGGAGAGCGGAGCTCACAATTCAGGTTGAGTGTTGATTGCAGGATGGCCACGTTCATCGCAGGCCTGCAAGACAAAAAGCAAGATAAGATTGTGCATCATGCGTCCATCAAGGGAGAGAGAAAGAGAGATAGAGAGAGAAAGAAAGAGTGAGAGGAAGACAGAGAGAAAAGAAAGAAAGAGTCAGAGGAATACAGAGAGAAAGAGAGAAACAGTGAGAGTGAGAGGAAGAGAGAGAGAAAAAGAAAGAAAGACTGAGAGGAAGACAAAGAGAAAGAGAGAAAGAGTGAGAGAGACGAAGAGAGAGAGAAACAGAGAGAGAGAGGAAGAGAGAGAGAGAAAGAGTGTGAGAAAGAGGAAAGAGAAAGAGAGAAACAGTGTGAGAAGAAGAGAGAGAGAAAGAGTGTGAAGGAGAGAAAGGAAGAGATGAAGAGGGACAGTGAGTGCTGTGTCTCCAACCACGTGCCGGGACCTAGTGGAGCCCTCAAGCTCCCACATCTAAACATAGTACAGAATTATAATGGGAGAGTATATACGACTGCGTACGCCTAAATCGCTGTGCCGCCTTTGTGTATCCACTCCCGCCGCCCAGACGTATTTGCCCACCGCTGCGCACCCAGGCCTCACTGCTCACCTTTTCTCGGACAGGGCATCCTCCGGATCATGCAGTCCCGCTCCGCAGGCCAACAGGTCTCACATTTGGTGCTGCGTCTTGATTTTGCCATGGCAGAGGACATACTAGTGCACCTATCATCATCGCAGGTTGCACACCCGCTCAGTCCTTGCAGTGCCACTAACTCAGTGAACAGTGAGGCCACGCACGTGGTGGTAGGCCTCCCTGTTCGGTGGCTCAGGCCTACATGAGGTGTCCGAACCACCGAGACGGGCCATCACAGTGCATGCGGTGGGAGCAACTCTAAAATGGTTTAGAGCATGTGTGCCTGGTCTTTTTTATTGGTAGGGTCACGTGTCCTGTGACGTCTGTGCTGGATGGGTGTGGTGTGGGTGTATACCAGCTGTGAGGGAGTGGCTGTGGCGTACTGACAACTAGGGTGTGACCAGCAGATCACTGCAATGAAAATCTGGGCCATGTAGCGTTGTTGTCTTTCTCTGTAAGCGTAAGCAGAGTGGGCTGGCCTGACGTATGCCAGTCCTGCGTGAGGCTGTGAAGAATGACTCCGGAGCTATGGGCGTGGCTCCATTGTGAGCTGTATGAGGAATCAACTGATGCGGCACTGTTGCCAGATTGGGCTAGATCACGCACAATTGGGCTATATTTTTCCCGGTTGTGCGGTAAAAGTTTGGTTTGTGCTAGTTGCCAGATTATAAATATATATACAGCGCTCCAGCAAACTAGTATGTTAAAGCGCTTTATTAGACAAATATTTACTTGGCAGCCTGCTGCAACATCAATTCCAATCCATTCACCGCCTGCTTGACAATGTCCCTGCCCCTCCTTCCTTAAAGTAGCAATATTGGGCTAGTTTGGGCTACTTTTTGGTTGTCTTTGGGCTAGAGTATGCTTAAAAAATCTTGCAACACTGGCATGCGGGTGTTCTTGTTGTAGTGCTGCCGTCACCATGGGTCGCAAGCGTCAATGTGTCACTCTGTGAGCCAAGTCCCTGAACATGGCCAACATGGAAGGTACGGGGAATCACTGACCCTACATTCATCCATAGTTCCACACAAGAAAGATGGTGGACATGACACATCTGTGTGGGTGTGAATGTTTATTGCACATTCAGTGGAGTATTGCAGCTGTAGCAATACTGGGCCATGCAAAATCCAAATTTCAGTTTTTGGGACATGGAGGGCAGCCAATTAGAGACAAGCTCGTTGTCGGAGTTAGGGTGCGCCAACATATGTACTTATACAATCACTCCGCCAATCCCCACACACTTATGAATTCACTATACACTCTCCTTGCAGTACTCTAATCATCCAGTCACTACTCATGTACTCATGCAATGACCCAGGCACACTAACTCATGGCAAATACAGAGGAGGTCATGCTAATTACAGGGGTACCCCAACGCATAGTGTTCCCTAGTGTATGTAGGTGTTTTCACTGTATTCTAAGTGTCTTTTAGCATAGCACTGGCTCCAGTCCTGGTTATTCAGAGTCAGTTACCACCAGTACCCGTCAGTAAAAGGTTGGGGGCACAGGAGGACTTTCTGCTCCTCTGTTGGTTCTTTCTGCACATCTGTTGCTTCTTCCTGCACTTTTCTTCGTCTTTCTGGACTTCTGTTGCCTCTTTCTGCATTTGTCTTGCTTCTTTCTGCGCTTTTCTTCCTCTTTTCTTCACATGTCCTAACTTTGTAGGCATAGTTAGAAATTAGCATTTAAAAAACCATTGAAATTCACTGAAAAAACCATAGGTTTCAGGCACGTTATAGTTAGAAATTAGCATTTAAAAAACCATTGAAATTCACTGAAAAAACCATAGGTTTCAGGCACGTTATAGTTAGAAATTAGCATTTAAAAACCTTAGAAATTCACTGAAAAAACCATAGGTTTCAGGGACGTTATAGTTAGTTGGACATTTCACTCGTACAAAACAATAGAAATTCCCCTGTTATAGTTAGTTCAGCTAACTATAACTTGCGCCCGCAATGCACTGCTGATGACGTCACATATTACATCATTCATGACATGGTCAGTGACATCACTGATGACATCACTGATGACATCTCAAATGACATCACTGATGACATCACTGATGACATCATCCAGTGACTGTGTGTTTCTGTAAAGTTTAAATATGTTTTATATATATGCCAAGGTGTATTGAAGAATGAGAGGGTGTATAAGTGTCTGGATGAAGGATTTAGTAGGTGCGTGACTGACTGTATAAGTGAGTGATTAAATGGTGAGTGTGAACAAGGAGCAAGCTGCTCCGAAACGCGTAGGGCATGGACTGTTTGTTTGGCAAGAGATGTCTGGTTCTTCAATAAAGAAGGCTGCCACCACTCGCAGAATTCGGCTGATCTCCGAGTGCGTCCCCGCAGGGGGACACCTTGTTGAAATGATTTAATCCGGCCAGTCCCGGCCGGGGGGATCGCACCACCACTAAAAGAAATGGTGGGCTGCTTCGTACTCACAGTCGGTACTGAAATTGCAGGGAGAACAGTTTTAAATGAAATTGGACGGGAGTCTCTTGCCTGCGGCTCACTTGAGAGCAAGAATTGACATTTATTATTTGTTTATTTCAGCAGAATCCACCAAAGGAATTAATTATGGAGTGGAAGAAACTACGAGTCCCAGGATTCCCTGTTTGTGATTTGCATCATCTGACTCACCGGAGAGAGATAAAATGTTAATCAGTGACTCAGTTTTTTCACTCTTTTCTGCTGTTCAACAAAGCATGAAGCCTGTGAACAAGGAGCAAGCTGCTCCGAAACGCGTAGGGCATGGACTGTTTGTTTGGCAAGAGATGTCTGGTTCTTCAATAAAGAAGGCTGCCACCACTCGCAGAATTCGGCTGATCTCTGAGTGCGTCCCCGCAGGGGACACCTTGTTGAAATGATATATATATATATATATATATATATATTCAGAAACACAAAGGATGCCGCACGCCAGAGATTGGTTTCAGAGTTGCTTTATTTTCACCACGACTGGTGGTAGTGGTGGTGAAAATAAAGCAACTCTGAAACCTGTCTCTAGAGTGCGGCATCCTTTGTGTTTCTGAATTTAAATATCGGGTAGGGATTCTACCCGTTGCTGCCTGCACCAGGTATTGAGCGCGCTGACATTGGGAATTAATTGTTTGAGATATATATATATATATATTTACAGAGATTTCTCAGTGCTGAAAATATGCGACTGTGAAAGAACTATATTGAGTCTCTTTGAAGTTACATGAAAGGCAGTAAAGTATGGTACTGCTGCAGAGTACAAAAAAAAATTCCTGCTAGATAGGATATCTGACTTTTGTCTAGTGGCAGTTTTGACGCCATAAAGGGCATGCTGGAAAGTACAGATCTGTATTATGTGGATAGCTAAGTGGATTAGTAAAGCCACGCAGTAGAAACACTTTGAAACATATGAAATCTATGTGAGAGAGGGGCTATGGAGAGATGAGGGGCACGTTTGCAAGGATGGTAGTGAGGGAATTAAAGGAGGCCATAGTGAGCAACTGTAAAGCACACGTTCACCCGTAGGCATCTTGGCGCCAAAATGATGGTCGCACTGGCTTCCACCAGCGCTAAAAGGCTGCCATGATGGGTATGTGGCAAGGTAAAGTAATACTGTGTCTTTTTTCTCTCTTTCTTAGTCTTTTTGGAGAGCGTACGGATTTCGCAAAGGAAAGGTAAGGTGACTTCGTCATTATTGACTGTTAAACAATTCACTCACGCACACACCCACCTACACTTTGAAACCAACAACCTATCTGCCTTCTACGTAGGACAGTGTTTTAAAAGGATAGTTTTAGGCACTAGCAGAGATGGTGTATCGTTGGATGAATGCTGCCCAGGCCCTAAGTCTGGTTCTGGAGTCCGGCTCTGAGGCAGGATCAGAGACTGAGACAGCAGATACTGAGACAGCATCTGAGGAAGAGGACAATGGAGCCGAATCTGGGAGTGATTTTTCAGTCGGCGCAGTTCCATCCGACGACTCATCTTCCAGCGATTCTGAAGGAGACGATGTAAGTCATGCTATCCCTTTGCCTGCACAGTCTGTGCAGCAGGACACCAGTAACAGGTTAGAGCAACCCAGAGCGCAGGCACGTGCGGCCGCAAGCACAGATGGAGTGCTGTCTTGGCAGCCTCCCAATTTAGTTCAGCCCCAAATTCCGCCTTTCACTGGTGACGCTGGATGTAAAGTCGATACGGCACATTTTTTGCCAATTGACTATGTCCATCTCTTTTTGGATGTTGACTTCCTTGACGAAATTGTGCTGCAAACAAATTTGCGTGCCGAACAATTTCTGAGGGAGCAAGGAGGCACTCTTGGGCCTCATTCTGGGGCGCGCAAGTGGACTCCCACTTCTTTAGGGGAGGTGAAGATATTTTTGGGCCTCACACTTAAAATGGGGGTAGTGCATAAACCAACCTTGCTATCCTACTGGTCTACTTGCCTGGTTTGGTTAACCCCCATCTTTGCACCATACATGAGCAGAGATCGATTTTTGCTATTGCAGCGCATGCTGCATTTCAATGACAATTCTGCTGCATTGCCCCGGGACTATCCAGACCATGACAGGTTGTTCAAAATTCGGCCTGTCATGGAACATTTGTCTGCAAGGTTTCCAGAGGTTTATACTCCTGGAAAGAATATAGCCATTGATGAGTCCTTGATCTTGTATAAAGGGCGACTGCTGTTTAGGCAGTACATTCCGAGCAAACGCGCTCGCTACGGCATCAAGCTGTACATGCTGTGTGAGAGCTCGACTGGCTATGTGTACAGCTTGAGAGTGTATACAGGGAAGGACACAAGTCTTAACCCTGTAGGTTGCCCTCCCACGCTAGGGGTCACAGGAAAGATCGTATGGGAGCTTGTCCAGCCACTTCTTCACAAAGGTTATAACCTTTATGTGGACACTTTCTATACAGGAGTAGAGCTGTTCAGTGAGCTCTACAAAGCTGGCACTGTGGCTTGCGGTACAATTCGTTGTCGCCGCAAAGGATTCCCGCAGGAGCTTGTTTGCGAGAAGCTCCAGAAATCCCAGAGTTCTGCGTTGCGTTCCAACGAACTGCTCGCAGTCAAGTTCTCAGATAGGCGTGACGTGTACATGCTCACTACATTTCATGCTGAGAGCACTTTCCTTGTCACGGTTTGGGGTCAGATGGCCGAAGTCCACAAGCCCACCTGTATACTTGATTACAACAAGTACATGGGTGGAGTGGACAAGAACGATCAGGTTCTTCAGCCATACAATGCGAGTCGTAAAACTCGCACTTGGTATGTTGGTATGTTGTTTATCGTCAGACCACCACAGGAAGACTCATGTCTTTCCTTGACTTTCAGTTGTCTGTGATTGAAAGTCTCACTGCTACAGAGGCAGCAGCCTCCACTTCATGTGTTCTGGAGGACGTGGCAAGGCTGCAGGAGCGACACTTTGCTGATAAAATTCCTGCAACACCCAAAAAGGAGCGACCATGTCGTCGCTGTAAAGTGTGCTCGATGCAGGGAAAGAGGCAGGAGACTCGTGTTTACTGTCCCCAGTGCCCAAGTAAGCCTGCCTTCTGTTTTCCTACTTGCTTTATATTGTATCACACTAAAGCAAAATACTGGGAAATTGACTGAGGTGGAGCTGCCAATAGGTAAACCTTTCAATTGGTGTGAATGGATACCTACTGTCTGTGGCCACTCCTTCACTACGCAAGCAGGTGCAGAATATTTGTTCCTCTACTTCAGGAAATCATGGACTTCTCAACACCTTTATCTGCTTTCAGAACGTGGTAGTTGTTCTGTTCGCCAATTGACAAGTGCATTATAGTCCCCACGCTGCACATACTGGTGGACAGAACATATGCCACGTTGTCATGGTGTACCCGTGTTTCACATTCAACCGTTCTTCATAGTTTATTTTGTTCTCTTTAGGAAGCTTTTGAAAATTTCCAGCATGTTTGCATTAGTTTCGAAAGTAGATATGCTTGCTCAGCTCGAGGAATGACTTTGCGGCATACTCGGGCAACCCCCAACTTGCATCCAAAAACTGGAAGGAGTTGGATTGAGCACAGTGAGTGCGCTAAAGGCGCATGAAAGACATGTCTTCCTGAGCCTCATGTGGCTGTCATGGGAGCCATTAGTAAAGGTTCACTCGGCATGCGTTTGGTAATGTTTAGGAAGAAGGAGGGGGAGAATTTACAGGTGGTAAAATGTAGTCAAACTCATTATGTCTTGTGGCATATGAATGTGATGGGCCCTTGCATAGTGGCGGTATGTTTATGTGAGCGCAAGTGATCTGGTTGTTTGGGCCCGTGGCTGGTGGTATGGAAGTCTTGTGTGTGGTGCGTGAATGGCGTGTGAATGGACCATAAAGTGGTTGGTGCCTTGATGTGGCTTTATGGCTCCCCTTCAGAAGGCTTGGCTTCAATATTTATATACTTTGATAAGTATTTGTGCTTTGAAGCCAGCGTTTCTGGAGGTGCTACAACCAACCAGTGTAATTGGTGGATTAGCTTTATCAAATTAGTGTTAGAGTTATATTTGTGGCGGTTTAATGGCCGTTTGTGAGACTTTTTTTTGTCAATATGAGTAGCAGGGGACTTTGTGTCCTAGCTCAGTTGTCACCTAGGCAAACCTTCACATTTTTGAGTAGTAGACAAGGGGGGGGAAGTACAAGAGTGAATGACTTGCGTGGCTCTTTTTTGTTTTTTTTTACCCAACCTCCCCATGCAAACCTCAAATTTAGCTGAAAAAATCACTTTTTCCACACATTTTTGTGTGAGAAAGTTGTGGGATCACCGGGCTGACACAAATTTCCTACCACCCAGCGTTCCCCCAGGTCTCCTGATAAAAATAGTGCCTCACTCATGTGGGAGGCCAAAGTACCAGCTACAGGCAAGAGCCCAAAACGTATTGAGGAGACTTCAAAATTGCCTATCACAAAACAACCTGGTTTTGCAAGGGGGGTCACCTGGGTTTTTGGCCCCGTGCTCGGCAGCCAGCTAGGGAAACCTACCAAACCCACACATTTCTGAAAACTAGACACCCGGGGGAATCCAGGGAGGTATGGCTTGCGTGGACCCCCCAAAGTTTTCTTACCCAGAATCCCCTGCGAACCTCAAATTTAGCTGAAAAAAATCACTTTTTCTACACATTTTTGTGTGGGAAAGTTGTGGGATCACCGGGCTGACACAAATTTCCTACCACCCAGCATTCCCCAGGTCTCCCGATAAAAATGGTGCCTCACTCGTGTGGGAGGCCCAAGTACCCGCGACAGGCAAGGGCCCAAAACGTATTGAGGAGACATCAAAATTTGCTATCAGAAAACAACCTGGTTTTGCAAGGGGGGTCACCTGGGTTTTTGGCCCCGTGCTCGGCGGCCATCTAGGGAAACCTACCAAACCCACACATTTCTGAAAACTAGACACCCGGGGGATTCCAGGGAGGTATGGCTTGCATGGACCCCCCAACATTTTCTTACCCAGAATCCCCTGCGAACCTCAAATTTAGCTGAAAAAAATCACTTTTTCCATACATTTTTGTGTGGGAAAGTTGTGGGATCACTGGGCTGACACAAATTTGCTACCACCCAGCGTTCCCCCAGGTCTCCCGATAAAAATGGTGCCTCACTCGTGTGGGAAGCCCAAGTACCCGCGACAGACAAGGGCCCAAAACATATTGAGGAGACATCAAAATTTGCTATCAGAAAACAACCTGGTTTTGCAAGGGGGTCACCTGGGTTTTTGGCCCCGTGCTCGGCGGCCATCTAGGGAAACCTACCAAACCCACACATTTCTGAAAACTAGACAACCGGGGTATTCCAGGGAGGTATGGCTTGCATGGACCCCCCAACATTTTCTTACCCAGAATCCCCTGTGAACCTCAAATTTAGCTGAAAAAATCACTTTTTTGACACATTTTTGTGGGAAAGGTGTGGGATCACTGGGCTGACACAAATTTCCTACCACCCAGCGTTCCCCCCGGCCTCCCGATAAAAATGGTGCCTCACTCGTGTGGGAGGCCCAAGTACCCGTGACAGGCAAGGGCCCAAAATGTATTGAGGAGACATCAAAATTTGCTATCAGAAAACAACCTGGTTTTGCAAGGGGGGTCACCTGGGTTTTTGGCCCCGTGCTCGGCGGCCATCTAGGGAAACCTACCAAACCCACACATTTCTGAAAACTAGACACCTGGGGGATTCCAGGGAGGTATGGCTTGCATGGACCCCCCAACATTTTCTTATCCAGAATCCCATGCGAACCTCAAATTTAGCTGAATAAAATCACTTTTTCCACACATTTTTGTGTGGGAATGCTGTGGGATCACTGGGCTGACACAAATTTCCTACCACCCAGCGTTCCCCCAGGTCTCCCGATAAAAATGGTGCCTCACTCGTGTGGGAAGCCCAAGTACCCGCGACAGGCAAGGGCCCAAAACGTATTGAGGAGACATCAAAATTGGCAATTACAAAACAACCTGGTTTTGCAAGGGGGGTCACCTGCGTTTTTTGCCCCGTGCTCGGCGGACATCTAGGGAAACCTACCAAACCCACACATTTCTGAAAACTAGACACCTGGGGGATTCCAGGGAGGTATGGCTTGCATGGACCCCCCAACATTTTCTTATCCAGAATCCCATGCGAACCTCAAATTTAGCTGAATAAAATCACTTTTTCCACACATTTTTGTGTGGGAATGCTGTGGGATCACTGGGCTGACACAAATTTCCTACCACCCAGCGTTCCCCCAGGTCTCCCGATAAAAATGGTGCCTCACTCGTGTGGGAAGCCCAAGTACCCGCGACAGGCAAGGGCCCAAAACGTATTGAGGAGACATCAAAATTGGCAATCACAAAACAACCTGGTTTTGCAAGGGGGGTCACCTGCGTTTTTTGCCCCGTGCTCGGCGGACAGCTAGGCAAACCTACCAAACCCACACATTTCTGAAAACTAGACACCCGGGGGATTACAGAGAGGTATGGCTTGCGTGGATCCCCTAATGTTTTCTTACCCAGAAACTCCTGCGAACCTCAAATTTAGCTGACAAAATCACTTTTTCCACACATTTTTGTGTGGGAAAGTTGTGGGATCACTAGGCTGACACAAATTTCCTACCACCCAGCGTTTCCCAGGTCTCCCGATAAAAATGGTGCCTCACTCGTGTGGGAGGCCCAAGTACCCGCGACAGGCAAGGGCCCAAAAGGTATTGAGGAGACATCAAAATTGGCTATCACAAAACAACCTGGTTTTTCAAGGGGGGTCACCTGGGTTTTTGGCCCCGTGCTCGGCAGCAAATAGGGAAACCTACCAAACCACACATTTCTGGAAACTAGACACCTGGGGGATTCCAGGGAGGTATGGCTTGCATGGAACCCCTAACGTTTTCTTACCCAGAATCCCCTGCGAACCTCAAATTTAGCTGAAAAAATCACGTTTTCCACACATTTTTGTGTGGGAAAGTTGTGGGATCACAGGGCTGACACGAATTTCCTACCACCCAGCGTTTCCCCAGGTCTCCCAATAAAAATGGTGCCTCACTCGTGTGGGAGGCCCAAGTACCCGCGACAGGCAAGGGCCCAAAACGTATTGAGGAGACATCAAAATTGCCTATCACAAAACAAACTGGTTTTGCAAGGGTGGTCACCTGGGTTTTTGGCCCCGTGCTCGGCGGCCAGCTAGGGAAACCTACCAAACCCACACATTTCTGAAAACTAGACTCCCGGGGGATTCCAGGGAGGTATGGCTTGCGTGGACCCCCCAACGTTTTCTTACCCAGAATCCCCTGCGAACCTCAAATTTAGCCGAAAACATCACTTTTTCACATATTTTAGTGTGGGAAAGTTGTGGGATCACTGGGCTGACACAAATTTCCTACCACCCAGCGTTCCCCCAGGTCTCCCGATAAAAATGGTGCCTCACTCGTGTGGGAGGCCCAAGTACCAGCGACAGGCAAGGCCCAAAATGTATTGAGGAGACATCAAAATTGGCTATCACAAAACAAGCTGGTTTTGCAAGGGGGGTCACCTGGGTTTTTGGCCCCGTGCTCGGCGGCCAGCTAGGGAAACCTACCAAACCCACACATTTCTGAAAACTAGACACCCGGGGGATTCCAGGGAGGTATGGCTTGCATGGACCCCCCCAACGTTTTCTTACCCAGAATCCCCTGCGAACCTCAAATTTAGCCGAAAAAATCACTTTTTCCACACATTTTTGTGTGGGAAAGTTGTGGGATCACTGGGCTGACACAAATTTCCTACCACCCAGCGTTCCCCCAGGTCTCCCGATAAAAATGGGGCCTCACTCGTGTGGGAGGCCCAAGTGGCAGCGACAGGCAAACGCCCAAAACGTATTGAGGAGACATCAAAATTGGCTATCACAAAACAACCTGGTTTTGCAAGGGGGGTCACCTGGGTTTTTGGCCCCGTGCTCGGCGGCCATCTAGGGAAACCTACCAAATCCACACATTTATGAAAACTAGACACCCGGGGGATTCCAGGGAGGTATGGCTTGCGTGGCCCCCCCAACGTTTTCTTACCCAGAATCCCCTGCGAACCTCAAATTTAGCTGAAAAAATCACTTTTTCCACACATTTTTGTGTGGGAAAGTTGTGGGATCACCGGGCTGACACAAATTTTCTACCACCCAGCGTTCCCCCAGGTCTCCCGATAAAAATGGTGCCTCACTCGTGTGGGAGGCCCAAGTACCCGCGACAGGCAAGGGCCCAAAATGTTTTGTGACAGGCAATTTTGATGTCTCCTCAATACGTTTTGGGCCCGTGCTTGTCGCGAGTACTTGGGCCTCCCACACGAGTGAGGCACCATTTCTATCGGGAGACCTGGGGGAATGCTGGGTGGTAGGAAATTTGTGTCAGCCCGGTGATCCCACAACTTTCCCACACAAAAATGTGTGTAAAAAGTGATTTTTTCAGCTAAATTTGAGGTTCGCAGGGGATTCTGGGTAAGAAAACGTTGGGGGATCCACGCAACCAATACCTCCTGGAATCCCCGGGTGTCTAGTTTTCAGAAATGTGTGGGTTTGGTAGGTTTCCCTAGCTGGCCGCCAAGCAGGGGCCAAAACCCAGGTGACCCCCCTTGCAAAACCAGGTTGTTTTGTGATAGGCAATTTTGATGTCTCCTCAATACGTTTTGGGCCCTTGCCTGTCGCGGGTACTTGGGCCTCCCCCACAAGTGAGGTACCATTTTTCTCGGAAGACTTTGGGGAACCCGGGGTGCGTGGAATTTGGCGAATCCACACTTATTCCAGAACTTTCTACCACAGAAATGTGCGGAAAATGTGGTTTTTTTTGACAATTTTTTAGGTTTGCAAGGGATTCTGTGTAACAGAACCTGGTGAGAGCCAGCCAAGTCACCCCATCCTGGATTCCCCTGGGTGTCTAGTTTTCAAAAATGTATAGGTTTGATAGGTTTACCTAGGTGCCGGCAGAGCTAGTGTTCAAAATCTACAGCTAGGCACTTTGCAAAAAAAGGGTCTGTTTTCACTGTGAAAATGTGGTGTGTCCACGTTTCGTTTTGGGCCGTTTCCTGTCGCAGGCACTAGGCCTACCCACACAAGTGAGGTACCATTTTTCTCATAAGACTTTGGGAAACGCGGGGTGGGTGGAATTTTGCGGATCCACGCAGATTCCAGAACTTTCTACCACAGAAATGTGCGGAAAATGTGGGTTTTTTGACAAATGTTTAACTTTGCAAGGGATTCTGGGTAACAGAACCTGGTGACAACCAGCCAAGTCACCCCATCCTGGATTCCCCTGGGTGTCTAGTTTTCAGAAATGTATAGGTTTGATAGGTTTCCCTAGGTGCCGGTAGAGCTAGGGTTTAAAGTCTACAGCTAGGCACTTTGCAAAAAAAGGGTCTGTTTTCACTGTGAAAATGTGGTGTGTCCATGTTGCGTTTTGGGCCGTTTCCTGTCGCAGGCACTAGGCCTACCCACACAAGTGAGGTACCATTTTTCTCGGAAGACTTTGCGGAACGCAGGGTGGATGGAATTTTGTTGATCCACGCAGATTCCAGAACTATCCACCTCAGAAATGTGAGGAAAATGTGGTTTTTGGGACTAATTTTTAGGTTTGCAAGGAATTCTGGGTAACAGAACCTGTTGAGAGCCAGTCAAGTCACCCAATCCTGGATTCCCCTGAGTGGCTACTTTTCAAAAATGTATAGTTTAGCTAGGTTTCCCTAGGTGCCGGCAGAGCTAGGGTTCAAAATCTACAGCTAGGCACTTTGCAAAAAAAGGGTCCGTTTTCAGTGCGAAAATGTGGTGTGTCCACGTTGCGTTTTGGGCCGTTTCCTGTCGCGGGTACTTGGGCCTCCCACACAAGTGAGGTACCATTTTTCTCGGAAGACTTTGGGAAACGCGGGGTGGGTAGAATTTTGTGGATCCACGCAGATTCCAGAACTTTCCACCACAGAAATGTGAGGAAAATGTTTGTTTTTTTACAATCTTTTAGGTTTTCAAGGGATTCTGGGTAACAGAACCTGGTGAGAGCCAGCCAAGTCACCCCATCCTGGATTCCCCTGGGTGTCTAGTTTTCAAAAATGTATAGGTTTGATAGGTTTCCCTAGGTGCCGGCAGAGCTAGGGTTCAAAATCTACAGCTAGGCACTTTGCAAAAAAAGGGTCCGTTTTCACTGTGAAAATGTGGTGTGTCCACGTTGCGTTTTGGGCCATTTCCTGTCGAGGGTACTTGGGCCTCCCACACAAGTGAGGTACTGTTTTTCTTGGAAGACTTTGGGGAACGCGGGGTTGGTGGAATTTTGTGGATCCACGCAGATTCCAGAACTTTCCACCACAGAAATGTGAGGAAAATGTGGTTTTTTGGACAATCTTTTAGGTTTGCAAGGGATTCTGGGTAAGAGAACCTGGTGAGAGCCAGCTAAGTCACCCCATCCAGGATTCCCCTGGGTGTCTAGTTTTCAAAAATGTATAGGTTTGCTAGGTTTCCCTAGGTGCCGGCAGAGCTAGGGTACAAAATCTACAGCTAGGCACTTTGCAAAAAAAGGGTCTGTTTTCACTGTGAAAATGTGGTGTGTCCACATTGCGTTTTGGGCCGTTTCCTGTCACAGGCACTAGGCCTACCCACACAAGTGAGGTACCATTTTTCTTGGAAGACTTTGGGGAACGCGGGGTGGGTGGAATTTTGTGGATCCACGCAGATTCCAGAACTATCCACCACAGAAATGTGAGGAAAATGTGTTTTTTTGGACTAATTTTTAGGTTTGCAAGGAATTCTGGGTAACAGAACCTGGTGAGAGCCAGTCAAGTCACCCCATCCTGGATTCCCCTGGGTGTCTAGTCTTCAAAAATGTATAGGTTTGCTAGGTTTCCATAGGTGCCGGCAGAGCTAGGGTTCAAAATCTACAGCTAGGCACTTTGCAAAAAAAAGGTCCTTTTTCACTGCGAAAATGTGGTGTGTCCATGTTGCGTTTTGGGCCATTTCCTGTCGTGGATACTTGGGCCTCCCACACAAGTGAGGTACCATTTTTCTCGGAAGACTTTGGGGAACGCGGGGTGGGTAGAATTTTGTAGATCCACGCAGATTCCAGAACATTCCACCACAGAAATGTGAGGAAAATGTGTTTTTATTGACAATCTTTTCGGTTTGCAAGGGAGTCTGGGTAACAGAACTTGGTGAGAGCCAGCCAAGTCACCCCATCCTGGATTCCTCTGGGTGTCTAGTTTTCAAAAATGTATAGGTTTATAGGTTTCCCTAGGTGCCGGCAGAGCTAGGGTTCAAAATCTACAGCTAGGCACTTTTCAAAAAAAGGGTCTGTTTTCACTGTGAAAATGTGGTGTGTCCACGTTGCGTTTTGGGCCGTTTCCTGTCGCGGGTACTTGGGCCTCCCACACAAGTGAGGCACCATTTTTCTTGGAAGACTTTGGGGAACGTGGGGTGGGTGGAATTTTGTGGATCCACGCAGATTCCAGAACTTTCCACCACAGAAATGTGAGGAAAATGTGGGTTTTTTTGCAATTTGTTAGGTTTGCAAGGGATTCTGGGTAACAGAACCTGGTGAGAACCAGCCAAGTCACCCCATCCTGGATTCCCCTGGGTGTCTAGTTTTCAAAAATGTATAGGTTTGATAGGTTTCCCTAGGTGCCGGCAGAGCTAAGGTTCAAAAGCTACAGCTAGGCACGTTACAAAAAAGGGTCAGTTTTCACTGTAAAAATAAAGTGTGTCCACGTTGCGTTTTGAGCCGTTTCCTGTCGCGGGCACTAGGCCTACCCACACAAGTGAGGTACCATTTTTATCGGGAGACTTAGGATAACACAGAATTGTAGAGCAACTGTTATTTCCTATTGACTTTCGATGCATTTCTGCCTTCCAAATGAAAGACAATGTATAAAAAAGAAGTCATTTTGAAAAATGACCTATAATTCTCATGCTAGTATGGGTACTCACAATTTCGGAAATGTGCAAATATCTACTGTTTCTAAACTCTATATTTTGTTCCAATTTCAGAAATACATAGGTGTCTTTCATACCGATTTTTCCATGTATATATTTACCCAAATTAATTGCTATATACCCGGTACATAATAAAAAACCTTTGCAAGACGCTGCTCAGATATTGGCTCTGGGTTCGTCGGGTTCTTGGTGAACCTACAAGTCCTATATATCCCCACAACCAGAAAGGTCCAGCGGATGTAACGGTATATTGCTTTCAAACAGCTGTCATAATTAGAAGAAGTTACAGGTGAAAACGTTGACACAAATGTCTGTTTTTTTCAACTAATTTTCAATTTTTCCTATATTCAACGGTTAGTTTCTATAAAGAAAGCTTGAAGGATCTACACAAATGACCCCTTGATAAATTTAGAATGTTGTCTACTTTCCAGGATCCATTATTGCTTTCATACCCATTTCTACCATTAACTGGAAAGAGTTTGAAAGCACACAAAATAGCAAAAATAGGCTATGTCCCAGAAAAATGCCAAAACTGTGTAAAAAATGTTGGTTTATTGACAAAAGTCTGCTTGTCCCTGAAAGCTGGGAAGATGGTGATTTCAGCACCACAACCCCTTTTTTTATACCATTTGCAGGGAAAAAACCAGACGCTTTCATCTGTAGCCCTTTTTTCCCATTTATTCAAAAAAAAAAAAAAATGTACCTGTATTTTGGCTAATTTCTGGTTCCCCCTCCAGGGGAATCCACCAACCCTGGGTACCTTTAGAATCCCCATGATGTTGGAAGAAAAGGACGCAAATTTGGCGTGGATACCTTATGTGGTCAAAACGTTACAGAGGCATAATCGCGAACTACCCCAAATAGCCAAAAAAGGGCTCAGCACTGGGGGGGGGGAAAGGGCCAGCAGTTACGGGGTTAAATTGCACATATGTTTCTGGTTTGCGATACAATTACAAATGCAAGGCACAGTTGTTTCTTTCTGCATATAACATTGTAAAGAGAACAATTTCGCTCCATGTCCATTGCATCCCATGTTACTTCTGTAGTCTCGGTGATGTTGCCTATGCGCCACACAGTCGTTAAAAGCACAGCTGCGGCTAGTTACAATGTTCAGTGGTCAGTTGTGTATTACCTTGGGGCGGCTCGTAAATGAACACCTCCATTTGCAACCAAGGGGTCTATGGATCGTGCAAATAAGATATATGTATTTTGAACTATCAAACTATTAACTCAACTAAAACTGCCATCAAAAACTTATCACAGCTGGGTCGAGATTCGTGTGGTTTATGCGTATTACTATCCAGTAGCTCGTTGGGGTGATGTGTTGGCTTGTGCGGTCAGTCAGCTACCTGGGTCAGCAGGCGCGCGGTTAATACCATGGATGTTTCTCGTGTCAGTGAGTGTAGGCTGTACCCTGGTATAGTTATAGGTCCCAGCTGGTGCATGAGATACAATACATCTACGGGTCTATGGCCGCAGTATTCTCATTAGCTTCCTGTGAAGAGGCAATGCTGTCTACTCTATCTCCTTGTGTAAACGCCGTGAGGATGGTGTCCCAGGCTTGCGCTATCAATCAATCAATCATATCACTTGTAAAGCGCACTACTTACCCGTGAGGGTCTCAAGGCGCTGGGGGTTGGGGGGTGCTGCTACTGCTCGAAGAGCCAGGTCTTGAGGAGTCTTCTGAAGGTCAGTAGGTCTTGGGTCTACCGTAGGTGGGTGGGGAGGGTGTTCCAGGTCTTGGCAGCGAGGTGGGAGAAGTCCCGCAGTCTCCTCCCGATGCAGTGTTGTGCTTTCTGCTTGTGCCCATATCGTAAGGGATTTCACCCAGCTATCTATTACTGGGGGGGCGCTATGCTTCCATCTCTTTGTAATGAGGCGCTTCGCCACAATCAATCCCAAATCTCAGAATCTGGAGGTGACCCTGTTCTTCTTGGATCTAGTATACAGGCCCAACATACAGACCTCCAATGAGTGTGCCAGTGGTGCATCTGTGCAGTGCGTGAGCGCTGCGGTGACCGCAGACCAGTAGGCGTTGAGAAAGGTGCAGGACCATAGCATATGTAGGAGATCTGCTTTTATGTGTTGACACCGCGGGCACGCAGAAGTGGCGGTGTTATAATACCTAATTATTTTGTCCGGCGAGAGATATGCCCTCTGTATTATGTATGTTTGTATGAGTTTAAATTTCGAGCTCCTCAGTATGTAGGAGGGACTGGCGAGTATTATTCCCCAGTCCTTCTCTGTCCATGGATGTCCTCTGTCTGTGCCCCATCTCTCCCGGAGACTCGACATGGGTTTGAGTGTATGCATGAGCAGAGCTTCTACCAACCAGTGTACTATATGCGAGCCTGCGCCCATGATATGCAAGTACTGCAGCAGCAAGTGTGTTTCTGGCTCAGTCGCTATGTCTCCCTACGCTGCTGTCAAGGACCTCACAATGGAGTTATGGAGAAGGAATTGCCCTGCCGGTAGCTCATAGTCCGCCGTCAGCGCCTCAAAAGAGAGCAGGGAGCCGTCAGCATAAAGGTCGCCCAGTGTCTCTAGGCCTGCCCCGTGCCAGTGCTCGAGTGCCCCGACTGATGTGCCCGTCCTCCCCCTAGGCGTCCCCGTGAGCGGTATCAGTGGGGCATAGGGGGTCACGCTTCATGTAAGGTATAGACCTCTCCTATAACACCTGTGCGCCAGTGCCAGGTATATCTGGGGTGGGCGTGGGAGACGAGCAGTGGGGTGAAACAAGTGGTAGACCTGAGATTTAGACCACGGCTGCTGCGTGTCAGCCGTGTCATCCAACCCCGTCCCATTTAACCATCTCGTTACCCACTGTAGCTGGGCCGCTAAATAATACAGTTCCATATTTGGAACTGCCAGCCCTCCTTGGCTGGCGGGGGCATATAATTTCCACAACGCAACTCGGGGTCTGCCCTTATTCAAGATTAGGTCACGAAACAGACTTTCCAATTCTCGAAATATTTTAGCCGGGACATAGACCGGGAGATTCGAAAAATAGTACAGCAGCTTTGGTAGTATTATCATTTTTGTCAGTGTTATGCAGCCCATGACACTTAACGGAAGAGTCTTCCAAAAGTGTACCTGAGCTCTAACTGCAGAAATTGCTCTGATTAGGTTTCCTTCTAATATGTCAGTGGGGGACCGATACATGAAGATGCCAAGGTAACGGAACGTGGTTGGGTACCAGGCAAGGGTGGATTTATAGACACGCTTATTTCCACCGTAATTTCGCTAAACGGGTACACTCCTGAATTTTGCCCAGTTTACCCGGAGCCCTGACATTTTCTCAAAGTCTCTGAGGGTATCTGCTATAGTCGTGGGAATGGCGTGTATGTCCCGTATGTACAACAGTAAATCGTCTGCATATAAAGAGATGGCATGTGTATCGTCTCCCAATCATATGCCCCATTCGTCGCCATCCTGTCGGAGTAGCATCGCTAGTGGCTCCATGGCTAGAGAGAAAAGCAATGGGGACAGGGGGCAGCCCTGACGCTTACCCCTTCTCACCTGAATAGTGTCTGAAATAAGCCGTCCTGTCCGGACTCTGACAGTGGGGCGCCGGTAAAGCAATTTAATCATACTCATGTAGTGATCCCCTAACTCGTATTTACTTAACACCGCTGCCAGGTAAGGCCATTCCAGGGAATCAAAAGCCTTTTCCAAATCTAGCACTAGACAGCCAGATCGTGGCCATCTATGCAGCGTGTATTTCTGTACCCTGAAAAACCTACGGATATTGAGGGAGGTACTTCTAGTGGGGATGAAACCATTCTGGTCCAGGTGAACCAGCGTTTTTACCAACGGGGCTAGACGTTTGGCTAGTATGGACTCAAAAATTTTATAATCGGTGTTTAAGAGGGCTAGTGGACGATAGGATCCCAGGGACTCAGGGTCTCTGCCAGGTTTGGGGAGAGAGATCAGCAGCGCTGCATTCTGTGTGTCAGTAAGAGTAGAGTCGTCTACAGCAGCCTCATATATCTTCAGCAGCTGTGGTGCTAGTACGTGCGCATAGGCCTTATAGAACTCCCCCGGTAGGCCGTCAGGTCCCGGCGTCTTACCATTCGACAACGAAAATATACTCTCTCTAACTTCCTCAAGGAGAATAGGGTCATTTAATTCCGCTCTCTGCTCGCGAGTGGGTGTGGTAGGGCAATCTCCGCGAGATAGGCCTGCACGTCAGTTGAAGTGGCCTGCAGGTGAGATTTGTATAATGTCGCGTAGTGTAGTGTGAACTCACGGTGTATGTCCTGCTGTGAGTATACCTTAATACCCTGTGGAGTGCGTAGCGACGTCACCGGCGATGTCACCCCATCTTGGCGTATTAACCACGTCAGTAATTTGCCCGCCTTGTCCCCCATGTGGTGTGTCCGTGCTGAGTGCGCTGCATAGTTGAGGCATCAGAGCCATTCTAACAATCGAGCATGTTCCTCTCTATTCCGTGTTAGCAGTTCAGCGGAGCCCTCGACCGCCTCCCTTTCACTAGCCATCAATTTCTTCTCTAGGGTGGTGAGATCTTTTGCTAGCTGTACTCGCATTCCCGCCTGTGCTCCCAAGCAATGTCCCCTTGCGACCACCTTAAAAGCATCCCACTCTATCAATGGCGTCAAAGCCGTGTCCGTGTTATCCTCAAAGTACTGCGCTATTGTGGTCACCAATAGGTCACGGAATGGTGCGTCAAGCAAGGTGTCAGATTGCAGGCGCCAGATGGGGATCGGTGTTGTACCGCCTACCCATTCTAATTCCAGCATGTGTGGATTGTGGTCTGAATGTGTCCGTCCCAAATATTGCGACGCGGAGACATTCGATAACATGTCGTCAGAGACCATGAATCGATCTAATCGCACATGGAGGCCATACGCTCCCGAATAGTAGGAGTACATTCTATCTTGTGGATTTCTATGTCGCCATGCATCTGTCAAGTGCCATTGCGTTGCCCAACTGTTTAGCGCTTTCATTGCGGCATGTGTGGACGTGCCTGGTAGGGGGGGAAGGATCGGTCTAGTGAAACATCAAGGACGCTATTGTAATCGCCTCCCAGCACCACGGGAGTCTTGTGCCATGCGGCTAGCTTGTGGGACAGAATTTCAAAAAAGGAGGCCTGGTCGGAATTTGGCACGTATAATGATGCTATGACCACCGGTCTGCCATCCAATATGCCTTTCACTACCACATAGCGACCTTCTGCATCTATTAAAGAGTCCAAGACTCGACAGGGAGTCCCTGCCCGCACGCATATCAAGACTCCTCTAGCAAACGCTGAGTAGCCAGTGGCATAAAGCTGCCCTCTCCATCTCCTTTGCAGCTGCATCACCTCTGACTTAGGCAAGTGTGTCTCTTGGAGAAGGGCTATCTGTATGTGATGCCTTTTAAGGTAGGAATAGATGAGATATCTGCGCGAGGGGCTATGTATACCTCACACATTCCAAGTTCCTATTCTAATTGGGGCAATGGTATTCGGTTGACAAGGGAGAAGTGTGGCTCAATGGTTAGAGCGGCAGACCCTGATGCAGAGATCTGGCCCGGGACCAGGGTTCAATTCCCGCCTCAGCGGGTCTTGGGCTCAATTTCCTCGGACCTGATAATTCTCGCCTCGGTGCCTATTCTAATCATGGGTCCCACTCTGCAACTCTGGGCAATAGCTTGCTTAATCTCCACAACGGCCCCAACAGCGCTGGGATGCCTGGCTTCACCCTGGGGGTGCCCAGGAGTGGACATTTCACAGGGAAAAGCCAGGAAGGGTTCCACAGCGGTATGCGTACAGCGCCTGGACACCCCTTTGGGGGTATGGGTGCGCTTTACAAGTACAAATTTCATTTCATTCATTTCATTATTGTGTAAGGCCGTATCGAGCGAACAGCCGTGGAAAGTTGGAGGGTCACGGCTGAAGAAGGTTGTGGTCGCCGCACCTCCATCGAGCTAAGTCTCCAGTTAAAGCATCCCAGCTTGTGGGTGATGGCGGAACAAATATAAACTGTATACAAGAATACCAAAAGGGCAAATGTGCAACAGGCAATCGTCCAAACAATTAGTGGAAGTAACATTTAACCAATGTCTAGGGGGGTTGCTGTATGCAACAAGCTGTAAGTTTCGGGCTATAGGGATTGTGCCTCAGCAGCGTCCCACCCTCCAGCTGAGTATGTGTGAATCAGGGCCTTACTGTTAGACTAAATATGATGTTCCCTTTGGGGGGGAAAAGGAAAACAGGTGTCCACCATGTGCTAACACTTAGATTCATTTTGGCTGTGACTCCCGCCTCCCGCCTCTGTCAGCATCTTCAGCTGCGGTACAACATGTCTACAACTGTGTGCACATAATTACACAAGGTGGCCTTGAAGTACTGGGTTTTATTGGACCCAGCGGTGCCAGGGAACACACCCAATGACCTCGAGTTCTTCCTGTCTCAGACTACAGAAACACAGAGGGGCATATTAGCAAGACTGGCGATAAAATTATCGCCGTTTTAGCGGCAGGAAACTGCCGCTAAAACGGCGATAATTGGCTTGCTAATAAGCGTTATAGAATTCCAATAGAAGCCCAGGTTAGATGTGCAGGACATCTAACCTGGGCTTCTATAGGAATTCTATAACGCATATTAGCAAGCCAATTATCGCCGTTTTAGCAGCAGTTTCCTGCCGCTAAAACGGCGATAATTTTATCGCCAGTCTTGCTAATATGCCCCAGAGTCTTCTTGGTGGCTTCAAAGATCAATTTATTGGCTGCAGCCAGCAACAGGTATCCTAGAAGTACAACAATGTGTATGTTCTCAGGAGACTGCCTTTATCATGCAAACCAGCTATCTCTTTTATACAGAATATTATGCTTTAGGCAAACATTCCTTATTTTTACAGTGAGTCATTCACATATTTCTTACAACAACAAAAAACAGATTCATGATGACAAGCCCATTTTCAGTTTGTCCAGCCCACAACCAAATACCCAGTGAGGCCCAACACCTGCAACAGATATAATCTGGACCTCTAATAAAACCGGGCACCTCCTCCTCGTAAAGCAGGTCATAAAGAAAGAGCAGTGACAGGTGTGAATAAGATTTAGATATAGATGTGTGCAATGAAGGGTTTATGGCATGCTGCACCTGGGCCCCTAATCTCGATCGGCCACTGGGAACTAAAACTGGCCGAACAGGTTCTGGCTCTGGACAGTGGAGTCAGCTTGCCCAGGTCACTGAAAGTGTACGTGTCCCCTAAGGCGCGTTTTGGCTTTAGTCATTGCCTTATGTGAGGGCAACCACAAAATGGCTGCCGTACACAAAATGGAACCCGAGGGTTCACAAGGGAATCGTTAATATTAGAGTGATCCCGTCACTCGAATATGACGCAAATACTCAGATATAGCATACCTGTCATTACCGGTCTGCTGATACCAAAATCGTCATGTTACAATGATGTTAATGACACAGGTCCAGAATTTTCAGTACCACAGACCCTCCTTTTGCCCTTACATAGGCAATTTACTTACACTCATGCTAATCTGAGTCTAGGTCTATGTTCATGAATTCATTGAGATGTTGCTGTAGCATCATCCTATTACTTAGCTCGTCCCTTGATACAGGTTTCCTTACACATGATGTAACACATAGGCCGCATATGGCAGGAACACACTGTATGCACAGACAAAACAGGAAAAGGATGGCTAGAAGTATCCCAATGACCATCAGAACTTTCCATCCCCAGGTGGATAACAGTTCCCAGAACCATCCCATCAACGACCAGTCTCCTTCATCTATATGGATGGATTCAGAGATCCTATGTAGTTTGGAGATGGCCTGGTACACTGTTGGAGCGTTATCTGGAATGAAAATGCAACAACTGGATTGGATCACTCTACATACCCCACCACGGTCTGCAAGTATGATGTCTAACGCGACCCTGTTCTGCAGGGTCATAAGGCGGTCCGACTGGAGCTCAGCAGTCAAATTATTAAGGGCACCGACAGTTTCGACTATGGTGGATTCAACCACTCGCGTCAATTGCCTCACATTCCTGTTGTTAGCCATAGGTCCCCAGAAAGGCAGAAAACCCCTAAAGAAGTCTCCCGCTTCTTGTCCTGCAGTGTCTTCCTTGCTGAAGACACCCCTAATTCTTCTTATCTTATGGTAATCTGCCGCAGCTGTGTAGGTGGGAGGCAACAGGAATGAAACGAAGCATGTGCCCGAGAAGTCAGGGGCAACCACGTGTAGGCCCTATCATGGCAGATAAAGTAGGTACCCCTAGCTGCTAAGAACAAAGGGGAAGTCTGAGACGCAAAAATATACGTTTCAGTGCAGATACTCTTCCCTAACTGAGCTCTTGGATTCTTGCCATTACCTTGCAGACATAGATGACCCTGATGGGGTACAATCCAAATTGGAGCGGATCTTTTTGCTTGCTGGTTCTCGCTCAGACTCGCTCCATATCCAGTCACGTTCCATCCAATATACGCTAGTGTCTCATCTTCCGGGATAGTTTCGTAGGAACTAGTTCCCCTTATCATGTCGACTATCCCCTTAACTAGAGCACTATTCTTTGGGTTGTCTTTGACGGAACGTAGGGGTGGATTTCGCGAGCATAGATGAACATCGTTCGGTATGCCCACACAGAACCATTGTAGCTGAATGGCAGCACTAGGTAGGGAATACCTTTCTCAGTAGTATGAGGCATAAGGCCACACACCCAACAGTTGGTTCTGTTCACTACTAGCTGGTGTTGGTGTAAGAGCTGAACAAAGGAGTTGTTCATAAACTCTAATCTTCTAACGGACTCGTGTTCAGGTAGAGGGTGAAAAGAATGTGAGGAGATAGTAGAGGAAGGCATGGGCTGTACAGTGGGTGCAGATGTCACTTGAAAAGAGAATATGATATACCCCACTAAAGACATCATTAGACTAAGTAAAATACAAAGACACATAATTAGAAAACATTTTCTGCTCATGGTTGCACATATTTTCCTCTTGAAACGTATTCTTTCAACAGGTCTCTCCATCTGAAAAGGCTCCATCCTCTAACGTGCTGTTCGCGGCGGTTGGTTTTCTTCACTTGAGAGTGTTTCTGAATGTCCCAGGGAACGCCCTAGAACAAACCAGACCCGTAGACCTTGTGTCCGCAGGCTACACACTCAAGTCTTTTCACCACGACCCTACAGCTGAACCCGGATGGTGGTTCAAAAACAGGTTTTCGGATGGGAGGACCAAAATTTCATTTTATTTGTCCATGACTCTCGGTCGCAAGTTATAACGGCTTTTTCCAGGCAATGTCTGGTCGCAAAACAAAAGTTCAGGCTCAGTAGTGTCCAATCGAAGTGGTGATGGTATTGCTCTTTGGAGAAGATCGTCACTTTCTCGCTCAGAATTTGTCCCTGTGACGCGTGCGTCACTAAAAGGCAGAAAACGAGGCACTGTTTCAGTTTCCGAGTCAGCAATTCCCTCCTGGACCCACCGGTCATATGGTAGAGGCAAAGGGACCCTCTTACAGTGTACGCCGTGGATCCACTTTTTCTTCCCTTGTACTCGCACTGCAGATCTTGTGGACAAAATCACCAAATAGGGGCCAATCCAGCGGGGCTGATCGTTCTTTGTCCGCTGAAAGTTCTTGATTAACACCCACGATCCGGGATTGATTGCATGCCCTGGATCTTTAGAAGCCTGAGGCAGTGTATTATGAACCTGTTGGTGTAAAACACGCAATTTAGCCGTCAAATCATGCAAGTAATCAAGCAGTACAGGGTGTTCAATCTCGCTGAATTTCGTTGGCCTCGGCACTCCCCATATGTTAGCCGGGCGACCAAACACTATCTCATGAGGACTAAGTCCTACTCGGAATGTACGGTCATCCTAGTTGACAACAGTGCTAATGGCAACGCATCAGGCCATTTAAGGCCAGAGCTTGCTTGTATCTTGGCCAGTTTTAGTTTAAGAGTGCCATTATAGCACTCAACTAATCCAGCTGATTGGGGATGATTTGCAGCGTGAAATTTCTGCCGGATTCCTAAACCTTCACACACTCGTTTCATCACTTGACCCACAAATTCACCCCCATTATCACGCCACACCATTCTCGGCAAACCAAACCTATGGAAGAACTCTTTGAGAAGGGCTTTCGCTGTGGACAAGGCAGTATTATCTTTCAGAGGATATGCCTCTACCCATCTTGAAAAGGCACAAACAACAATGAGTACGTATTTCAAATTGTTGCACCTCTCCATGTGGATGAAATCTAGCTGCAAAACCTCGAACGGATACGTTGGAGGCGCAAAATGACCAGCTGGAGTTGGGGTTCCCTTACCAGGATTGTATTTCAAACAAACCATACAATTTTTGACCACATTCTCTGCACATTTGGGAATTCCAGCATTTTGCCACGCTGGAGCCAATAACTTACAGATTCCTTTCACACTGATGTGGGCTATCCCATGTGCCATTGTAACCACTGCAAGCACATATGTATCGGGTAACAACCATCGCTGATGCTCCGACAATTCAACCCAACAACCATTTGCATCCAATTTACCCGTACTCTCTCTCCACGTACTTAATTCCTTCTCCGTAGCTTCAGCTTGGATGGACTTCACACTCTCTATCGTATCTTCACACATTCCAACGTCACCAATCCATCTTGCAGGGCCCGCAACATACATTCGACTCACCACATCTCTTGCTGTTTCTTTCGCAACTTCATCAGCAAACATATTACCGCGACCAACGTCGTCAGTGATCTTCTTATGTGCACTGCATTTCACAATCGCGACTTGCAATGGCAAAGTAAGTGACTCCAGGAGCTCATTCACCAATTGACCATGCTGTATTTTCGTACCGTGAGACGTGAGGAACCCACGTTCCTTCCACAAGCGTCCAAAACTATGGGCCACACCAAACGCATACTGGCTATCGGTATATATGGTCACTTTCATTCCTTTTGATAATACACACGCTCTCATAAGTGCAGTCAACTCTGCTGCTTGAGCTGAATTATGTGGGATACGTGCAGTTTCAACAATCGTATGTAAAGTCGTGACAGCATATGCCGCAGTCGTATCACCATTCGGAAGCTTGAAGCATGACCCATCCACCCATAAGGTACCATCACACTTTACAAGAGGAGTGTCCCTAAGATCTACTCTCCCTTTCGTTTCTTCTTCTGTCCTAAGAAAGCAATCATGCTGTTCCGGAACATCTGTCTTTGTTATAATTGGCAACAATGTAGCTGGGTTCAGCGTGTTGCATTTTCTTATGTGCACATGGCGCGCTAAAAGTGTCAACTCGTAACCTGACAATCGAGCACTAGTTAAGTGCTGTGTCTTGGTCCTGTTTAACAAAATATCCACTGCATGTGGGACCATCACGACCAGCGTATTATTCATCACCAAACCAGCAGACTGTCGAATAGAAACAGCTGCTGCCGCTGTGGCTCTCAAACAACTCGGCAACGCTCTAGCTACCGGGTCCAAAATCGACGAGAAATATGCACATGGACGTTGCTTGTCCCCAAAAGACTGTGTTAACACTGATAATGCACATCCTTCTCTCTCATGGACATACAGCGTAAAGGGCTTGCTGTAGTCGGGGTACCCAACACAGGAGCCGAACACAATGCATCACGCAATTCGGAAAAACTTTTCTGACAATCTTCGGACCAAGGAAGGGGATTCGGCGTGTCTTTATAGGTCAATGCTACCAAAGGTTTAGCCATCAATGAAAAATTCGGTATCCATTGTCTGCAATAGGATGTAATACCTAAGAAAGCACGCACTTCTCTCTGTGTCATTGGCACACTTAATTTTGCAATTGCCTGAATTCTTTCTGGGGTCAATCTTCTTCCCTCTTTCGATAAGAGGTGACCTAAATAGGTCACTTCTTGTCGACAATACTGTAACTTGGAAAGAGACACTTTGTGGTGTAAATCAGACAAATGACGCAACAATGACAAAGTGGCTTCTTTACAAATCTCCTTAGTATCTGCAGCAACTAACAAATCATCGACGTACTGTAGAAGGGTAGCGCCATCAGGTAACACAAGAGTGTCAAGCTGAGACTTCAGAGCCTGACTATAGATAGAAGGACTTTCACAAAAACCTTGAGGAGCTCTCTGAAATCGGAAGCTTCGGCCTCCTAAACAGAATCCAAAAATATCCCTGCTCTCTACGGCAATAGGGATGCTGAAGAAAGCATTCTTCAAGTCAATCACCGAGAACCAAGTGGCTGAGGCTGGAATCATTTTCAGTAAAGCAGTGATATCGGGAACGACTGGAAACTGTGGCACAACTATCTTGTTTACCTCTCTAAGATCAATCACAAACCTGTAAACAGGTGGCTGAGAAGAGTCAGTACGCTTCAAGACAGGTAAAACAGGACTATTGCAAACATTACCTCTTGTCTCTTCAATTACATTTTTCTCAATCAAATCATAAATGATCGCTAGCAACGCTTTTTCACCTTCATTAGAGATCTTGTATTGGGGAATGCGCGGCATTTTAACATTGGCTTTCAACGTTACAACATATGGCGGTATTTCCAAAAGACCTACATCATTGGGACCAGTAGCCCAAAGAATATCAGGGAGAAACGACAATTCTGTTGGAAGTTTGTCCTTTGACAAATATATTGGTGAAACCACTGTCTTACCCAATGTGAGTTGTACTCCCCAAGGAGAACAATACAATGTCGCATACAATCTTTTCAGCAGATCCAATCCTAACAAGTTCTCACCACAACCTGTCGTTAGAATAAGTGGTGCTTCGATTTCACAAGGTCCAACAGAAAGAGACATAGGGCTAGAAATCGGGTTCCTAACCGGGCGCCAGAAAACCTACTGAAACATTAGTTTCGCCAGACAAAGGTGCGCCAGGGAATTTAGAGTGCATAATAGAACTCTTTGTAGCACCAGTATCCAACAGAAAAGGCTCTGACACACCTGATGTAATCACCTCAATATAAGGTCCACTCTGATCTACTGGAACTGAAACAACTCCCTCTCTTTGTCTATGGCTGTCCTAGCAATCATCACCTTCCATACTCTCACCTTCTGCATAGTAGTCATCAGCATAGTACTGAGTCGTCCTACCAGACGCGTTATTCTGCTGATCAAAACTATTCATTGAATTTTGAGGAGGAAATGGGCGCGCGTTCTGGGTGAAATTTCCGCGTCCTCTAGCTCTAGGTGCTTGTGGAACACCTCGACCTCTTGCGCCAGAAATACCATTCATACGCTGCAACAAAATAGGGCAATTATATTTAAAATGACCTTCTTCCTTACAATATGAACATTGGTTAGGGCCTATCAGAGCACGTTGTTGAGGATACTCAAACCTTTGCGAATTCCTCTGATACTGTTGAGGTTGCTGATAGTCACGCTGATTACTACGAGGCGGATACGCTTGTTGTAAAAGAACCTTTGTTTTTAACTCTTTAGTTTTCTTGTCTGCTCTATCTTTCTCATCTTTATCTCTATTTTCGTAGTATTGTGCAGTAGCCAATATCTGTGCTGAAGAGGAAACGGCCCAAGAACTCTCTGAATCTTTCAATTTTTTACACAATTCGGGAAGCAAATTATGCACAAACTTGTCAACAAACAACCTTTGACCACCTTCTGTACTCATATTCTGACCACTGTGGTCGATAAATGTCTCTTCAAACCTAGTGAAGAAGTCAGATACACTTTCCTCCTTCTTCTGCTTGCATGCAGACAATTTATCCCAATTTACACGCATTGCAGGCATCAAAGTCTTCATGTAAGTAACGATCCTACCAGGGAGGTCTGCTACTAAAGGCTCTGGTTTAGCACCGCCTACTTGTCTGTCATTTGCCGCATTGATATTAATCCATGTGTCCCCTAACTCCGGCGCATGATCCGTGTGACGGATCACTCTCCATAAAGGCTGTGGGACCACATTTCCAAACAACATGTCTATATCAGCTAAATTCATAACACAGGAGTCTGCAGTCTGTGATAATTCCTTATAATAACCTGCAGGGTTTTTACGGGGGTCGGGTAGAGTCTGCTTAAGAGCCAGGACTTCAGTTCGCTTCCATGGAACATGTACCCACACACGTTGAAAATGAGGCTGAATAGGTGGAACAGCATTTAGGTCTCCTTCTTTCCAAACTGGGGGAACTTCTCTCATGGGATACTGTCTGACCTTCCTTTTAACAGAGGGTTCTGGCTCAAACAACAGTCGAGAAATACCCTCACTCCTAAATGATAATAATGTCGCAACTGCTTTCTCAATATCGGAACCCACAATCGTGCCTTTGGAAAACTCAAACCGTACACGACACAACTCAGGCGGATTGGCCTCCATATCACAATCTTTTAATCTTTCAAGAAGAACTTCGCACATTTTGTCAAAAACATATCTCTGTTTCGGTGCTTGCCATTGGTGGAAGACATCCATAACAGACTCTAACTCATATCTTGTAGGGTCAGTGACCCATTTATGCGTCAAATGATCCAATACTCCCTTCTCTCTAGAATCGGGCAATTGGCTACGCAATTGTTTACGCTCTAAAATGGGGGTCGTAGTCGGTGACCCAAAGAAAGGAGACAAAATACTAGTAACAGTGTTTGTCATTCTCTGTCGGACAGAAGGAGAAGTTGACAAATGAACAGGAGGAAAAACAGGAGGAGACAAAGCAAATGCAGAGGCAGTGTCAGAAGGGATAGTGTGGAGGGAAATAGATGCAGGGGGCAAAGTCATAGGAAGTAAAGATGGAACAGGTAGTAAAGGTGGCAGCCCTTGAGGGGGCTGCGCCATAGTAGTAGGAGCCAACTGAAAAACAGCTGGTGGTTGTGGAAGAACCGGAGGTACAACAACTGGGGGTTGTACAACTAAAGGTTGCGGAGGTGCTGTAGCACTCTGCGCATAAGGAGGTGGTGAATTCAACAAATGAGACATTAAAGGATCCTTCTCAAGTTCCTTCACTGTATCTTGCTGAAGAGGTGGCAAAACTGGATAACATTTATCAATTGCCAATTTACGTTGCCTGTGCAGCTGTTCACTCGCTTGTTCCTCTTCATCATCCTTATACTGCATAGCAGCTTGCATTATTGAAATACCCTTTTCTCTTTTATTCTTCTTTACTAATTTAATTTCTTTCTGTTTGGCTTCTTTTCGCCATAGGCGGAAAGAGTCAAACATCGCCGGCCGGGCTTTCTTCTTAAAAGTCTAACCTCTAAATTATCCAGAATTTCGGTGTCAAAACTACCATATTGGGGCCACTTTAGGACACCATCTTTCCTTGTGTACCTAACCCATACGTTATTATACGTGATAGGGCCCACTCCATGCTTCACGTAGAGCTTATAGGTTGGAGTTCCAATTGGAGGAACCGGACACGAGTCCTCCAATCGGGAATCCCTATTACAACCAAGACAAAACAAATTTCCAAGTCTGCTAAGACCAGGCATCTTCGCTCACTAGTCTAGCTTCAAACTTCAAAGGATTATCGAATACGACAGTCTCGTGAATACACGAGTCCTTCGGCTTTGGTACTTGCAAGTTCCAAATCAAAAGATCCTAACAAATCAAAGATCCCATGGGATACCCAAAACTAAGAACCAAGACTAAGGACTGGGAGACGCTCCACTTATACTTAACTGAGGTATCGATGACGTCACCAGAAGACTCGTCTATTGTCTCGCTCTACAAATCATAAAAGGGTCCAAGACAGGGCGATAGTCAGGGCAGCAGTCCTTCGTAGCCGTCGGGACGCGGGAACCTCGCAGCAAAGACTTTCGGACCACGAACGACATACAGGGGTCGATGAAGTGGTTGGCCTTCCTCCAGAATTTTACACGAAGCTCCTCACGACCTCTGGCTTGGACCGGTACCGCTGAAATCGCCCCACGTTGGGCGCCAATTGAAGTACTGGGTTTTATTGGACCCAGCGGTGCCAGGGAACACACCCAATGACCTCGAGTTCTTCCTGTCTCAGACTACAGAAACACAGAGTCTTCTTGGTGGCTTCAAAGATCAATTTATTGGCTGCAGCCAGCAACAGGTATCCTAGAAGTACAACAATGTGTATGTTCTCAGGAGACTGCCTTTATCATGCAAACCAGCTATCTCTTTTATACAGAATATTATGCTTTAGGCAAACATTCCTTATTTTTACAGTGAGTCATTCACATATTTCTTACAACAAAAAAAAACAGATTCATGATGACAAGCCCATTTTCAGTTTGTCCAGCCCACAACCAAATACCCAGTGAGGCCCAACACCTGCAACAGATATAATCTGGACCCCTAATAAAACCGGGCACCTCCTCCTCGTAAAGCAGGTCATAAAGAAAGAGCAGTGACAGGTGTGAATAAGATTTAGATATAGATGTGTGCAATGAAGGGTTTATGGCATGCTGCACTTGGGCCCCTAATCTCGATCGGCCACTGGGAACTAAAACTGGCCGAACAGGTTCTGGCTCTGGACAGTGGAGTCAGCTTGCCCAGGTCACTGAAAGTGTACGTGTCCCCTAAGGCGCGTTTTGGCTTTAGTCATTGCCTTATGTGAGGGCAACCACAAAATGGCTGCCGTACACAAAATGGAACCCGAGGGTTCACAAGGGAATTGTTAATATTAGAGTGATCCCGTCACTCGAATATGACGCAAATACTCAGATATAGCATACCTGTCATTACCGGTCTGCTGATACCAAAATCGTCATGTTACAATGATGTTAATGACACAGGTCCAGAATTTTCAGTACCACAGCCTTAAGCAAACATGTGATACTTGCGTGCTTGATGTCTCAGTTCTATCATTGCCAGACAGGGAAGTCCAGAAGCAAAAGAGAGAATGAAGGCGGGACTAAACAATGTAATCAGAGGTCTGCGGGGTGACCTGAGGCAGTTTGCATGAGTCCTGCGAGGTCGGGAAACCAACTGAGACTTCGTCATCACTGGCCTGTCCATGGTGGCTGGAAGTCCAGGCGGTTTCATCTTCCTGTGTCCTGCTGATGCTCTCGGCCGCCTGGAGGGCCCCGCGATGGTCGTTTAGGATCTGCTCAGGATCTGGCCCGAGTACTTGAGAGGCCTGGAGGTGTTTCCGTTTCTTCTCCCTGCGACGGCGGCCCGAAGAGGTGCCAGGGGCAGCGTCCCTTGTGTCAGCGGTCAGGGCTCTGACGCCCGTGGAGTCATACGCGTCGAGCCAATCCTCCGCCCCCTCTGAAGTGTTAAAGAAGTGAGCCTTTCCGACCGCCACTACTCTCAATTTTGCAGGGAACAGCAAGGAATACTTGAGATTGTGCTGTCGAAGCCGCCTCTTCACCGCCATGTACGAGTACCGTTGCTTCTGTACTTGTAGCGTGTAATCTGGGAAAAACATGACTTTATTATTGTCCACCTGTATGTCGTGCAATTTCCTTGTTTCCTGGAGTACAGCGTCCCTGTCTCTGTAGTTCAGCAAGCGGATTGGAAGCGGTCTTGGGTTGGAGCCCGGAGGCGGGGGCCTTGCCGGCACACTGTGCGCTCTCTCGACAATGAAATGCAGAGAAAGCGCCCCCTCGGGCAGCAGCGTGCGGAGCCAGGACTCGACATGGGCCACTGGGTCTCTTCCTTCCGTCCCCTCTGGTAAGCCCACCACTCTGACGTTGTTTCGCGGGGCCCGGCCTTCGGCGTCTTCGGCCTTATCTTCCAAGTATTCCACACGATTCAGGAGGTCCTGGATGTGCTTGTCCGCCACGTCTGCCCGCGGGGAAATGTCAGCAATAGCGGTTTCAATAGTGGTGGTACGATCCGTGAGCTTTGGATGGTCCGCGCGGAGTAAGGTGAGGTCAATGGCCACCTTGTCGATCTTATCTTCCAGAGAAGTGCGGGTTTGGTTCAGTGTTTCACCCGGTTTCTCCACTGCCGCCAGTACGGCGTCCAGCTTGCTGGACATCGGATCAGGCGATCCCGCCTCTGCCATCTTGTCTGCTTGGGCTCGGGTCTGCGGGGGTGGGGCTGGTGTGCCCCCAGTACCAGACTTCAAGCGGCCTCTGCGCGACATGAGTCCCAGGGCGCCCGAGCAGGAGGTCCAGCAGCAGGCAGCGCCGCGAGTGTCACAGGCAGACGGTTGTGTCCGCGCAGAGCACCGGACATGTAGGTGTAGGCCGCCGCTCCAGTAATTCCTAGGCCTCCCTACCACTGTGGCCTGCTGCATGCACGTGAAGCCCCTCCGGACTCAAGGTGGCAGCACATGGGTTCTATGCCAGTCCACGGAGGGCCCTCCCGCGGGGCGCACTGTTCCTGCCCCTTCCTTATCTCCACCGCCGATGTCCTCCACCACCAGGTGCCCCCTCCCCTCCTGCAGAAGCGCCGCCTCACATCGCGGTCTGCCGTATGCGATATCTCTGCTCTTGTCCCATGTCGCCAGGCAGGTAGGGCAACTCCCGCTCGCAGGGAAGGGCAATTGTCTTGAGCCGCGCGGCCCAAGCGGCTCGTGAGGCAGGAGCGCTGAGTCTGCAATATGCCGGCTGGCGTGTGGCCGTGCAGGCACTCAGGTGTTGGAAATCGACAGTCCTCAGTACAGGAACACCGCGCCGCGGGGACCGCCCCGAGCGGCGGCAAATGAAATGTGACCAGGTTTGGCGGCGGCTGGAGACCCCGGCGCCGATGCTGCTATCTGCGCCACTGTGCGCGGCCTAGTGGGCGGGGGCTGCCCACGGGCTCGTGTGATGATGTTCGTCCTCGGAGCAGAAGCGGTCTGCTGGGCGTCCCTGGAGCTTACAGGGCACGGCGCGGAAATCCACAGCCGCCGCCGCTGCCACAACTTTCACCAGGGCAGCGGGTGCACTCTGGGCATTGACAGTAAGGCACCCGGGCTCAGCGGATGCATATGGATGGAGAAACGCAGCTGGAGAGGGGAGCCGCTGACGGAGCTCTACTCGAGCACGTCTGTCTCCATTGCTGCGTAGCCACGCCCCCCTGCACATAAACAATCATTACAGGCGATTTGCTGTTTCTATGTGTGTTGCAGAATGCAACACACATGGAAAGATCAAAATACGAGGAGAAATGAAACATTTCTCCTTGCATCACCTGCTTAAGAACAGGTGTTCCCTGGCAATATTTTTGGCACTGCCCCATATCTTGTAAATATGGGGCAGCGTCAAAAAGCAATGGGTGTTGCAGCAGAACGCCCACTGCAACACCCATTGTACACCCCTTTTACGTTAAGTGCTGCGTGAATGGGGCAATATTTACAAGGCGGCGTTAAGACACATTAAGTGGCTTAATGCCACCTTTTAAATTAGGCAAAAGACTTAACGCCATCAAAACGACAGCAAAAGTGGCCTTCTGGTGGCCTTAACTCCTTGTAAATATGCCCTGAAATCTCTCCGCAAAAAGAACAATTGATGGACAGAATGCAGAACAATGTCATACATTCACCCCAGTACAGAGATCTGGGCCTAAATCCATCGTTTCTTTGCTCACCATGCCATTCCAGTTTGGACCCGGCCATATGCAAATCAGTCTTGACCCTGCTTCCAATGGGAACAGTCCAGCCCGAACTGCCAGGCCAGGTCCTCCCTGAACTGGAAACAAGCATCCCAGAACCGGTTTCGGGCTTTCAGCCCTCATCAGCCAGGATAGCTTGACTCCAGTGGCATGGAGAGCACGGGACCCGCGTCTGGGCATACCCGTCCCACTCGGGGTGACAAATGCAAAAAGAACAATTGATGGACAGAATGCAGAACAATGTCATACATTCACCCCAGTACAGAGATCTGGGCCTAAATCCATCGTTTTTTGCTCACCATGCCATTCCAGTTTGGACCCAGCCATATGCAAATCAGTCTTGACCCTGCTCCCAATGGGAACAGTCCAGCCCGAACTGCCAGGCCAGGTCCTCCTGGACTGGAAACAAGCATCCTAGGACCGGTTTCGGGCTTTCAGACCTCATCAGCCAGGATAGCTTGACTCCAGTGGCATGGAGAGCACGGGACCCACGTCTGGGCATACCCGTCCCACTCGGGGTGACAAATGCAAAAAGAACAATTGATGGACAGAATGCAGAACAATGTCATACATTCACCCCAGTACAGAGATCTGGGCCTAAATCCATTGTTTTTTGCTCACCATGCCATTCCAGTTTGGACCCAGCCATATGCAAATCAGTCTTGACCCTGCTCCCAATGGGAACAGTCCAGCCCGAACTGCCAGGCCAGGTCCTCCCTGGACTGGAAACAAGCATCCTAGGACCGGTTTTGGGCTTTCAGCCCTCATCAGCCATGATACCTTGACTCCAGTGGCATGGAGAGCACGGGACCCACGTCTGGGCATACCCGTCCCACTCGGGGTGACAAATGCAAAAAGAACAATTGATGGACAGAATGCGGGACAATGTCATACATTCACCCCAGTACAGAAATCTGGGCCTAAATCCCTTGTTTTTTTGCTCACCATGCCATTCCAGTTTGGACCCAGCCATATGCAAATCAGTTTTGACCCTGCTCCCAATGGGAACAGTCCAGCCCGAACTGCCAGGATGCTTGATTCCGGTTCAGGGAAGACATGGCTTGGCAGTTCGGTCTGGACTGTTCCCGTGAGGCACAGGGTCAAGACTGATTTGCATATAGCTGTGTCTGAACTGGGGTGGCAAAGTGAGCTAAAGAATGATGATGGATTCAACCCAGATCTGTGACTGGGGGTGAGTGTTTGAAAAGTTTCAGCACTCGGTCCATCATCTCCTTGTGTTTGCTTTGTTCACCCTAAGTTGGCAGGGTATGCCCAGACGTGGGTCCCTTGCTCACTTTGCCACTGGATTCAAGCTAGCCTGGCTGATGAGGGCTGTTAGCCCGAAACCGGTCCCAGGATGCTTGATTCCGGTCCAGGGAATGCATGGCTTGGCAGTTCGGTCTGGACTGTTCCCATGAGGCACAGGGTCAAGACTGATTTGCATATAGCTGTGTCTGAACTGGGGTGGCAAAGTGAGCTAAAGAATGATGATGGATTCAACCCAGATCTGTGACTGGGGGTGAGTGTTTGAAAAGTTTCAGCACTCCGTCCATCATCTCCTTGTGTTTGCTCTGAAATCTCTCCAACACAATGTTTGACTTCACTGTAAACCTCTTCTTTAGTCTGTCCAAAGCTTCTGTGAAATAATCATAATCACCAGTACCCCCACCTTGTGGAGGTGTCAATGGAGGCCAATGCACAAAAATGTATTCAGTTTCTATGCAAATCAGATATCAGATTTTAACAATTCTTTAATTAATCTTTCTTACTTTGAGATTCAAATGAATCTCCATTAATCACTAGGCCTGGGCATAAAATTCTGCTCTGCTCGTGAAGTTTTGCCCACTCTGTGCTCCATGTAGAGTGCGGAATTCCCAAAAACTCCACGAATTGGCGTGGAGCTTTTCCTCTCGAACGGCTCGCCAACGTTAAATTAGGAAAATAGTACACTAGATCACCTCTCTGTGAGATTTCTCAATGCGGGGTCACGGCAGGTCACTACCGCTCGCGTTGAGAAACCTGTAGATCGGGTAAAATATCTACTCAAGTGGCAGAAAGAAGCAGTGCCCTCTTGCGCTGCACGTGGTGCTATTCCAGCTGATTTTACAGCAAGAAAATAACTCCGGGTGCTAAAAATCAGCACGAGCAGCTCAACTTACCATACCACTTTTGGAACTCTGCATAGCGTGACAGAGTTTTTTCAGCACATTGTGGAGTTCCGTGTAGCAGAACTCCGTGAACTCTGCCCAGGCCTTCTAATCACTAGCCTATACTTTTGAAGTGTCTGAGCCATTTTTCCTACTAGGTTGATTAGGCCCAGAAAAGAATGGTGGTGGTGGTTTACCACATAGAAGACTCATGATGATTAATACTTGCTCACATGTGATGAAATGTATTTAGAGATTAAAAGCCTCTTAATGAACAAAAAAAACAACAATTAATACAATAAGTGTTGACACAGTTTCAAAAATCAATGCGCTTTTTTCGCTTCTCAGCTGAAGAATTAAATGATGATGCATTCGCATTGTGAAGGAAACTGCTCAGAAGTGCGTTCGTCAGGAAGCGGCGGTGAACGTCTCCATAGAAATGCAGCTGTCTAGCTCACACAAACTTCCTTTATGAAGTGCTAAGTGTGCATTGCATATTTGCCCAGAACACAGCTTCAGGGTTAATGGCATGAACGGGTGCAGATAATTCCTAAAAATGCAGTGGTCTAGTCGAAATAATGTTCCTGTCTGAAGCATTAAGTATGCATAGCATAACTTTACAGAAAACAGCTTGATGTATACGTGCCAGCCACTGTGAGCAGTTCACTTGATCCACGGCATAAGTCAGATACACTCCAGGTAAAAGTGGCATGAACAGCTGATGACACATCAAATGCAATTCTGAATCTTACCAAATCGTTGCAAAGGAGAAGTTAACGGATAAGCAATCTCGAAGCGGTGCACTACAATGAAGGTTGTATCTGTGGGTGTATCGGGGTCCTTACTAAACTCATCGCGAAAATTTAGTAGTGTTCTTAGAAGTAAACAGTTCACACAAAGAAGTTGTTTTTTTACACCCTCGCACCCTGTTTTCACTGGCCAGGCTGCCAACCGTACTTCTTCTCAACAAAGTTTAAACTTATGCAGCATTGACCAATGAAACAGTCTAGAGGCAATGGGCATAGATCACATATAGAACTCTGTAAATGAAATGAATAGAGAAAAGACTTATTTGCATTCACAACACTCTGGTACTGCAGCAAATGGTACAGCTGGTGTCTTGCTTTTTCTTCAGAACACCTGAGCAAGACTTACCAGGACACAACATGAAAACTCTTCAAAATAGGACTCAACACACTTTATAATACCAAAATACAACAAAATACCAAAATACAACAAAAACAACGCTCAACACTCATTTGCCAAATGTAGGGGAATATTTATTGCAGCAAGTTCCCATATATGAAATGACAACAATGCACATGTAAAATAAATACATTTATTGGATGTGTATATACAAGAAAAAATGCATAGAAAGGTAACTGCATGTACACAAGAATAAGTAATTAAAACTTGGAATACTTCACCGGCTGTCTGTTTAGCATTATCCTTGCCAGCACGACTGGGGAACTCGTTGATAGTCTCAGGCAGGAGGTCTCAACCGGGCACAAAAGCCCTGGGCAGCACGTCCACTCCCAGGAGAGTCCCTGTCAAAGCACCAAGAGGTTCCCGTCTTTATAATCTTTACTAGCACGGAGAAAGACTTCTAGAAACTCACCTTCCCTTCATCTGCACTGTAGATGCTGGCACTCTCTGCACTGAGGTCACTGAAAAGAGCTGGCCAGGCTCCGATGAGAGCTGAGGCAGAATTCTTCACATTCTCATACTTGGACACTGTACACATCCTACACTGTCTGTTATTATCTCTCTCGCTTGGTGAAGTGAGAAACATAAACAATCTATGTGCGCAAGTAACCTGGGCCTGCCTGTATCCGCAGCTGAAAGGCAGGGTCAGACAGACACAAGATGAAACCGTGCTCATAAAATGGAGTCAATGTAGCATTACAGCTGGCCATGTGTATCAATATGTAAAAAGGAATAGGGGATATGGGTGGATAGTAACTGAGAAGAGCGACATTGTGATCACCTGGCAAGCCTGATGTACCCTATCTTTCATTTAATCCTTGTCTTAATACAGTAGATTTGTAATGCGTAAGCTAATGATGTTCAAAACAACTGAAGTGACTATAAATTAGGGATTCCCCTTTAAAGAAGACAGGAATAAATCGAGGTATCTGGGAGGGAGGGGGGCATGTGATTCTTCAATTGGATATTTTGCTCAACCAAGTACCTGTCATTGATAGAAGAATTAAAGAGGGATCTTGTGTTTTAGAATCTACTTACTAAACGTAGTTAGAGAGATTCATTATGACATAATCTAAAACACAGATTGGCCATACACATCACAATGTTGCAAAGCTCTGGCAAGGGAAGCTACTCAGGAACAGTGAAAACAAATAAGGAGGATGTACCAAGAAGGCCTAGAAGTGATGCATTTCAAGACAACATCTAATGGCTAAACGCCCCTTAAGAAGTTGAGAGAGATGTCATCTAATGTGGATGGGATATCCTGGAGATGGTGCATGATAGACAGGGATGAAGTGCATAACTGATTGTTTTTCACAATTTGAGACAATTTTAGAAAGAGGTGCTGGGCTGAATAAAGGATGACTTAGCACATCTGATTTTGGAGAATCCAGCAACAGTAATCTTGGGCATTTGTGATTCCTCACTACACTGTGTGCGTAGGTTGTATTGGACTAAGTGGAAGAATGGTGCTCCACCGCCACTTGGTGCATGAATATTAAGGTTATAGGATATACTCACTATGAAACTGTTAACAGCAAGTGAGAAATTAAGACTATAAGAGTTTTGATTTAATTTAGCAGCTGTTGCTTGTCTGTTTTGGAAAACCCTTAATGGATTTGAGGTGCATGCAGAGTGATGAGACTATATTTTGAGATTCATATCTCACATCGTTTTCTGAATGTTGAGGTTCGAAATGGAATCTGGCCCTTAGTTACTATGGCTCAAGTTTAGCCTCCATGGTAATCTATGATGGACAGAATATTGACGTAGAAATATTGAATAGCGTTAATATCGAGTCAAGAATATCGATAGTGCAAAATATCGAGGTAAGTTTTTTCATTGTTAAAAATATCGATTTTAATGTAATGCAGAAATATCGATGTTAAAAATAAAGGGCCCAATTCCGATGTCGTTCGGAAGGCCTCTGAATCGAATTTGGCTTTCACGAATCTGATTCGTAGCCCTTGTTTACGACCGAATCGTACACAGGTCCGAACGACCAAGTACGATGCGAAGATCCCGTAAGCGTTGACCGAATCGTTTCCAGGACCCGAACCATTCCGTACGACTCGTTCGTAGCCGAATCGTGCCGCGCTATGGAGCCGAATTCCGACCGAGCTAGTACGATTTGGACAGCCGCTTCGCCTCGGTCTCAGCAAGACGAAACGGCTGTCGGATTCATACTTCGGGGGGCCGTAGCAGGCCCCCCTTCACCCGGGGCCCTCTGAATCTGTCACGGGGGTGTGCCCGTGGATCCCGCCAATCCAGGCATGCACAGTGTGGCATTGTGTATGCTTTTCCCCACCCACCCCTTTTTGCTATGGGAGCCTGTGTACGCGTCTGTACACAGGCTCCCATAGAGTTCAATGGGAGTCTGAACGAACCGAGTCCGTGAGCATACGGCTGCATCGTACTCGCTCATTCAGACTCCCGGAGCACGTTTCGCTCGGAAAGCCCACCGTCGTATAGAGGACTTTCCTAGCGAGATCGGAATCGGGCCTATCGTTGTAAATAATATTGATTTTTTTTGTTTTTGTTGTTTAATGTTGGTATTTTTTATCATTAATTTAGTATTAGTTATTACATATTTTGTATAAAAAAATTATGTTAAAATGTTTGTATTTATTTTTTATTAAGTTTTAGAAGCGGGATGTTGGGTTTACAGGGGATAAGGTTGGGGAGTAATTTTTAAAAAGTATATATATATATATATATATATATATTAAAAAAAAAAAAATTGTAAACATTTAGTAGCGGGATGTTGGGTTTATAGGGGATAAGGGTGGGGAGTAATTTAAAAATGTTGGATTAATATTTCAATAATTTTTACATTTTTGTAAAGTTTTAGGAGTGGGATGTTGTGTTGATAGAGGATAAGGGTGGAAAGTAATTTAAAAAAAAGAAAATATGTCATTCTTTTTTTTAAAAAAATTAAATAATTTTTGATGAAATGTATTAGTGGGATGTTGGATTAATAGGGGATAAGGGTGGGGAGTATTTAAAAAAATAATATTAATTTTTATACTAGGAGTGGTATGTTGGGTTTATGGGGATAAGGGTGGGGAGTAATTTAAAAATATTTATTATAAATCATAAATATTTTTTTGAATTTTTTGAAACATTTTTGTGGTGTTATGTTGTGTTTGTAGGGCATAAGGGTAGGGAGTAATTTTTCAATGTGGTTTTTAAATACATTTTTATTAAACACATTATTGAAGTTTTTAATATTTTTTTATAATTTTAAATTTTAAAATGTTTAAAAAATTACAAAATTGAGATTAAATGTATTTTTGGGTAATTTGTTTTATACATTTTCAAATGTATTTAAAAAATAAATTTCAATAGAAATATGATTAGTTTATTAATTTTTTATTTCATTATAAAAATTGTGTTTGTAAAAATGTATTTTTTAATTTTAAATTTGGAGTTGGTATAGTAATTTATTATTGTTTATTATCCAGCACTTTCCCTGAGTTTAGTTAGTTTTGGAGTTGGAATAGTAATTTAATTAGGTTTATTATTCAGCACTTTGTCTGAGTTTTTTTGCTTTTGGAGTTGGAATAGTAATTTAAATTGGTTTATTATCCAGCACTTTCCATGAGTTTTTTTGGTTTTGGAGTTAGAATAGTATTTTAATTGTGTTTATTATCAACCATTTTCTCTCAGTTTATTTGATTTTGGAGTTGGAATAGTAATCTAATTTGTTTTATTATCCAGCACTTTCCCTGAGTTTAGTTGGTTTTGGATTGGAATAGTAATTTATTAGGTTTTATTATCCAGCACTTTCCCTGAGTTTAGTTGGATTTGGAGTTGGAATAGGTATTTATTATGTGTTATTTCCCAGCACTTTCCCTGAGTTTTTATTGGTTTTGGAGTTGGAATAGTAATTTAAATAGGTTTATTATCCAGCACTTTCCATGAGTTTTTTTTGGTTTTGTACATTTCCCTGCACTACGTGGCAGGCACAATGCGGTGCCTGCCACATGGTGCAGGGAAATGTAGGGGGGCCCATAGGTGACCCCCAAGTGCAGTAAAAAACTGACCCTGCACAGGGGGGGCCGCAATGGGCCCCCAAAGTCAATCCCCGCCAGCCTTTCCATGGCGGGCAAACCGCCATGGAAAGGCTGGGGGGATCCAGCATTCTAATCTGGCGGGCAGTGCCTACTAGGCACCGCCACCATTCTGAGGATGTGGGGTGGTCCGACATTCATTCGTAGCAATTGCCTCTGTCGGACCCATGGCGGTCGGGCTTTCCGCCCAGCAGCACACTGCCCACCATCACAATCTGGCGGGCGGTAATTGCCCTTACGATGGCGGTGAACCCGCCACGGACAGCCTGTCAGTGGCAGGTTCACCGCCATCATAATCAGGCCCTTAGATATTATTGTAAATATTTTTATTGGTTAATACATCTTTTTTTTTGTTTTACACTTTATTTGTTATTATTTGGTTTTGTTATACATTTTTTCATAATATTAGAAACATGATTCAGGTATTTTGATGTTCAAAATTTATTATAAAGTATAATATTTTTTTAACATACATTTTTCTTGTAGAATTGGAAAATTAACAATATTTTTTACAGAATTTTTCTATTTATTAAAAAAAAATTGTACATTTTTTTGAAGTATGGTCATGTAATAGTAAAGTAAATATATTTGTAGTTTATTATAAACAGTTGACTTTGATTGTTTATTATTTTTTAATGAGAAAAGTAAACATTTGTATTCATTTTTTTAAACAATTTTTAATACATTTTATATAATTTTATATTTTAATATAATTATATAATATGTATTTTACAATTGTTTTGTATTTTTTTATTTAGTATATTGAATATTATTTATTTAAATAATATTTAATATATTAAATAATTTACAAATTGTATAACAAATATATATTTTCACATATATTTTTTATTTATACATTTTTATATTTTTGGTACATTTACAGTACATGTAATAAACATACATTTTTATATATATAAAATATATTTTTTGCTTTTTGATATAATTAATATATATTTTTAAAAAATTTAATCTTTTTGTAACATTTGTAATTTTTTGGACAGTAAATAAAAATATACTTTTTTTTGCATTTTAGAAATATTTCTCCATTCTTTTCTATGGGGAGTAAGTCTTTTTTTCATTTCTATTACGTGGCCATTTTTTTCTCATTTTCTCACTTTTCTATCTGTTTCGTTTTTAGGTCATTTTTGAAGACGGAACCTCACGGTTGGGAGCTCTGTTTCGTCGCTTAAGGTAAGTTTGATTTAATTTAATTTTAAGGTAGTTTTAGGGTAGGGGCGAGGTAGTAGAAGTGTAATTAGGTTTGTTAGAATGTTATTTGTTCATTTTTGGTGTAGTTAGGTGTTGTTTTGGTAGTTTAGGGGCCGATTCCGATCTGGGTCGGAAAACTCTCCTACCGAGCCGGATCCGGAGAGATTTCCGACCGAGCCGGACTCCTACAGTCCGACCGAGCGAGTACGATGCGGCCGCATGCTGCCGGACTCGATTCGGTCGGACTCCCATTGAAGTCAATGGGAGCCGGTCATACGACGCGTACATGGGCTCCCAGTGACTCAATGGGTACGTCACACACAAGTGCGCCCCCTACAGTGTGTACGCGTTGGTGCAACTCACACCGTCCATGCATGTTTAGGGGGGACCCATGGGTCCCCCCTGTGTTCGACTCATACAGCTATGGGTGCAGGGGGGTCCGGCACGGACCCCCCAAGTCTGGCTCCGGGAGCTTTTTCGAGCCGGGCGCTCCGACTCGATCCGGCTGTCCGACGCGTCCATCGTACTCGCTCGGTCGGATAACGTCTCCATTGCGTGGTGCGATTCGTTCCCGTATGAGTTGGTTGGAGCGGTTCGGATCCGGAAACGGTTCGGTCGGAACACACGCGTACATTCGCATCGTACTCGCTCGGTCGGACATCTGTACGAGTCGGTCGGAAAAACGCGTACGGCTCGTACTTTTTCCGGCCGGATCCCGTTCAGAGAGCTTCCGACCGAGATCGGAATCGGCCCCTTAGTGTTTTATGTGTTTGACATAGTGTTGGATAGGAGTAGAATGCCATGTTGTGTTAGTTATGTGTTGTTTAATTCTGTTATGTTGTGTTTATTGTTAATGTTTGTGGGTTTGTACGTGTTATTTTGGGTGGGTGTTCTTTTATTTTTTTTACAGGTTTTCCGGATCGTGAACGGATGGTGGTGTCGCCGCGGGTTTTTTTTTATATAAAAAGGAAAATGTATCTTGTTTATTTAAAATAAGTTGTTTTACATTTCCTTTTATTTTTTGGGCTTGTTGGAGTGTTTTTTTATAGCTATTTTTTGGGTTTTTGAGAGTTTCGTTGTTTATGAGGATTTCGTCGTTGGAGCCTTTTTCCTACAGTTGTATTTTTGCATTTATTTTTGGGTTCTCTTTCCGAATGGATTTGTGTTTCGATTTATCTTCTATGGATTTATTGGATTTCCAGGATTGTCTACTGCTAAATAACTGTAAGTTATTTTTTTATTATTTTGGGTGGGAAATGTTTTTTGTTACATTGATTTGTTTGTGTTATGTTTTAAATTTTACATGACATACTTATGATTATAATTTTAAAACTAGTAGAATTATGTTGTTTAAATGTTCGGAAATTTTAAATTGTTTATGGTGTTTAGCATTGTTTTTTCTTTACAGTATAGATTTAGCTATCATGTCTAGGTATTCTAGACCTTTGGTGTTTCTAAATAGTGTAGTTTTGTGTTGTAGATATTCATACATCGTTTTAGTTTGTTTACTTAGTTTAGGGCCGATTTTAGGGGATCATTATGATGAAGGACGGGAAAGCCCTCCGACCGCCATGGTATCAGGAAGAATCCCACCGCATGACCCGCGGCATTTCCGTCGGACAAATTACGATGCAATGTACGCAAAATGAGACCGCGGCGGAAGGATGCCACAAAAGACCGTCCACCACGGTTGGAAAAGCTGCAAATCCGACCGTGTTGGACGGGGAAAGCTGTGCAAAGACTTGAAAATGCCGCTCCTGCCACGGCATGACCGCACAGCCAATTACGATGAGAATGCGGAGCTGGCGGACCGAGCACTGCGTCCGACCGCCATGCACGCACATAGGCCAAATGAATGGCGGACGGAACCAACTTCACTACAACGCCCGAAGTGTGCCTGTACCCCCTGCCACACACAATCACAACACACACTCCACAATGATACACCCCAACTTGCTCCTGGTAGGGAAAACCATGCACAGCATGGAAGAGACATCTGGAGGCCATCACTCATGTGGACACACCCACATACCACAGTAGAAAACCAACCCTACCTGGACCAGCAGCCTTTGCACACCACAAGCCGAGACAGAAAGACAGGACACCATTGACTCACACTGCACAACAACACACCCACCTATCTCCACACAACACCACTTCCACCCACACACCTCACATATCTCCAACATCACCTTGCACCCTGTACACCTCATTCATTTGCACCATGCCCCCCAAGAAAATGCCCAACTTCACCGACTCAGAGTTGAAAGTGATGGTAGATGAGACAATCAGGGCAGAACCACATTTGTTCGGGCACCTGGTCCAACACACCCCACCTGTGCACAAGAATCAGATGCGGGCAAGGATCCACAGCAAAGTCAATGCCGTAGGGACCACCCTACGCACTGTGCGTGACATCAGGAAGCGGTGGTGCGACCCCAAGGGCCGGCTCAAGCAACGGGCCCAGAGGAACCACGCGGCGGCACAGAAAACTGGTGGCGGCCCTCCCATGCCACCACCAACCTTCACCGAATGGGAGGAAAAGGTGCCTGCCATAATGCATCCAGAGAGTCTCACATGAATCGAGGGGGGACTGGAGGCTGGTAAGTACCAACAAAATGATCACATCACACTACAATACACCGTTGTGCACAACAAGTGAGCTCCAATCCCCCGCCCACATCAAACGCATGTGGAATGCACGCTTACAATATGAATGAGTCACAAGGACAGCATTTCCTTCATCAGCTCAACCTCACAGGTAGGTGGTCAGCTCATGCACCCTGGCCTCCCTCCCAAACAACATGACTCACCCTCCCCACCCCACAGCCATGTGGCAGCTAACTCCGTCAACAGTGCCTCCCAACAGGTAGCTAGCCATCTTACTGGGGAGTGGTCATTGAAACCTGACAGCAAGAACACGACTCCCACAAGGCCCTCTGTCTCCCCTCACAAACAGCATGGAGCAAAATGACCCCCACATCCCGCACTTCGTAGCAAACTCTGGAAACCCCCATCAGTATCTAGGCCATGCACATACAGAGAAATCCATCCAGAGGCCACATGAGTCACAGTGTCATTGAAGGAAGGAAGGAACATGCAACTGAAAAGCAGAATACAAGAACACGACCATAAAAAGCCAATGTGCAAGTCCCATTGCCTCAAAGCAGAAAAACTCGGGTCAACACAACACATGCATGGAAACTCTGTCAAACCTCACAAAACCACAGGAGGCAAGCACAAAAAGCACAACACAAAGCATGAAGTGGCGGCAGAGTAGTCAGATACACATCGAAAAGACACTAATGTCCAAGCATTAACTGAATCGGATGAGCAACAAGTCAGTATCAGAGGACATGTCCTCGGAAATACAACATCGGTACATATGAAATTGGCCCTTTAGCCATGTCACATCGCTAACGAGCAATGTAGGTACCCAGGGCTTTAAGTGGGATGAAAAAACTGGGGGGGGGCCCTCAAAGGAGCCTGGCCAATGTAATTAAGGGTGTGGCCCAAAAACCTCAGACATCAATCTGGTCTTAGCATATTGGGCTACCCCACTGGCATTTACATGTCACTGCCATTGCACCCAGACACATGAGACAACAAGGAACATGATACCTACTACAACTCCGGACGACTGGCCTTGGCAATGTTTGTCTGTTGCATAAGATAAGGAAGCAGCAACTATGGCTTGCATCTAACATTGGAAAATCTTCCACTCAAAACCCTGATGACAACACGACGATGTTGCTGCACATGAGTCTCCAAAGGAGTGATTTCCAGAGACAAAATTAATCCACAAAGGATTTCACTTCCCCACAACGCTCACCTGGCATGAAGTCATGCCGTAACTACTCGGGTTGCTGCACCTCTCCCTGCCCGACTCAGGGGAAACACCTCAGTCCCATGAGAAGTAAGCATCATGACTGAACTGCATTTACCAGAATGCTAAGGGATGAACTGTGCTGGGAGGTGAAGCAGTGTGCTCCCATCCCCCTAAGAACATCAACATGGACATGACGGAAGTTGTCACAGATCACATAGCGCAGACCAATGAAATCCTTAGCAGTGTGCCCACAGGAGCCAGCATCACACCACATCCTGTCATGTGAACGATGTGGACATTGTCGCATTAACACACTCAAGTACTGTTGCACAGGAATTTTCAGAATACACGTGCGATTTATGCATGTCCAACCACATGAATACCAGTCCCTGACAACATGCACATGCCAAATATGGTTTCAAAATGCACTTCGCTGTTCCTGCATGAGCACAACAGCTGCGTGCACAGGCCAGTCATCACGTATATAGGATCTGTTGCACGACGTGTCCTTTTGTGGCAATGTTCAGCTAACTACCCCATGAGTGATTGTGGATAGTCATTTGTGGCCTCACATTCACACAGCAAAAGCATACTTCAATAAGTGTGCATGCACAATGGGCCTCTGTTTAGACAAGTAGTCGCTCCCACACCAGACCGGAGACTTTCGAATTGCAGGTGTCTTGACTGTCCCGCGCTATTCAGTCACTGCTGAACACGGCTCTCCCACTATTTTCGCGGTGAACTGACACACAAATTATTGATAGCGTCTGATGCTGAAGGCCGTTGCACACTTTTTATCAGACTTGTGGGCTCTGGCCTTGTCCCTTCCTTCCATGCTTTTCCGGGAGTACCACCGGGTGTGATTGCTCCAAATTTCAACACTGCATTTAGTGGTCTCAGTTCATTACTTTTGCTGTATAGCTGAGCGCTGGTTCTGAGATTGCTCTCACGCCATGTCTGACCGTCCTGTGGTCCAGGCCGAGCCCGGGCAGTTGCAACTGACCCGTGCCCGCATTCAGCTTCTCTTTGGATGTGTCCCATTGGCTGTGCTGGGCATCAGTTATGGGCTAACGTTCCGCAATGCCTATTTCACCTGCGTGCAACCTGTCTTTTCCTGCAGGAGATGTCTGTTTGAGTGGGCCATGGATGTCTGCCTTTCAAACACATGCCTTGCCGACCTGGATTATGAGCTGTGGGTGACTCCTTTGTTGGTCCACGTGCAAGACTGCTTCGGTGAGACAAATTTATGGGATGCCTTACAATGTGTCAGGCAGGCGGACAGCTGCACCTGTGCGTTAGCGCAATGGCTCCTGTGCAATGCCTACATCAAACCTCTCCCAGGTTGCGATGCGATGCTCCTTTCAACCTTGTGGTGCAAGGAGCACATCTGTTCCTTCATACTGCTGGATTGGATGGCGGTCCTCTTCGCTGAAGATGATTTGGATCGTCTTTTGGAACTGATTGCCTTCGAAGCTGCCTGTGCCTTCTTGGATCCGTAACTACTCAACAGCAACAGGGACTGTTGGTGACTAATTCAATTTTCGTTTCCCTTTCTTCACGCCTCCTGACCGGAATTGTCATCCAGCTCTCTGACTTTAGCCCTGTCGACATTGTCTTGGACTATGCTGAGCTCTGCGGGCTGTCTCGCTTGGTACCACAGACCGGAGAAAGTGGAGTCTGTCATCTTACCGTCGTGGACATTGTCGTCTGGCATGGGCCCGGCTTCCATTATGCAGATGTGGCGCACGAAGATTACATGGCGTTGTTGTTTAGCAAGTACCCAGGGCTCGAGTCGGGTGTACACGCAGGTACACGGCATCCCCCCCCTCTTTACACGGGGTGGACGCCGTCCCCCCTGCCAGGATTCTGGTCCCCACAGGAATATGCATAACTTGTCCCGGTGTACTCTCCAGTTACCGGGACACGTTCAGCAGCACCTGCACGTTGACTGCTCTCCATTCCCTGCAGCAACGTGCAGGCAGCGAGTGAGCCTTTTTTCACCTCCAGCCGTGCCAAAGTAAAGGGGCCATCCGGTCTCCTTTTGTGTGTACATGCTGAACCTTACATTTGAATGTGGATGCCACAGAGGGAGACATAGGCACACAGCTTGCCTTCTGTTCACAGGGACTTAAGGGAGGCATGCTTTTGCCTGTGTTCTGTCCATGTGTATCAATGCAGACACTGTGAGACTGTCAGATGGGTTAGTCTGTCCCAGTATTTGCACAAATCATTTCTGTCGCACTATTTTACTTCTTTCTTAGCTCTACATCGTAATGTTGTGAGGTCATTTGCATTTTGTCTTACTTGGTCAGTCCCCCCACTTACTTTTTTTGTGACCTGTGCCCTGCAAGTACCTTAGTATGTCTGTCACATGGGAGGTGTCCGCAGAGCTTGTCCTCTGTGCGGTCCTAGAGTACTGTCTGTACATTCTGTCCGTGGTTGGAGGACATTGTCCCTTGTCATTCTGTTCTGGTGTGGCCCTGGCACCCCGACCCAACCAAGTCTCACAGCTGCAAGAGGACACGGATCCCCTTTGGATGACATGGGAATGCAGGCTAGATGCCCCACACTTGGAGAGTGATCCATCCAGTGATTAGAGCGACACAGCAAATGTGTTGCAAATGTCACCTTACATAGGCAGAGGGATGGGTTCTGCTGACAAAGCCCATAGACCAGGGATATCCCATACAACTCCTACCTGCAAGGGGTGGGGGGATATGCTTGTGGTTCTACGTCCAGAGTGATTATTGATGCGACATCTTGCTTCATGTTAAATTGACATGTCACTGTGGTTACTGGTTGGGTACTCAAGCATTTTCAACCTGTTGTGGCACGTATGTTGCATGCTTTGACACTGTAGTAAAAACTTCACATTTGGAAACGTTTCTTGTGTTCGACTTGTCTGCTTGTGTACAGGCGCTTGAATGCCTCAGAGTGAGTAGGAGAGCAAGTGAGGCAGTATGGCAATGGTGTCCTGTGCATAGGGGTGCTTCGTTGTGCTCAGTCTCTGCATGCACAGGTTCTCAAATCCTGCGCATAGTCCAGTATGTGTACGAACTCACATGAACATTTGTCAAAGTCTGTGAGACAACAGCAAGGCACACAGACACAGCCATAGTCGATCATTGTTGAATCACACTCAACGGAAGTAGTTGACGATGAGCTGTTGTCGTTGGTCAAGGCCTTCTTCCTCACCACTGTCATCGTCACTGGGCATGTGTGGGTTGGGAGCGGGGGTGATGTTGCTGGTCCGCCAGATGTAGCAGTCATGTGCAGACCCCGGATACTCTGCACACACGTGTGAGATGATCTGCTCCGCATGTCGTACCACCTGCACGTTGATGGAGTGGTAGTGTTTGAGGATACTATAGATGGGTTCACTTACCTGTGGTGGTACGAGGCCAATGTGTGTTCCATCAATGGCTCCCATCAACATTTGGTATGCCTCCCAGGCAGGGCTGGCTCCAGGACTCTTTATTTGTGTGGTCCAACGAGGCATTCGGGTGGGCCACTGCGTGCCCGATTTGTCACTTGTGTCTCTCACCAGGCCTGCTTCAGGGCCCTCCTTTATCTCTTCTCAGTTTTACAAGGGCCAGGGAGACGCATTCTTTCCTTCCAAATTCTCTTTCTAGATGTTATCACTCTCATGTAGTGTGTTTATCCATGAAGGGTCCTCATGATGGGAGGAGGAGGTTACCTGAGGTGGGAGTATCAGGGAAGTGACACTTCTCATGCTCCCACTCATGCCCTCCTCCTCGGCTTCCTTCTCTGCAACCCACGTCCAGCGCCCCTCATCTCTCCATGGCCACTCACTCATGTGCATTTCATTTGTTGTATGGCGCTACTGATATCAGGGTAGGGTCTGCAAGTACTTTACGTCACGCACACATTGTACAGAGACAATCAGTCATGCAAGTATGTAAGTACATCAGTCTACAGGGAATGTCACGGAAGCCAATGAGGTTTACAAGGTGTGGTAATCACATGTCATCCATACTGGTGGGCAGGATTCTTGAGGTCGTTTGATCTGGAGAAGCACTGACTCGGGATGTGTGTGGGAATATTTGCAGGCAATGGCAGCTAGACACACTGCACGCCACACCAGTACGTGTGTTGGGAGTGCTAGGGATTACAAGTATGTCTGATTTGCAGACAATGAACACGTTAGATTGTCTGCCTACGTCACTGGCCCTTCACAGGACGACCCCTGGCGAGGAGGTGCCAGTCAGATGTCAAGGGATATACAAGCGATGTTCACGGGTTGGATGTTTCTTTACACAACATTGGTACAGTGCGAGAGACCTTTGTCCTTTTTGACTCCTTCCCTCATTTCAGTCCATGCTGGCCACGAGGCATGGCGATGTATGTAATTTCACTCTCCTTTCTTGACATACCATGTGTGTGAAGACTTGACTCAAAGGTCACACTCTCTCATCCCTTCACAGTGTAGTGAGCAGCTGGTCACTGTTCTAGTTGTTCTGATGTACCAGCCACTCCCAGTGGGCTGGCTTACCCCCCACCCCACAGCCACCCAGCACAGGCGTCACTGGACCTGTGACCCTGCCAACAAACAGGGCTGGACGCACGTGCCCTGGGCCAGGTCTCCCATACAAGTACAGTGTCTGTGTGATTACCTTATATGCATGGGGGCCTCATGCCCCACAACATTACACATGGGGTGCACCAATCACTTTGGGCGAATGAGCTGTGATGTGTGATGTAATTCGCAGGGCGCCAATGCAAATACAGTATGTGTTCGCATGCGCGGGAGCTGGCATCCGCAGCGATGACACGCATTGGCTCCAATTCAATATTGCAGGATTGCGGTCGCAGCTTCCGGGCTGCCGCGGTGTGGCACACACTTTGCGGATGAGCCATCAGCCAATGGGAGCCTTCGGCAGTGTACATTTCATGATGTTGCGTGTGCGTGCTCTGCAACTGCGGGGCTCGGCATTGGTCTGGGGCACCGGGGGTCACTCATGGGGATTGGGTGGGCCTCGCACTTTGCATTTGGAAGGTTGCCACATTCGTCGTGGTTCCGCCACACTTGCTGGGAGTTGTAGTTGTTCAGGGGTTGCATGTGTGGAGATGTTTGGTACGTACCTCTGCTGTTGAGCACGGCGGCGTCTTATCTGCCGGAGATGCAGCAGGTGGTGCAGTGGGAAGGCCTGTGGCGCTGGATCCATGGCGGCTCCGGTGGTTTAGATGGCTTCTGTGTTGGCTCTTCCTCTCCGTTGTTGTATTTCCGCCATCTGCAATGTGGTGGTTTTTACGCTGCGGTGGGAAGGGCTGTTTGCAACATCGTGATCTGGGTGGCGGACGGAACTTGTTTCCGCACGCCGGTCCTGCTCTGTTTGCTCCGTCCACCACCCTTGCATACGCAAAAAACGTGCGAAGCCTGACAGACCGCGGCGGACGGTAAAAGGCCTCTGTTGGACCATTGTGATTTGGTGGTCGCAATGACCGCACCTGGGGCGGAAGACATGATGGTTTTCCACCACCGCCACCAGCACGGATGGGCTTCCGTCCGTCATAGTAATGAGCCCCTTAGTTAGGGATTGTTCTAGCCTTAGCTCTTGATAGCTTTGTTCTTTTTTGATAGCTTCTATAAGTTTATGTAGGGTTGGTTGTCCTCTTCCTATTGTGGCTTGGAAGGCATTGTGCCATCCTTCCACTGCGTTGTTCATTTTAGCTTTTTGAGCTAGAGTACTGTGGTAGACCTTCCACCAGGGTATTTGGAACTTGGGTTGTCTATGGTGCCCTGATCTATGTAGCCTTCCCACCCAAGTGTCTTTGAAGTAGTCTAGGAAGGGAGTTAGGGGGTCATTACGATGGCGGACGAACTTGAGTCCGCCCGCCATCGTGGTGGTACTTGGGACCACCCGCCTGCATGGCGGCGGTCCCGCATGTAGAATCACAATGCGACCGCCACCGTGGCGGTTGCATCTTGCATCTTCACCATTGCGGCGGGTGCTGCTGGCTGCAGCACCCGCCGCAATGCCAAAAATGCATGTAGTGCATTTCCCTGCACTACGTGGCAGGGAAATACAGTACCATGGGTACCCCCCAGTGCACCAAAACCTCCCCAAATACAAGGGGGGCCCACAACGGGCCCCCGAAACCAATCCCCCCCAGCCTTTCCATGGCGGTTCTACCGCCATGGAAAGGCTGGCTGAGACCAGCATCGTAATTTGGCGGACGGTGCCTGCTAGGCACCGCCACCATTTTACAGCTGCAGACCGCTCCGCCAGGCAATCAAAATGATTGCCTGTGGCGGATCCGTGGCGGGCGGTCTTTGCGCCCGGCACGGTCGCGGTCCGATTCCCCCGGCCATGCTAATATGGCGGGGGGAAAATTGCTGTCCGATGGCGGAGGGCCTTCTGCCATCGTAATGACCCCCTTAGTTTAGTTTCATTTGCTTGATAGAAGGGGCTTTCAAGAAGTAGGTAATAATGGCTTGCTATTTCAGTTGTTGGTACATAGGCCAGGGATATTAATTTTTTTATTTGGTAGGCACAGTTGCTATTAGTGGTGTAATCTATACTTAAAGTAGATTTTTGTAGGTGTCTCCAGATACTGTGGTTAAAGTGGTAATTGCAACCTTGTATTGCAGTGTGTGGGTATATTTTTAAAATTGATTGAATCATTGCTTGTTCAAAATCAATTATGATTTTTTTGCGGAAATTAGTTGTCGGTATATTGTTTTAATATTGGTAGGAGCACTATGTATGTGGTGTTTTGTTTATTAGGGAGTAGTTAGTATCTTCATATTTGCCGTGGATAGTACATAGTTGATAAAAAAGGCTTGGGGCAAACTTTGAATGTGCCATCCATCATCCACGTTTCGCAGTTTTTAAGTTTTTGTAAGTTGTTGTTTGTTGCAAAGATGATAATTTGTTTTTCATGACTGTTGTTGTCATGTAGAAGGATTTTTTCATCTTTGTGGGTGATGATGTATTCTGGTAATATTTGTAGGGGTGGGTGGTGTTTGAGCTGTAGCTCTTTTAGTTCAGGCAATTAACCACTTCAGAGTGAGGATAGATAGTAGTTGTCCTGTGACATTTTCAGGTACCCTAGTTAACACATTTTTAAGTATTTGGGTACCTGTCGGGAGCTGGTACTTGCTTCTCTGATTGTCTCGAGAGCATCTCTAACCTCAATTTCAGTTACATTGGGGGATAGTTGTGTTCTTTGACATTCACTACATTGGTTTCTATTGTAGTGGCTCTCCCATAGCAAGAGTTACAGCAATATTTACTGCATTTCCAATGTGTTTTGTTTCCAGTCATTTTCTCTTGTGTGTAAGTGTAGCCCATGTAGCACAGAAGTAGTTTTCCCTTTTGTGAAGTAATTAATTTAGCTCCTTCTGCCATTTTTTGGTGTATCTGTGAATATATGAATATATATATTTGTTAATTATACGATTTTGAATAGTAAATATTTTGCATAATTAATATATTTGAAAATAAACTTACATGTATTTTGATTTGATTTTCTTGATGTGTTTTTTTTTATTGTTGATGTTTATCCACTGGTTCTTTTTTCTGTTGGTTTAAAAGCAAAATGTTATTTTTATTTAAGTGTTACATTTTATTGTGTTATTTTAATTATTTAGTTTCTATTTTTATTTAGTTGAGGAAACAAATACTTACTATTTTTTGTTGATGATGTTTATTTTGTTGTAGGTTGTAGTTTGTAGAAGCTGGCAAGAGAAAAATATTTGTTAGTTATATTTGCTTTTTAATTTTTTTTTTTTAAATTAGTTTCTTGCATTTGTTGGTTAATTTATATACTTATTTATTTTAATATATTTCAGTAGTGTTGCTTTTGTCTTTGTTTTCGAAGTTAATCCTTGTTTTGACTTTTTCAGGTGGAGCTTTATTGAGGTGTAATCTGTGAAATATAAAAAAAAGGTTATAATACTAGTATATTAGTATATTTGTTTATTTAGCTTTTTTTAGTCTACTTTTTTTTTTTTAACACAAACTTTATTGAGTACTGCGGATGGTACATACACATATATGAGCATGATTAGACGTTTTGTTTACTTTTTTTCCTATAACAAGTTAGTACAAGTCACATATATGTTCTGCGTTTTCATTATACATAACTATTATCCACTAAATATTGTGGGGCCGATTCCGATCTCGGCCGGTAGTGCTCCGAATCGGATTCGGATTTACCGGATCCGATTCGGAGCCTTGTTTCCCGACCGAATCGTACGCTGGTCCGGCCGAGCGAGTACGATGCAAGCACCCGCGAAATCGCCGACCGACTCGAACGCGGCTTCAACACGCTCCGACCGACTCGCATGGACACGACTCGCACCGCGCAATGGAGACGTTTCCCGGCCGGGTAAGTACGATGCGCGCCGCGAGCAGTCCGATCGACTCGCGCCGTCCGGCTCGAAAAAGCTGTCGGAGCCGGACTTTGGGGGTCCGCGTCGGACCCCTGTACGCGTAGGCGCGCGAGTCGCACACAGTGGGGACCCATGGGTCCCCCCTACCTGTGCATGTACGCTGCGATGCGCATCGATGCGTACCTGCTGTAGGGGGCGCCCTTGTCCGCCTCGCACCCATTGAGTCAATGGGAACCCGCGTACGCGTTGTACGACCGGCTCCCATTGACTTCAATGGGAGTCCGACCGACTCGAGTCCGATGGCATGCGTGCGCATCGTACTCGTTCGGTCGGACTGCCAGAGTCCGATTCGGTCGGAAATCTCTTCGGGTCCGGCTCGGTCAGAGAGATTTCCGGCCCGAATCGGAATCGGCCCCTAAGTGTGGAAGCAGTATAAAGATATAAATGTGTATACCTTATAAGTGCATATACTATAAAAATGCGAGTATTGTCAAAAATAGCAGTACACATTAACCCCCACTCAATGAAACCCACCCCAAACAATACCGAAACGAAACAATAAGAACTGTTGCCGCTACAGAGACAATACACCCTACCAAATGCTTCGTATCGGGCGACTGTCAGGTCTGAAACTACAGGGGAAGGGGAAAGGGGGGCCTGGCGGGAGAGGGGGGGGAAAAAGGAGAGGGGGGAGAAGGGAGGGAAGGAAAGGGGAAAAGGGGGGGAGAGGGGAATTCAGTCAATTCACAGGCAGCAATCATAGGTCTGCACTGCTTTCCAACACTGTAATCTGCGAGTCGTCTAACTAATCCCCTGTGTCTGCTTTAAAAAGTTCTATCAGATGCACCCAGTCTAAGGATAGTGGACGCTTACGTAGTCCCCTATATTCTTCACGCTGTAATGACTCCCTCTCTGCAACCGCCCACCTGATAACCTCCTCTTGCCACTTGCCTTCGCGGGGCACCGCGTGGGATTTCCAGCTCTGAGTAATCAGTCGTTTGGCAAGCATCATAGCCAAACCTGCAAAACGGCGTAAAAGTTTTGCCTTCTTGGGGAGAGGGAACAGCCCCAGGAGACAGGCCTCAATCGTGTCCCATGGTGTGCGTTCCGTCAGGACTACTAGACTCTGGGTAACTTCTGACCAGAACCCCCCCAATACTGGGCAGGACCATAACATATGAATAAAATCAGCATCCTGTGCCGGACATCTCGGGCAAACCGAGGACGCATTTGGGAACATCTTCCGTATTGTTGTTGGGGCAAGATATGCTTTGTGTAATATGAATAGTTGTATCGTTTTTAATCGGCAATTACGGGAGACTCGCCGAGGATGTTCTAACATTAGGGCCCATTCTCGATCTTCTAGTTCACGTTGTAGTATTATGTCCCATTTCTGTCTGAGATGTTGTAATGGGGTATGTAAATGCTCCCTCAAACCACGATAGAGCCAACGCACCAGGTGCTGGCCATGCCCCATTATATGAAGAGATTTCAATAATTGGAAAGTGGGAGGATCCTTCTGGTCTTTGAGCCAATATTTCCAAAAAAAATGCACTATTGCTGCATGAGTGAGAAACAGAGTATCAGGTACGGAATGATTGCATACAAACTCCTCGTGGGGCATCAGGTGGCCATCCAGGAAGAACTCACCAACTGTCCCTACATCCGGTTGTGTCCACCCCCTTATCCGAGTCATTGATACTATCCCTCGCCTAGTAGGTAAACCACAGAGTGGGATATTCGGGGCGTATGGAAAGGGCAGATTTGCTAACTTATGAGCTTGTTTCCAATAGTGTAGCGCAATATGGAGGAGATAAGGAGGATCCCGCAGTTTCTCCGCACCCGGGCATAACAGTGATTGAAGGGTTCCTTGTTTTAAAAAGTCAGGGGAATGCCCAATTTCAAATAAATTTTTGCCCGCCAACCAATATGCCAACCACTGTAGATGTCCGACTATACAATATGTTTTAAAATCAGGTGCCCCCAGCCCACCTGCATTACTAGGTAGCTGCAACTTAGCCAATGCCATCCTATGTCTGCCCGTCCCCCAAATTAAAGAAGACAACAGGGTATCAAGTGTTTTAAAAATCCAGGCCGGGAGTACAACCGGGAGATTTACAAAATGGTAAAGGAGTCTGGGCAACATAACCATTTTAGACACAGCCAAGCGGCCCGCTACTGTCAATGGTAACATAGTCCAGAAGGAAATCTGGGAACGTAGTGAATTTATTGTCCGCACCACATTACCATCAATGGTATCCACATTGGTTCTATATATGTTAATCCTCAAATATTTAAAGGTAACCGGCTCTATTCTAAATTGCATCTGACCAAATTGTAAATAGTGAGAAGCATAAGTATCATAAAAGGAGTAGGTGACTGATTTGGAAGCGTTAAGACATAAGCCAGATATTTCCCCAAAATTTGAGAAAACAGCAGCTACTGTGTGATTATTTTCATTTAGATCTCGGAAATATAACAACATATCATCGGCGTAGAGTGATGCAGAGTGGATCACACCCCGTAATGGAATACCGTAGGGGACCATAACCTGATGCAAATATTGTGCAAGAGGTTCGAGGGCTAAAACAAATAGCAAGGGGGACAAGGGACAGCCCTGGCGCGTTCCCCGATAAACAGTATAGTAGGGAGAGATGTTCGAACCCGTCTTAGCACGAGCAGTAGGGTTAGTGTAGAGCAGTTTTATCCAATTACAATAGGACTGGGGCAGGCCAAATTTGGATAATACAGCTAGCATATAGGGCCAGCTCAGGGTGTCAAAAGCTTGTCGCACGTCTAACGATAAACAGCCAGCAAGTGGTGCAGTTTCTGACGCCGCATGTAGCAAGGCATGAAGCCGGTGAATATTTAGTGAGGTGCTGCGTTGGGGTATGAACCCGCATTGATCAGTATGGACCAAGCGGGGAAGTAACGGAAGAAGCCGTGAGGCCAAAACCTTACTGAGAATCTTGTATTCTGTGTTAAGAATCGAGAGAGGTCTATAGGACATAAGCTCGGTCGGATCCTTGTCCGGTTTCAATAGGGACGTAACCAATGCCTCCCTGGTAGTGGGAGGTAGGGCACCATCCTCGAAGGAGGAGGTATAAAGTTGCAATAATCTAGGAATCAATGTAGTTGCAAAAGTTGAGTAAAACTCCACAGGGAGGCCGTCTGAGCCCGGCGTTTTATTATGGGCTATTGCATTAATTGCCATACGAATCTCCGCAGTAGTAATCGGAGCCGCCAATTCTTTGGCGGTCGAGTCTGAAATAGAGGGAAGTTGGACCTTTGCCAGGAAGCATGTTGTAGCATCTGACATGTCTAAGAGGGGAGTGGTATATAAGCGTGCATAGTATTCCTGAAATGAAGCATTTATTTCAACCTGGGAAGTAACCAACGCGTTGTGAACATTATGTATCGCCAATATGGGAGTGGGAGTTGCAGAAGGTTTAATCAATCGCGCTAACAATGGGCCTGCTCTATCCGCCTCGGAATGTGTGCGCAGTGTGTAGGCATTAAAGTCAATCAATCTCAGGCGTTCCAATAATTCAGCATATTTAATTCTAGCAGCCTGCAGAGGCTCTATGCCTTCATCACTCCTCTGGGCAGCTATCTCCATAGCCTGTAAGTCCCTCTCCAGGTCTGTTATATCCCTAATCGTTTCCCTCCGCGAACCCACCAAGGTTCCCATGGAAACCCCGCGAATGGTTACATTGAAGGCCTCCCACTCAATGGACCTGGACGAGGCAGTACCCTCATTATCTACAAAATAAGTAGTGACAGCTGTAGCCAAAGTGGCTCGATAAACCTGGTCTTCTAATTGTATAGGTTGCATTCTCCACTTCTGGATAGGAGAGGGGGAACAGCCCCAGTTCAGCAGTAATTCTATGGGATTATGATCTGATATGGTCTTGCCCAGATAATTACACTGTGCAACGGAAGGGGATAAGTCAGGGGAACAAAGGAAATAATCTAAACGAGTATGTAACTTGTGTGGGTAAGAATAGAAGGAATATTCCCGCATATTAACATGTAGGGACCTCCACACATCCAATAAATTCCAGCCTTGTGCCCATCTTGTCAAGGTAAGAGCCTGCGAGCGCGCTGTAGTATTAGATAAGGGAGGATGGGAACGGTCAAGATATACATCAAATACCGCATTTAAATTCCCTCCCAATAACCATGGGTAGTGTGACCAGTCTGAGAGTGCTCGAGAGACCCGTGTTAAAAATGCTTCTTGATCTGTATTCGGAGCATAAAGGGAACCCAACACCACCTGTCTACCATCCAATGCCCCAAGAAGAAGGACAAACTGACCCTGGTCCTCAATTTTACTCTCGCTAAGGGAGAAGGGAATCCCCGCCCGAATCCATATTGCAGTCCCTCTAGAAAAGGCAGAATATGCAGCCGCATAAAATTGACCCCTCCAACGTTTTTGTAGTTTCGCAGTTTCGGAGGGTAACAGGTGAGTCTCCTGGAAATATACTATTTGGGCTTTACGGCGGTGTAGCTGTGCAGCTATTCTGTGCCATTTAGTGATAGTTCCCATACCCCGGACATTCCAAGAGATGAAAGTATAAGATTTGGCAGCAGACATCAACAGGAGATAATGATAAACCTCCCCGGTCCCCACCCCTCATCACCACCCCCCACATACCCGCCCCCAAATCCCAGACCATGCGGCAAAATTACAAATAATTCAACAACGTTCCAATACTGGGTCCAACGACCAAACTTCGTTCGATCAAACTGTGAAAACAAAATTAACATACTTCACATTCAACAGTTGCTAACGCCTGCGGGGGAAGGTCGCTAACACTATTGGTATCAATAGACAATAGACAATAGCAATGAGCAATATATGAGAACGCCCAAAACGCGGGCCGGGCCAGGGAGCTTACTAAGCCATCCCTACCTGTCGTGCAAGTATACTAAGAACACTTTACATAGCAAGGAGAATAAGCACGCATGACTGTAACAATAGCATGTCAACCTGTACAAGTAACTTGTAGTGAAGCACGGTCTGGAGCAATGTAACAAATAATACAGAAACAGTTCATGCCAAAGGATCATTGCTAAGTTGCCAGACCACTGAGGGGAACAGAGCCACGCTGCCGTCAGACTCCGAGTCCGAATTAGCAGCAACGGACGGGCTGGTGCTAATGGATGGGCGAGAAGTACGGAAGGTAGAGGCAGAACGAAGGGCCCTCTGCCTGCCCTCCATCACCTGTTGTCGAGGCGGAGGACCAGAACCTGAACTCTGGGTAAGAAGCCCGCGTTTACGCCTCCGGGGGGGCGCCGTGACTTAGGCTGTGAGGAATCCATACGCCTGGTAGGGTGGACATCGGGAAAGGTCCTGTCCAGCCAGTCCCAAGCACTGTCCGGAGTATCAAAAAATAACGAGCGCTGATTATATATGATTTTCAGTTTTGCTGGGAACAGTAAAGCAAATGTAAGGCCCGCTGCCCGGACCCGCACCTTCACTTCTATAAATGAAAACCTTTTACGCTGTACTGTCAGAGTATAATCGGGGAATATTGAGACCTTCACGTTATCAATCTGTAGCGGGCCATTATCCCTTGCCGCCTGTAACAAGTGATCTCGGTCTCTATAATTCAAAATCCTGGCCAATATTGGGCGTGGGCTGGTACCAGGTATTGGCCTACGTGTAGGAACACGATGGGCCCGCTCTACTGTGAAGTGTGCAGATAGCCCGACAGGGGGCCACGGAAGTTTTCAGCCAGTTTTCTATGTACTCTGTTGGGTTAGAGCCCTCCGTTCCTTCCGGTAATCCAACGATTCTGAGATTATTGCGTCATGCCCGACCTTCCGCATCATCGGCCCGGGCCTGGAGGGAATCAATCTGTTGGCGCATTTGACAGAGTTATTCTTCATGGGCTTTCACTTACGGTACCATGGTTTCCACAGTTTGCTCAGCAGATTTAACTTTATCAGCCAATTTCTTATGATCGGCTTTTAATAAGTTGAGATCCACCGATATCACGCCCAATTGCGCTTCTAGTGCAGAACGGGAATCACGGATTTCCCGCAAAATCATGTCCAGTTTATCCTCAGAAGCATTGGTATCGACACTTCCTTCTGTGCGATGCGACCGGCTAGATGAGTGTCCTGAAGCCGGAGAGAGCGAACCTGCCCTCCCCGACTTAGTGGTCGCTTTGGGCTTCCCCTTGCCCATGGTAAGTGATGAGGCATAGCTGTGCAAGGAATACGTGGAAATGGGTGCAGCTATCGTGGAAACACTGAGGGAACAAGCACCCACAGTCGATGGACACAGTGGCAAGAACTGGACACAGGCCAGGTAAGTAGGCGACTACAGAGCGTAAGGGGCGTGGAGGGATAGTAGATTCCGCGGGGTCAGAGATATTACACTTTTTAACAGGAGTGACCCCTGCACCATCCAATATCAAAGCACTGGTCTAGCCACGACAACCAACAACAGGGATTGAGAAGTGTAGCAACGTACGCACTATGCAGGATCACAGAGCTGGAGCATAGCCATAACCAGTATAAATGGACCACCGAGCTGACAGCGTCTCACTGAACCTCACCGCTCCACAGCTGCCAGGAGTACATCCAGGTGCCAGCCCCATTCAAGTCAGCAGCCATGTATGTAGCACCATGGGGGGGTAAAAGGAAACAAGCGGCGTTAATGATTGACGCTGTTCCCTCAGACTCCAACGAATCGCCCAAGTGCACACGGGCTCTGCAGAGGACCTGGTACCGATGTGCGGTACGACGCGGTCTTCTTGGGGGTGATGAAATGTCACGCACTGCAGTGGCACCGGCGCCCTCGCCTCCGCCGCGAATTTCTGCAATAATGATGGAAAGGGCTACACGGGCGAACCTGGACAGTCACCAGCTCGGTAGGACCCCACCGGAGTAAAGTACAGCTGTGGAGTGGGTAGGCCCCCGGTCCGGGGATCAAAGTAGTCCCAACAGCCAGCTTCCTGATCACCAAACCCGGCCTCACCAGTAGGGCAGCCCGAGGCCTCCGAGGCTTCTCCCCAGACCAGGCCACGGGGAGCAAAAGGAATTCAAGCCGCGTTGTCAATTTACTCTGCACCTCTAGCCACCACCGGGTTGTACAAGTGCACACGGGCACAACAGGGGACCCGCCACCGATGCGTGGCATGATACGGTCCTCCCGGGTGAAGAGGGGTCCCCCCTGGGGAGTGGAGTACTGCTGTGCGCCACAACCGTACCGGTATCCTCACCGTGAAACTCAGCGGCAACGGTGGGGAGGGCCACCCAGGAAATCTCGGACAGTGCTCAGCCCGGCTGGGCCCCGCCGGAGAGAAACACAGCTGCGGGGCGTGAAGGCCCCCGGTCCGGGGATCCGCGTAGTCACGACAGCCAGCCACCGGATCACGCAGCTCGGCCACTCCTGCAGGAGAGCTCGAGGCTGCCGAGGCTCCGCCCCCGACCAGGCCACGAGTCGCACCAGCAATCGCCTCCGTCAGGGTGCCAGCTCATACATCGACTCCGCGAGCCGGAGGGTCCACCCGTGGAAGCCGCTCAATGGTAAAGAGCGTCCCGCAGTGCAGACAGCTTAAGTTTCAGGTAAGGAATGTCGGATAATATACGGATAAGGTGCCCCGGCCCGGAGCTTGTCGCTCAAGCGACCACCATCTTGGGCTGCTGACCACGCCCCCCTAGCTTTTTTAGTCTACTTATTTGAAAAAAAAATACTTACTGAATGTAGTTGGTGAAGTTTCTTTCATTGATGTTGCTTTTTGTTGAAGTTTGTAGAAGCTGTTAAGAGAAAAGTATTTGTTAGTAATAATTCGTTTTTTATTAAATTTATTGTTTTTTGATAGTTATGTTTATTTGCTGGTTAATTCATATACTTACTTTGTATTATATTTCTCTCTTATTTTAATTTTGTAATTGTTTTCGAACGTAATGTTTGTTTTGGGGTTTTTGGCTAGAGTTATTGTTAAGCATAATCTGTGAAACATAAAAGAATATGTTGGAATTTTAGTTAATTTGATTATTTATATTATTCAGTGTTTATTTTTATTTATTTGTAATTAATATACTTACTTTTTTAGTTGATGGAGTGTCCTTGGTAGATGTTGTGGATTTGCTGAATTTGGTAGAAGCTGTTAAAAAGAAAAACATTTGTTAGCTATGTTTTGTTATTTTATTAAATTTGTTACTTTTAAATAAGTTATTTATTGGTTTAGTCATATACTTACTTTGTGTTATATTTTATTGTTGTGTACGTAAATCTTTGTGTTGAATTTTCTAGGTGCAATTTTAGTGAAGCTGAATCTGTTATATATAAAGGAAAACATGTTATAATATTTTCAAAAGCTTATTTCATTTATTTAGTTACAAAGGGCCTGATTACGATGGCGGACGGACTTAAGTCCGTCCGCCACCATCACGGGGATTGGAACTGGCCGCCTATATGGCGTCGGTCCCACAAGTGGAACCACAATGCGACCGCCACTGTGGCGGTCGCATTGTGCATTTTTACCATTGCGGCGGGTGCTGCTGGCTGCAGCACCCGCCGCAATGGTAAAAATGCAAGTCTGGCATTTCCCTGCACTACGTGGCAGGCACCACGCGGTGCCTGCCACATGGTGCAGGAAAATGTTGGGGGGCACAATAGGTTCCCCCCCTCCCCCCAAGTACAAAACCTGAGTGCCCCTGCTGAAGGGGGGCCCGCTACGGGCCCCCAAAGTACATCCCCGCCAGTCTGTGAATGGCGGTTGAACTGCCATACACAGGCTGGCGGGGATGTAGCATCCTAATCTGGCGGACGGTGCCTACTAGGCACCGCCACCAGTTTGTGGATGCAGGGTGGGTCCGACAGGCATTCATAATGATTGCCTGTCGGACCCGTGGCGGATGGACTTCCCGTCCACCAGCAATCCGCCCGCCAGATCAGGAGAGTGGCCGCACGATGGCGGTGAATCCTAATCAGCCCCAAAGTTTTGTGCTTACCTTTATTGCGGGATGTTTGGAATAGTTTTTGGTGTAGTTGTTTTTCGTTTTCTCTTTTCTCTCTCAAAGGTTCGCTCTTCCTCCGTGGTTGTCCGTTATGCGGTAAATTTTATGTTAATTATTTGATTGTTTTTATAGTGTTTGTTTAATTAGTAAGAGTTTTCTATTGGTTTGTGTTTGTGTGTTTTAAATTTATTGGTCGAGATAGCTTTTTTGAATTTTTTAGCTGTTACAATTTAATTTGTTTAATAATTATTATGTTTAATTATTTTTTAGTTTTTATTTTGTTTATTGTTATTTAATTTTATATGTAGATAAATGTGTTATATATTTTTATATATTATATATATTTATGTTTTTTTATTTTCGTTATTTGTGATATATTTTTAATGTTGTATTGTTTGTTTATTTATTTGTTTGTGTATTTTTTATTTATTTGTTTTAATTAATGTAATTAAATTGTATTTTTTTATTGTTTCTTTAAAATATTTGGTATGTTATTTTATTATATTATTGTAAATAGTATTATTTTATGTTTAAATGTTATTTTCGATATAGTTTATATCTATTTTATCGATGTTTGTGTTGTCGATATTGTTTATATTGATATTTTTGTTGTGTTTCATTTTATTTTAATTTTATCGATATTTTTGTGTTCTATATTTTTGTTGTCGATATTTTTGTAATCATAATTTTTTAGACGACATTTATTTATCGATGTTAGTGTCATTTCTGTTTTGTGTATTGTGTATCGATATTTTTGTTTACGATATTGTTGACTCGATAATTTTGTAGTTTGATGTTATCAGAATCGATGTTGTATCAATGAGCCATCTATGATGTTAATAAATGGATGAATGTCTTCATTTCACAAGCGGTCAATTGAGGAGGCTGAGTTGACCAATGATATGTGTGGCATTAACGTAAGCATTTCAAAACTTAATACATATACCCTAACGAAAAAAATAAAATCAGCCCAGTAGAGCAAGTTGATTTGTGGTGCCTCAGGCATGTTCCACTGCTTCAGATAACATTTTGAGGAACTCTCGATGAAGGTGAAAAGTAGCAGCAAAAAACTCCAAGTAAAACAACCTCAGGTGGACAATACTCCATACAATGCTGATGGATCAAATTGAAGCATTTAGCCTAATTACCTATTATTACCCACATTTATAAAGCACAGATGGGCCAAGCAAGTAATATCTTTGCAATGAGGCTAAACAAGTCTCCTCAACATGAACATAAGCAGCTGAAGACATGTTTTCAGACTGGAAAGGTATGCATTTGCCAGAAATGTGCTGGTGGGATCCCAAATTGCTCTAGAGACATTTTTTGGTGGTAATATTTTATAGCTCAAGTACATAGAATTTGGGTATAATCACGTAGAGATGGTACTGCAGGTGTTAGTTCTCTGAAAGCAAGCAGGATATTCAGGCAAAAGTTTCTCTCATTCCTTCTGCACAAAGCTATACACTGGCATTTCATCAAGCAAACTCCTAACTTAGGAGAGTATGCACTGCACTATATGAATTGTCTGGTCTTAATGGACTCCACTGTAACCATATGATAGACGTTTTGTACTTGCGGCTCCATTAGCCGGGCTAACAGTTAGTCTCTTCCTCTTTGATAGGGATTCAGTAAACATTTACAAATAAATCTACTAGTAGGTCAGTAAATCCTAGCTTGTCAATGTATGGGAAAACCTGTACTATTACTACAGCAATTTGTAAGCCTGTAGAGAACCAATCTTAGGCAACACTAACCAATTCCAACAGGAGCAACTTATGCTTCCACACATCTCTGAAGCCATTACCAACAATACACTGAAATATGTAGAAAAAGACCCAGGGAAATGATAATGAGATGAGAGAGAGAAACAGAGACACTGGATATTGTCAACCTGCCTAGGACTTGATCTACACTGTGGCACGTATATCAAAAGGTAGGAGAAGATCTTTAGTTTTGCTATTGTACTGTCAATGGCATTTAATTTCTGTTCATGTATAAGATATACTTTTGGACAATATCTGTATTTTCAACTCTCTATAGTTGAATTAAACTAGTTGTTTCCTACAGCTGAAAAACCATTAGAATATCTATAATATATGAAAATAATACCCTGAACTGATGTGTATTGTTTTCTGAAGAAAACTACATCCAAAGTTATCTGATAGTTATCTGTCATTCCGTCTATGTTCAAGGCAACTGGTTTGTAAACTGTAACGTCAAAAGTGTTCATCAATATCATCAACTAATATCATGTAGTTCACCTAAACAACTAACATGTATATGGTCATCTAAAGCAATACCCTACGTGTTCTAAAAAGGATATAAAGCCTGTGCAAGATGAGCTTCCTTCCTATTAGCTTCTCTTGTAGAAACAAGGCAAATGCATAATAAATTTGGAATTCTAATAAATAAGAAGCTTTCTGAACATGAAAAAGTATGAGAGCTCATAATCCCAATGGATGACTCCTTGTGAACATACACAAGTGCCACAAAAAAGTAGTCCTGAAATAATGTTCAATTACAAAGCTTATATCCTTTTACCGGAGTGTTGTGTATACTGACTCCAGTGCTGTCTTTCATTGACATCCACAAAATAACAGATTGTGAGGTTCCAAATGTCTGAAGACAAAGATGCGGCTGCAGCAACTATGTATCACAATTGTCTAATAAAGATACTATGGCCCAAATAGTCTAAGCATTCAAGATGTCTACCACCATCTGCAAGTCTTGTGAGTCCCATGGCTCAATGGGACAGGTACTTGTCATCCCTCATGCGTTTACCATAGTCTTCTATCAGAGAAATAAAGCATCTTTCTAGGTGGTGGCCAAACACTGGGCACCACACCATCCTCTTCTGCCTGTGAAGGCACATATGTGGAAGAGTTTAGAAGTAACATGTCTTCATGTGGGACCAGCGCTTCCCACATGGGAAGAACATCTTCCCATCTAATTCCCATTCCTGAAGAGAGGCACTGATAAGTAAGAGCAGGAGGAGAATTCCTCATTTTTAAACTGATCTTCTCTCTGTCAAATCAATATCCAATGTTGATTTGGGTTAAGGGGTACTCAGATCTATATCAGGCTTTCTAATAACCCCTCGCCTGGTATGGCTTGAGAGCTGGTGCTCTGGGACATCCAAACCTAGATGAATGGCAACCACCTACAGCTAAATCATTCCAAGACTGAGGTAAGCATGTTGCATGAATCCTGAAAGCTAACTACACCCATTGTTACCCATGGTGTGACATTGTTAAAACTTGTTTCTTGTCCAAGTCACCTATAATCTTCTCATATAAACTTACTTTGTCCCCCTTCTGCCAGGCCTAAAAGTGACAACAGTAGTAGCAAGTATCAAATACCCTCTGAAGGACTATCAACTATGTGATTTACCACCACAGCATCTGAGATCATCTTTCTAGGTAGGAGTGGTGGCCGAACGTTTGGGGAGGGATCAAGCAAAGCAATGAAATATTATCAAGAGATAGCAGGAAGTGATAATGTGTTTTTTACAGTAATACCCTTTTCAAGTATTCTTCCTCCCACTAGCAGTCAAAATACTGTCTCCATTTTAATATTCCTTTGTAGCTCTTAAGTTAGGGGTCTCTATGCTATATTTTTTAAATCACTGATTCCTATTACTTTTATATTTTCATGCTTTTTGTCCCAATTTGATATGTTCTTTCCATTACCTACCCCTCGAATAGGTCTAACATGGCTGAAACCTAACATCTGAAATTTTGACTTTCACAGTATCTCTCTGAGTTCATTGCTGATTCCAACTTGCTCAACTATCCAGATCTGTATTGTTAATGGATGTAATGACACATAGGAACATATTGATTCTAATCGGCTGTTTTCCCCACTAAAATATCTCCTGGCAATATTAGATGATTAATTGGAATCTGGATCACTGTATCAGATATGTCTTTGATCTGCTTCCCTGAAGAAATTCCCATTGTGAAGCGTATGCAAAAGAGCACAGCCTCTTTTATAATAATTCCAGCAACACAAAGTGGCTAAAGGGGCTAATTTAAGAGTTTGCTTTCACAGAAGAACTTCGTACTATTTTGCAATCTTGTCTGAAACCTATGAATAACTTAGTAATGACAAAATTAACGGTAAATAGTTGTGCGTCGGCACAGCAATGAACAATGTATTGCTCTATGCTCAGGTACATGTCCACTACTCATTCAAAGCTCATTTATAGGCCTATAACACACCCACAATGGCAAAGGTTTGCCAAAATATAATGAATGTGATCACTAATATTCTTTGACACTCCCACCCCACACAAGTATGAGTGCACTCTTTCTGTGCCCTTGTATCAAGACAGGTCTGCAGAAGAACATCTTCCCATCTAATTCCAATTCCAGAAGAGAGGCACTGATAAGTAGGATCAGGAGGAGAATTCCCCATTTCTAAACTGCCTTCTCCCTGTCAAATCAATATCCAATGTTGATTTGGGTTAAGGGGTACTCAGATCTATATCAGACTTTCTAATAACCCCTCGCCTTGGTATGGCTCGAGAGCTGGTGCTCAGAGACATCCAAATCTAGATGAATGGCAACCACCTACAGCTACATCATTCCAAGACCGAGGTAATACTTTGTGGTACTCCAGTGTGTCCCTCAAACATCCTAATGTCTATGATTTGGTAGTGGTGCACATAATGAAATTCAAAATATCAAAGCATAGGGGTTGATTTTGATGCATACTTGGAGCTGCAAGTCTTTTCCCTGGTCAAATATTCTTATTACCAACTTAACCAGCTGAAACCCATTCTCCCACTTCTCTTAGAAAAGAACAGATTCATTGTGATGGACCCAGCCACAAACTTCTGACTAGATAAATGCCTCATCCTATATGTAGGTGCCTCAAAGTTCTGCTTGACTGGCAACAGACAGGATAGAATGCTGGAGTCAATTCTATCTACAGTCTGAATAAGTGTTCATTTTTTATCCCTCAGTAGGCGCTACATTGGCTTCCAGTAGCAGGACATTATCAGGTGTAAGATTTCTTACATTGCATTTAAATACCTGCATCAACTCACTTCTCAACGTCTTTCCAACAAAATCAATTCCTTTGAGCCCATTTGAAACCGGTGTAGCACGTACAAGGCTCTACCTGTAGTCTCAACTGTTCATCTGATGACCAATGGAGGTCTTTCATTCTCCACACTGACTTTCATGATTTCTAACTCTGTACTTTTGGATGTTAGGTTCTCAAGTTCACTTAGAAGCTTCAAGAAAAACCTGAAATCTTACATGTATGGCTAGGAAGTATTAATACCAACATCAAAGACCTTCTGGGGTAATGGCCCTTCATAAATCTAGTAATTCAGCCAGTCGGATATTACATTCCTGCCAAACCTTTCCCAGACAGGCTCATTAGCATTTGTATCAGCTATTCAAATCATCAGATAATGTATACTGGCTTGGAACAGACTCGTTTAAAATAACATCTTAAACCATCATATAAAACTAGAAATTTTTATCAGTGGTTTATCAAACAAAGCAACGATTCAGGAGTTTCTCATAAAGATGCATATACCTTCCAAAATGAGGCACATGCCGATTAACAAGTATTTCTCTGCACTCTCCAATAAAGTAGTGTAGTGTTGTGTATGGTACTTTGTCCACTTGCACCACCATAGATCTTCAATGACGGACCTTCTGAAACAGTTTCCACATTTGTGCATGAACTGGAATGGAGGAGTAGTGCTAAATCCCTCTGCACCATAAGAAACCAGCTTTGTTCCTGTCCATCTCCCCCACAATCCCCCTGTTGTAGCATGGCAAGGTCCAACAGTTGTAGGCCTGGTTACCGCTGAAAAAAATGTCAATAGTGTGCCATGCTGCGTATGACAGCAGCAGGGCCAGTGCAATGTGGCACGATACCAAATGGATCCCCTACTTTGGCCGCAGCGCCTAAATGTAATGAAGAGGAAGCGCATGCACTGGTCTTCTGGCGCGTTGCAGTGAACAAGCACATGGCTGTGATGCTAAGGTATGCTCCATGTTGCTCACCCACCATTGATCACATTATACATTGTTCTGACCATTGCCAGGCTTATCCCACAGTCACCGATCCTCCATCCCAGTTAGCAATGACACGGGTGGTTGAGTAGGATGCTATGCTGGTTTATCTACTTACAACTGTGGTGCTCTTCGGTGCATACGCGAGTACATGGTCATCCTCACATGTGGAGTGGAGTTATCCTCTCTACGGGCAAACCAGTTGCTCCTGGCACGCTCAGTGTACTGCACGTGTCCTGCATTTTAAGGCACTTTGCTCACATGTGTACTATATGCAGATGCGTACAGGGGAACTAGAGTGGCTTTGGGTTTAGATGACCTGGGATCGGTGTCGGCAAGGCAGATCAGCTAGCTGTTAGAAACAGCTGTGAAGCAGTTCATGTGAGGCCACAAGCAGAGTCCTTTATGGGTTGTGAAAATGAAATGTGTCCAGTGATCCATACGGGGGAGGGGGAGTTGGTGGATGGGGCAGACTGACCATTGAAATTTGTCAATGGTCAAGGGTTCTTAAAAGTAAATAAATGGGCACCTGGGGCCATATTATGGAACGTGTTGCACCTGGCACATACAAATGTGCGCTGTTTCATCTACACAGCCCCCGTTTGAAAGTCTGTGCGCCATATTATGTTCGTGAGGCGCAAAACCCAGACGATTTTCTTCTTCACAGAATTCCGAGGTGGCGCAGACACAGAGTAAGCACGCCGGCGATAATGAGGAAGGACGCACCTGCGTGTAAATGTTTTTGGGAAGTGAGCGGAGGCATCGTTTTAGAAGTTAAAGTGTGACTTGAGGGTAATTGTTTTCTTCGAAATGTAAGTGGCTGCATGCTAAATTAATATACACAAATTTACAAATCAAAAAAGCCATTCGCACACAAACCTGGCCACCACCTATGAAAATGAACTGAGAAAAAAGGGGAAACAATTTCTAAATGGAAAAAAACGATACAGTACACAGTATTCATAGAAAATTAAAAACAAAAAAATTTAAAAACCTGCAATTCACTGTGTGATGATTCATATGTACATTTCTCAAGCCATAAAAAGCCCGACAGGTCAAAACAATCCTATAACAGATCCTATCACCTATTAAAAGAAAAACTGGGCATTCAGCAAATGCAAAAGTAAAAGTGTCCTCTGCAGCAGTTATGGAATAATACGCTGCCAACAAACTCCATTCCCCCATCAGAGGTTGGGACATCAGATAACGGAAGTGAAGTTCACTCACCAGAGAGCCACCCTGGGAATCAGGAGCTGAATATTAACTATTTTTCAAATCACAGCTTCCAAACAAAAGACTCAAACTATATATAAATTAAATTTCAAGGCACAATAGAAATGCAAAGCAGACAGGGGCAAACCTCACAAGCATGTGAGAAAGCACAGAAATAGAGCACTTGGGGGCATATTAGCAAGAAGAGGCGATAATCATCGCTAACCCTGCTTAGCGTGATTTTTTTTATCGCCGGCTATCGCTGGAATATATCGCCACGCTAACGCTGTATTAGCAACGATTAGCGCTATGGCGATGAATATTCCAGCGGTAGCGGGGAAATGGGCCAACATCGCTGAAAAACCAGCGATGTTGCATGGAGAAGGGAGAACACCTTGCTGATACGACCCTGTGGTCGTATCAGCATAATCCACCCCCCATGTTAGGTATGGCTAACACCTGCTAATTGCAGGTGTTAAATAAATGGCGATGACCCGGTTAGCGCGACTTTTCACGTCGCTAACTGGGGCCATGGACACCTTGCTAATAGGCGATAGGCCTGTTAGCGAGTGTTTCCCAGGTTTGTTCGTCGGGAACGCCCACTTTGCATGTCATTAGCGATAAATATCGCTGACATGCAAAGCGGTAAAAAAACGGGCGCTAATGCCCGCAAACTGTCTCTAACTGCTGTTAGAGACAGTTTGCTGATAGGGCGATATAAATATCGCCGCTTTAGCGGCAAAAAGTGCCGCTAAAGCGGCGAAAGTGCCCTTGCTAATATGCCCCTCTATTTTTCCATGTCCATCTATGAGTTGCTAAACCAGGTGAGGTTTTCGCTCTACATTCTGGGACTTGTAGTCCAGATCTGGAAAAATTCCTTAACTAAACTACAGATACCAAGCTGCAAAACAAAAATCAAAATTGAATGAGCAACTCACGCATAGACATGGACAATTGCAGTACGCAGTGCAGACAACATCAGTGAAATAACAGAGAAAAAGACAAATACGATGACAGACACAGGATAACAGACAAAATTGATAAGACGACAGCAAGAAAGCAATACACAAAATAGCAAGAACGGTAGGTTCGCGGAACCACTGTGCCTACTTAATGTGCACAAACACCTGCAGTAAGATGCTTACATGAAAGGCAGTGAAGAAGGTGTAATTATTCTGAAAAAAATAAGGAATGATGAAATGATAAATGACCAGCCAAGAACAAGCATTTGCAATGCAATTGGTCTCGCCTTTGGGAACTTGTATGTATTTAGCTATGCAGCACATTAGCCTGGGTGCTGAAACATCTACTGTTCTGTAACATGGAGGGAAAGTAAGCACCAAACTGCATGACACGCCAGGTATGGGAACACATGGAGAGAAATATTGCCTTTCAGCAGGAAATGGTATAGTCCAACGCTCTGTTTTTAATATAAAATCAGGGCCTTCGGTGGTCATATCACTGAAAATACAAGATTTGAAAAAAATATTATTGTCTACGGGTGCTCGTGGAAGACAATTTCTTTGGACTGGAATCTAGAGAGTGCTAAAGTGATTCTGGTATTTTACTGACCTCTGATGGTCGCTTTCTATCAAGAAAGTTAAATAGAGGCAGTTGCCAGAAAAATATAAAAAAGAAAGTTCCTCAGCAGAAAGCAATTCTGGTATTTTACTGACCTCTACTGGTCGTTTTCTAGCAAGACAGTTAAATAGAGGCAGTTGAACAGAAAAAAAAGTCCCTAAGCGGAAGCAGACAAGTCCTAGGGCTGATCTCCATAGCCCACAAAGTACATACACATATAAGTATATACTCAGGTATATACAAGAGGTCTTGAATGCTTGACCTAAAAATCTCAGTGGGGTGGCAGGAGTTTCATAACCAGCACCTCAGGTCTTTGGAGTGCTCTTCCGATTGAAATTAAATAAACTACTGATCTACTTTCATTCAAGAAAGCTCTAAAAACCTGGCTATTTCATCATTAAGGTCCCTCCTATTTACTCTCACCAGCTACCTGTATTGAGCTCAGCGCCTAGACACTTCAGGGTATTAGACCGCTTTACAAATCTCATTTTCATTTCATTTCAAAGTACAATCTGGTCGATAAATCGGAAATAAACTGGCAAAACTGTGCTATACAAATTCATACGTAACAAATACACGTTTTTGACTTTCATTTGTACCGATGCACGTTCAGGTCATAAATAATTCAAGTTAATAAACAGGGCACCTGCAGCTGTGTCACGGGAAGGGTGATAAAGGGGGGGGGGGGGAGGGAGCTGCCCGCCCTCCACTGTGTGAAAAATAAAAAATACTTTGAACCAATACACCTGCCACGAGCGGGAATGCCCAGCTCGATCGTTGCCCTTCACAAACAAACACTGATCACGCTAACGGGTTGGGGGGGGAGGGGCGCAGGCCCAGGCAGGGCTTCCGGCTCTCAGTGCTGCGGTCACTTGCTTCAGATGCAGTTTATTTTAACCGGCGAAACATCTGTTTGCTGGAACAACTGGGTAAACCAAACCATGCGGGCCGGGGCGAAGAGGTGCTCACTACACAAACAATACTTTAATCGGCACCAAAGTGAGAGAGGCGCGGAAGCGGGCTTTGAGCTGCCTCATCGTGTTAGATGTCAGACGCTCATTTAGCCCTGCTTCCTTCACACTGGATTCTGGTACATGAAGACTTTAATTACGAACATAAAATACAGATACCAAAATAAGGAGAAAAAGCATAACTAGGTCGCCTATAACTTTCACCATAACTTTTAAGAGCGTATCAATGAAATCAAAAAATACCATGTGTGTGTACGAGAGGATCAAGAAAGTCGTAAAAGAAGTTAATAAACTAAACTGTGCTTTGAATCTTACAAAACAAACTATTTAAAAGATTATGCGGTAGAAACCAGGAAATGTAAACCAGTGTATCTCGTACCTTCAAACATGCGGGCAGCTGTGCGTGCCCTCGAGGAGGGTGGCACGGATTCGTAATCAGTGGCGGGTTTGCATGTCCCTTGCAGCTGAGCTCTGAAGGTGGGGCAGCCTCCCCTGCGCCTGTAGGGACAAACAGAAGAGGCTGGAGTTCCGGAGAAAGTTCAAAACCCCTCACGCACTGCGAGCGCGCGGCTCCACTGCTCCCAAAGTCCAGTCGGCCTTGCACGACTCTCCCACAATAACACTGAAAAGTGCAGGAGGTGGAGGCGGCAGCGAGTGGAAGCTCAGCCCTGAGCCAGGCAGCGCCTCTCCGGGGAGGAGGACTGGGACTGAGTGGGGACGCACAAGCTCAGCAGGCAGGGAGACAGGGCTGCCGGGATTTAGCTCAGCCTGCCTGAAATGCCTCTTGGAGATAGTGCTTACAGAAGAAACAAAATGGCCCGCAGCGCTGAGAGAAATGAAAAGTAAACATTTGCAGGCTGTCTGCGGTTACCCCGCGATAATGATTCACAGCTTCTAGGAGCCACCTCAGGCGCAGCCCCTTCAAGCCCCAGCGGGCAGGCGGAAACTTACGGCTACTAGCCACATTAACCTTTTTACATCACAATGTGGCACAGTGGCAATGGTGTGAATTTCAATAGAAAGCGCGCGTTGAGCCACACTTTCACTGCACGACGATAACGGAGGAAATCCTTTACACATTTTGCATGTTGGAGCCGTGCCAAAAACACCTGCCCATGTATTGCTGCAAAATGAACCACCACAGGACAGTATGCAAGTACGGCAGCAGTTTAAAGTTAGATGTATTGTTTTTAAACGGCATTCTGAAATACTTTTGAATATCGCTTGCACTGCTATTTAGTGGTGCTTTAAAAATATCCCAGATATATTAGCAAAAAACAACCTTCTCAACGCACAACTTTTCGACCGCGGAAGGTTGAGAGAGCTCTTAGTGCATGATAGAAGCTGCCCCTTTCATTTACAACTCCGCATGAGTGATTAACTCACTGAGATATCTTATTAGTAAATATGGTGACTGAAAACAGCGCTATCTTCTAGGTCAATATTTTGACTGAAACCGAAACTAGGAAGCTGGTTCAGGTGAAACCTGGCTCTTCCCTCCAGCAGCCAAGTCTTACAAGCTCAACATTGCGTGTGGAACATTAATGTTTATCAAAGGAAGGGCGCCCTCTGTTCCCTATAGACCTCTGCTGACCCCTAAAGCCATTTAAACCTATGCACTGCTGAGCGCCCATTAGCTATAGAAGAAAACTGCCTCGGCGTCTCAACTACGGCCGCAGGCAAGCACATTCCTGGAACTGTAAAGACTGGAGTGTGAACGTTTTCATTCATTTATTTTAAAGGGTGTTCATATGGTTTATGCCTTTGTCGCAAAATCGTGATTTTAGTCACAGACTGTTTAAGAGTGCGGGGGAATAAGGGGGCGAGAAGGCACAGACTGCAGGAGGGGGAGGCATGGGAAGAAAATAGTGCTCACAATCTAAATAAAACATACTGTGCAACACTCGAAGTAAAGGGTCCAGTAACCATGGAAGGATACAAATGACGACATGGCCGTCATAAGGAGGGACTAACAAGCCTAAAACCAATCGGAAGGCAGCATTTAGGAACTAAGCCAATGGAAAAGATGGGCGGAGAGTGGGCGGAGCTTCCACAGAGCTTCCACTCCATACTGAATACTGCATGCCTCGCAAAGCGAGCAGCGCATGCGCGCTGCCGCTATAGGCTCGACCTAAAAAGAGAGACCATAAGAATCAAACGAAAGGTAAAATGAAAACATAGACAGTTTTGGAATTAAAGACATATAGCCATACCCACTCGTTCTGTGTCAAGTCTCATACTCTCTGTTTTTGTGAGTCTACGCCTCTGTCCATATCTCTGTGTCTCTCTCTCTGTCCTCACCCTCACCAACGCTATGCCCCAGTCCCTCTATTCCTGTCTATCGCGGTCCCTCTGGCTCTCCATGCTCTTCTGATATTTTCCCATTGTGCCCTTCTGTCTAAGTCTTTCTTTTCGTTCCATGGTCCTATCTCTGAGTCTCCATCACGCGCTCTGTCTCTGACCCACACAGTGAGCCAGAGACACATCTCTGAAACTCTGTCACCTTCCCCCTCCTTGTCCCTCTACCTGCTTCTTCCTCCAAGATGTTCTCACCCTCTCTCAAAGATCACACACCCCTCTATGACTTGTTCCTCTCTCGGTCTCTGCCTCTTGATGTGTGTCTCTTTGTGTTCTCCATCCCACTGTCTTCCTAACCTTCTCTCTCTCACACAGGTAGACGACCTAACTAATTAACGGGGAGAGCCAAGCCTTTACAAACCTGTGCACGAGGCAAACCATAATAATGTGGGGCATGTAAATTGTGGATGATACAGCATATAAAAATAAAACAAAGGCTCATTACAATTCAAATAAATGTTTATTTTTAACATAGGGAAGACACATTTTACCTTTCTACATGTTGCTATCACTACATTAAGGAACATTTAACAACAGTGTGTTTTTAAACATGACCCAGAAAGATATGATCAGAGCTCACCTATTGCCCCCACCCAGTAAACAATACTATTATGAATTAATTTACAAGTCAGTTGTCATGTGCACCCTATATGTAGCCTAGATTCCTTTGCCTCTTATATGTGGAGCAAGATAATAATCTATTAAGTCAACACACAAGAGATTTTTGTACTGCGCTCATCCTAAAGTCATGGTGAGTTGAAACATTGGCCTAGGATCACACAACGTGGGCATGTGGGAATCCCTACTTGATCACGGGTTTTTTTTCCATTGTGCACCAAAGACGGTATTTTTTGTTTTACTTAAATGGTTAATGCTTTATTTCGAACTCTTGGCAGATGAAAGCTCTTCTTGTTTTGGGCTCAAAGGTCCAAGGCGACCTAGAGCTGAGCCGAATCCAGACATCTGGCTCAAGTCTATCTTTAGAGCTCAGTAGTTTCACCATCTCTACTCTCTGGGCAAGTCCCTGTATGCGCCTCTGTGACCCTCTCCAGTGCGCTCTCACTTCCCCTCCGTAAGTCCCACTATGTCCTCCTTTGAGTCACGCTGCCCCCCGTGAAAACTTTCAAAACAAAAATGTAGTTAGCACAAGATGCAAAGGGATGTGTAATTACATTAACTGCCCTGAGAAAAATTAGTGAAGTATAAATACAAAAAATAAAAAAACAAGCACACATTTTAAATCAGAGAATGCACCACATGATAGGCGGCGCAAGCAATCTGGAACAGCGCCCATGTTTAGATCGCTGCACAAACTATCAATAGTATCAAACCATTTATGTGCCCACACGTACGTGGATGCTCCACCCAAAAATGTATTTTGAAAGGTTCAAATACATTTGCGCATGGTCGCAAACGCACATAGAGTCAGAGAGTAAAGTCTGTGCCAACATCATGGGGCATTAGAAGGTAAGCCTCCATAATGGCAACTGGCGCACAGCCACAACTAGCGCCAGTGCAGTCATGTGTAATACGGGCCCTGGTTCATTAATGACCTCCCACCCCCAGCAATGGGATGCCTCATTAGAGAAAGCAGATCGATAAAACTCACAAACAGGGGAAGCTTACTACACTTAGGAACGCTTGCTGTAGCATTGTTTCAACAATAAGATTAATTCAGAATTAAAAAAGTACACTAATGTATTAAGCCTTGTCCTCAAAGAAAGCAGGAGGGAAAGTGTCAAACCTCTAGTTGCGGGAAATTAAAACACCCTAAATACCGACATCTCTCTCACACCCCTCATAGACTAGCAGCCACACACTACAGAAGCACTATCATAACCCTTTCAGAATATCAGTTGCACACTACCAGAAGCATTCTCACACTTCTCTTGTATAGGAATCTACTGTCAGCACTCCCACACCAATGAGACTAGCCAATACAAATTACCTTTGCCAAAAGATGGAGCTGCTGAATCAAACAGCTGTTCCATCTTTCACTAATGCACTTCCATCAGGTCAGCAGCATGTTTGTGGCTGCACTGAAAGCAAAGCATTATATGAAATAGAGTGCACTGTTCCTTCTTGCCATGGCACACCTTGCTAAAACTGTGCCATAGTGCAAACAAGGACAGTGCACCCTCAGTGTAATGCTGCCCCTGAGGCAATCTCACAGCCTAGCTCTCCAGCCAAACCTAAATATGTTTGTTCAGAGTAACTGCAAGCAGGCCTGGCAGGAATACCTATCATCAGGGAGATGTCAAAACCCACAATAGAGACAAGCAATGTGAAAGCCAAAATATCTACCTTGCATGGTCAGTAAGATGCAGTGGCGGCTCCTCTGCTATGGCGGAGGAGCGTCACTCCACTGCTTTTATGCAGTGCAAAGTACGAAATATAAAATGATAATAACTTTGAGTTATTATCATTTTATGCTTTGTGCTGCTTTGCGGGCGGGTGGGTGGGCGGGGCTGCTCTGCTCTCAGATCAGGGCAGAGGAGGAGTGGTTTGCCCACTCCTAAGTGCCCAATGACAGTTTGGTCAGCCCTCTCGGGCCGTCCAAACCAGTCATGCGCACTTTCCCTGTTCTCCATGCAGGCTGCATTACAGCCTGCATGGAGAACATTTCCACCCTTCCAGCCCCTGGCTAAGTGCCATTTCACAGCGCTCAGACCAATTACAATGCTGCATTGCAGCATTGTGATTGGTCAGTGGGGCCTGGCTTTGCTTCCTGTTGCAAGACAAGGAGAGCAGGAGCAGAGACGAGGGACCGGCAGCAAGGTAAGTTTTTTTTTTTTTACTTTGAGCACCCTAAATCAACACCACGACGCCCCCCCATGACACATCACTCCCGCTACCCGCGAGCCATGCCAGCCGCCACTGGTAAGATGCTGATAGCGCATAAGTTTGCAAACGGTTTTACCCTTAACTTACTGCAGAGAACTCCCACTCCATGCCAACTCCATCTCTCATCAACAGATCTTTGCCACCATGTTAGAATGGAGAGCGAATTAAAAAACAACATCTTACAACAGCTTAAAGTTCAGTCAATTATGAGAGGGTTGGTAAGCTTTAAAAGTTGTATTTTTCATTAAGGAATTAGCACTAGTTTTTGGTCTTTTATTCAGATTAGTCAGATATACCCATTTACAGAAATATCAAGAAAATTTGGTTAGAGGCAGCATAGAAAATGACAGCATGTTCCATAAAGGAAATAGTCCCTATCTTAATCAAAAAGGACCTAACCTAACATGAAACCAATTAAGAGCTCCTTTTGGAAAAGAGCATATATTTAGAGCATTAGCAAATAGTCTCAAATGAGAAAGAACTCCTCATTAAGAGTAGTTCTAGAAAACTCAGTCGAGTTCCCCGACGGTAGCAGCAGCAACCATAAATCCAAGTAAAAGGAAATGAATCACAGCAGTAGCTATGATTTAGCATAAGAAGTAAGTCTCCTCACTTAAGGTAAGAAAAATAAAGAAAAATCACCATTAGCAATAGCTCACAGCAATTAGGGCAAGCACAATGAAGTGCTAAGGGGCATGGCAGGGTATAGATTGAGAACGACGAGCTTGTGAGTGTCTGAGATGCCTCTGTAACTAGGAACACGTCTTATATAAAAAAGCATAAACATATGTTGCAGAAACTGGTGCTTAAATAATCTTGAGCCAATGAAGAAGAATCTTCCGATGGTCCATTGCCTCTCTTCTCGGCTCCCATGGAAAGCATGTGAGTTTACATAAGGTTATCTGAAGACTGCTAAAGCTTTACACAGTAGATACATTCAATAAAGGTTCTCACGATAACCCTTATTAAGTCTATTCTATTAGTTTTTCATTGTCACACTTTACAATAGACTAGTCTAATAAATAAAATATTTTCTATTCACAATGTCCTGGTTAGATCATGAGCAAGGTTTTCTAAAACAAGCTTTAATTCTACTGAACATTTTATTTATTATAAAAGATAGCAGGTGACTTGATTTAATACAATGAAATCATATGGTGTGAGGAAAGAAAGAAATAAATGTTCTTGAAGCAGCACATGTTCTGACCATGACACATATTACAGTTAAATCCGGGAATAAATTAGTAATTCTAAAAGGCATTTTTAGTAAAAAGAGAATTAGAAAGATGGAGAAGAAAGAAAAGAATAAAACATATGAGGGCTAGTGAAAGGAAGACCCCTGGAGGGTAAGTTTCCACGTTTTAATGGAGAACAAATACAGTTTCACTCAGTAGGTATGCGGCCGACCAGGCCAGAAGAGACAGTCAACTGCCCGATTGTTTCAACAATAACATTCCAGGCATACCAATGTTCTACCCCACAATTCTAGTCCCAACACATCTTCCCCTCATACAAAAATACAAATTAAATAACTAAAAATATAAATGAAACTTACATAATAGGAACACACAACTGACCACCACCATATAACTAGACAGATGGAGACTTTAACACGTGTATTTTTAGCATTCACTGCACCCCCATCTCCTCTCACACTCACATTTCCACTCCATTGAGGTGACAGCCTCTCCTTGTTCCACCATTTATTATTTGTTGGGAAAATTTGGAATGACCCTTCACCCCTGTTCCAGGAAGTCACACTTTAACAAAATTCCAGGTTTAATGGATGAGGTATCAACCCTTTCCAGCATCTCACCATCAACATACTTCTTTTGTGCAACTTCTCATCTCACCTTTACAGATGCAAGATCCCTTTCCTTAATGAAATCCCCCATCCAAAGGCCAGATAACTTAGTCACCAGTTCCTGTCCCTTGAGAAGGTTAAAAGGCGACACACCTGTGGCCACAGTGGGAGTGGTGCTAATTGCCCACAGTAAGTCCTTAAGCTCATTACCCCAATTCAATCCACTGGCAATAGATAACTGTATGTTGTCCTTAATGACCCTGTTGCATCTCTCAACCAGGCCATTACTGCAGGGATGGTACAAAGACATTTTGGTTTGTTTCACACCCCAATGAGATAAAAATTGCTCAAACTCAGGAGACGTGAATGGAACTCCACTGTCCGACACAATCTCATCTGGTGCACCTTCCCTCATGAATACAGTTTGTAAAAACTCCACAACAGTAAATGAATCAACTGAGCTCACAAATTCTACTTCTGGCCATCGTGAAAAATAATCAATAAGCACAATTCCATATCTACAGCTTTCCTTCACTACAGTAATAGGTTCAAAAATATCAACCCCCAATTTGTCTTCAACTTCCTCACATTATCCAAGGGCAAATGGGACAAAAGGTCAGCAAAAATGTTTCTAGCACAAGGAATATGCTCAAATCGATACTGAAACTCCATAAGCCTGAACCGCCACTTAGCAATGCGTGGAATAGCATTGCAGGCACCATTAGTCGTAAAAAGGTTGATCAGATGTTTATGGTCCATCATAATGGTTAATTCCACAAGTCATTTCTGTAATGGTTACCTCCCCACCAACAAGTTAAGACTTCTCATTCAATAACCAAGTACATTCTTTCAGCCCCTCTCAAAGCACGAGATGCGAAAGCAACCACTTCGCCCTTCCCTCCACGAGTCTGTAACAATACAGTTCCTAACCCATATTGACTGGCATCAGTAACAAGGACAGACGAATCATGAGTCTCAAAAGGCTTCAAAGGAATAGCATGAGCCACTTCCTTTTTGATGACCTCAAACTCACGATCTTTCTCCACATACCATACAAATCTTTCTTTCTTTTTGAGTAAATTCCTTAAATTAGATGTCCTTTCTGCACACTTGGGTATAAAACGAGAAAAAAATACCAACATGCTGAAGAACAACCATACCTGATCCTTGTTAATGGGAACTGGGCAATTGCCTTGACTAAACGACCCTTAGGTTCCACCCAGAAATCTTGTAGCCCAAGTAGTCCACACACTCAACTGCAAACTTGCACTTCTCCGGTCTCAAAGTCATTGCTATGTCTTTTAAAACTGTCAGAACCAATGCTAAAGACTTGTCATGAGAGGACATGTCTTGACCAAAAATCAGGCTATCGTCTTGAAAACAACATACATTGGGTATACCCTTACATATCACCTCCACTACTCTGGATGCAGAAGCCAAACTGAAAGGCATGCATTTAAATCTAAACACACACTCCAGCATGATAAAAGATGTCAAGTGCCTCAACTCATGCTTGAGCGAAATCTGGTGATAAGTGGCAGTCATTTCTAAGGTCGTAAACACCTTAGCACCCTTAAGAGAAGCCAACATTTTATTAATATTGGGTAGAGGATGTCTATCTACCCAAATTCTCACATTGAGGTCCCTGAAATCAATGCACATCCTCAACGTCCCATTAGCCTTTCTTGCTAACACAATGGGTGACAACCATTCAGAACTTTCAATGGCTTCAATAATGCCTTGCCCACACAAAGCATTCAATTCCTTTCTGAGTTCCTCTCTCATGTTTAGTGGCACTCATCTCACTTTGTGCACCACTGGATTAACCTCAGACTTTAATATGATTTGAGAAAAACCCTTAAGTTTTCCTAGTTTTTCAAGAAAAATCTCCAGAAATGTTTTGATCCACGAACAATCACTCACAGTTGCCATATACTCACCCTTCGATAACACTTGCTCTGGGCTGCTGGGATCAAGGATTGCTCCTAACTTCCTCTGCTCCAACCACCCCAACAAACATCATCCATATTTGGCCACGTATACAGTGGCATTCGCTTTGTTCCCTTCAAAATCCAACACCGAATCAAACTCACCAACAATCTCTATGGATTTCCCTCCATCCGCAATTGGTTGCACATTGGACTTCCTCAACTCAACATCTTTGAACTGTTCCCACTGTTCCGTGTCAATAGGAGTGAAAAAAGCACCTGAATCAGCCATCGTATTAACTGCAACATCAGCTACATTTACAAAACAAAACGGCCTTTTGACCTTTTCCAATTCAATTTGCATTACATTTTTGGTCAGATCATTCCCACCTTCTTGTACGCAAAATACAAAATTTTTATCATCCGATTCTTCAGACTTACCACCCTTGTGACTAGAGTTTTCAACTACATTGATTTGTTTTGAATTACTCCTCAGCTTATCAGATTTACACACCTTTGCCAAATGCCCCCTTTTCCTACATTTCACACACGTTTTTATTACAGCAGGACACCTTGGGGAATTCCCAAGATGATTCCTGTTCCCACACCTGTAGCATAATATGACTTTCTTCTTGGAGTCCCCTTTCTTATCCTTACGCTTCATAGAGTACCCCACCTGAATAGCATGTACCCTTGTCCCAAGAGACATTTGTTCCATATAACTGGTAGCAGCTTTGATGCTACTAGCGACCTCCACTGCTCTGTCCAAGGTTAGGGCTTCCGGGGTCAACAACTTTTACTCTTGGTATTTTCCACAATCTGATCTCTGATCATTTTTTTCTCAAAGACCCCAAAATTGCAGGCAGCTGCTAAGATTCTTAATGTGCTAACGTAAGATTCAACAGATCCACCAGACAACTGTTACCTAGCATAAAACTTGTGCCCCTCCATAATGAAATTTTTCTTTTTCTTAAACCGGGCATCCAAAGTTTTGATGGCTAACGCTAGGAAGATGTTTCAACACCTTCCTGCCCCCGGGGCCTAAAGAATGCCTTTCTTCTGTCGCATAAAAACATCCCCTTCTATGGCCTCCAAATATGCTTCGAAACCTTCCTTCTATTGTTCCCACTCAATGGAAGGAGAACCAGGGGTTGCTAAAAAAGCTGGAGGAGGAATTATGCTCTGCTGCATGTTATGCGTGTTTCACAAAATAACAACCACAATACAATGCAATGATAGCACTATATTCAAGAAGAAACCAATATGTGCTTATAACAGGTGTACCAATCAATGTCTACAGTACAACCAGTGAAAATAACATGACATGAAGTGAGCGAATCACCGAAATCCACCTTTTGAACGAATGAGGCAAACCCAAAACCCAAAAAGTTGTGCAAGATAAGTATATAAATGAAAAGTGTGTGATCCACTGCCCAACTATTGTAATGTAGTTCTGGTAAAGACAGGCAGTGCCTCAAAGGAAATTTGTAGTAGTCCAGGAATAAATGCCAAAGACTTCCTCAATATTTTTGATGATTTTATTTAGAGGCATCAGGCTCAATCAGGGTGTGCGAATCAGCACACCTGCATAAGATAACATGTAAATTTGAAGAAAAGGTGCGCGAATCACCGGATGCACACAAGGAAACAAGAGTGGAGGGAAGAAAAGGTGTGCGGATCACCGTGATCCACTGCACAGATTACCTTGCAAAGAAATTCAGAATATAATATCCAGCCAGCTGAGTGCCGCGATGCCAGATACCAGTTTGGTGTCTTATGCACGTCATGCTCAGGCGTGGAACGCGTTGCCAGGTACTAGCTTGCAAATGCTGTACGTCACATTGCTGGGTCAACCACACGAGCTGGAGTTTGCAGACTCACAAGCAAACGAAAGCCCTCACGCCGACTACAAATGTGACCCGCTTAAACAGTGGCCTGGAAAACATGGACCGAAAGGACTCCACAAACTCCGTTGAGGTACACCACCTCATGGCCGAAGACACCATGTATTGGCAGTCGCATGCTCTGTCCATCGCAGCACCTTAGAAGTTGATCCCAGAAATGCCCACCGCAGCCAAAACAGTGCCTCGGTCAGTCACAACAGCTTCTCCCACTCATTAACAATGAAAGGAAGACCTCTGGAGGCTGGTAAGTTTCCACATTTAAATGGAGAACAAATACAGGGGGCATATTAGCAAGAACCTGCGTAAATTATCGCAAAGCTTGCTTAGCGCGCGTTTTTCTATCGCCGGCTATCGCTGGATATTACCGCGGAGATAACATGCTATTAGCAAGGTTTATCTCCAATGCGATAAAATATCCAGCGATAGCGGCGAAACCCAGCAATAACGCGAGAAATCCAGCGATAGAATCCCCGAGCTAATGCTGGGGACTTAACCTTACAATCCACCTCCCATTGACTATTATTGTTAAGTCATGTTTTTACCAGTTCTAAAAAACCAGCGCTAATCGCGGTTAGCGCGCGTTTTTTTATTGCTTCGCGGTTATTGCTAATAGGCGATAGCGATGTTAGCGACTGCTTTCAGTCGCTGTTAGGTTGGGAACGCCTCCTTTGCATGTCATTAGCGATAAATATCGCTGACATGCAAAGCGGCACCCAAACCAGTCGCTATCGCCTAAAAGCTGTCGCTAACACTTGTTAGCGACAGCTTGCTAATAGGGCGATAAAAAAATCGCTGCTTTGGCGGCAAAAAGTGCCGCTAAAACGGCGATAGAGCCCTTGATAATATGCCCCACAGTTTCACGCAGTAAGCATGCGACCCACCAGGCAGCAAGACACAGCCAACTGCCTGATCGTTTCAATAATAACATTCCAGGCATACCAATGTTCTACCCTACAATGGTAGTCCCAACACCTAGTCATGTAAGCACGATGAAAATGGGTACTTTCTGTCGGCTAATAACACATTCAGGAAATGCTTATTTCTACGGTTTGTTCTTGCTAAGCATTTTCTACGTTATTGTCAAGTTACATTTTAATGTTCGTATAAGGTAAGATTTTCAACTTTAACAATGCCAATGCTTGTTTTTAATAATTCAGAGGTGCTGCGCTCCATCAGAGTCAAAGACATCAATACTACGCTAATAATATTTGATCTGTTAAAAAAATATTGCTACCACTTTGGTAAATATTCAATTTCCTGAAAGGACACGATTTCAAAGAGAAAACCTATCCAAGTTGTTATAAAAGTAAAACCCCAGACGAATTCAGCAATAATTAAAATTGAGATGTATACATAAAATATGCACGTTCTGTGCTTCCCACGTCTGGTATTCGGGTGCCAAAACCAACCTAAATCTTTAAGATATTTTACATAATAATTGCTGAGATTAATTGAATTATAATAACTGTAATTGCTGCTAGGATTATTCATGAATATTCATCGTCGTCGCTATCCTGAAAAAGTAACCAGTTGGCGTCCCTCAAGGACAGCAAAGGGACAACCTTCAGACATTTACAGACACTGACTGAATAGTAAAAGTTGGTCCACCGATTGCATTAGTAAGATGTGCACCATTTTCATGTTATCTTGCTACTTTAACCATCTGTGCTTGTTCCGCTTGGGCACTGGTGCCAGCAAACACGAGGTGTTGCATTTTGTGCAAAAACTAGCAATGAGCTGAAGCTTTGTGGCTTTTATATTAGGCTGTAAACATGTATGTCAATTTCCAAACTTTAGAATTGTAGAGGAACTGGAAACACTAACATTTGCATTTTAGAAGGCAGTGCAGAGTATACAGGGAATTAGCAATGCAAACATAACATGCCATATCTGCTATAATATGCATTCCACTGGGGTGATTAAAAGCCTCTTGTGTTGTAAGTCTGTTTACTCTGCTCCTATTTTGGGACCCTCATGCTCCATATTAAAAAAAGATCAAACGAAAAGAAAAACAAAGCAGCCTTTTAACTATGTGCCTCTACGAGACAACAAAACGAGAAGTTGACAAAGTTGACTGCAATATATTTTATTCACGGATTATGATAATGTAGGGATCATTACGAATAACACTCTATATGTAGCCACGAACTCCTTAACTTTGATTAAAGGGAGTGCTGTCAGAATGCAAGAGACAAAAAACACACGTTTGATAGGTCTGTCTATCAGACGTTGATTGGTGCATTCAGGGCACTGGACAAGATGATTCTTAACTTTGTAAAAAAAGAACCGCTTTTGGGGGATGAAACCCATTCAGACCCTCAACCCACTCCGAAATAAGCACTAAATATCTCTAGGAGACAAATATTCCAATCCGAGCACCAACATAACAACGGAGTGAACACCTTCTCTCGCATACAGCCCCGCTTTCCCCCCTGAGACAAACTCGACCATCAGTATTTATCATCTGTGCATCATGTGTCGGTGAACTTTGTCCCCGAGGTGCATTTCCATCATGATGAAGCTAGACTCTGCTGCAAGGAAATGGATTTAGCTCCTGCATTGTACATAGACGTGTGGGAACATAAGTGGGTCCCTACCGCATTCCATAATGGGAGTCAAATGTAGATTGGGCTATCAGGGTCCGTATTATAGACAGGGCGCACTTTCCCCAGTTACGCCACGGTGTACCTTAAAACAGGTGCGCCGGGTGCAAACAGGGAAAGTGCACCCTATTACACTGGATGCGCTGCCCCCAGGACAGCTGCAAAGTCATGCTGCCCTGGGTGATGTGCATTCAAGTGAAAAATGGAGCAGCTTTGAAGAAGATTCTCAATTTTTCACTGTGCAGGCGGCAACCTGTCTGCACTTTTAACAGGGAAGAGAGATCCCCTTGCAGGCAGTTGCAGTGAGTGACTGCACCTGCCTGCGAGGGGATGTTTGTGGGGTCCATAGGACCCATTTACCCCCTCCAGAGAGCTGCCACCAGGGGGCGCACTGACAGTGACCGCTTCTTTGCCTCTGTGCCTGCATCTTTAGTGCGGCACGAGCGCAGAGGCAAAGGGATTCCCTCATGTGCATGGTGAGAGTGCTGACGCTTTATGTTACAGACGGTAACGCTCAAGTGTCTGTGGCCCCTTCTGCAATACTAAAGTGCCCCGGGGCATGCAAAGTGGGTGCTAACTCCTGTTGCGCCCCGGGGCACTTCTGTATTACAGCCCCAGATAGTTTAATAAAAGGATTCTAGTAGTCCGTGTTCCCCCTAGGCGGAGGTAGTGGAATGTTGTTAGACTTGGCATCTTTGGCGTAGTTTCCATTGACTTTTTGCCTCTACCTCCTGCATTTTTGATGCTGTGCTGGATTTCGTTTCTGCTGGCTTAGATGCTTTGGGCACTTTGCCACTGCTGATCAATGTCAAAGTGCAAGTGCTCCCTGTGTAAATTGTTGTTACAATTGGTTCTCCCTGATTGGCATATTTGATTTACTGGTAAGTCCCTAGTAAAGTGCACTGAAGTGTGCCAGGGCCTGTAAATCAAATGCTACTAGTGGGTCTGCAGCACTGATTGTGCCACCCACAGGAGTAGCCCTGAAAAGCTTTCTCAGACCTGTAACTGATGTGTCGGTGCGCAGTTTGTTAACTGCCATGTCGACTTGGCAAAAGTACCCACTTGCCAGGCCCTAACCTTCCCTTTTCTTACATGTAAGGCACCCCTATGTAAGGCCCAATGTACCCCCCCTGGGCACGGTATAGTGTATGTGAAAGGAAGGACAGGGACACAAAGACTTCACGCCAGCTCCCCTGAACCCTTTTGCTGAGAGTTCTAACATGCCAGGAGGTGCCTATTCCAGTTTTGGGCCTCTGGAGGTTGTTCTTGCTGTTGGGAGCTGGAAGAAACCTAAGAGGAGCAAGAAAACCTGTCTCCAACGCCATCAGCGATGCCTCCAAGACGCCATGACCAGCACCGAGGCTCAGGGCACCGCTCATGAAGTGAACGATGCACTGCCCAGCCTGCACCACAGCTTCGGAGCCCGCCGACGCCTGCAGTTATCGGTTGTGCCGACGCCAGCGCTTGCACCGACTCTGTCATCGCCAGCGTCTGCTTAATGTTATCACAGCGCCGATAATCGCAGAGGGTGATTCCACGAACTCGCCGACTTCACATCGTCACCGGAACTGATACCTCACTGCCGACGCAATTGTCTTCCCCTGTCCTGGACACGACATGTCGCCTCTTCATTGACACGACGCCTCGCCTCCCCCGTGGCAGCCAGGGAGCCGGCCTCAACTTCTGCACCGGCGCCTCACCTCCACGACGTCCTGCATCATCATAAATTTAATTTCCATGGTACTGTTTGTTTGGGAGTCTGTGTGACTCTGTGCCTGATGCCGGGCTCCTCACGGTCGGTGCCGTACTTTGGATTTATTGCTGTAACGACGTCGTAATAGCCCCAGGTGGATCTATTTGTTTTCTACAAGGCTTATTTATTTGCAATAACGGTTCTAAATTAATATCTTATTACCTGTATGTGGGATTTTTGTTGTTTTGGTCTTGTTGAGTTTAGATAAAGACACTTTATTTCTCTAAACTGGTGTGGTGAGCATTTGTGGTGTTATCACTGTATTACTGTGTGTTCTGAGTACAAATACTTTACACATTGCCTTTGGGATAAGTCTGTCTGCTCATGCCAAGCTACCCAGGGGGTGAGCAGGGGTTATCTAAAGTGTGTATCCCCCTTACCCTGACTAGAAGCAAGGGTCCCTATTTGGACAAAAGTACCTACCTCTGCCAACTAGAGACCCCCATTTCTAACATTGGTGCCAGCGGTGGGATTTAAACTTGTATTTGTACTTGACCCACAGTGATTGGTGTACATCACTGGCTTAGTGCAGACCACTATGCAACCACATACTGTGTTTTATTTTTAGTTCTAATTTTGATCTGACCCTTGAAGCATCCACACACGATGTCTCTAAATGATAAATCAGCAAGTGAGGCTGCAGAATTGGAATTTGACATTGAAATGTTATGTAGTTACAAAGTAGAGCAACTCAAGGAATTTTGCAAGAGCTTTGGATGTCCCATGAAGAGCAACTCTAGGAAAGAAAAGCTACAGAAGGCCTTAGGGGCCTGGCGGGAGTCCAGACAAGCTGAGGAGACAGATGGTGCAGATGTGGATGGGGGGTGCCACAAGGTGGTTTGAGATCCCAGGATTTGCCTTTTGGGAGAGCAGCCTCTGGGGCTGGCAGCAATCATTCTTCCAGGAATTTGTCTCCAGAGGAAATAGAGGAGAACAAAAGGGCCAGAGAGCATGAGTTGGAAATCCTGAGGCTCAAGATGAAGCAGATGGAAATGGAAATCCAGAACAAGGCAGAGGAGAGCCAGAGTGCTCGTGCCTTGGAAGAAAAAAAATTGCTTTTTGCACATGATTTGAGCATTAGAGAGCTGGACCTCAAGGCCAAACAGTCGGAGTCCAGTACAAATAGTGGCAGCGTACAGCCAGTGCAAGCAGGTAAGGTTTACACTCCCATGGACCTAGTACAGAATTTCCAGAAGGGGGAGGATATTTATGCATAGTTTGCATCTTATGAGGCAGCACTGCAAATGAATGAGGTCCCTGAGAAGAACTGGGGGAAGGACCTGTGGAGATACTTTGAGGCCAATGGGAGGAACACACTGACACCTTTGGAAGAGGCGGGAGCTCTGACCTATCCCAATATGAAGGAGGATTTATGTCTCAGGTATGGGCTCACACCGGAGCAGTACCGGGAAAAGTTTAGGACCTTCAAGAAGCCTGAATCCAATATGTGGGTTGAGTGTGTGAATCTTTATTGCAGAGCACTGAGTGGTTGGATAAAGGGCAGCTAGGTAACTTATTACCAGGGGTTGTACAATCTGATTGGTTGGGAGCACTTGAGTAGTCTTTGTATTCCAGAGCTGCGAAAACATTTGATGGATAGCAAGCTGACTAACCCCAGGAAGCTTGCTCAGGAGGTGGAACGCTGGACGAGTACCAGGGTCCACAAGGGGTATGGGGGAAACCCAGCCAAAGGTGGGCAGGGTCCCCAGCAGAAGAGTGGGGGGGGGACAAGGGTAACCAAAAGGAGTTCTCTAAAGGGCCCAAAAATTGTTCCCAGGTTAAAGATTCCCAGCCCCCAGTTCTAAGAAGCCATGGCTCCCTAAGGGTAGTCCAGGCAACCGGTGTCCACGCAAGTGCTATGCATGTGGTCAGGAGGGTCACTTGCAGAATGATCCCAAGTTCCCCAAGGCACCACCAGCACCCACTGGTGCACCGTCACCGGGGTTAGTTAATGTAGTGCTGGGGGAGGAGTTGGTTCCTAGTGAGGGTGGGGTGCCAGCTGTGATGACCCATATCTCATTAGGAGATAGGGAGATGGTCCAGGAAACCTGCCTCCAGGATAACACTAAGAAGTACTGTTAGAAATGAGGGTCTCCAGTTGGCAGAGGTAGGTACCTTTGTCCAAATAGGGACCCTTGCTTCTAGTCAGGTTAAGGGGGATACACACTTTAGATAACCCCTGGTCACCCCATTGGTAGCTTGGCACGAGCAGACAGGCTTATCCCAAAAGCAATGTGTAAAGTATTTGTACCAACACTCACAGTAACACAGTGAAAACACCACAAAAGGACACCACACCAGTTTAGAAAAATAAAATATCTTTATCTAAACTAAACAAGACCAAAACAACAAAAATCCAACACACGCAGTAAAAAATATGACTTTAAAAAGGTTTCAAGAACTTGTACCATAGAAACTATGGATGCGTGACTTTTCACCAAAGTACCTGTAGCTGCGTCAACGTTCCAAAGCGAAACAGCTGCAGAGTCGGAAAACAAAGAGATGCAACACTCCTGAGACCTTGGGGAGGCGATGCAACAGTTTTGCAACAGGCAGAGGGTGAGTTACGTCGAATCCGGTCTGTATGGGGAGTGATGCATCGATTCTTCGTGACGGTCTGGTCCGCGGGTGATGCTTCGGAAGAACTTGCCGCACAGGTATGATGCTTGGAAAACTGGGATGCGGCGGCGATCGATGCGGCGGCGTCGAGCGGCGCTGCATCAGTCCTCTTCAGCCGCGATCCCTCGATGCATCGATTCTTGCAGCGGCGACAGGTGCTGCGGCGGTTTCCGCAGCGGCGAGGCGATGCGTGGAAAATCTTCTCGCGCCGTGGAGATGCATCGGGAAAACAGCCGCAAGAAGAGCGGTGCGTCGATTTCTGTAGTTCTTTGAGTCTCTTCTTTCTTCCAGCCCACAAACAGCAGCAACAACCTCCAGAGGCCCAAAACTGGCACAGGCACCTCTTGGCAGGTCAGGACTCACAACAGCAGAGTTCAGGGGAGCTGGGGATGAAGGCTTTGTGTTCCTGAGACTTCAGAACAGGAGGCCAGCTCACTTCAGGCCCTTGTATTTTTTCTCTTTGTGCAAGAGGCTCTGAGCCCAGTTCAAACCAGTTCTGGGGAGCACTCTGCAAGTGCACAACAACATCCATTATCAGTGTGAGCCTTGGCTCCAGACACACCACAGGGGGGGCGGAGCCAGCTTTGTGGAAGGCAGGCACATCCCTATTCAGGTACAGGTGCTACTCCTCCCACCACTCCAAATGCAGGTCAGGCCTATTCAGCCTAGTGCTGACTCATCCAGACTCCTGGAGGCACTGCACCTCCCCAGCCCCTGTCACGCCAAAGCCAGACAGTCAATCCACAAACAGGCAGAGACACACAGGATGGTTGAACAAGAAAATAGCCACTTTCCAAAAGTGATATTTTCAAACACACATTTAAAAACCATCTTTACTAAAAGATGTGTTATCAAATTCTGAGTTCAGGGATACCAAACTCCATTTTTCTATCTTATCCCTATGGGAAGATATGCTTGTAAGATGTCACAAAGCATTCCCCATTCTATCCTATGGGGCAAGATAGCCTTTCAATAGTGAAAAACGAAATTGGCAGTATTTCACTATCAGGACATGTTACACACACCAGTACATGCCCTACCTTTCACATACTCTGCACCCTGCCCAGGGGGGTATCCTGGGCCTACCATAGGGGTGCCTTATATGTAAGAAAAGGGAAGCTTAGGGCCTGGCAAGTGGGTGCGCTTGCCAATTCGACATGGCAGTTAACAAACTGCACGCAGGCACCGCAGTGGCAGGCCTGAGACATCTTTTCAGGGCTACTCATGTGGGTGGCACAATCAGTGCTGCAAGCCCACTAGTGCAAAAACAACAGTTGATGGACAGAATGCAGAACAATGTCATACATTCACCCCAGTACAGAGATCTGGGCCTAAATCCACCGTTTTTTGCTCACCATGCCATTCCAGTTTGAACCCAGCCATATGCAAATCAGTCTTGACACTGTGCCTCATGGGAACAGTCCAGCCCGAACTGCCAAGCCAGGTCCTCCCTGGACTGGAAACAAGCATCCTAGGACCGGTTTCGGGGTTTCACCCCTCTTCAGCCAGGATAGCTGGATTCCAGTGGCATGGAGAGCACGGGACCCACGTCTGGGCATACCCGTCCCACTCGGGGTGACAAATGCAAAAACAACAGTTGATGGACCGAATGCAGAACAATGTCATACTAGTAGCATTTGATTTATCAGCCCTGGCACACTCAGTGCACTTTACTAGGGACCTACTGGTAAATCAAATATGCCAATCATGGATAACCAATCACAATAACAAATTACACAGAGAGCATATGCACTTTAGCACTGATCAGCAGTGGTAAAGTGCCCAGAGTCCTATAGCCAACAACCACAGGTCAGGAAAAAATAGGAGGAAGAAGCAAAAGGTTTGGGGATAACCCCGCAAAAAGGGCCTTTTCCAACACAACCCCCTTCCAGCCTAAAGCCAGGGTAGACCAATCAATACCTCGATGGGCTCCCCGGCTTGGGGCGACAGAACATGCAACCTGGCCCGAACAGCAGGGGTCTATTCCTATTCTACGCCTTCCTGAACCTAGTTGGATCCCGCTGTCCATACTCTCAGGGCCCACTAGGCTAACCCATGGGGGATCCTTCTCCTCACCTGGCGACCCCATCTGTGCAGCGCCTAAACTTACTTTGCTCACAGAGGTATCCCAACAGGTAGACAGTACCCACATGGCCAACACAGTGGTGTGGCCCAGTCCACCCCCGTGGTGTGACTCCTGCCCCCCTCCCAAGGACAACTCTGTCCACCAGGACAACCAGCCACAGTGGCCAAGACAGCTGTCAGAATTGAGAGCCAGGCCTCATGCCTTTGAGGCCTGTCTAACCTCTGTGGTGTCAGAAAGTGGGGGGCGGTAGCCCCAGGTGCCTGGCACCTTTTCTCCACTCTCCCTCCTGCCAAGTCAGGTATGGCATCCTGACACTGGCCCACCAGCCCAGGGTCTGTACCCTGCGGCTGGACAAGAGACTGGGGTGGGCTCTCCCACACCCTATCTTTCGCCCTGGGCTCTGCACCCTCACACCTTGAGTGGTACCCCAAGAAGACAACTTGGTAAGGGCACTGTTAGAAGTCACTCCTTCCTCCAGGTCAGGGGGGACACCCTGAACCTGGTCCTCCAACCCAGAGTCTGTACCCTTAGGCTGGACCTGTGCCTGGCAACCCAGGACATCCGGGGGATTACACCACCCCCCCAAGGGAAACACACTCCTCATGAGTTGTACGAGAGTCTGCCTGGTGCAGGTCTCCAGCCTCCTGTCCACTTGAGAGAGCATGAAGACCCCCCAGGCCAGAAGTGGCCTCACCAGGGTCAGTCCTGGGGTGCTCTGACCTCAGAGCTGGCAACCCCTAACCCACTTGTCCTCCCACTGGGGACTGTCTCCCCCTCTTACCCCTTTCTCTGGACTCATGCACTCTCCCAACTGGAGCGGTGCTGCCAGACATCAGACCTGGTGGAACGCTAGTTACAGCAGTCTCCCCAAGTTCACTTAATACCTTGGGATCCCCCTCAGGAAATGGCCTCCCGATACAGACTAGGCTCCCCTCCTGGTCTTCACTCATGGAACCAATCAGGCCTTGGAACTGGGCCTTGGACACCTTGGGACTCAGCCCACCCCCACTCCCTCTACTCAGAGGCAGGACATGGGGCTCCTCACCCATTCCACTACACTGGGACCTATCTGGGTTACTCCAAACCTCCCCTACCTTACCTGGTTGGGGAAAACCTGAGCCATCTCCTTCAGGATCACTCCCAAAAGCCTCATCAGACCCTCTGGACTCCACCAAAAGGTCTGCCTCCTGCGCAAGCTCCCTGGAATCAGAGAACTCACACTCCACCGGGTGTTGGCATAGCTCTGGAAAACAGGGACTTAAAATATGCTCTCCAACAATTGCATTACACAGCCCCCCACAGTTGTTAACCAAGTTACCCTTTGCCTCACCATCCAGTGCCTCACACAAGTACCCCACACCACTCTCCTGAGATTGGCAAGACAGTGTCTGACTGTCTCTGTCACTCAACCTACACTTTTCTGGGGGTCTCCACACTCACAAACCAGAACTCCTACCATGGGGGAACCCCTCTCCCTGCACCTCTCATCTGGAGTCAGTAGAGTGTCCCTCCCACCACTAGGAATATGATCCCAGGTGTCAGTTCCCCAATCCACCTCAGGGACACTGCACACCACTGGAGCTACCTCATAACCCTGAACCCCTTGGTGTACATCAACCCCCTCCATCAAGTTAGGTGCCACATCTCTGGGTGTGTGTACTTCTCCCTAAGCACTAGACACTACATTTTTGCTGCCACCATCTGAGTTGGACCCCACCTCCAATCCAGCCAAGCTCACTTCATGAGCTGCACACATTTCCTTTTCAGCTAAGACACTCATGGCCTCAAGCCTCTCGAGCTCCTCATTGAGCTCTCTCATTCTCAACTCGTGTGCCAAGATCAATTTCTTCTCTTCCAAGGCATAAGCCCTCTTGCTCTCCTCTATCTTTGCCTGGATTTCCATTTCCATCTGCTTAACCTGGAGCCTTATGACTTCCAATTCGTGATCTCTGACCCTTTGGTTCTCCTCCAGTTCCTCTGGGGAAAAACTGCTAGAGGAAAGATTGCTGCCAGCCCTAAAGGCTGCTCTTCCCACGGGCAGATCCTGTGATCTGAAACCATCCCCTTGTGCATCCTCATCCACCTCTGCATCCTCTGCCTCCCCAGCCTCTCTGGCCTCCCACCAGGCCCTTAAGGCCCTCTGTAGCTCCTCCTTCCTGGAGCTACTCTTCATGGGACATCCAAAGCTCCTGCAGAACTGCTTGAGTTGACCTACTTTGTAACCTCTTAACATTTCAATATCAAACTCCAGTTCTGCAACATCACTTGCTGGTTTACCCTTCTGAGACATGATGCGTGGTTACTTTAAGGGTTACTCAAAAATAGAACCAAAAACAAAACACAGTATGTGGTTGCGTAGTGGTCTGCACTAAACAAGTGATGTACACCAATGACTGTGGGTCAAGTACAAATACAGGTTCAAATCCTCACCGCTGACCACCAATGTTAGAAATGGGTGTCTCTAGTTGGCAGAGGTAGGTACCTTTGTCCTAATAGGGACCCTTGCTTCTAGTCAGGGTAAGGGGGATACACACTTTAGATAACCCCTGCTCACCCCCTTGGTAGCTTGGCACGAGCAGACAGGCTTAGCTCAGAGGAAATGTGTAAAGTATTTCTACCAACACTCACAGTTTCACAGTGAAAACACCACAAAAGAACACCACACCAGTTTAAAAAAATAAAATATCTTCATCTAAACTACACAAGACCAAAACGACAAAAATCCAACATACACAGTAAGAAATATGACTTTAAAAAGGTTTCAAGAACTTGTACCATAGAAAACTATGGATGCATGACTTTTCACCAAAGTACCAGTAGATGCATCAAAGTTCCAAAGCCACACAGCCGCAGAGTCGGAAAACAAAGAGATGCAACACTCCTGAGACCTTGGGGAGATGATGCAACAGTTCTGCGACACGCAGATGGCGAGTTGCGTCGAATCCGGTCTGTATGGGGAGTGGTGCGTCGATTCTTCGTGACGGTTCTGGTCTGCGGGTGATGCGTCGGAAGAACTTGCCGCACAGGTACTATGCGTGGCAATCTGGAATGCGTCGGCGTTCGATGCGGCGGCGTCAAGCGGCGCTGCGTCAGTCCTCTTCAGCCGCGATCCCTTGATGCATCGATTCTTGCAGCGGCAACAGGCGCTGCAGCGGTTTCCACAGCGGCGATGCGTGGAAAATCTTCTTGCGCCATGGAGATGGGTCTGGAAAACAGCCGCAAGAAGAGCAATGCGTCGATTTCTGTAGTTCTTTGAGTCTCTCCTTTCTTCCAGCTCCCAAACAGCAGCAACAACCTCCAGAGGCCCAGAACTGGCACAGGCACCTCTTGGCAGGTCAGAACTCACAGCAGCAGAGTTCAGGGGAGCTGGGGTGAAGTCTTTGTGTCCCTGAGACTTGAGAACAGGAGGCCAACTCACTTCAGGCCCTTGTAGATCTCCTTCAAGCAGGGTACACAGCACACAGCAAAGTCCTTCTAGTTTCCTTGGCAGAAACAGCAACTGCAGGCCAACCCCAGACACACAGCAAGGGCCGTACTTCTCCTCAGTCTCTCCAGCTCTTCTCCTTGGCAAAGGTTCCTCTTGAATTCCAGGAATGATCTAAAAGTCTGGGGTTTTGGGTCTGATACTTATACCCAAAATGTATTTGTTCTCTTTGTGCAAGAGGTTCTGAGCCCAGTTCAAACCAGTTCTGGGGGGCACTCTGCAAGTGCACAACAACATCCATTGTCAGTGTGAGCCTTGGCTCCAGACACACCACAGGGGGGTGGAGCTCGCATTGTGGAAGGCAGGCACAGTCCTAGTCAGGTACAGGTGCTACTCCTCCCACCACTCCAAATGCAGATCAGGCCTATTCAGCTTAGTGCTGACTCATCCAGACTCCTGGAGCCACTGCACCTCCCCAGCCCCTGTCACTCCAAAGCCAGACAGTCAATCCACAAACAGGCAGAGGGACACAAGATGGTTGAACAAGAAAATAGCCACTTTCTAAAAGTGGTATTTTCAAACACACAATTTAAAAACCATCTTTACTAAATCAAGAGTTCAGGGATACCAAACTCCATTTTTCTATCTTATCCCTATTGGAAGATATGCTTGTAAAATGTTACAGAACATTCCCTATTCTGTCCTATGGGGAAGATAGCCTTTCAATAGTAAAAAACTAAATTGCCAGTATTTCACTATCAGGAAATGTTACACACACCAGTACATGTCCTACCTTTCACATACACTGCACCCTGCCCAGGGGGGTACTTTGGTCCTACCATAGGGGTGCCCTTTATGTAAGAAAAGGGAAGGTTAGGGCCTGGAAAGTGGGTGCACTTGCCAAGTCGACATGGCAGTTAACAAACTGCGCACAGGCACCGCGGTGGCAGGCCTGAGACATCTTTTCAGGGCTACTCATGTGGGTGGCACAATCAGTGCTGCAAGCCCACTAGTAGCATTTGGTTTACCAGCCCTGGCACACTCAGTGCACTTTACTAGGGACCTACTGGTAAATCAGATATGCTAATCATGGATAACCAATCACAATAACAATTTACACAGAGAGCATATGCACTTTCGCACTGATCAGCAGTGGTAAAGTGCCCAGAGTCCTATAGCCAACAAACACAGGTCAGGAAAAAATAGGAGGAAGAAGCAAAATGTTTGGGGATAACCCTGCAAAAAGGGCCATTTCCAACAAGTACCTGCAGTGGGTGACAATCAATGGGAGGATGGTGGAGGCTCTGAGAAACACAGGAGCCACTGTGACATCTGTCAGGTGTCAATGGGTGTCAGTAGAGCAGGTCATACCCAATGTGCATCATCCTGTAGTTGCTGCAGATAACTCTGAGTGCCTGTGTAAGGTGGCACAGGTTCCCTTTGAGTGGGGGGAGTCTCAGGTTCCTTGAGGGTCATTGTAAGTCCACTCATGCCTGTTGACTGTCTGCTTGGTAATGGCCTGGAGAGCTCATCTTGGAGGGAGGTGGAGCGCCAGGCTCATTTAAAGATGTTGGGACTGCCTGAGTGGGCCTGTGTGACTACTCGGTCAATGGCAGCCTGGAGGGGTGATAAAGAGGACCTGGAGCCTAAAACAGTGGCCCAGGTGCCTGTCAGAAAGAGGAAGGGGAGGGGGCATGGGAAGTAGCCCCCGAAGTTTCTACGGTTCAGGAGGGGACAGAACCTGAGAGGGATGCCCTGGAAACTACAGGGGAACAAGTGGCCGAACTGGGAGACCTGCCTGAGCTGACCCATTGGCAGAAGGAAGGAGGTCCCTCCTGGGAGGAGTTCTGCAAGGTGCAGATGGAATGCCCTACTCTTGTTGGTTTGCGGCAGCAGGTGGTCCATTCGGATCACATTTAATTTATTGGGAGAATGGTCTCCTTTACAGTAAGCCTTAGGTTGCTGAGCCTGGGGCAGCATGTGTGCTGGTGGTATCCGCGTGCTACAGGACCTTCCTACTGCATATGGCTCATGATGTGCCGGATATTTGGGGTGCGACAAGACCTATCACAGGCTTGTCACCCACTTTTACTGGCCCCAAATGCAGAGGCACGTTGGCACACATTGTAGGTCTTATCAGACTTGCCAGGCAAGTGGCAAGACTGGAGGAAAGTGTAAGGCTCCCATCCAACCCTCTCCTGTGGTGAGCACCTCTTTCGAGCGGGTGGGCATCGACATTGTGGGGCCACTGGATCCCAAGACAGCCTTAGGCAACAAGTTTATCTTGGTCTTGGTGGACCATGCCACCCGATACCCGGAAGCTGTCCCTCTCAGGACAATTACAGCCCCTGTGGTGAGCCGTGCATTGATGGGGATCTTTTCCCATGTCGGGTTCCCCAGAGAGGTGGTCTCTGACCGTGGTACAAACTTCATTTCCAGGTATATGAAGTCACTGTGGGAGGAGTGTGGTGTAATGTACAAATTCACCACTCCTTACCATCCCCAAGGGAATGGGTTGGTTGAGAGGTTCAACCGAACTCTGAAAGGCATGATAAAGGGTCTTGCAGAACAGATGAGATTTAAGTGGGACATCTTCCTACCATGCCTGCTGTGTGCCTACAGGGAGGTACCACAGAAATCCTTACGGTTCAGTCCCTTTGAATTGCTGTATGGGTACCCTGTGAGAGGACCTCTGAGTCTGGTGAAGGAGGTCTAGGAGAAAACTCCTGGTAAAACCCTCCAGGATGTGTTCAGCTACATGCTGGCCTTCAGGAACCAGACTCAACCCTTCAGGAAAATCACTCAGGCGAACCTGGAAGCCAGCCAGCAGGAGATGAGATGATGGTACGACCAGAATACCACTCTGGTTGAGTTTCGGCCTGGCCAAAAAGTGTGGGTAATGGTACCAGTGGAGCCTTGTGCACTCTAAGACAAGTGGACTGGTCCATTTGAGGTGGTGGAGCGCAAGAGTGATGTGACCTACTTGGTCAACTTGCAAACTCCCGGAACCCTTTGAGGGTCCTGCACATGAACCGCCTCAAACCTCAGTTTCAGAGGTCTGAAGTGATAATGCTCCTAGCTACAGATGATGGAATGGAAGAAGAGAGCGAGCCTCTTCCTGACCTCCGGGCAGCCAAGAAGCATGATGGGTCAGTGGATGGAGTGAGCCTCTCTCCCACCCTGACCCCAGAGCAGCAGAGGGACTGTCGCCAGGTGCTAGGACAGTTCACCTCAGTGTTCTCCCTGACTCCAGGAATCACCAATTGGTGTGTCCATGAATTGGACACTGGGGACATTTTACCTGTGAATCATAACATTTACAGAGTAACTGACAAAGTCAGGGCCAGCATTAAAGAAGAGGTTTCCAAAATGTTGGTGTTAGGGCAGATAGAGCCCTGCAGCAGCCCCTGGGCTAGCCCAGTGGTCTTGGTTCCAAAAGCTGCTGCACCTGGTGCCACTCCTGAACTCTGGTTCTGCGTGGACTACCGTGGGCTCAATGCCGTCACCAGGACTGACGTATACCCCATCCCCAGAGCTGATGAGCTCATTGATCGGCTGGGAGCTGCCTTACCTTAGCACGTTCGATCTAACGTCTGGGTACTGGCAGATTGCCTTGACTGATGGGGCAAGAGAGAGGTCTACGTTTTCAATGCCAGAGGGGCACTACCAGTTCTGTGTCATGCCCTTTGAGTTGAAGAACGCACCTGCCACATTCCAGAGACTGGTAAACCAGGTACTGTCCAGGCTGGAAGAATTCAGCATCGCTTACCTGGATGACGTTGCTGTGTTCAGCTCCAGCTAGAACACTTGCAACACCTCTGTGAAGTGTTGACGGCTCTGCAGGGGACAGGCCTCACTACCAAGGCCAGTAAGTGCCAGATAGGGCACGGATCTGTGGTGCACTTAGGGCACCAGGTAGGAAGCGGCCATGTGGCGCCCCTACATCCTAAGATCAACACTATTCTGGCTGGGAGCCCACCAAGACCCATACAGAGGTGAGAGCCTTTTTAGGACTCACCGGGTACTACAGACAGTTTGTCAAGGGATACAGCACCATTGTTGCCCCCATGACAGAGCTGACTTCAAGGAAGCAGCCAAGGAAAGTGATCTGGACCAATGCCTGTCAGACTGCTTTTGATGCCCTGAAATCTGTCATGTGCACGGCACCCGTGCTCAAGGCACCCAACTTCTCCCAAGCATTTGTTGTGCAGACAGATGCTTTAAAGCATGGTGTGGGAGCAATACTCTCACAATTGAGCAACGAGGGCTTGGACCAACCAGTAGCATTCATTAGTAGAAGGCTACTTCCCAAGAAACAGAAGTGGAGTGCAACTGAAAGTGAAGCTTTTGCTGTGGTCTGGGCGCTGAAGAAGCTAAGGCCCTACTTGTTTGGGAGTCACTTCCGGGTTCAGACAGACCACAGCCTCTCAGATGGTTGATGCAGATGAGGGGTGAGGATCCAAAACTGTTGAGGTGGTCCATATCCCTACAGGGAATGGACTTTATGGTGAAACACCGCCCTGGTACAGAACACGCCAATGCTGATGGTCTGTCCAGATTATTCCGCCTTAGTGATGAGAACTCCCAAGAGGGTGGGTAGTTCTCCCCATCTTTCAGCTGGAGGGGACACGTGTTGGACTTGGCATCTTTGTCGTGGTTTCCCCTGACTTTTTGCCTCTACCTGCTGCATTTTTGATGCTGTGCTGGATTTCGTTTTTGCTGGCTTAGATGCTTTGGGCACTTTGCCACTGCTGATCAGTGTCAAAGTGCAAGTGCTCCCTGTGTAAATTGTTGTTACAATTGGTTCTCCCTGATTGGCATATTTGATTTACTGGTAAGTCCCTAGTAAAGTGCACTGAAGTGTGTCAGGGCCTGTAAATCAAATGCTATTAGTGGGCCTGCAGCACTGATTGTGCCACCAACATGAGTAGCCCTGTAAAGGTAACTCAGACTTGCCACTGCAGTGTCTGTGCTCAGTTTGTTAACTGTCATGTCGACTTGGCAAGTGCACCCGCTTGCCAGGCCCTAACCTTCCCTTTTCATACATGTAAGGCACCCCTATTGTAGGCACAAGGTACCCCCATGGGCAGGGTACAATGTATGTGAAAGGTAGGACTTGTACTGGTGTGGGTGACATGTCCTCATAGTGAAATACTGCCAATTTCATCTTTCACTATTGAAAGGCTATCTTGCCCCATAGGATAGAATAGGAAATGCTTTGTAACATCTTACAAGTATAACATCCCATTGGGACAAGATAGAGAAATAAAGTTTAGGCTCTCTGAACTCAGAATTTAATAACACATCTTTTAGTACAGATGGTTTTTAAATTGTGTGTTTGAAAATGCCACTTTGGTTTTGGAGTGACAGGGGATGGGAATGTGCATTCACTGTAGACAGCCAATGGAGGGGGGGTTGAGGTGTGTCTGGCCCTTCCTGGATGACTCAGCGCTGAGCTGAAAGACCTTGGCTGAATTTAGAGCAGTGGGAGGAGATTTCCTTGCACCTGAATAGGGCCTGTCTCCCTTGCACAATGCTATCTCCACCCCCTGTGGTCATACTGCACCAATGAGGATAGAACTGGTTTGGACTGCGCTCAGAGACCCTTGCACAAAGAGAACAAATACATTTTGGGGTATAAGTATTAGACCTAAAACCCCCAGGACTTTAGATTACTTCTGGACTCAAGAAGAACCTTTGCCAAAGAGAAGAACTGAAGAGCTGTGAGGAGGAGTACTGCCCCTTTCCTGTGTGCTGTGTTGGCGTGGCCTGCAGTTACTGCTTCTGCCAAAGAAAGGACAAAGACTGGAACTTTGCTGTGAACCTGCTTGAAGAAGTTCTCTAAAGGACTGTGTATGCTGGTCTCCTGTTCTGAAGTCTCAGGGACACAAAGACTTCACCCCCAGCTCCCCTGAACCCTCTTTCTGAGAGTTCCAACCTGCTAGGAGGTGCCCATTCCAGTTTTGGGCCTCTGGAGGTTGTTCCTGCTGTTGGGAGCTGGAAGAAATCTAAGAGAAGCAAGAAAACCTGTCTCCGACATTGTCAGTGATGCCGCTGTGACGCCGCAACCAGCACCGAGGCCCGGGGCACCGCATGTGAAATGAACAACGCAACGCCCGACCTGCACCGCAGCTCCGACTCCCATTAACACCTGCAGACGCCTGCAGTTATCAGCCGTACTGAAGCCAGCGCTTGCACCGACTCCGTCATCGCCAGTGCCTGCTTCCTGTTATCGCAGCACCGATAACTGCCGATTGTGACTCCACGAACTCGCTGACTTCGCATCGTCACTGGAACCAAAACCTAACCGCTGGCGCAACCATCTTCCCCTGTCCTGGACACGACACGTTGCCTCCTCACGGACATGACGCCTCACCTCGCCTGTGACAGCCAGGGAGCCAGCCTCAACCTCAGCACTGACGCCTCTCCTCCACAACGCCGTGCATCGTCATAGACTTCGTTTCCATGGTACAGTTTGTTTGGGGGTCCGTGTGACTCCGTGCCCGGCACCGCGCTCCTCGCAGTCGGCGTCGTACTTTGGATTTATTGCTGTCTCGACGTCGTAATAGCCCCAGGTGGAGCTATTTGTTTTCTACAAGCCTCATGTCTTTGCAATAACTGTTCTAAAGTCATATCTTATTACCTGTATGTTGGATATTTGTTGTTTTGGTCTTATGAGTTTAGATAAAGATACTTTATTTTTCTAAACTGGTGTGGTATCTATTTTTGGTGTTATCACTGTATTACTGTGTATTTTGAGTACAAATACTTTACACATTGCCTTTGCGATAAGTCTGTCTGCTCGTGCCAAGCTACCCAGGGGGTGAGCACAGGTTATCTAAAGTGTGTATCCCCTTTACCCTGACTAGAAGCAAAGGTCCCTATTTGGACAAAGGTACCTACCTCTGCCAACTAGAGACCCCCATTTCTAACAGTTGTACTATGAGAAAGGTAACAGACACTTGGGATAGCTCATGGAAGTCTAACACATTTAATGCAAAAATAGCCAGCAAGCTTAAAAAATATTCGAAGAGCAGCTTGCCATTTGAACAGACCAGCACTTCATCTGAATGGTTGGAAAATGCAATGCTAAGGGGCATATTCACAAGGAGCTATCGTGGAATTAACGGCACTTTATCGCAGCCAAAGTTGTGATAAATGTACCTCCCCATTCACAAGCCGGTGTTAACAACCCACAGCACCAGTTTACCCGCGATAGCAGCTGCAAAAAACATCGCTCAGAGGACCCCCACAAATATCGCTAATGAGATGCAGAGTGGGCGTTCCCGTGACAAAAGTCGAGACAACAGCACACCTCAACAATCACAACGACCAGCCACATCCGCGATGAAAACACAAAACTGGCGATAAGGCGCGTTAGCACCCTTAAATTTACACCTGCTCTGACCTGGTGTAAAGTCGGACGGCAGCCTGCAAACCAAAAGGGAGCACAGCCCAGGGCTACATCGGAAGGGCAACAGATGCCATGGAGCCACCCATCATGCGGCCCGGACACCCAAGAGGGCCACAACACCCACAGCCACCACCCCCAGGACCACCCCTCCCTGGCACCCCCCAACCAAAGAGATGCCACATCAGCCACACCTAAACATGTACAAAATATTCTGCTTGATGCCGCACAATCACAACTGGTGACATGGATGTGTCGTCACAGAAATGACCAGCACACATTCACTTTCGAAGCAACAAATGAAACTTTATTAAAATGAACAACGAAATGAAATGAAGACACATGGCCGCTCCCCTCCGGACAATACGTAGGTCACAGCCTGTAAGACAAAAAACATAATGAGAAGGTGTGTCCTACGCACATCAGAGGACAGAGAGAGAGCGAAGGAGAGAGAGAGGAAGAGTGGGAGGGAGAGAGAGAGAAAGAGAGGGAGAGAGAGAGAGAGAGAGGAAGAGAGGGAGAGAGAGAGAGAGAGGAAGAGAGGGAGGGAGAGAGAGAGGAAGAGAGGGAGAGAGAGAGAGAGGAAGAAAGGGAGAGAGAGAGAGAGAGAGAGAGAGAGAGAGAGAGAGAGAGAGAGAGAGAGAGAGAGAGAGAGAGTGCCGCCCTGCGCACCCAGGCCACACTGCTCACCTGCTGCCACCGGTGTGTCTCCAACCACGTGCCGGTATGTAGTGCAGTTCACCAGGCCACACATCTCATTCAGAGCCATCAGCTGAAACAGAGCCCAGATACATGACTGGCACAGTACACACACTTGCACAAGACAACTTCGCCTGCCCGCCAATGCACACCCAGGCAGAGGCACCCCAACCTCACCCGCCGCCCATCAGAGCATTCCCGCCCATGCACACCCAGGCAAAGGCACCCCAACCTCACCCGCAGCCCATCAGAACATGCCCGCCCATGCACACCCAGGCCCCAATGCTCACCTTCCGCCACCTGCGCATAGACAGGAGGTCACACCACGTGCCGCTGCAAGCCACAAGCCCGCGGACATGGCACCCTCCACATCATGCAGCCCCACTCCTCAGGCCACCAGGTATCATGTTTGGTGCTGGGTCTTGATTACTCCATGGCAGAGGACATACCAGTGCACCAGGCACCATCGCAGGCTGCACACCCGGTCAGCCCAATGGGTGCCACCAACACTGGGATCCCAGAAGCGTTGCCACGTGGCGGTAGGCCCGCGCTGCCCGCTGGCTCTGGCCTACACTGCGGTCCAGCAGGGCACTCAAAACCTGAGCTGTCCGGACTGCCGGGACGGGGCATCATCGCAGGCTGCACACCTGCTCAGCAGCTCAAGGTGCCACAGACACAGTGCACCCAAAGTCACTGTCCAGTGGCGGGGTGCCTGTGCCGTCCGCAAGGCACCGGGTGCCACCAACCCTGTGCAACCCCAGTCTGCGCCACGTGGTGGTAGGCCCGTGCCTCACTCAAGGCCTTGTGTGCCACTAACCCTGTGCAACCCCAGTCTGCGCCACGTGGTGGTAGGCCCATGCCTCACTCAAGGCCTCGGATGCCACTAACCCTGTGCGCAACAACTAATGGGCCCTACATGTGTGAGAACCGTGGAGCGGCCGTCATCCAGTCACCACCAGAAGAGGGGAATGTGACGTCGTCGGCCCCTTATGTTGGCGGAGTCACATGGCCTGTGACGCCTGTGCCGGATGGGTGTGGTGTGTGTAGAAACCTGCCCTCAGGGAGTGGCTGTGACATTCTGACAACTAGACCAGTGACCTGCACACCACCAGCGAGTATGGCTGCGATGGGTAGCAATGAGGGCCCCCCCTCGGGGCGTTAGCAGAGTGGTCTGGCCTGACGTATGCCCGACCAGCGCAGGGCTTGCAACAATGACTCGTGGGCTCTGAGCGTGGTCCAGTCCATGTCCGGACAAGGAAGTGACTGATGCATGTGTCCCTGCTGTAGTGTTCACGGAACCTGCTACACAAAATGCAATGTCGCACCCTCTTACTGGCATCCCACAGGATGAACATCATTGACGCAAGGGAAGGCACTGTCCCCACATTCATCCACACATCCACACAGGAATGACGTAAGACATTACATAGCAGTGCGTCACTGGATATTTATTTGCACATCCAGTGCAGTCATGCAGCTGGAGCGGTACAGGGCAATGCCGAGCACACTACACAATATGGGCCCATGGAGGGCCAGCCAGTGTCCATCCCGGGATGAGCTGTACTGCGGAAGAGGAAGGGTATAGTCCGCAGTCTGTCCGCCGTGTCATTGGTCGTCAAACAGGATGTGGCAGTCCATGTCGCTGTCCAAGGTGAGTGCCTCGGAGTGTATCGGGGGTCAGTGGTAGGTCTTGAGGCCATGTGCGACACCAAGCAGAAACAGGCAAGGTGGCGGAAATGGATGCTAGTGCCTGGCCCTCCTGACCACAGTCCCATCCACGTCCTCGTCCCCGGGTGTGTGCCCTGCCCCACCTGTGGGTGTTGCAGTGCCGGCTGCGGCACTGTGTGCCACTGACACATCAAAGGCCGGAGGAGGATTGTCAGCCTCACTGCGTGGCAGTGACACATCAGGTGCCGGACTGTGAGGCACTGACACACCAGGGGGCGGAGATGTGGATGGTGTGGGGACAGCAGCATTCATCATCGCCACGCCTTGTGGCAGCAATGCCATGATGAGGACATGCGGGGCACGGTAGATCCCAGCTACATTTTGCTGATGTGCAGCGGAGGCTGCCATCCTTTCCGCCTCCATCTGCACCATGTCCTCCATGAGCCTCCACATGTGTGCCAGCTCACGGCTGGCATCGCTGGGGCCACTCTGAGCGGACAGGTATTCTTCCCTCCGCGTCATGACTCCAGAGATGTCAGTCAGGGCTCGCTGGAGTCAATGGGGCGGACATAGACACCCAAGGATGGCGTCCAGTTTAGTAGCCATGAGCTCGAACCCCACCCGCACCTGCTCGGCCGTCTCCCTCTGGCCCTCCAGCACACGGCGTTGGAAGGCCATTTGTTTTTCCTGGGGGACTTGGGAGGGTGCTGGGGCTGTGGGTGCCTCCTGCTGGGTGGTTTGGGTGGTGGGTGGGGTCTCATGGATGTAGCTGGGCTGCCCTGATCCTGGAGGTGAGTTGCGGATGAGATCAATGAGGTCTTGGATGGTTTGGGTGTCGATGCTGGAGTTGTCCTCCTCCTCGTCATCAGTGAAGAGTGGCTGTGACTGCTCTGCAGGAGGTGTTGACGATGCCCCTGGGATGTGAAGGGGAGATGGTGTATTACAATGTGTCCACATGTATGTAGCCGCATGGTACAGGTTGACATTCAGACAGCATGGCATTGTACATTGTGACAGTCTGTGGGTCTGGGTGAGGACCCAGAGTGATTGTGGGTGTGCACTGTGCCCTGCTTGCTTGTGCATGTGTGCCATTGTGGCCATCTCCACCCGTCCCCCAGTACCTGGTGGTCACTCACCCTGTTGCGGTTGTGTTGTGTCCTGTCGAGCAGTGTCCGGTCCTCCGACTCCGGCCACAGTCTCCACACTGATGACTGTCGACACCAGCTCCTCCATGTCATCCAGCTCCAGCTGTGGCGCTGGGCCCCCACCTCCGGTCTGCGTTGCTGCCTTCAGGTTGGCGGAGAGTTTCTCCTTGGTCTTCCGCTTGATGTCATTCCATCGCCTCTTGACCTCGTCCATTGTCCGCTTGTGCTCTCCGACGGCATTCACCTTGTCGACGATGTCCCGCCATATTCCAGTTTTGGTGCCCAATGACACGTTGGAGGTGACGAAGAGTTGTTGATGGTGTTCCATCACCTCCGTGACTATGATCCTGTTCGCCTGCGGACTGAACTTGGTCTTCCTGGTCTTCTTGTCCTTGCCCTTCCCTGTCCCTGAGGTCCCAGGCTGGTCGTCCGGGGTGCTTGTGGGGTTGCACTCGTCCTCTGCGCCTGCTGCCTCCATGGTGATTGTGTGTTGGTCAGTTTGTGTGTGGGTATTTTTTTCTACTTTTATGGAGGTTTTTGACACCTGCCAGGTGTGTGTTGCAGGCCTGGCGCTGCTTGTCGCTGGTTTCCTCATCGCGCTTTGGCCCATCGCGTGTTTTTTGGTGTTGTGGTTTGTGTTTTTATCTCCATCGTGGTGGTTGTATCGCGGACTTTGTCCGTGGTTTCGGCAGACTATCGCATTGTACTGCCTTGTGAATTCCACGTTGACACGGGGTTATTTTCCCACGATGGGCTGCGATATTGAAAGTTGCGTTACGCTAATCTTGCGGTAGTTATCACACGTTCTTGTGAATATACCCCTAAATTTTATACATTTTAGCACTATCTTTAAACAATGTTTCTCAGTGCGGTAGGCAAAGGACCGGACACATGATCAAATAGAAACTTCAGATAGGCACAAATGATCAGGTGTCATGCACTTCTTATTGAATGAATGTGAGAGAGAAGGTCTTGAACAAAGATACAACAGGCTATGGTAAAAGACTGACTTCACTAAATCTGCAGTTTTCAGAATGAGGCTATTCTTACTTGAACCGTAGGCTAACTATGCAATTTACAACACGGGGCAACAAAATGGTAGTGCATTTGAAAAATGTGTAAATGAGCAATTATGCTAATGCTCTAGGAGTGCTTTAGCCAGATATAAAAATGAATTCCTAAATGTTATCACAAACTGCTGGGTATACATATACAAAATATGCTCTCACCTAAGTATCTAATCATTTGTAGCCCTATTGTGGTAGACCTAACTGTGACACCTTACTATCACGTATGAGGATTCCATACCGGAATGCATGTTTTTGTACTGGAGATTCTCTTGGAGTCACCTGTGGCTGAAGTGTGTGGATTAAAACTAAAAAACGTCACTCACTTCTGATCCAGCGGGTTACTAGCAACAAGCATTCATACACCGAATACTCACCTGGGCCCATTCATTCATACTATGCTAGCAATTTCCGCTGGTGGGTCAGTTGTACTCTTTATCAATATCCCTGCTACCAATTACTTTTCTGATTGAAGAGTAATGACTTACCAATGGACCTTTTGATAATTGGGAAGTTTAAAATGAGTGACATTCAATACAATTCATAAATCTGAAATAATCACTGAGTCAGGAAATTTAAAATGTTTATCTAAAGAATTTTGCAGAGTAAATTACAAACCACATAATACTTAATCGTATATCAAGGATGAAGCAATACTAAATAATCACTTATTAATCAATGACGGTCCCTCAGAGAGAAGAGGATAGAGACAGCAGTACAGCTAAAGATTTCGCTTATAGTTACCTAAGAGTGTGAGAACCAAACCCCTTGGCCAAGGAGTTGGAAAAGGGTCCTGGAAGGATGAAGATCAAGACCTCCGGACCAGGTTCAAGACGGGACAGGTGACCTCTCTATCAACGACGCCTGCGTCGTTCCCCTCTCTGTCACTTCACTCCTCCTTGATATCTTCCGTGTCTTCCTTCTAATGGAATCCGCTGCCCCCACCTCAGGACCTCTCTGGACAGCGGTTCAGTCTGCAATCGATCAGCTTGTTCTGTGGTCCTCCAAGCTGACAGCCTCAACGCCAAAAACACCACCTCGCTCCTGAGCTTCCTCACTAATTAGCTAATTCTATACCTATTATACCCTTCTACACCCAGGACCTCCCATTAATGTTTCAAATTTATGGGCCCACTACTTCTGATTGGACGGGGACAGGGGGTTGATCCTCACACCATGTCAATTTAGTTCAATTTCTTTAAGCCCATTGTTTTGTTTTAAATACCGCCCCTCACAATTAATACATTTGCTTTATTTCCCACCTGTCTCACGACAAAGTTTAATACAAAATGTACATAAAATGTTGCAATTTAGAGAACTTCGCGGATGTGTTGGAGTTGGCCACCAGGTCATGGCCATGGATGTCGTCCAAGTTGACTTCATCGCTGTGTCTTGATTTTCTCCGCGCATGCGCACATCCCATAGTTCTCGAGCTGTCATTTCCGTTAACCCAGGCCCAATTTGCGAACTAATAGAATTCAAAGAAGAAATGAATTAAAATCAAAAATAAATGTCTTCACTGTATACCCCTTATTTCTACTCTATTCCCATTTAATTATAAACTCTATCCCGCATTAGTAGCGTTAGAATACCACAGTGTTAATTGCAGCAAATGCGTAAGCTTTAGCACGTGAAAACATTAAGCAGCCATTTTAACACACACTGCGCAGAAGCAAAGTTTTCCCTCCAAGCAAAGAAAGACGTCATACCACGTGATTATGGTTGACACATGCGCAATGAAGTTCCCGCACTTTAGCGGCCATTTTGGATTAGACAAGCATTACTTATTAGTTTATACACATAGGCAAGCTTCACTTGGATACTGTGTTCGTGTATGCATTTATTAGTAAAGACATTACAAAGTTTAATTAATTAATACTGTGAGAGGATTGCTTACGAGCAAGTCTCAGTCTGAGTTCTTGCTCCATCAATCCCCTCTCTGATGGCGTTTCTGAGCCATCAAAAAATGCCCACAACCAGATGCCAACTTTTAGCATAAAATTGTCTCAGCTTCACCTTTACACTTTCTATTTTTATCGTCTCCTTTCAGTTTCTTGTATAATTCACTTTTCAGATCTTCAAATTCAATTTCATCAAACTTTCGTTTCTTTCCTTTTCCTGTCACTCTATACGTCTCATTCTTTCTACAACATTTGCACCATATCATTATTGACAATACTATTATTGCTATCCCTACTAAGGGTACTAATATTTGACCTAAAAGTCCTTTTCCTACATTAGCAAACCAGGTACCAATTGACGCAATGCTATTTGTCAATCTTTCCCATACACTATCAACTACCAGTCGTTTCAATTCATTCTCAAGTTTTGTTATATTCTTTATATACGTTCCAATTTCTGCACTTTTGTCAGGAATATACGTGCAACAATGTTTTGTCTTCAATAATTTACAGACTCCGCCCTCTTTTGCTAATATTATATCAAGAGCAAGTCGATTTTGCATAACCCTTGATCTAATCGCAACCATCTCTGCATTAATCATTAGAAATCCTCCAGCAGTATCCGTTGATAAACGATCAACCACTGTAGATAATTTACATATTTTCCTTGAGTTCAGAATTATTCCCACTGAAGGTATCAATGCACCAAATATATCACCTACAATTTCAGAAAAACTAGCTCTTTTACTACGTGTTAATTCACTATTATTTTCATTGCTCCCAGTGTTTCTTTTTACATGGTATATCTTTGGAAAAACTATTCCAAAATAACAACTTCCATACCACCGTGCAGGAAGCCTAAAGTAAGCCTTATTCCCACACACATAATAGATTCCAGGAAAAACTGAATCTGTTCCTCCTTTTAGTCCCCAACCTCCAAGAATTAAGAAATTATGTTCACATTCACTGGTACTGATGAAAATATTGTTATAATCAGTCTTTAACCTATGTCGACAAATTTTCCCTGTCTTTACAAAATCCAGAGCCATAGCAGCTTGAGCCTTGCCAGGTAACTCTTTCTCTGCCCAAGGTGGAAGATGAGCTTTATGCTCAGACGCTTTCTTTTGAAAATCTTGTCTTCTATTTTCTACTAAATTCAAAAATATCTTGTCTTCTTCATGTAACGAACATGTTAGATTGCTTCTATGTGCATGTGTTATATCTATCGACTTCATTGTTAGGAAAAACTCTCCCATAAATTGTGCATCTTGACTACTAAGCACTGGGTTCATATTCTTTCGAATCGGAACCTCAGAAAACATCACATCTATATCTGAATAATAATACTGTAGTCTCCCTATTCTATAAAATAAACTAGTTAATACACTACATGATATGCCGTAAGTTAAAGGCAAATGATGGTATGTTAATCCTTCTGCTACTGATTCTGGTAACTTCATACAGACATAACAATCACTGACTTCCATTGTATCTACATACTGAAACAATAATTTAGTGAAAACATTTAAACTAGTATCGTTATCTGTTACCACATGATGAAACTCTGGTTCATCTTCTGCTTCTATTCTTACGTTATCACCTTTCAAGTTATCTATCCTTCCCTTAGTATCGTTGTTAATCTTTTTATCCATTATCATAAGGTAAGGAATTGCTACAATCACAACTAACCACACTACAAGCACTACTACCAGGCTACATATGCATATAGCACAGCATCTTTTACAACATTTCCGATCGGTCTCCCAGAAACTCTGTCGTCGGGCATTTTGACAAAGAAGATTTCTCTTCTTTTCTTTTTCCTTCAAGACCTTAACTTTATCAAGGTGGCTTCACTTCTTTTTCATAAGTCAGTCCCGCACTTGTTCTTTCGTCGCCACTTTCACTTGACTCTGAACTCTTGTAGTCTTCAAGGATTATATAAGTCCAATCAGGACCTTTAAACTTATTGTTCACAACTTTCAGTCTTTTACTTTTTCGCTTTTCAGTTCCACTTATTTGTCCAGTTAGGCTTGTTACTTCATTTACTTGTTCTGGATCATCACTTCTGGTTTCTATATGGTATTTTATTCTTTTAATGACACTAGGCCAATGATCACCTTTTCTGGCTTTCTTTGTTTGCACTGTATTTTCACCTTCTGAGTCTTTTCCAAAAATTCTTTTATTCTCAAGGTGTTGTACAATTTGTTTTTCCTCGCTTTCAGTTTCTTCTTCTATTTGTTCTTTTTCAGGTCTTATTGGTTTTTCTTCAGTTGCTCCAATGTGAGTTTCTACTAACTGACCCTGTTCAGGATTTACGTCTTCGTTTTTGAGGCTCTCTTGCTCTGTGTATTCTTGGTTTTCTTCTCCCTGAACGTATTTTTCTTGTTCTAACTGATCCTGATCAGGGCTTATTGCACTTTGTACTTCTGCAGCCTGACCGCGTTCTTCTAAACCTGTCTGTCCCTGCTCAAATTTTGTTGTTTCGTTGTCGATTTGAGCCCAATTTCCTTTCCCTATCTGGTCCTGCTCAGGTTCTTTTATTGCTTCGTTCTCCCTATCCTGAGCTGCTTCTTCTTCACCTATCTGATCCTCACTAATTTCCTCTAATCTTGCTCGACTTCTTGTTTTGTTGTAAACCTCTGGTATGTCGACCACTGGTATCCAGTCCTGACTTGTGCTCGGTTGTTCTTCTTCAGCTTCTCCAGAATCTCTCACCTGGGATTCTTCAGCTGGCCAACCTTCAGCTTCCTCAGTTATTGCTGCTGACTGAGGATCTTTTCCTTCAGGAGCTGGCACCCTTTTGGTGTGGCTTACATGAATCCAATTAGGTAATCCTGCACATTTCACTGCTGTGTTCGTAACTAATATAACCTGACAAGGTTCACCCCACCTGGGTGATAAACACGTTTCTCTGTTGTGATGCTTCACAACCACCCAGTCTCCGGGGTTCAGATCATGCTCTTGTTCAGGCTACCTGGAAACTGCGTCTTCTCCAACCTGGTGAGAGACAGAACGCACTAGGTCAGCCAATCCTTTGCAATAATTTAGAACCATATCATCAGTTATGTTCAGCAGTTTATTTGTAGGTACATGTGCTTGCCTCATTGCTCTTCCTATGATTATTTCATGCGGACTCAATCCTGTATTTCTATCAGGAATGCTTCTGAGTCCCATTAAAACAAGAGGCAATGCATCTGCCAATCTAACGATGTTGATGCACACATCTTTGACAGTCTTGATTGTATTGTGCCATTCATTTGTTCAACCACTCCAGAAGCCTCTGGGCGGTACGCACAGTGCAATATCTGTTCAATTTGGAATGCTTCACAGAATATTCGAATTATATCGTTTTTGAAGTGACTTCCTCTATCTGATTCCAAAGTTACTGGGAACCCGAACCTAGGAATGAGTTCTCATAATAACAGCTTTGCGACTGTAATGCTATCATTCCTTCTGGTAGGATAAGCCTCCACCCATTTTGAAAATAGACATACTATGACAAGTACATATTTCAGTCCTTTACATGGTGGTAGCTGTATGAAATCTAGCTGCAACCTGACAAAAGGACCTTCAGCCTTTCCAATTTTTCCCAAACCAATTACAGTTCTCCTTCCCGGATTATTCATTTGGCAAGTTAGACACCTTTGGCAAAGACTCTCTGCTGCGGCCCTAAACTTTGGATTGTACCAACTTTGTCTGAACAGTCTAATCATGGCATCTCTCCCTACATGTGTGTCTCCATGATACATTCTGGCCATCTGTGAAATCAGACAGTCGGGCATGACTGGCCTGCCATCTGTGTATACCCATACACCATCATCTGTTTTTCGGGTACATCCTATTTTAATCCAAACATCTCTTTCACTCTCCTCAGCATCGTCTTGCAGTCTTTTCACATCATTCTATGTTTCAGGTGGTGCACATAGCATAAGTTGACAGCTGATTCCCATCCTTTCAACCTTTTTGTTTACTGCCAACCTGTTTTTGGCACAGTGTTGAGCCACTAGATCTGCGTATCTGTTACCGACTACCACCCAGTCATCTCCTGACTGGTGTGCGGCACATTTCACCACTGCCAATTCTTTTGGTGATTGTATTGCTTCCAATAATTCCTTCACAAACTGCCCATTTTTGATTGGGGATCCTGAAGAAGTCATGAAATCCCTCTGCATCCACAGTTGGCCAAAGTCATGCACAACCCCGTACCCATATTGACTGTCCGTAAATATGGTTACTCTTAAATTTTTCCCAATTTTGGAAGCTTTGATCAGAGCAATTAATTCAGCTACTTGACTCCTGGTAAATAGGATGCTTCGACTATTCCAGATAGTTCACACACAGCATAGGCTGCGCTCAATTTACCATCCTCATGCCTTAGGCATGAGCCGTCCATGAACAGCTCCCTATCTGGATCTTTTAGGGGCATTTCCTGTATGTCAGGACGCGGTTTTGTACACAATTCTGTGACCTTTAGGCAATTATGTTCTGGATCGTCCTTAACTTCTTCAAAAATTGGATCTGGCAATAATGTTGCAGGATTCACAACAGTGCACCTAACTATGGTCACATTTTCAGCTCCAAGAATAATTTGTTCATACCTTGTCATCCGACTAGGTGTGAGATGCTGAGTTCTAGTTCTTGTCAACAGGATCACAACTGCATGTGGGACAAACACTGTTACAGGATATCCCATCACTATCGACTCACTTTGTTCAATGCTCATACAAGTAGCAGCAACTGCTTTCAAACAGCCTGGCAATGCTGCTGCCACTAGGTCCAATGTAGCAGAAAAATATGCTATAGGACGCCTGTCTATTCCATGTCTTTGAGTTAACACTGAAAGTGCACAATTTTCTCATTCATAGCAAAATAGTGCGAATTCTCTTGTATAGTCAGGCATGCCTAAGGCAGGTGCCTCACACAATGCATTTCTTAATTTTACAAATGCACTAGCACTTTCATCATCCCATTCAACTGGATCTTTAGCTTTCTTTTTTGTTAGCTGAATTAAAGGTTTTGCTAGTAGTGAAAACCCTATAATCCATTATCGACAGTAACCCACTATTCCAAGAAACATTCTCACTTCTCTTTGTGTTTCTGGCATTTTCATTTTCTTTATTATTTTTATTCTGTCAGATGTTATTCTTCTTGTTCCCAATTCTATTTGGTGTCCCAAATATTTAACTGCCGTTGTACAAAACTGCAACTTTTCAGGTGACACTTTGTGTCCTTCTTTAGCTAAATGGTTGAGTAACACAATTGAATCTTCAACACAATCATCATGAGTGTTGGATGCTACCAATAAATCGTCTATATACTGCACCAAGACTGAACTCCTGGGCAGCACAAATTTCTCTAGACACCCTTTCAGTATTTGATTGAAGATGGAGGGACTTTCTGTGTATCCTTGAGGAACACGATTCCATACATAGACTTTGTTTTCAAATTTAAACGAAAAGAGATATTGGCTATCTGGGTGCAACGGTATTGAGAAGAATGCTTGGCATAGATCAATCACGGTGAACCATTCTGCACTCCATGGTATCTGGTATAAGATTACTGCAGGATTTGGTACGATAGGACAACAAGGTACCACGATTTTATTAATTTTCCGCAAATCCTGAACAATCCTATACTTTCCGCTAGGCTTTTTCAAACCCATGATCGGTGAATTACAAGGACTACTCATAACTTCTCTTAATATGCCTTGTTTTACCATTCTGTTAATTTCCTCAATAACTCCTGCTTTTACTTCTGCACTCATTTTGTACTGTCTAGTATTTGGGAAAATTGCACCTTCTCTTACAGTGATCTTTACTGGGTCTATTTTTGCCATAAGTCCTACTTCTTTCCCTGTAAAATCCCATACCTTGGAATTCACTGTAGTTCTCAGTTCCTCTGGTAATTCGTTTTTTGTTATCAAAGAGAACATCTCATCTACTTCCGTACCTTGCTTGGCTATCATGAACTTATAAACATGATCTTCATCCGGGGTCTGAATTGCAACACCATCCGGTGTGCAAAAAATAGTGCAATTCATTTTGCACAGTAAGTCTCTTCCCAGTAAGTTTACTGGACTGGAATCACACACTACAAATTGGTGCATTTCTCGGAAGTTTCCTATTTTTACTTCCATTGGCTCAGTAAGGGGTGTTCTGATCTTTTGATTAGCTACACCTACAACTTGGATAGCTTCTCCAGAGAGAGGAAGGTCTGGGATGTCTGCTGTTCTCACAGTAGAACGGGTAGCACCAGTGTCCAAAAGAAAAGTGATATCGTTACCTTTTACTTTCCCTTCAACATATGGACCTGACTGATCTACCGGTAAGGATGCGCCAAGTACGCACTCCTTCTCCCCCTCTCATAGGCACCGTCATTGATGATTATATAGGTCAAATTCGTCCTGTAAAAGAAACTGTGAAGTTACATATTCATTCTTACCACTTCCTCCTTGATATCCGACGTCTGTACCGTGCTTTGCTCTGCTTACATTATCCTGTATAGGGGCAGGTGGCAACTGACTCTGAGGATTTACACCCTGCTGTGAGTCATTCTGCGTCTGTGGATTTATATTATGATTTGGGCCATTATTATTTCGAATCTTTTTACATTCGTCCTTCCAATGTCCCAACTTTCCACATCCATGACAAGGAAATTTCTTTTTAGCCTCTTCTCTACTCATTCGTCCTCTCACTTTTCCACCATTCCCTGTGTCACCATTCGTTCCAGATTCTTTTCCCTGACTTTCTGTCGGATTATCCAAATTAATTCCCTGTCGCTCAGCCATTTTCACCTGAGCCCACATTACCTTTTCTTGCAGCTTTTTATGCCTGTCCTCAATGTCGTCTCCACAATATTTAGCATATTTCAAAATCTCGTCTATAGGCTTTCCCTGCCAGCATAACATGTGCTGCTTAATCATCTGGCAAATCTCTGGTTTTAGACCATAAACAAATCTGTAGACAAACTGACTTATATTTTTGTCCCCAATATCCTCGATTCCACTATACTGTTTGAACACCTGTAATAGACGTTCATAATAGGCATGTACCGATTCACTTGCTTCTTGGGTAGTCCTGTCTATTTTCACCCAATCTGTCTCTTTCGGTGGTATATTCCCTTTCAGATAAGTTATTACCTGGTGATATTTTTTCATTACATCACTCGATGGGGCACCTGTTTTTGCATCTCTTGGATACTCTTCAGTTGGCCAGTCAACTGTAATTTTACAATCTGTCCATAAATCAGCAGGTACCACTATGTCAAACAGACCATCCAAGTCCTTCAACAATACCTTTGACACTTTCACAAACCTCTCAACCTGCTTGTACCATTCAATTGGCTTTTCTCTCAACTTTGGGAAATCATTTGTGAATGACAAAATATCTTGTCTACTCCATGGGACATGAACATAACCTCCTCCGGGTACTTCCCGCATTGGGTACATCTGATCTACTTTCCCTGTTTCCTTCAATAAATATTCAGAAGTCGATCTACTGTACCGTGCCTCTTCCTTTTTCTTTGTCCATCTAGTTTTCCACTTATCTAGTTCTCCCCATTTCTGTAATACTGTCATTAATTCTTTCACTTGTAGTTTTCTTCCAGATGCATTCATATTTTCTAAATCTTTGTCCGTAAAGTCTGCTCTATAGGGTTTTTGTAACACCTTCGACTTCCCTATTTCAATTCCCATTTGCAAGGCCAAATCTGATAATTTTTCATGAAATAATTTTACATTTCTAGTTATGCTCCTGCATACGAACAATAGTTCTTCTTCATTGTAAGTATTCAGACGATCCACTCCTACATTTCCTGCTATCATTTCTTCTAACTCGACTTTTAATTTGTAAATGTCCATGATCTTTGGGGGTGAACTCTGTCTGTCTGATCCCTGTGCCCACCTTTCTAAATCTTCTGGCGTTACTACAGTAGCACTCTTGGTTCCTGAAGATGTTATTATGTTTACATCTTTTGAGCAACCAGGTGGAACTCTTCTGGGGGTACTGTTTACAGAGTCTCGATTAGGTAAATCCATTAGTGAAATCATAGATTCACACTCACTGATATGGTCATCAAATATTACTGCTTCATGTTTTGGAGTCTCCACAGGTATAGGCATAGTTAAAGGTTTTGGACAATTTACTTTATCACCATATAAGGGAACCACTGGACCAATTATTACAGGTATGGTCAGGGAATCAGGATGTACATTCAGCTGTGTTATTTTTGTATCAATTCTGCTCTGTTTCTGTCTATAGCCTCTTTTTCCTTATCCTGAAGTACCCTATTGACTGGTGGATTATGCAATACTTGCGGTACCAATGGTGTTCTTAAAATTGGTGCACTTGGGGTAAATCCACTTGTCCCTTCCTGATATGGTGGCGGGTTCTTTAATATTTCTTCCATAAATTCGTCTTCAGAATCTCCAAACCCTGTCAAATGTTGTGTCTTTTCTTTACATTTGCTCCCTAACGGTTCATCTGTCATGAAGACTGGATACAAACCCTTGGTAAGCATCGCTCTTCTCCACTGTTTCATCTGACTGTCTCTTGACTCATTTTGGTGTCTAGGGAAAAATCCCCTATAACCCCTATTGCTTCTCGGTCGGTCACGTTCAAATGCCTCTGTTTCCCATTCTTCTAAGGCTTCATATTGAGTTAATCTTGGTCTGGGTTCTAAATAATTCATTCTTATTCTTAAATTTTGAAGAACTCTCCCATTGAAAGTACCATTCTCTGGGAAAGCTAATATTCCGTCATCTTTTGTATATTCTATCCAATTTTCTAACCATACGCACATATGATAACCCCTTTCCATCATCATAAATGAAGCGGGTGTTTTGCCGGTGGATTAATAATTCCTTCCCTAGTTTTAATGGGTTTATCTTTCTTAAAATAATTCTTAATCTTTTGTAAAAATGACATTTTTCTCTTTTCTCCGTACATTTTGGGTAAATATCTATGTATCGAATTATATTCCGCAAAACCTAGGAATCTTCTATCTGGACGGGTTCCTGTCAAAGTTGGATCACGTTTCCACATACAATCTACACTGACCACTAAGATTTCGACTTCTATGTTGTTAACCAATCAAATTCCAGTTAACATTTGTCTCTGAACCAAACCTAGCGCGGCTTTTCAGTGACGTCTGTCTTACGACCCCTCCTTTACAATCTGCGCTTCTCTGTCTCTCGCTGTTTCAACCAATCCCAGCGCGACACCTGTGACGTCAGTATTACTCCTATCTACTGACCCCTCCTTTACAAGACTCGCTTCACGCCCGCTGTTTCAACCAATCCCAGCGCGGCGTTTGTGACGTCAGCTTCTACTCCGGCAGCTGACCCTCCCTTTATAAAAATCGTACGCAAACTTTATTTTCTCTACACTTCTTATTAAAATTCAGTACCAACATAAAAACATTCGCTATCGTGCCAGTTTCTCTAAATTGAAAAGATAGTTTCTCTCACACTTAGTAAACCTTTCCGTTTACTAAACATTCACTACGAGTAAAACCCTTCCGTCTACTCTTCCCGTAAGCTTCAGAAATACCTGCTACTTCTTCAATGTTACCCTTTCTAGGTGATATAACATCAAATTTTTACCAGTGTATTCCTTTGCTATTACTCACACACATAGAGTCTCTAACAAGTACTGATAGCCCTGCTTAACTTTTCAGTACTATTTCTGCCTGACAGATAACCTCACTGCAGTATGGCTTCCACTTACCATCCGCTATTCAAATTTTCCCCGGGGATTCTAGACAACATAAAACAAAACTTTTAAACAACGGATGTTAGTTTATATATATAAAAAAATAAATTCTCATTACCCAATTAACAAAATGCAACCATCCTCTGATAACCAGAAAACTGATCCAGCGGGTTACTAGCAACAAGCATTCATACACCAAATTCTCACCTGGGCCCATTCATTCATACTACGCTAGCAATTTCCACTGGTGGGTCAGTTGTACTCTTTATCAATATCCCTGCTACCAATTACTTTTCTGATTGAAGAGTAATGACTTACCAATGGACCTTTTGATAATTGGGAAGTTTAAAATGAGTGACATTCAATACAATTCATAAATCTGAAATAATCACTGAGTCAGGAAATTTAAAATGTTTATCTAAAGAATTTTGCAGAGTAAATTACAAACCACATAATACTTAATCGTATATCAAGGATGAAACAATACTAAATAATCACTTATTAATCAATGACGGTCCCTCAGATAGAAGAGGATAGAGACAGCAGTACAGCTAAAGATTTCGCTTATAGTTACCTAAGAGTGTGAGAACCAAACCCCTTGGCCAAGGAGTTGGAAAAGGGTCCTGGAAGGATGAAGATCAAGACCTCCGGACCAGGTTCAAGACGGGACAGGTGACCTCTCTATCAACGACGCCTGCGTCGTTCCCCTCTCTGTCACTTCGCTCCGCCTTGATATCTTCCGTGTCTTCCTTCTAATGGAATCCGCTGCCCCCACCTCAGGACCTCTCTGGACAGCGGTTCAGTCTGCAATCGATCAGCTCGTTCTGTGGTCCTCCAAGCTGACAGCCTCAACGCCATAAACACCACCTCGCTCCTGAGCTTCCTCACTAATTAGCTAATTCTATACCTACTATACCCTTCTACACCCAGGACCTCCCATTAATGTTTCAAATTTATGGGCCCACTACTTCTGATTGGACTGGGACAGGGGGTTGATCCTCACACCATGTCAATTTAGTTCAATTTCTTTAAGCCCATTGTTTTAAATACGGCCCCTCACAATTAATACATTTGCTTTATTTCCCTCCCATCTCACGACAAAGTTTAATACAAAATGTACATAAAATGTTGCAATTTAGAGAACATCGCGGATGTATTGGAGTTGGCCACCAGGTCATGGCCATGGATGTCGTCCAAGTTGACTTCATTGCTGTGTCTTGATTTTCTCCGCGCATGCGCACATCCCATAGTTCTCGAGCTGTCATTTCTGTTAACCCAGGCCCAATTTACAAACTAATAGAAATCAAAGAAGAAATGTATTAAAATCAAAAATAAATGTCTTCACTGTATACCCCTTATTTCTACTCTATTCCCATTTAATTATAAACTCTATCCCGCATTAGTAGCGTTAGAATACCACAGTGTTAATTACAGCAAATGCGTAAGCTTTAGCACGTGAAAACATTAAGCAGCCATTTTAACACACACTGCACAGAAGCAAAGTTTTCCCTCCAAGCAAAGAAAGACGTCATACCACGTGATATGGTTGACACATGCGCAATGAAGTTCCCGCGCTTTAGCGGCCATTTTGGATTAGACAAGCATTACTTATTAGTTTATACACATAGGCAAGCTTCACTTGGATACTGTGTTCGTGTATGCATTTATTAGTAAAGACATTACAAAGTTTAATTAATTAATACTGTGAGAGGATTGCTTACAAGCAAGTCTCATTCTGAGTTCTTGCTCCATCACTTCTTGCTGTGCTTCCCTAATGTCATACAAGAATGATGTCCACTTACAGTCCTCCATGTTCAATCTCAGTGAAGTTGTGAGAAAATAAGACTACCTTAGTCCAATCAAGGCCATAAAGGGGCAAGCATACCAAGCGGGAGACTACACCCTGAATTGTGACGCCGCTTCAACAAACACAAAATAATTTTTGCCTTATTCCTACAGAACACTCATAAACTAAGTTGATTCTGGCACGTATACACACATGCTTATAGTCAGTTCATGTAGAATTGTGGCACAACTACTAGCAATGCCTTAGCATTGGGCATCCTTCTTGGACTGTTACTTTGTAAACATTCAAGATGGCCTTCCCGTTGTCTGTAGATACAAAGTGACAGTCACCCGGGAACAGTATAAAAATATGTCCACAAAATAATATTTTACACCATTCCCAGATGAAACTACATTCCAGCTAGGCGCAATGTAACGGTAATCTTAAATATTGCAAAACGGTGGCCAATACTTGTGATGCAATTCAACAAACACTGACAAAGCCAATTACAGCAGTGGCAGGTGGCACGCACTGTGCCAGTGGAGGTGGAGGGAGACAAAGACTGATACAGAGGCACTGTGTTTGGGGGAACATACTTAGGATGTCTGGGGAGACTGGATGGGAAGAGAGAAAAGGGGAAGGAGAGAGACACGGTGTGCAAGAGAGAAGGAGTGAGAGAGAAAGACGGGAAGAAGCAGGCATGCACTTCCATGAGGCATTAAAGCTCAAATGTCAAAGTAATATACAAAAGGAATAACAGTTCAACAACACTTGCACTGAAAGGATACACAGAATCAATCAAGAATCAGGCAGAACCTAAATCCTCCGTGGGCAGAGCAAACACAAGAATAGGGAGGAAAGTCTTTGAATCAGAAGCAGGTAATTGCAATAGACAAGAAAGCAATCCGGTCAGGAGCTAGGGACAGATGCAGAGCCCACTCTAAGTATACGTACTGGCAATGATGCTGTCTGTGACAGACTGGGAAGGGTTTCTTGGTATCTCTTAGTATCACGGATAAATAAGAGTTTTGTGTTGACATTAAACAGTAGTGGATCTGTGCCAGCATGACTTCAATCAGGAAAGGTTTTGTTGATGAAACGCATTCATTATCTTGGCTATCTAACCAAAGGACCTTGTTCAGGGTAGAGGAACAGGGAAAGATTTCAGAGATGCTTTTAACAATATTGCATGTAAAAGGGTAAGCAAAACTGATATTTGGAACCGTTCGGCTGGGTCCAAAGAAGCAGACAGACACACAAGATAAGTAATCATAAGTGACGTTCCTCGAGATGAGTCGATGATGTAGAGTAGAGAAACTGAATATTAATATTTCAGATCTTTTCAAAATAATCACGACAAATGTTATTACTTGCAGAAAACAGAAATACCTGCAACCAATATGATAATTCATAAGTGTTTAAAAGAAGACTGTAGAAATCTTGAGCAGCAGTTTAGAATGCTACAGTTGCATTGTATCTCAATAAATGCAAACTGCTCCAAGCAGGGGTCGAGTTCTGTGGTCACAACCTCATGGATATGATGTTTATGCCAGATGATATTCTGACAATATTCTGGTACCATATGAAAATACGCAAGCCAATCATCATGAACTCTTTCTGCCATTGTGCACGCATGGAGAATGGTGCTGTGTGCCAGTTTCAAAACAAAGCTTGCAGTTTACAGTGCATGTATTAACTCAGTAGCACCTTGAGTCAGTGTATGCAACGCAGACAGCAGAGTTTGGAAACAAGCAGCAGTGGTTGATACTGTAGGCTTTCAAATTGCATTGTCCAGGATTCATGGACTAGCTCATGGATTTAGTGAAAGCAGACATACTGTGAGAATTCTGGAAAAACATTCACAGAGCTATTTCTGTGCCAGTGCAGAATAAGGTAAGAGTACAAATGTGTTAATGTTAGAATTGGGGGTCTTTAGTTGGCAAATGTAGGCACCTTGCCCAAGTAGGGACCCTTGCTTCTAGTCAGGATTAGGGAGTTACACTCTCTAGATAACCCCTGCTCAACCCCTTGGTAGCTTGGCACGAGCACAGAGGCTTATCCCAAAGGCAACGTGTAAAGTATTTGTAGCATGGGTTTCGGATTAGAAATCAGGAGGCATGGGTAGAATAGATTTCCATGTAAATAACTTTATTTACGAGCTGAGGACCCACGACAGGTGCAGGTAGCAGCGAGCAGTATAATGACTACGTTACAACATTCGAGAATACAACACATTAGCCTTGGAACCTTATCTCACCTTCATTCCTTAAAGCAGTATACCCCCAACAATAACAACAACCCACTTACCACACATCCCCCTTTCTATCTAAATGAAAAAACACAAAATATACAAAAATACAAAATAAAATACAAGAAAAAAAACTTACTAAATTAATTACTGTAAGCACTAAAGAAAAGTTAGACAACATAATCTCTTAACCGAACAGGAACAGTTCTAACTCTGCAGCTGCTCCTACTAGTCAAACCTGCCCCATCACCCTCCCCATTGACAGGCAAAATGGGATGAGAATGTGATCTGGAAGTGGGAATGCCAGAAACACAATCACCTTGACCAGAATTTGAAACATCAGAATCAGTAACAACAGGAGTAGTCAAATCACCAACCCCGTACCAGTTTTGATCAGAGTTGTTACTTTTAGCAATTTTAATTTTAGTTTTATGAATAATGGCTGCTTGTTCAGATGTAATTTTGACTACAGCATTTATGTTCCACCATCCCCTGTCTTGGAGCAATATTGCCATTCTAGAAACTTTTAATACTAGAGCAGGAGAAGAAAATTTAGACTGTCCTTTTGAAACTCTCATAGGTTTTTTAATAAGAACCCAATCTCCAGGACACAACACCTTGTGTTTAACATGCATGCGATTATCATAGTTACATTTATATGCATCTTGTTTCTGCTTAACCGTTTGTCTGACCTTCTTCAGGTCAATAGTGGGATGAGTACACTTGTCGATTAACCATGCGGGGTTAAGTTTGGAGATAGGAGAACGACCCCGAAGTAAGACATACGGAGACACACCTGTGGTACTATGGGGTGTTGTATTGTAATTCCATATTTTTTTAAACAAAAAGGTTGCGACGTCCAAACCATTATTAACAGCAGTCTGGACACCTTCTTTAAGTAGGCGATTGGCACGTTCCACAAGACCATTGGAAGATGGACTATAAAGGGGAACTAAAATATGCTTCACATCAAGTTTAGTGAGAAACAAATTAACTTCCTGTGCAATGAAATGGGAACCATTATCCGTGATTATTTCTTTGGGAGTGCCTTCAATACAAAATATGCGTTGTAAAAACAGTACAACTGATTTGGCGTCCGCATTTTTAACAAAAGCAAAATAGATCCATTTTGAGAAATAATCTACAGCAACAATAAGAAATTTCTTGTCCTCACCAAAAACAGAAAAAGGGCCCGCAAAATCCAGACTGATCTTTTGCCAAGGGCCACTAGGCCATTGGACCGGGCAAAGGGCGCACTAGAAGTTTTCCAATGCTTGTCAGAACACAAGCATTGCGGACATTGGTCAATGTGGCTTTTAACTTGGCTATCTATACCGGGCCACCAATACATTTGTTTGATTTTATTAGTGGTAGCTGTGATGCCTAAGTGTCCCTCATGAGCTAAGGAAATTATAGTATCTCTTAGCCCTTGGGGGAACAAACTTGTCTTGTCTTAATAAAATCCCATCAGAAAAGGATAATTCCGGAGCAACTTGAGCGAAACTCCTTTCCTCAAGAGTGATATTTCTGTCCTGTGGCCAACCTTTGACTAAAAACTTCTTAACGTTTCGCATGGAGTCATCAGTTTCACATGCGCGACACCATTGCTCTTGGGTAATTTTAGTGTTATGAACTACATCTTCCACAGAAAAAACACATTCAAAATCACACTCACTTCTGACGTTGTCATCAATTCCAGGTAAAGGTAGACGTGAAAGGCAATCTGCCCGTACATTCTTACCTCCTGGTATATATTTGATGTCAAAATTAAATTCTTGCAGTCTAGCAAGTAATCTTATGAGTCGCGAAGAAGCTTTGTTAGAAGAACTATCTCCCAACATATACATCAGAGGCTTGTGATCAGTATAAAGTTGGAATTTAGTTCCCCAAATGTACATTCTGAACTTTTCAACTGACCAGGTACATGCTAATGCCTCGCGCTCGATAGTACTGTAATTCTGTTCAGCCGAACTGAGAGTGCGAGATGCAAAAGCAATGGTGCATTCCTGTCCCTTCACAATTTGGCTAAGAACAGCACCCAGACCCATAGCGCTAGCATCCACAGTAATAATGCTTTCAACACCATGTGTGAAAGATTTGATGGCAGGAGCATTGATTATTAAATTTTTAACAGTGGTAAAAGCAGCTTGAGTGTCCTCAGACCAAAGGAATTTAGCATGTTTTTTTAGTAAATTTCTTAGAGGTTGTACTTGCAACGCATAACCTTGAACGAAGCGAGCATAGTATTCACTTAGACCAAGAAACGCTCTCAAGGCGTCCTTGTCTGAAGGAGTGGGAGCACTCTTAATGGCGTCAATCAAGGAAGTCTTGGGCTTAATACCTTCACTCGAAATATTGTGTCCAAGATAATCCACTTCTTGAGTGAGAAAATTGCATTTCTTAACATTAACAGTCATACCATGTGTCTGTAAGGTGTTTAATACTCTTTCTAAAAGAATGTAATGTTGTTCAATGGACTCCGAATGTACTAATATGTCATCCTGAAATGCCTGAATGCCGGGAATATCATGAAAAAATTGGTCCATTAACCTCTGAAATATACTGGCAGCTGATGCAAGCCCAAAAGGAAGTCTTTTGTACATGTAAACACCAAATGGTGTAACAAAAGTTGTCAAAGGTTGAGACTTTACGGATAATGGAACTTGATGATACGCCGAACGCAAATCTATGGTGGAAAAGAATTTGCTATGCCCAATTTTTGCTAACATATCATGAATACGAGGCAGGGGATGACAATCTACTACAATATTGCGATTTAACACTCTCAGATCCGCACAGAGACGGATATCTCCTGAGGATTTGCGTGCAACGACTGCAGCCGAAACCCATTCGGACGACTCAATGGGACAAATGATGTCTTGTGAACACAATGAAGCAAGATGATTCTTTAAATCTTCTCTCACTGAGAGAGGTACATGTCTTACTTTTTGAATGATAGGAACAGCATTTTCTTTCAATTTTATAGAATGTTCAAAACCTTTGACCAGACCAATCTTCTCATTAAATACAGTATTATATTTTTCCAACAAATGGAGTAAAGAGGAATCTTGTGATTGAACTGCTGTTACTGCAAGTATAGGTATATCACCGAGAACAACTGGTTCTGAATGCCCAGGTCTCAGTAGAATACCAAGACCAGCTTGGTCACGCCATCCAAGAATATCTCTGCCTTTTTGTGCCACATATATCTTGGTATGAATTTCCCTATCCTTAAATCTGATCGTGTCAGAAAAATACCCACACATAATAATATCGTACTCCCCGAATGCTTTGGGATTAACATCAGGGGAGACAAAACCGTATTACTCCATAATTTGTAAAACGTTTTATCTGCTAAGATCGTAATTGGTGAACCAGAATCTGCCGTTATATATAGTGATATGGAACCAATAAGTACTTCACATATTGGTCCTTTGATTACTTTATCATACAGCATGTTAACTTCAACAGAAAGAGAAACAACATTCAACGCATCACAAATAGCTTCATCTTCAGTGCTAATTTGACTGACTTTGGTTTTGTGCCTAATAGCTTTACAAACAGTATTAAAATGCCCAACTTTCTTGCAGTTAATGCATCGTTTACCTATGGCAGGACAATTGGGAAAGTTGCCTACATGAAATCTTGAACCGCATCTGTAACAAAATACATTATCTTTTCTTTCAATTGGTCTTTTGTTTCTAAAACGAGAAGCGATTAAATTAACATCAGGTTCATTAACACTGTTTGACGAAACAGCCATGACACTTGTGCTAGGAGAAATCATGGGATTAGAACTAGCATCTTCAGTTAGAATTTTGGATGAAATAACAGAGCATTCAATACTTCTCGCAATTCCCATGACTTCATCCAAAGTGGGATTTTTACATGTGAGAATACGCTCTTGTATTTTCTTGTTGTAACAATTGAACACAAGTTGATCCCTTAGTGAAACGTCGAGATTGGTTCCGAACTCACATTTGGCAGCAAGAACGCGTAAAGTGGCTAAATAATCCTCGATAGATTCCTCCTGTTTTTGTTTCCGTTTAAAGAACACATGACGTTCTACCATGACTGATGGTTCATCCTTGTATTGCTTTCCTAAACGTGCAAGTGCTTCGCGATACACATCCCAATTGTCATCACCGGAAATTGCTGACACAAGAGGTAAGTTATCAAATAATTGTTGACCAGCTGTTCCCAGGTTATTGAACAGAATTGCTCTTTTCCTGGATGGTGAGTAATCAATGGCATCAATTGCCTCTAAGTAATTGGAAAACACTCTCAACCATTTGTGCCAGGGTGTAATGGGTTTACCTGGTACTTGCAAAAGGGGGAGGAGGTAGAATATTACTAGAGTTAGACATGGTGAGGAATGACAACCCAAAATAAATATATAAATTCTTACACGAATTGTGAAAACGATGGCACTTCGAAATAAAGGAGAAGAGAAATCACGAAGTGGTTAAAGAACTGAAGTTCAATACCAAAAAAAAAAAACGAAAAAAAAACGAAAATCGGTGAGGATGAATATCGTGAATATCGTCTGTCCTGAAGAAATGAAGCAGGGATATCCCAACTTCCTAAAATGGCTGCCAAAACGTCAAAAAACGTGCTCTGCGTATGACGTGGAGTGTGTAGATGCGTGGTGAAGAACAACAACAAGGAAATACGGAGCGCGTGAAGCACGCTGACGGTGGAAAGCAGAACAATGATGGCTCGAGATTCAGGATGGCACGAGACTCCAATTTGAATGAAAACAGAACGTGCAGCAAACTGACGGTGGGAGCCAGACAGGTAAAGTCAGAGAAATGGTAAAAAATGGTAGTAATTGACTCACGAAGCCCTCGTGGGTGTCAGAGACACAGGACTTTCAATAGTTCAGACAGCATCAGGATCGGTAGGAAACTGGCCGTTGGTCCGCATCAGGATCGGTAGGAAACAGGCAGTTGGTCGGTGGGTCCGAAATCAGCCGTCCAAACGAAATCCCAGATCGTCGCCAATTAATGTAGCATGGGTTTCGGATTAGAAATCAGGAGGCATGGGTAGAATAGATTTCCATGTAAATAACTTTATTTACGAGCTGAGGACCCACGACAGGTGCAGGTAGCAGCGAGCAGTATAATGACTACGTTACAACATTCGAGAATACAACACATTAGCCTTGGAACCTTATCTCACCTTCATTCCTTAAAGCAGTATACCCCCAACAATAACAACAACCCACTTACCACAGTATTTGCACCCAAATGCACAGCAACACAGTGAAAACACCACAGAAGCGACACCAAAGCAGTTCAGAAAAATAGTCATATTGTATCTAAATTGTGACAAGACCAAAAAACAACAAAAATCCAACATACATATTACCATAATATCACTCTTTTAAAGTGGAAATGACAGTGCAAAAAGGGGACCCGTTCATGGAGGAGAGAGCACAGAATTACTCACTCCGATTGCTGTTATGTGGTCCCCGGGCCGTTTCACAGCAGCCCCACAACTTCAGTGGCAGCTCTTCCTGGCTGCACCACATGGGCTCCTCTTACTCACTAGAGCGGGCCCTATACCGGGCTATGGAAGCATAGGCGTGTCTACGGCCTCCCGCTCTGCTTGAACACCAGGCAATGGCTGCGCCTCTGACGGCCCTTGGTCCCATGGTCTTTCGGCGGTGCTCTGGCCAGGTACATGGCTGCCGTCCCTCACGGCGACCATGTCAATGACATCGTATGTCCTTTTTAGCTCTGGGGCAGGGCTAGACTCCTTCCTCAGTCTGCGTAGCGGTTGATTTAGCAATGATGGGACGCCCTCAGATTCTTCTGGGTGCTGGGCTCCCTCTTCAGCCCAGCAACATGAGGACACCCTCATGGTTCTTTCCTATTGGCCTAAGCACAGACCATGGTTCTTGCAGTGATCACCCGGCAACACGGGGGAAGCCCGCTTGGAGTTTCCGCAGCTCAGGCATGGCTCACGTCGACAAAGCGTTTTCAACACAGCGCACGCTGGTGCCACTAGATTCAAGCTATCCTGGCTGATGAGGGGTGAAACCCCGAAACCGGTCCTAGGATGCTTGTTTCTGGTCCAGGGAGGACCTGGCTTGGCAGATCGGGCTGGACTGTTCCTATGAGGCACAGGGTCAAGACTGATTTGCATATGGACAGGTCTAAACTGGGGTGGCATGGTGAGCAAAAGAATGATGGATTTAACCCAGATCTCTTGACTGGGGGTGAATGTTTTGATTTGTTCTGCATTCCGTCCATCAATTGTGTGTCTTTTGCTTTCTCGCCCTAAGTGCGCCGGGTATGCCCAGATGTGGGTTTCGAGCTCACTGTGCCACTGGATTCAAGCTATCCTGACTGATGAGGGGTGAAACCCCGAAACCGGTCCTAGGATGCTTGTTTCCGGTCCAGGGAGGACCTGGCTTGGCAGTTTGGGCTGGACTGTTCCCATGAGGCACAGGGTCAAGACTAATTTGCATATGGCCAGGCCTAAACTGGGGTGGCATGGTGAGCAAAAGAATGATGGATTTAACCCACATCTCTTGACTGGGGGTGAATGTTTTGATTTGTTCTGCATTCCGTCCATCAATTGTGTGTCTTATGGCTCAACTTCCAGCACGACACACGCTGGAGCAGCCGCTCTGCTCCGAACATGGCACACACTTCCTCAGTGCCTCAGGTGCTGTGGTGAAAGGTGGAAGAGCAGTCCTGGTAACTCTTCACTTTGAGCACGGGGAAGACTTTGTTGTCCCTGAGGCTTCCACAACAGAACGCAAACACACACAAGCCGTTGGAGATCTTCTCAAGCCGGATACCACAGCAGGGTAAAAAGAGTCAGTCCTTTTCCTCTTTCCACAGACAGAAACAGCAACTGCAGGCCAACCCACCCCTCACACAGCAGAAAGGGTTGGGCTCCTCACACAGCTCTTAACCGTTTCCTCTGGGCAGGGTTCTGTTGTTTCCAGAGAGTGATCTAAAGTTCTGGGGTTTTAGGTCTAATATTTATACCCCGTTTTCTCTTATTAGTCTTTGTTTCAAGCGCCTCTGAGCTCAGTAAAACCACCTCTGTCCTCCCTGGTCCAGCTTCACTTCAGGAGGTGGAGACAGCATTGTGCAGAGTGGACACAGTCTATTCAGGTGCTAATGAAAACTCCTCCCACCACTCTAAATGCAGAAAGGTCTATTCAGCCTGGCTATGAGTCACCCAGAAAAGGCAGGACACACCTCAACCCCCCTTGTGGCTGTCTAGCATGAATGCACATCCCCAGCTCCTGTGACTCCAAAACCAGACGGTGAATACACAAACAGGCAGAGGCACAGAGGATGGTTAGACAAGAAAATGCCCACTTTCTAAAATTGGCATTTTCAAACACAAATTAAAAAGCACCTTTACTAAAAGGTGTGTTATTAAATTCTGAGTTAAGAGAGCCTAAACTCCATTTCTCCATCTTGTCCCAATGGAAAGTTACACTTGTAAGATGTTACAAGGCACCCTCCATGGTAACCTATGGGACAGACACTCTTTCAATAGTGAAAAACGAAATACACAGAATTTCACTATCAGGACATGCAAAACACACCAGAACATGTCCTACCTTTCAAATATGCTGCACCCTGCCCATGGGGATACCTTGGGCCTACCTTAGGGGTGGCTTACATGTAAGAAAAGGGAAGGTTAGGGCCTGGCACGTGGGTGCATTTTCCAGGTCGACAGGGCAGTTTACAACTGTGCATGAAGACACTGCAGTGCCAGGTCTGAAATACATTTACAGGGCTACTCATGTGGGTGGCACAACTAGTGCTGCAAGCTCACTACTAGCATTTGATTTACAGCCAAATATGTTAATCATGGATAAACAATCAAAATCACAATTTACCCAGGGAACACTTGCACTTTGACACTGATCAGCAGTGGCAAAGTGGCCAAAGCATCTAAGCCAGCAAAAACGTAATCCAACACACAGTCAAAAATACTGGAGGCAGAGGCAAAAAAGTCAGGGGAAACCACAGCAAGGATGCCAAGTCTAACAGTTAACTTGTGAAGTGTTACTGGGAGAGTGCCTTGAGAGCATTAAGGGTAGGATAATGTTTACGGGTGGAAGTAAAGGGTTAGAATTTTATTATTTGAACATTGTTTAGGAATATTTAGCGCACGCAGTTAGGTAGAAATATTGTTAACATTTGAGAGCTCTGCTTGCTTACAATAAAGCAGCCTTTTTTCACAACACATGTCAGGAGTGCTCCCTTTGCTGAGGTGGGCACTTTGCAGGAGGGTGGAGACTGGCCTAGCTAAACAGGGAGTATGAGGGAAATACCAGGGGTGAAATGGACGGGTGGCATTGGCAGCTGCGTGCCACTGTATCCCTGCTAGTAGCCGGGCATGTACAGACAGATTTCCGTAATCCCACTCTGCAACAATCAGACCACCTCCCACCCTGGTCACAAGGAGGGGCTTTATTTGAGAGTAAGGGTCTCTGTTGTTTCGAGTGGCATGAGGATAGTCACTGGATGTAGTTAGAAAGAGAGAGCTCAAGATAAGTCAGTTCAAGTCATGGAAAGGTTAGGAGGAGTGAAGTACAGGGAAATACCTCATCGAAGTAGCTAGACAAGGCCTATTGCTGGCGGGTAGAAGGGGGTGGTAGAGATGCAAGGACACAGAGTGGGAACCAGGTGTTCTTAGTCAAATGTGTGAAGCTGTGAAATGGTTTTGGGAAAGAGGGCTGGAGAGCCTTAACAAGGTCGAGGGTAATATGTAGTGGTGGGATGTAGGGTTATAATTACGTTGTTAGAACACTATTTAGGCTTATTAAGATTGTGGGGTTAAGGCATAGGATTCATATTAATTAGCATGTGTGAGCTTTTCTGGCCTCCAATAAAGTACATGCTCACTCATGTCTTTGGAAAAGAGAAACCTGTTTTCAGATGTGAACTAGTACAAAAGGATGTGCTTTTCTTCTAACGGGCAGACAGGAACATATTCAACCAGAAAGAAAACATTATGAATGACATTTGTCTAGAATTAGTAGGCAGTTCATGGATGACCCTGGGCTACGGAGGTGAGAGATGTGTTCATTCTAACAAAGATAAGCAAAACTGATGTTGCATTTGTTATTATGGAGGATGGTAAGGCACTTCACACCCACATTATAGAGGTAGTTCGGTGGTGGACCTCGGTGCTTCTGTGAAATGAGGCCTGTGGTGCTAGTGCACATTAAATGTTGGCGGATATGAAGCCTGGTGCTGTGTCTAAACCAAAAAAACTCTACAAATATTTGAACACCAGTGCCATACGAAAGGCTAGTGGATCTGATCATACCTGCAGTCACACTTTAGAATCTCAGCAATTATACACACAGGGCCCGATTTACCAGACTGTCACGCAGCACAATGCAGCGGCCACAAACACTTCGCTGAGTGAGAAGGAGAGAGCAGGAGAGTGCCGTATATACAGAAATATGGCACTCTTCTCCCCTTTCCCTAGCACAGGCGCAGAAATGTGCTGCTGTTCGCCACAAACACACCCTTTGCACCACTGTGAAAAGGTGTCTCTGTGAGTCTAATATTGGTTTTGTACTGGAAAGATACCCTTCCAGTACAAAATACTATGCAGAGAGTCACTTTAAACCTTTCTCACCCTGCATGTGTGCTGTACAATGCAGCACACATGAAAAGAAAGGAGAAATAAAAGCATTTTTCCGTGATAGCGCCTGGTTGAAGTGGGCGCTATTTTCTGATGCTAAACCTTGTCTACTTTTTTAAGTAAATAGATTTAGCGGCAGAAACCTTGAGTGGTTGCATGGGAATGCCCATGCACCACTCATGGTATGTCCCCATGGCGTTAAGAAATGCAAAGCACCGCTATGCGCTGCTTTGCGTTACTTTCAAGTTATTTTCCAGCATAAAACAGGTTTTAGCTGGAAAGTAAATTGGTGAAAAAAAGATTTTGCAGCATTTTGCATCACTTTTGTGACTCAAACACAGCGTTAAATCTTAGTAAATAGACCCCACATTCTTTCCTTTTGCTGTCGATGAGCATCTTCAAGCAGTAGCGGCCCGTGGTGGGAGTGCTGCCGGGCGCTGACGTGGGGCGAGGGAGGGGCAGGGTGGGGTGTAGTAAACTACGGATTACGGCCGATTAGAGGTAAGTAAACATATAAATAAATAAAACGAATTTAGTTGCGCGCGCTGCTTCGCATTTACTGATGCAGCGCGCGCAACGAAATTCATTTTATTTATTTATATGTTTACTTACCTCTAATCGGCCGTAATCCGTAGTTTACTACCCCACACCCTGCCCCTCCCCCGCCCCACGTCAGCGCCCGGCAGCACTCCCACCACAGGCCGCTACTGTCTTCAAGGTAGCAACAAAAAGAGAATCATGGATGAAAGGTTATCTGCAACACTACTGATTCACAGAGTATAAAGGCTAGTACCAGTCAGAAATAGTACTATATCAAGAAAGGTTGAGAAGACAATCACGAATAAAAGCACTAAGCCCTGAAAAAGCTCACAGGTCAAACGAAACTGAACACATTTCGGCTGAACTGGATTAAATGCATATATTTGTAGTGACACCATCTCAAAACAAAAGGTAAACCACTTTTGGATTAAAATAAGAAAAAGGAAGGCAATGGTGTCATACTTCAACATATGTAATCCTGTTCTGATATTCTCAAATTGATGAACGGTATACCGGACAGTCACACTCAAACATAATTATTGTATATCAATTTATGAAAATAAACCTAATACTTCATACATCCAAAACACGTTTTTACAATGGTACATCCAGTGCTTAATTTGAGCCAGAAGCTGCCGACGGGGCCCACCGTTACTCATTTTTGGGAACTGGCTCTTATTTTTTCTCGAGGACATTTAATCCAGAGAAAGTGAGGGAAAAACCAGAAAGGGGAAAGAAGGAGAAAGGAAAGAACAGAAAAACTGTCACAAAGGGAGAAAGCAGGAAACTGCAAGAGGGGCAGGAAGGGTCTGGTTATCAATCAAAGAGACATGAGGAGAATTCCAGACTACGCTACCTTGGTATTCGACGTGCTCCTGTCAGCTGAGGGCTTCTGACCAGAGCTTTGGGCACTGCAATTTATTCTTCTACAAATTAAGCACAGGGTACATCCCATTCCATTTCAAACAAAGAAATATAGAAGATCTTATACCAAATTTACATTTTGTTTCAGCTATTTTAAAATACACAGAAATCAGTAATGCACAGCTTTTGGCCACCACAAGCTTGACTGTGAGCCACCGTGCCATAATTTGCATGTGCTTAGCCGCAACTAAGCAGCTATTGATGCCTTAGACACATAATAGCAATTTGGGGGTTAGCTGCCATTTTTCTGTCATACACAATTTTCCCACATTAACACAGGAACTCAGGGCCAAGACCTAACAAAAAAGGTGAAAAAAAGACAAAGGGGCAGGGTAGGGATACCCTAACCCCCTCGGGGCAGGGTAGGGATACCCTAAACCCCTAGACCTGGTGGTGTGTGACCTTGAATCGATATGCCTGGTGGTAGGTAGTGGGAGAATCTGCAGCAACATTTTTTTTTAAATCACGGGCTCCCATGCTACTCTTAAAAAAGAGCATGGGAGAGCAATGCAAAATATTTCATTGGGGGAGTGTGGAACATGGTCCTCCTCCCCAAGTTTGTGAGGCCCCGGTGACCCCACCCCGGGGCCAATGTATAACGTGAGGGGAGGCGGTCATGCAGCCCCCCTCCACAAGCCTTATTATGCCCCAAGCACCCCATCTCTGGGAACTAAAATCTATAATAAATGGGGAGGAGGGCCATGTGGCCACCCTCTCACTGAGCCTTAAAAGGCCCGTGGACCCCACTCCCCAGGGCAATATTAAACTTAAAAGGAGTTGGGCCGTGAGGTCCCCCTCCCTGGACCTCTAGTGCTGGCTCACAGACCGTGTCTCAAGGAGCCCACCACTAAGACACAGTAGTTTCCTGCCAGCATCAGGCCGGGCAGGCAAACATATGTTTGCTCCCACCCAGCAGGAGAATTTTTAAAACTCCCACCAGATGGGAGCAAACATGACTTCCCTTCCAGCCGGAGCACAGGCAGGGAAAGCATCTCTGCTCTACCTTGGCAGGAGCTTGAAAAATTCTCCCACCGGGTAGGAGCAGACTTTTGTTTCCCTGTCCGCACTTCTGCAGGCAGGGAAGGCATGTGTGCTCCCACTTAGCGGGGGATTTTAAAATGCTCACCAATCCCCAAATTGCTGCTTACAAATAAGTGAGGCCCCAGGGGATGGGGTCCCCGGGTTCACAATAGGCAGTCCCCTTCATAATGGCAATCAGTCCCAGGTGATGGGTCCCCAGGGGCTATTAAGGCTCAGGGGTATACAGCCATCTTCTCTTTACAAAGGAATTCGGCCCCTGGGATGGGATCATGGGGCCTATTGAGGCACGGGAGGTGGTGGTCATGCGCCCCCTTCCCCTGTATTTAAGGAATTGCCCCGGGGGATGTGGCACTTTTGACTCAAAGAGGGGGGCCGTGAACCCCCTTCCCTCAAAGGCCCCGGGGTTTGAGGTCCCCATGGCCCCTTGTGGCTCATTGGAGGGAGCCACAAGCCCACCCACTTCAGAAATATTTTTGGTCCTAGGGGATAGAGACTCTGGGGCCCTAAGTGGCTTGGAGAGGGGGGGGGGAGCTTGTCCCGTCCCCTTTAAAAAAGTAGACCTTGGAAATGGGGTCCAGAAGTAGCTTGGGGAGGGGGGCTGCACTAATGGGTTATCTCAAATAACTATAACTCAGGCCCTCACCATGCACTGCTGATTCCCCCACAAATTATATCTCTCATGACATCTTCAGTTACATCATTGATAATATCAGTGCAACATTTACAATTAAGTTATTGATGGGAAAACTGGGCATGGTGGGGCATGATTTATAGTTACCTTAGTGCATGAGTTATAGTTACTTGAGATAACGATTTTTTTTTTTATTTTTTTATTTTTACTGAAGAAATAAAAAATGAACTATAATCATACAATATATATAAATATAACCAGCAGTTGGCTTACACCTAAGAAAGGCTTTTTCAAGTGCAAGACTTGTAGGGCATGCAAGTTTGGGGCTAACACCACCTCATTCACCACTGCTTTTGCTCAAGACAAAATAGATCTGTCAGGTCACTACACTTGCAGGACAGACCACGCAGTGGATGTACTTAAGTGCAAGTGTGATCTGCTGTACGTAGGGAGCACAAAGTTGCAGGTATATGTTCGTATCCTGCAGCATTTGCGTGCTATCGTTAATTCGGACCCTACATATCCGGTAGCACGTCATTTTAAAGCTGTCCACAACAATGATTTGAATTGCATGGAATATTTTGTTACTGAAGCAGTTCCAATACCCAGCAGAGGAGGCAATCGTGAAAAAGCATTGAGGCAGTTAGAATCCAAATACATTATGTTACTTGATACTAAGGCCCCGATGGGGCTCAACACAGGTGAGGACCTATACAATTTTCTTTAATCCCTAGTGTTTGTGATGATCTTATTCAACCCACAGTATTAATTAACTCAGTTGGCCCCTAACAGCAACACGATTATAGTATCTATCATAGGAAGTAGAATTTAGGCTCGTTTTTAATTGAGGTTATTTCACACCTTTTAACACAGTGGTTACCACTTTTGTGCACTGAGTTGTAGTTTTTTAGCGAGTAGGCAGGTCACAATGTACAATAGATTTTGTACCTCCCATCAGTTGAATGGTGATTCACATTAGATCTTTTTATATGGGATCTCGTGTATTTGAACGTTATTATAGCGGGAATGTTTTAGACAGACCGATTTAGTTTTGTACTGTATTGCGCAATTTTGCACATAACGTTAGCATTGTGTATACAACATTGTTGACTTTATTATTTAGAAAGATGTAATTTTAGGGTAATATATACATCAGTAGTAAGCCTATTAGCATTGAATCAGTGATTCAGAATTTTGCGAATTTTGCACATTGTATTAACGTATTTGCACGTTGGGACGAGACCTCGACAATGCGAAGAATTACTGTCAGTATTTTAGTTTCTACTTGGTACAATGAATTTTGCGAAGTTTTGCACACAATAATTGCGTATTTGCACATGGTAATAATCCTGGTCTCAGCGTGTATTGAGACATGGATGTGATTGCACTATGATATTGTGTATTATTGTGTATTCAATCTCACTTTGCATTCACTAGCTATAGTAGGTCTTAGCGGACATCACTTAAAAAACATTAGTGGTCCAATTAAGCATTTGCACTCAGCACTTTAATATTCATATTGGAAATGTTGATTGTTGTGAAATGTGCATGTAATATCTATGTATTAGTACGCTGTAATTAGGCATTGCATGGACTATGATGTTACCTTGGATTCACTCGATGCGGTCCTAAATGTTGGAGTAATTATCCAGTTGCAATTATGTACAGTCATTTCGACAGACTTTGACACACATGTGTATATTGTATTAAGATCTATATTGTGAATATGTTTGGGAACATCCAGAGCACTACATCGCCATTAGTATATGCAGAATGTGCCCACAGCTGCAGTCGATGTAGCCTTACATGTTTCAGAGTCTAAAATGCTCCTTCCACCGAGGCTCGACATGGCGTGCTTCCCCAGACACACCCTCCTTTAAACGATACCACGCCCTCGGATGGGCTAAGAATTCTGGGTCACGTAGTGTGTCATGGTCCTTTTACCCTAAACTGGTGCACCTTATTGTTGCTGTGTTTGGCAATCAATAAAAAGCCCTCAATGGGCCTCCGCATACAGATACCTCATTAATCCAAGTTCAGTGTTCCAACGAGGAGACAGGTAGAATTCCCTGCCTCGTGGCCCCCAACCTTCATGGGGTGGTGCGGTCCTCGCGGCAAGGGCTGCCGCGTTACATAAAAGCTCCAAAGTTGCCCCTAGGCAGAAACGCACTCCACACTGAACAGGTCCAAAAACCTTTAATGGTAAAGATGTATCTTATATGCCGAATGTGCCCACAGCTGCAGTCGATGTAGCCTTACATGTTTCAGAGTCTAAAATGCTCCTTCCTCAGAGGCTTGACATGGCATGCTTCCCCAGACACACCCTCCTTTAATCGATACCACGCCCTCGGATGGGCTAAGAATTCTGGGTCACGTAGTGTGTCATGGTCCTTTTACCCTAAATGGGTGCACCTTATTGTTGCTGTGTTTGGCAATCAATAAAAAGCCCTCAATGGGCCTCCGCACACAGATACCTCATTCTACCTGTCTCCTCGTTGGAACACTGAACTCGGATTAATGAGGAATCTTGCGAGGGTTGCCAGTTACGCGCTAAAGAGGACCCGTCCTGCAAGAGGCCTGTGGGACAACAGGCAAAAAGGCAGTTTGACATTCAAGGCATTGAATACCACAGGCCCGCCTCAAGGACAGGCCAGGCAAGTGGCCACTGCTAGCTGACAGTCCGTGTCTTCACAGAAGACTGTGATGACTACATCGTTGATCCACGGCCCGGCTTGATTTCTGGAATTGTGGCTTGGACGTAGGGGACTCGAGGAGCCCATGGACACTTGAATACGGGGCGTTCCCAAAGCATTAACCCCCCTCATTTGTTTGGTACAGCAGTACTCATTGCGAGCTGAAATCTGTCCCGCTGGTGGTACTTACCAGAATATTGCATGCTGGACATTGGAGTCTTCGTTGTGGGACCACAGCAAAAGCAACCAGGCGGGACGAGTCATACTCCCACCAATGGGAGAGCCAAGGAACATTCAAAAGGAGGGAGGAGGGTTAACCCCTTGTTACCGGCATCTGAAGAAGGTGAATCACGCCGAAATGCATTATGCCTGAACAGCTGTGAATAAATGGTCTCCCTGAAATTCCCCGCTGTGTCCTCTTGATTGCTCAGCAGTGAAGTGGTCATTTTGTGATATATATATATATATATAGTACTTACTACCTTTATAAATTTTGCTTCCAAAAGGAATTTACTAAGTCCACTTCACCACACTGAATGCTTTAACAGCAACAATGATAAAGACAGCTAAAGTAGGACCTGTGTCTGTGCATATGTCAATGCCGTCGACTGTACAATGTAGTAAATACTACAGATAGTGCCCAGCTAAAAAGACTCATTGGTCCTTCTGAATGCTCTTATGCATGATTGTTGCAAGGCATGTGCGACTCACCTGAATAACCAGGTCTCTGCGTTAGCGAAGATATTCCTCCAATGACCCCAGAAGCAGAATACTCAAAACACGGATTAAATTATTGCATGTGGTGAAATTAGACCCTGGGGGAGCGAGTGGAGGGAGGGTGGGGGGAGTGGGGTAGTGTTACAAGAGCTAGCGAGAGAAGATTTCTTGACTGCCTTGAGATATTGGGTTTTTTGAAGGGGGCGAAGCGATTCCTTACAATTGGTAGGGTTTGGAATGCCACAGGATATTTCCTGATGAGAACAGACACAGACGTTACTTGCCTTTACATTGCAGTTATTCGAGTTGTCCTGATACAATTCTAATATTTCCTGAGTTAACCCTTACCTGAATCTATTACACTACGAGTACATAAGGTTAATTTCCTTCTTTAGCAATCTGGTGATAGTGTCCTTTCCTCTGTCAAGATCGTTCTTTCAAACTGGTATCATTAAACCTTAAAATAGAGCATAGGACATTCCCTGTTAACTCTCTATTTTCCTCCCATACATTTATCTAATTCCTTGGTTAATTTAACACATTGATTTTACCTTTTATTATTTTAATGTCTTATAACCTATTTGTTTTCTTCGTTCAAGGCGAATCACAAAGGATAATGAATCATCGGTTTTGCACCACAATTTTAGGGTCTTCCTCAGTCTTTTGCATTTTTAGGCCTTTCAATGTGTCTTTTAAAGCAACCATGAGCAATCCAATGTATCTTTTAAATGAGCTTTTAACCAAATGACTTCTTTGATTAGGGAACTAACCTTTTAAACTGCTTGGCGTTTTTTTGGTTGCATGTGGTAATGAGTCTTACCGTTTTCTTCTGAGATGCAAGTTTATTCCTAACTCACTAAATACACTTTAGAACCTGCATTTCTCCTTACAAATAAAATGTGGCGATGAACCTAAAGTTGAAGAGTTGATGACAATAATAAGTACTAAATCTATGCTACTGAATAATAACAGACTCAATATGTAGTTTGTTGTTTATCGTAAAAATAATGTAAGAATAAATGCTCATCAAGTACAGTTACACAAAATGCAAATCATAGATTATCACTGAGAGAGAACATTGGCAATGTATAAAACAACCTCATTTCAAATGAACAATGCATTGAAGGAGTGGATAGGCGAAGAGAGAAAAGTTTCAGAGACAAAATACATTTGCAAATGAATATGCAAAATTTAGGAGATTATCTAGACTAACCTGAGTAAGAAACAGGGAAATCTACCCCTCTGGCCAGTCAGGGCAAGAAGACCACTCATGTAGAGTCGAGTGACAAAGATTAGGTCAGGAAACAGGTAGGCCCCCTATCTGGAAACAGCAAACCGACGACAGCGACGATCTCCCACTAGCTAAACACCAGCCGCCCCTAAACCACACCCTCCGGGGACTTTCAATTATACCCTAAAACCTAAATGTCCTACCCACATTTGTTTCATTTACCAACCAAACTCTGTCTCTCATTGGCTAATAATGGGGGTGTTCTGTCACACCACTATCAGCGTGATCACTTTTATTCACTAGCTTATTGTTTTAGACTTTCAACATGACAACAAATCTTTCTCAGGAAACAACTTTGAACACAATCATATTACATATTCTTCATGTTGCAAATCTCTACCCCTCTTTAGTTCGCCTCTGCCATTTCATGAGGAAGTTGTAGGTGTCCACTTGTTTATCAGTATCCTCCTTCTTCCGCAACCTTGACAGACAGTCAGCACATCGTGAAGGACATTTCTATGCTTTTTCATTCTCTCCTCATTTCAAAGCCCTTTTTATTTCATATTCTTTTTCTTTCAGCAAGCTTTAACCCCAAACTGGCATGCAGAAGTGTAGGCCCATGCTTGCTTTTCTACGAGAACAGAACACAAACATTTATTATTTCACGAAATGTAATTTCATTTTACACACCATCCCAGTATTTGCACTAACCCATGCACAACCCATGTTATTCCTAGCAAAATATTATTAACGTGCACAAAAGCAGCATTAGTTTTTATCAAAGCAGTTTTGTGGCCTAGTTCCATGCATTAATACACACATTAGTTTTACACATGCGCAATAGCATTTCCCCTTATTTTAGCATTTTTAATAATATTTTTCACAGCACACTGTTAAGAAATGTTACTGAGGGTTCAATCCGAGCAGGTTTTATTTTCTCAAAACCCTGCTCCATCAATCCCCCTTTGATGGCGTTTTTGAGCCATCATCAAAATACCCATCACATACAAATTTCCACTTGTTTAAAATACTGTACTTCTTTCCCGTTTTATCATTCTTCCATCTAAGTCTTTCATAGTCTCATAGTAATTTCCTCTCATATCCTCTAATTCTATCTCTTCTCTTTCTAGCTCTACGCTTAAGATCTGATGTCTCTTTCTTTCTACACTTGCATTTACAACATTTATAAATCATAATAATTATTATTATTACTGCAATTACTGAAGTAACAGGTATTAATATTTTTCGTAACAAACTACTCCCTAAAGTAGAAAAACAATTTCCCATTGAGGAAAAACTCTTACCAAGTTTCTCCCATGCACCGTCAACTTTCAATTCAGTCAAATCTTCATGAAGTTATGTAATATTTTTAATATACCCCTTAAGATTTTTACTTTTGTCAGGAATATAAGTACAGCATTGTTGTATTTTCAACATGCTACAGACTCCACCCTCTTTTGCCAATAATATATCAAGGGCAAGTCGATTTTGCTCTAATTGCAACCATTTCAGTATCAATCATCAAGAACCCACCAGCAGTATCTGTTGATAAACGATCAACCACTGTGGACAATTTTCTAATTTTATGTGAATTCAGAATAACCCCAACTGAAGGTATCAGTGCTCCAAAAATATCCCCAATTATTTCAGAATAACTTGCTCCTCTCTTTTTACGTGTTAGTCCTTGTTTCATTTCATTAACTCTATTATTCTTATCTACGTGATAAACTTTTGGGAATACTATGCCTAAATAACAACATCCGTACCAACCTGTAGGTAATCTATAATAAGCATTCTTACCACACACATAATACATTCCTGGGAAAACAGGATCAGTCCCTCTTTTCAGTCCCCAATTTCCTTTTATCAAGAAAGTATGCTCCCATTCACTAGAACCAATGAAGTAACTATTAAGTTCAGTTTTTTCTCTAAACACACAAAGCTTTCCTCTATGTTGAAAATCTGGAGTAATGGCAGCCTAAGTCTCACCCTTTTTATAATCACCCTCTCTGAAAGCCCATGGAGGTACATGAGACTTTTGCTCAGCAGCTTTCTTTTTGAAATCTCGTCTTCTATCTTCTACCAAGTCCATAAACTCAATTTCTTCATGCCGTAGTTTACAGGTCAAGTTATTTCTATGTGCATCTATTGTATCTATCAGTTTGTTACTAATGAAAAATCTCCCATGTAAGCTGCATAAACAGGACCATAAACAATTTTTAAATCTCTCCTAATAGGAATTTCTGAAAATATTAAGTCAAAATTAGAGTAATAATATTCTAACCCTTCCCTCTCATAGAATAAACTGGTTAAAACATTACAAGACACACCATATGTTAAAGGTAGGTGATGGTAAGTCACCCCCTCTGAGACAGACGACGGTAATTGCATGCACACATAACAATCTCTCGCATTCATTGTGTTAACATATTCATACAACAATTTAGTAAAAACATTTAACGAAAAATCATTAATTGATTTATCATGATGATAAACACTATCATCTTCTATCTTTTCTATGTTAGTATTTATATTTTCCTTAGTAACAATATCCATTCTCTCATTTCCCACATCATTAGTATTATTTTTGTGATTAGTCACCATTAAAACAGGGACTATAACAATCAATGTTAACCATACCAATGTTAGTAGTAAGACACTACATAAGCAAGCATTAATACATCTAGGTTTAAAACTATGATTTTGATATCCAGTCTCTGTTACCTTTGCAATTTTAGACACTATATAAAAAAATAAAAAATCTAAGAAAAACCTAAAATTCTTTAAAACTTTTGAAAAAAACTTATCCAAAACCCATCTAAAGTAGTGTATCCTCCTAAAAAGGTTTACATTTTTTTTAAAAACGTATCCAAAAACCATCTAAAGTAGTGTATCCTTACACTTTATGCCTCTCTTCTTTACCCTCTCTTTTTTTTTTTTTTTTTATATCTTCTTCAAATCTTTTGGAATTTTCAGAATATTCTTCATTGAAATTGTTGCACCTTTATTTCACAGTTCTCTTCTAAGGTGGTTTCAGTTTGCTTTGATCACTTTGATCAGTACCAACTTCTTCTTCTTTTTGATTTGTGTTCTCAATCTCTTCCAACAGCACATATGTCCATTCTAGAGCTGTGTATTTCTTACTTGGAATTCTTATTCTTTTTGTTTTTCGTACCAATTCTTCTACTGAATCATTTAGTCCAGTTTGACTTGATATTTCATTTATTTGTTCTGGCCTTTTCTTTTCTAGAGAGTATTTCATTCTTTTCACTCCTTTTGGCCACACATCACCTTTTCTTGCTTTCTTAACTTGAACTGCTTCTTCACCTTCGTTGTCAAGTTCACAAGTTCTTTTATTCAGTTCTTTTCTTTGTTGTACTTGCTCTTTATTTTCATCAGTCACTTTCTCCTTTTCTTTCTCAACAGCAGTCTCTTGAGACCCAGTAGCTGGTGCCCACTTTATTTGACTTGTACTTGGTTCTTCCTCTCGCTCAGCTTTGTCAGAATCTGTAACACTAGATTCTATAGCTTCATGCTCTTCAGCTTCTGGTTCTTTTCTTTGCTTTACCAGTTGCTTCTCTTCTTCTTGTCTTTCAAGTGGACTTGGGATTCTTCTTGTATGACTTGCATGAATCCAGTTTGGCAAGCCACCACACCTTACTGCTGTCATTGTCACCAAAATGATCTGATATGGTCCATTCCACCTGGGTTCTAAACACGACTTCCTCACGTGTTTCTTGACTAGAGCCCACTCTCCTGGACTCAAATCATGTGCTTGATCCGGCTGTGTTGTGGTTGCAATTTCTCCAACCTGATGAGACACAGAACGCACCAGATCAGCCAATCCTTTGCAATAATCAAGCACTAGATCATCAGTAATATTCATCAGTTTGTTTGCTGGTACAATTGCTTGTCTCATGGCTCTCCCCATCAAAATCTCATGAGGACTCAATCCAGTCTTTTTATCAGGAATGCTTCTAAGACTCATCAATACCAAGGATAAAGCGTCTAGCCATTTCAGGTTTGTAGACGCACACACTTTTGATAGTCTGGATTTAAGAGTGCCGTTGATTTGTTCGACCACTCCAGATGCTTCTGGTCGATAGGCACAATGCAGCTTTTGCTCAATTTGTAATGCTGCGCAAATCATCCAAATTATTTCATTATTAAAATGTGTTCCTCTATCTGTTTCTAAAGAGACTGGAAATCCAAACCTAGGTATTATTTCTCTCAAAAGTAGTTTAGCAACCGTTAAGCTGTCATTCCTTCTTGTTGGATAAGCCTCTACCCAACGAGAAAACAAACAAACAACAACCAACACATATTTTAGTCCCTTACAAGGGGGAAGTTCTATAAAATCTAGCTGTAGTCGGGTAAATGGTCCTGCTGCTTTCCCAATTCGACCCCAACTAACAACTGTCTTTCTACCTGGATTTTGCTGCTGGCACACTATACACCTCTGGCATAGACTCTCTGCAAAGACCCTAAACTTTGGGTTGAACCATGACTGCTTGAAGAGCCTAATCATAGCATCTCTTCCAACATGTGCAATTCCATGGTACATCCTTGCCATCTGAGACAGTAAACTATCTGGCATTACTGGTCTTCCATCAGCATACACCCACTCTTCATCTTCTGCTCTCTTTTTACAACCTGATTTTATCCAAATTTCTTTCTCTTCCTCATTTGCTTCTTCCTGTAACTGCCTAATTTCTTCCCATGTTTCCAAAGAAGAAAACATCAAGTGGCAATTTGTATGTTTTTTCTCCACCCCTCTGTTGATTGAAATTTAATTTTGTGCACAGAAACGCGCCACTTGGTCTGTGTATCTGTTTCCATTTGTCACATAGTCATTTCCTGACTTGTGTGCAGAACATTTTACCACAGCAATCTTTTTGGGCATTTGTAATGCATTCAATAGATCCTTCACATTTTTACTGTTCCGGATCGGTGATCCTGAAGAAGTCAGATATCCTCTTTGCATCCACAACTGACCAAAATCATGCACCACCCCAAAACCATATTGACTATCAGTGAATATGGTTACTCTCAGATTTTTGCCAATTATACATGCTCTAGTCAGAGCTATCAGTTCAAACATTTGAGCAGAATGTATCCCCTTTAGACAGGATGCTTCAAGAACCATAGACACTGTACATACTGCATAGGCAGCACTCAATGCACCTTTTTCATCTTTCAGACAAGATCCATCCACGAACAGGTCTTGGTTTCGTGCACAATTCTGTCACATCCAAACAATCATGATCTGCTTCATCTTTCACTTCTTCACAACTTAAACTTGGCAACAAGGTTGCTGGGTTCAATATTGTACATCTTGTCACTGTCACATTTTTAGCACCCAAAATCACTCTTTCATACCTAGTCAGCCGACTATAGGTCATATGCTGAGTCTGAGTCCTTGTTAATAGGATCTCAACAGAGTGTGGCACATATACTTTCACTGGATGTCCCATAACAATTGTTTCGCTTTGCTCAAGACTCACAGAAGTAGCAGCCACTGCTTTTAAACAACCTGGTAATCCGGCAGCCACTGAATCCAAAGTAGCAGAAAAATATGCCACTGGACGACGTGCCATTCCAAGTTTTTGTGTTAGGACCGAAAGTGCACACCCATCTCTCTCTCAACAGAATAATGCAACATCTTTTGTATAATCTGGCATTCCTAATGCAGGTGCTGGACAAAGACTATCTCGCAGTTCTATAAAAGATTTCATATACTCTTCATCCAATTCAATCGGATCAACCACATCTTTATGTGCCAACCTCTGTAAAGGTTTTGCAATCAATGAAAACCCACTGATCCACTGTCTGCAATATCCAACCATTCCCAAAAACAATCGAACTTCTTTTTGAGTCTTAGGAGGACCCATTTGCAAAATCACATTGATTCGTTCTTGCGTTACTTTTCTAACTCCTTTCTCAATTTTGTGTTCCAAATACTGAACCTCTTTTTGACAAAACTGTAATTTTGCTGGTGACACTTTATGCCCACCTTCTGCCAAACGATTAAGTAAGGCAATTGTATCTGTCACACAGGCTTCTCGTGTTTTTGATGCCACCAGTAGGTCATCAATATACTGCACTAACACTGAATTTTCTGGCATGATTAATGACTCCAAACACTTTTTCAAAATCTGATTAAAGATCGAAGGACTCTCTGTATATCCTTGAGGAACTCGGCACCATGCCAAAACATGGTTTCCGAACCGGAAAGCAAAAAGATCTTGGCTATCCGGATGCAAAGGTATTGAGAAAAATGCTTGACACAGATCAATTACTGTGTACCATTCTGCATCACAAGGAATTTGATAAAGAATCACTGCTGGATTTGGCACTATTGGACAGCAAGGTACTACAATCTTATTAATTTTTCTCAAATCCTGAACTATTCTATATTTTCCATTAGGTTTCTTAATCCCCATAATAGGTGAGTTACAAGGACTACTCAGTATTTCTTTTAGAATACCTTGCTCAATCATTTGATCAATTACAGGAATTACTCCTGCTGTTATTTCAGGACTCATCTTGTACTGAGGTGAGTTTGGATATATTGCACCTGGTTTAACTGTAACCTGAATAGGATCCACACCCTTCATCAAACCAATGTCTTTTCCTGTAAAATCCCATACATCAGGTCTTACTGCATTTCTCAACTTTGCAGGTAAATCTTCTTCTGTAAGCAATGTATATAAATCATTCACTTCTGTCCCTTGCTTCGCTAACATCATTTTAAAAGCAACATCCTCATCTGGTGTTTGAAAGGCAATACCAACTGGCGTACAATAGATGGTGCAATTCATTTTACAAAGCAAGTCCCTTCCTAAAAGGTTCACCAGACTTGTATCACATACCACAAACCAATGCATGTCTCTGAATCTTCCAATATGAACTTCTGTTGGTCTTGTTATTGGAGTCTTAATATATTTATTTGAAACTCCCACAACTTGGATAGTTTCTCCCGAGAGGGATAGGTTTGGAATTTCTGCTGCTCTCAAAGTAGAACGGGTAGCACCAGTGTCCACTAGGAATGTAATATCATTACCTTCCACTTTTCCATCAACAAAAGGACCTGACTGATCTACCTCTAGAGATGCGCCAAGCACACACTCTTCCTCCCCCCTCAGGCACCGTCATTGAGATGAGTCTGAGTCACTTTCTGAACATTGCAATAAATACTGTGAAACCACTTGTACATTTTGATTCTTACCAACTTGTTCACCTGCGTGAAATCCAGAATTTGCACTGTATCTCTGTACTTGAGCATTCACATTATTTGGCATAAGAGCTTGAGGTACCTGTACTTGTTGTGCCTGTGGTGTAACTACCTGCTGCTGTTGTTGCTGTTGTTGATTCACAACCACTTCATTCTGCATCTGTGGATTGAAATTTTGATTCATTCCATTATTCTTCAGTAAAGATCTACACTCATTCCTCCAATGTCCAAACTTTCTGCATGCATGACAAGGAAATTTCTTTTTCAATTCTTCCCTACCCATCTTACCTCTACCTCTACCTCCATTTGGTGTCTGACCATTTTGATTTTGTCCTTTCATCTGAAAATCTGTTTGAGAACCATTGTTTCCATCTTTCTGTTCTGCCACTTTCACCTGTGCCCACATCATTTTCTCTTTCAACTTTTTATGCCTTGACTCAATATCATCACTACAATATTTAGCATATCTCAGAATCTAATCAACTGTTTTACTCTGCCAACAAATCAAATGTTGCTGAATCATATTACTAATTTCAGGTTTCATTCCAAAAACAAACCTATATACAAAATGTCCTATATCTTTATCACCTATACTTTCAAAACCACTATACTGTTTGAACACCTGTAACAACCTTTCATAATAAGCACGTACCAATTCTTTGGGTTCCTGGGTTGTTCTGTCAATTTTAACCCAATCTGTTTCTTTTGGAGAAATTTTACTTTTCGAGAAAGTAATTACTTGATTATATTTTTTCATCACTTCTTCTGAAGGTGCTCCTGTCTTCACATCTCTAGGATATTCTTCTTTTGGCCAGTCAACAGTAATTTTACACTCAGTCCTTAAGTCAGCTGGAACTACAATCTTGAACAAACCATCGAAATCTTTTAACAAACCTTTTGAAACCTTTACAAACCTCTCTACCTGTTTGTACCACTCAACAGGTTTCTCTCTCAACCTAGGAAAATCATTAGTAAAGGATAATATATCCTGCCTTGACCAGGGAACGTGAACATATCCACCACCTGGAACTTCTCTCATTGGGCATACCATTTCAGCCTGTCCTGTTTCTCTTAATGGGAATAAAGACACATTTTTACTTGCAAGTATTTCTTCCTTCTTTTTCGCCCATCTACCTTTCCATCGTTCTAAATCACCCCATTTCTTCAAGGTATTCATCAATTCTTTTATTTGCAATCGTTTACCAGACGTATTCAAACTTTCCAAATCCTTATCAGTAAAATCCAGTCTGTACATTTTTTGCAAAACTTTAGACTTTTCTATGTCTACTCCATATTCTTGTGCAGCTTCTGCCAACCTCTCATGTAAATTCCTTGCTTTCCATGTAATATTCTTACACAAAAATAACAACTCTTCATCTCAGTACTTACTCAATTTCTCTGGACTTATGGTACCAATAATCATTTCTTCCAGATCCACTCTCAATCTAGCTACATCTATACTCGATTGTAACTTATTCTTTTCCATTCCTCTTATCCAGTCATCTAATTCCTCTGGCGAAGGACCCACAGAACTCCCTGATACTGGAGTTGTTCCATTATCATTCTGCACTATTTTTCTAGGATCCATCTGTACACTTCTCTTTGGTGTTTCAGTTACATTTTCATTCACTGGAAGATCAATCAATGAAGTACTCATCTCAACCTGTTTTGATCCACTAACATTCCTGGCATTATTCACGGGAATTGTCAATGCATGTACTTTTGATATATTCTGACTCTCACCATACAATGGAACTATAGGACCAATCGTTACTGGTACCGATAATGCTTCTGCATTCAGACTCATCTGACTAATTCTTTGAGTTAACTCCTCTCTCGCCTTATTCAACATGTCAATCTCATTTTCCTGCAACACTCGAGTGTGTGTAACCTGTGAAACTTGTGGAGTTTGTGGAGCTTGTGGGACCTGAGGAACTTGTATTTCAATTAGTGGTGCATTTGGAATTGTTTCCCCTGAACTTTCCTGATATGGTGGAGGTCTCTTGAATAGTATTTCATCCAACAACTCATCATCAATCTCATCCGAGTCATTATCTAGTTCCGAAGTCTCAAAATTATTCTTTTTCTCTTTACTTTTGCCTCCAGTCTGATCCTCAGCAACTATTACTGGATATAATCCATCTGCACTTACATCTCTTCTCCATCTGTTCTTTTGATCATCCCATCTAGCCTCAGAATATCTCGTTATTATATTCCTGTATTTAATTCCATTCCTGTCTCTCTCTCTTTTATATGCCTCATGTTCCCATTCTTCAAGCGCTTCATACTGCGTAGGTCTAGGACTTGGCTTTAATAAATTCATTTGTCCTCTCAAGTACTCCAAAATCCTTACGTTAAATGTACCAAGCTCTGGAAAAGCTAAAACTCCATCATCTTCTGTATAACTCATCCAGTTCTCTAACCATGTACACGTATGATACCCACGTTCCAACATCATAAAAGAAGTAGGCGTTCTCGGAGGAGGTACAGGAAGTCCCTCTCTAGTAACTATCGGCTTGTCTTTTTTAAATAAATCTTTTATTCTTTTTACCATCTTCATTTTTAAACACTGTTTTTCTCGCTAAATAAACCCCAAACAAACAAGAGAAAACTTCCGTAAATCCTCTCACTCTATTCAGGGCCGGACTAGCCGTAGAGGGCACCGGGCGTTTTCACGGTGGGCCACCATGGTGGGGGCCGGTTTTGGGCCCCTGGGGGGCCGTTTTTGTTACCGGGGCTGGCAATATCTGCCCCCTGTAACAAAATCGGCCGAAATCGGCCCTAACAAACAGCTCGGCCGCACTCCTCCCCGCCCCCTCAGGGGGGGCGGCCGAGAAGTTTGCCAGGGCCTGTTTTGGTTCCCAGTCCGGCCCTGACTCTATTCGCTAAATCACTACCAATACCAGCGCAACCAACCAATCGCGGCTCACTACGTATCGGCTATCTCAACCAATGCTAGCGCGGCTCACAGCAACCAACCAATCACGGCTCACTACACGTCCGCTGCCTGACCAATGTCAGCGCGGCTTTTTGTGACGTCAGTATTACTCCTGCTACTGACCCTCCCTTTACAAAATAATACGGCAATGTATTTTCTACGTTTTCTCAACTATTTCTTGTGCAAAACAACACAAAACAATGCTACTTTGTCTGCTCCACTAATAAGAGAGATAGTTCGATTCACTCGAAGAGTTTTCTTTCACTTCTAGTAAAATAACGACCAGCGCTACTCTACGCTCACTCGAGTTAAAGGAGGTCTTGGTACTCCTCTGGGGATACTAGCCAATGTTTCGGAAGAGGACTTTCCTTTCAGAAAGAGGTCTTGGTACTCCTTTGGGGATGTAAGGCCAGAGTTTCGGAAGCGGACCTTTCACTATTTCTTGCAATCTTCTTTCAATCGAATATGTCCCTAAAATAACATCGTCAGCCTTTCGCTGTTCGATATTACAACAACAGACAAAGTACTTCTGCAGTGTGATACCTTTCCACGCTATTCTTCTGCCACTTAGGCTAAAATAACATCATCCTAGGATCTTAGGTAACTCCGTACCCGTACTTCCAAACAACATAAAACAAAGACACTTACTTTTCATGTTAATAATAAATCAATAATCAATAATTATTGCTAAACTAATCAATAATTAACCATCCTCTGCTACCAAAACTGATCCAGTGATCAGGAATCGATAATTTTCACAAACACAGGCCCATTTACACTACCCAACTTAATCCCTTCACGCTGGGGTTCAGTGAGATGCAAGTTTATTCCTAACTCACTAAATGCACTTTAGAACCTGCATTTCTCCTTACAAATAAAATGTGGCGATGAACCTAAAGTTGAAGAGTTGATGACAATAATAAGTACTAAATCTATGTTACTAAATAATAACAGGCTCAATATGTAGTTTATGTTGTTTATTGTAAAAATAATGTAAGAATAAATGCTCATCATGTACAGTTACACAAAATGCAAATCATAGATTATCACTGAGAGAGAACATTGGCTGAGAGAGAACATTGGCAACAAACTCATTTCAAATGAACAATGCATTGAAGGAGTGAATAGGCGAAGAGAGAAAAGTTTCAGAGACAAAATACATTTGCAAATGAATATGCAAAATTTAGGAGATTATCTATACTAACCCAAGTAAGAAACCGGGAAATCTACCCCTCTGGCCAGTTAGGGCAGGAAGGCCACTCATGTAGAGTCGAGTGACAAAGATTAGGTCAGGAAACAGGTAGGCCCCTATCTGGAAACAGCAAACCGATGACAGCGACGATCTCCCACTAGCTAAACACCAGCCAACCCTAAACCACACCCCCCGGGGACTTTCAATTATACCCTAAAACCTAAATGTCCAACCCACATTTGTTTCATTTACCAACCAAACTCTGTCTCTCATTGGCTAATAATGGGGTGTTCTGTCACACCACTCTCAGCGTGATCACTTTTATTCACTAGCTTATTGTTTTAGACTTTCAACATGATGATAAATCTTTCTCAGGAAACAACTTTGAACACAATCATATTACATATTCTTCATGTTGCAAATCTCTACGCCTCTTTTGTTCGCCTCTGCCATTTCATGAGGAAGTTGTAAGTTTCCACTTGTTTATCAGTATCCTCCTACTTCCGCAACCTTGACAGACAGTCAGCACATCGTGAAGGACATTTCGATGCTTTTGCATTCTCTCCTCATTTCAAAGCCCATTTTATTTCATATTCTTTTTCTTTCAGCAAGCTTTAACCCAAAACTGGCATGCAGAAGTGTAGGACCATGCTTGCTTTTCTACGAGAACAGAACACAAACATTTATTATTTCATGAAATGTAATTTCATTTTACACACCATCCCAGCATTTGCACTAACCCATGCACAACCCATGTTATTCCTAGCGAAATATTATTAACGTGCACAAAAGCAGCATTAGTTTTTATCAAAGAAGTTTTGTGGCCTAGTTCCATGCATTAATACACGCATTAGTTTTACACATGCGCAAAAGCATTTCCCCTTATTTTAGCGTTTTTAATAATAATTTTCACAGCACACTGTTAATAAATGTTACTGAGGGTTCAATCCGAGCAGGTTTTATTTTCTCAAAACCCTGCTCCATCAGGATTAAGCATTCTGCTTGATATGCGGGAGTGCACCATGTAGTCAGACAGCTGATTGAAAATCATCAGCCTTTGGGCACTGATTTTAGCTCAATAATTTTGACTCAATAGTAAATTTGGAGATTAGATGATAAGACTTATATTTTTAATATCCTTTCCTCTTTTATGAATCAGGAATATTGAAGTTCAGGACCAAGAAGCAGTCACACTATCGACATTACATAGTCTTTTTTTCTAACTCTACAACTACTTTCAACAGATCTTCTAGCATTCTATAAGCTTCCATGGAAAGCCCATCAGGTTCGGCCACTTTCCCTTGCTTCATACCACGAAACAAAACATGAATTTCTTCCCCTATGATATTTTGGTCATGCGTAACCAGAGATGTTTTAAGGCATGGGCAAAGTGGGCTCTGGCCCAGGGCCCCTGCCTTTCAAGGGACACCCTGATAGAGTCCACCCTGTTCTATAGAGTCTTTCCCTGATGACCTTGAATATTTCTTAAACAGACAATTTTAAATGCCGTTTTTCTTTAATTTATTTTTAATGTGGGTGTTGTGTGAGAGTCTATTACAGACATTTTGAAGAAAAATGTTGTGTTTATGGTTTATGCCACATCCATAAAAAAGTTTATTTTAGATCAAAACAGGACCTCTCATATGAGAAATCTACAAATCCCACACAGGACTGACTCCGGGATTTCTGAGCACCCCTGAATTTAATTCTATACTCCTCAGTAGTGAGTCCAAATCCCTCAATCAGGGTACCATTCATGAGTTCATAAGACTCAGCTTCTGCCCCAGTAAGGGTCAGGAATCTGTCGCCTGCACTTACCAGTGAAAAGTTCCCAAAGGAGTGCCCCACAGTGTGTCTTCCTCACCTGCCTGGCTACACAAGCCCTCTCAAAGGCTATGAACCATTTGGTGATATCATTACCATCCTCAAATTTAGGGACAATCCCTTTGGGGATTTTTGGGTCATAAGACTGTTCCTCCTCTCTGTTGTTTAAATTGCTGCCACCATTCATGGGTCCTAGGCCCATCTCTGTTCTTTTGTTTTCTAGAGCTAGGAGCCTGGTCTCTGGCTTTAGTCTTTTGGCCATCCTTTCTAAAATGTGGTCCTCCTCTGTGAAGTTGTCCTCACTGCCTAGTATAGAGTCAGCCCTACCTCTGTAGGATCTATACCCTATACTCCTTGGTTTGGAAGGGTAGGGCACAACGTTCCCATTCTCCCTACATAGTTGAGGTGGTTGGTTTAGGACCTCATCATCCTCACTACTTTCCCCATCTGCCTGGAGATCTTCTCTTTCAGTAGTGGGGTGGTACTTTGCATGCCCTGCAAGAAACTCTAGAAGTTGTGCTCTGGTAGGGTTGGACCCAGTTCTTTTCTTTTTTGCTTTACAGAGAAGCCTTCACTCTCTAACCTCTAGGCTGGAGTAAGGGGTGAGGTCGAGCTCCCCAGCCATTTTCTCTGGGTTGCTCATTATTTTACTAAACTGTGGTTCATTTTAGAATACCTACACAAAATGTTCTAAGTACTTCCCCCTTAACTTCAATGAGTTTTAAGGTTTTCTAAGCAAATACTACAGGGACTTGATTCAAGGCCCTAACAAGACTTTTAGAAATTTGGAAAATAGTCCAACAAATGCAAAGTTTTAGACCCCACCGCTGATCCACCAATGTAGGAAGCTGACTCTGTATACAATATACCAAAGTAAAGTATTGTGTGCACAGAGTCCAGGGATCCCCAGAGGTATAGCAGAGGCTAAATTAGATAATCACCAACAGCTCCCTCTGCGGTAGTGTGGTTGAGCAGTTAAACTTATCAGGAGGGTGTGTTAAGCATTTGTTGCATTCACTCAATCAATACTGAAGGCACACACTCAGAGACAGAATCCAGACCAATTGGGTGAGTATAAAAACGGTATACTTATGTTTTATTTCTAGAACCAAGCAGGGCTTGACACAGGTAAGGAAAAGGTACTTTCAAATGCAAAACTTTACAAGGAAATGCAGTTGTGAATGGAATTGCAATTGTTACAGGTTTGTATTTGCTTTTAAAACAGTTTGGAATACATAGAAATTACTTTTGATTACTTTTGCATTACTTTTGGATTACATCGACTACTCGGGGTGATATACCTTGATATCACACTGTGGATCCTACAATACAAAGGTAAGTAAGACACCTTTCGGTTTAAAGCACAGTTACTTTTCTTTCATACAAAAACAGTTCAACACAGAACATTCTTTAAGCAAAACTCATAACATTGGTTCTTATTGGAAAAGGAAGGTTATTGGTTTGTAGTTAAGTAAATAACCTGCAGAAATAGCTTTTGGGGGTTAGAACCAAGATTCCCCTAGGTTCAGTTAGGCACTCAAATTGCACCACCAGCGGCACTAGGGCGGCCAGATGCAGAGTGATGGGGCCAATGTTAGCGAATGCAGCTAAGGTGGCCTTCGGTCAGGGGCTGCTTACGAGCAGGCCACTCAATTGTGGGAGCAAAGCTCCTGGGGTTAGAATCAGCACTGCAGAGGCCAACAATCAGCACAGGAGCTCCACTACCAGCAGCACGGAGGCGGCTGGATACAGCATGCCAAGAATACGTCGGGAGCCCTGTGGTTTGCAATGGAGATCTCCAGTTCAACACAAAGGCTGTAGGCTCGGGCAAGGAGGTTTCCTGAAGGGAACCACTGGCAGGAGAGGTAAGTTGAGTTCTTGGGGGATGCCTGGACACCATCGGTTGGGCCACCCATGTCTGTGGGGCATCAGGGGTGTCTGTAGGCGTCAGATCTTCTTACCAGCTATGGTCGCGGTCGGGGTGAACCTTTAGGTTGAGGCTGAAGGCGTCGGTCTGGAGCTTGAGGTAGGTTGGGGATCACCAGATCCCAAGTCCTTCTGGTGTTGGGCCACTCGAACTCGGCCCGTGGGCGTCGGGTGCAGAGTGGAGCAGAACCGTGGAGCCGCCATTATCCGGAACCCGTGCTGGAGTCTTTGTTGAGCAAATCCGGAGCTCACAGGAGACAGAGTCTTTCAGTAGAGTGCAGGGCAGGTCCTCCAGTTTCTGGATGGCTGCTGGCTATGCTGGGGTTTCACTGTGGGCATGTCGGAGTCGAGGCAGGACAGTAGGGCTGGGACCAAAGAAGTTGGTGTCCTCTTCTCCCTGGGTCAGCACGGCTCTTTGGTCCTTCTTCTTTCTTCTTCATATCTGAGGAGGCAAGGTTTGGGTTGCCCCTAAATGCTAAATTTAGGGGCATTTATAGAGGTGTGCAGGTTTGGACCAATAGGGCCCTTCCTTGGGGTAAGTATAACCCCTATTATGCCACCCTCCAGTGGGAGGGGGAATAAGCCTCTCTCTAATTGGCTGTGTTCCCTCATCTTCAAGATGGAGGTGACTGAGATGTGTGATTCACCTCGCCTCCCCCACCTGAGGAGTGGGGTTGGCAAAGGTGAGCACACCTCACTTCTTCACTTATTTTTCTTGCCAATTCTCCTGCCCAAAGTGGGGGTCAGAACCAGTGGGAGCCAGTTGCTGGGGCAGCAAAAGGCAGGGTCAGCTCACAAAGGCGGCAGACCTATGAAGCTTCCCCTTTGTGGACCCAGTCCATCCTGGGGGAGGAGGCATGACACCTCTGCCCAGAATGCGCTTTTTTCCTGTACCTAGAGAGTGGAGTTCCAAGATAAAAGTGGCAACTCCATTGAAGGCATAGATCCTTTGCAGACAACCGGTTTGATGTGCCTTCTCAGCAAGTATTATTCTGCAAGATAAAACTCCCAAAGTGTCTTGTACTTGTGAAATCTAAGATTATGGAAAGAATATGATTCCTAAACTTCAGAATCATCCACTGCTTTGGAAATGTGTAGAAATCGTATGTTGCTTCTCCCTGATCTGTTTTAATTACCTCAAAGCCATTCATAAGATCATTTTTAGAATCTTCTAAGTCATGCATAATGTTTATTATTATCTACTACCATCCTTGTAGATTCAAGAGAGTTCTCGAAGGTTTTACTTCTAAAAGTTAGTGTCTATAATTTTTTTATCCAAGTCGGTATAATGCCATTAAATTTTCCACAGATAAGTCTTGTACACCTTAGCGGATACCATGATTTCTTCTGTCATTTTAGTGAAGAAGTTTGTCATATTCTGCTCTACTCCGTCCTCTCCCTCCTGTGATTTATTTTTCCTACGTCTCTTTTCAGGTTTCAGAGTTGTGTATAATCTAATGGGTATTAGCATAAAATAAATCTCCCTTTTTTTCTGTTTTATCTCACTCTTCGATGCTACAAATAACAAGAAAATACAGAGGAGGAACTGCTGCATGATTTTTCGCTCTTCTCTGTTCTGTAACTGCCAACTGTTGCACATTTAACAAGCATTGGCAAAGCCAATATGTCTCACCTATGTAAGAGCAATTGGCTTTGCCCATCTTTTTTAGCCATGTTGTACAACAGCGTGGCTGCTGTTCAGCATGGCTAAAAGTTACTGGGATAAAGGAGGGTAGCATGGAGTAAAGTGTGGTACAGGGGAATGTTGTAGAGTATTATGAAGTGGCATAGAGTGGCGTAGAGTGGCACAGAATAGAGTTGAGTGGTGTGGAGTGAAGTGAAGTGAAGTGGAGTGTTATGTGGTGGTGGGGAGTGGCATAGATTGTTGTGGAGTGTCAGAGGGAATAGAGTGTCTTAGAATGGAAGGCCATAAAGTGGAGTAGAGTTCAGGAGAGTTGAGTGGTGCAGAATGGAGTAGAGTGTCAAAGTGGAGAAGAGTGTCGAAGAGTGGAGTGGCGTAGAGTGTCATTGATTGGTGTACAGAAGAGTGGAGTGCCATGGCATAGAGGTTGTTGCATAGATTGGAGTAGAAGGTTGTAGAGTGGCGTAGAGAGGAGTGGACTGTCATAGGTTGTAGTGGTGTAGTAGAGTGTAATGGCATAGAGTCGAGTAGTGTGGAGTAGAGTGTTGTAGTCTGGAACAGTGTAGAGTGGAGTAGTGTGTCATGGCGTGGCATAGAGTGTCACAGTGGAGTTGTATAGGGTGTCGTGGAGTGGTGTAGAGTGGAGTAAAGTGGCATAGAGTGGTTTAGAGGGAGTTGCTTAGAGACTCATAGAATTGAGCAGTGCCATATAGTGGCATAGAGTGGAGTACATTGTTGTGGAGTGGAATAGAGTATCATAGAGTGGAGTGTTGTAGATTGGAGTGTTGTAGAGTGGCCTAGAGTGAAGTATCATGAAGTACAGTGGTGCAGAGTAAATTGGAGTAGAGTGCAGTGGCACAGAGTGAAGTGATGTAGGGTACAGTGGCATAGAGTGAGGTGTCAGAGTAGAGTGGTGTGGAGTGGCTCAGCATAGATTGCAGTGGCACAGAGTAGAGTGGCATAGACTGCAGTGACATGGAGTGCAGTGTTATAGAGTAGATTAGAGTGGTGTTGAGTGCAGTGGCATGGCATGAGTGATGTAGAGTGGCGTAGAGTGCAGTAGAGTGGTGCAGAGTTGAGTGGTACAGAGTAGAGTGCAGTGGCATAGAGCGCAGTAGCATAGAGTGCAGTCTTGCAAAGAAGAGTGGCATAGAGAAAAGTGGCATAGAATGCAGCAGTGAAGCATGAATAGGCATAAAGTGTATTGGTGGCGAGTGCAGTCATGTAGAGTGCAGTGGAGTAGAGTGCAGTGGTATAGAGTGCAAAGGCATAGGGTACAGTGGTGTACAGTACAGTGGTGCAGAGTAGAATAGTGTGGTGTAGACTGCAGCGATGTAGAGCACAATGGTGTAGAGTGGCGTAGCATGCAGTGGCTTAGAGTGCAGTGGTGTAGAGTAGAGTGTTGGAAAGTAGAGTATAGTGTCGTAGAGTGTAGCGGTGCAGAGTAGTTGGCGTGGAGTGCAGTGGGGTAGAGTGCATTGCTTTAGAGTAAAATGGTGTAGAGTTCAGTGGCTTAGAGTAGAGTGGCATAGAGTGCAGTAGCGTAGAGTAGTGCAGAGTAGAGTGGCGTAGAGTAGCATGGTGTAGATTACAGTGGTGTAGACTACAGGGGCATAGAGTAAAGTGGGATAGAGTACAGTGACAGAGTCGATTGTTTCAGAGTAGAACGAAGTGGCATAGAATGGAATGGGGTAGAGTAGAGTGACAGAGTAGTGGCGTAGAGTGGAATAGAGTGGTGTAAAGTGCATTGGCATACAGTGTAGAGGTGTAAATTTGATTGTTTAAGAGTATAGTGAAGTAGCATAGAGTGGAGTGGTGAAGGGTGGAGTGCAGTGGAACAGAGTGGAATGGTACAGAGCAGAGTTCATTGGTGTAGAGTGCAGTGTCATAGACTGCATTGTTGCAGAGTAGAGTGTGTGGCATATAGTGGAGTGGTGCAGATTAGAGTGGAGTGGTCTATACTGGAGTGATGTAGAGTGCAATTGTAAGGAGTGCAGTGGTGCATAGAGTAGAGTGGTGCAGAGTAGAGTATAGAGGACTAGAGTGATTTGGCGCAGAGTGCAGTGTCATAGAATGCAGTGGTGCACAGTAGATTATAGTGGCGTAGAGTGCAGTGGCATGGAGTGCAGTGGTAAAGAGTGCAGTGGTGCAGAGTGGAGTGATGATGAGTGCAGTGGCGTAGAGTACAGTGGTGCAGAGTAGAATAGAGTGGCGTAGACCGCAGTGATGTAGAGCGCATTGGTGTAAAGTTGCATAGCATGCAGTGGCTTAGAATGCAGTGGTGTAGAGCTGAGTGTTGTAGAGTATAGTGACGTAGAGTGCAGTCGTGCAGAGTAATTGACGTAGAGTGCAGTGGGGTAGAGTGTATTGTTTTTGAGTAAAATGGTGTAAAGTGCAGTGACTTTGAGTAGACTGTGATAGAAGGAAGTAGCATAGAGTAGAATGGTGCAGAGTAGAGTAGCACAGCATGGATTGCAGTGGTGTAGAGTGCAGTGTCACTGAGCAGAGTGGCATAGAGTGCTGTGGCATAAAGTGCAGTGTCATAGAGTAGATTGTTTCAGAGTAGAGTTATGTGGCGCAGAGTGGAGTGGTGTAGGGTAGAGTGAAGGGGCATAGAGTAGTGACATAGAGTGGAGTAGAGTCACATAGAGTGCAGTGGTTTAGAGTAGATTGTTTCAGGGCAAGTGAAGTGGCATAGAATGCAGTGGTGCAGGGTAAAGTGCATTGGCATAGTGTAGTGGCATAGAATGTAGTTGCATAGAACGTAGTGGCATAGAGTGAATTGGTGTTGATGACAGTAGAGTGGTGCAGACTAAAGTGTAGTAGCATAGAGTGCAGTGGCACAGAGTAGAGAGGCGCAGAGAAGAGTGCAGAGAGTTCAGTGGTGGAGAGTGCAGCGTTGTACAGTATCGTAGAGTGTTGTGGTAAAGAGTAGAGTAGCATAGAGTGCATTGGCGTAGAGTGCAGTGGTGTGGAGTAAAGTGGCGCAGAGAGCAGTGGCATAGAGTACAGTGGTGCAGACTAGAATAGAGTGGCATATAGTTCAGTGATGTAGAGTGCAAAGGTGTAGAGTAGAGTGTTGCGGAGTAGAGTATAGTGACATACAGTGCAGTGGTGCAGAGTAGTTTGCCATAGAGTGCAGTGGTGTAGAGTGTGTAAGTTTTGAGTAAAGTGGTGTAGAGTGCATTGGCATAGAGTGCAGTGGTATAGAATAGAGTTGCGTAGAGTAGAGTTATGGAGTGGCGCAGGGTAGATTTCAGTGGCGTAGAGTGGAGTGGCATAGAGTGGAATGGCACAGAGTGGAATAGAGTGGTGTAGAGTAGATTGTTGCAGACTAGAGTGAAATTGGCGTAGACTGCAGTGGTATAGAGTGCAGTGTTGTAGAGTGCATTGGTGCTGAGTAAATCTGAGTGGATGAGAATGGATTGGTGTGGAGTGCAGTGGCGTAGAGCGGAGCAATGCAGAGTAGAGTGACAGACTAGTGGCGTAGAGTGCAGTTAAGTGGCGCAGAGTAGTGCAGAGTAGAGTGGCAGAGAGTTCTGTGACAGACAGTGCAGTGTTGCAGAGAATAGTGGCATAGATTGAAGTGGTGTGGAGTGGTTCCGAGTTGAGTGGAGGGGTGCAGAGTACAGTACAGTGGTGTAGAGGGGAGTGATGCAGAGTAGAGTGGCATAGAATGTAGTGTCAGAGTGCATTGGTGTTAAGTGGCGTAGAGTGGTGCAGAGTAGAATGCAGTGACGTACACTGCAGTGGCATAGAGTAGATTGGCATGGAGTTCAGTGGCAGAGTGCAGTGTTGCGGAGTAGACTGTTCTAAAGTGCAGTGGTATATAGTAGAGTGGTGTACAATGCAGTGGCATAGAGTAGAATGATAGAGAGCAGAGGCATAGAGTACAGTGTTACAGAGTAGAGTGCAGTGGTATAAAGTGCAGTGGTGTAGAGTGTTGCAAAGTAGAATATAGTGACATAGAATGCAGTGGTGCACAGCAGATTGGCATTAGGTGCAGTGGCATATAGTAGAGTGCAGTGGTGTAGAGTGGAACAGAGTAGTGTGGCGCAGAGTGTAGTTATGTAGCGTAGATTGCAGTGGTGCAGAGTGAGTGGTATAGAGTGAAGTGAAGTGGCCCCGAGTGGAATGACACAGAGTTGAAGGGGGCAGAGTGCAGTGGTGCTGAGTGTAGTGGCAAAGAGTAGATTGTTTCAGAGTAGAGTGAAGTGGAGTGGAGTATGTTAGAATGGAGTGGTGCATGGTAGAGTATTGCGGGCTAGAGTGCAATGGTGCAGTGTAGATTAGAGTAAAGTAGAGTGTATTGGCATAGAGTGCAATGGCACGGAGTGGTATAGAGTAGAGTGCGCTGGCATAGAGTGCAGTGAAAGAGTGCAGTGTTGCAGAGTAGAGTGGCATAGGGGTGCAATGGCATAGAGTTGAGTGGTGTAGAGTAGAGAGGCATAGAGTGAAGTGGTGTGGAGTGGTGCAGAATAGAGCACAGGGATGCAGGTTTAGTGGAGTAGAGTGGAGTGGCATAGTGAGGAGTGGTGCAGAGTAGACTGCAGTGGTGTGGAGTGGTGCAGAGTAGAGTGGAGTGGGGTAAAGTGAGGATGCATGGTGTGGTATCACACTGCCATTACAGACAACATATCTTCAATAGACATGACCATTACATTTGCACAGACGTACAGTTTTAGGGATAAAAGTATACTGTGGACAAACAATAATGTGTGGAAATGACATCACCTAGTGTATTGATGTGTTTCGATTGTATTAAAATATTTATTTCCACCACACTTCAGAATTACCAAAAATGTGCTTCATTTTCGCTTTGCTAATTCTGATATATTGTGAAATATCTGCATAGTTAATTTACAGACAATTACATTTTGTTATGTGCTAGAAAACAAAATCACATTGTACAGCCTTCATCACACCACCAGCAGCCAAAGTGATTGTCACATAAATCTCGTCACTTTGAAGTTAGAGAAAGATTAGTAAACACCAAGCTTCCTCAGAAGAGAGAGCCTGACATTTGACCTCTGTCTTTGAATGCACAGCAAATTTGACCAGATAAGAACAAGATTTAGAAGCCTATTTACACAAAGCAAGCACGCGGAATGGTACAGTAAATAAGGTTTGGGTCACGCAAGGGACGAACTCAAGCTGGACAGCCTACAATAAATCAAACCAGCAAATAGAAAGCAAGTAATGGTGAGTTACAAACTACAAAGCCAATGGTCAGCAATTGGTGATATGCATTCCCAGAGAATCTTTCCGAATGCCCCAGAGATATTATTAGCAAACCACACTGCTGCACTTTCTGGCAGGCTTTGACCTAAAAAGTAATTTGTAATTTGTAGGATTTCAGCAGGAGGAGCAGAGTATTTGGGGCCATTTAATACCATAGAAAATGAACATTATTAATCAGGGTGCTTTTTTTTGGTGATCATTCATGTCTCAGCTTTTACTACACCTCTCAGCCCGGAGTCGGTGACTTTGGAGAAACATTCAAGCAGATGTTTTCAAACACTGGAAGAGGTATTGTCCTTCATAATGAAAGGCCAGTGAAATGGCAACCACTTGCTCCTTTTATCAAATGAATAATAATTCTGAACATGCATGTTTATTCAATTATTCTTTTGCTGGATTGGTATAGAAATGGAGGTTGAAGAAAAAGCAAATTCATCTGGCTACTTGTACTATAAAGAAATTTAGGCCTAATATCCAAAACCATATGGCAGTCACAAAAACTTCAATTTGCAAGAATACAGGGTTTGTGACCACAGTTTACTTTTTAAAGAGGTAGTAAGCTACTTGAATGATTCAGAAAAGTATATCCTAGTTGCGTAAAGAGTTTTGCAACATATTCCGAATCAGAATTAGGTGCTGGCATGTCAGTGGTGCCTATTTGTCATTCGCATCACATTGTGATGGATGGTTTGTGACAGCAAGCGCAAACCACTGAAGTTGCCCACGCATCAGAAAAGGTGGTTATTGATTAGCAAAGAGGAATCTTCTCCCCGCTTGGACAGGTTCCTATTTGAGAATTGTGTCAGGTAGCCTTGAAAGGAGTAGGTTTTGGCACACGCATAAAGTCACTTTCAAATCACTAAGACACAGGTCTACACAGCACTTTGGCATTTTGACATTCAATTTGATAATTGTATGAACACGGGAAAGCACAGTGTTTACACTCTATTCACTTTAATCCAATTCTGCCAAAATCGAAACCTTTCAGTGTCAAAAGTGTAACAGGTGTAATATTCTTAATAAATAAATCACTGTGTGTACAATTCAAGGAGCATTATCGAACTGTCTCTATCGGGCGCCTAAGTCTGCCGCCATGTTGGAATTGTTCAATATGTGCACTGGTGTCATTACCATGCATGATTATGTAGGTGCCGTAAACATGAAGAAAGGGCCAAAACTTAACACTAAGCACCTTTTTAGAAAGGTGACGACTGAATGTATATCTACAGAAAACGACAAATATGTGACACCCTGAGTGGCCAGTGTATAACAATATATCTGTATGTATGTTTAAGCAGACATATAAACAAGCATTGTGCAAGGGAGGATGTTGGACCAAATAAAAAAAAAGCAGCTGACAAACACGATTGAAATGCATGCAGCCAGGGGGAGAATGATTAGGTAAACAAGCGCAGCGCTGTGCAGGAGAGATTATGCAAACAAGCACAGCGCAAGCACCATGCAGGCAAAATATTTTTAAAAAGTTAGCGGATGGAAACAGTACTTGGATGATGGGAAACTGATAAGAAAGTGCATGAAGAGCAACACGAGGAAGAACAGGAAACAGTATGCTACAGTCAATAGAAGCGGTGGAAAAGTGAGTGGCAAGCACAGGAACCAATGGAAAGTAAGGGGGCGGGATGTAAGCCCCTTTTAAGATTTATATTGAATAGTATAGATTTCAGAAGCACAGCGCAAGCGCTGTGCGGACGAAATTTAAAAAGGCTGCAAGCTTGCAGTGCTCAGCAGAGGCAATTCAACAATATGTTCAGGATTAGACGTTGTGTATAACTGGGCATGGAATAAGTTGAGGAATTCCTTTGCTCACAATCTAATACAAACATACCACTCAAGCAGTTAAAGATTGAGGAAGTTTCTTTCATGTTCAAGGATAGACTGTGGGTGACTGCGGACTGCAGACAAGAAACCCACTTTCTTCCATTGAGGGTGGTTTCCAAAGCCTGACCGAAGTAGGGTTAGGGGACATGGAGGGAAAAAAGAGTAAGAGAGACAGGCGGCCAGTGCTGGCGCTTTCAGGAATGGTGACAACAGGTGACCACCATGTAATCTAATGGAAGATGAAGAAAATTAGTTGCAAGAGATACCATAAACTGATTTAAATATGGCATGCACAATACAAAAAGTATAGTAGTGGAAAGTGCTGTAACTAGCACTGGTACCGATTTCAGGTGGAACAGAAGCAACTGGTTTAGAAACCATTGCTGGTTATAGCACGCAAGGAGGAGGGAAAGGCTAGCGGAAACGAAATCTCTAAGGTGGCTTGACACAAACCTAGCTTTGGGAGTAGCAGGAGTCTTTAAAAAACTGTGGCATTCAGAATACTGCTATTATCGAACCAGCGTATCCCCACATCCAACTTACGCAAACAGCTAACCAGGTGCTTACATCTCCCAACAACATTCCTATCTCAATCTTAAGATGTGCACGAAGCAGGTCACCATTGCCTTTGACCAAGCAATGTGCTTCGCAGCCACCGCGAGAAACCAGGGGCTCCCTTCACTCTCACGACTGGAGTTGGCTTCCAGGCACCCTGAATCTATCATCAGGACAATTATGAACACCCGAATTGGCAACTTCCTCCTCTGGGCCCACAGGGACACCCCACGTTTGTTATTGGAATATCAACGGCTTGCTCGACAAGCTGGCAGACAAGGAGGCACTGAACTACTTCCTTTCTTTTCAAATAATTATGCTGCAGGCAGCATGGGCCGAATCAGTCCAGACAATCCCAGGGTACATTAACTACTTCATCCCAGCCTCAAAGAGAGCTCTCTATGGCCACCCAAGTGGGGGCCTAGTAACCTATATTCATGCTGCCATTAATCATACCCACTCTACGCATCCAACTACTTGGAATAGCTTATTAACAGTTGTACTCTCCCAGACTTGGGGCTCCCAAAGCCTCAACCTAGCTTTTCTCAACATCTATATTCCACCGAAAAAGGAGTTCAAACTGGTGGCTGCTGAACACCTGACTAAGGAGGTTGCTTCAGTTGCAAGACAGCCATTCCTTTTGAAATAATACTCTCTGGGGACTTCAATATGAAACTGCTGGGTACAGAACATGAGGAAGAAGCCCTGGTGGCTCAGAATGCCTTTTGGCAGATCCCTGACCAAGTTTAAAATCAAGTCTTCAAAGCTGTTAAACTCTGCAGAACTTTGATTAACCAACTGGCGTTTATGAACTTGCTTGCCGTTAATGGGCACTTTCACACAGATCAGCCGCCTGCGTTTTCCTTTTACAATCAGAAGGCGTGCACATTAATCGACTTTACAGTCCTTTCGTCTCCCTCGTCCATCTAGTCTCCAGATTACTACAAAAACTGAAAGCGACCACTCACCACAAAAACTACTCCTTGCCCTAGCCATGAACCATCACTAGTCAACTGATGCATTACAATGCACTACGCACACAATAAATGGAAGGAAACTCAAATGGTCTTCAGGCACAATTGCTGGCCTGTCAGAGGAGGCACAAAGTATGTGGGTAACAAAATCCAGGACAAAGCAATCTCCGTTCAAGCAGCCTGGGAGCTGTTCGTGAAAGAACTCTTGGAAAGCCACCCTCGGCAGGGCATCAAACTAAGACATGACAACAACCTCCTGGAGCTGTCGATAAGCTGGAAAACCAAGGCATTAAAGCGGAGCCTGAACTATGCCCTACGGCAACACCAACAAAACTCCAGTGATGCCTCATTCAAGATAAACATGACCATGTCTAGGATAGCCTATAGAAAAAATCTGTGGGAATTGCAAAGAGAAGCTGTGGTGAATCTATCGACCAAGCTCTTATATGACCACAAGGTTTTTGAAGCAGGTGAACAGCTTAAACAATTTATCACAGTCTAGGGCCACAGCAAAAATCCCTGAAGAGTCCTGGCACGGGGCGTGGTCCGGCCACGGAAGAAGATGGCCGCCTGAGTTGTGAGCTCCGCCGGGAGAGGAGCCTTTGATGTAAGCGACGCACTTACCTGCATCGCAAAGGCTGGAATTTCGACGAATTCTGCTTCACGGAGACCTGCAGAGACGTTCCGTGTGCATTCCGAGGCTGTGCGACGTCTGGAATGGTTTCCTTCATTGCGGCAAAATCCTGAGGTGAGCGCGACGTCAGCTGGCCCTCATCAATTCAGGAATCCCCGGTCCTCGCATGCGCGTAAGCCGAGGTTCCCCTAACTGTCTCCGCCCCTCTCAGCACGCTTTCCCTACGTGACTGAATCTCCGGGCAGAGTCATGAGGAAAACGAGTACATTCCATGAAAGAGTGCTCCAACGATATGAATAGTTACACGGCAACCCTGCAAAGAGGAAAATAAAATAAAAATGAGGCAAATTCTAACTAAATAATGCAATATTAAAAATATGTGGGTAAATTTTACTGCCAAAATTGAATCTTTATTGTGCATTATTAAACCATTTAAAGAGGTCATATTCTGAGGAAAACGCGAGGTAAACTTACCCTTAATACTTTAAGAACCTCCAATGTTCACATGCACGGAAACCAACGCTTTGGTGAATAACTGTGTTCCTCAGAATCCCCCTCCTACGTACAATTCCACTTCTAAATGCAACTTTGAAGATAGTTCATATATCTATATGAATACAGAAAGGGTGATTATGAAAGCTGTGTTGCAGTTCTAACTCGCTGTGTATCAAATGAAGTGAGGTGAAAACATTCGCTTAGTGAAATGTGATCTTTTCTAAGCATATTTTATTGCCTAATATAACGTTTAAGCATATCAAACCTTGCAAACTACCTAGCATTTGTAACATAGGAAAAGGTACAATACACAGCGAAGTGGCTAGAATTAATAGCCAGTCTTGACTCCTGCCAATAACGCTTTCTGAAGTTTTACCCTTTATGATAATAATTTTCACCGAAATACACCCTACAATTTAGAGCACATAACAGAAGTGTCATTTTGGAGAAGGACTACAGAGGTCTAAAATACATCCCTACGCACTGTTGTGGGATTGATCTTAATGTCAAACAATAAGCGTGGAAGTAATTCCTCTACACCACTCCTATTTGCTGAAGTCCTTAAACAATCAAGCAAGATGCCTGGGAAAGGATCTGCTCCTTCATCAAAAGAGTCGCCTCAGAGTGCTAACACTTCTACACATGGTGATACACTGAACCATATCTTACAGGAAATTTCCACGGTCAGTCGACGTCTAGAGGGCATGGATGCTAATATATCATCCTTAACAGTTGAAACCAAAGCTATCGGTGCAGAATTAGCGGGTTTTCATACAAAAACTGATGAATTAGATCTGAGATTAACAACAGTGGAGAGTCGTCTTGACGCAGTGCAAAACAAGGAACAAGAGCTCTTATTTCTTCGCAGTAAGTTAGTTGACTTGGAAGATCGTAGTAGGAGGGATAACATTCGCTTCTCTGGATTTCCGGAAAACATTGAAAGTCAAAACGCTAGACTATTTCTTTGTGACGTTCTTCCGAAATTAACTGACATTACCTTTGACCCTCGATTAGAAATACAAAGAGCTCACCGCATAGGTCCTCCACGGAAGGATAATACAGCTAGGCCAAGACCACTCATCGCATGCTTCTTGAGACATGAGCAAGTTAGACATTTACTAAATGCAGCGCGCTCGCAAGGTTCATACTCATTTAAAGGTCACATCATCCACATGGCCACAGATTTCTCTAAAGAGACCAATGAGAGATGCAAAGCATTCCTCACCATTAGGCCTCAAATACGACAGATGGACATCAAATATGGTCTATTTGAACCAGCTCGCTTTCGTATTACTAAAAATGGAGATTCCAGAGATTTCTATGATCCAGTGGACTTGCAACAATTCCTAGATCCCATAAAAACACAAGACATGGATACGCTAGACACCTCAATTAATCAAATTCATGCGAGCTCGAGTTCTTCACAGCAATCACTTGATAACAGAAGGCGTAATTTTAGCAACCCTCGTCATAGAGGAAGAGATCTGGAAAGATCTATTCGTACCCAAGATGACAAATCTTCAGCGTTGCACACTGCCTCTGCTTTTGCACAAGAACAACACAGAGATAAATCCCGTTCTCCCCTTAAACCTGCCTCAGATGAAGACTGATAACAGTAATATGTCAAGATTTAGCTGATGACAACCATTCATATTATTTGATTTAAAATAAGATGAATAAGTATCTACTTACATTTCAATCATAAGAGTAAGGTTTATTAGCCAGTGTCAAGCTATACGATGTAAACTGAAAATGTATTCAAATGTTACGTAATTGAATGTTATTCTCTTTTCATATATTACGTTATTCTATATAAGAATATACTGTTTTACTAGGATGTTATATTATGATATAATATATAATACTATTTAATCCAATCTTTAATCCTTTATCTATTCTACTTAGCATATTTATTATACTATATCAACTAATTCCTAAACTATGTGCATTTATACATGATAATGAATGTTTTCATATTTAATATATAATATATTCGTTGGATTTCCCGGGATGTCGATTCCATCATACTTCAATGAATTACTCATTTTATATTATATATGTACTTATACTATATAACTTCAAATAAATGTAATGTACTATTATAACTTATGCTATAGTATGATACATATATTCTCTAGGAATAGCCATACTTAGTATCCTTTCGTCGAGGCTCCTCTCCGCGGTGGTGCTCTGGGAGAAACAGACCCGCGGTTAACAGTTTAACATTTTTTGGTGCTTATATCATTATATATCAATTTACATATTCTACTCGCTTCCTTTCTCTTAATTTTACTATATTTACAAATTTCTTATTCTACCATTTTACGTTTTCCTTGTGCAATTAATTATCTATATCTCTGTTAAAAAACAGAGGTTCCCTTTCTTATTCTCTATCCTTCCCCCTCACACCTATTTTATTGTTTCAGGTCACCCTTCTGATTGTTAAAAATGTTATAAGTCTATTTTTAAAACCTACTCAAACTCATTGATATTCCATAGGCATGTCCAACACGACCAACACACACCCTCTTTCTGTACTAACATGGAATGTACATGGGCTTACTCATTACATCAAAAGGAAAAAAGTACTGTCATATCTCCAATCCAAAAAGGCGGATATGGCATGACTGCAAGAGACACATTTGGACACATTGGAATCAGAAAAACTATGTAGAGACTGGGTAGGCAAAGTAATTCTCAGTAGTGTGCAGAAAGGTGAACCTATAAACACAGGACCCACTCGCAAATGTGGAGTAGCAATTCTCATCCGCAAATCTCTCCAAGTCACCATATTAAAAACATGGACAGACCCTGATGGTCACTATGTATTTGCCAAGCTACGTATAAGAGATACCCATATTTGCGTAGGTTCTGTTTATGCTCCGACAGGAACAAAAAAATCATTCTTCCTTCATCAAAACCGCATACTAACAGAGATAGGTGCATCACAGTATCTCACAGGTGGTGATTGGAACATTGTGAGAGACCCAATTCTAGATAAAACAGGCCCCCTAGACAAAAACAATGCTGCAGATAGGGCATTAATGGATGACATATTAGCAGCTAATGGATTAATCGACCATTGGCGTCTTTCACATCCATCAGACACTGAGTACACATTCTCTTCTCCAACACATGGTACCCTATCTCGTTTGGACTATTTTTTAGTATCCCAAAGGTTGATCCAGTCGATTCAAGAATCTTGTATTCTGGAAGCAGCATTATCTGATCACGCCCCGGTTTTCTTAGCTATAGAAGTCGGCCTCCCTAGACCAGGACGCAAACCCAGGCACATGAACATACAGCGACATAAGTCTCCTGAGGGTAAATCTCAATTACAAACTTATTTTCAAGATTACATCTCCACAAACCAGGGCTCGGTGACTTCAGGTAAAGTGATGTGGGCTGCAGCTAAAGCTACTATTAGAGTTCAATTAATGCGCGAGGCGGCATTGGCTAACAAACGGAATGCTGCACGTCCAAAAGAACTAGAGCAGAACATAATATCATATACCCACCAGTATACCATACCACCAACACTACAAAATCGTAAATCTTTAGAACAAGCTCGAATGGCGTTAAATGGGCTCTTCACCTCTAAGGCAGAATTTGCCCTCCAAAGAATGAAAACAAGGCATTACGAACAAGGAGAAAAGGCAGGCAGAATATTAGCGGCACAATTAAGACAAAGAGAAGCAGCCATGGCCATTTCAGCTATTAAATCATCTCAAGGTAATATTATCACTAGGCCACAGGACATAGTAAATTAATTCGCTTCTTTTTAGACATCTCTCTACACACCTGAGGTGCAAATAGACACAGAAGGACTGACTAGCTTCCTTTCAAAGGTAGATCTCCCTTGTCTTTCTGATGAAGGAAGGGCTCTTCTTGAGGGAGAGATTAGCAGGGATGAAATTGCGCAAGCGATATCTAACTTACTAATAAAACGAGTGGACACCTTTGTAAGATGAAGCAAAGTGCGAGTCTTTCTTGACACCCACCGGAGAGCCACCGCACCGCAGCCATCCCATTACAGTAACCGCTTCAAGAGCTCCCCAGTGTTCTAGTGATGCACCTAACATTCTTACAGGTGCAGCACACTTAAACGGCAAGATACAACACATCTTCCCTTCACAAAGAATGATAAAGATATCATAACAAAAGGGGAAGAAAGAAAAGAAGAAGAGAAAAGATAGAAAGGGTATAGAACAAGGTACAATAGCGAAACAGAAAAGAAAACCAAAACAGCAGAAGAATGACAATGCAGCATGGGAAAGAGTATGGGTACATAGTTTGTGAACACAGCAATGCAACATGGGAAAAGTGTAGATACATTGTTGGTGAACACTACTTTGGAACGTAATCACTAAGATACAAAGGAGGCTTCCTCACCCTCTTTCCTGCAGACAAACAATCAGGTTGAACTCCACCATGTTGAACCACCTGCTTATTGGTGCCTGCAGCCCACTCACATTTGGCAAGGCGAGACATGCTCCAAACATCCCCACCATTCAGCATCACCACATTTTTCATGACTTTAGCAATGCGCCTAGGGCCCATAAATTTGCTTTCCCCTTTGTGGGACCATACTGCTTTTTTGATAAACAGCATGTCACCTACATTCCAAAAACATTTCGTAGCTCCTTTCTTCTCATCATATCTCTTTTTGTACATAACCTGGTATCTTCTCACCTTATGCTTGCACTCATTATTTTCTTCATTCTTTTTATTATGCAACCACAGGGGAGTGAGTTTAGACCCAGCTGGCCCACCTCTGAGTTTCTTAAAGGGAGTTACACCAGTGACACTGTAGGGCGTATTCCTGTGGGCCCACAGTTTTTCACGTAAAACTTTCTTCAAAGGCATGTTCATTTCAACAGCAGTTTGAGCACTAGCCCTAATAAGCCTGTTCATGCTCTCCACAAGCCCATTGGCCTGTGGTGCATAAAGGGCTGGGCGATGATGGGTAATGGAGAGATCTTTAAAAAATTCTTCCATTTCTAAGGAAGTGAATTGTACACCATTGTCGGTGACCATTACATCAGGTATGCCTTCAGAGACAAAAATATCTCTAAGGAATTCAATAATGTTTTTTGTGACAACAGATCCCATGCATCACGCCGAAACCCATTTTGAAGTATAGTCTACCAAGACAACCACAAATCTCTCATTGGGTGCTAAGATGTCAAAAGGCCCTACAATATCTAAGGCTAGTTTAGTCCAAGGTTGGTCTGGTAACTCCACTGGTGAAAGTGGGGTTGTTCTTACTTTTTTGGACTTGTCATTGCTCGCACACTGAACACAGTCTCTGACCACTTCCTCAACCTGTCGGTCAACTTCAGGCCACCAGTATGATTCCCTGACTCTGGACTTGGTCAGGCAATGCCCAAGGTGTCCCCCATGGGCGAGATTGATAATTTTCTCACGCAAACAGATGGGGGGAATTAATCTCCCGCCCCTATAGAGGTTCCCTTCTACAATGCATAGCTCATCACGCACATTCCAAAACCCTTTCACAGATGAGGGAACATCGGCAATTAACGGCCACACTTTGACCACGTAGTCGATCAAAATTCTCCTAGACTCATCATCTGCAATAGCGGAATTCCATTCAGACTTGTTAAGGGCCGGCTCCTTGACCCATGATATGGTAGATTCAAACAGGTGTAGCTAGGTTTTTCTAAAGGCATCCATGACAAGAAATCTGCAGGCACATTTCTCAAACCAGGCAAATAGTCAACAATAAAATTATACTCCCACAAACCTTCAATCCATCTCTTGATCCTTGGTGTGGTGTTTTCAACATTCCTGCATGCGAACATGTGGACCAAAGGCTTGTGATCTGTCCTTACAAGAAAAGGGAGACCCCAAAGATAAAACCTGAAATGGTTGATTCCCCAACTACACGCTAGGGCCTCACGTTCTATAACAGAGTAGCGCTCCTCCGCACCTCTAAGGTCACGCGAAGGGAAACCCACCACTCTTTCACAGCCAGTAATAGGACGAGTGGACACCTTTGTAGGATGAAGCAAAGTGTGAGTCTTTATTGACACCCACCGGAGAGCCACCGCACCGCAGCCATCCCATTACAGTAACCGCTTCAAGTGCTCCCCAGTGTTCTTGTGATGCACCTAACATTCTTACAGGTGCATCACACTTAAAGGGCAAGATACAACACTTACCATACCATAAAGCCCCTGGAGAAGATGGTTTTCCAGCTGAATTCTATCGTTGGACTGGGCATAATGTGATTGATTCTTTACATGCTGCTTTCCAGGAGGCTGAACGAGATAATTCCTTAGGTCCCCTCTCTAACAAAGCAATAATTGCAGTACTCACTAAACCTGGAAAGGATCCTTTAATTTGTGCCAGTTATCGTCCTATCTCACTTCTGAATTGCGATATCAAAATATTTGCCAGTATTCTAGCTTCTCGTCTTAAGAAGGTGTTACCTTCCTTGATTCATTCAACCCAAGTGGGATTTGTTCCAGGAAGTTCCTCTAGGAATCATTTACGTACACTAGCACACTAGCACATACCCTATGGTATGCTAAAAACCTCCAACAAGACGCACTAGCCTTATCACTAGATGCTGAAAAGGCCTTTGACCGCATAGAGTGGGAATATCTTTTGAAAGTGCTGGAACGCTTTGGACTTGGGAACCAGTTTATTCAAAAAGTGCGACTCTTATATGATAATCCTTCTGCACAAGTAAATTGTGGAGACTTTCTATCAGAACCATTTCCAATCCGAAGAGGTACTCGTCAGGGATGTCCTTTATCCCCACTTCTTTTTCTCTTAGCAATGGAACCCTTAGCAGCCACTATTCGTCAATCGGATATAGTCACGGGTATACACCTCCCCACAGGCGAATCCAAACTTTATTTATACGCTGATGACATATTACTTACTGTAACAAACCTCTCCAGCTCACTGCCATCTTTACTTCAAATCATAAATAGCTTTTCCTCATTCTCCGGTTATAAAATAAACTGGGCCAAAAGTGAAGCTTTACCTATCTCTGATGGAACCACAAAAGCGGCTATACATGGCTTCCCTTTTCATTGGCAGCCCTCACGTCTTAAGTACTTAGGTATTCTAGTAAATAAAGGTATGGAATGTATGATTACAGATAACCTGAACCCATTGATCGTCCAAATGCAGCGCGACTTTGATAAATGGAAAATTCTAAATCTTTCTATGTGGGGTAGAGTTCAAGCTGTTAAAATGGTTACGCTCCCACATTTTTTATATGCCTTAGTTATGCTTCCTCTTCACATTCCCTTATCTACATTGAGACTTATAGACTCCAAAATAAAAACCTTTATATGGGGTTTGGCAAAACCTCGTTTAGCTGTGGCAAAATTAAAGGCTCACCACTCTTATGGGGGAAATGAGTCTTCCATCAATTGAACATTATAATTTAGCATTACAGATCTCTCAATTATCATATATGTTACCAGGAATTTCTGATGTTCCACAATGGGTCCATTTAGAACGACATCTTTTATCTTCGGATTCCGGCATTTCCGCATTAAATGGTACTAAAATTAGACGTCAGAAACCTAAAAACCCAATTTTATCAGCTATGTTCAAATCTTGGCAACGAGCACACCAATTGCTAGCTCTAAATCCAAACATTCATGAAAAGGCACCTATATGGAACAATACCAATGTTCGTATTAATAAGAAAGTATTATTATGGCCATTATGGAAAGCAGCAGGTATTCAAACATTAGATAAAAAATTTCATAACGATGATTTTAAATCATTCACACAACTAAGAGAAGAATTCGGTCTCCCAACACATCAATCCCTGAAATATATCCAGCTTAAACAATGTTTGAAAAAACAATTAGATTTATCTTCTCCGGTACTTCAAAATTCACAAATAGTATCATATCTAAATATCTGGGGCAAACATAAAGGAGTAATATCTGGTCTGTACAGAGTTTTTACAACGCACCTTTATTCTCAACCCTTAGCACAGGCACTACAATCCAAATGGCAGACCCGACTTTCAATATCTTACACTACTGGGGAATGGGAGGAAATGATGGAGAATTTAGACAAAGGAACTCGTGAAGCTAGACTTAAATTGTGTCTCTTCAAAATCCTTCATGACTGGCATTGGTCTCCTGCAAGATTACAGAAGGCTGGTTTACTCTCACATGCCAATTGCTAGAGATGCTCTAACACCAATTGTGATTCAACACACATTATATGCGATTGCCCATTGGTACAATCTTTCTGGTCATATGTGGGCAAAACCTTATCTTCTACTATGCCTTTACATCTTCCACTCACTCCTGCTACTATCCTCCTCCATGATCTCCGACTCTCCCCAAAACTCACAAAACCCCAATGTCGTCTCTTTCACACAGCATTGGCTACAGCAAAAATATGTATCTTGCGGCATTGGAAATCTCCATCCCCTCCTTCGCAAGAGGAATGGTTGACAACGATGATACACACAGCATCACATGAAAGAATAATTTATAACCTTCAGAATCAAACTAACATATTTCTTCGGGTTTGGTCACCTTTCTTGAACATGAATAGCGGTATCGATATCGATGATAATATCCCAAATACTAAATACTGATACTTATATCTCTTAGTTCGACATTGTATTTTCTTCCTTACCTCTTCATCCTTCACCCCCCGGTTCTCTTACTATCTTATTATCTTACTTTCTCATTATCTTATTATCCTTTTATATTATTATATAATTTCATTATGTTTTTTATATTTCTGTTTATCTACTCCTATCTTATTATTCTTATTCTATTTTATAACAATTCACCCTTTACCTTCCTTATTATATCTTATATTGACATGTTTTGTTAGTTCTTGTACCAACTATTCTACTCTCATATATTCATTTTGCCTTTCTGATTCCCTTTACAGTATTCAATCTTTTATATGAATTAGTTCACGAACAATGAGGAGATTTAACATATTAATGTTTGCTTATATATATAAATATATATAATGTTTAATTTATATATTTGTTAAGCTAACTTATGATTCACTCTCTAAAACTTTACACTTATTCTCTCTTTTTCTCCTTTCTCCTTTTGCTTGCATTATCTAAATATTCAATCTTTTATTTTTTTCAATTATTCATTCCATTATTTATCTATATAGATATTTTTTCTATTGACAAATAGTATTCACCATAAATGTGTTTTTCTTCTTCTTTTTACTATATTTAATATATCTATTTATATAATATCAATTGTAAGATGTTATTATCATTACTGTTCTTGTGATGAAATTTTTCAAAATGCTGATAAAAAAATTATAACACAAAAAAAAAGAGTCCTGGCACCAGTTCTTAACCAAGCACTTTGGCCACCCAAACCCCATACCAAGTCAGAACTCAAGCTCTATAAGCAAGACTGACACAGCCAGTCAAATTGTTGGGACAATGTCACGCACATCACCCATTTGAGCAGAGATAATCGCACAGCGTATAACTAAAAGCTGGAGAGATGGGGCCCCAGGACCCAATGGCATTCCCTTAGCCCTTTTTTAAGAGAACAAATTGCTCTGGTAAGACCACTTGGAAACAGTCTTTAAAAAGTGTAACATCATCTAACTCCATCCACTACTCATGGAAAATCTCAATTCAGACTCCAATCTTCAAAGGGGACAAAGCGAATGGCCCAGCCAATTACCACCTAATAGCCCTTCTGGACGTCGAGTCTAAATACTTTGCAGGCTGCCTTCTGGAGGAACTAGAAGCTTGGATATCAGACAACAACCTAATTCTGTTTAATCAAACCGGATTTTCCATGGATGCAGGTTCATCTGCCAACCTACTGGCCATATCTCTACTGTTTGACTGCAGTAGGATCACTAAGGAACCTCTTCACTTATCAGTCACAGATTACAAGGCCACTTTCGAGAGAGTAGATGGAGGCAAATTGTGTTCCAAACTAGCTTACTGGAGCATTCCCAACCACCTGCTGAGAGCAGCAATTCTTCTATACACTGGCACATGGGTGAGGATCAAGCTTGGTTACGGCTCTTGCCATTCAAGAGAAAATCCAACTTACCAGGGCCTACTGCAGGGGTGTGTGCTAGCCTCAGCTATTTTTAAACTCTTTTTAGCTGATTTACAGACCAGCCTCGCACACGTAAATTTCCACCTGCCAAAATTGGGGAACACCCCATTCCCATGCCTGATGTATGCAGATGACCTGATCCTCCTTAGTCGAACAAAAATCGGACTTCAAAGGCTCTTGAAAACCACAGCTGAATACTCCTCTGCCAACGCCATGATTATCAACTTTAAAAAGTCCAAAACTATGAATCTCAGTATGCCTCAGCAACACTGAAAACAGTGGTACTTGGGGGCCGATAAAATGGAAGACTTGCAGGAATACAAGTACTTGGGAATCCTCCTAGACAGCAAAGAGACTTGCAAACCACATTTTGGGCAGATACAAAGGAAATCCCTTTCCTTTACAGCTGCATTTAAGTGTATTAAAGTAGCCATAGGTTTGTAGACCTACCTACCTTTGCTGATAATAATCCTGGCAAAATAAATTCCCACCATTGCTTCTTGTTGTGTAGTTTCCACTAATCAGTAGGAACAGCATGTTTGTGGATGACATAAACTTTGAAATAGTGTCAGGCTGATTCCATGCACCCCCACAGAGTATGTTGTCCCATAGGCCAGCTAGCTCACAGTGCCACCATAAGCTCCCCTAATTTAAACAGGGAGTAAACAGTTTTGGCAACCACTGAACATGACAACCCTGTTCCATCAGGAACCGTGGTGAAAGGACCTAGAACCTATCGCTCATACACTCGTTTGCTCAGAGAAATATACAAAGCATACACAGAGGGACGTTTTCAATGTTTATTGAACCAAAGCGATTCTTTTATAGAAAATATGTGTTGCAATGATCAAGAGACAGAAGCAGAATAAAGTTATAATAAGTGTCAGGACAGTGAACATTACAAAAACCTCCACCATCTTACTGAGACAACATATATATGCCAGCATATGGTATAATATAACAATCTGGTGTGCTCCTACTATGCAAAACCCTAACGTATGTGTCTAGGGTGTATGTGTAAGTTCTGCCAAGAAACCTCTTACAGGATGATCCAACCCCATTAACTGGTGGGTAAGAATGTAGGACCTCGCCTTGGTCACGAACTGGACACCCCTCACAGAGATGTCAGTCAGCTGCTGGGCGAAAGATTCAGCATGTAGGGGCCTCTCAACGTCAGCAGAAGTGCCTCCTCTGATTGTACCTGGAAACAGATGTTTATTTATGGAAAATGCATCCTTGCCTTGGGCCGAGATAGTGATCAGGCTGCTATTGTTTTCATTATAGAGATAGCAGGTTGAGGTGTGTCCTGGGTGACTCAGTGCTGGGCTGAATAGACCTTGGTTGCATTTTGAGTGGTGGGAGGAGTTTTCCTTACACTTGAATAGGCCTGGTCTGCATTTAGGGTGGTGAAGGAGTTGCAGCTGCACCTAAATAGGGCTGTGCCTGACTTTCTCAATGCTGTTCCTGCCCACCTGTAATGTGTCTGGAGCCAGGGCTTGGGATTGAATGGGGGTCTTGTGCACTTCTGAAAGTTGTTTGAAGTGCCCCAGAACAAAGACGTTTGGACTATAAGTACAGGGGCTGTGACCCCATGTTTAGAGATACTGCGTGGGACTTCTAACCAGACACTGCTGGCTCAACATGCTGTACCAGAGGATTGATGTGCTGACAGGGTTCTGCCACGTTGACTTTGCCTTGTTGTGCTGACCTGCTGGAAGGACAGCATCCTTGCCCCCAAGGACCCTGTGTGCTGGCATGCTGCCTGCTTTCATGAACCTGTGTGCCCCCCCCCCCACCAGTGCTCTCAAAGTAGCTCAGTGGGAGAATAGCGCTGTGTACTGCTCCTGGCAATTTGCCATGTGCTGGTGAAACTGTAACTCTGGTGAGCGCTTTGTGTTTCATTTATCCTACCCTGTGGTTGGGAGAGATTAAGGTGGTGAGCACTTTATTGATTGGAGACTTCCCGGTGCTTGTGCCTTCCTGGAAGTTTCTGACGATTACTGGAACTGCTGGGTGTTTCAAGTCCTTGTGCTGGAATCGGAACTCCACATGCTTGCTGGGAGCTTTGTGGGTTCTCACCACTGGAGAGACTGTCTTGCACTCTTTGTGGTGCTACTCGTTGGGGGGAGCTGCCTGCTGCACTACCGTGGGCCCGAGTTCAAGACTGAGCCCCTATCCTCTGTAGCACGAGAGACCAAGGAAGGCATAAGAGGCTGCTCAACAGCAAAGAGGGTGCCGCAGGAGTCCAGGCGTTGCCTGGCAACCCAGCAGCCAAAGCAGAGAAGCAGCCAATGGAAAATGACTGCACGTTGCCTCCCGGCCCCTGTTATATTCCCGAGTTAGTCCCATGTAGCGAAGCAACTTATTTCTTATATTGTCCTCACAAATAACATTTCCAGTTGTGATCTTTTGCACACATTTGCCCGCACAACAATGTTGGATTTGTTTCTCTGAAACTAAACTTGTTTTTACATCTAGCTTTGCACAACATTATCACAACACCCTGAACATCATGTACAAGGTCTTGTTTCACACTACGTACAAATATTATTACTATCTTCATCCACGGGGCGACAGGGCTATCTATATATCCATAACATCACTAATCTATGAGTACATCGCAAGGCTGCTTTCTATTATAAAAGATGAGCATCCTGACAGATTAGTAGAGGAGGTACTTTCACTGACACAGAGGGTCCTTGCATGCTGAGAAATCACCACGCAGCGGTCTGACATCTCGTGAGGGATATCCAGTTTGTAACCAGATGGGGTCCTTCACTTTATCCCATTAGGTAATGGGGTTGGATCGTCCCTCAGGGGGATTCTTGGCTCTACACACACTCTAGGTACACTTAGAGTAGGGTTCGCATAGTAGGAGTACGCTGGATTACTGCCTTGTTTATATCCCGGCATATATACATTGTTTAGCACCATGGTAGAATGATATCTACTATTTACACTTTTGGTGCTTGTGATCACGTTTATCTGCTTCTGTCTAATAATCATTTCAGCACATGTATTTTTATGCAAGAATAACGTTGGTTAAATAAATATTATTGAAATGTTCCACTGTGCATTCTCTGTATATTCCTCTGATAACAAGTAAGCACGAGTGACAGAGCGAAAGATTCTGTACTGTTTCCACGATCCCTGAGGGGTCAAGGTTGTCATGTTCAGTGGTTGACAAAAACCATTTGCTCCCTGGTAGGTTAGGGGGGATTACGGTGGCACAGTGAGCTAGCTAGTCTATAGGCTAACATATCCTGTGGGGGTGCCCAGAATCCCTCTTGATACCAAGCCCCTAGTTTATGTTGTCCAAACAATGTGCAGGTCCTACGGATTGGTAGGAACTACACAACACCCCTCTGAAAACGTTGATGACAAAGGGGACGGGGCCCAACCACAAGACGAAGCCGGAGCCCTGCGGGCTCCCACCAGCCCCACCTGGAAGGACCCAGAGCCTCGTGGGCTCCCATCTGTGGCCTCCCACCTGGAGAGGGCCAGAGTAGGGTGCCTGTCAGCATTGGGTCTCGTTGAGGAGAGGATAGGGCCGAGAGCAGTCCCAGGGAGATTGCTGCTGAGAGGTCCTGGTGAGTTGGGGCCTACGGAGGTGGGGAGGGCTGCCCCCCACTCCACCTGAGTGGTGTAGCCAGGCCCCCTGCCACCGCATCTGGGTCAGAGGCTGAGCCCGTGTCTGCGACCCAGTTACTCCCACCATGTCTGGGGGCCTTATTATGGGGTGCTACCCTGTGGCTGGTTAGTACCCGGTGAAAGGGCCTGTTCATCTCCAGGAAGTGGCCTTACTGTATACACTGGCCTTAATTACTGCATAGCACCTAGTAGAGGCACAGGAGTGAGATGCCCTATCACCTGGTGAGGAGGTTGTGGTAATATGCATTTCTGGTGATTGATGTATCGTTTTATACCCTAACTTGCATTTTATGCCCTGATGTATTGTTTCATATTGTAGTGGTGTTTTGCTTGGACAGTAGTGATGGTCCATGTTCATGTTACCCTTACATGTTGCAATTCGGGTTCCCAGGTATTGGTTGTTTTATGCCTTACCAAGTCAGGATAACAAGCATTATTCCAGGATTTGCCTTATGTGTGCAGTGATGGGTTTTTTAATGTGTACAATCTACAAGCATTTACTTGATAGTACTAATTTGTGATGTTATGCAATTGCCTGGTTGGCAAAGTGATTTTATGATCTATGTGACATCACGATAATTGGCTAGTTGGCAAGGTGATTTATGTGATTATGATCTCAAGTGTTTTATGAACAATACAAAGGATATTTTTATATAACCTTGTGTGGAGTCTCTTTTTGTGGTGTGCCAAGTGTGCCACTGTTGTGTGTGTGTGTTGCGCAAATGCTTTACACATTGCTTCTGGGATAAGCCTGACTGCTCTGCCAAGCTACCAAAGGGCTGAGCAGGGGTTTTCTTGGGTGTGTAACGACCTTACCCTGACTAGAGTGGTGGGATCTGCCTGGCCTAGGTGTATACCCCAGCAAACCAGAAACCCCATTTCTAGCAATGTCAAATGGTGTTTCCGTCGCCACTATGTTGGTATTGTCAAGGTCTGGGACCCACATCTTAACCCCAAACAGGATCTCATAAGGAGTTCGACCACCCAGGGACTTTCTTGGCATATTGTTTAAAGCTCTCTGGACCCCACATAGGTGATGGACCCAACTGCGTCCAGAGCCTGGGAACCTCGCTGATAAAGAATGTAAGTCACGGTTTTTCCTCTCCACTACCGTGTTTCCCTTGGGATGGTATGGAGACGTGAAACGCAGGGTCACACTCAAACTTTCCATGACCTCTTTGTAAGCCGGAGAGCCAAACACCAGATCCTGGTCAGAATGTAATATGCCAACTGCGTATGTCCCGATTAAGACTCGCAGATATTTAGTAACAGTTTAGGCATCAGCAGATCTCTGTTGCCAGACCAAAAGGAATTGAGAGCAGGAATCCACTGCCACCAAGATGTATTTGTAAGCCCCGTCTGATGTTAGGGGGCAACAAATGGTCCAAGAAAACACAAGCCAATGGCTTGTTTGAAATCAACAGAGACGTGCCATAATGGAACCCTTCATCTGCTGATGCACCTGAGGAAAAAGTCCTTGGTCTGTTTGTAAAGACTTGGGGCCAGATGTAGGTGGCGAAATACCGGTCGGTAACGCCGAAATTCGGAGAATTTCAGCGTTACCGACCGGTATTTGGCTGAGTGCAATGTAGGTGAGTTCATACCTACATGCAAAATAAGGAATCGCAAAATAGCGATTCCTTATTTTGTTTCTTGCATTTAAGGAATCGGAAATACCGATTCCTTAAATGCAATGTACGTAGCACTAAAAATAGTGCACTTGAGTTTTAAGGAATCGCTAATTACCACCAACTTCAAGTTGGTGGTAAGTAGCGATTTCCTTTAAAAAGCACTTTTTTGCTTCTTCAAATGTGTCATGTGGCACACATCCATGCCCTTAGGGCATGTATGTGCGCCACATGTGCACACATGCACATTTCAGGGGTGCAACCGGGTGTCCTTTGGACACCCTGGCACCCTTGAAATACTCTCCCGCTATTAGCGATTCGGTAATACCGAATCGCTAATAGTGAATATCTTCCCATTCATTCCTATGGGCCTCCTAGCCCATAGGAATGAATGGTTAGGTATTCCTTAATAACGAATCTCAATTACCGATTCGTTATTAAGGAATGTTAAGGAATCGCTAATATTTTAGCGATTCCTACCTACATTCCATTTAGCGAGTCCTTAATAGCGATTCGGTAAAAATCGCTATTAAGGACTCGCTAAATTGAAGTTACCTACATCTGGCCCTTGGCCACCAATAGCGTTGCTACAATAGTAAAATTGTAGGAGCCACCCCTGCGTGTGCAAATGCCAGACTTTCATATGCAGCTAGAATTAATCCCAGTCTGCGATCACTGTTTGGTATCACTCTGTCTCCCATTCCTGGAATCTGAGCATAAGGTGTGTTTTGTGCATCTATCTTGTAGGAGTACTTGAACTGAAAGTCTTTCAACAGGTGCGTGTCATTCTGAGCAACATTGATGGCCACCATGATGTCTCTGTATGTCCTCGTACTTGAACGAGTGATCGCAGCAACCACAGGAATGCGAACTGTCGCTTTTGCAGCTTCATCCGCCATTGGATTCCCTGCAACGTGAACGCCAACACGTTAATGTCTCTGTGTGAATGACATGAGCCCGTGGCAAGTATCTTTCAGCTTCGCCACCTGTTCCCAAAGCAGCTTGTGCTTTATTGTGCAGCCTTTTGAATCCCTGAATCCTTTCTGGCTCCAATAATGTAGGTACTCTTTAAATGACTATACACAGTAATACGAATCACACACTATAGGTGTGGGGAATCCAGCATCTGTATTCTGTAGTGCAGTACTAGAGCCTTCAGTTCTGCCAGTTGCACTGTGCAGTCACCTAGTGACTGCATGCAGGTTTTTATGGAATGGAATTCTCCATCATGCATACGCCTTTTTACAACTGCGCACACAGCTGAGTATTGGTGTTTTGTCCCTACAGCAGGCCTTGCAGAACCATCAGTGTAAATTATGGAGTCATAGCGATTTAGATGCATTATTTCATTAGGCAGTGGATATTCTTGTTCGTACTGTAGAAATGCTTGTGTTTGTAGTGTAGTGTCAAATCTGTAATCTACATCTGTTGCAGTGAGTGAGTTTGACCATTGTATCCATCTTGGATGCAGAGCTTTAGCATTCGGAACACTTGCTCTGGTATCCGCCTCTAAGGCTGGTACTGTGGTCATGGCAATAATGTATTTCCCTTAAGCCTAGCTCGTTCTTTCACTACAGCAGTCTGTACTGCTGTCAGTATTTTTTCAGTAGATGCAAAACACATTTCAGCATTAGTATATAAAAGCGATTTATATGCTATTGGTACTGCGTCACCTTCATTGAACATGACATATGTATATCCTGATGTACCCACGATTACACAAATCACCAAGTATGTAGTGTTCACATGTGTGTGTAGAAGTTTGGAAGCTATTGTGTCAGCTTGAATGGAATGTAAATTTTCTGCATGTTCCTATGTCCAATGTGTGCTTGAAAAGTCTGGACGTATCAAGTCGCAGAATGGTTTAACCCATTTAGTGTAATCTGGTAAATTTAGGAATCTTCATATGGACTGCAGTAGTGCAGTCTTTTCAGAATCTTTGGAGTATGAAGCAATATGCATTTTTCAAAAAAATGAATCAACAGGCTTTTGCCCTCACTTGACAACTCATATCCCAAAAATAGGACACTGAGGTGGGCGATTTTTGATTTTTTAAAATTAAATCTATAGCCCACGTGAGCAAACCCCAGGATTATGCGGTCCACTCTGGTCAAATGTTCCATAAGGTTATTGTCCGTCAAATATTTGTCATCGGAATAGGACAATGCCTGATCATCCAAATTTTCAAGTAGTTCTGTAACTCTGGCTGAGAACAACACAGGGCTATTCTTATACCCTTAAAGTAAATGGCAGAATTGTCTCTGAGAACCTAGCGCAATTAAGGCAGTCAAATATCTGCTTCCAGGCACTATATTGTGGCAAAAAAATCCATTTGAGACATCTAGTGTTGTTTTATATTTCTTCTGCACAATGTTATTCATTAGTACAGCACTGTCTGCGCTTTGTGCTGCAAATGTGCGAGTAGCTGTCTATAAATATCTGTAATCTAATACTAGATGATATGAATGATCTGGTTTCATTAACGGAAACAGGGATTATTAATTGAAGATGTGCAACTTTCTTTTACACCTTGGTATTCAAGTTGTTCTAGGATTTCCCTAACTTGTTTAGCTTAATTTTCTATTGGATTTTGTCTTTGAGGTTGTGGGATTGTTCTCAATGGAATGTCATGATAAGGTAAACCGTCGTACCACCCCACATGGTTGTGGTATAACACAGGAGCTAGCACTAGAGCCCACTCCTTGGCGCATGAATGTTTCCCTATTTCAGGAACGAGGTCGGAAAAGTCTGGTAAAATCACGTTTCCCCGTTTTGGCAATACATTATGAAATCAGGTGGCCAGTTCTTTTCAGCCAGAAGAATATTGTACCCTTGAGTGAGTTCCTCCCAAAAGAATACATTAATGAACCTGGGTATGTCCCCCTCCCACCGTGGTTGAACTCCGTATAAACGATGTGGAACACTTACCCTGGTGTCTGGTGTTTCCACCATGATAGACTCACTCAGAGCCACTCCCACCAGACAATCCATCAGGTTCTGGTGAACTATCTTGACTTCTGCCACGCTGTCCAGCATTGTCAATGCCCATTCCCTATTCAGAAGCAGAGTCTTCTCTATTTGGGGGCATGCCTGACCTTAAGTTTGGCTACCTTCTTCTTTTAGAATTGATGTTTAGATGTTTTAAGCATTACTTCTTGCTTAATAATGTGGTCAGACTAGCGTTGTGAGTCCTTCCTTAGTTTCCCATGTACTTCTGATCTGCCCTCTGACCATCCTCCTCTTTCTGAACATTTATCAGATAAATCCTAGAAGGAATGAGAGGAACGTGTATTAGAATCCTGATTAGTGTCAGGTGGCTTAGCATTTTCACGGTTTCATATGTTAAAACGTTTCTCAGTGGTTACGTGTGCAGGAGACCCACCCTGTGATTTTGTTTCATCTTTGGTTTTCTTATTATCCCCTTTCTTTGTTGAAGAGTCGGGTCCTTGCTTAGAGTTACCCTTTTCAGCATTACTCTTCAATTTTAGAGAATTCGCGCTCCTGCTGCGCTGGAGTCAAACTCTTTAAGCGTTGGTATAGCTAACACTGCTGCTTCCCCTTTAATGTTACTCAGCATTATGACAGATATTGCAGCAAAATTGACTATCAGTTTCATCCCTAAGTCCAGGGCAGTTGCTGCCCCGTGCTTATTCTAGACTTGTTTCAATACTTCAGGTAGAACCACCAGTGAGGGGGTACCATGTGTTCTGGTATATACTGCAGCAAGGACCGTACATCAAGAAGCTGAAGGAAGTGACCCGATTAGGGTCACCAAGGTCACTAATGACCACCTCTCAGCCTTCCACACCAAATGAAGGGTCGGTCAGACAGTAGAGAATACAAACCAATAACTGTTTATTAATATACACTCAAAACGGAGCCCGGTCTGCCCAGTCGCTAAGAGTGCTGCAGAGGGACAGAGATCAACAAGTATAGAGATACATTATGTACATTTCGTAACTGGGCTAAAACACGCCCACAGTGGAATTTTCCAGGCAGGTGCAGCTAAACAGTGAAATACAAAAAAACGGTTTCAGCGCTTCTATCGCTCACAAAGTATCTCAATTCCAAAGTCGTTCCAGTCGGGCCTGCCATTAGACAAGTGGGAGAGGGCCTCTATCTATTGGGAAAGGTATGCGCTAGTAAGAACAGTCTATTCATTAGTGAAGCAAAACCAAACATTGCAGAAACGAAACGTAACAGAGGCTTTTTCTCAGAAACAGCAAAGGATTAGTTTCGATCATAATTCAAAATGGCGCCTGAATAGAAAATGGTGCTGCGAATGCTAAATTACATAGGGCAATGCGCTAACATGAACATTTCTATTCTAACAGACCCTCCTTTTAGCATGAGCTAAAATATTTTCTACCAACAAATAAGGTTACAAACAGTATGGAGAAATCATATTAATAACCAACTAAGAACATTCCATGTTGTCAACATCAGGAAGTGAAACAGTGAGGAGGGAGGAAGTCTCAAAAACTCCCTCGTCCATATTCATCAAGTCGTCTATGTCTTTTTGAATCATAATGGCGGCATTGGTGTCATGAATTGATATCTTCCGTTTTGGGGTGAGAATAGTCTTACAGTAAGAGCAACAGAAGGGAAGACACTGAATAAGAATGCAACAGAGCACTAATATCGCAATGAGATATATCATCTTTTCAAAAATCCAACCCCAGCTGCCAAAGAGAGACCAACTCCAGTTTCTGCTTTCCATGTAGGTGGCAAAATACCGGTCGGTAACGCCGAAATTCGGAGAATTTCAGCGTTACCGACCGGTATTTGGCTGAGTGCAATGTAGGTGAGTTCATACCTACATGCAAAATAAGGAATCGCAAAATAGCGATTCCTTATTTTGCTTTGCATTTAAGGAATCGGAAATACCGATTCCTTAAATGCAATGTACGTAGCACTAAAAATAGTGCACTTGAGCCTTAAGGAATCGCTAATTACCACCAACTTCAAGTTGGTGGTAGCAGATTTCCTTTAAAAAGCACTTTTTTGCTTCTTCAAATGTGCCATGTGGCACACATCCATGCCCTTAGGGCATGTATGTGCGCCACATGTGCACACATGCACATTTCAGGGTGCAACCGGGTGTCCTTTGGACACCCTGGCACCCTTGAAATACTCTCCCGCTATTAGCGATTCGGTAATACCGAATCACTAATAGTGAATATCTTCCCATTCATTCCTATGGGCCTCCTAGCCCATAGGAATGAATGGCTAGGTATTCCTTAATAACGAATCTCAATTACCGATTCGTTATTAAGGAATGTTAAGGAATCGCTAATATTTTAGCGATTCCTACCTACATTCCATTTAGCGAGTCCTTAATAGCGATTCGGTAAAAATCGCTATTAAGGACTCGCTAAATTGAAGTTACCTACATTTGGCCCTTGGCCACCAATAGCGTTGCTACAATAGTAAAATTGTAGGAGCCACCCCTGCGTGTGCAAAGGCCAGACTTTCATATGCAGCTAGAATTAATCCCAGTCTGCGATCACTGTTTGGTATCACTCTGTCTCCCACTCCTGGAATCTGAGCATAAGGTGTGTTTTGTGCATCTATCTTGTAGGAGTACTTGAACTGAAAGTCTTTCAACAGGTGCGTGTCATTCTGAGCAACATTGATGGCCACCATGATGTCTCTGTATGTCCTCGTACTTGAACGAGTGATCGCAGCAACCACAGGAATGCGAACTGTCGCTTTTGCAGCTTCATCCGCCATTGGATTCCCTGCAACGTGAACGCCAACACGTTAATGTCTCTGTGTGAATGACATGAGCCCGTGGCAAGTATCTTTCAGCTTCGCCACCTGTTCCCAAAGCAGCTTGTGCTTTATTGTGCAGCCTTTTGAATCCCTGAATCCTTTCTGGCTCCAATAATGTAGGTACTCTTTAAATGACTATACACAGTAATACGAATCACACACTATAGGTGTGGGGAATCCAGCATCTGTATTCTGTAGTGCAGTACTAGAGCCTTCAGTTCTGCCAGTTGCACTGTGCAGTCACCTAGTGACTGCATGCAGGTTTTTATGGAATGGAATTCTCCATCATGCATACGCCTTTTTACAACTGCGCACACAGCTGAGTATTGGTGTTTTGTCCCTACAGCAGGCCTTGCAGAACCATCAGTGTAAATTATGGAGTCATAGCGATTTAGATGCATTATTTCATTAGGCAGTGGATATTCTTGTTCGTACTGTAGAAATGCTTGTGTTTGTAGTGTAGTGTCAAATCTGTAATCTACATCTGTTGCAGTGAGTGAGTTTGACCATTGTATCCATCTTGGATGCAGAGCTTTAGCATTCGGAACACTTGCTCTGGTATCCGCCTCTAAGGCTGGTACTGTGGTCATGGCAATAATGTATTTCCCTTAAGCCTAGCTCGTTCTTTCACTACAGAAGACTGTACTGCTGTCAGTATTTTTTCAGTAGATGCAAAACACATTTCAGCATTAGTATATAAAAGTGATTTATATGCTATTGGTACTGCGTCACCTTCATTGAACGTGACATATGTATATCCTGATGTACCCACGATTACACAAATCACCAAGTTTGTAGTGTTTACATGTGTGTGTAGAAGTTTGGAAGCTATTGTGTCAGCTTGAATGGAATGTAAATTTTCTGCATGTTCCTATGTCCAATGTGTGCTTGAAAAGTCTGGACGTATCAAGTCGCAGAATGGTTTAACCCATTTAGTGTAATCTGGTAAATTTAGGAATCTTCATATGGACTGCAGTAGTGCAGTCTTTTCAGAATCGTTGGAGTATGAAGCAATTTGCATTTTTCAAAAAAATGAATGAACAGGCTTTTGCCCTCACTTGACAACTCATATCCCAAAAATAGGACACTGAGGTGGGCGATTTTTGATTTTTTTAAATTAAATCTATAGCCCACGTGAGCAAACCCCAGGATTATGCGGTCCACTCTGGTCAAATGTTCCATAAGGTTATTGTCCGTCAAATATTTGTCATCGGAATAGGACAATGCCTGATCATCCAAATTTTCAAGTAGTTCTGTAACTCTGGCTGAGAACAACACAGGGCTATTCTTATACCCTTAAAGTAAATGGCAGAATTGTCTCTGAGAACCTAGCGTAATTAAGGCAGTCAAATATCTGCTTCCAGGCACTATATTGTGGCAAAAAAATCAATTCGAGATATCTAGTGTTGTTTTATATTTCTTCTGCACAATGTTATTCATTAGTACAGCACTGTCTGCGCTTTGTGCTGCAAATGTGCGAGTAGCTGTCTATAAATATCTGTAATCTAATACTAGATGATATGAATGATCTGGTTTCATTAACGGAAACAGGGGATTATTAATTGAAGAGGTGCAACTTTCTTTTACACCTTGGTATTCAAGTTGTTCTAGGATTTCCCTAACTTGTTTAGCTTCATTTTTTATTGGATTTTGTCTTTGAGGTTGTGGGATTGTTCTCAATGGAATGTCATGATAAGGTAAACCGTCGTCCCACCCCACATGGTTGTGGTATAACACAGGAGCTAGCACTAGAGCCCACTCCTTGGCGCATGAATGTTTCCCTATTTCAGGAACGAGGTCTGGAAAGTCTGGTAAAATCACGTTTCCCCGTTTTGGCAATACATTACGAAATCAGGTGGCCAGTTCTTTTCAGCCAGAAGAATATTGTACCCTTGAGTGAGTTCCTCCCAAAAGAATACATTAATGAACCTGGGTATGTCCCCCTCCCACCGTGGTTGAACTCCGTATAAACGATGTGGAACACTTACCCTGGTGTCTGGTGTTTCCACCATGATAGACTCACTCAGAGCCACTCCCACCAGACAATCCATCAGGTTCTGGTGAACTATCTTGACTTCTGCCACGCTGTCCAGCATTGTCAATGCCCATTCCCTATTCAGAAGCAGAGTCTTCTCTATTTGGGGCATGCCTGACCTTAAGTTTGGCTACCTTCTTCTTTTAGAATTGATGTTTAGATGTTTTAAGCATTACTTCTTGCTTAATAATGTGGTCAGACTAGCGTTGTGAGTCCTTCCTTAGTTTCCCATGTACTTCTGATCTGCCCTCTGACCATCCTCCTCTTTCTGAACATTTATCAGATAAATCCTAGAAGGAATGAGAGGAACGTGTATTAGAATCCTGATTAGTGTCAGGTGGCTTAGCATTTTCACGGTTTCATATGTTAAAACGTTTCTCAGTGGTTACGTGTGCAGGACACCCACCCTGTGATTTTGTTTCATCTTTGGTTTTCTTATTATCCCCTTTCTTTGTTGAAGAGTCGGGTCCTTGCTTAGAGTTACCCTATTCAGCATTACTCTTCATTTTTAGAGAATTCGCGCTCCTGCTGCGCTGGAGTCAAATTCTTTAAGCGTTGGTATAGCTAACGCTGCTGCTTCCCCTTTAATGTTACTCAGCATTATGACAGATACTGCAGCAAAATTGACTATCAGTTTCATCCCTAAGTCCAGGGCAGTTGCTGCCCCGTGCTTATTCTAGACTTGTTTCAATACTTCAGGTAGAACCACCAGTGAGGGGGTACCATGTGTTCTGGTATATACTGCAGCAAGGACAGTACATCAAGAAGCTGAAGGAAGTGACCCGATTAGGGTCACCAAGGTCACTAATGATCACCTCTCAGCCTTCCACACCAAATGAAGGGTCGGTCAGACAGTAGAGAATACAAACCAATAACTGTTTATTAATATACACTCAAAACGGAGCCCGGTCTGCCCAGTCGCTAAGAGTGCTGCAGAGGGACAGAGATCAACAAGTATAGAGATACATTATGTACATTTCGTAACTGGGCTAAAACACGCCCACAGTGGAATTTTCCAGGCAGGTGCAGCTAAACAGTGAAATACAAAAAAACGGTTTCAGCGCTTCTATAGCTCACAAAGTATCTCAATTCCAAAGTCGTTCCAGTCGGGCCTGCCATTAGACAAGTGGGAGAGGGCCTCTATCTATTGGGAAAGGTATGCGCTAGTAAGAACAGTCTATTCATTAGTGAAGCAAAACCAAACATTGCAGAAACGAAACGTAACAGAGGCTTTTTCTCAGAAACAGCAAAGGATTAGTTTCGATCATAATTCAAAATGGCGCCTGAATAGAAAATGGTGCTGCGAATGCTAAATTACATAGGGCAATGCGCTAACATGAACATTTCTATTCTAACAGACCCTCCTTTTAGCATGAGCTAAAATATTTTCTACCAACAAATAAGGTTACAAACAGTATGGAGAAATCATATTAATAACCAACTAAGAACATTCCATGTTGTCAACATCAGGAAGTGAAACAGTGAGGAGGGAGGAAGTCTCAAAACTCCCTCGTCCATATTCATCAAGTCGTCTATGTCTTTTTGAATCATAATGGCGGCATTGGTGTCATGAATTGATATCTTCCGTTTTGGGGTGAGAATAGTCTTACAGTAAGAGCAACAGAAGGGAAGACACTGAATAAGAATGCAACAGAGCACTAATATCGCAATGAGATATATCATCTTTTCAAAAATCCAACCCCAGCTGCCAAAGAGAGACCAACTCCAGTTTCCGCTTTCCATTCCCTTAACATTTTCGAGGATGTCTAAAATGTGTTTGGTAATATTCTTTTCCATATTCTTGATCCCTACTACACACTGGTCTCCCACTACCGCGCATACACCACCACTCTTAGCTAAAATAAAATCAACTGCATATCTGGTCTGTTCTGAATATATTCGCATACTCTCCAGCTGAGTGGGGATGTCGCGTAAAGCTGCCACTGTGGTATTAGACAAAATTTGCAGCTTGCAGCCAAAGTATTCTCTAGCTTTCTCACCCCTGGCCATAGAAGTACCACCCAAAGTGAAAATAAAAGATAGGATGTATCCAAAAGTAATACCATTGCTGTAATTATTAACCTCTCTATCCGTCACCCCCTCACAGAACTCTTTGGTCAGTGTTCTTTTGACCCATCTTACTTTAGGCTTCGCACGTTTACAAGGCACACCCAAAGGCAGTACCATTGCAAGGGCCACATCTTCCGTACCATTATGGATATTAGAATAAGTCCCATTAGACAAGAAGGACAACCCTGGGTGTGCATAAATTGGCCTATCATAATGCACCGCAGAGTACCGGGAATTCATCCCAAAAGTACTTGGATCTTCTGAATTCACTGAAGGGAACGTCTCCTTATACAATACTATCCCTGAACAATTTATATATAATTTAGTATCAGTACTGTTGATAATAGGGCAACAAGCAGGGAAATAACCAGCTTCCCGGGGAACTGTCAATTCCTTGTAATGCCAACCCACCAATGTTATGTTCTGTTTATCCATGTAGAAATTATCACAGTATGCATTGTTATCACAACCGGGTAACCCTCCCCCAATGGTTTTCTATGGTACAGGCATGGCCCGAGTAACCAAAACCAAACACTCCTTTTACTTCTACAAAATCAGGTGGCCGAGTATACGTATAATTCACAAGTGATAATGGGTATGCAGTCCACAGACTAGTGACAGTTTGAGTGGGGTAACAAGCTGTCCCTTCTCCAAAGAACCTCTTATGTGTCTCCAGAAATACATTACTCGGGGCTACTCTTTTGTTTCTTGTCGGGGAGATAACCTCACCCTTACTACGTAAAGGTACACTTTGATCATTTTTCAAAACCCATGATACCCCACACAATATTATTAGCAACAAAACCACAAGAGCAACACGTTATTTTCCGTTTTCGTGTCCACACCATATCATCCCGGGCAACAAGAACCATTGGCTGCTCTTCCTCAGCAACCTTTCTACCAAAGGGATGCATAACGTAGAGTAAAAGGAGGCCAAAATGCAAAAAGATATACAAGTTCCCAGTGTCCGTCAGAGGCTCACTGGTACAGGCTCCTATTGTCCATCAAAAGTTGGTGCTCTTGAGCACCGGCGGTGGAACTTGCTCTGTCCTAAGCTCTTTTAATGTATCCCACATCGATAAAGATGGTACACCTGAGGGTATACTTCTTGTCTCCCTAACTAATGTTCTAACAATAAGGACAAAGTAAACACAAAATTCTCCACTAATTCTCTGCTTATGCCGTTGATACTGAGCGCAGTATAACCTATCTTGTACAGTCCATCCCTAATCTTTTTTCTCCTTAGACTCAGTATCCCTCAGCCAAGGGCGTAAATTGTACCTGGTAACCCCAGGCACTGTGTGATCAGTGAACAAAGGCTCTTGGATAGCTCGTATTTCTGGGGGAACAGCCTCGTTTAAAGCAACCTCATTCTCCTTATCCGTTTACGTCCATGTTAACTGGGCGTCGCTGAAAGGAACAAACCTGGGCACCTGTTCGCACTCCATGTCCCCTATGCTGTCTTTGACCCACTGGTTATAGGGTAAAGGCAAAGGAATCCCCCCACAATGGGTAGCATGTACCCAGTTCTTTCGACCAGCAACCTTTACAGCCATCCGTGTCACCAACAGAACCTGCTCAGGACCTTTCTAGCGCGGCTCCAAACTTTTTTTTCTCTGAAAATTACAAAAGAGAACATAATCACCAGGCTGGATGTCATGCCCGGGTCCCTCTGGTGTGGAAGGTAGGGATTCCCGCACCTGTTGGTGAATAGAACGTAAACTTTCTGTTAACTGGCCATGGTAATCAAGCAACACAGGGTACTCAATATCTGAAAACCTACGAGGGCGCGGGACGCCCCAGACATTTGCTGGGCATCCAAACACGACCTCGTAAGGTGACAATCCTGTTCTAGAATGGGCCGTTGTTCTTGTCGACAAAAGAGCTAATGGTAAAGCATCTGGCTCCTTTAACCCTGTCATCTCCTGAATTTTTGCCAGTTTCAGTTTGAGAGTACCATTGTACTTCTCAACCAAACCCGTTGACTGTGGATGATTGGCAGCATGAAATTTCTGTTTTACATGAAGACCTTCACAAATCAATTTAATCACTTTCCCATTAAAATGACTTCCGTTGTCACTCCAGATGATTTGGGGCAAGCCGAAACGAGGAAAGAACTCCTTGAGGAGTACCTTCGCAGTCGTAATGGCTGTGTTATCATTAGTGGGTTAAGCCTCAACCCATTTACTGAATGCACATACAACCACCAAAACATACTTACGATTATTGCATCTCTCCAATTCAATATAGTCCATTTGAAGGACTTCAAAAGGAAAAGTAGGTGGTGCAAAATTACCAGGTGGTGTCGGGGTACCCTTCCCTGGATTATGCATCATGCAAACCGTGCAGTACTTTACTAAATGCGCAGCAGTCCTAGAAATCGGGTCACTAATGACCACCTCTCAGCCTTCCATACCAAATGAAGAATTGGTCAGACAGTAGAGAATACAAACCAATAACTGTTTATTAATGTACACTCAGAGCGGAGCCTGCTCTGCCCAGTCGCTAAGAGTGCTGCAGAGGGACTGAAATCAACATGCATAGAGATACATTATGTACATTTCGTAACTGGGGTGAAAAACGACACAGTGGAATTTTCCAGGCAGGTGCAGCTAAACAGTGAAATACAAATAAACGGTTTCAGCGCTTCTATCGCTCACAAAGTATCTCAATTCCAAGGTCGTTCCAGTCGGGCCTGCCATTAGACAAGTGGGAGAGGGCCTCTATCTAGTGGGAAAGGTATGCGCTAATAAGAACAGTCTATTCATTAGTGAAGCAAAACCTAACATTGCAGAAACGAAACGTAACAGAGGCTTTTTCTCAGAAACAGCAAAGGATTAGTTTTGATCATGATTCAAAATGGCGCCTGAATAGAAAATTTTGCTGCGAATGTTAACTTACATAGGGCAATGCGCTAACATGAACATTTCTATTCTAACAAAGCACAATCTACTTACTACCGGGGGAGCCATCCCCATTGGCAAGCAAATTGTCAATATTTTGTTTTTTCCTGAAGACCCATATGGGGAAATACTGCTTCAAGCTGATTTGGTTTTTGTGCATTCGAAAATGGAATTTCTTCCCTCTTGGTGAGAACCTTTCCTATAACTGCATTCAGTGTTTGTGGGCTAATGCCCGGTGTGTATCTTCAAAAAATGGAGCGGAATTTCCCTCCAATACCAGACGCACTGTTTCAACCGTGATATTCATGTTTTTACCAGCAACTTTTTCAATTTAAACAATAACTCACCCGTGTTCTCCAAAACTTTTTTACAACTTCATTTATTTTCATAGTTCTTTTCACTCGTGTGACACTTATGTATTTCAACAACTTCTCATGCCACAGATATGCCCATCCGAGCCTTTGTCTGGGCACGCCAGAAAACATAAAACATCTTCAATCGCGAATTTGATGTTACCCAATGCATTTCGGGCCTTGATTTAGCCCTTCTTCCGGGGTTCACTACAAATGAAAGGACATTGCCATTATAATGTGGCTTCAAACCGCTATGCTGTGCAAAAAACATTGTTACGTTAATACATCCATCCCATACTTTCAAGTTAACCATTAAACAGCGCTTTCCCTCTAAACACGGAGCGCAATGCTACCGCTATCCCGCTTGAAAAACCTTCAACTCAGCTTCCTTACCCAACTCATTTAAACTTTCCCTTCCATTAATCTTCTCACCCCGCACATGTTCTCCCATCTTGGTGCCCTTACTCCTCCTTTCCAGTTGTCCACCCTTCACCTATCGAGTCATGGCCCCATCACCTCATACCTTCGCTACTTCTTCCTGTGTGTTTCTTTACCAACCGATTTCCTTTTGCGAGGCAGTGCTGACAGCACTCCTTGCCTACCCCTTATTAACTAACCCATGTGATTTGGCCACACCTTTAGATTTAAAATTAACTTATTACAACCACTCTCCAATTACCATGGTGTTAATGGTAACTACATTCCCCATAATCCACTTCTTTGTTATCACACGAGGTCTACATTCAGTTCTTTTAAACCATCAATACCCTTACTTCCCCAAGCAGTTCAATACTATACTCAGCCCACCCTGTCGCTGTTGTACACTGCGCTATGATTTAGATGTTGCGGTTCAATTAAAAAATATTACTGGATTATAAACATCTTATATAACGTAAAAATGCGATGTTAACAAGGTATTGACAAATAACAATGTCTTTGTTTCCACTCGATGTTCAAGTTCGTAAACCGATTTAAAACCAACAGTCCAATCACAAAATTTCTTCCATTTCTGAGATGTGTGTCACACGAGTGTGTTCATGTTCTTTGAATAATTTGCCAATTTTCTCCATGGGTGCTACTGCGGATAGGGCAGACAATTCATACAGCAATTCCAGAATTGCAGTGCACTCCTTGCTTAAACTTCTATTTGATTTTATCATTTTTTCCAGCTTTCTTTGTTTGCGTGCTGTCTGGATGGCGTGATCTACCCTGATGTCACGCCCTTATCAATGTATCTTCAAAAAATGGAGCGGAATTTCCCTCCAATACCAGACGCACTGTTTCAACCGTGATATTCATGTTTTTACCAGCAACTTTTTCAATTTAAACAATAACTCACCCGTGTTCTCCAAAACTTTTTTACAACTTCATTTATTTTCATAGTTCTTTTCACTCGTGTGACACTTATGTATTTCAACAACTTCTCATGCCACAGATATGCCCATCCGAGCCTTTGTCTGGGCACGCCAGAAAACATAAAACATCTTCAATCGCGAATTTGATGTTACCCAATGCATTTCGGGCCTTGATTTAGCCCTTCTTCCGGGGTTCACTACAAATGAAAGGACATTGCCATTATAATGTGGCTTCAAACCGCTATGCTGTGCAAAAAACATTGTTACGTTAATACATCCATCCCATACTTTCAAGTTAACCATTAAACAGCGCTTTCCCTCTAAACACGGAGCGCAATGCTACCGCTATCCCGCTTGAAAAAACCTTCAACTCAGCCTCCTTACCCAACTCATTTAAACTTTCCCTTCCATTAATCTTCTCACCCCGCACATGTTCTCCCATCTTGGTGCCCTTACTCCTCCTTTCCAGTTGTCCACCCTTCACCTATCGAGTCATGGCCCCATCACCTCATACCTTCGCTACTTCTTCCTGTGTGTTTCTTTACCAACCGATTTCCTTTTGCGAGGCAGTGCTGACAGCACTCCTTGCCTACCCCCTTATTAACTAACCCATGTGATTTGGCCACACCTTTAGATTTAAAATTAACTTATTACAACCACTCTCCAATTACCATGGTGTTAATGGTAACTACATTCCCCATAATCCACTTCTTTGTTATCACACGAGGTCTACATTCAGTTCTTTTTAAACCATCAATACCCTTACTTCCCCAAGCAGTTCAATACTATACTCAGCCCACCCTGTCGCTGTTGTACACTGCGCTATGATTTAGATGTTGCGGTTCAATTAAAAAATATTACTGGATTATAAACATCTTATATAACGTAAAAATGCGATGTTAACAAGGTATTGACAAATAACAATGTCTTTGTTTCCACTCGATGTTCAAGTTCGTAAACCGATTTAAAACCAACAGTCCAATCACAAAATTTCTTCCATTTCTGAGATGTGTGTCACACGAGTGTGTTCATGTTCTTTGAATAATTTGCCAATTTTCTCCATGGGTGCTACTGCGGATAGGGCAGACAATTCATACAGCAATTCCAGAATTGCAGTGCACTCCTTGCTTAAACTTCTATTTGATTTTATCATTTTTTCCAGCTTTCTTTGTTTGCGTGCTGTCTGGATGGCGTGATCTACCCTGATGTCACGCCCTTATCAATGTATCTTCAAAAAATGGAGCGGAATTTCCCTCCAATACCAGACGCACTGTTTCAACCGTGATATTCATGTTTTTACCAGCAACTTTTTCAATTTAAACAATAACTCACCCGTGTTCTCCAAAACTTTTTACAACTTCATTTATTTTCATAGTTCTTTTCACTCGTGTGACACTTATGTATTTCAACAACTTCTCATGCCACAGATATGCCCATCCGAGCCTTTGTCTGGGCACGCCAGAAAACATAAAACATCTTCAATCGCGAATTTGATGTTACCCAATGCATTTCGGGCCTTGATTTAGCCCTTCTTCCGGGGTTCACTACAAATGAAAGGACATTGCCATTATAATGTGGCTTCAAACCGCTATGCTGTGCAAAAAACATTGTTACGTTAATACATCCATCCCATACTTTCAAGTTAACCATTAAACAGCGCTTTCCCTCTAAACACGGAGCGCAATGCTACCGCTATCCCGCTTGAAAAAACCTTCAACTCAGCCTCCTTACCCAACTCATTTAAACTTTCCCTTCCATTAATCTTCTCACCCCGCACATGTTCTCCCATCTTGGTGCCCTTACTCCTCCTTTCCAGTTGTCCACCCTTCACCTATCGAGTCATGGCCCCATCACCTCATACCTTCGCTACTTCTTCCTGTGTGTTTCTTTACCAACCGATTTCCTTTTGCGAGGCAGTGCTGACAGCACTCCTTGCCTACCCCCTTATTAACTAACCCATGTGATTTGGCCACACCTTTAGATTTAAAATTAACTTATTACAACCACTCTCCAATTACCATGGTGTTAATGGTAACTACATTCCCCATAATCCACTTCTTTGTTATCACACGAGGTCTACATTCAGTTCTTTTTAAACCATCAATACCCTTACTTCCCCAAGCAGTTCAATACTATACTCAGCCCACCCTGTCGCTGTTGTACACTGCGCTATGATTTAGATGTTGCGGTTCAATTAAAAAATATTACTGGATTATAAACATCTTATATAACGTAAAAATGCGATGTTAACAAGGTATTGACAAATAACAATGTCTTTGTTTCCACTCGATGTTCAAGTTCGTAAACCGATTTAAAACCAACAGTCCAATCACAAAATTTCTTCCATTTCTGAGATGTGTGTCACACGAGTGTGTTCATGTTCTTTGAATAATTTGCCAATTTTCTCCATGGGTGCTACTGCGGATAGGGCAGACAATTCATACAGCAATTCCAGAATTGCAGTGCACTCCTTGCTTAAACTTCTATTTGATTTTATCATTTTTTCCAGCTTTCTTTGTTTGCGTGCTGTCTGGATGGCGTGATCTACCCTGATGTCACGCCCTTATCAATGTATCTTCAAAAAATGGAGCGGAATTTCCCTCCAATACCAGACGCACTGTTTCAACCGTGATATTCATGTTTTTACCAGCAACTTTTTCAATTTAAACAATAACTCACCCGTGTTCTCCAAAACTTTTTTACAACTTCATTTATTTTCATAGTTCTTTTCACTCGTGTGACACTTATGTATTTCAACAACTTCTCATGCCACAGATATGCCCATCCGAGCCTTTGTCTGGGCACGCCAGAAAACATAAAACATCTTCAATCGCGAATTTGATGTTACCCAATGCATTTCGGGCCTTGATTTAGCCCTTCTTCCGGGGTTCACTACAAATGAAAGGACATTGCCATTATAATGTGGCTTCAAACCGCTATGCTGTGCAAAAAACATTGTTACGTTAATACATCCATCCCATACTTTCAAGTTAACCATTAAACAGCGCTTTCCCTCTAAACACGGAGCGCAATGCTACCGCTATCCCGCTTGAAAAAACCTTCAACTCAGCCTCCTTACCCAACTCATTTAAACTTTCCCTTCCATTAATCTTCTCACCCCGCACATGTTCTCCCATCTTGGTGCCCTTACTCCTCCTTTCCAGTTGTCCACCCTTCACCTATCGAGTCATGGCCCCATCACCTCATACCTTCGCTACTTCTTCCTGTGTGTTTCTTTACCAACCGATTTCCTTTTGCGAGGCAGTGCTGACAGCACTCCTTGCCTACCCCCTTATTAACTAACCCATGTGATTTGGCCACACCTTTAGATTTAAAATTAACTTATTACAACCACTCTCCAATTACCATGGTGTTAATGGTAACTACATTCCCCATAATCCACTTCTTTGTTATCACACGAGGTCTACATTCAGTTCTTTTTAAACCATCAATACCCTTACTTCCCCAAGCAGTTCAATACTATACTCAGCCCACCCTGTCGCTGTTGTACACTGCGCTATGATTTAGATGTTGCGGTTCAATTAAAAAATATTACTGGATTATAAACATCTTATATAACGTAAAAATGCGATGTTAACAAGGTATTGACAAATAACAATGTCTTTGTTTCCACTCGATGTTCAAGTTCGTAAACCGATTTAAAACCAACAGTCCAATCACAAAATTTCTTCCATTTCTGAGATGTGTGTCACACGAGTGTGTTCATGTTCTTTGAATAATTTGCCAATTTTCTCCATGGGTGCTACTGCGGATAGGGCAGACAATTCATACAGCAATTCCAGAATTGCAGTGCACTCCTTGCTTAAACTTCTATTTGATTTTATCATTTTTTCCAGCTTTCTTTGTTTGCGTGCTGTCTGGATGGCGTGATCTACCCTGATGTCACGCCCTTATCAATGTATCTTCAAAAAATGGAGCGGAATTTCCCTCCAATACCAGACGCACTGTTTCAACCGTGATATTCATGTTTTTACCAGCAACTTTTTCAATTTAAACAATAACTCACCCGTGTTCTCCAAAACTTTTTACAACTTCATTTATTTTCATAGTTCTTTTCACTCGTGTGACACTTATGTATTTCAACAACTTCTCATGCCACAGATATGCCCATCCGAGCCTTTGTCTGGGCACGCCAGAAAACATAAAACATCTTCAATCGCGAATTTGATGTTACCCAATGCATTTCGGGCCTTGATTTAGCCCTTCTTCCGGGGTTCACTACAAATGAAAGGACATTGCCATTATAATGTGGCTTCAAACCGCTATGCTGTGCAAAAAACATTGTTACGTTAATACATCCATCCCATACTTTCAAGTTAACCATTAAACAGCGCTTTCCCTCTAAACACGGAGCGCAATGCTACCGCTATCCCGCTTGAAAAAACCTTCAACTCAGCCTCCTTACCCAACTCATTTAAACTTTCCTTTCCATTAATCTTCTCACCCCGCACATGTTCTCCCATCTTGGTGCCCTTACTCCTCCTTTCCAGTTGTCCACCCTTCACCTATCGAGTCATGGCCCCATCACCTCATACCTTCGCTACTTCTTCCTGTGTGTTTCTTTACCAACCGATTTCCTTTTGCGAGGCAGTGCTGACAGCACTCCTTGCCTACCCCCTTATTAACTAACCCATGTGATTTGGCCACACCTTTAGATTTAAAATTAACTTATTACAACCACTCTCCAATTACCATGGTGTTAATGGTAACTACATTCCCCATAATCCACTTCTTTGTTATCACACGAGGTCTACATTCAGTTCTTTTTAAACCATCAATACCCTTACTTCCCCAAGCAGTTCAATACTATACTCAGCCCACCCTGTCGCTGTTGTACACTGCGCTATGATTTAGATGTTGCGGTTCAATTAAAAAATATTACTGGATTATAAACATCTTATATAACGTAAAAATGCGATGTTAACAAGGTATTGACAAATAACAATGTCTTTGTTTCCACTCGATGTTCAAGTTCGTAAACCGATTTAAAACCAACAGTCCAATCACAAAATTTCTTCCATTTCTGAGATGTGTGTCACACGAGTGTGTTCATGTTCTTTGAATAATTTGCCAATTTTCTCCATGGGTGCTACTGCGGATAGGGCAGACAATTCATACAGCAATTCCAGAATTGCAGTGCACTCCTTGCTTAAACTTCTATTTGATTTTATCATTTTTTCCAGCTTTCTTTGTTTGCGTGCTGTCTGGATGGCGTGATCTACCCTGATGTCACGCCCTTATCAATGTATCTTCAAAAAATGGAGCGGAATTTCCCTCCAATACCAGACGCACTGTTTCAACCGTGATATTCATGTTTTTACCAGCAACTTTTTCAATTTAAACAATAACTCACCCGTGTTCTCCAAAACTTTTTACAACTTCATTTATTTTCATAGTTCTTTTCACTCGTGTGACACTTATGTATTTCAACAACTTCTCATGCCACAGATATGCCCATCCGAGCCTTTGTCTGGGCACGCCAGAAAACATAAAACATCTTCAATCGCGAATTTGATGTTACCCAATGCATTTCGGGCCTTGATTTAGCCCTTCTTCCGGGGTTCACTACAAATGAAAGGACATTGCCATTATAATGTGGCTTCAAACCGCTATGCTGTGCAAAAAACATTGTTACGTTAATACATCCATCCCATACTTTCAAGTTAACCATTAAACAGCGCTTTCCCTCTAAACACGGAGCGCAATGCTACCGCTATCCCGCTTGAAAAAACCTTCAACTCAGCCTCCTTACCCAACTCATTTAAACTTTCCCTTCCATTAATCTTCTCACCCCGCACATGTTCTCCCATCTTGGTGCCCTTACTCCTCCTTTCCAGTTGTCCACCCTTCACCTATCGAGTCATGGCCCCATCACCTCATACCTTCGCTACTTCTTCCTGTGTGTTTCTTTACCAACCGATTTCCTTTTGCGAGGCAGTGCTGACAGCACTCCTTGCCTACCCCCTTATTAACTAACCCATGTGATTTGGCCACACCTTTAGATTTAAAATTAACTTATTACAACCACTCTCCAATTACCATGGTGTTAATGGTAACTACATTCCCCATAATCCACTTCTTTGTTATCACACGAGGTCTACATTCAGTTCTTTTTAAACCATCAATACCCTTACTTCCCCAAGCAGTTCAATACTATACTCAGCCCACCCTGTCGCTGTTGTACACTGCGCTATGATTTAGATGTTGCGGTTCAATTAAAAAATATTACTGGATTATAAACATCTTATATAACGTAAAAATGCGATGTTAACAAGGTATTGACAAATAACAATGTCTTTGTTTCCACTCGATGTTCAAGTTCGTAAACCGATTTAAAACCAACAGTCCAATCACAAAATTTCTTCCATTTCTGAGATGTGTGTCACACGAGTGTGTTCATGTTCTTTGAATAATTTGCCAATTTTCTCCATGGGTGCTACTGCGGATAGGGCAGACAATTCATACAGCAATTCCAGAATTGCAGTGCACTCCTTGCTTAAACTTCTATTTGATTTTATCATTTTTTCCAGCTTTCTTTGTTTGCGTGCTGTCTGGATGGCGTGATCTACCCTGATGTCACGCCCTTATCAATGTATCTTCAAAAAATGGAGCGGAATTTCCCTCCAATACCAGACGCACTGTTTCAACCGTGATATTCATGTTTTTACCAGCAACTTTTTCAATTTAAACAATAACTCACCCGTGTTCTCCAAAACTTTTTTACAACTTCATTTATTTTCATAGTTCTTTTCACTCGTGTGACACTTATGTATTTCAACAACTTCTCATGCCACAGATATGCCCATCCGAGCCTTTGTCTGGGCACGCCAGAAAACATAAAACATCTTCAATCGCGAATTTGATGTTACCCAATGCATTTCGGGCCTTGATTTAGCCCTTCTTCCGGGGTTCACTACAAATGAAAGGACATTGCCATTATAATGTGGCTTCAAACCGCTATGCTGTGCAAAAAACATTGTTACGTTAATACATCCATCCCATACTTTCAAGTTAACCATTAAACAGCGCTTTCCCTCTAAACACGGAGCGCAATGCTACCGCTATCCCGCTTGAAAAAACCTTCAACTCAGCCTCCTTACCCAACTCATTTAAACTTTCCCTTCCATTAATCTTCTCACCCCGCACATGTTCTCCCATCTTGGTGCCCTTACTCCTCCTTTCCAGTTGTCCACCCTTCACCTATCGAGTCATGGCCCCATCACCTCATACCTTCGCTACTTCTTCCTGTGTGTTTCTTTACCAACCGATTTCCTTTTGCGAGGCAGTGCTGACAGCACTCCTTGCCTACCCCCTTATTAACTAACCCATGTGATTTGGCCACACCTTTAGATTTAAAATTAACTTATTACAACCACTCTCCAATTACCATGGTGTTAATGGTAACTACATTCCCCATAATCCACTTCTTTGTTATCACACGAGGTCTACATTCAGTTCTTTTTAAACCATCAATACCCTTACTTCCCCAAGCAGTTCAATACTATACTCAGCCCACCCTGTCGCTGTTGTACACTGCGCTATGATTTAGATGTTGCGGTTCAATTAAAAAATATTACTGGATTATAAACATCTTATATAACGTAAAAATGCGATGTTAACAAGGTATTGACAAATAACAATGTCTTTGTTTCCACTCGATGTTCAAGTTCGTAAACCGATTTAAAACCAACAGTCCAATCACAAAATTTCTTCCATTTCTGAGATGTGTGTCACACGAGTGTGTTCATGTTCTTTGAATAATTTGCCAATTTTCTCCATGGGTGCTACTGCGGATAGGGCAGACAATTCATACAGCAATTCCAGAATTGCAGTGCACTCCTTGCTTAAACTTCTATTTGATTTTATCATTTTTTCCAGCTTTCTTTGTTTGCGTGCTGTCTGGATGGCGTGATCTACCCTGATGTCACGCCCTTATCAATGTATCTTCAAAAAATGGAGCGGAATTTCCCTCCAATACCAGACGCACTGTTTCAACCGTGATATTCATGTTTTTACCAGCAACTTTTTCAATTTAAACAATAACTCACCCGTGTTCTCCAAAACTTTTTACAACTTCATTTATTTTCATAGTTCTTTTCACTCGTGTGACACTTATGTATTTCAACAACTTCTCATGCCACAGATATGCCCATCCGAGCCTTTGTCTGGGCACGCCAGAAAACATAAAACATCTTCAATCGCGAATTTGATGTTACCCAATGCATTTCGGGCCTTGATTTAGCCCTTCTTCCGGGGTTCACTACAAATGAAAGGACATTGCCATTATAATGTGGCTTCAAACCGCTATGCTGTGCAAAAAACATTGTTACGTTAATACATCCATCCCATACTTTCAAGTTAACCATTAAACAGCGCTTTCCCTCTAAACACGGAGCGCAATGCTACCGCTATCCCGCTTGAAAAAACCTTCAACTCAGCCTCCTTACCCAACTCATTTAAACTTTCCCTTCCATTAATCTTCTCACCCCGCACATGTTCTCCCATCTTGGTGCCCTTACTCCTCCTTTCCAGTTGTCCACCCTTCACCTATCGAGTCATGGCCCCATCACCTCATACCTTCGCTACTTCTTCCTGTGTGTTTCTTTACCAACCGATTTCCTTTTGCGAGGCAGTGCTGACAGCACTCCTTGCCTACCCCCTTATTAACTAACCCATGTGATTTGGCCACACCTTTAGATTTAAAATTAACTTATTACAACCACTCTCCAATTACCATGGTGTTAATGGTAACTACATTCCCCATAATCCACTTCTTTGTTATCACACGAGGTCTACATTCAGTTCTTTTTAAACCATCAATACCCTTACTTCCCCAAGCAGTTCAATACTATACTCAGCCCACCCTGTCGCTGTTGTACACTGCGCTATGATTTAGATGTTGCGGTTCAATTAAAAAATATTACTGGATTATAAACATCTTATATAACGTAAAAATGCGATGTTAACAAGGTATTGACAAATAACAATGTCTTTGTTTCCACTCGATGTTCAAGTTCGTAAACCGATTTAAAACCAACAGTCCAATCACAAAATTTCTTCCATTTCTGAGATGTGTGTCACACGAGTGTGTTCATGTTCTTTGAATAATTTGCCAATTTTCTCCATGGGTGCTACTGCGGATAGGGCAGACAATTCATACAGCAATTCCAGAATTGCAGTGCACTCCTTGCTTAAACTTCTATTTGATATCTAATTTGATATCTAATGCCCGGTGTGACCAATTGTGGTGGTGCAGCTTGAACAACCCACGCAGGAGTAAGTGTTAATGTTCACATAACGAACGGTGTCAGGCATCTATATATTGTTACTAAATTATTGTATAATCCCGCAGCTGGTCTGCTGTCAATTTGTTGATACCGGGAGGCTGTGTGTATCCAGCTAGGACTGGCCCTGTCGCCCCCTCATTGCTGAGTGGGCCCAATCTCACATGTTCTATGGTGTGGGACGGCACATTTAAACCAATTAATATGGTCTTGGTAAGTGAGAGGAACTTCTATTGCCTCATAAGGAGTGTATTCAGCTGGTATTTCATCCTCATTGTATTCGTGAAATACCTGGGTTGCATCATCTGCAGCTGGGAATGTAACCCTAGAATAAAATACCTCTGTCCTATATGCTTCCTATATGTTTCCACAAAAGTAACATCCCCACCATCTAGTGTCAGACCATTTTGTAGTAGTTTCTAAGTGACTGCATGTCTGCAGTTCTCAGAGATCTTTTGTGTCATGTATGCAAAGAAATTAATTACAGAGTTTGGCTAACACAGTGGGAATTATATACTTTCAAGCTTGAATTACCAACAGCCAATACATAGGGTATACCTACTCAGTTGAGGAGGATATTCCCTTCCACCATGGACGTCTGTGGTTTAAAAGGTGTGTAGGGATCTCTGAGAAGGCACTATTCTACTAAGATGATCTATAAAAAAGAAGTACTCAACCAACCTTGGCTGCGCCATTTTGTGTACTTTCCACTAATCAGTAGCAACTGTGCGTTTGTGGATGACCAAACTTTGGGATGGTGCCAGACTGATTCCGTGCACCTCCACAGAGTATGCTGTCCCTTAGGCCAGCTAGCTTACTATGCCACTGTAAGCCCCCTAACCTTAACAGGGCGCGAACAGTTCTGGCAACCACTGAACATAACAAGCCTGTTCCCCCCAGGAACCGTGGTGACAGACCTAAAGCCATTCTCTAATACACTCATGCTCTCATTTGCTTAGAGAAATATACAAAGTATACACAGGGGGACGTTTTCAATGTTTATCGAACCAAAGCGATTCTTGTATAGAAAATATGTGCTGCAATGATCAATAGACAAGAGCAGACAAAAGTTATAATAAGGGTCATAGACAATAAGTTCCAACATTATGCTGAGACAATGTATACAGGCAAGCATATGGTATAATAGAACAACCAGGCATACTTCTACAATGCAAAACCCCGTACTGGATGATCCAACCTCCTTAAATGGTGGATAAGAATGTAGGACCCCGTCTTGGTCATGAACTGAACACCCCTCATGGAGATGTCAGTCAGCTGGTGCGTGAAAGCTTCAGCATGTAGGGACCACTCGAAGTCAGCAGAAGGGCCTCCTCTGATTGTACCCGGAAACAGATGTTTATTTATGGGAAAAGGCATCCTTGCCTTGGGCCGAGATTGTGATCAGGCTACCATTGTTTGTATTCCACAGATAGCTGTGTCGCCATTTGTACGTAAATAACAAACACATTTGCACAACGTACATGCAAGCCTTGTACATAATGCTAAGGCTATATGATAGAATCCCTGCGAAAATGGTACATGTAAGCAAGTTCGGTGCTTCCAGGAAAAAAAAACAAAGTGTCACGAATGCAAATGTGAGTGAAACATTGTTGTGGAAAGTGAAGCCAACTTTAGGAAAGATCCATGTACATGTAAAAATGGAAACGTTTCCAACTAGGCCTAACTGGGACACGTGAAGCGATGGCAGCAAATCCTCAAGGGGTAGAGACAGGCTCCACCTGTAGAAAGTCATCATCAAGCTCTTTAAATCATCGCTGTTCGCTCTACCAGCAAATACGTCACCAACCATACCATACCAAGACATTTATAAAGCGCTCGGCTACCACCAACGGCGGTGTCCCGGCGCTACACAGAGACAAAGGAAGATGAAGAAAGAGAAGAAGGCAGGCTAAGGGAGATCAAAAAGCCAAGTTTTCAGAGCACTCCTAAAAGTAGTTTCAGATTCTGCTTTGCGCAAGTAGAGCGGCATCTCATTCCAAAGAGCGGCTGTTCTTACTGCAAAGGCGCGCCCTCCCATCCTGGCTTTACGGTAGGAAGGAGAGCAGAGAAGAAACTGGGAGTTCGAGCGGAGGGTCCTATTTTGGTGGTATTTCAACCCGGTCCACTTTCTCTAGTAGCTCTAAAAGCAAGTAACAAGGCCTTAAATTCGATTCTTCTCTTTACTGGAAGCCAGTGAAGACTGCGCAAGTGGGGGGAAATGTGATGCCGGAGAGGCACGTTTCTAAGAAACCTAGCAGCAGCATTTTGAACTGTCTGGAGCTTTTGAATAAGATAGGCAGGGAGGCCAAGATACAAGCTATTGGCATAGTCCAGCTGGGACGTAACCACAGCATGGACTATGGTGGCCCGACAGTTCATCGGTAGTAAATAAAGAAATCTACGCAAGCTTTTGAGCTTCCAAAAGCATGCTCTAGAAACTTGGCCAATCTGGGCTTTCACCGACAATTCCGAGTCAAATCTAAATCCCAAATTTCTGACAGATAAAACTGGGGTGGGAGGGGGATTCAACTGCAGTGGCCACCATAAATCAGCCGGTGGAGGTGATGGTTGGTTGAAGAACATCACCTCAGTTTTATCGGTATTCAATTTAAGACAGTTATCTGTCATCCATGAAACAATCTTAATTAGGCATTGCCTAAAGCTGTCAAATGCAGCCATCTTGGAATCTTTAAATGAAAACACCAGCTGCGTATCATCAGCGTATGAAATTATACGCACGCCACACTGCTCAACTAATGCAGCCAGAGGGGCAAAATAGATATTAAATAGGGTCGGGCTTAACGCAGAACCCTGAGGTACTCCACAGCCCATGGCGCAAGAGGAAGAGACATAAGGACGAAGGAAGACCTGCTGGGATCGCCCCTCCAGGAAGGATTGGAACCAATTTAAGATGGTACCCGAGATACCCAGCTGTGTCAGACGGTCTAAAAGAATCGAATGAGAGACCGTATCAAAGGCTGCAGATAAATCTAACAGCACAAGCATAGCACAGCTACCATGGTCTAAGGATTCTCGGATGGTTTCCGCCACTTCCAACAGGGCCGTCTCTGTACTGTAACCCTTCCTAAAGCCCGATTGGGAGTAGTGAAGGAGATTATTAGACTCCAGGTGATTAGAGAGTTGTCTCTGAACCTCCTTCTCCAAGATTTTAGCAGGGGCCGGAAGAAGCGAAATGGGCCTGAAATTCTTGAGTATACTCGGGTCTGCATCTTCCTTTTTAAGAATTGGCAAGACCAGGGCCTCTTTCCACACTGAGGGGAAGCATCCCAACCTTAGAGAGGTGTTCCAAATAGCATTTAACTGAGAGTTAAAAAGAGGGGCCAGTAAGTTAAAAATCTAGCTGGGCAGGGATCCAGGGGCGAGCCTGATTTAATTCTGACAAGGTCTTTCAGAGATAAAGACGGGCAGAAAGGCTGAAATTCAGTCCAAAGACAGGGAGAAACATAAGCCGAGGGTGTAATTGGCCTTTCTCCTGACCCCATAAATGTGGAATATATAGATTGAATCTTTTCCTTGAAAAAAGTTGACAAATCCCTACATAAAACAGCTGAAGGCACAATCTTACTCAAAGTGGCCTCAGGTTTCATAAAATCTTGAACAATCTTAAATATTTCTTTAGAAGAATTGTCTGAATCTTTAATTTGTTTGGCTAGATGATTCTTAATTGACAAGCGTTTAAGAGCATGGAATTTTTTTGTGCAGCTTTATAGGTGCTCTTCGCATCCGAATTATACGATTTCCGCCAAATACGCTCCAGCTTTTTGCATATGCTTTTTTCAGACTGGAGCTCTGACGAGAACCAAGGAGCGGAAGGCTCTTTCCTAGCCAATTTTGACATTTTCATGGGGGCAATGGCGTCCAGAGAGGAAGCAACCCATTCATTAAATGAGGTTGCATCTAAGCTGGGATTGCCTGTGAGCTGGAGAGGGATATCACGCAATACCGGGCCCATGGTCTCAATAGATACTTTCCTCCAGTTTCTCTTCTTTTCAGACTCTGGTCTCATCCGGTATGTCCCACCGTGCCTGGACAAACTAAAAGGGACTAACCAGTGGTCTGACCACATCAAAGGCAGAGGGACCTCTACTCTAATGGTAGGGTCGTTAGAGAAAATAAGGTCCAACATATGACCAGCACAGTGTGTGGCAGACATAACCTGCTGAATCAAGTTTAATCCACCCAGCATCTCAGTCACTTGGAGCGCCAAGGCACAATCCTGTCTGTCCATATGGACATTAAAATCGCCCAAAACCGTAAAATTGGCATATCTTAATGAGAGATCCGCCACAATGTCCCCTAATTTTAAAAGGTTGGCAACTACGGAACTCGGGGGTCGATAAACCAGCATGCCCGCAAAGGTATGTCCTAGAGAGGTTTGAATAGAAAAGGACATAGCCTCAATAGTGCCAATATTCTCAATTTTTTTACACCAGATATCCCATTTATCATTACAAATAATCGCAAGACCTCCTCCTCGCCTGCTGTCTGCTCGATTCACCTTGGAGATTTTAAAACCAGTGGGAAGTGCCAGAGCGATATCAGGGTAAGAGGTGTCTGTAAGCCAAGTTTCTGTCAGAAACATGAGGTCCCAGCGATTGAGCTCGAGGGAAAGCCAGATGTCCTCTGAGTGCTTAGGGAGAGATCTGCAATTAACCAGGCATGCTCTTATAGTAGGCTTATTGGCGTCCGTCTCAGTAGTCGGAGACTTGACACCGCCTGCCTCTACCTCCTGTGGCCCCTCCAATGCCCCCATAACAAAGGAGCAGGTGTTGCATTGAAAACCCTGGTCCCGTTTTGTCAGGCAAAGGTTAGGGTAAGTAGGATGGGTACATTGCCCCACATTACAATCCAAGAGCTGTTTTCTAGACCAATGAATTCTTACCCCAGATCCATTTTGAACAGTATAGCTGGCGCTGGCCGCGTTAAGGTCGCGGACGGGCGCAGACGGGCTTGCCTTAGGCGCGCCTTCGGCGCGCCAGCGGCGCGCCCGCTGCGCGCGTCCGCTGCGCGCTCGTGCAGCAACCCGATTTATAATCCCCATGAGAATCAACTAGACCGCGTCCGTCCTACAATATGGCGGTGTCAGGGTAAAAATTCAGTGAACAGGGTTCGAATCCTCCTCCCACTGGTAAAATGTGCCAGCAATGAGATGCCCCCTCAAATTCAATACAGTACAGTAAATAACACCACAAGTATAAAAATGTTTTAAAAGTGCAGCGAACTGCTAAAAACACTTAAAAGATGCCCAGACCTGGAGAAATAGCAGCAGGTTAATACAACAGGACAGAGTAACCACTTCTGATTGCGAGTCCGCTGCGCGCTCGTGCAGCAACCCGATTTATAATCCCCATGAGAATCAACTAGACCGCGTCCGTCCTACAATATGGCGGCGTCAGGGTAAAAATTCAGTGAACAGGGTTCGAATCCTCCTCCCACTGGTAAAATGTGCCAGCAATGAGATTTTAGCAGGGGCCGGAAGAAGCGAAATGGGCCTGAAATTCTTGAGTATACTCGGGTCTGCATCTTCCTTTTTAAGAATTGGCAAGACCAGGGCCTCTTTCCACACTGAGGGGAAGCATCCCAACCTTAGAGAGGTGTTCCAAATAGCATTTAACTGAGAGTTAAAAAGAGGGGCCAGTAAGTTAAAAAATCTAGCTGGGCAGGGATCCAGGGGCGAGCCTGATTTAATTCTGACAAGGTCTTTCAGAGATAAAGACGGGCAGAAAGGCTGAAATTCAGTCCAAAGACAGGGAGAAACATAAGCCGAGGGTGTAATTGGCCTTTCTCCTGACCCCATAAATGTGGAATATATAGATTGAATCTTTTCCTTGAAAAAAGTTGACAAATCCCTACATAAAACAGCTGAAGGCACAATCTTACTCAAAGTGGCCTCAGGTTTCATAAAATCTTGAACAATCTTAAATATTTCTTTAGAAGAATTGTCTGAATCTTTAATTTGTTTGGCTAGATGATTCTTAATTGACAAGCGTTTAAGAGCATGGAATTTTTTTTGTGCAGCTTTATAGGTGCTCTTCGCATCCGAATTATACGATTTCCGCCAAATACTTTTTGCATATGCTTTTTTCAGACTGGAGCTCTGACGAGAACCAAGGAGCGGAAGGCTCTTTCCTAGCCAATTTTGACATTTTCATGGGGGCAATGGCGTCCAGAGAGGAAGCAACCCATTCATTAAATGAGGTTGCATCTAAGCTGGGATTGCCTGTGAGCTGGAGAGGGATATCACGCAATACCGGGCCCATGGTCTCAATAGATACTTTCCTCCAGTTTCTCTTCTTTTCAGACTCTGGTCTCATCCGGTATGTCCCACCGTGCCTGGACAAACTAAAAGGGACTAACCAGTGGTCTGACCACATCAAAGGCAGAGGGACCTCTACTCTAATGGTAGGGTCGTTAGAGAAAATAAGGTCCAACATATGACCAGCACAGTGTGTGGCAGACATAACCTGCTGAATCAAGTTTAATCCACCCAGCATCTCAGTCACTTGGAGCGCCAAGGCACAATCCTGTCTGTCCATATGGACATTAAAATCGCCCAAAACCGTAAAATTGGCATATCTTAATGAGAGATCCGCCACAATGTCCCCTAATTTTAAAAGGTTGGCAACTACGGAACTCGGGGGTCGATAAATCAGCATGCCCGCAAAGGTATGTCCTAGAGAGGTTTGAATAGAAAAGGACATAGCCTCAATAGTGCCAATATTCTCAATTTTTTACACCAGATATCCCATTTATCATTACAAATAATCGCAAGACCTCCTCCTCGCCTGCTGTCTGCTCGATTCACCTTGGAGATTTTAAAACCAGTGGGAAGTGCCAGAGCGATATCAGGGTAAGAGGTGTCTGTAAGCCAAGTTTCTGTCAGAAACATGAGGTCCCAGCGATTGAGCTCGAGGGAAAGCCAGATGTCCTCTGAGTGCTTAGGGAGAGATCTGCAATTAACCAGGCATGCTCTTATAGTAGGCTTATTGGCGTCCGTCTCAGTAGTCGGAGACTTGACACCGCCTGCCTCTACCTCCTGTGGCCCCTCCAATGCCCCCATAACAAAGGAGCAGGTGTTGCATTGAAAACCCTGGTCCCGTTTTGTCAGGCAAAGGTTAGGGTAAGTAGGATGGGTACATTGCCCCACATTACAATCCAAGAGCTGTTTTCTAGACCAATGAATTCTTACCCCAGATCCATTTTGAACAGTATAGCTGGCGCTGGCGCGTTAAGGTCGCGGACGGGCGCAGACGGGCTTGCTTTAGGCGCGCCTTCGGCGCGCCAGCGGCGCGCCCGCTGCGCGCGTCCGCTGCGCGCTCGTGCAGCAACCCGATTTATAATCCCCATGAGAATCAACTAGACCGCGTCCGTCCTACAATATGGCGGTGTCAGGGTAAAAATTCAGTGAACAGGGTTCGAATCCTCCTCCCACTGGTAAAATGTGCCAGCAATGAGATGCCCCCTCAAATTCAATACAGTACAGTAAATAACACCACAAGTATAAAAATGTTTTAAAAGTGCAGCGAACTGCTAAAAACACTTAAAAGATGCCCAGACCTGGAGAAATAGCAGCAGGTTAATACAACAGGACAGAGTAACCACTTCTGATTGCGAGTCCGCTGCGCGCTCGTGCAGCAACCCGATTTATAATCCCCATGAGAATCAACTAGACCGCGTCCGTCCTACAATATGGCGGCGTCAGGGTAAAAATTCAGTGAACAGGGTTCGAATCCTCCTCCCACTGGTAAAATGTGCCAGCAATGAGATGCCCCCCTCAAATTCAATACAGTACAGTAAATAACACCACAAGTATAAAAATGTTTTAAAAGTGCAGCGAACTGCTAAAAACACTTAAAAGATGCCCAGACCTGGAGAAATAGCAGCAGGTTAATACAACAGGACAGAGTAACCACTTCTGATTGCGAGTCCGCTGCGCGCTCGTGCAGCAACCCGATTTATAATCCCCATGAGAATCAACTAGACCGCGTCCGTCCTACAATATGGCGGCGTCAGGGTAAAAAATTCAGTGAACAGGGTTCGAATCCTCCTCCCACTGGTAAAATGTGCCAGCAATGAGATGCCCGCCTCAAATTCAATACAGTACAGTAAATAACACCACAAGTATAAAAATGTTTTAAAAGTGCAGCGAACTGCTAAAAACACTTAAAAGATGCCCAGACCTGGAGAAATAGCAGCAGGTTAATACAACAGGACAGAGTAACCACTTCTGATTGCCTATTGACCTATAGTAGCCCTAAATATAAACAACAGGGATAAGAAGTCCATTCAAACGAGTACTGATGACCTATTACTGCCCTACTACAAGCTCAGGAGCAATGTACAGTCGCAGGCAATAAGTTCTAAAAAAAATTTCCCTCGATGTCTAGTTTTAAAAAATATGTAGTTTTGCTAGGTTAACCTAGGTCCCTACTGAGCTAGGGTTCAACATCCACAGCTAGGCATATTGCAAAAAAAGGTCAGTTTTCATTGCAAAAATGTGATGTGTCCATGTTGTGTTCAGGTATGCATTGAGTTTGGTCTAGTCAGGCAATCAATAGTGAGGGAGGGAGCATTCATCAAACTTTGCCACAAAATAATGGAGGCAATCCCAGGAACACTCAGCTCCCTCCTTTGGACTGAAATGAACTGGAGGACCCACTCTCCAGCCAGTGCTTACCTGGACTGCTCCTTGGCATCATTAGAGATTTTGGACCAATGGGAATCCTTCAGCCCCTACCATCAAATTAAAGCAACTGTTAATAAAAAATGTCAAAACCTGCTCGCTACTACCAGACAAGGAGCTCTTTGCCAAGAGACAGAATGCCTGGCTTACTTTGTCATCTTACACTAAATTAGCTACCCAACCATATCTGGGCATACCCACCAAACTGCAATTTAAAGGAGCGTTCATGAAATTCCAAATGAGATGCCTGCCATCATATGGAAGTGCCCCATGGAAGTGAGCAAATATGACAGGGTTAATCCGACTTTGAGTTCTAGCCCCTGAGACACTGATTCATCAGATATGCATTTGCAAAGGCAACATAGAAGATCAGAAAATAATTCTCCGACCCACCTGGAATCAAAAAGGCCTTCATAGCTGCAGGCCAGCAAATTTTAGCCTGCACTAATGGGATGGACCTGCAACTCAGCTTCTGCGTGTTGCAGGGTGCACTGTAGGGAGCATTTGTTTTATATCTGCCCAAATTGCACTAACTGTGTGTTGCAGAGTGCATTTTTTGGGGCATTTTAAGCCTATTTAAAGTTGTTCAGGCACAGAGCGGAGCACCATTTTTACTCCACTCGGCTGGGCCATTCCCGGGAGCCATCTTGCTTTGGGCTAGTGGTCTAGTAGCTGTAACCAGCTCACAAGCTTCTATTTATTGAGAGCCATGACGCGGACGTGCAGCGGACTCTCGAACAGCAGGCTATAACAATCCTGCGCTTGATGTAACTGTCTAGAGTATTTTGAGAGGGCTGTTTTTTAAAACTATGTGTGGAAGACATAGTTTGCTTTAGGGCGATGATACTCAGTGTTTGTGTTTTACGTGGTAAGAGCACTTCTGCATGTTGCAGGGCATACTGTAGGGGGCATTTGTTTTATATCTGTCCAAATTGCATTAACTGCATGTTGCAGAGTACATTTTGGGGGCATTTTAAGCCTTTTTAAAGTTGTTCAGGCACCGAGTAGAGCGCCAATTTTACTCTGCTCGGTGGGACAATTCCCGGGGACCATCTTGCTTTGGGTTAGCAATCTAGTGGCTGAGACCAGCTCCCAAGCTTTTATTTAATGAGAGCCATGACGCCAATACCATTTTAAGGGCGTCTAACAACGCTAGAAGCATATTCAAAATAGTGAATGACCTCTCCAAGCCCGACTGCATAAAAAATAAGATCACTGCGACTCAAGACCTATGCGATAGCTTAGCGACTTTCTTTGAGGAGAAGATTACTAAAATTATCAATGGCCTGGAAATAGACCAGGCAGATAGGACAGAAGGTGAAATCAGAGCGACTGAGATGCCGCCACTGATTCAGAAGGAGAAGTGGGCAAGGGAGGACAAATCAGCGACTCTAGACCACTTTGAGATTCCTACAGAGGAAGATTTTAACAAAATTGCTCTAAGTATCTCATCAGGGTCCCCAATGGATCCTCTCCCACACCGGGTGTGGAAGGAACTCAAGGAGGAGCTCTTTCCACAGCTTCAACAGATTTGCTGCCAATCCCTGAGTAGTGGGGTAGTACCTGTATGTTGGAAACAGGCAATGGTGACACATCTGTTAAAGAAAGCTACACTTGATCCCCTGTGGCCATATAATTACAGACCCATCTCTCTTCTACCCTACCCTGTGAAAATTCTAGAGCGCTTGGGAAGTAAAACTGTCTCGCAATTTGTAGAAACTAATCACAGGTTGGAAGATGTACAATTTGGCTTTCGCCCAGGTCATGGAACAGAGACTGCATTAGTAACAGTCCTGGATGAACTTAGAATGCGAGCAGGCCGAGGACAATCAGTTAAACTGATCCTACTGGACTTGTCTGCCACATTCGATACGGTCAATCATAAAATCCTCCTGAGGAGGCTTATGGAAACTGGGATAGAGGGCATGGCTCTGAAATGGTTCCAGTCATACCTATCGGATAGACAACAAGCAGTGGCCTTACCCCCCTTCCTATCTAAATATGGCTCCATCCAGCATGGTGTTCCCCAAGGATCAGCAATTAGTCCATTTCTGTTCAATATATATGAGCCCGCTGATTCCAATTATTAAATCATATAAAATTAATTTGGTGGACTATGCGGATGATACGCAACTCGTTTTGTCTTTGGAGGGGAATCAATCAATACTACTCGATAATTTTCACGAGTGTATGCAAAAAACTGCAAGATGGCTTAGAGATAACTCTCTGCAGTTCAACGGAGATAAAACAGAAAATCTGTATTGTGCGGCAAAGAAAGTCCCTCTCCCGGCCAACTTCTGGCCTATCCCTACAGATAAGCCACTAAGATCATCTGAGACAGTGCGAAATCTGGGGATGGTATTTGATGACAAATTGAGCCTAGAAACTCAAGTGAATAAAACGGCTGGAACCTGCTTCTCCCTTATCAGAGCACTGCCGAAAATACTTCCAATGCTACCGATTTCAGCTAGAGCACTTGTGGGGAGAAGTGTCATTCTGAGTCGGTTAGATAATTGTAATGCTCTGTTACTGGGCGCCCCAAATTCTTTGATTAAGAAACTTCAAAGAATCCAGATAATAGCTGCGAAGCTAGCTCTAAAGAGACCACGCAGATCATCCGCCTCTTTGTCCCTCAAAGAGATTTATTGGCTCCCAATAATTCAAAGGATACAGTTCAAATCGCTCTGCATTGTTTTCAAGGCCTTGAGCGGACTTGGGCGCATGCCACTGCAGAGAAAATTTGTCTGGTACGCAGCTAATTTGGTTAGTATGCCCAAATTCAGAATAACCAAGTTTGGAGGAAGAGCATTCAGCTCTGCATCTGCTCGACTATGGAATGAACTTCCGTCCAATCTTAGACAAACAGAATATTTTCTACACTTCAGGAAGAAGCTTAAAACCTGGCTCTTCCCAAGGGTGTAACATAGACTAGCCATCTCTCACGAACGTCTGTCTTCTTTATGGTAACATGTGCAAACAGTGGAACTAATGTAACCCAGCGCCAGGATACCCGAGGGGTGATAGTGCGCTTTATAAGACTATATAACATAACTTAACATAACATGATGCGGCTGGTGCGCCGAAGGCCCGCCAAAGGCAAGCCCGTCTGCGCCTGTCCGCGTCCAATCATGGCCAGCGCCAGCCACGCTGCCCAAATTTTAAATGAACAGGCTGGTAAGTTGCCCATAGAAACACTTTTGGCCTTGAATTTTGACCCTTGCTTTATTAATGCACACTTAGAACCGGGGGCAGGGAGCACTGATTACCGATGTAGGGCCTGTGGCTTTAATCTAGGTGCACCCTTAGGGGCTGAGGGGAGAGGCGCTCCATTTCTAGAGTCCTCTAATAGAAAAGCGAATGTCAGAGCCTGTCTCATCAACTGCAGGTCTCTTCCTAAACATGCAGCGGACATCTGGCTATCCTTATCGGATAACACTTGGGACAAAATGTTTCTTACAGAAACTTGGCTAAAGGAAGGTTCCAACCCTCTGGCCCTGGCATTCCCCCCTGGATTTTGGATTTTGTGCACCAAGCGGGGCGAGACAGGGTGGGGGGTGGCGTTGCCATTGTCTTGAGGGACATGTGGGAGGTTTCTACCTCTAGACTGGGCCAAATTAGTAAAATTGAGGGCTTGATCTTTTGTATCAAGCTCACACCCTCATTTTTCTTTGCCGGCATGCTGCTCTTTAGGCCTTCATATTGCCCTAATAGTTGTACCCCAGAACTATGTGACGCCATTACCCAGCTGAGGCTACATTACGCCAATTTCACAGTTCTGGGAGATTTCAACTTGCATGCTGATGTCCCAACTTGCCCTCAGGCTTCCCAGCTAATCCTGACCTTAGATGGCCTTAACCTAACTCAGTTAGTAGCCTCCTTGACTCATAGCGCGGGCCATAAGTTAGACTTAATCTTTTCGAATATCCATAGCATGAGAACAGAGGCCTCTAAATGCTTGGTATGAATGAATCACTTTCTTGTCCCATTCAGTTTTAGTCTCAATGGAAACCTACCAATAAATTGTAAAACCACGGAAATAAGGAGAAACTGGAGGAAAGTCACGAAGAAGCCTTTGGGCCTGCCCTTCAAGCAGCTTTGCCATCTCTGACGGGAAACTCCGATAGTGATTTGACCCGATTCAACTTATAGATCACAAATGAATTGGATACAATTGTTCCTTTAAAAACAGTCACAGCTAATAAATCTAAGACATCGCCCCCTGGTTCTCGGCGGAACTCAGAGCAGAGAAAAGCCCCGGTAAGAGGTTGGAGCGCAGCTGGAGAAAGTCATACAATCCAGCAGCTAAAAGCACCTATAAGGAGGCTCTGAAAAAATGTTGCAAATTGATGCGGCTTAAGATGAGAGAATATTTTGCTTGGCGCATTGAGAATTCGAAGAACTCCTCAAAAGAAATTTTTAATATTGTAAAATCTTTTACCACTTCGGAGGCGATGGATAGTGCCTTTCATTCCTCCCCTGCTCTATGCACGAGCCTTTCGGATTTTTTCGAGGAAATTATTAAAAAACTTTATTCCTCATTCCCGCCGAAAGCTGGACTTGATGACAATCAGCAACCACCTCCTAACAACCCCATGCCTCTTTTTCAGAATTTCTTCCAATATCTGAAGAGGACTCACTTGATGAACTTTTGAAGTGTAAATCTGGCTCACCGGGGGATCCTTGCCCATCTCAAATTCTTAGGTTGATGGTTCCTTGGGTAAATCCAATAGGGAATCAAATTTGGAACCTCTCTCTGGAATCCGGCATTTTTCCGGCATTATGGAAACAGGCGTTCCTGCTGCCACTGCTTATAAAGCCCAATGCGGATCCGGGAGTTCTTAGCAATTTCAGGCCCATTTCTTTGTTATCAGCACCTGCAAAAATCTTAGAGAAATTGGTTCAGCGACAGTTAGCCAACTTTGTAGAAGCCAATGGCTTGCTGCATGATTCTCAATCCGGCTTCCAAGTTGACTACAGCACAGAGACCTCATTACTGGAATTATCCGAAACAGTCAGAGAGACGCTGGATGGTGGCTTGTGCGCCATGGTAGTTCTATTAGATCTTTGGGCAGTGTTCGATACGGTAGCTCATCCGACCCTGTTGAAGAGATTAAGCCATCTCGGCTTTCAGGGGATGATGCTATTCCGCCTGCAGTCTTTCTTAGAAGCCCGATCTCAGCGGGTCTTCCTTCGACCTTTTTCATCTTCATCCATACCGCTGGTCTGTGGAGTACCACAAGGTTCGGCCCTGAGCCCGTTGCTTTTCAATTTATACTTAGCCCTTTTGGCCACTCTTATTGAATCCTGGGGCATGAAGGTGGTTTCCTATGCTGACGATACGCAACTAGTGTTTGTAAGTGGATGAACAGCAGTTTCCTGAAATTAAATGCAGATAAGACTCAGATTATTTTTTTCAGTCAGGCAATGCCTCCATCATCCAATCTTTGGTGGCCTGCGGAGCTGAATCCTCTGCCAACTCCGGCAGCCTTAGCTAGAAACCTGGGAATCAGGTTGGATACCGGTCTCTCCTTTACGGCTCAAATTAGGCAAATTACTTCATCTTGTTTTGTGAGGCTAAGATCTATCAGGAAGCTATTGCGTTTTCTCCCAGATGAGAGCCGCAAGATCATTGTCCATGCAATGGTGACCTTGCACTACAGCCTATACCTGGGGCTTCCAACTTATCTGATTCTCAGATTGCAGATAATTCAGAACGCTGTGTTGAGGATCATTTGCCTGGTCCCTTTTCTCCATCATATCTCTCCCCATCTGAGGCAGCTCCTCTGGCTCCCTGTGGCCAAGAGGATAGAGTTCAAGGCCAAATTATCTCAGGCAAAGGCTCAGCTTGCACCACCAGGGGCGAGCCCTGAGATCTAATAATCTGCGACTCCTTCGCATTCCAAGATATGCCAAAACTCGACGAGGTGGCAGGTCCTTCTCGGTAAGGACGGCTAAGCTTTGGAATGCTCTGCCTACCCACCTATACTTGGCCGAGACAGAACAGGGATTCAGGAAGGACTTAAAAACGTGGCTATTCAGTCAGGCCTAGATTAGCTCATTGGTCTTTTCTTCAGACTAGCTTTTAGCACCAGGACACCTCACAGGAGAATGCTGCGTGCTCTATAAATAGCTTTGATTGATTGATGTGAAATACCTGGAGAAAGCTGACCGGATGAGCTCAAGTACCCCTGGGATTCAGGCAACTTCAGGTCCCGCACCAACAGCCCAGCTACCCTACGACCCAGATGTAACACCCACCATCGGATGCAACGAAGTGAGCAAGGGACTGTAGGTGGGCATTATGAACAGATTAAGAAGCAATACAGGCAAGGCACTTAGTGCTTTTTAATGATAATAACGAGGCCTAACTGAACTAGAGAAGGAGCCGGTATAACAGATCTCTTTTGTACATTCAGAACCTGCCCTTACACTCGAGAGACTGCACTTTCCTCCATACAACTAGTATCTTAAAAATGTGGTACTGTTTTAATTTCTGAAAACTGCACCCTAAATTTTTAAATGTTCATAACTTATTTTAAATCTGTGAGATTGACCTTTCTTTGCACTTTTAGCAGTTTAAAAACTGAGAGCACTTTCTTAACATTTGATAACTGGCATAACTATGTTGGCTTATGACGCATTTGCACAGCTGCCAAGTACAGACTGATTCATCTGTTGCCCTGCACAAAAATCTAGAATTGTTGCTATTTTTCACTTTATGCAATGCATTATGGTATTTTATGAATCAATAAGCAGTTCCGATGTTCTGAGCATTGGCGCTGTGCCGATATTTTTAATTATAAAAGTTTTAACTGATCAATAAACCTAATCAATCGTTTAATCTGTGTTAAACAATATATGTAACTTTTTTAAAAACCTTTTTGCAGTTTTTAGCTGCTTGTTCTTTTCTTGGATTTTGTTTTGCATTTTTGTTGCATTTTATTTCTTTTTTGCAGTTTCAATATTTGTTTTCCTTTTTCCTAGTTATTTTCAACAAGCACCTTCCACCAAAGCGTACTCAGTGTGATATACACCCCTTCCTCCACACTCCTACATTTGGCAGAACCCACATGATGGTGCTAGATCAATAGCTATTTCAGAGCTCCTGGAAAAAAAAGTCTGCTAATCTCATACTTCACTACGGTTTTGTGTGAATTTTTGCCTTTAAATTCATGCATCTATCACATCTTAACAAGATTTTAAATGTATGTTTACTTCTTCTGAAAGATGCAATACTGCTATTAGAAAAACAGTGTATAGCTTATTTTTCATTTCTTTTTTTGTTATCAGAAAACAGGAGAAGGATATGTTTTCAAAAATATAGACAGAAAAGACACAGGATACTTTGAGTTCTATTCATGTTTTTGTTTTGTTTTCCTATTGATGTCTGATCTTGCTTGTGTAGAAATATTTTGGGCCTGATTCACAGAACTAACTTACGTCAAAAACGTAAAGTTAGTACTTTTAGTATTCACAGAATACACTTACTCATTTGGTATTCACAGAATGAACTTACTCATTTCGGTATTCACAGAAGTTAGCAGTCCTAACTTTAGGACTCCTAAATGCCTTCTGTGAATACCGAAAGTCTTAAAGTTAGGATTTTTCTCAGTTTAGGAGTAGTAAAGTTAACTTTACTACTCCTAAACTGAGAAAATCTAACTTTAAGACTTTCGGTATTCACAGAAGGCATTTAGGAGTCCTAAAGTTAGGACTGCTAACTTCTGTGAATACCGAAATGAGTAAGTTCATTCTGTGAATACAAAATGAGTAAGTGTATTCTGTGAATACCAAAAAGTACTAACTTTACGTTTTTGACCTAAGTTAGTTCTGTGAATCAGGCCCTTTGTGTGTTGTGGAAGCCTATAAGCACTTTGGAATTATATGTGTCTACTACTTTCTTTCCCTCAGGTAATCCATACATCTCAAATTTGGCTATCTTGATGGTTTCTTAATATCATCTATCTTTAGTTTTACAAATGAATATGTTTCTAGTGTTGATGGCATTTCTTTCAGCTCTGTAGTCTTGCACCTACTTGGACCATGCAAAGCCCCGGCTAATTAACTGACATATTAAAACCTTTCTGCCAAGCTTAATGAAATCTTCTTTATTGTGTTTTTTTCAGAATTCTGAATGGAAGCCGGTCATCAGGTTAAACAGGTCTATAACAGTAAAGTATATTGGAAGCAAGATAATTGTATAGTTTCTTGTCAGCCCTGGATCTGTTGATGTGGTGGTCAACCAGTGCAATACTATCCATGAGATATTAAGATGTCAAGCCTGTAAAGAGCAACAGCTGCTCAGAGGCGCCTGATTTCTTACATCTAGTTTATGAATGCATTTTCAGGTAAGGTAGTTCCACAAGTGGTGCTTTGTGCCTTAATAAACTGGCCTTTGTATGTTTAGCTTTTGAATTTAGATGTTTTTATTGTATATTTGAAACTGAAACAGATCATTCTGTACCAGCTCTGCTCATGTGAGTACTGTCAGAAATCGGGTTATAATTTTGGTACCAACTAATTGAAATGCAATTTTTAGAGGTAAAAAAAAAGTTGAATGAGAAACTCTGCTTAACCCCAGAAACAACGGCAGAACCAGCAGACAATTCCTCAGAAAGTGTGTGATAGTTTAAGCAATACCACACAGCATAAAAGTTCAGAACACACCAAAATAAAATTACCAAAACAATTTAAGAAAATCAAGAAATATTTAAAAGTAAAATGATCCAAAATCGATTTAGGGAACCAGAAATGTGATTTTTTTGTTGTTGTTGAGCAAAAAGTACCTAGAAACAGCATAGCATAAATGAAAGTCAACTTTGCTTTACAATACATGATTTCAAGCTGCCCATGATGGAGTGGCAGTTGGGTAACCTTACAGGTTACGCTGGTCAAACATTTTATCTTTGGAACTTGTTAATTTTCAAGTTCCCAAAATTCTCCAATAGGGCAACGCATGTTGATGAATCTGGTGTGGGTTCCTAGATGTTTGATGCATCATCATTAAGTGCGAGAGTTCGCTTTGGAGCTGGAATGAATTTGTTGCTTAAGCCCTGGTCCCAATTTCTATGTATGAACTTAGTCACATTTTTTCCAAGATTTCTCCAGCAAGGCAAAGCAAAGTCCGTACAAGATAAGGAATCCATGAGATGGATATTTCCTTTAAGTGAGCCGGTGTTAGCCTATAATACAAGGTTAAAAAGAATCAAGCAACAGGAGTCAGCTAAGTCTCAACTTCCTAATGGAGCTTTATTGCTTTATACCGATCCTCCTGGCGTGAGAAACATGAATAAGTCCCTATATTATTTTGATGCTACAAAAATATTTCCTGGTCTCACCAGCAGTTCCCAGGTGCTCAAAGCAGGACATCAAGTTTGAGCTTTTTCTACATCCCTGGATCATACAAGGTCTAGTGCAGCTGTCTTTTAGCTGGTCTGCTCACCTTTCTACTAAGCATGAAGCCCCCCTATCCATCCTTTTGTGTCTCTGAAGAGGTGAACAACAGAGGGCTAGCAAGCTGACTATTAGAATGCACCTTCACTCCCCAGTTGCTACTGGAAATTAGAAGTCTTCTAGCCTTTTTTTCTGAAGCAGATCAGACATAATTTGTATATCTCCTTTTCCAATTCTAAGAACTTCTGATAAGCTAGTAGTGAGGTGCCAATTTTAAGCAGTGCACTAACCAGTGTTCATATATTGCCCTAGGCTCAGTCCTGAAAGAATTTCCCTCAAACTTCAACTTTCTTTTTTAACACTTCCTCTTTCAACTAACTGCAAATGTTCCCAGATGTCCCTGTTCAAGTTTTCAGAAGTCGGGTTCCCCTTTCAGAAACTCCAAGTTACTGCCCAGATTAAGCCCCTGGAAAAGAGAGCCTGGGGCCAGCTTCTTCCGCTATTCTGGGTTGAGGCAAAAGTCTAAGAGACCCCTTGTGGATGAAATTCTGCTGTTATTTGGGAACTCTGTTGGGAACTTCAACCAAAAAGAAAGGTTCTTGCTGTGGTCCTTTGTGAGGCCTTATATTTCTGTCCCCTCCCAAGTGGCTCATACCAGATAAATGGTCAGTGTTTGCTCCCTTGCTGAATTCCTGACTTCAGAGGTTGGTGTTTTTTTTTCTGCAGCACCAACCTTCATGCCTAATTGGAATGCTAATTACAGTTCACAAACACCAGTAACCATCTGGAACATAAGGCCTTCAAACTTCACATCTTCAACAACTCTATCCTGGGAGGCACCCTCATCTATTGGCCGACAGGTGGATGACCCGCCTTCGCCAACTCAATCTCTGACCTTATAGCCATGGTAGTGCTTGACTCCAGCTCCTCATCCTCCTCAGTGACCTGAAATACCACCTGGAGGATTTCACTAACCCTGGATCTGAACACATTCAGACTCATCCAATAAGGGAAAAACTTCACTCCCACCACCGGACATTTTCTCAACCTCATCTTTACGAACTTCTACGATATCATGGTGGACAAGCCCACCCCCTCACTTGGACGAACCACACACTCATCCACTTTGACTTGCTCATACACCATCAGTGCAAAATGGCATCTACTAAAACCACCTGAAGAAAATGTAACAGGGCCAGGAAGAAACATGTACCACAGAGCTACAAGCCCACCAGCCACAACAGCAAAACAATCTCTGGTAATACAACACCAACTTCAACACCATGATTACCTCCTGTGCCAACACCCTAGCCCCTCTCAAATCCATCATTTCTACTAGGACCAAGCTGCAAGTACAGACGGAGACAGACCCACAACAAAACTGACAAAACCACCTACAAATCAGTCCTCCATTTCTAGCATCAGCAAATCAGATCCACCAAGTGCTCAGCACAGCTCAAACGCATTGAAAACAGCACAAACAATGCAAAAGAATTCTTCACTATCATAAAGGAATTCAACTCACCCACCTCCAGCTCCACAACCATCCCCCATCCCAGAACATCTGTACCTAACTCTCCCAGTATTTCAGCCAAAAGATCAGCAATAACTATAATGTTTTTGACACGCAGCTGGACCCATCTACCAATGCAGCCCTCCTGCCCAACAATATGAACCCCTCGGGACATTGTTACAAACTCCTGGCCCATAATCACCACACCAGAAAGCGCAGCGACTATGTGATTATTTCACTCAGGAGCTCTATCGGATTCCAGCCCACACTTCATCTTCACCAAAAGGCTAGACCCCATCTGCACACACTTGACCCCAATACTCAAAAACCCCATAAGCACAGTCACCGTCCCAGATGCAAATAAGCGTGCCACCACACTCACGCTATACTCCTGAGGAAACCCTCAGAAGACCCTAAGACACTGGTTAACTACTGACCAATCTCCCTGCAGACCTCTTGCCAAAGTCCGGAATAAAGTCATCAGCAAATGACTGGCCGACTACCTGAACAATAACCTCCTCGATGAACCTACCTAATCCAGATTCAGGGCTAACCACAGCACTGAGGCCACCTCATTGCCACCACTGACAACATTTGACTGTTTATGGACAGAGGAGACACTGCAGCTCTCATCCTACTCAACTTATCTGTCGCCTTCAACACTGCCTCCCACCCCATCCTCATTCAATGCCCTCATAAGGTGCTCCCTCTATGCTGGATCTGCTCCTTCCTCACCAGATTAAGCCACTTATTCAGCCTGGCCCCCGCACCTCAGCCACAGCTAACCTCATCAGGGAGCACCGCAAGGAACATCTATCAGGCCCAAGCTGTTCAACACCTACATAGCACAGCTTGTCAACATGATCTGATCTCAGGGAATTAGCACCATCTCCTATGCTGAGGACACCCAGCTCATCATTCACCTCTCTGATCAAACATCCAGCACCCAGACAAACTTCATCTCATGCATAATTGAAGTCGCCAGCTGGATGAAAACCAACTGTCTGAAACTCAACACAGACAAAATAAAAGTGGTATTATTCTGCAAGAAACCTTCCCTAGGGAACTCTACCTAGTGGCTACCAGATCTCGGACCAACACCCTGCCTAGCCAGCAAGCCAAGAAGCTGGGTACAGTGGGGGAGAACCAACACTAAACAAGCAGTCAAGTCAACATAGTTGCCTCCTACTGTTTGTATACCCTAAAGATCCTCCAAAGAATCTCTAAATGGTTCCCAATCCACACACACAGAACTGTCTCCCAGGCCCTGCTAAAAAGCAAACGGGACTACAGCAACACACTCTATGTCAGGATCACTGCCCAACTGACCAGAAGCCTTCAGGTCATACAAAATGCAGTGGCCCGACTTACATTCAGGCTCCCACTTCATACACACAACTCACACCTCAAGGATCTCCACTGGCCCCCTGTCCACATACATGCACTTTATAAGCTCCTGTCTCACATGTACAAAGCCTTGCACAATCTAGGTCCTTTTTACCTTAACAGCTGCATCATTTTACACCTCCTGACCAGAAACATACGTTCGGCCAGCCTCCTGCTCTTACATCCTCCGCATCAGCAGAGCCAGCTCCAGTGGCCACACCTTTCGTACCTCGCACCGAAGGCCTGGAAAGACCTCTGTCTGCACAACAGAGTTGCCTGCTCAGTCTTTGAATTCCATAAGAAACTGAAGACATTTAATTATGTTTGGCTTTTAGATAGGGCAACATGCTCTTAGGAAAATGTGCTTTTCCCCTACAGCCATCACAATCTACTTTCACCACTAAACTGGATATTTCATAATAGTGAAAAATGTTTAAGTAACTTTCTATTAATTTACCAGTTTAAATTGTGAAAGCAAGTGTTGATTCACAATTTGGCATTCTCATAGGAAAATGCATCCCCCCTAAAAAGTGTCAAACAGATTTGATGAACTGTTCACTGTGTTGATATCCTTGTTTCTAATAGCATATGTCACTTATATACATGAAGCACCCAAACATGTGCGTTTACAAGGTACACTGAGTGATAACTAAACCAATGTATAAAAGTAGGCTTTTCTACACGACAGATTGCTTTCCTCTGCTTTGTATCCGTAGTGCCATTACACTGCAGGCAGTCATAAAACGATGGTGTAAATATACAGTGGAGCCAACATGTGACCTTTAACTTCAACAGCACTGGTGCATAGTCTGCACCACTTCACCATGACCTTACTTGGAAAGTTAAGTTGGGCAATTGAAGAAAACTCATTTGTGCCTTATCTTTTTCAAGGAAAAACAGATGCACCTTGACACTGAATGGCAGTGTCATAGTGCACAGAATCCTAATGCTAGGAAAACCCATCTGAAAAATTGAGGGATTACCCTAATGTGATATCCATTCTTGCAAGCACCAAATAAAATTTGAGACAAAGCAGACTCTTGGAGTTCTCTGTGCATCACCTTTTCTGTTGATAACATGGCTGAACTCCTCATGATTCACTTATAATGACTGGTGAAGAATGAGAAAATGTACTCAAGAGCAAATCCTTTTACCCCAACCACAGTTTGAATTTATGTGAATATTTGCATTATCTACTCCGTCATTGGTCATTTAAAGATCCAGTAGCCTCAAGATTGCTGGCGAGTTATGGTCAAAAATGCCAGATGATCCTCCCAGATATCAACAAGGGTGCCAGTGACTTTAGAGAGCTTGATACTGGACTAAACATCATGTAGTAAATTATAGGATCCAACAAATACCTATATTGATTGTGGAACCTCCCTTTCAAGAGCTTTCTGATAGCAGGGAATGCAAGTCATTCATTGGAAAAAAGGCATGTTTTATTAGCATAGCCTTGGTGCTATGACCAATTGATTTATTTCTATATTAAAAATCCTAGGTCCCTATTATTGCCATTACAAAACCTCACCTCACTGTGTACTTGGAAATGGAGTCTCGGCCCATGTAAAGAAAATAGTGTTCTTGTGAGAAAAATACATAGTATCAACGGTGGATATGTCTTGAATCCTGTCAAGGCAGAAAGGAGGAACACGGAGGCGCCCGCCAGTGACGTCAGTGGGAGGTCCCGCTCTCATTAAAAAGCTCACATGGAAGTGAGGAGCCTTTACCGAATGAATCAGGACGGTCAACTTCCTCACGAGTTTGTTCTGAAGGTAAGCGAAAGCCGCCTTGGTAAACTAACACCGTCACTTCAAGCCTCATACACGTTTAATATAACCCAGTACGCTTTGTTGCAACGTGAATCCATTGAATCAGTACCGTCATCGCCCGTGTTTGACACACCGCAATATGCCTTCCCGTCAATAGTTGTATTATTTACCCTGGTTGTGTTCACCGTTAAATGAGTACTTTAGACATAAACGCTACGTCCGCCTTCACGGGCTCTTTCAAATACTCTGAGACGCTACGCACAATACCGACCGCCATAATTCATGGCCAAACGCGCCCGAACATGGCGCGTTTTCAATATTTCTGCTCACAAAATACGTTGCTTTGCACTAGGGGCTGCATGAAACAACATGCGCCTCGTAGCACTTTCAAAAAATTATACGGTTCTTTTTAGCAAAAACAGATGATGTCAATCATTTTCTGAATAGATCTCTCAACCCGGTCTCCTCTTCCCTCTTTTTACAGCCTCAACGCATTAAATTGCCTTCGTTTTAATAAAATCAAACAACCAATTCAGGTACGTTGTTACCAACACCCTTTGCCTCTCGTATCACTAAGCTGTGTAGAAAACCATTTACATGGACTTCTTTTCTGTCTCTATTGCGGATTCATAGTGCCACAAGACCGATCCTTCCATTCAGTTTCCTGATCCTGCACAGAGTTGAACCAATAAGTAAGTCAAGTTCAAACAACTGACCTGACGGTCTTTCGTTTTGACTGGTTTATAAACAATCTTATACCCTTTCTCCTTCCCCTTTCTTCTTCATTTCTTATGCAGATCTCAATGAATTTTCTTCCCAACGTGGAACAAATATGAGATCCACTATTGGAATAGACATTGGCTAATCTCTACTGAGGTAAACAAATAGATTAAGTTGACAGGGAAGTCACTCTAGTACGTTTGAAAGTTGCAAGTGATAACACGAGCACTCTTTTTTTCTCTTTTTTTCAGCTTTGTTTTGGTTCCAGGTCCTGAAGAGAACCCCCCCCCCACAATGAACACAGGGGTTCGAAACGCGTAGACCTCATTATTGACCAAACAAGTGTATATGCAATTTACATCAGTTTAACCCATCTTTTATTCACCATGGGCTTAATACCTAATTACCTCCAAATTGATTGAATCCTTTGGGTTAAACTGAATATCACACTGCTTGGTCTTCACCTATTTGTGGGTTGTAAAAAGAAAAAGTTCTCTAAAATAGTTTAAAAAAATATCTTTCAACCCCTTTGGTTTTGTCTTTTTATGTTTTCCGTTTGTTTATATTTTTGTGTCTGTTATGTTTTCAATTTTGAGTGGAACCTAAACTTACAAATGTTTTTTTGATGCTCTTTTGAATGGTGTTATGAATTGTTCATGTAAGTGATAACATGTTTTCATCTCAAGTTTTTGTGGCTCATGAACACATGAAATTGATTCATATGTCACAACAGTAAAAAAAAAAAAAAATTATGACAAACCTTTCTTCTCTTTAAACTTTTTCTAAAGACGAAATAAAATAATTCTTTTCTAATCACATTGAGTGTCACGTGTGGTTGAAGTGAGTAATTTGCAGAAGTTGTATTCAGTATTGGCAAGCTTGTTGTTGATAGGTATTTCTTAAAGGCAAAGAATCCACTATTTCAAAACTAAAGGTCACGCACGTTGCCATAGCAATGCTGTGTTTGCTTTAACGCTATCCTGCCACTGCTCACAGAGAAGCCAAGGATTTTTTTAAAGGCACAGCGTCCACTATTTCAAAACTAAAGACACCAGTATTCAATAACTTTCTCAGAAACCTAATTTCAATTAGACAAAGTGTTTTAATTAACTCCACAAGGAGTTTTGGCCACAGGGTTCACCAAAGCAAATAATAATTTTTACAGTGACCGCCTGGTGCGAATTTTTCATGTAGGAAGCATCAATAATTAGCTTTAAAGTTATTCATGGCTTCCACACAGCAATTCCAACAGCCCCCCCTCCCTCATTCCTACAGTCTCCTAGTAAACCACCCATTAAATGGCATCAGTGTCTAAGAGGATTTGAAAATCATCTCATTGCAATTGATGCAGTGAAATTCCCTCCAGCACACAAAGTAGACATTTTGTGCGGTTGTATTGGAATAGCCGCACATCAAGTGTTTGACAATCTTCTCCATTTTCCAACACCATGTGGTTCAGGTGATGATTGGGGTGTCCATAAAGAAGCTTTGGTGCACAAGGGGAGACAATATTCCGAAGAACCTAGCATTGTACTTGACCGCCACAATTTTTTCAAGCACAAGCAATGCACTGATGAGGGTGTGGAAGAATACATTGCTGAATTAAGGATCCTAGCTGCAGCGTGCAATTTTGGCGCAACTATGCACATGTGTATTAGAGATCAATTCATTTTCTCTTGCTTTTCTAAAAAAAAATTCAGGAAAGATTGCTCGACTGCAGAAATCCTAGTTTACTGGAAACAGTTGATATTGCGAAAGGAATAGAATGATTTCTTCCAAGGTGCTCCAAGAAAGCCAAGCATCTCATGGCATACACATGGTCAAAGACAATTCTCTGTGTGCAGTAAACATTGGAAACAAGTTCTCCAAACAACCTACCAGGAAGTCTCTCTTATGTTTCAGGTGTGGTTCAAGAAGCCATGTTGGTAATTTCCCAATTGTCCGGCTTCTGGCAAAAGACGTTTGTCCTGCAAAAAAGTTGGACATATTCAAGCTGTATGCAGAGGAGGATAAAGGTTCACAAGAGTTAACAACATAGAGATTAATGAGGACATAGACAACTGTTCTGAAAAACTGAACAATGTTGTTTTGACCATAGAATGCAATTCTGTTGCTGTATGCAAAGCCAAGGGTCCTTGGTGTGAAATGATTATTGGTGTTGTTCCCATTCAAATCATGGCTGACTCGGTATCTCCGATCACCATCTTGTCAGATGTCACCTTTCATGCAAATTGGGGTGATGGTGTTACTCTCACTCAGTCTGATGTTAATCCAAAGGCCTTTGGCGAAACGGAAATTAATATGTTGGGGTATTTCCATTCCAGATTAGAATGTCTAGGCAGGCATATGTTCAGCAAAGTATACGTTGCTCTTAAGGGTAGAAACATCATAGGTTGGCAAGATTTTGCTAAAATGGGTCTGTAGCTCAGACCAGGTGCAGATCAGCCAGTTGTTCTTTGTGATCTTCCAACTGATTATTACGATTACGATGAATGCAATGTGAGCGTGGCTAACCTTTCTGTTTCAGAGCCTGATGTCAATAACATCCTTGGTCAATTTCATTCAGTCTTCAGCAACAAAGTTGGTAATGTCATCGATTTTGAACATGAGATTCACCTCAAACCTAATGCTCAACCAGTCGTACATAAAGTTTGTCCTTTACCATTAATTGCCAGGGAGGAGATGAAAAAGGTACTAAAAAATGTGTGCGCTGAGGGCGTCATTGCACCTTGCGATTCCTCTGAGTGGGTCTCTCCTGTAGTTTTGGCCCGCAAACGGTCAGGAGATGTCAGATTATGTACCGACTTGCGATCACTTAATCATAACATCTTAGTATATTTCCATCCCCTACCCAAAATTCATGATTTGTTGGCTAATTTGGGTGAGGCAAAATACTTTTCGATATCAGACCTCAAGTCGGCATACCACCAAATTCCCCCATCTGTAAAGTCACAAAAGCTCACCACTTTTGTAACCCCATTCAGGGCATATAAATATCTAAGGTGACCCTTTGGTTTAGCATCTGCTGCCAGCGTATTCCAGAAATTGATGGACACATTACTGGAAGACATTCCTGGAGTGCAAGCTTATCAAGACGACATTCTGGTGTACGCTGGCAGTCAAGTAGAACACGATAATAGTCTTATCACGGTTCTCAATACACTTAATAAGGCAGGGATGACTGTTAAACGCGCTAAGTGCAAATTTTCTGTTCAAGAACTCGAATATTTGGGCCACACTTTCTCTTGATGGTATCTAACCCATGTTTTCACTTATCAAAGCCATCAGGGATGCTGCACCACCTAAAGATAGTGAAGCTCTTCGTTCCTTTCTAGGGCTTGCAGAATATTATGCCCATTTTGATCAGGGTTATGCGCACATTGTAGAACCCCTACTGGCACTTTTAATATAAGGTGTCAAATTTGTATGGTCAGACGAACTCCATCTGGTTTTCGAACAAGTCAATAAACTTATTGAAGAATCTCCAGCTTTACGCTCATTTCAAGATGGCCAAAAATGCTTTTTGACAGTTGATGCCAGTCTTACTGGTCTTGGAGCTGTTTTGGGGCAGTGGGTAGCAGGTAATGAACACACCGTTGCCTTTGCCTCCATGACTCTCCAACCAGGGGAGGGAGGGGGGAAGAGAAGAGAAGAGAGAGAGAAGAGAGAGAGAGAGAGAGAGAGAGGGAGAGAGAGAGATATTCAGTAATTTAAGTAACATATTTGGGGTTGTGAATTCGAGTTATACAGTGATCACAAACCGCACATGCTCAGTAACAGTGGTGCAAACCAAGCTTTGGCCAGATTGATTTGTTTGCTATCTAAACTTCAGGAGTATCATTTTACTATTAAGCACATACCTGGTGGAAAGAATTTCAGGGCAGATTGTCTTTCAAGAATAGCACTGAATAAAGTGCAGAATGAAAGTGATGATGTTGAGTGTGTAGTTGCAGCAGTAGATGCTATGCTAGAATGCGCACCTATCACAGAGAATGAATGGAATTCTGCCTATGCTAAGGATGCATCACTCTCTCAGGTCAAGGGCTTTATTACAAGCAGCTGGCCTGAACGCAGAACTCTTTCTGTGCAGTTAAATAACTTTGCAAATGTTGCTGATGAATTGTCTGTTGTTCAGGATATGATCACGCGCCATGACCTCTTTGCTCCTCCAGAAACCTTGTGCAGCGCAATCATTCAGGCTGCTCATCAGGGACATTTAGGTGTCACAAAACCTTAACAACCCTTAAAGCAATATTATTGGTAGCCGCCCCTTGAATCTTAGGTTAGAGTTTTGATCGAAAAATGTGCAGAATGTTTGCTGTCAGACAAGCATTGGAGAACGCTATCTACTCCACTTCATCCTGTTCCATCCCCACAGAATCCATTGGACAAAGTGGGTTTAGACTTTTCTGGTCCATATGAAATCTTGCCATCTAATAACCAATATTTGATCCTGCTTGTTGATTACTATACTAAATGGATGTACTATTGTTTTTGTGAGGGGGCAACTACCGATAATGTTATTAAGTTCTTGAGCAAGGTGTTTGTCGTGGAGGGTCCTCCCAAGGTCGTTGTGACCGATAATGGTACACACTTTGTGTTACAACGTATGTATCAATTCCTTAAAATACATATCTGTCATTTGAAGGTGGCATCATATTCTCTCTCTTCTAATGGATTCGTAGAGAGGGGAAACAGAATTGTGAAGGAGGGTATACAGACTGCATTTTCATCTGGGCAAGACCATTTAGAATTTGTACGTAATAAAATTTGGTCTTACAACACAACTCCACACTCGACAACAGGTGTCACGCCTTTTGTCCTTCTTAGAGGCAGAAAGGCGCACACTGGTCTATTCCCTAATTGCTTGAGTGAGAAAGGTGAGAATATGCATTCTTGGACACACCCAGATATCATGTACAAGAGAAGCAGGCAAGTATGAAACGCATGCTTTGATGCAGGGAAACATTTTGTAGGTCAGTCGTTGAAAAGAGGAGACTGGGCGCCAGGGACAGCTCCTCCATGTAGGCAGAGGAGCGTCGCCCACTGCTTTCTCACAGTGCGAGAAGCAGAAACATAAAATGGTATTATAAATACCATTTTATGTTTCTGCTTCTTGCACTGCGAGAAAGCAGAAGGGTATGGTTGGGGGCGGGCGGGTGGGCGGTTCTGCTCGATGGCAGGGGAGGAGTGGCTAGCCCAATGTTGCAGGCCCTGACTGTTTGGTCGACCAAACCAGTCATGCGCACTCTCCCTTTTCTAGATGTAGGCTGCATGCCCGCGCGAACCCCCCCTTCCCTCATAACCACGCACCCGTAACCACCACCACCACCACTACCCCCCCACCCCCCTCCAACTGTGAGCCATGCCAGTCGCAACTGGTGGGTGCTTATTAAGAATCCCAAGAAGGTGATGAAGGGCAGATCTAGATTTTCATCTCCTGTAGCTGTGATACAGGTGAGAAAAGAGTCAGTCTTCCTTGATAAAGGTTGGTGGAATAAAAGGTCTCTGGTCAAAATTACTAGTTCCCAAGCTAACATCATAAACAAACATTGTTATAAATGGGATTTCTGGTTGGCTGGGGCTTGCGCCTAAGCCAGGCAGAAACCACCACTCTAGTCAGGGCAAGGGAGTTACACGCTGAAGATAACCCCTGCTCACCCCCTTGGTAGCTTGGCACGAGCAGTCAGGCTTATCCCAGAGGCAATGTGTAAAGCGTTTGCGCAACACACACACACACAGCAGCAACACACTAGGAACACTACAAAAGAAACTCCACACAAGGTTATATAAAAAATAACCTTTGTATTATCATAAACACATTAGGAACGTAATCACACATTTACACTGTGCCAACTGGCACTGGGCAATATCTACAGGGGATTATATACAGGACCAGGCCAATCGGGCCACGGTCAGAACCATCAGAATGCAAATATAAAACACAACCAGTAACTACTGGTACCATAATGACCTAAGCATTATCATATTAGCATAAACCCACATTAGGCCCAAACCTCATCAGCATAAACACATTACGCAATGAGCCTCACCAGCATAAACACATTATGCAATAACCTCATAAGCATACCACATTACACTAATAGGTACTACCCCAAAACATCATAGCATGACATTAGGCATTAGCATTAACACATTATGCAACCCTCATGGTGCAGGAATCACATTTGGCAATAATCAGATCAGGCATAAACACATTACGCAATCCTTGTAGCGCCTTGCGCCCTACCCATCAACCTAACCGTCCCCCTGGCCAACTGGCCTTCTCAGAGGGCTCAAATGCCCTATGTCCCAATGTCAGGGCGGCTGCCAATGCAGCAAACCATAAAGTGCGCAATTGCGCTGGGGCACAGGAGTGTACCTCACGCCTGTCTCACTAGACATGCCCCCAAAGAACTGATGGCCTAAACATTGCAGCTGATGCTAATTGCCGTGCAGCTGTGATGCAAGGAAGGCCTGGCACACACTGTGCCCTCTGAACAGTATGCCTAAAACGTTGCAGCTGCCCGCGCTGGTGCGGCGCAGCTGTGAATAAAACAAAATAAAGGGCCCTGGCACATCTGTGCCTCTTCAGCCCCACTGGGCCTCTCTTAACTCAATTTGCCTCCATCGGTGCAGACATGGCACTGGCACTACACGTGCCGTCTTAGCCCCACTCCGGGACTCCAAAAAATGAAAGTGCCCCCTTCATGCAGGGAGGCACAGGCACCCCTGGGCCCTCTAGACCCCTACGGGGGCCCTAGAAACACTGTGGCTCACGTTGGAGCGGCCCGCTCACTGGCGGGTCCGCTCAGGATACCCCAAACACCAGCAATGTGCCTTGAAGGCACCGACAACACTGGCGAAGCCCCTACTCACCGGGGCTGCGGGGCAGGACTCCTCCGGTCTCTCTTCTTCGCTGCTGACACCGCGGGCTCTCTCTCTCATGGGAGCCTCGCCTGACATCCTGCGGCACTCTGCGGCTCCCACATAGGCGGGGTGGGCTCCCGCCTGCCTTCATCCCCTTCTGTGGCGGTGTCCGCGGGGCTTCCCTCAGCTCCACGGGAGTCCCGCCTGGCATTTCCGGACTTCCGCCTTCCCCGGCCGTAGCTCCGCCCCGAGTCAGGCGGACACGCCTGACTTCCGATTTTCGCCTGGGCCACGGCGGTGATTCTCCTTTGGCAAACGCGGGGTGGGCACCTGCTTTACATCAAACACCAATGCAGGGTGGGCACCCGCCATTTAAATAAAAGTATAAACGGGGTGGGCACCCACATTTTTAAATGCTCAAAGCGGGGTGGGCTCCCGTTCTCCTTCCACGATGCGGGGGGAATCCCCACGTCGGGATTCCCTCGGTAGAGGACGCAGTTCAGCACTGCGAGCTGCCAGCCCCTCACTCTCCTCTTGGGCAAATCAAAACAAAAGTGCTCCCAGGCGCTAGATGCAGCAGACCATCCTCCGGTCCATGGGGCATAGCTGGGCCCAGGGAGGCCAGCACACAGGGCCCTCCAGCAGGGAGGTAAGCCCCCGTGGCGGTTCCTCCTGGGCCCTAGCAGCAGCAAGCCCCCAGCACAGGACCAAAGCCCAGAACAGACATTTTCATGGGGTCACAGCCCCTATATTTATATTACACCATCTCTTTGTCTGCAGTACAGGGCATGGGGAACCATATGCAACTGGTTCAGGGGGGAATTGGAGCACTTTGTTTTCCAAGCTCCTCTTCCCCTTTGTCAAGTGGGGGCTAGGTGATCAGACACACCACAGGGGGCGGAGCCAGCATTGTACAGGCTGGGCACAGTCCTATTCAGGGTCAGGGGATTACTCCTCCCACTACTCCCAGCACAGATGTCCCATTCAGCCTAATGCTGACTCACCCTGCCCTCCTGGAGCCACACACACCTCCCAGCCCCTGTCACTCACAAGCCAGACATGCAATTCACATCAGGCAGGCAGACACATAGCACACAGAAATGCCAACTTCTAAAAGTGGCATTTCTAAAATAGTTATAATAAATCTGTGCACACCATTGCGTAGCATTTATTATCACTATTCCAAATATCCCAAACTTGACCACGCTGCGCCTCCCATATCAGGAATTACCACTGAAACCCTTATCAGGGAATCCCCAATGCATTCCTATGGGAGGGCAGCCCCACAGTAGTGAGAAATTAAAATGGCTGTTTGTCACTACCAGGACATGTCACACACTTAAGGTACATGTCCTATCTTTTACCTACAATGCACCCTGCCTATAGGGCTAGCTAGGGCCTACCTTAGGGGTGACTGACATGCAGTAAAAGGGGGGTCACGGACATGGCACACACTTTAGGTGCCACGTGACAGCGGCAGTAACACTGCGCGCACAGGCCCTGTAATGGCAGAGGCCTGAGATAGGTTTGAAAGGCTACTTTGGTGGGTGGCACAATTAGCGCTGCAAGCACACCAGTAGCATTTAATTTACCAGCCCTGGGTATAGGAGATACCACTTTACAAGGGACTGACAGGTAAATTAAATAGGCCAAACAGGTGTAGACCAATCTTACCATATTTAACACAGAGAGCGCACGCACTTTACACTGGAAAGCAGTGCTAAAGTGCCCAGAGGCCTAAAACCACCAACACCATGTCAGAAAAAAGGCTAGGAGAAAGGCAAAAAGTTTAGGGATGACCCTGCATAAAGGGCCAAGTCCAACACAACCCCCTTCCAGCCAAAAAGCAGGGTAGACCAATCACCACCTTGATGGTCTTCCCTGCCTTGGGCGTTAGAACATGGAGGCAGGCCCGCAACTGCAGGGACACCCTCCAGTTCTACGCCACTCTGACCCCACGTGGTTCCCTCTGTCAAAAGCTCTCAGGACCAACTTGGCTACCCCACTGGTACTCCCTAGCTGTCCACGGCCAGGACCAGGCCCTAGGCCACCCAGATGTATCTGGTCCTTGCCAACTCACTGAGTGGGGGGCGGTAGCCCCTGGCACATAGTAGCCATTCTCCACTCTTCCTCCCATCAGGGCAGTTCCAAACTGCCACTGATCCTCCAACCTAGGGTCCGCACCCTCCGGCTGACCAGAATTCATGGGTGAGGCTCTCCTCCCCCTACCGCTTCTCCTGGGGTTCCATACCCTCCTCCTTGGAGAGGCACCCTCAGAACACAACTCTCCACCCAGCTGAAACTTCCTAACAGGAGGCCAGCTCACTCAGACCCTCGGAGACTCTTGTCTTCAGAAAAACAAAGCACACAGCACAGTTCCTCTTCAAGCAGGGGGGACACAGCACCCAGCAAAGTCCCTTAGTCCTCTTCCTCAGCAGAAACAGCAAACTGTAGGTCAGCTCCCAGACACACAGCAATGGCGGCACTTTTCCTAAGTCTATTCAGCTGTTCTCTTTGGCAGGGATTCCCCCTCGATCACGAAGTATCCAAGTCTCCCAACCTAGGGTCTAAACCCTCAGGTTGCACCGGGGTTAGAGGCGAGGACTCCCTCCCTCTGCACCCCCTTCCAGAGTTCTGCACCCTCCCACCTTGGAGCGGTACCCCTGGAAGCCAAACCGGTCAAGACACTGGTTACAGAAGTCCTTCCCTCCAGGTCAGGCAGATCCTGAACCTGGCCTCCGAACCTTCGGGCTGAACCCCGCGGCTGAGCACTTGCCTGGCATGCCAGGACTTCTGGGGATGCACACAGTATCCCCCCGAGGGTAACACATGACTAATGTGTTGTGTGACAGTCTGCCTGGCGCAGATCTCCCGACCCCTGTCCATCTGACAGTGCGCGAAGATCCCCCAGGACAGAAGTGGTGTCGCCATGGTCACTTCTAGGAGACTCAGCCCTTCTGGCTGGTCCCTGACCCACTGGTTCTCCCACTGGAGAACACATCCCCCTCTCACCCCTCATTCTGGACTTCTGCACCCTCCCAACTGGAGCGGCACCGCCAGACACCAGAACCGCTGGAGCTCTGATTACAGACACTCCACGTTCTCCTGACACTAGGAGATTCTCCTCAAATGGCCTACAAGTACAGCCTAGGCCCCCGACCTGGCGCTCCTTTAGGGAACCCTCCAGGCCCTGAGACTGGGTTTCGGGCACCTTGGGACACACAGTCCCACACTCACTCCTTCTCCACTGAGACAGGACGTGAGCCCCTACACCCCTCCCACTACACTGGGACCTAGCTGGGCTACACTGAACCTCTTCCACCACACAGGACTGGAAGATACCAAAGCCACTACTTTTGGAATCACTCCCCAATGCCTCTTCAGACCCTCTAGCACACAGCCAGAGGTCTGCCTCCTGTGCAAGCTCCCTGGGATCAGAGAACTTACACCCCAACAGGTGTTGGCGCAACCCCGGAAAACAATTACTGAACACGTGCTCTCTGTCAACCAGATTGAACAGCCCTTCAAAATCATTTGCCATGCTAACCATCACCCAATCGTCCAGTGCAACACAACATTCATCCACAAACTCCCCCCAAGATTGGTGAGACAGTTCCTTACTGCCCCTGAATCTCAACCTGTACCCCTCTAACTGGGAACCAGGTACCATACTCTGGGAACTGGGAATGGGACTTCCTGCACTGGACTCCATATTGCTGCCACCACTGGATCCCACCCTTACTGGTGAATCCAGACAACTCAAACTACACTCAGGGGATAACCTACCCTCCAGAGCTAGCTTTTTCTCCTCCACACTCCTTCTTCCCTCCTATCCACCCACACCTCTGGGGACAGGGAAAGGGATGGGGCACTGCCCCCGGCACTGGACCCAGCAAGGGACTCCCTATCTATTGGATCCTCCCCACCTACTGGCATTCCCGCCCTGTCATTTTCTCTCTTCTGCCACAAAAATAAAAGCGCAGAAAACCCCATTAAAAAATGACACTCTTGAGGAGAAAACAAAATCAGTAGAAATAATCCCCAAACATGTGATTCTCTAAATGCAGAGTTTGTACTGCCACCAGTTGTCGCTGTGGTACTGCGCAAACGCAAGTCCTATCCCACCGCTGCCACCAATGTTAGAAATGGGATTTCTGGTTGGTTAGGGCTTGCGCCTAAGCCAGGCAGAAACCACCACTCTAGTCAGGGCAAGGGAGTTACACGCTGAAGATAACCCCTGCTCACCCCCTTGGTAGCTTGGCACGAGCAGTCAGGCTTATCCCAGAGGCAATGTGTAAAGCGTTTGCGCAACACACACACACAGCAGCAACACACTAGGCACACTACAAAAGAAACTCCACACAAGGTTATATAAAAAAATAGCCTTTGTATTATCATAAACACATTAGGAACGTAATCACACATTTACACTGTGCCAACTGGCACTGGGCAATATCTACAGGGGATTATATACAGGACCAGGCCAATCGGGCCACGGACAGAACCATCAGAATGCAAATATAAAACACAACCAGTAACTTCTGGTACCATAATGACCTAAGCATTATCATATTAGCATAAACCCACATTAGGCCCAAACCTCATCAGCATAAACACATTACGCAATGGGCCTCACCAGCATAAACGCATAATGCAATAACCTCATAAGCATAACCACATTACGCTAATAGATACTACCCCAAAACATCATAGCATGACATTAGGCATTAGCATAAACACATTATGCAACCCTCATGGTGCAGGAATCACATTTAGCAATAATCAGATCAGGCATAAACACATTACACAATCCTTGTAGCGCCTTGCGCCCTACCCATCAACCTAACAGTCCCCCTGGCCAACTGGCCTTCTCAGAGGGCTCAAATGCCCTATGTCCCAATGTCAGGGCGGCTGCCAATGCAGCAAACCAAAAAGTGCGCAATTGCGCTGGGGCACAGGAGTGTACCTCACTCCTGTCTCACTAGACATGCCCCCAAAGAACTGATGGCCTAAACGTTGCAGCTGACGCTAATTGCCATGCAGCTGTGATGCAAGGAAGGCCTGGCACACACTATGCCCTATGAACAATATGCCCAAAACATTGCAGCTGCCCGCGCTGATGCGGCGCAGCTGTGAATAAAACAAAATAAAGGGCCCTGGCACATCTGTGCCTCTTCAGCCCAACTGGGCCTCTCTTAACTCAATTTGCCCCCATCGGTGCAGACATGGCACTGGCACTACACGTGCCGTCTTAGCCCCACTCCGGGACTCCAAAAAATGAAAGTGCCTCCTTCATGCAGGGAGGCACGGGCACCCTTGGGCCCTCTAGACCCCTACGGGGGCCCTAGAAACACTGTGGCTCACGTTGGAGCGGCCCGCTCGCTGGCGGGTCCGCTCAGAATACCTCAAGCACCGGCAATGTGCCTCGAAGGCACCGACAACACTGGCGAAGCCCCTACTCACTGGGGCAGGACTCCTCCGGTCTCTCTTCTTCGCCACTGACACCGCGGGGCTCTCTCTCTCATGGGAGCCTCGTCTGACATCCTGCGGCACTCTGCGGCTCCCACGTAGGCGGGGTGGGCTCCCGCCTGCCTTCATCCCCTTCTGAGGCGGCGTCCGCAGGGCTTCCCTCAGCTTCAAGGGAGCCCCGCCTGGCATTTCCGGACTTCCGCCTTCCCCGGCCGTAGCTCCGCCCCGAGTCAGGCGGACAAGCCTGACTTCCGATTTTCGCCCGGGCCGCAGCGATGATTCTCCTTTGGCAAACGCTGGGTGGGCACCCGCTTTACATCAAACACCAATGCGGGGTGGGCACCCGCCATTTAAATAAAAGTATAAGCGGGGTGGGCACCCACATTTTTAAATGCTCAAAGCGGGGTGGGCTCCCGTTCTCCTTCCGCGCTGCGGGGGGAATCCCCACGTCTGGATTCCCTCGGTAGAGGACGCAGTTCAGTGCTGCGAGCTGCCAGCCCCGCACTCTCCTCTTGGGCAAATCAAAACAAAAGCGCTCCCAGGTGCTAGATGCAGCAGACCGTCCTCAGGTCCATGGGGCATAGCTGGGCCCAGGGACGCCAGCACACAGGGCCCTCCAGCAGGGAGGTAAGCCCCCGTGGCGGTTCCTCCTGGGCCCTAGCAGCAGCAAGCCCCCAGCACAGGACCAAAGCCCAGAACAGAACATTTTCATGGGGTCACAGCCCCTATATTTATATTACACCATCTCTTTGTCTGCAGTACAGGGCATGGGGAACCAGATGCAACTGGTTCAGGGGGTAATTGGAGCACTTTGTTTTCCAAGCTCCTCTTCCCCGTCAGGTGGGGGCTAGGTGATCAGACACACCACAGGGGGCGGAGCCAGCATTGTACATGCTGGGCACAGTCCTATTCAGGGGATTACTCCTCCCACTACTCCCAGCACAGATGTCCCATTCAGCCTAGTGCTGACTCACCCTGCCCCTCCTGGAGCCACACACACCTCCCAGCCCCTGTCACTCACAAGCCAGAAATGCAATTCACATCAGGCAGGCAGACACATAGCACACAGAAATGCCAACTTCTAAAAGTGGCATTTCTAAAATAGTTATAATAAATGTGCGCACGCCATTGCGTAGCATTTGTTATCACTATTCCAAATATACCAAACTTGATCACGCTGAGCCTCCCATATCAGGAATTACCACTGAAACACTTATCAGGGAATCCCCAATGGATTCGTATGGGAGGGCAGCCCCACAGTAGTGAGAAACCAAAATGGCTGTTAGTCACTACCAGGACATGTTACACACTTAAGGTACATGTCCTATCTTTTACCTACAATGCACACTGCCCATAGGGCTAGCTAGGGCCTACCTTAGGGGTGACTGACATGCAGTAAAAGGGGGGTCACGGACATGGCACACACTTTAGGTGCCACGTCACAGCGGCAGTAACACTGCGCGCACAGGCCCTGCAATGGCAGAGGCCTGAGATAGGTTTGAAAGGCTACTTCGGTGGGTGGCGCAATTAGCGCTGCAAGCGCACCAGTAGCATTTAATTTACCAGCCCTGGGTATAGGAGATACCACTTTACAAGGGACTGACATGTAAATTAAATAGGCCAAACAGGTGTAGACCAATCTTACCATATTTAACACAGAGAGCGCACACACTTTACACTGGACAGCAGTGCTAAAGTGCCCAGAGGCCTAAAACCACCAACACCATGTCAGAAAAAAGGCTAGGAGAAAGGCAAAAAGTTTAGGGATGACCCTGCAAAAAGGGCCAAGTCCAACAAACATGTATTTAGTAATAATGACCATTGTGAGCGGTTTGACTGGCCTCAGAAGAGAGAAGTGCAACCAGGATCAGGCATGGGCTCTGCAACATCTACATATGTTGTGCAACAACAAGCTTCACCAGCACTTGGGACATGTGAGATGTCTACTGAAAGTGTGGGGCAGCAGAGACGTTTGCCCTGCAGGTTGAAAGATTATGTATTAGAATGAATTTTCATTGTTTTGTTTGTTATTTTCTTCATTTGTTTTATTATATCACCTGTTATTCTTTCTTGTATACATTATTCTCTGATTCATTTTATGGAATTTTTCTTAATGTTGTTTAAAGGAAAGATGTTGCAGCATGTATCTCTAAGTGATGGTCTTGTGATGTCACGAGACCACACTTCTTATGTGTATATCGCTCACGAGTATTGTTGCTTTTTGATTGCTGCTCCACCAGCGTGCTAAAAAGCTGCTATGGGTGTCCTAGCAACCTGTGTCAGTTGCGCTCTGGACTCCTGGCAGCTGGACGGTCACGGTCGTGGGTGCATCGCTGTATGAATTAAATCACCCTTTATCTTCTACACACGTCCTGAGTGATTCATCACAGTCACTTACTGTCTTTCTCTTGTGCCCCATCCCCTCCAGGAATCTCCAGGCCTCACCTTGAGAGCACAAATTAATCCTGGTTCAGGTCAGACAGCCATGCCATGGGCAGTTGGTGACTGTTGGCCTGAAGTGGTGCACCCACAAGGCACAGGCTGACATCCTGCCGTGGCAGTATGGAGGTCTGCCCTTTCTAAGTCCCGTAGGAATCCTAGAATGCCTGGCCCTGCTACCGGACCCCTTCTCGGTGCCCACGATTCACTAGGTCCTCTCATTCTCAGCCCTGCAGATTGGATTTGGTCCTCAGCAGCCCTACTCCGGGCCGGACTGGCTACCGCGCGTTTTGGCATGCTGCCGAGCTGGGGGCTGATTTCGTTGATGGGGACCTGCGTGTGCTGAACGAAATTCGTTTTGCTTTGTTTATTTCGAAGCACACGCAGGTCTCCATCAACGAAATTAGTCCCCACTGCAGTGACATCAGCCCCCAGCTCGGCAGCATGCCAAAACGCCCGGTAGCCAGTCCGGCCCTGGCCCTACTCTCATGGTTGCTGCTCCCCTGACACAGCCTCTTATGGTTTAGGGGACAGCCGCTTCTACTATTCAGCTTGACCCTCTGCAGCCTTGCTCTCACAGTTGTAATTCCCCAGGCGTCGGAATCTTGTGGCCGCTAGGCCACTTCTCCGAGTTTGGTATCTGACTCACTGTGACTTCCACTCTGCCATCATCCCCAACACATGAAGAATAATTGGCTAGCTTGGTTCATGCCCCGAAGAGAATGCCGGGATGGCATCTCAAGAGGAATTAGAGACGTACTGCATAAGCCCAGCATTTCATTTGCATATGTGCCTAGCTAGATGCACCACTACTGACATAAGCAATGTGACTGTGCTCAGTGGCATCAATAGCACCCTCACAAGTCTATTACTGTGCTAAAAAAAAAAAACACCCTTGCATGTCTGCCCGGTTTTCACTTGCACATTGCCAAGTCATTATGAAATTGAAATGGCAATAGCACTTACCATGCCTGACGAGGTGTTTAAGTGCTTTACAATGAACAGCATGTAACCCGGTGCCCAAAGTTAGTGGTCAAACCATTGATTATTGGGATTAGTCTTGTGTTCTCAAAGAAATCATTCTATGCATTAACTCCACTTTATTTGTGTTAAGTTAATGATTTAGGTGGTCTCAGAGGGGGTTATTTTAGAATCAAATGGTTGATGGAATGAATAGATATTGTTAGATTGCAGGAATATGGTTTCAAAGAAAGAGAATAAGACATGTGTGATTTAGGATAGTTTTTACACACAAGAGGTATGCAGAAGGTAGAAGGAAAGGAGAGGAGCACTCAAAATAAAAAAGGGAGGAAAATATTGAAAGTTTAAGTCCAGGTCAACTGAAGTGCAAGTCACCTTTCCTGCACTTCAATCACTTTATCGCCGTGTATTGTATTGTTTTATTGACAGCCACATTCATTAATATGTGTACATAATACCTATACAATACAATGGTCATTTTTTGACCCAAAAATATTTTGTCTTTGTGGTGTGTTCCGCGTATTTCCATTTGGTCCTTGAAAAGTGTTGTTGAACCAGTAGCTTTCATAAAGTTTGTAATGTGTGCTACTCAAAATTGAATGTTCAAGATATATTAATTACAATGAACAAAGAAATTGTCACTCTCCCGACAGAACCACTTCTTTATATATCATACATACCCAGGTTCTGAGGGACACAGGGTTACCCCATTATTGCTAATGGTTCCTCTGTAAGCATCATCAGGGGTTCTATTGTCCTCCATTCTCCCGTTGTAGGCTGCAACATTAGTGAAATCACCCACACCGAACAGGGGAACAACATTGTCCTTGTGGAACCAAGCTATGTAGCGAAAGATGCTGAATAGGCCTTATAGTCAATGTTCTGTCTCTCCATGTTAGTTCGTCAAGGTCTTCTTCTCAAGCTCTCTCCATCACTAATACAGTAATATATCTATTCCCAAACTAATAATCTATGTAAAAGCACCTGCAAGGAAAAGTCATGTTAGCAGAAAATAAAAAACAATATTATATGCAGCATGGAAATGCTGGCCTAAAAATGTCAACTTAATGTGTTAAATCAGTGGTACTCAAAGTACAGCGTGAGGACAGCTTGCGGCCGTCTTGACCTTTACATGCGGTTCCCCTGGTGAACAGTAACATGAGCTGCTGTTTATTTGCTGAGCACTTATATTCAGATGTTACCTAAATGGACCAGCATTTATTTTCAGGGTAAATTGAGTTAAGAAGTAACTACAGTGGTATCTTGCACCACTTAACTTTAGTTAACCTGCAAATAAAGGCTTGCCCATTTTTTTATTTTTAAAATTAGACCTCCGTACACAATCCCTGATCCACCCAGACCCCCTAACGCCACACTGCTGGCATCAGTGCGGCCCACTGTCACACCGCAGACCATACTTTGTGGCCCCGGGGCAAATGCTTGCGAGTACCCATGTGTTAAATCAATGGTGCACATTTAATATGCATGTGCACTTTCAAACATAAACAAATAAAACTGTCAGTACATTAGATTGATTTTACACATTGCATAAGTGAAATAACTTTCAAATGCACGTTTCTAAATGTGACTAAGAACTACATTTTGAATGCAATAAATGAATCATTAGTATAAAAATTACATAAAATATTGTTGTTTCTTATATAAATGAGATTTCAAAAAGTGAGGGTAGTTTGTACTCAACATCTACACAGCAAATGTCATTTAATGTATTAATGTTACAGCAAACAAATGATGGACGGAATGTTGACAATGCAAACATTCTCCCCCAGTCAAAAGATCTGGGTTAAATCCATCGTTCTTTTGCCCACTACGCCACCCCAGTTTGGATCCAGCCATATGCAAATCAGTCTTCACCCTGTGCCCCATGGGAACAGTCCAGACCGAACTGCCAGGCCAGGTCCTCCCTGGACCGGAAACAAGCATCCTGGGACCGGTTTCAGGGTATGTCACCCTTCTTCAGCCAGGCTGGCTTGAATCCAGTGGCGCAGTGAGCAAGGGATCTACGTCTGGGCATACCCATCCCACTTAGGGCGAAAAGTCTTACAGCAAACAAATGATGGATGGAATGCTGACAATGCAAACATTCTCCCCCAGTCAAAAGATGTGGGTTAAATCCATCGTTCTTTTGCCCACTACGCCACCCCAGTTTGGATCCAGCCATATGCAAATCAGTCTTGACCCTGTGCCCCATGGGAACAGTCCAGACCGAACTGCCAGGCCAGGTCCTCCCTGGACCGGAAACAAGCATCCTGGGACCGGTTTCAGGGTATGTCACCCTTCTTCAGCCATGTAAATCGATTTTGTTTTATATTGAGTACGTCTACTAAGTAAGGATGGTTTATCCATTAAGTCTCTAAAGACTATATCATTTAATATGGTTAAGACACACAGCATATATGATTTTTCTAATTCTACAGTGAATGCACTTTTATAAATGATGTCAAGTGCAACACTCACATTAATATTATTAGGGCACACAAGAAACGTGCTTAGTGAATATTTATATCAGGAAGTTGTGACATATAAGGTTGGGGCTAAACTTACGCTGTACCACACCTATGTGTACCTACTACAACAGTACCTTCAATACTACGAAGTACTGTTACAGGTTATGCATGCAAATCATTTTACATTATACATAAACTACACATATAAACATGTTACATAAACTCCCACCAATTATATATAAATACATTAAAAAAGCAGTTGATAAACATGTTTCAGGAATCATCATTCGTATATTCACTGCATTGTTTATCTGACCCATTCATAACCTGGTTTAAAAGGGTGTTGGAAGATGCTGCCCTGTCCTGCGCCTGCCTGAAGAGCACCAGGCTCCACAGAACCATCACCAGGGTAGTAGAACGAATGTGCCTGAGGTCACCATGACCCTTCTAGCATTCACCTTGCCTTGTAGTGGAGTATACCTGGCCTTAAGCATGTTTATGCGAGTTGTCCACGTTAGGTGTAGGACTAGCCCGTTTCGGTGTTCGAGGAAGGAGGGGGCAGCTTGACTACAAGCCCCTGGAGCATCTACTTTCGCGGCCACTGCCGCCATCATCAATGTGCGTCCGGAGGCGCATAAAGCTTCTGCTCGGGTCCCGCACCACGGGAGCCTGTTTCGGTGTTTGAGGAAAGAGGGGGCAGCTTGACTACAAGCCCCAGGAGCCTCTACTTTCGCACCCGCTGCCGCCATCAATCTGCGCCCGGAGGTGCATAAAGCTTCTGCTCGGGTCCCGCAGTGCGCGGGTGTGCCCGGGCCGCGCCTGGGCAAAGCCCAGGCCAAGGGTGGGCCCATCTGCGCCCGTCAGCGGCTGGCAGGGGCTGGGCTGGGCCAGGTCTCTTGGTCTCCATTTTCCGCACTGGTTCTATCAAATTGAATAACTACCATCTGTGCCTGGAAAGAGACTATCCTTAAAGAACTTATTTAAAGACGCTGGAGAGATCTGGAAGGTAATTCACACTGTCAGAACTATAGTCTAACTATGGGGAAAAGGAAGGGGGGGTCATTCAGACCCAGCAAGAGAGAAGGGCGACGTGCAGAGTAATTCTATCAAAAGCTACCTGACATCAGTAATGGGTGCAATTGAAAATGAAATAGATAAAGTTGAAGCAAAGATGGACTCCGCATTAAAAAGATCAGCTCCTGTTGCTAACCCTAGCCCTACTCATGTGGAACAAACACAGAAAGATTGTGATAGCCAGAACGAACTAACCTCTAGGCTAATAACGAAAGCAGATTCATTATCCCTAGGAAAGCCCTCAGAATGCTCACCCTTTCTGACCACGAACCCTTGTGTTTTAGCAGATACACAATCTTTAACTGCCCTAGAAACTATATCACGGATGGACAGTCCTCCCAGTAAAAAAAGCAGGCAAGAATTAAATATAGCAGAGCCACCTAGATTAAAATCTCTGGAATTAATCCATGCTTCTCCAGTATTACAAAGCACCAACAAGAAGAAAGGCCTAGGGAGAAAGTCAAAAAGCAAGAATTCTCAAGGGGAACCTGCTAAAAAAAAGCAGGACCCGAAACAAACCTCCAGTCTAGACCAACTTCACGAACAACAAAATTCTATACTTGGACTGTGTACCGGAACATTTGAAAAACTTATCACTTTAGAGGGAAAACTAGAGGAAGTAATTTTGACACAAAAAAAGATTGATAAATAGGGTGGAGTCACCTGAAGAACAGGGAAGAACTAAGGGGCATCCAGGAGTAAGCATAGGATCTACAAATGAAACATATATAGCCAGACGGAGAGAAGCTCTGCAACCAATCTTACCCTTAAAACCCGTAATGTCGCTGTCATCTGGAACATCAGCGGGTGAGCAAATGGCTCGAGACCCCCGGGTATCAATACAGGAGACTAACCGGTGGGAACACAAGGGCATTAATGGGGTTAATCAATCTAATTTAAACCAAATAAGACCACATATCCCACCAGAATGTACGCCATATGTAATAGTATTGGAGAATGTTCCGCAGCTGCGGCAGGCACAATATGAGTCCAATGAATCCCTAGTAAACAAAGTCTCGTTTTGGCTGAAGAGAAATTCTAATTGCCCCCATGATCTCTCAAGGGAAATTATCTCTACAAGAAGAGTGGACTGGGTGGGCCTAGCACCAAAATTATCTGAAGGGGACTGTGTAATAGTTAATTTTAGAAATCCGTGCCTCGTTAAAAATCTCTTTTACAGTTGTGGACAAAACCTTTTTAATGCTGGAGGTATCAGAATACTTTCTCTGGGCTTCTTTTATTTTTCAAAAGTTTACTCACCGACAGGTCGCACAAATAATTTAACGAATCCTGATTTGAAATCAAGTAAATTGGCTCCTACAAATCCGATTATTGACTTCCCCCTTTTGAATAGATTTGAAGCTCTGTCAGGCCTAGAAACACAAGACTGACAGCCAATGATCCTGGAGGATACCCCGATACAAAAAGAGCATTGTGGCCCACCATCTGTTACAGCTTTTCCTGTAGTTAATACTAACTTTGCTTATAAAGGTGACTTAAGTATTGTTACATGGAATATTGCGGGTCTCCGTTCTAAGATCGATAAGCCAAACTGGAAAACATCACTTGAAAAATACGGAAATGTTTGTTGCCAAGAGACTTGGTCACTGGACCCTTTGTATATTGATGGTTTTGTCGGTTATTATGTGCCAGCTGTACCATCGAGAGCGGGCCGAGCCAAAGGGGGACTTGTTACGTTTATATTGTTGTAGGGATTCTGCACATATACAGAGCTATGCACAGGATAATAGGACCTCGGAGTATAGTGGTGAACCAACCATGCACCTTAGTACCCACAATCCCAATCCGACTAGCTTTAGCGTCTCAGTAGCAGCGATGCTACCAATGATTAGACAACCCAGAACACGGTCTCTCTCTCTCAGGACTCGTGGGAGCAAGAACACCCTTTCATAACTCACTCATACTTGTCCACAACGTGCGTAATAAGAGACACAGTATAGTTTAAAATGTTTATTTCAACTATCGTGCTCTAAGATACAGTACACGTGCCAGTACTATCAGCATAATGCATAACGATAAAATAATAAGCATAGTTACAATTCCATAGAATACAAACGGGGAAAGCATTTCATAAAGCAGTGGATATAGGGCTAAATGACCTTACCACCCTCCCCGTGCTATTAACTAGTTTATTATAAAAATAGAAGACCTCTGGGCTTTGTCGGGCAGACCCTCATACCTCAATATCTAGATGCAAGGTTTACATCATCAGACAAGCACAGCTCTTCTCTCTGGAAAGGTTTTTCTCCGAGTCCTTTCAACATTGAAATCACAATATTAAAAGCACACAAATTTCTCCAGTGCAGCTGTAGTTCGTGTTATGTCTAAGTGCGAGGGGCTGACCAGATCAGCAAGAACAAGGGACGTTGTTTTTCGACCTTGTACATGATGTGCAGACGAAACCCAAAGGGAACAGGAGAAAAGGTGAAAGGCAAAAAGGCAGACAGTTCTAATATAGCAGGGCACAAGCAGAGTCTGGATAAACAAAGTCACAGAGTAACATGTGCAAAAAGGCATTATGGCAGCCAGGCCTATGCCAACTTAGCAATGTAGACAATGAGGCCAAAAACCACACGACAATATCAGTCCGAATGACAGACATAACAGTCAGAGTTGTGTGTATATCTAAATACTATCAATTGCTTTCAATTACTATGTCAAAGTCACCAGATTTGCTTCTAATTAATTATTATTATAATGTGTTTGATCCAACAGTGACAAGTATTGCAGATGATCTCGATGATGCCATAACCCAAGCCCAGAGTAATCATGTTAAGGACTTGCAAATAATCTGGGATGGGGATTTTAATATAAGAACTTGTCACCCTTTGGTACAGAAATCCTGTGGTATCTATGATGAGAGAGATCAATCTCTGATGCACTTTAGGCACACGCAGTATGGAGACTCACTGAACAGAGTAGCATTTGCTAAGAATCTGAAATTCGCACAAGAAATGATAGTGACAAGTACCCCTCAGATCCCAACATATGTGGGCCCCACATTGGTTTAGACTATTGACCACATTTTAATTAGTGAAGGACTTTCACAATTTTGTAAGGGCTGCATAGTTAAGGCAAGCTGTGTAAGTGATCATAATCCCATTGTGCTAATTCTAATTTTTTTTTGTGAATACAAGGGATAATAAAATAAAGCCTAGTGTAGAATATAACAGAAATAAGGGGATTAACATTAAATGGGAAAAAGTTGACAAAAGGTCTTTTTTAATAGACCTTATGAAAAACAATAAATCCGATATTGAGACAGTGCTCTCAGATTCCGCTTCTGTCAGAGCGGAGATTCCTTATACTTGTGCAGGAACAGAAGATGCCTATTCCCAATGCCCCCTCCGAGAAACACCTCTGTCACCTATTAATGTTCACTTGCAGACTAACATCTGACAGAATAGGTCAAGGCTCCCCGTGGGAATGATCGCTTGACGGCGGCGTCCTTCATTCCTAAATTTACGTCTCCAACCGGCTGGTGGAGTACATTTGGAATTCTTTGAGACCACAACCCTTGGTGTTGGTCTCATTGTGATTGATATCACATTGGATCTTCATCCATTCATGAAACAGGATCCATGCAAATATTTGCGGCTGTCTCCATTTAATTTCTCCCACCCCGTCCTTTGAAGATCCGCCCCTGACGCATATTCAAGTTGCGCTTCTACTTGGGGTCGAAACGTCGACATTAAATGTATACTACTTCATGCAACTTCACGGACCCCAATTCAAAGTCGTATCCGGGCTGTGTATCTATGCATTAATGATTGGACAGTACATTATAATCTTTTGATTGTCTTATGTATGATCCAGCTGTATTATATGTACAGTACTTTATCTATTTATTTATCACAAGTCACTTCACTTGCACTTCAATTCACCTTATCATCGTATTTTGTATTGTTTTCTGGACAGCCATATTCATTATATGTGTATATGATACTTATGCAATACAAAGATCATTTGGTGTGTTTAAAAAATTACTGTGTCATTGTGGTGTGTTCCGCATAAACAGTCCTTGGCTGTGAATTAATCCCAGCAGTCTATTTTGGTTGACTTTTTAAGTTAGTATCCATATGATACAAAGCAATTGTTTCTTTCCCGACAGAACCACTTTTTTGCATATTATTACCTATTAATGTAAAGCGTCTAGAATTATCTCCACAAGGGGGAAAGGGGAGTTGGATAAAATAACAAACCACAAGAAGAGACTGCCTCTGGTCATCAGCTTTCAGCACCCTTGTTTCTCTCCTCAGCGATAGTTTACTGCCTTGGATAGTTGGGTTCTAGAAAACGAAGCACACAATATATATCTTAACCTTATGTAACATCGATAACGCTGAATATTTAAACTCATGTAATCCTAATCATACCTATATAACATTGGGCCTTTGCTCCTCTTCTTATACAGATTAAATGAGTTTCTTAACAGGAAGTGTTTCTCCTAAAACGTACTTTCTTTTGTTTTCACAGAGGAAGAATTCAGGAGGACTCTCCAGGTAAGTCTTAAAGTTCTTAGTCTATTTAATTTTCATAAGTACTGACTAAGCGAGAGATAACTAAGTTCATAATAACAAGCACTCTGTTATAATTTTCTTTCATTTGAGAATTGAATGCAGCCTTAAAAGAAATTGTACTTAGCTCCTTGCGATAGTCTGGTTTCCTTCTTGGGAAGACACTGCTCTCTTGACTAGGAGAATTCAATTCGGCAGGATGAATACTATTCTTTTGCTGGAAAGTTACTGCGCATGTACGCTAGGTGGCCACTCACTTCGACAAAGAGAATAGTGCGCGAAAGCATAAAGCGCAGAATCAGGAATTGGTCACTCTGGACTAGGAAGTATCAGCACAACAGCAGACTCACGAACGGGAAATAACCCGACGAAGAGCCGACGAAAACTACCTTAACTAATACGACGACGGAAAATTCTCTACGATGCGTCTGCAGTCAAGACTTCAGGTGAAGTTCGCCAGCGTTCCAAGTTGAGCGCTCTAAGTAGAATCCTGTGGCAGGGGAAAAAGACTAGAGCCACACTCTTTTGGAATGTCGGCCATCTTGGAGTTTCTCGATCGTCAAGCCTCACTCCAAGTAATGATTCTTTCTGAGTGATGGATTGTGACAGTTCTTGAGTTGTGGTGCATATGGAAACGTTCTTGTTTCTAGGAATCCTGACAGTACCCCCTTGCAAGTGAGGTTCTTCTAGTCGAGGCTTCTTTGGGAACTTCAGGTGAAAGGCCCTCACTAAACGGGGAGCATGTACATCAGAGTATAGTTCCCAAGATCTTTCCTCAGGACCGTAACCCTTCCAGTCTATTAAATAATAGATTTTTCCTCTCAATTTCCTGGAATCAAGTATTCTCTTAACTTCAAATTCGTCTCCTGATTCTAATTGTATTGGTCTTGGAGGAAGAGTAACTCATGTGGAAGAGAGTAGAAGAGGTGTGGTGCAGCGGCCAGGGGGCTCACGGTTCGGTCCCCGGCGGCAGCTCAGCTCAGCACCTTGTGATTCTGGGCAATAGCTCACTTAATTTCCATGACGGCCCCCAGCGCCTTGAGACCTGTAAGGGTGAGTAGTTTGCGCTTTACAAATCCGGATTTACATTTTTTTTTTTTTTATGTCTGGTGATGCCTTCTTTAACAGGGAAACATGGAAAACTGGGTGCACCATGATTCCTTTTGGTAGTTTTAAACTATGGGTTACAGGGTTGACTATCTTTTCGATTTGGTATGGACCTACAAATCTGGGTTGGAATTTGCGATCCCCTTTTAACCTAAGATTCTTTGCGTTTAACCAGACCTTATCACCAATTTGTAATTCTGGACCTTCCTTTCTCTTTTTATCAGCATATCTCTTATAGTACTCTTTAGCCCTTGCCAGGTTTTCTGAAGCTGCCTGATGAACTTGTGTTAGGTTTTTAACTACCTCGTGAACTGCTGGCACTGAGATTTCCCTGCCAATTACAGATGAATTTGGGTGTCTGCCATAGTTAAGGGAGAAAGGGGAGTAACCTGTAGAGACATTTTTTGCATTATTATGTACGAATTCTGCAGCCCATAGGAACTCTGGCCAGTCCCCTTCTTGATCAAGTAGAAATAGTCTTAAATACTGCTCTAATTCTTGGTTTGCCCTCTCTGTCTGCCCGTCAGTTTCTGGGTGATAGGTAGTGGAGTATCTTGTTTCTATACCCAGTCCTTCCATGAATGCCTTCCAAAACTGGGACAGAAACTGGGAACCCCGGTCAGAGATGATTATCTTAGGAATACCATGGGCCCGCACTATGTGGGTACTAAAATGAGTGGCTAATTTTTTAGCTGTTGGAACTCTTTTTAAGGCAATGAAATGAACCATCTTGGTGAATGCATCAACAAACACTAAAATTGTATTGTACCCTTGACTGGAAGGCAGATCTACAATTAAGTCTACAGTAATGGTATGCCAAGGATGTGGGGGGTGGGCATAGGTTGGAGTAATCCCTTTGGGGAGTGTCTCTCCGATTTTCCCTGAGCACAGACCTCACATGTTCTCACGTAGGAATGAATATCCTTAGTTATTTGTGGACACCAATAATTTTTTTTTACCAAGTCTTCTGTCTTTAAGATTCCTTTGTGACGCGCTAGTCAGCTGTCATGACTTTCGAGCACTAACTGTTGTAGCTCTTGATTGGGTAGATAAAGTTTTCCTGCATTAAATGGCAAGTTGTGTCAAATTTCTCTCAGTGGTTCTTGTTTTGCCCATTCAGACATTTCTTCTAGCGACATTGCTTTAGTCACCCTTTCCTCGATAGTTTCCCGACTCACTGATCCCACAATTTTGTGTTCAGGAATAATAGTTTGTTGTTCTTGGCAATCTTCTACTCTCTCCGTGTCAATTCTAGACAGAGTGTCAGCCTTTCCGTTCTTTGTTCCTGGCCTATAGGTAATCACAAAATCGTAGTCCGCAAAGTATAACGACCACCTAAGTTGTCGTGGAGTAAGGGTTTTAGCAGATTTCAAATATTTCAGATTCCGATGATCTGTGAACACCGTAACAGTATGCCTTGCTCCCATCAAATAATGCCTCCACTCTGAATGCATCCTTGATGGCCAGTAACTCTTTTTCTGTAATCGTGTAATTAACTTCTGTGGATGTCAATTTTCTTGATCTATAAGCTACTGGGTGGAGCTGCCCTGTTCTTTTATGCCTCTGAGAGAGAACTCCCCCAATAGCCAAATCTGAGGCGTCAGCCTCTAGATAGAAAGGTTCTGTGGGGTCTGCATGCAATAAAACGGGTACAGTGGTAAACTCTTTCTTCAGCGACCGAAAAGCCTTTTCTGCATCTTCTGTCCACTTGAAGGGAACTCCCTTCTTTAGGAGCCGAGTGAGTGGAATTAATTTGTGTGAAAATTGATTTATAAATCTCTGATAGAAATTGGCAAAGCCAATGAAGCTTTGCAACTCTTTCACACAACTCGGGGATTTCCACTCCTGGATGGCCACTACCTTCCGCGTATCCATAGTAATTCCAGATAGAGTAAGTACGAATCCAAGAAATTCTACCTCTTTCACGTTGAACGCACACGTTTCCAATTTTACGTACAAGTTGTTTTCTCTCAGTCTTTGTAGAATTATTCTCACTTGATTTGGATGTTCTTCTTCGGAATTTGAATAAATTAAGATATCGTCAATGTATACTATAACACATTGATCAATGAACTCTCTTAACACACTATTTATGAAGTGCTGGAAGGCAGCTGGCACATTACACAGCCCGCAGGGCATCACTTGATATTCGTACAAACCCAGACTCGTCCTGAAGGCCGTCTTCCACTCATCACCTTCTCGGACTCTGATTAAATGATATGCACCCCCAAGATCAAGTTTGGTGTAAATTTCTGCTTCTTTCACCTGATCTAAGAGTACTGAGATGAGAGGAAGTGGATATCTATTCTTGATGGTGACCTTGTTTATTGCTCGATAGTTGATACAAGTCCTCAACTCGTCTTCTTTCTTGGGAACGAAGAATAACGGTGAAGAATCAGGTAACTGGGAGGGGCGTATAAAACCGTTGGCCAGATATTTCTCGATATACTCCTTCAGATGTTCATTTTCTTTTTCTGTCAAAAATGGTAGGTTAGCACCCGGTTCCAGATCTATTCTGCAGTCAAATGATCTATGTGGTGGTAATTTTTCTGCCTCTGTTTCATTAAATACGTCCTCAAATTCTTTATATTCTGGTGGAATTTCACTAGTGTGAATCACACACACTGAGGCTCCTTCTTCACTCAGGAGGGTTGCTGGTCCTAACTCTCTAGATCTTGTTCGGGTACAGAAACAATTTTCCTTACAAAAGTCTTAAATCCTTTTTTACAGTTCTTGCACCCCAATCAATGCTCGGATTATGCTCTGTGAGCCTCGGCAGACCCAGGATTATCTGAAATTGCGGAGCATCAATTAAACTGAATTACATAATTTCTCGATGTCCTTCTTGAAAGGTTAATTCCACTTGTTCTGTGTGACTGAATATGGGTCCGGAAGAGAGGTACGTCCCATCCACCGCTCTTACAGTTTCACTTTTTGACTTCAAAATTGCCTTCAGCCCAATCTTAGTTGCATATTTTAAGTTGCAAAAGTTTCCAGTCGCTCCTGAATCAATCATAACTGAAGCTTCAGTTAAGGTAATGTGCCTGAATTTTAACGTCATAGAGATTACTAGATGAGGAGACGAAGATTGCAAAGTATTGGCCAGGAAGTGCTCTTCTGGAGTTGTCTTTCCTTCTGCACACACCAGCCCAACTCCACTTACTGGTGGTGCTTGAAGTTTTCCCTCTCCTTGGAGGACATTTTTGGTTTCTTCGGACATACACTCACAAAAGGTCCACTGCCTCCAATCTGCATGGGTTCTACTCCAGGTTGATTTTCAGTGACTCTTAAGGATTCCATCTTAACTCTATCGAATCTTGGAATGCTGTACTTGAATTTCTTTCTTCTCTCACCTCTTCTCTCGTTTTGATGAAAATCGATCTCCAGAACTAGGTCCACCAAGGCCGATATGTCTGTGGGTCTATTTGGGATCTGTGTTAGGGTATCTTTCAGTTCATCCCTCAGGCCACGATAAAAGACTGCTGCTCTTTTGCTTTCCTCCTTAGTTAAGGGCCCCCGAACTACTCCAATCTGCTCCAGGAAACCTTATGCTAGACGCAGGGTTCATATTTGTCATTTTAGCTGCTAGTTCTACAGTTTCCCTCCTAGAGTCCATGATATCTTGCCTCAATCCTCTGTTTTCTTCTCTAACTGCTGCTAATTCTTTTTGTATTATGTCCAATACTACTAAATTTTGCAAATTTATTCCCTCAGCCATTCTGTTCAGGCGCAAGTTTCAACACGTGGGCACTTCACTCTGTCAGAGCGGAGATTCCTTATACTTGCGCAGGAACAGAAGATGCCTATTCCCAATGCCCCCTCCGGGAAACACCTCAGACACCTATTAATATAAAGCGTCTAGAATTATCTCCACAAGGGGGAAAGGGGAGTTGGATAAAATAACAAACAACAAGAAGAGACTGCCTCTGGTCATCAGCTTTCAGCACCCTTGTTTCTCTCCTCAGCGATAGTGTACTGCCTTGGATAGTTGGGTTCTAGAAAACTAAGCACACAATATATATATCTTAACCTTATGTAACATCGATAACTCTGAATATTTAAACTCATGTAATACTAATCATACCTATATAACATTGGGCCTTTGCTCCTCTTCTTATATAGATTATATGAGTTTCTTAACAGGAAGTGTTTCTCCTAAAACGTACTTTCTTTTGTTTTCACAGAGGAAGAATTCAGGAGGACTCTCCAGGTAAGTCTTAAAGTTCTTAGTCTATTTAATTTTCATAAGTACTGAGTAAGCGAGAGATAACTAAGTTCATAATAACAAGCACTCTGTTATAATTTGCTTTCATTTGAGAATTGAATGCAGCCTTATAAGAAATTGTACTTAGCTCCTTGCGATAGTCTGGTTTCCTTCTTGGGAAGACACTGCTCTCTTGACTAGGAGAATTCAATTCGGCAGGATGAATACTATTCTTTTGCTGGAAAGTTACTGCGCATGTACGCTAGGCGGCCACTCACTTCGACGAAGAGAATAGTACGCGAAAGCGTAAAGTGCAGAATCAGGAATCGGTCACTCTGGACTAGGAAGTATCAGCACAACAGCGGACTCACGAATGGGAAATAACCTGACGAAGAGCCGACGAAAACTACCTTAACTAATACGACGACGAAAAATTCTCTACGATGAGTCTTCAGTCAAGACTTCAGGTGAAGTGCGCCAGCGTTCTAAGTTGAGCGCTCTAAGTAGAATCCTGTGGCAGGGGAAAAATACTAGAGCCACACTCTTTTGGAATGTCGGCCATCTTGGAGTTTTTCGATCGCCAAGCCTCACTCCAAGTAATGATTATTTCTTCCTGAGTGATGGATTGTGACAGTTCTTGAGTTGTGGTGCATATGGAAACGTTCTTGTTTCAAGGAATCCTGACAGCTTCCCCCGAAAATGTTATAGAGGCTTTTACAAATCTAAATATTACTAGGTCAGATGAATTAACTAAGCCCAGCAAAAAACCCCTGATAACCCAAGATGGTTTAATAAGAACTGCTCTGAAGCCCATAGAATCCTATGGTCTGCTTTAAAAAAGACCTCGAAGAACCAAGAGGAAATAGCAAAAGCCAGGAAAGATTATAAGAGGGTTATCGGGGAACGAAAACAGTTTTTGAAGGATAAGGCCTGGAAAGACTTAAAAACTGCCTCAAACCTCAAAGACTCACGTGCATTTTGGGAGGTGGTAAATTCATCCCCCATGACTGGTGATGAAATGATTAAATTAGAAACTGTTGTGCCAGCTGAAGCCTGGGTAAATCATTTCTCTGTTATTTTTTCACCAGAACCAGGATTAAATAAAGGACCCTTCTGCACCAGAAATTGTTCATGATAGGAGTTCTGCCAAGGCTTTAAGTGACTCAATAGAGGTTGGGGACGTAAGGTTGGCAATAGAAAATAGTCGCGTAGCGAAAGCCCCGGGTCCGGATAGGATCCCTGTGGATCTATACAAGTACTTACCAGACTTCTGGGCCCCGGTGATAACTAATGTCCTTAAGGCAGCAATAGCATGCCCACTAGTTAAGACCTGGCAGGAAGCCATCATAGTTCCAATTTTTAACAAGCATTGGCCTAGCCAATAGGTCTCGCCTTTGGGACCTTATAAGCTTTTAGCCATGCAGCACACTATCAAGCCCAAAAAAAAAAAGAGTGTTGTACATTAAATATGAAAGAAAACATTATTTAACCAAAGAGACAGAATATTTATTTATTTTGTATGTAAGAAAATGTATTATAGTATTAAGTGGTGTTATTTAAAATTACTTTTAATACTTTTGGGTGATTTTCTTCGCTATTAAGTGCTGCGGTGCGCACTGGAAAACCCAGGCTAAAATTAAGGACTAATTTAAATACAGTTAATTTCACTGTGAAATGTGCCCTAGGGAGAGGAGTGTAAGAGAGGGAGGGGGTAAAAAGATGAGAAGGGAAGAGGAGGAGAAAGGGAGAAGGAGAGAAAGTGTGGAGAGAGTGGCTAAGAGGCAGACGAAATAGGAGTAAGCGAGAGCAAGAGTGGGGAGAAATTAGGAAAGGAGTGGAAGAGAGAAGGAGAAAATGTTAAAAGGAAAAAAGTGTGAAGGGGTAAGAGCAGAAAAGAAGGAAGGGATCAGGTGAGATACGTAAATGAATGTGCTGTAAAGAAGGAACAGAATGTGTGAGTCATTGTGGAGTGGATGTGGCGTGAGGGAGAAAGATGACAATTCCATGGTTGGGGATCAAACTTTAAGTGGACCCAAAAATGTTATTTACTTTGTATGTACGTAAATTTATTATGTAATTAAGTGGTGTTATTTAAAATCACTTCAATACCTTGGGATGACTATTTTTTATTATAAGAGTATGTGTTAATTAGTAAGTGGGGTGGTGCGCACCGGAAAACCCCGGCTTAAATTAAGCACTAGTTTAAAGGCTAATATTGTTTATATAAATAACTGTACACACATTTACCCCCAATACGTACTAAAAAATAAATTTTAAAAAGCTTGGAGTAAAGCAGAGAGGCCTTGAGTGGGGTTAAATAGAGTGGAGTAAAGTGGAGTGGAGTAAAGCAGAGTGGTGGGAAGTAAAGCAGAGTGGTGTGGAGTAAAGGAGAGCGCTGTGGAGTAAAGCAGAGTAGAGCTGAGTGGAGTAAAGTAGAGTGGCGTAAAGACCAGTGGCGTGGAGCAAAGCACATGAAACGACACTGCCACCTGACGCATAGGGCTTCCTTGGCCGCGCCAGGAGCACTCCTTTTATCCAGGACGGTCTAGAAAGCAAAGACGAGTTCTAACAGCCGGTCCCCAACTTACCACGCTGTGTGATCTTGGACAAATCACTGTGTCCACCGGCTGCTCGGTTCTATTAGTTGATAAGCCTTTGAAGCAGCGTATCACCCAGTTTAAAAAACAGGGTTAAAAGACGTGCACAGACACAGATTCAAATGGCCGGGGGCTTAATTTCAACCCACCAATGTACACTCTGCCGAAAATTGAGCTGGTACCGAATTTTAGGTCGGACACACATTTTAGCTGGTGTATAGGTCACCTACGGTTCTGAATGAGAAAGACACTATTAGATCGAAAATAACTGGATGGCCAGGCTCTAACCGAAAATATCTAAGCATGAATGCACAAGTTACTAACTTGTGTAACGATATATCTGTAAGAGACAGTAGTTAGTGACAGATTCCTTACCTTAGAATATCCCCAGGCGTCAGGCTGGATCCGGAAAGTTTTTGCGTAGCAGTACCCTTGCGCGTCGGTAGGCGGCGTCGTGCGGCTCCGCGTCCGTCGTCGGCGTCGTGATCGCCGGGATGACGTCGCGGGCAGTACTTAGACGCCGCCCCTGCGCGCTGACGTCAGTTCTGTACACGACTTTCCGCGCCAGGAACGCAGAGCCATGCAAGAAGCTGACATAGGTGTCTGAAAAATACTAGGGCCCTGAAGGGGATGTCAACCCTAGAAATCAGTTCGCAGAACGGGGAGGATGGGTGGGCGGTAAGGAATCTGTCACTAACTACTGTCTCTTACAGATATATCGTTACACAAGTTAGTAACTTGTGCATCTGAAAGAGACACGTTAGTGACAGATTCCTTACCTTAGAATAGATACCCCAGCAATACCAACCCCGGTGGTGGGTCTGCGAACAAAGATCAGACAAGGAAGTCCTGGAGGACAGAACGGCCAAAGAAGCCGTCCCTCCGGACCTGACTGTCAAGGCAGTAATGCTTTGTAAACGTGTGCAGCGAGGCCCACGTAGCTGCCTGACAGATAACCGGCAGCGGAACACCGCGGCCCAAGGCCGTGGTCGCAGCCGTTGCCCTGGTGGAATGGGCACGCAGCCCAACAGGAGGCTCCTTCTTAGCCAAAGAATAGCAGGTCTTGATGCACAAGGTAACCCAGCGGGAGATGGTTCTCTTGTGCACCGCCCGACCTTTTTGGCGCCCACGTAGCCAACAAAGAGCTGGTCATCCACCCGGAAGTGTTTTGTGCGGTCGATATAGAAGGAGAGCGCACGTTTTGGGTCCAGACGGTGGAGCCTCTCTTCCTCTCTGGAAGGATGCGGAGGCGGAAAGAAGGTAGGCAAAGTGATGGTCTGCCCAATGTGGAAGGCAGTAACCACCTTTGGCAAGAAGGACGGACGCGTCCGAAGAACAACCTTGTCTGGATGAACAGACAGAAAGGGAGGTCTGCAAGATAGAGCCTGGAGCTCACTCACCCGCCGAGCGGAGGTGATGGCCACCAGAAAGGCCGTCTTCAGAGTCAGAAGACGAAGAGGACAGTTATGTAGAGGCTCAAAGGGAGCGCACATTAAAAAGGTAAGAACCAAGTTCAAGTCCCACTGAGGCATTACAAACGGAAGAGGTGTGTAATGCCTTTTAAGAACCTGTTAACAACAGGGGACTTGAAAAGGGAGGGCTGATCAGGGAGCCTGAGGAAGGCCGAGATAGCACAAAGATAACCCTTGATGGTACCCAGGGCAGAACCCTGTTGGGCCAGAGAAAGAAGGAACAGAAGGACCTCAAAAGAGGGGCAGAAAGGGGATTCACAGCCTTTGCTGTGCACCATGACACAAATTTGTTCCACCTGCAGGCGTATACCACTTTAGTGGAGGGACGCCTGGCTGCCAGAATCACATCACAAACTTCGGGAGGCAAGTCGAAAGGAATCAACTGCCGCCGCTCAATCTCCACGCAAGCAGGCGTAGACTGGACAGGTTCGGGTGGAGGACCGTCCCCTGCTGCTGCGACAGAAGATCCTCCCGAAGAGGCAGACGGATCGGGGGATCCACGCTCATACTGAGTAGCTCGGGATACCAAACTCTTCGAGCCCAGTCCGGAGCCACAAGAATGACTTGGGCCCGGTCGTGCCGAATCTTCTTCAACACTCTGGGTAGAAGTGGTATAGGCGGAAAGGCGTACAATAGACCGCAACTCCACTCGTGACGAAAAGCGTCGCCGAGCGAGTGCCGCCTTGGAAATTCCAACGCGCAGAACTGATGACATTGCGCGTTCTCTTCGGTGGCGAATAGATCTAACCAAGGCTCTCCCCACTGTAGAAAGAGTCCTTGCGCCACCTCCGAGTGAAGACGCCATTCGTGATCCATCATGCACCTGCGGACGAGGTTCGTCCGCCCTGGCGTTCAGGGAACCTGCCAGGTGTTGAACCATCAGGAACATGCCCTGATGTTCCAGCCATGTCCAGAGGCGCAGAGCCTCCTGACAGAGGGTCCACGACCCCACCCCGCCCTGTTTGTTGCAGTACCACATGGCGGTGGTGTTGTCTGTGAACACCTGCACTACCTTCCCTTTGACAGAGGGAAGGAATGCCTTGAGTGCAAGTCGGATCGCCCGGAGCTCCAGAAGGTTGATATGGAGCCGGGACTCCGCCGGAGACCAGAGGCCTCTGATCTCCGCCTCTCCCATGTGACCGCCCCATCCCAGAAGGGACACGTCCGTCACAACTGTGTGCTCTGGCTGGGGAAGGGAGAGGGATCTGCCCATGACCCATTGCCGGTTCGAGAGCCACCACTGCAACTGTTTTGCAGTCCCCTCCGAGATCTGGACGTGATCGGACAGGTTGCCCTGGTGCTGCGCCCACTGGAACTTCAGGTCCCACTGCAGAGCCCGCATATGCCATCTGGCATGATTGACCAGCAGGATGCTGGAGGCCATGAGGCCCAGCAGCCTCAGGGTCATCCGTACCGAAACCCAGGATAAAGGCTGAAAGATCGGAATCATAGCCTGAATATCCCGGACTCGCCGTTCGGGAGGATAGGCCCGAAACTGCGTCGTGTCCAGAACTGCTCAGATTAAAAGGAGCTGTGGAGAAGGAATCAGATGTGACTTCGGCACATTGATGGAGAACCCCAGCGAGTGCAGGAGTTCGGCCGTAGTCTGGAGGTGGGAGACGACTGCCTGGGACAGAGCCCGCCTTCAGCAGCCAGTCGTCGAGGTAGGGGAAGACTGAAACCCCTGCCCAGCGCAGATGAGCTGCGACCACCGCCATCACTTTCGTGAACACCCGAGGGGCACTGGTAAGGCCAAGGGGAGCACGGTGAACTGAAAATGCTCGAGGCCTACCGTAAACCGAAGGTAACGCCGGTGGGCCGGCAGGACAGGGATGTGGAAATAGGCGTCCTGCAAGTCCAACGCTACCAACCAGTCTCCAGGGTCTAGGGCAGTCAAGACCTGAGCTAGGGTGAGCATCTTGAACTTCTCCTTCCGGAGGAAGCGATTGACGTTCCGGAGGTCCAAGATAGGACGCATGTCCTCCTTGTCCTTTTGGGCACCAGAAAGTAGTGGGAGTAGCAACCACGCCCTACTTCTGGGGTCGGAACATGCTCGATGGCCCTCTTGGCCAAGAGGGCCGTGACTTCCTTCTGTAGAAGCACCAAGTGATCCCCTGACATGCGGTGGAATTGAGGTGGCATGGCTGGGGGGGTGGTCTCGAAGGGGAGGGAGTAGCCCCTTCGGACAATGTCCTAGACCCACCTGTCCGAGGTGATGGGACGCCAGTGGTGAAGGTGATGGCGGACCGTGCCCCTACTGGCGTGCTGTGCACCTGAAAGGAGGGACTAGGAGGGCTTGGAGGCCGCGGACGGGTTGGAGGTGGTGGCCTGACCCGCACGCTGGTTGCCCGAACCGCCACGGCGGTATCCACGTCCTCGGCCACGCCAAGACGCCTGCTGCGCGGGCCGGTGGCTGGGCTGCTGACGTGACTGGGCGCCCCTTCCGTGGCCACGATAGGGGTGAAAAGCAGAAGGTAGCGGAGGGCGTGTAGCAGAAAGGCCCAGGGACTTGGCAGTAGCCCGTGAGTCCTTAAAGCGCTCCAACGCATGGTCTGCTTTGGAACCAAAAGACCGACTCCATCAAAGGGCATGTCCATGAGAGTATTCTGGACATCCCCTGAAAAACCAGTGGTTCTCAGCCAGGCGTGGCGACGCAGCGCCACCGTCGTTGCAATAGATCTGCCCAGCGAGTCGGCGGTATCAAGGCCACATCGTATGGTGTATTTGGCCGCATCCCTTCCTTCCGCAATGGCGCGGGAAAGCAGTGTCTGGACCTCCTCAGAACACTGGGGCAAAACAGTCGCCACCGAATCCCACAAGGAGTGGGTATATCGGCCCAAAAGACAAGCGGTGTTGATGGACCGCAAGCCAGCACTGGAGGAAGAAAAACCCTTCTTCCCAAATTGATCCAGGCGTTTGGATTCCCTATCCGGAGGGCGGTAGGGAAGGCGGTTTGGGAAGCGGAGGCTTGGACAACCAAGCTCTCAGGAGTGGGGTGGACAGAGAGAAACAAGGGGTCGCCCGGAGCTGGGCGATGGCGTCGGGACACGTTCCTATCCACAGGAGCCCCTGTATTGGGCTTGGACCAGGCGCCCAAAGAACGTCAGTAAGTGCATCGTTAAACGGCAGCACAGTCTCCAAGGAGGAGGCCGCCAGCTGAAGCACTTCTGTCAAGAGATTAGTCTTGACCGTCACCGTAGGGAGTCGGAGATGTAAGGCTCCAGCTGCCCTACGCAACACCGTTGCAAAATTGGCTCCCTCCTCCGTAGCCACGGGAGGAGACAGCATGCCAGTGTCAGGGGAAGTATCTAGACCACTGGCATCCCTAGTTCCTCTGCCCAGTCCTCATCATACTGACACTGCTGTGCCAGAGGGTCCTCAGACCCCTCCCAGTCCTCCTGGTCCTCCTCCGGTTCAAAATAAGGAGGAGGAGGGACATTTGGGACCCAAGGTCCCATCGGCGCCGGAACCGGCGTCGAGCGACGTCGGTCCGGCTCCATGTCCGGAGCCGGAGAGTACATGGGGACGACGCCGCCCGGAGCCCCGGGCGGCGTCAGGAACGGCACCCGAGACATCGGCGCCGGCGGAGGCGTGGTCAGGTCGACCGGCGTCGATGGGGGTTGCGGTACCACCGGAGCCGGGATCGAGGCCGGGGCCGGAGCCGGGATCGAGGCTGGAGGCACGAGCGACGCCGGGACCGGAGTCGGCGGCGACGCCGGGGCAACCCCATCAGGGCCCGCGGGGCCCGAAGGCGCACCGGAGGGACCTTGAGGCCCGAAGAGGCGGGCCATGGCCGACAGGAATTCCTGTACTTGGGCCGGATCCGCCCCCGAACGCTGGAAGGACGGGTATTGCGGGGGCGACTCCACAGGCATGTCCGGGGCCGCGGGGACGGTGCCGGGAGGGGCCTCAGCCGAGTCGCGAGACCGGCGAGGCGAAGTCCTAGAGCGATGATGCTTTTTGGACTTCTTGTGCTTAGACTTACCGGACGACGAAGACTTGGATCCCGACGACCGGTGAGGACTCCGCGACCGACCCCTCGACCTCTCACGCGACCAAGGCTTGGAATGGCGCGGAGCCGACTGCCGGGCCTCGAGGAGCTTTCGAGACCGCTCTCGCAAAGCTTTCGGGTTGAGGGCCCGGCAGTCGGAACACGACTTCGTGTCGTGGCCTCGGCCGAGGCAGAAGAGACACTCCAGATGCGGGTCTGTGATGGACATCGTCCGAGCACAGGCGTCGCAACGTTTAAAGCCGGGCATCCCTACGACACCTTGGAGTCGATTCGAAGAAACAGTGAAAAAATTCACCAAAAAGTTAGTCAAAAAATGACTAGGGCACTGCTCTTCCCCGATCTGCGCTTGCTGGCGCGGAAAAAGAAGAACTGAAGTCAGCGCGCAGGGGCGGCGTCTAAGTACTGCCCGCGACGTCATCCCGGCGATCACGAGCCGACGACGGACGCGGAGCCGCACGACGCCGCCTACCGGCGCGCAAGGGTACTGCTACGCAAAAACTTTCCGGATCCAGCCTGACGCCTGGGGATATTCTAAGGAAGGAATCTGTCACTAACGTGTCTCTTTCAGATAAACATCACACGCGCCTGTCCATTTCACTATACAAATGCACATATTTCAAGCACATTTTACATATAGCGTTAACACAGGCACTCTACACACATCCCATATTCCTATTTACAAACGGCACAGCACGCTGTCCGTTAACCAGGAAACACACCCACCCCTTGTCCCTAAACATAGATTTTACCATAAACTTACCTCGCACATATCGAAAGAAGGCACGTTTACCGTACCGCGCTGTCTTTGCAGTTGGATATGTGCCATGACTGGTTTTCGGTGAGACGAGGGACGCTCGTGTGTTCCCCCACAAGCACATTATCCTATGAGTTGCCCTTCGGGCTGATTATGCGTCCAATGTTCTCTTAAAGTATAACCTAGCGCCGAGACGCCTCTTCAGAGATAGCAGTGCGCTTCATAAATGGCTTTATGTTGTAGCCTGCATCACACTCCCTCGTCATGTGACGGAGCAGTGCCCCGAGTCGTATCTCACGGAGGTGCCCTCCTGGAGTCCTGGCTGGCACTGACTATCTGCAGGAATGCAAGGAGTGTGCAGTGCACAGAAAGGGGGCATTGTGCAGGCACAGAGCACCTTTACACCGAGGGTTTCACTCCACATCAAGGCACAGAGTGAGCATTCACAGAGGTAGTGCCTTCTTGTAAACCGTGCACACCCGAACCCAAGCCTTAGCAGGGTGGGAAAAACCAGGGCTGGGCAAAGTGGGTGTTACCCATCAACCCCTCGTCCCAAGGTCTGCATTATTAGATGGCTTCATCTGAGAGGGAACAGCAGCTTTTACACAGCGAGTACTTTAGTGGTTCAGAAAAAACCTACAGAGCGCACTAGCAGCAGGGAGTCTGTATAGTCATTTAGCAACTAAATCGTTCCCTGCTTGTCACTGGCTGGTGACGTTCAATTCAACGCCCCCCACTATCGACACAGATGTATAGAAGTCTTAGCCATGTTGGGATTCAAACCTGTGACCTGCAGGGTACACAAGAACCCCGATACTGATGCTTAACCCACTGTGCTATCCATGTAAAGAGGCGAGAAAGTCAGTGCCAAATGTGGTCTCTTCAGAGGTTAGACTTTCACAAAGTTCTTTTCTTTCTGGCACTGGTAACTGCTTGAAAAAGTGAGCCATGTTGTTGAGAAAAAGGTAAACAAATGTCCCGCCCCAACATTCAGTCAGTTGTTTCTGATTTCAGTAAAAGCTCCCACCTGTGATGCTTTCCTAAACACGCGTTTTTTTGGGGAAGAACAGCTGCTCTGATTTTTGTTCAGCACAAGCTCATAAGCTGGCCTATAGGATTATGCGATTTTGCAGGTGTGGTGTTTTCCGCATAATTATGGATTTGCCACATGTGCCATATAATACATCATTTGCTGCGTACTCTGCAGATGTTAACAACAAATTATTCTAGCTTAAAGAGACGAAAAGGTACTTAAATGCATGACATCCCAGGTTGCCCTTTGAAAGGCCCTTTGCAGCCATTGATTGGTCCCTTTCTGTTGCTATTATGTAATTAGGAGATACACTGTTACTTGTGAGGTGAAATATTCGCAAACAGTGTTAACTTGTGTAAAAATGGCAAAGTAAGGAAGTAATACCACCGTAAAATGTGCTGCATTATACTACATCGTTTGCCTTTTTGCCTCATAATTTAGTCAACCCTGACGAATGCTTTAGACCTCTCCTGCCACATAAATCTTGTGGCCGTGGCCACATGCTCTGTGCTGCTGGGGCCACAGCTTGTTTGTTTCTTTGAATGACCAAGGAGGGGGGCAGCTGGCCTGACGTAGCACAAGGCGCTACATTTCAGATGCATCTAGAACCACAATAACAGTTATCAACTAAGTCACATAAAAAATAAAACATCTTGCATAGCATTATTTCAAAAATACTGTAACTTGAAATAGATATTTATTAATATAAACATTTGCAGCGTGCCAGTGATACCAACTTTAGTAATGGCCTGTTTGAGGCTTCCATAGAAAATACATTTTTTGATTTGCTGATAACTTTGAGGCCATTCGGGTTGTCTGGGAGAATGAATGGTTCTCATTTGCAGCGTGCCAGTGATACCAACTTTAGTAATGGCCTGTTTGAGACTTCCATAGAAAATACATTTTTTGATTTGCTGATAACTTTGAGGCCATTCGGGTCATCTGGGAGAATGAGTGGTTCTGCTACAGCAAGAGAGTTGCCAGTTGTAAACATGGTTACAGGGCACCCGCGCTGGAAGAGTTTACTTCTGTCTGGGGGGCGGGGCGATGCCGGTGTGAGGGGCTTTTCATCCACTCCAGGGCACATCTGGGTCCTCTTTAATGTCATTTGTGTCGGCAGATCCCTCACCCTTGACGCAACCGCCATCTGCGACAGATCCTGCCCCAGCCCAACAGGTCTCTCACGAGCACTAGGCTGTCAAGTAAGCTTCCTACTGACCTATAAGTAAGTCCACATAGAAGATTCAAGCCATGCTATCTCAGAACTGCCCCCTCCCCCATTACACCTTTCTCGACCCCTTAATGTCAGCAGAAGGGTCCCTAAATGGTGCTCTTGTATTTTGCCATATCAACATCTCAAGGATTAAAGCCAGACCTAAGGATGAAAGGCTAAGTTGGCCCTGCTGGGCCTTGAGGCTACAGAAAGAGCTCTGAAGCAGGTCTCTTAATCCAGATAGCTGTCTTGTCTCAGAACCCTTTCTTCAAACCCAGTAAAAGGAGGACGCACCACAGAGAAGTTTTCAAAATCGAACATAATAAAAACCACACAGCTCGAGCCCCTGTTTCATGAGCCAACCTTTCCAGGTCCTAGTGGTGCACAGGTCAAACATAAATCTAGTTCTTGCACATTTACACCCTGAGCTAGCAGGCTGGGCCCTGTGACATGAAGCTCTACACATCTATCCTCACACATTTCAGAAATAGATGGGTCTAGATAACAAGGTGTCTAACTGTGATGAAACCAATGGTATGTATCGTACACACACACTTCTGCAACAGGGGTACAACCCACAGAGGTGTTTTGATTGGATTGGAACCTGTGCCCTGAATCTTGTACACACAAACAGGTATGCGTCAGGGACATTATAGCGCTAAGCAATCACAACCGAAAAGGCCATATGACCTGTGGCGCGCAGACTCACAAACACCTGCAGAGAGTGCATTAACCCTTGGAGCTGTCACTGTAAAATTCCAACCTTTTGATCAGTGTGCGCACAGAAAACACAGTGGCATTCCCCGTCGAGCTATATTAGATCGGAGCACATGGCCTGCAGCAAACAAACATCTAAAGCAGGGACATTAACTCACCCACTTCACATATTGAGACTGACACCCGTGACCCGCTGGGCACAGTTAGCTGTCTGCAGCAGGGACATTAATCTGGCAAGCTTTCTTACTGAGACTGGAACCCGTGACTCTCGGTCACACACTCATCTGGCAAACCAGTGGTCCACCCCTACCCGTACTGTCTGTGAACAGGGGGTGAGGGATGTCTGCAGCAGGCACGTTCACCCACTGATCTTCCTCGTTGGAAACACGACCCCACCCCAGCATCTCGCGACTGCAACTGGGGCTCCCCCCGGCCTCCCCGCTCACTCCCTCCTTGGTTTACGGCCGCAGAAGCCGTCAGTGAAACACAACCTGGAATTTTAATCTCAGCCCCTAGGCAGAGGAAACAGGCAGCACCCCCCTCCACGTCCAGATTTACACAAAGGGGGCAACGCGAGAAGGCACGGACTCTCGAAGTATAGGGGCCAGTGGCCATGGAAGGATACAAATGACGACATGGCTGTCATAAGGAGGGACTATCAAGCCTAAAACAAATCGGAAGGCAGCATTTAGGAACAACAAAGACACACGCCAATGAAAAAGATGGGCGGAGAGTGGGCGGAGCTTTCACGGAGCTTCCACTCCATACTGAATACTGCATGCCTCGCAAAGCGAGCAGCGCATGCGCGCTGCCGCTATAGGCTCGACCTAAAAAGGGGGATAAATCCCAGCCTCATTGCTACCGCCCAATCTCTTTGCTAGACAGTTCAGTCAAGATCCTGGGCAGGGTAATTTTGGCCAAATTGGAACTTTGGGCGCTCGAGCACCAAGCACTTTCAATATACCAGTTCGGATTCCGGCCAGGGCCGGGTACAGTGGAACAAACACTAAACTTTGCATTAATTGTCCAAAAGTACACAAAAGCACAAAGGGGCAGTATCCATTTAGCATTTATGGACCTAACCTGTGCTTTTGACACAGTAAATCGTTGTAAATTATGGTTCATAATGTCAAAAATGGGGATTGATGGTGAAATTATCACTTTGCTAAGTAGACTCGACGAATGCACCTCAGCCTCAGTACGCTATAGTAGCGGAGGAGATCTTACAGAAGAATTCCCCTCCGGCATAGGGGTAAGGTTGGGTGTGTCCTGGCCCCTTTTCTCTTTTTATTATATATAAATGGTCTGGGAGAACAACTTTGTGCGGTGGGGAAGGATATTCCAAGATTAAATATGTGTCAAATCCCTGTATTATTATATGCTGATGATGCTGTCCTGATAGTCAGGACAGCAAATGTCCTAGAAACATTGCTTGATTCTTTTAATGTTTTTATGGATGATCTGGGCCTAAAAGTTAATCGCACAAAATCGTTCATAATGAAATGCGGACCGAAAACCTCTAAAACGAGGACATTTTTATTGGGGGGAGAAGAAATTTAAAAAGTTCTGTATTTTACATATCTGGGGGTACCTTTTGATGTTGATTTTAATTGGAAACATGTTTTGAAAATTAGAATGATGCAATTTCAGAAATCTGATGCCATTTTTAGATTTGCTTAAGGACTGGGCCATAAACCAACTATGGAGATTTTATGTATTTATAAGAGCAAGAGCCTCTCAGTGGTAACCTTTGGGGCTGGGGGCTGGGGACATATGAATTGCAATTCATTACAAATAATGGAAAATACGTTTTTAAGGAGACTTTTAACAGTGCCTCAGAGTTCCCCTGTTGCTTTTTTGCATGATGAAGTAGGATTGAGTCACCTGAAAGACAATATTGCATTACAACCGCTGTTGCTTTGGTTGGAGATTTGGAAAAATCCAAGGCTACCCTGTGCAGGACAATATTGACTGATTGCATGGGGCTGGATAAGAGCTTAGATATACCTTGGTTAAGATATGTCAACATGAAGCTTACTAAAATGGGTGTCTCAGAATACTACACAAATCCTGACACCCTTAAAAATGTTTCACCTGCCTCTATTAAATCTCTCTTCTACCAAAGTCTCCAGCGGATAGATCCTACTCATAGTACGTCTAATCAACTAGAACCCTTTCCCCAGCAACAAAGAAAACCCGCACTTTATTTACAAATTGATTCTGCTGACTAGGTTGCGGTTAAAAACAATTCATTACCTAGTCGCTTTCCCTACTCGAAGCACATGGTTTGCATCACTCCGATTATGCCCCTGTGATGGTCAATCATGTCAGAGCACTGTGCACTTTATTCTGTTTTGTAGTCTTTATACATCCCAGAGGAAGCGTTTTATCCGCCCACTTCTACTTGCTGCTGGGATCAGAAATTATGAACTGGCAATGGTATACCTACTCTCACTAGAAACAACTGAAATTATATACTGTCTTTTAAACTTTCTTTTTAGTGCCTTTAAGATTCGTACTAAGTATTAATTACTGTACATAAATGTGTAAATTCTGTGTATGAGGACCTGTTGGTTTTTAAAGTTTTTAAATTTGTAAATGTGTATGTACAATCTTTTATGGCTCTTCCAAGAGTCGAATAAAGTATTTTCTGATCTGATACCTGTCATTAACTAACAACAGTGTAGCAAGCACTTGTAGGAAGCTGGCTCTGTATATACTATACCAAAATGAGGTACAATGTGCACAGAGTCCAGTGGAACCACAAAGGTAGGCAGAGGTAAAAGTAGACAGCACCTTACTCTCTATTTGTGATAGTGTGGGTGAGCAGTAAGGCTGTATCAGAGGGTAGTGTTAAGCATTTGTTGTACACACTCATTCAGCAAATGATGTCACACACTCGAAGACTGAACTCGGACCAATTTTTTTGTAACAAAATATTGTTTAGTTATTTTATTTCTAGAACCAAGCCAAGCCTGGCACAGGTAAGGTAAATAAATGCTTTGCAATGTATTATGCAGTGTTTACAAGTGAATGCAAGTTCAAATGCAGTTGTTTGGAACACAGGTAAGTCAAGGTATTGAAATTACTGTACAGATTGCTTTTTAGATTGCTTTTTAGATTACTTTTTCTAGTCAGTGTGATATGCCTAGATATCACACTGGGACATTTCCTAGTAAAAAGGTAAGTATAAACAGTTTTGCACAATAGTACTTTTTTAGGTTTCCATCCACATCAACTCCACACTTAGAACATTTTTCAGAGAAAAACAGTCAATAGGTTCCTATGGAGAGAAATGAAGTTAACGGTTACCAGGTAAATAATCAGTCTTTGGGGTTGAGCTTCTGGGGTTAGAACAAGGGTTCCCCCAGGGTTAAGGATGCGCTCTTGTTACACCCTCAGCGGCACTAGGGCGGCCAGGTGCAGAGTGCTGAGGCCCAATGTTATCCAATGGGGGATAGGGGGCCTCCGGTTGGCGGCTGCTTACGAACAGGCCACTGGGTTGTGGGAGCAAAGCTCCTGGTATAAGGCTCAGGGCAAAGGGGGATCCTGTTTAGCACAAAAAGTGCACCTGCAGCGGCGCAGGGGCGGCTGGGTGCAGAGTGCTGTTTTGGCATCGGGTGCCCTGTTGGTTTCAATGGGGATTCTCCGGTTTCAACAAAGACTGCAGGCTCGGGGACGAAGATCTTCTGGAGGTGACCACTGGTTGGAGAGGTAAATTGGGATGCCTGGGGATGCTGGGACACAGTCGGTTGGGCCACCCAAGGCTGTGGGGCTTCAGGTGCAGGGGTGTCTTTAGGCGTCGGGTTTCTCTTACCAGCTCCGGTCGCGGTCGGGGAGATCCTCCAGAAAGAGGCTGCAGGCTTCGCTGGGAGATTCGAGGCAGGTCAGAGATCACCAGATCTCGGGTCAGAATCACCAGGGAGACCTCCTAGTGGTTTTGGGCTACTCGAACTCGGGCAGTGGGCGACGGCTGCAGAGTGTTGCAGACTCACAGATTTTGCCAGAGCTGGAGTCTGTGGTTGAACAAATCCGGTGTTCACGGGAGATAAAGTCTTTTCTTTGGAAGGCAGGGCAGGTCCTCAGGGTTCTTGAGGTTGCTGGCTGCAGGACACACCGGCGTTTCGCTTCTGCAGGTTCGAGGTGGGGACAGGCCGGTAGGGCTGGGGCCAAGTCAGTGAGCGTCCTCCTCTTCTTAGCTTTGGCATGGCTGTTCGGTCTTTCTTCTTTTCTTCTTGGTCGTTGCTTGTCTGAGGAGGCAAGGTTCAGCGGTGCCCGGGGTGTTATAGGTAAGTAAAAGGTTGGGACCAATGGGTCCCTTCCTTGGGGTGGGTACACCCCCTATTATGCCACCCTTCAGTGGGAGGGGGCATATGCCTCACTCTGGTTGGCTGGGTCCCCCCATCTGCAAGATGGCGGGGACAGAGTTGTTCTTCACCTCGCCTCCTCCACCTGAGGGGTGGGGTTGGCAAAGGTGGGCACACCTCCCTTCCTGACTTGGTTTTCACACCGGTTCTACCGCCCAAAGTGGGGGTCAGAACCGGTGGGGACCAGTTGCTGGAAGCAGCAAAAGGCCAGGGGAAGCTCACAAAGGCAGCAAGCCTTTGAAGCTTCCCCTTCGTGGACCCTGCCCATCCTGGGGGAGGAGGCATGGCACCTCGTCCCAGGATGTGCATTGTTTCAGAGCAGCAGCCTCTCGACCCAGGGGTCCAGAAACATGTCTGGTGGTGGCAGCTGGGGAGCAGCCACTGAACCTGGACACTAGTGTAAGGTCATTTTTCAGGGAGCATCTCTAAGATGCCCTCTGTGTGCATTTTTCATTAAATCCCACACTGGCATCAGTGTGGGTTTAATGTGCTGAGAAGTGTGATACCAAACTTCTCAGTTTTCAGTAAAGCCATTATGATACTGTTGAGTTCGTAATGACAAACTCCCAGCATCATATACTCTTAATGGCATTACTGCACTTACAATGTTTAAAAATTGGCTTAGACACTGTAGGGGCACAGGGCTCATGCACCTCTACCCTCACCACTGGTATAGTGCATCCAGCTAGAAGGGTGGCTAATCTATGCCAGGGCAGTGGGTTGTAGGCAAGGCACACAGAGATGTGTGCCATGACGACTCTTCACTTTGATCTGCACCAAAACACGCAGCTTGCAAAGGCAGTGTGCGAGTGTAAAGTTACAGGGCCTCTAAGGGTGGCACAATAAGTGCTGCAGCCCTTAGAGGCCTTCCCTGGTCACAGTGCCCTGGGTACCTGTGTTACCATTTACCAGGGGCTGACCTGTGACCAGAGGTGCCAATTGGGTTTGGTCTTCAATGCAGTTTTAGGGAAAGAACCTAGGCCCTGGGTACCTGATTGGCAGGAGCCCAGGGTACACTCAAAGTATATCAGCAGTTCAGCAAAAAGTGGGGGCAACCATGCAGAAAGAGGGCACTTTCTCACAGCACTCTTTTTTAGATGCGGGCACACAAAATCTGTCCATTCAAATGCTGTACTCGAGGGACCCAACGTCAGTGGAGCCAAAGTCCCTCTCCGGGTAGAGATCTTGAAGCTACTTTTGTAGTGCGCTGTCAAGTAAGACCAAAAAAGCCTGTGGCAATCCTTATTCCTGAAATGACAAATGCTTGTTAATTTTAAACAGTTTATGCAAAAAGAGGTAGAAAATGGTGTTGCAATTTCCGAAGGATTATTAGTAGTGTATTGTCACCTGCATGAAATGTTATAGATTCGTGCACACACTGAAAGCAAAAGGAAGGCACACGTTTGGCTTTTCGAAACGGATTGAGGGGGATATTCCCAAACATTCCTGTCCGATTACTAAAAGAACTAAAATAGCCCTCGTTACCTAGATGAAGGCCTTTTAATTTTACGCAGTCTTATACCGCCATCTAGTGCCGGGCTTTTAATGCTGCTCTGCGAGAGGCTCGAGTGTTTCAGGTTTAAAACCAGGGGGACATTTGTTGCATCGATTAGTTTGAACCTTTAGTTTTTTTTTTAGTTTTTTTGTTTTGCAGATTTATATAGCGCGAACTCGACCCCAGGGTATTGGAACGCTTTACATGAGCACCGGTTACGTTACACAAGGACACAAGTCTCGGTAACCAAATATTACACGCAAAGCAGGCTGAATACGGGACCAATGATAGCACGCCGAGAAACGTATATATCATTTACCTCAAACAGGCTGTACATGCCCCCGCAAACTCAGTGGTCAAAAGAATTTTTTTTAAAATAGGGCGAGGCCGGGCGCGTACCAGCTCACCCAGGGTGCATCTACACATCCAATCTGTAATTGTCTGGCAAGCCAATCTCGAAATTTGTAATTCTGCTACTACAACACTTGGATAAGAAGACAGTACTAAATTAACGTATAATGTTGTGGTCAATGCTGCTGCCGATCCCTGCACACTTTGGGAAGCATTCGTCCGTTCCTGCTTGGCGCAGCACCAGCCATGCCTGTGCCGTTGCTGTAGCAAAAGTTTTGAGATTCACATGCTGCCATCTAGTGGTTGTAGTCGGAAACTACCTCTTCCTTTTCTCCTGAAGTCAGTCATTTTCGAGGGATCTGAACTGGACCCCTCGTGACGTCGACGATTTTTCAAAAAGAGGAATTATAGATCCATATATATATTTTTTTAATTAACGTCAAAACAATATGTGTAGAAGGTATGCAAGCCTCTCTACTCTTAATACTCTTAAGCGGTCTGCCACACTAACTTTTCAAATCTTATGTAAATCGCCGTAAACGCACACGGATTGGGAGGGTAACTCTTAATTCTGTTCCGGGCGCAGGAAGTCTGAAACTGAACAAGAATGCATGCAGTGTGACAGTTACTTGTGGGATACAAGTATCTGTCACACTGCATGCATTCTTGTTCAGTTTGAGACTTACATTCTGTATGTAATCACTGATGAAGGCGTGTAAATTAGCAAGTCAGTACAACCCTAATGTTTATGTAATCTAACAGACTATATACATTAGCTTGGCACACCCGTTACAGTAGGAGTTATGCATCGTTTCATTTCAGAGAGCAATCATTTTAGCATTAGTGTTCCTTTCATAATGCACATGACATTTTCGTTCATATAGACGTGTTGTCCTACTAATATCACTACTTGACAGATGTTAATACTATCAATATATTACAATAATAGCACTAGATAGTGTGCCAAATACAGGGTGTTGACGTCTACTTGTAAGTAAAAGTGGTGTTTCTTCCTACAGGTATTGTTAATCTCAATCCACTGTTGCACACTTTTGAAACAACACTCAAAGGCATGACTAGCATTAGCCGGACAAATGGCCTACAGTAGATGTAGATATATATATATATATATATGTATATGTATTTATGTTTCTGTGTGCGGCATTCGAATTGCACAAACCTAGCCGAAATGCAGCGGAGCACTGAACAGGGTCAGAGACAATGATACAGTCAAAGAGTGATTGGAGGGATAGCTAGATTGCGAGAGTAGTGATAGGTTACTCTGCTGTGATGTAGTGTTCTTTATAGTAAATTGTCTTGATCTCTTTCCTAAACTGGAAAAGGAATGGGCAGTTTCGATGCATATGATGATGCCATTCAATACCCTGAATGGATGTCCAGTCTTCATCCCGTTTGATTGATGAGAGCTTGTGAGTCAGAAGAGCAAGGGTGCTAGTCATGATAGTTTTGTATGATGCAGCTAGTTTTGAAGCTGGTTTGGGAGCACGGGAGAGCCAGTGGAGGTCCAGCAGGGTGTAGAAGATGTGGTATTCTTCAGGCTTTTCATGAGGAATGCTGTGACACTCATGATGCCCATCAGGAAGGGCCAGTATGGAGTCTTAGTAGCTATATAGCAGGGCATTGCAAAAAAAAAAAAAAAAAACTGGATACAAGTATATGAAGGATTCAAAGTCCATTCTGGGAGAAACTTGTTTAGTAAATTGCAGGTACTAGTTTTTCTTGGAGATCAATTCTAGTGACTTGGCATCTTTCAGGTTCATGTTGTTTAGCCCCGTTTGAACTAGTTCTCACTTGCAGTTCTTGGTGAATAGCTGCTTGGTGGTTTGGATGAGAAGCAGGGAGTGTTCGACAAGTTACTTAGCTCCGGCAACGCTTTATCTGGTAGAGACATCATCTAGCTGCAGATTCCTTACCTTAGAATATCCCAGGGATCAGGCTGGATCCGGAAACCTTTGCTCGAGCAATACCATTGCGCGCTGGTAGGTGGCAAAGACTGGCTCTGCGTGATGTCGTCCACACCGGAAGTGATGTCTGCGTCTTCTATATAGGCACCACCTAGGCACGCTGACAGCAGTTACTTTTCATGACTTTCCACCCCAGGAGTGCTGAGCCATGAAGTGCATGGACAGTGTGTATAGAACAACTAGGGTCCTGGCAGAGATCAGCCCTGACCCAAAAACCCTGCCCGCAGTGTGTGGAGGATGGGTGGGTTGGTAAGGAATCTGTAGGACAGAGCGGCCAAAAAGGCCAGCCCTGCAGACCGGACTATCCAGGCAGTAGTGTTTGGTAAATGTTTGCAGGGATGCCCTTGTTGCTGCCTGACAAAGGTCAAGGACTGGAACACCACATTGCAACGCAGTGGTACCAGTCTTGGCTACGGTGGAATGAGCTCTTAAGCCTGCAGGAGGCTGCTTCTTGGCCAGATAGTAGAAAAAATTCTGATGCAGAGGACGACCCATCATGAGATAGACCTCTTCTGCACTGCACAACCTTTCTTTGATCCAAACTACCCCACAAAGAGTTGGTCGTCCATCCGGAATTCGTTAGTGCGGTCAAGGTAGAACAACAATGCTCTTTTTGGGTCCAGACAGTGGAGTCGCTCCTCTTCTTTCGAGGGGTGTGGAGGAACGTATAAAGTGGGAAAGGTGACTGACTGTCCCACGTGGATTGGTGTTACCACTTTCGGTAAGAAGGAGGCCTTAGTGCGAAGCACCAACTTATCAGGGAAGATGGCCAGGTAAAGAGGCTTGGATGACAGAGCCTTCAATTCGCTCACCCTCCTGACAGAAATATTGCCACTAGAAAGCCTGTTTTAATGGTAAGCAGCCAGAGGGGCAGTTGTGCAGAGGTCCGAACAAAGCACACATGGAGGTGAGAACCAAATTAAGGTCACACTGAGGCATGATGAATGGGGCAGGTGGGAACATATGTACGAGCCCCTTAAGAAATCCGCTCACAATAGGGGATTTAAATAAAGTGGGTTGGTCTGGCAGTCTCAAGAAGGCAGACAAGGCTGACAGGTACCCTTTAGAGTGCTGAAAGCAGAGCCCTGCTGGGCAAGGGTCAAAATAAAGAGAAGGACTTGAGAGATGGAACCAGAAAGAGGGTCAATAGACCCTACTGTACAATATTTTGCAAATTTCTGCCACCGGCAGGCGTACACGGTCTTGGTAAAGGGTCGCCTGGCTGCCAAAAATCACCTCACAGACTTCAGAAGGAAGGTCGAATGCTGTCAACTGTCACCGCTCAATCGCCACGCAAGAAGGCGTAGAGTTGACAGGCTCGGATGGAGGACCCTCCTCTTCTGCTGTGACAAAAGGTCCTCCCGAAGGGGCAGCCTCATCAGAGGATCGATGCTCAGTTTAAGAAGCTCAGGATGAGGCCGCTTTCTAGAAGGTGCTTTAGAATGTTCACAAGAGACGCATTCTAATTGCTTATAGCAAGGAACAGGTGCAGGATATTAATTTGATTAGGGCTATCTTCCGGAAGTTTCACATTGAGGTAATCTATGCCGGCTGCGTGGTGCCAATTCTGGTGGATTTTCTGGACGTTTCTGTGGCGCCTGAAACCTGACCTTGCATATGCATGGTAAAACATTTGTAAAAGCTATTAAGTCTTTTCAAACTAACTGGGGAACACCAGCTACCGCTAGCTATTACCAACAGCATGTAATATGGTCAAAAGTCAGGGTGCAAGACATTTGTTCATTCATAAGTGTTGGGAGCAATGATATGAGTCATGCCGGTATATTTTGATAATCAAGAGAGGTGAGCTGTGGCAGGAATTCTGGCAGCTCTCCCCACTTCTGAAAGAGACTTTCTGCAACCTCCTGATGGAGATGCCACTCGCGATCTGTTAGACATTGACGGCTGAGCTTGTCTGCCCTGGCGTTCAGAGAGCCTGCCAGGTGTTGAACCACCAGGGAGATGCCCTGCTGTTCCAGCCATGTCCAGAGACGCAGGGCTTCTTGACTGAGGGTCCACGACCCCACCCGCCCTGTTTCTTGCAGTACCAGATGATGGTGGTGTTGTCCGTGAACACCTGAACCAGCTGCCCCTTGAAGGAAGAGAGAACAGCTTTTAACATCAAGCGAATCACTCAGAGCTCCAGCAAGTTGATGTGGATACCAGATTCCGCCATAGACCAGAGTCCTCTGATCACCACTTTCCACGTACGGCCACCCCATCCCAGGAGTGATACATCAGTCACTTCTGTGTGATCTGGGTGGGAGAGGGGTCTGTCTCTGTCCCAATCGCGGTTGGTTAGCCACCACTGTAGGTCCTGTGCAGTTCCCTCTGATATCTGAACCATGTCAGAGAAATTCCCTGTATCCTATGCCCACTGGAAATTTAGGTCCCACTGCAGAGCGAGCATATGCCACCTGGCAAATGTCACTAGCAGGATGCAGGAGGCCATGAGGCCCAGCAACCTCAGTCATTCTCAGTGAAATCCAGGATACAGGCTGAAACATCGGTATCATAACCTGAATATCCTGGGCTCTCTGTGCGGAACAGCTCAGATGAAAGAGAGCATCGGAGGGAGTCAGGTGTGACTTCGGCACATTGATAGTGAAACCAGGGAAAGCAGGAGGTTCGCTGTAGTCTGGAGGTGGGAGACAACAGCCTGGGGCGAGCTTGCCTTCAACAGCCAGTCATTGAGATAGGGGAAGACTGGCACCTCTGATCTGCGTAGGCAGGACGGGAATGTGAAAATAGGCATCCTGCAAGTTCAACGCTACCATCCAGTCCCTGGGGTCTAGGGCAGACAAGACCTGAGCCAAAGTGAGTATCATGAGCTTTTGAGGAAGTAGTTGAGGGCTCGCAGATCTAGGATAGGATTATTATTTATTAATATTTATTTATAAGTTTTATATAGCGCTAGCTAGACCCGGGGGTATCCGAGCGCTTTACATACACAAGGGAAAACAAGTTGAATTACATAGCAGGACATAAGGATGCATAAAGATATAAGCAAACATTATAATTAGGCATACATTACATAGCAGCACATAAGGATGCATAAAGCTATAAGCAAAACATTATAATTAGGCATAACAGTGAAGGGGAGGGAGGAAGCTCAGGAGGTTGAAACAGTCAGATAACCACCTATCCTTGATGGACAAGTGAGCAGGGAGTCAGCTGGGTTATTGAAGTATAGGTTTGTTGACTTGGACGGTAAAGTATTTCTTGAGGAGGAGTTTCAGGTCCCTTTTGAATCAGGGGAAGGAGGGGTTGCATCTGAGGTCTATAGGGAGTGAGTTCCACATCCTGGGTACGTTACCAGAAAAGGATCGGGACTGAGTGATTCTCCTTTTCAATTTCGGAGGGATGAGAAGAAGTGAGTTGGAGCTTCTCAGAGTTCTGGATCTTCCAGCTTTTACCAGTTTGCTGTTTAGGTAGTTGGGGGAATATGAGTGAAGGGTTTTGTGTGTGATGCAGGCCAATTTGTAGATACATCTACCTTCAATGGGAAGCCAGTTGAGGGAATGGAGGGTTGGTGTGATGTGTTCAAACCTTTTTACCCCAGTTATGAGTCGAGCTGCCATGTTAAGGACTGACCTTAGTGGGGCTAGGTGAGCTTTTGGCGTCCCTGTTAGGATGGCGTTCCCGTAGTCCAGTTTGGAGAGGACTAGGGATTGTACAATAGTCTTGAAATCATCCTGGGGAAGGAAAGGTTTAATTTCTTCAGGTGTTTTAGTGAGTAAAGCGCACCTTTTGCAGAGTTTTTGATGTGGTCCTTCATCGATAAGTTCTTGTCCAGTGACTTCACCGAGTCGGATAGGACGAGAGAGCAGTTTAGGGCATCTAGGTTCTTGAGCCAGTCTTGGATAGGAAGGTGGTTACTTTTTGAAGCGAACAGTATTAATTCCGTTTTGTCCGGGTTCAGCTTTAAGTGGTTTGCGTTAAACCAAGCTTGGGTCTTGGTTAGTGTGACATTGAGGTGTCGGATGTCACTGGGTGATTTGATTTTGTAGTAGAGTTGTGTCTCATCTGCATATAGGCGATATTTAACTCCTGCTTGCTTCAGAATGATTGTAAGGGGTTCCATGAAGAGATTGGGAAGGGGAGAGGCTAGAGCCTTGAGGGACCCCCAGTGTGACTCGTGTTGGGATAGAGAGACAGGAGTTGATTTTAATTTGTTGCGAACGGTGCTGAAGGTAGGAAGTGAACCATTTTAGTACAATGTCATTGATGCCAGAACGGCCCTTCAGAGTCTCAAGTAAAGCTGGATGATTTATTGTGTCGAAAGCCGCTGATAGGTCAATAAGGATGAGAAGACAAGCTTCACCTTCATCTAAGGCTCTGTGGATATCATCTGTAATATTGAGCATGGCTGTTCGGTGAATCCCGATTGAAAGGTGTCGAGGAGATTGAAGTCATCAATATGTTTGTTAAGTTGTTGGAGAACGCACTTCTCCAAGGTTTTGGCTAGGAACGGGAGGTTGGAGATAGGTCTGAGGTTGTTGAGATTGTTAGGGTCAGCCCCTGGTTGAGTATGGGTGTGATTTGTCCTAATTGAAGGGAGTCTGGGACACAACCTGATGTGAGAGAGGAGTTGATGATTTTAGTCCAGAAAGGGGCAATGATGTGGTTGAGTTTTTGTACTATTGTGGATGGGAGAGGGTCCATAATGTGGGAGGTAGGCTTTAAGCTTGCAATTATATTGAAGACCTCGTTTTCCGACACAAGTTCGAAGTCCGACCAGTTCGCATCATTTTTCAGTTGGCAGCGGACCTGGTTGTTATGTTATGTTAAAGCTATTTGTTAAGCGCACGTTCAACGGACGGTTTCTTGGCGCTGGAGTGGAAGTTAGGCGGCAGCAGAGGAGAGAGCCTAGTTGTCATATGCCTGGGAGAACAACCAGGTCTTCAACTGTTTTCTGAATAGTGCACAGGAGGTGACCGACCTCAGCTCCACAGGAAGAGAGTTCCAGAACTGAGGGGCTAGGACTGCAAATCGGGAGCCACCATGTTTCTTGCGTTTAAAAATGGGAGTGACTAACCGATTCAGATAGGAGGTTGTCCTTGGTATAGGGGGGGCAGGTTAAGATTGAAGGTGGATTGGAGGTTTGGATGAAGGATTGCTCAATTTTTGTGACTATCTGTGAAGAAGCTGGCAATTTCTTCGCATCGATCCTTGGTGGCTTTTATTTCGTGTGGGGATGCGCCGTTCGTTTGACTTTTAACAATGTTGAAGAGTTCTCTAGGTCTATTCTTGGCCTGGTCTAGTTGGCTGCGGAAGAACGAGGCCTTTTCTCTAAAAATGTGCTTTTTATATTCAGACCGTGCAGACCTAAGTAGCGCTAGGTGCAATGTCGATGAGTTTTGTCTCCAAGTCCTTTACGCAAGTCTGAGTTGTCGTCTTTCGTTATTGAGATCCACGTTGAACCACAATTTAAATTTGGTAGATCTCAATTGTTTAAGTGGCGCTACTTGATCCAACACGTCCGTCATTGTTGAATTATAGTGAACTGTGAGGTCATCGGCCGTCATAGTGGTAGGCTGGAGCTGTAGATGGGCATGAATCTTGGATTCAAGTTCGGTAATAGGGACTTCATTGATGTTCCTGATCCAGTGCTTGGGTTTGTCAGGTCGTATTGGTTGGTATCTGACAGGTGAGTCGATATTAAACAATATGAGGTGGTGGTCAGACCAGTCAATGGGAGAGATCGAACTCAGAGAGACCAGCTCATTTTTGGTGATGATCGCATCCAGAGTTGCTCCTTTGATGTGTGTTGGTTCATTGCAGAGTTGTTTAAGGTTGGTTATTTCAAGCAGGTTGGAGAGGTTCTGGACAGTGGAGTCTTCTGTGTTGTTCCAGTGGATATTGAAGTCACCCAGGAACACGTCTTTCGTGTCTGTTAGGGAGAAACGTGTTATTAGGTCGGTTAGTTCTTCGGCGAAGAGGGCACGCTCACCAGGGGGATGGTAGATGGTGTGAAATTTGATGGGCGTGGTGCCTTTGACTGTAAGTTCGACACCAAGGTACTCCAGAGTCAGGTATTCCGCAGATTTTAATGTGGTAATCTGTATACCTTCTTTGTGAACGATTGCTAGTCCGCCACCTGTTTTGAATGGTCTGTCATGTCTGATGATGTTGTAACCTGGCGGGGTGAGTAGGTCTAGAATGGGGGTAGAGTGGTCGTTGAGCCAGGATTCTGTGAGGAATGCTGTCTATTTCTTCAGTGAGTAAAACTTCGGCAATGTCTGTGGCATGTTGTACTGCTGATCTACAGTTGAGGAGCATGCATGATAGAGGGCAGGAAGTTTCAATGTTGGGGTGTGCTGTATGGATCGAAGTGTATTGCGCAGGGGGTCTGGGCGAGAGGACGGTTCTGGGGATTCTATTTGTGCTAACTATGACTGGGATTGCGACGGGAGACATATTATGGCTCATTGCGAGGTGAGAATTGTTGATCTCCTCCGCTTCCATTACTGAAATGGGGCGGAGAGCTCGGTTAGGTCGATGAGCCAACCTCCCCAAAGGAATGGAGGGCCATGGGGTGTCCGGTGGGGCCATGGAAGAGGCTGTGTGGGGGGAAGGTGTGTAACTAACTACCCAGAGAGTATGAGTAAGGTGGGTTAAACAGGTTGGGACGGTCTTGGTGTAGGATGTCGGCAGCTAGGGAGTCGATTTTCTGCTCCATTCTGGTCAGTTGTTGGGTAAGTGAGTTAAAAGAGTCTCTTGCCTTCGGAGGGAACAGGGTATGACTAGGGTCTGCAGAAGGAGAGAGTACTGGGTTATGGGATTGAACGGTACCATTAGGGTTAGGCGTGGGGATAGATTGAGTGTGAGGAGTCGGGTCATTGATGCTTCCAGTCTTGAGGTAAGGAGGTGGTGTTGTGGGTCTTGGGTCAAAGGGAGGAGAGTGAGCCATGGTTAGGAGGAAGTCAGTGCCCAGGGGATTGGCAGTGAGATTGGAAGTGGAGCAGTTTGGGCATGTGGTCTAGGGTCAGAGGAAGGAGAGTGAGCATTGGTTTGAGGGAGGTCAGTGTCCGAGGGATTGTCGGTGACGTTGGACCTGGAGGTGGTTTGGGCAGGTGGAGTAGCGTCAGTATTGGAGTTGGGGACAGTTTGCGAGGGTGGAGTCGGGTCTACTGAGGTCAAGAGGGGAGTGGCTATAGCGAGTTCAGTAGTGGAGAGACTAATTCGTGTCCGATCTGCCTGGCTCGAGATCAGCCTTGCGGTTTTTATTAGCTGTGAGTTTGCTGGTCCTGGTGGGATCAGTAGATGTCATGGTAGTGGGTGTTTGTCGGCGGAGTGTGATAATGGGGATAGTGAGATAGTGATGGTGGATGTCCATGAGTTGTAGAGTGGGTCAGCAGGGCAGGGAGATTGGCTCGGTTCTGGTTTTTTTTGTCAGGGTGGAGGGGGATAGGGGAGATTGGGTTTGATGGCTCTGTTGAGTTAATGAGGATAATAATGTCGGGAAGTGACGATCAAAAGTGGTGAGGTGCGGGTCAGTGGCCTGTATGAGAATGTTTCCTGTTCTGAAGATGGAAATGGTGAGTTCCTCTTTAAAGGTAGGGGAGATGGTTGTGGAGATTTTTTCGCCATAGGGAATATTGACTGACTTGGTGATTTGAAAGTGAAGAAGGAAGGTGTTTTTCCACTTTGTCGGACGATTGGAGTAAAAGACGAAGTCAGTTTTCGTCTTGCCGTTAGACGCAATGTGGTAGTTGTCTACTATAAGTGTTTCCGGGTGCTGTTTTAAGGTTCTGTGCTTGAAGTTCTTTTTAGCATTACTGGACAGATTTTCTGGGTAGTTTATGGACCATGAGTTGGGTCCGTAACGCATGAGTGCCGAGTTAAGGGGGGGGGGGGGTTAGCGGGCGCATAGTTAGCGACTGAGAGTTCGGGTTCTATATGAATCGATGGGAGGAGAGGTTAATTGCGCATTGGAGTTCTCGATTTCTCCTTCATCTGGGGTAGTTAAGAGTAATTGTCTTGGATGTATGCTCTTCTCCTTTTTGTGGACCAGAAAGAAGTGGGAATAGCAACCATGGCCTACTTCTGGTGCAGGAACCCTCTCTATGGCTCCCTTGGCCAAGAGAGCCCTAACTTCCTCCTGAAACAAGTTCAGGTGGTCCTCCGTCAGCCGGTCGTAAGTCGGAGGCATGGCGAGAGGGGTAGTCACAAAAGGTATGGAGTAGCCCTTTCGGACTATCTGAAGAACCCACTTGTCCGTGTGATGTTTTGCCAGTTGTGGAAGTGATGACTGGTCCTGCCACCAACCGGCTGCCTCTGATCCTGCAGGGCCTGACTAGGAAGATTTAGACTGAAACACACAGTAGTTAAGGGGTAGGAGGAGATGCCCCACTCCGCCCTCCTATGTATACCTTTACACACAGAAATGGGGCTTCGTAAGTAATGTCGCTGTGAACAAGAGGCGAAAAACCCACAGGTGTTTTAATACAGCCCTCACCCACAGAAATCTGTGGCATGCTTCATCATAGGGCTGCTGACACACCTCCGTGCAAGCCAACGCTGGAGGTGGAGCAATAGGGAGGGGAAGACAAAACAAAACACTCAAAGACAATGTGCGAAATCAAGTGAAAAGTGCAGAACAATGTTAAAAATAGACCACAGGATCTCCAAAACAGACCCTTTAATGATGGATTCCCTGGTCTAGTTAAAAGGTCATTCCAGGACCAGTGGATGGTGGTATGGTGGGTATTTATGTACCACCTAACCCTCCAATCTGCAGAATGTCGACATGTTTCAGCCGGCTAACATGAAATCCCCGGCTTTCATCAGGACTCAGACAGATCCCTTAGAAACTATCCCTACCTCCTTCCTTGTAGAGTAGAGCGTGGTCACACTGAGAAAATGCTCAGGTCTAGTGGTAAAGCAACTTACTCCCAGTGAGTAACCTGTAAACAGTGAGAAAGTTACATACATGAGCAAACTAGATTGAGTGCACACGGTGTTGAGTATATTAAAAACATACAAACATGAGTGAAGAAAAATGGTTCTGTCCCTCTAGTTCAAAGGTGCGACCCAATGGGTTCTAAAATTAAGATTAGGCACCACACAACAATGTGCAGGGCCCATTATCCCATGGGAGCATGAGTATGGCGCTCTTTTTAGTGCATAGACATGCTTAAAAATGCAGGGTCATCGTTACTCGGTGCTGCGACACAAACACTTGCTCAGCATATCCTACCGAGTTTCATTAAAACAGTGCTTGAACTGGCGAGGAAGTGAGGACAGCTCCCTATAGTCACATACTGTATTTGTGGAAATAAAAAAGAGAGAAAGATGATCGTAATTATTAATCAGTGCCACTTTAAATCAGAGTTCTGGGGTACTCGTAGTTCGAGGACACAAGAGACCGGATGGAACTCCGATCAGGAAAACAGGAGTGTGTCAAAATCGGCGTGGAAAGGTATACCAACCATTCTTAACGGTGAGGATCGGGCCACCAAGTCCCCTTCCCCGTGAGTTGGCGGATATGCCCCTAGAGCCCACGCACTTACTTCGTCAAGGTGAGCTGTTGCCACAACCCGTTCTCTCCCAGCGCCGTGCAGCTACACTGAGCTCAACGGCGGGGGGAGTTTAAACGGGTTGTATCCGTATACGTCACCACGTTACTGACGTAGACGGTGCGTGGCATGCTTGACAGGTTGGTGATAACTAGAGCGCTGACCCCAGCATCTATATTGAAAGGGTGATATAGGAAACGAGTCCCTTCTGCGCATGTCCCAGTCTATATTGGGCAAATGGAAACGCCTCACCCTATAGACTACGGCGACTTATTCTGATATGCCCAAAGTAGGCATCGGGACACAACCTTACCCTACTTGCCAGTTGCACCAAATGGCAAATCAATCTAAAGTGCGCAGGAAATCAATCGTAGTTGTAAACAAAGTATGGTAGGATCGATAGTATGGCACCAAACAAAACCCTCTAGTGACAGTGAGTTGAAGGTATGGGGCTGTACGTGGAGTGTAGACATACCACAGCCCACAATATGTTATTTGGTGTGACAGAATGAATCAACACCCCCATGTGTAAGATATAATGCTAATGGCAGAAGCGGACCATGTGTGGCAGTGGACAGCCGGCCACTGGTACTCTTGGTCATGGTTCCGCCGTGTCACCAGACAAAGAGAGTAATCAAAAGTGCGTGCAAAGACAGTGTCTAGGACTCAGAGGGGGGCGGGGGCGCAAAGTCCAGAAGGATCTAGGGTCTTTTATGGGGGGTGGTGATATACGGGCATCAGATGTGTGTACTGCGTACAAGCTCCCCTCGTGTAGTACACAAAAGCAGTGGCCAAGGATGGTACTGAGTGTACCAAAATGGACGCCCCGTCCTCCTAGAGATTGTTCAAAGTATTCCAGGGGATATCATCATTGAGCCCACAGATATGGCTGCGAACTCTATAAATCCATTTCTGCTCCCTCAGGAACAGGATGTTCTCCGAATTACGGGCCGTTGGAGGGATGTTTGGCTTGTCCAGAACTGTCCAAAATAATTAGTTTCCCGTATGTTTCTTCTCTCTGAAATGCGAAGTCAGATGTGTCGTTGTCCTCTGGCACCTTATGTTGGATCTATGTTCCATTATTCTGATTTTCACTTTGAGTCATCATCCCAATATAGATTAAGCCACATGGACATTTAATCATGTAGATGACGTAGTTGGAATTACAGTTGGTATGTCTGAGTTGTTCCCATGGGTAGGTCAAGCCCACGTCCACCGTCTTTGTATTGGCCGTCAGATGGCACACGTCACACGACCCACACTTCGTGTGGCCCATGACGGGGGGAGTTCCCATCTGTTACCCTGATTTGGCCTAGCCCTGAGTCTTTCGCGTATATTCCTGGGTCTGGTATGTACCAGTAGCTCCCTTATGTTCTGGCTCCTTTTAAATGAAAACAGGGGTTTCTCTAAGTGAAGGCCATTTGAGTTCAGGATCCTCCAGTTCCGTAGTATGATCCTTTTGATACTATTGGAGGCGGTATTGAAGGTAGTCAAGCAGATAGCTTTGTTGGTTGATGGTTTCTCCACTGACTCCAGAAGTGCTTCACGATTGCAGTTGGTGGCCCTTTTCTTAGCCCTTCTAATGAACTTATGTGGGTAATTCCTCTTCAATAGCTTATCCGTAAGTACATCAGCTTCTGTCTTGAAGTCTCCTGTATTGGAACAGTTCCTCCTGAGGCGCAAGAATTGACCCACAGGGATATTATCCCTTAGTGACTTAGGGTGGAAACTGTCAAATAGGAGGAGGCTGTTCCAATCGGTGGGTTTATGGAACACGCGTGTTTGTAGGCATCCCTCCCTGGCGAAAATCACAAGATCCAGAAAAGGCAGGCGCTCCGTTGTGATGGTCGACGTGAAGTGTAGGAGGGGGTTCTGGTTGTTCAGCCAGTTCAAAAAGTCCTTGACGGACTGGGTGTCTCCCTCCCAAATAAGAAGCACGTAGTCAATATAGCGCCTCCACATTTTGATATTCAGCCTCCATGGACTGGTAGGGGAGTAGATGAACTAATTTTCAAAATACGCCACATAGAGACTTGCCAAACTAGGGGCAAAGGCACTCCCCAAAGAAGTATCATGGGTTTGAAGGTAATGTGTGCCTTGAAATTCGAAGAAGTTCTTAGTCAGTGCAATCTCGGCGAGATGCAAAACAAATGACCTCAGTGTACAGAAAACCCAGTCTTGATCAAATAGAATCTCTTCAACCACACGTAGTGTGTCTCTCTCTGCGGTATGTTTGTATATAGAGACTCTATATCAAGACTGTTAGATTTGGGGGTCTCTAGTTGGCAGAGGTATGTACCCTTGTCCAAATAGGGACCCTTGCGTCTAGTCAGGGAGAGTAGGTACACTCTCGAAATAACCCCTGCTCACCCTCTTGGTAGCTTGGCACGAGCAGACAGGCTTAGTTCAGAGGCAGTGTGTAAAGCATTTGTGAACACATACAGTAATCAAGTGACAACACTACAAATGGACACCACACAGGTTATATATTTATAAAAATAGGTATACTTTATATAGATTTATCACAAGACCATAAACGACAAAAATAATCCACAATACTGTTAAGAATACTTAGTTCTGATCAAAAAGGCTTAATTCAAGGTTCTGTGCGAGTCGGTAGCCTCCTCCGGCTACGGCGATGTCGAGAACAAACAGAGTCTAACAAATCCAGCTGACCGCGTCGAGACGGGCCAACACAGTGTAGACAGACTCGGTCACAGTACCTTTACTTGAAGCGGCAGGCACGGGCGTGCGAGCCGGATGGCTGTTCGTCGCGGTCGCGATGCAAAAATGGAAGCGTTGCAGGACGCGTTGTCCCTCGATGCGGTGCAGGCAGCGGCTCGTTGACGTCGTCGAGACGGAGTCGGTGAGACCAGGGCCGTGCGTTGCAGGGCGAGACGGTGCTTCGATGCGGTGCTGGCAGGTTGCGGTGCGGCGACGGAGCCGGATTCAGGAGCTGGCGTCGATCAGTCCGGACAGCGGTGCGAGTCGGGCGGTGCGTCGCAAAGCGTGCGAGCGGTGCCCAACTCCGGTGCGGTCACAGGACTCGAACTCAGCAGCAGTGACCGTGTCGGTCGGACCAGTTCGATTCGGCGTAGCGAAGCGTTGCAGGACGCGTTGTCCCTCGATGCGGTGCAGGCAGCGGCTCGTTGACGGAGTCGGTGAGACCAGGGCCGTGCGTTGCAGGGCGAGACGGTGCTTCGATGCGGTGCTTGCAGGACACCGAGTCGGTCGTGAGAGTCGGTCACAGCTCCCTACCTCTGTAGCCACTGAAACAGGTTTCCAGCAGCAATTCACAAAGGGGGTGAAGTCCAATGGTCCTGGGACTTCGGTCAGGGGGCAAGCTCTCTTCCAAGCCCTTGGAGATCCTTCACAAGTTGATGAAAGTCACAGCAAAGCAAAAGTTCCTTTCTCCTCTCTTTGGCAGTCAGGCAAACCACTGCAGGCCAATCCCCCAAGCAGCACTTCAGGCTTAGGGATAGTTTCTCCTCAGTTTCTTCTTGGTTCCGCTCCTCAGGAAAGGTTTCTTCTTGTTCCCAAAAGTGATCTAATCTTCCTGGGGTCTGGGTGCCCCTCTTATACCCTGATTCTCTTTGTTCTCTGGAGGCAGAGAGGCCTCTGCCTAGTCCAAAACCAGTTCTGGTCAGTCCTGGAGCACTTTGTTTTTCTGACTCCTTCTTTCCTTTCAGAATGTGGGGCAGAGTGCTCAGCCGCCCGGCAGGAGGTGGAGCCAGCATTGTGGAAGGCAGGCACAGCCCTATTCAGACCTGCGCTGACTCACCCTGTCTCCTGTAGCCACCCCCAGCCCCTGTCACTCAATCTCCAGACAAGGAATACACAACCTAGCAGAGGCAGGCTTGGATAGTTAGGCAAGAAAATACCCACTTTCTAAAAGTGGTATTTTCGAACACAGAATGTTAAAACCAACTTCACTAAAAGATGTATTTTATCATCCTGAGTTCAGGCATACTAAATTCGTTTTTCTACCAGGTTCCCTGGGTCAGTTCTGACTATAAGGTGTAATAGTCAGTCTGCCCATTCTGGCCTATGGGGAGCAGGTAGCCTTGCAATAGTGAAAAACGAAAATGGCTGTAATTCACTATTAGGACATGCCACACACACCAGGGCATGTCCTACCTTATACTTACAATGCACCCTGCCCTAGGGCCTACTTTAGGGGTGACCAACATGCAGTAAAGGGAAGGTTTAGGGACTGGTAAGTGGGTGTACTCACCAAGTCGACATGGCAGCCCGAGGCTGCACACAGGCTCTGCGATGGCAGGCCCGAGACATATTTTACAGGCCGCTTCTGTGGGTGGCACAACCAGTGCTGCGAGCCCACCAGCGGCATTGGATTTACAAGCCCTGGGCACACTGAGTGCACTGTACTAGGGACTGACAAGTAAACCAATCATCCAATCATGGAGTCACTAATACATGTATCAATTAACGATAGGGAGCACTTGCACTTTGGCACTGATTAGCAGCGGCAAAGTGCCCATGAGCATCTAGTCCAGCAAAAACATATCGGCAACCGTGGAGGCATTATGAAAAAATGGAAGGGAGACCCACGCCAAGGATGCCAGGTCTAACACGTGTCCCCTCCAGCTGAAATGTGGGGAGAACTATCCTACCCCTAGGGAGTTCTCATCGCTAAGGCGGAAAAATCTGGACAGTCCATCAGCATTGGCGTGTTCTGTACCAGGGCGGTGTTCCACCGTAAAGTCCATCCCCTGTAGGGAAATGGACCACCTCAACAGCTTTGGATTCTCACCCCTCATCTGCATCAACCATCTGAGGGGCCTGTGGTCTGTCTGAACCCGGAAGTGAGTCCCAAACAGGTATGGTCTCAGCTTCTTCAGTGCCCAGACCACAGCAAATGCCTCACGCTCAATAGCACTCCATCTCTGTTCCCGGGGAAGTAACCTCCTACTGATGAAGGCTACAGGTTGGTCTAGGCCCTCCTCATTGATCTGTGATAGAACAGCCCCTACACCATGCTCTGAAGCGTCGGTCTGAACAATGAACTCATTGGAGAAGTTGGGTGCCTGGAGCACAGGCGCCGTGCACATGGCAGTCTTCAAGGTGTCAAAAGCTTTTTGACAGGTGTCAGTCCAAATCACTTTCCTGGGCTGCTTCTTGGAAGTCAGCTCGGTCAAGGGGGCAACAATGCTGCCATACCCCTTGACGAATCTCCGGTAATACCCGGTGAGTCCTAGGAAGGCTCTCACCTCTGTCTGGGTCTTGGGGGCTCCCAAGCCAGAATGGTCTCAATTTTCGGTTGGAGGGGCGCCACCTGGCCGCTCCCAACCTGGTGTCCCAAGTACACCACAGAACCCTGCCCAATCTGGCACTTACTCGCCTTGATTGTGAGGCCTGCCCTCCGCAGCGCCATCAACACTTCCCAGAGGTGGCGCAGATGCTCTTCCCAACGGGCACTGAACACTGCGATGTCATCCAGGTAGGCGGCACTGAAATCCTCCAGTCCAACCAACACCTGGTTGACCAACCTCTGAAAGGTGGCAGGGGCATTCTTCATCCCAAAGGGCATCACCCGGAACTGGTAGTGCCCATCTGGTGTGGAGAATGCTGACCTCTCTTTGCCCCATCAGTCAAGGCGATCTGCCAGTATCCAGACGTTAAGTCAAACGTGCTGAGGTACCGCGCAGCCCCTAACCGATCTATGAGCTCATCAGCTCTGGGGATGGGGTGGGCGTCAGTCCTGGTGACGGAATTGAGTCCCCTGTAGTCCACACAGAACCGGAGTTCTGGTGTGGCACCAGGCGCGGCAGCTTTTGGAACCAAGACCACGGGGCTGGCCCAAGGGCTGTTAGAGGACTCAATCACCCCTAGCGCAAACATCTTGGAGACCTCCTCCTTGATGCAGGCTCTGACCCTGTCAGTCACCCTGTAAGCCTTGTGCTTCACAGGAAGACTGTCCCCAGTGTCCACATCATGGACGCACCAATGGGTGACACTGGGAACCAGGGAGAACAGGTCAGGGAACTGTCCCAACAGTTGGCGACAGTCACCCTGCTGCTCAGGTGTCAGGGAGGTAGAGAGGTTTACTCCCTCCACTGATCCATCTTGCTCTCGGGCTGACAGGAGGTCAGGAAGAGGCTCGGTCTCCTCCTCCATTCCATCATCTGTAGCTAAGAGCATGCCCACTTGGGACCTCTCCAAGTGGGGCTTCAGGCGGTTCACATGCAGGACCCGCAAGGGGTTCCTGGGAGACTGCAAGTCCACCAAATAGGTAACTGGACTCTTGCGCTCCACCACCGTAAAAGGGCCGGTCCACCTGTCCTGGAGCGCACAGGGCTCCACAGGGGCCATGACCCACACTTTCTGACCAGGCTGAAGCTCTACCAGAGTGGCATTCTGGTCGTACCACCGCTTCATCTCCTCCTGGCTGGCTTCCAGATTTGCCTCAGCAAGCTCTCTGAAACGCCTAGTCTGGTTCCTGAAGGCCAGCATGTAACTGTATACATCCTGGGGAGGTTTCCTGGGAGATTGCTCCCAGCCTTCCTTGACCAAACTCAGAGGTCCTCGCACCGGGTGTCCATAGAGGAGCTCAAAGGGACTGAACCCTAGAGACTTCTGTGGCACCTCCCGGTATGCAAACAACAGGCATGGTAAGAGGACGTCCCATTTACGCCTCATGGGTTCTTCCAGACCCATAATCATGCCCTTGAGGGTCCGGTTGAATCTCTCAACCAGACCATTTCCTTGAGGGTGGTAAGGAGTGGTGAACTTGTAAGTTACACCGCACTCCTGCCACAGGGACTTCATGTACTTGGACACGAAGTTGGTACCTCTGTCAGACACCACCTCTTGAGGGAATCCCACACGTGAGAAAATTCCCATCAGTGCCCGTCCCACCACGGGGGCCGTCACTGTCCTCAGAGGGATGGCTTCAGGGTACCGGGTGGCATGGTCCACCAAGACCAGGATAAACCTGTTGCCCATGGCTGTCTTGGGGTCCAGTGGCCCCACAATGTCAATACCCACCCGTTCAAAGGGGGTGCTGACCACAGGGAATGGCTGGAGAGGAGCCTTGTGCTTCCTCCCACTTTTCCACTTGCCTGGCAAGTCTGGCATGTCCTGCAGTGAGTGGCGGCACTCCTGCGCATCTGGGGCCAATAGAAATGGGTAACAAGCCTGTCAAAGGTCTTGTCCTGCCCCAGATGTCCCGCTAACGGTACATCATGAGCCAACCCCAGTAGGAAGGCTCTGAAGCGCTGGGGTACCACCAGCACACGGGCTGACCCAGGCTCAGCAACCTTAGGCTCTGAATACAGGAGACCATTCTCCCAGTAAACCCAATGTGATCCAGACTGATCACCTGCTGCCTGGTCTGTGGCCTGTTGCCTCAGACCCACGAGAGAAGGGCATGTGTTCTGCTCCTTGCAGAACTCTTCCCTGGAGGGTCCTCCTTCTTGCTGCCAATGGGTCAGCTCAGGTAGGTCCCCCAGTTCAGCTACCTGTTCCCCTGTAGGTTCCAGGGCATCCCCTCAGGGTCTGCCTCCTCCTGGACCGTGGGAACCTCGGGGGCCGGTTTCCCGCGCCCCCTGCCTCCTCTCTCTCCGGCAGGCACCTGGGCCTCCCTCTCAGGCTCCAGGTCCTCTTGAACACCTTTAGCTGCCATTGACCGGGTGGTCACACATGCCCAATCAGGCAAGCCCAACATTTCTAAATGCGCACTCCGCTCCACCTTAGCCCAAGGTGAGCTCTCCAAATCGTTCCCTAACAAACAGTCAACAGGCATGGCTGGCCTCACAGCTACTTGAAGAGTACCCGAGACCCCCCACTCAAAGGGAACCTGAGCCACCTTGCAGTGACTCTCTGTGTTGTCAGCGGCAACAACCGGATAGAATGCATCAGGGATAACCTGCTCTTTAGACACCAGGTGACACTTGACAGCTGTCACACTGGCTCCTGTGTCTCTCAGAGCCTCCACCCTATGGCCATTGATGGTCACCCACTGCCTGTATTTCTTAGTGTTCTCAGGCAGCGGGGTCCTAGGGACCATCTCAGAGTCTCCTAATGAGACAAGGGAAAACACTGTGGGATCCCCCCACCTTGGGCACCCAACTCCTCCCCCAGGGCTACACTAGCCAACTGCCGGGGGACTGCACTGGTGGGTGCTGGTTTTCCATGCAAAGGGCAACGAGGATCGTTTGCCTTGTGGCCAGGGGCGCCACACTTGTAACATACCAGTGGTCCCTGGTGAACAGGGGGCCTGTCAGGGCCACTGGCTTCTTCTCAGGGGGAGGCTGGGAACCTTTCCCTTGGTTCCCTTGGGGTCTACTTTGGGGCCCTTTATGGAACTCCTTCTGTTTACCCTTGTCCCCCCCACTCTTCTGCTGGGGACCCTGCCCACCCTTGGCGGAGTCTCCCACGTGACCCTTGTGGACCCGGGTACTCACCCAGCGGTCCGCCTCCTCAGCAAGCTGCCTAGGGTTAGTCAGCTTACTATCAATCAGGTGCTGGCGTAGCTCAGGAAAACAATTACCGGACAAGTGCTCCCAGGCAATCAAATCAAAGAGCGCCTGAAAATCAGTCGCTTTGCTACCCTTTACCCAACCATCCAAGGCTCTGCAAAAGAAGGTCACATATTCAACCCAGGTACTGCTTTCAATCTTACTACAGTTCCTGAACCTTTGCCTATAAAGCTCAGGGGTCAAACCATATCTAGTCATTAAGGCATCCTTCATGTGGCTGTACGAATTATAGACTTCAGAGGGCAAATCCAACAAGGTATCCCGCCCTTCACTGAGGAACCGTCCCCACAACCCCGCTCCCCAATCCTTCTCAGGGACCCGGTGGGAAGACATGGCTACCTCATAGGCTTTGAACCACTGCCCTATGTCGTCATTTTTAAAAAACTCCTTCACCACATCTTTGGGAATATACACCCTAGCTTCAACAGGCACAGGCGGTACACTGCCACCAGAGGGAGTAATCTCTAAGCTCTTGGCCTTCAATTCCAACTCCCTCAAAACTTTCTCATGTTCAAACTGCATTTTCTTTTCCTCTAGGGCTAATTTCCTTGTTTGCATTTCGAATTCTAACTGCTTATTCAGCTTGAGTTTGGTCAGCTCTATTTCGTGCATCCTACTCTCTTTCCTGTCCTCCAACTCCTCTGGAGACAGTCCTCTGGCAGAAACACTGCTACCTACTGGGGAAGGTGGTCTTCTAGCCCCTAGACCCAATAGCCCCTCCAGCTGCCCTTCTGCATTCTCAGCCCCCTCCACAGGGGCACTCCTTGATTCGACCCAGGCCCTCAGCGCCTTTTGGAGGTCCTCCTTCCTGGAGATCCCGGTCATGGACACTTTAAACTTTTTGCAGAATTGCTTGAGCTGCTTAAGGGTGTAGCATTCTAGCCTCTCTTCTTCCCAATCACATTCAACAGAGGCTACTGATGCTGGTTTCTCCATAGTGACTGAACTTGGCATTTGCAAAAATAGGAAATCCCAGAAAAAATGCTATTAAAGTATGTGGTTGCGTTTTGGTCTGCACTCACTAAGTAGTGTTCACCAATCACTGTACATGAGTCACAAATGCAAGTCCAGAATTCCCACCGCTGACCACCAATGTTAGATTTGGGGGTCTCTAGTTGGCAGAGGTATGTACCCTTGTCCAAATAGGGACCCTTGCGTCTAGTCAGGGAGAGTAGGTACACTCTCGAAATAACCCCTGCTCACCCTCTTGGTAGCTTGGCACGAGCAGACAGGCTTAGTTCAGAGGCAGTGTGTAAAGCATTTGTGAACACATACAGTAATCAAGTGACAACACTACAAATGGACACCACACAGGTTATATATTTATAAAAATAGGTATACTTTATATAGATTTATCACAAGACCATAAACGACAAAAATAATCCACAATACTGTTAAGAATACTTAGTTCTGATCAAAAAGGCTTAATTCAAGGTTCTGTGCGAGTCGGTAGCCTCCTCCGGCTACGGCGATGTCGAGAACAAACAGAGTCTAACAAATCCAGCTGACCGCGTCGAGACGGGCCAACACAGTGTAGACAGACTCGGTCACAGTACCTTTACTTGAAGCGGCAGGCACGGGCGTGCGAGCCGGATGGCTGTTCGTCGCGGTCGCGATGCAAAAATGGAAGCGTTGCAGGACGCGTTGTCCCTCGATGCGGTGCAGGCAGCGGCTCGTTGACGTCGTCGAGACGGAGTCGGTGAGACCAGGGCCGTGCGTTGCAGGGCGAGACGGTGCTTCGATGCGGTGCTGGCAGGTTGCGGTGCGGCGACGGAGCCGGATTCAGGAGCTGGCGTCGATCAGTCCGGACAGCGGTGCGAGTCGGGCGGTGCGTCGCAAAGCGTGCGAGCGGTGCCCAACTCCGGTGCAGTCACAGGACTCGAACTCAGCAGCAGTGACCGTGTCGGTCGGACCAGTTCGATTCGGCGTAGCGAAGCGTTGCAGGACGCGTTGTCCCTCGATGCGGTGCAGGCAGCGGCTCGTTGACGGAGTCGGTGAGACCAGGGCCGTGCGTTGCAGGGCGAGACGGTGCTTCGATGCGGTGCTTGCAGGACACCGAGTCGGTCGTGAGAGTCGGTCACAGCTCCCTACCTCTGTAGCCACTGAAACAGGTTTCCAGCAGCAATTCACAAAGGGGGTGAAGTCCAATGGTCCTGGGACTTCGGTCAGGGGGCAAGCTCTCTTCCAAGCCCTTGGAGATCCTTCACAAGTTGATGAAAGTCACAGCAAAGCAAAAGTTCCTTTCTCCTCTCTTTGGCAGTCAGGCAAACCACTGCAGGCCAATCCCCCAAGCAGCACTTCAGGCTTAGGGATAGTTTCTCCTCAGTTTCTTCTTGGTTCCGCTCCTCAGGAAAGGTTTCTTCTTGTTCCCAAAAGTGATCTAATCTTCCTGGGGTCTGGGTGCCCCTCTTATACCCTGATTCTCTTTGTTCTCTGGAGGCAGAGAGGCCTCTGCCTAGTCCAAAACCAGTTCTGGTCAGTCCTGGAGCACTTTGTTTTTCTGACTCCTTCTTTCCTTTCAGAATGTGGGGCAGAGTGCTCAGCCGCCCGGCAGGAGGTGGAGCCAGCATTGTGGAAGGCAGGCACAGCCCTATTCAGACCTGCGCTGACTCACCCTGTCTCCTGTAGCCACCCCCAGCCCCTGTCACTCAATCTCCAGACAAGGAATACACAACCTAGCAGAGGCAGGCTTGGATAGTTAGGCAAGAAAATACCCACTTTCTAAAAGTGGTATTTTCGAACACAGAATGTTAAAACCAACTTCACTAAAAGATGTATTTTATCATCCTGAGTTCAGGCATACTAAATTCGTTTTTCTACCAGGTTCCCTGGGTCAGTTCTGACTATAAGGTGTAATAGTCAGTCTGCCCATTCTGGCCTATGGGGAGCAGGTAGCCTTGCAATAGTGAAAAACGAAAATGGCTGTAATTCACTATTAGGACATGCCACACACACCAGGGCATGTCCTACCTTATACTTACAATGCACCCTGCCCTAGGGCCTACTTTAGGGGTGACCAACATGCAGTAAAGGGAAGGTTTAGGGACTGGTAAGTGGGTGTACTCACCAAGTCGACATGGCAGCCCGAGGCTGCACACAGGCTCTGCGATGGCAGGCCCGAGACATATTTTACAGGCCGCTTCTGTGGGTGGCACAACCAGTGCTGCGAGCCCACCAGCGGCATTGGATTTACAAGCCCTGGGCACACTGAGTGCACTGTACTAGGGACTGACAAGTAAACCAATCATCCAATCATGGAGTCACTAATACATGTATCAATTAACGATAGGGAGCACTTGCACTTTGGCACTGATTAGCAGCGGCAAAGTGCCCATGAGCATCTAGTCCAGCAAAAACATATCGGCAACCGTGGAGGCATTATGAAAAAATGGAAGGGAGACCCACGCCAAGGATGCCAGGTCTAACAAAGACCCACCAGGAACTCTTTCTTTGGATCAAAAGTGAGGTCCTTAAGTAGGCTAAGGACATTTGTAGTGTCCTTGAAGTAGGCTCTCCTGTTCTGTACCAAGGGTTTGAAAAAGAAATCACAAAATTGTGATTAATGGCTATAGGACCGAGCCTATTCCGGAGACAATAGGTCTACCGGGAGGTGGTCTCGTTGGTTTATGTACGTTAGGGAGGGTGTAAAAATATGGAGTCACTGGGTTCCCTTGGCACAGGAATCTCCCTTCCTTAGCTGTTATCCAGTCGTTGTTCACTGCTTCTTCAACAGTGGAGGCGATCGCCTGCATAATGTCCTGGGTAGGATCATTGTGAAGTATGCTGTAGTTTCTTTCATCTGAGAGAAGTCTCAGACATTCAGTTTCGTAGTTGACTTTCGTTTGGATCACTATCGCTCAAAATGTGGAGGCGCTATATTGACGAGGTGCTTCTTATTTGGGAGGGAGACGCCCAGTCCATCAAGGACTTTTTGAACTGGCTGAACAACCAGAACCCCCTCCTACACTTCACCTCGACCATCACAACGGAGAGCCTGCCTTTTCTGGATCTTGTGATTTTCGCCAGGGAGGGACGCCTACAAGCAAGCGTGTTCCATAAACCCACTGATAGGAACAGCCTCCTCCTATTTGACAGTTTCCACCCTAAGTCACTAAGGAATAATCTCCCTCTTGGTCAATTCTTGCGCCTCAGGAGGAACTGTTCCAATACAGGAGACTTCAAGACAGAAGCTGATGTACTTACGGATAAGCTATTGAAGAGGAATTAGCCACATAAGATCATTAGAAGGGCTAAGAAAAGGGCCACCAACTGCAATCGTGAAGCACTTCTGGAGTCAGTGGAGAAACCATCAACCAACAAAGCTATCTGCGTGACTACCTACAATACCGCCTCCAATAGTATCAAAAGGATCATACTACGGAACTGGAGGATCCTGAACTCAAATGGCCTTCACTTCGAGAAACCCCGGTTTTCATTTAAAAGGAGCCAGAACATAAAGGGACCTACTGGTACATACCAGACCCAGGAATATACCCGAAAGACTCAGGGCTAGGCCAAATCAGGGTAACAGGTGGGAACTCCCCCCGTCATGGGCCACACGAAGTGTGGGTCGTGTGACTTGTGCCATCTGACGGCCGATACAAAGACGGTGGACGTGGGCTTGACCTACCCATGGGAACAACGCAGACATACCAACTGTAATTCCAACAATGTCATCTACATGATTAAATGCCCATGTGGGTTAATCTATATTGGGATGACGACTCAAAAAGTGAAAATCAGAATAATGGAACATAGATCCAACATAAGGTGCCAGAGGACGACGACACGTCTGACTTCGCATTTCAGAGAGAAGAAACATACGGGAAACTAATTATTTTGGACAGTTCTGGACAAGCCAAACATCCCTCCAACGGCCCGTAATTCGGAGAACATCCTGTTCCTGAGGGAGCAGAAATGAATTTATAGAGTTCGCAGCCATATCTGTGGGCTCCATGATGATATCCCCTGGAATACTTTGAACAATCTTTAGGAGGACGGGGCCTCCATTTTGGTACACTCAGTACCATCCTTGGCCACTGCTTTTGTGTACTACACGAGGGGAGCTTGTACGCAGTACACACATCTGACGCCCGGGTATCACCACCCCCCATAAAAGACCCTGGATCCTTCTGGACTTTGCGCCCCCGCCACCCTCTGAGTCCTAGACACTGTATTTGCACGCACTTTTGATTACTCTATGTCTGGTGACACGGCGGAGCCATGACCAAGAGTACCAGTGGCCGGCTGTCCACTGCCACACATGGTCCTTTTCTGCTATTTGCATTATATCTTCCACATGGGGGTGTTGATTCATTCTGCCACACCAAATAACATATTGTGGGCTGTGGTGCATGTCTACTCTCCACGTACAGCCCCATACCTTCAACTCACTGTCACTAGAGGGTTTTGTTTGGTGCCATACTATCTATCCTACCATAACTTTGTTTACGTACATATTATCGACCACAATCGATTTCCTGCGCACTTTAGATTGATTTGCCATTTGGTGCAACTGACAAGTAGGGTAAGGTTGTGTCCTGATGCCTACTTTGGGCATATCAGAATAAGTCGCCGTAGTCTACAGGGTGAGGCGTTTCCATTTGCCCAATATAGACTGGGACATGCGCAGAAGGGACTCATTTCCTATATCACCCTTTCAATATGGTTGCCGGGGTCAGCGCTCTAGTTATCACCAACTTGTCAAGCATGCCACGTACCGTCTACGTCAATGTGGTGACGTATACAGATACAACCCGTTTAAACTCCCCTCGCCGTTGAGCTCAGTGTAGCTGCACGGCGCTGGGAGAGACAGCGGGTTGTGGCAACAGCTCACCTTGACGAAGTAAGTGCGTGGGATTTGGGGGTCATATCAGCCAACTCACGGGGAAGGGGTCTTGGTGGCCCGATCCTCACCGTTAAGAACGGTTGGTATACCTCGCCACGCCGATTTTGACACACTCCTGTTTTCCCGATCGGAGTTCCATCCGGTCTCTTGTGTCCTCGAACTACGAGCACCCCAGAACGCTGATTTAAAGTGGCACTGATTAATAATTACGATCATCTCTTTCTCTCTTTTTTATTTCCACAAATACAGTGTGTGACTATAGGAAGCTGTCCTTCCTCCCCCGCCAGTTCAAGCACTGTTTTAATGAAACTCGGTAAGATATGCCGAGCAAGTGTTTGTGTCGCAGCACCGAGTAACGATGACCCTGCATTTTTAAGCATGTCTATGCACTAAAAAGAGCGCCATACTCACACTCCCAAGGGATAATGGGCCCTGCACATTGCTGTGTGGTGCCTAATCTTAATTTTAGAACCCATTGGGTCGCACCTTTGAACTAGAGGGACAGAACCATTTTTCTTCACTCATGTTTGTATGTTTTTAATATACTCAACACCGTGTGCACTCAATCTAGTTTGCTCATGTATGTAACTTTCTCATTGTTTACAGGTTACTCACGCTGAGTAAGTTGATTTACCACTAGACCTGAGCATTTTCTCAGAGTGTGACCACGCTCTACTCTACAAGGAAGGAGGTAGGGATAGTTTCTAAGGGATCTGTCTTAGTCCTGATGCAAGCCGGGGATTTCATGTTAGCCGGCTGAAACATGTCGACATTCTGCAGATTGGAGGGGTAGGTGGTACATAAATACCCACCATACCACCATCCACTGGTCCTGGAATGACCTTTTAACTAGACCAGGGAATCCATCATTAAAGGGTCTGTTTTGGAGATCCCTTGGTCTATTTTTAACATTATTCTGCACTTTTCACTTGATCCCGCACATTGTCTTTGAGTGTTTTGTTTTGTCTTCCCCTCCCTATTGCTCCACCTCCAGCGTTGGCTAGCGCGGAGGTGTGTCAGCAGCCCTATGATGAAGCATGCCACAGATTTCTGAAAGGTGAAGGCAGTATTAAAGCACCTGTGGGTTTTTCTCCTCTTGTTCACAGCGACACTAAATAGGAAGATTTAGAGCCTGAAGGGGGAGAAGTGGACTGACTGATTCTCTGGCCACCTTATCCACAGAGGTCGAAAGGAGCTGCGTCTATGGCAGTGCAGAGGCTGCTGAACTTACGCTGGCTTGTGGCTGGGGTATGGTTGGCGCAACTGAAAGCCTTTTTCGTGGACACAAAATGGCCAAAAAACAGACAAGTAATGGGTGGTCACCGAGAGACCCATGGACTTGGTCGTAGCCCGCGAGTCCTTAAAGCGCACCTTAGCCATGTCTCACTAGTCTGCAAAGAGACTGGTGTGATCAAAGCGCATATCCATATGGAAAGTCTGGACATCCCCAGAAAATCTAGAACTCCGCAGCGAGGCGTGACACCGAATAGCCACGATCGCCGACATTGCTCTGCCCAGAGTCAGTGGTGTCAAGCCCACAATGAATGGTGAACTTGGCTGCATCTCACCCGACCGATACCACTTGGGAGAGAAAGGCCCGGGTTTCCTCTGGAACCTAGGGCAGCACCTGAGCAACCGTTCCCCACAAGGAGTGGGCGCAATGGCCCAATAGGCATGTAGTTTTACTAACCGCAATGCAAGGCTGGCAGAAGAGAAAATGTTCTTGCTCCAACTGTCCAGCCTCTTAGATTCCCTGTCCAGGAGTGTGGAAGGGACCGTGCCTTGTGAGGTAGAGGCTTGGACCACTAAGCTCTCGGGGGTAGGGTGGTTGGTGAGCAATTTCAGGTAGCTTGGCACAGGGGAATAGCGGAGGGCGATGAGCCTATTCACAAGAGCCCCTGTGGTGGGCTTGGACCAGGTGCCCAGAAGGACATCAGTTAAGGCCTTGTTGAAATGCAGGAGGGGTTCAGAGGAGGAGGCACCCGGATGTAGGACCTCTGTCAAGATATTAGTCTTGGCATCCACCAAAGGGAGGCAAAGGTCTAGGACCTCGGCTGCCCTTCTTACAACCATAGCATATGAAGCTCCCTCCTCCAAAGCCACGGTAGGGGGGAGACAGCAGGCCAGAATCCAGGGGGGAATCCAGGCCACTGGCCTCACCCAGTTCCTCATATCAGCCCATTTCATGCTCAAGCTGATCTTGTATAGAGTCCAGACACCCCTCCTAATCCTCCTTCATTCCTAGGCCCTCAAAATAAGGCTGAGGAAGCGACCTAGGACCCAATGGTGGCACCGGGATTGGAGTCAAAAGGCGACAATCCGGTTGTGGGGGGATAAGGATGGGACTGGAGCCACCGGAAGGGCAGAAAAATATCCAGTTTCACCCAAAAAATGTCTTGTAGGAAGCTGGCTCTGTATATGGTATCACCACTAGGTGGTTATGCCATGCACCCAGTCCAGGGGTCCCTCAATAGTGTATAGGGCTCAATGTAAAATGCAAAGTGCTCTATTAGTGGTAGTGTGGGAGGGCAGACTTGGGCCTAACATGAAGGAGTGTAAGACATTTTTTGCACAACAGTGATCAATAATGGACACACGACTCAAGGAGATCCAGAACAGTTTTAGAAAATTATACTTTGTATTTTGAAACCAAGATCTACGCATTAAGTTAAGTATGCTTTTAAATAAAAATACTTTTCACTTTGTAAAATCGACACCTAGAAACTTTTCAGCATAGTTCAATGTTCTCATACAGGGAAAACAATATCCCGGTTAAACAGGTAAGTAATGCACTTACAATTCTAGTCTTCAGGACCAAAAGTCAGCAAGGGGCAAGCGACAAGGGTCAGGTGAGGATCCAAACTGCACCACCGGTGGCAGAGTGCATAGGTCAAAATCGAGGTTCAGCCCAATGCTTTTCAATGGAGATTGGGGGGTGCCTGGTGCCACACTGCTTGCAGGCAAGTAGATCGGTTTCAGGGTACCAAGCTTTGGGGGTTAGGACCAGCACGGGGCCACAAAGAGCACCAAATCTACACCACCAGCAGCAGAGGGGCGGCCGGGTGCAGTGTGAAAAATGAGCGTCTGGCGCCGAATGCTTTTCTATGGAGATTCTTCTTTAGGCACACAGGCTGCACTAGAGGTTGCAGGAGGAAGACCAACAACAGCCAAGGTACATAGAGGTGGGGGGGTGGGAGGGAGTTGAAGCAGCACCGTCTGTTCATCTCACCCCGGCCCAGGGGCTTTGGGTGCAGGGGTGCCTTTCGTTGTCGGAGTCTTGCTACCAGAGCTGGTCGGGGAAGCCTCTGGATTCACACTGCAGGCGCCACCGTGGAGATCAGGAGAGGTCAGACAACATTGGACACGAGGTCGGGATTGCTGGGGATACTTCACTGCACAGGTGAGCCGCTCAAACTCCTGCCATAGGCGTCGGTAGTAGAGTGGGCAGGCGACGCGGATCTGCCTGGATCCGGAGTCCTTGAAGTTGGTTTCCGCTGTCCATGGGAGATTGGAGTCTTTTTTGAAGGCAGCAGTCCTCCCAGGGTTTCAGAGGTCACTGGCTGAAAGACAGGTCGCAGGTTAGCAGAAGTTGGAGACTGGCTGGTAGGGATGGCACCAAGGAAGTAGTCTTCAGTCTTCTCTGGAGGGATGTCTTCTTTCTTCTAAAGTCGCTGCAGATCTAGATTCTAGGTCTGGGAAAGCCACCTAAATACTAGATTTAGGAGGTGCTTTAGGGGGGTAATAGGTAGGGTGAATGGGTACACTCACCTGGGGGAGGGGGCATAGACCTAGCCCTGATTGGAGGGATCTTCCCATCTTCAAGATGGCAGGGACTGAAAGTTGTGCTTCAACTTGCCTTCCCCACCTTAGGGGTGGAGTTGGTAGAGGTGGGCACACCTCCTATTCTTCTGTGTTTTCCTGATCGTTTTTCTACCCAAAGTGGGGGTGTAAACCAGGGGCTTCCATCTGCTGCTAGCAGCAGAGGCTGGGGGTGGCATTACAAAGGCGGCAGGCCTTTGAAGCTTCCCTCTAGGAGCACTTGCCCATCCTGGGGGAGATGTGACGTCTGCCCTGGGTGTGCATTGTTTCTGGTCCCAGAGAACAGGGGCCCTCTACCCAGGGGTTCAAAAACATGTCTGGTGGTGGCTGACTGCCTACAGCCGGTCAGAGACAACACCAGGGTTGGTAGGTTTTCAGGGGGCACCTATGAGGTCCCCTCTGGGTACATGGTACAATAAATTCCACATTGGCATCAGTGTGGATTTATTGAAAGGAGCAGTTTGGTACCAAACATTCCTGTGTTCAGTAAAGCCATCATGGTGCTGTGGAACTCTAGTTGTCGAGTTTCCAGCCCATGTACTCTATATGGCTTTCCTGGCACTTACAATATTAAGGAATGGACCCCAGTATTGTAGGGGCATATCTGCTTGGATATGCCCTTATCTGTGGCACAGTGCACCCTGCCTTAGGGCTGAGAGGCCTGCTAGAGGGGCAACTTACCTATGCCTTTAGGCAATGCTGGCTAGCTGGCATGGCATCCAGGTAGGATGCCATGTCAACTTTGCTGGTTTCTTCCTCACAGGGGCCTGCAAGCTTCAAGGGCAGTGGCATGGTCCCAGTAAGGGGGTGTCCCAGGGGACCCTCTTCAGCTCCCAGGCCCAAGGAACTCCGGGTATGATTTACTGGGGACTCACAGGGGGCAGAATTACCAATTGGGAATTTGTTTTTATGGAAGGAGCACTAGCACAGGGGACCTGGTTAGCAGGGACCCTGCGCATTACAATTGAAACCACATCAGAACCAAGAAGAAAGTGGGGGCTAACCATGCATAAGAGGCACTTTCTCACATGCCTCCCCAACCCCAAGTGAAAGAGGATGCAACTGACCTTCCCCTGGAGAGACTTCATCGTCTAAGTGGAAGAACCTGGAAAGGCCATCTGCATTGGCATGGGCAGTCCCAGGTCCGTGTTGCACTGTAAAGTCCATTCCCTCTAGGGATATGGGCCTTCTTAGCAGTTTGGGATTTTCACCTTTCATCTGTTGTAACGACCTGAGAGGCCTGTGGTCTGTCTGAACTAGGAAGAGATTGCCAAACAGGTATGGCCTCAACTTTTTCAGGGCCCAGACCACAGCAAAGGCTTCCCTCTCTTTGGCACTCTAACGCTGTTCTCTAGGGAGTAATTGTCTGCTTATAAAAGAAACAGGTTAGTCATGCCCCTCTCCATTTGTTTGGACTAGGACTGCACCTATCCCATGCTCAGTGGCATCTGTCTGCACAATGAACTGCTTGGAATAGTCTGGAGCTTTTAGGGGACTGGGGCAGAGTACATTGCATCCTTCGGAGTGTCAAAAGCCTTTAGACAGCGTACTGTCGTGTTTACTTTTTTTGGCATCCTTTTGGAGGTAAGTTCTATGAGAGGAGTTACTATGGACCCACAGTCCTTCACAAACCTATAGTACCCAGTCAAGCCAAATAATGCCTGGACCTGGGTCTGGGTTGCTACCAGATAGGTCTGGATCTTGGGTTGTAGTGGCTGAACATGGCCTTCACCTAACAGGTGGGCCAAGTACTCAACCTTTCACTGCCCTATCTGGCATTACTGGCCTTGATAGTGAGGCCTGCACTTCTCAGAGCCTCAAAGACCTTGACAAGGTGAATCAGGAAATCCTGCCAGGTGGAGCTGTAGACAGCAATATCAAGATAAGCTGCACTAAATGATTTCAGCATATCAAGGACTTTGTTCAACAACCGTTGGCAGGTGGTAGGGGCATTCTTCAATCGAAAGGGCATCACAGTAAACTGGAAGTGCCAATTTGGAGTTGAGAAATCTGATTTTTTATTTTGCCCCAGGGGTCAGACCTATCTGCCAGTACCCAGGTATGAGATCAAAGGTACTGAGATATTTGGCTGCCCCTAACCTGCCAATTAGTTCATCTGCACTAGGGGTTGGGTGTGCATCAGTTTTTGTCACAGCATTGAGGCCTCTATAGTCCACACAAAACCTAATTTCCTTCTTTTCACCCTTGGAGTGAGGTTTGGGGACCAAGACGACTGGGCTAGCCCTGGGGCTCTCTGAGGGTTCAAGGACACCCAACTGCAGCATTTTGCTGACTTCAGCTTGGGTACTCTGACATTATCAGACTGCCTGTAAATTTTGTTTTTGACAGGTCAGGCTGTTACCAGTGTCCACATCATGGGTACACCAACTAGTATGACCAGGGTTCAGAGAAAAGAGCTCAGCATACTGAACTAGGACTAGCCTGCAGTGAGCTTGCTGTTGGTTAGTGAGGGTGTCTTTAAAGACCACTCCATCAACAGACCAATCTTAATGATTGCTTGAGAGGAGATCCTGGAGAGGCTCACTCTGTTTCCTGTCCCTCATCTGTGACCATGGTCATGTTAGCTCTGTCATAATAGGGCTTCAGGTGATTGACATGTATCACCCTTTTTGAGGTGTTTGCAACTGCCAAGGTGCACCAGATAGGTGACCTCCCTTTTCTTTCAAGGACAGGGTAGGGCTCACTCCACTTGTTTTGGAGGGCCCTAGAGGCCACATGCTCCAATACCCATATCCTCTGCCCTGGCCTCAATTCTAGCAGAACAGCCTTTTGGTCATACCACTGCTTTTGAAGCTCTTGGCTGGCCTGAAGGTTTTGGCTTGGTTTTTCAATGTACTTAGCCATCCTGGAATTAAGGCCAAGCACATAGTCCACTATGTCTCGTTTTGGTTCTTTGAGAGGTTTCTCCCAACCTTCTCTTACCAGACTCAGAGGACCTCTAACAGTGTGTCCAAACAAAAGTTCAACGGGTGAAATTTACACTCCCTTTTATGGCACTTCCCTGTAGGCACAAAGAAGACATGGAAGTAGGACATCCCATCTCCTTCTGAGTTTTTCAGGGAGCCCACCAATCATGCCTTTCAATGACTGGTTGAACCTACAGTTCACTCCACACTCCTCCCACATGTGTTTTAAGTATGCAGACATGAGTTGGTACCTCTGTCTGATGTTACCCCCTTTGTAAAACCAACCCTGGTAAAGACACCAAGGAGGGCTTTTGCCACCACTGGGGCAGTGGTGGCCCTTAGAGGAATAGCTTCAGGGTACTTGGTGGCATGATTCACTACCACCACAATGTATTTGTTCCCAGAGGCTGTTGGTGGGTCCAGGGATCCAACAATGTTGACCCCAACCCGTTCAAAGGGTACCCCAACCACTGGAAGTGGAATTATGGGGGACTTCCGGCAGCCTCCTGCCTTGCCACTGGCTTGGCAGGTGATACAGGACTGACAAAAGTCCTTCACTTTCTGAAACATCCCTGGCCAGGAGGAGTGATTGACCAATCTACTCCAAGTTGTATCCTATCCTGACCAAGGTGTCCAGTTAAAAGGATATCATATGGGCCAAAGGGAGGAGAAAATCTCAAACACTGAGGTACTACCACCCTCCTAGCTGAACCAGGTATGGAGTCTCTGTCCTCAGTGTATAGTAGCCCATCCTCCCAATAGACCCTGTGGGTGCCACTGATATCACCCTTTTCCTGTGCAGCAGCTTTCTGCCTCAGGATTTCAAGACTGGGACAGGTTTCTTGTCCCTGGCACAGATCCATTCTAGAGGGTCCCCCTGGGCCCTTGAGATCTATCTGCCTGGTAAGGCCCAATCTCTTCAGGCTCAGTTCCCTCTGAGAATACCAAGCCCTGTTCCTAAGAAGAGGGGTTCTGACTTGAGATCTGTTTAGAATCTGATCCCCCAGTCTTCTTGCCCTTTCTTTTGGAGGGCTGGTCCAGTCTTCCAGGGTCCAGCACCTCTTTCACCCAGAGCTCTGCTCTGTGCTCGTGCAACACAGCCCCATTCTGAGAGACCTACCATGCTGGCATGGGTCCTCAGTTCGCCTTTAGCACAAGGGGAAGTCTCCAAATAATTTCCAAGCAGACAATCTACAAGGACAGTTGGGGACACAACTACTTTTTATCCAACTACTCCACCCCCCCAAGTGGCCATGGGATGGACTGTGGTGATACTATTAGCATCGGTGACTGGATAGGAACTTCCAATCAGGTACTGATCTGAGTGAATGAGCTGCTGGGTCCCCATGGTGACACTAGCCCCAGTATCCCTCAAGGCCTCTATTCTGGACCCATTGATCTTGGGGAACTGCCTGTATTTTTTCATATTAGCTGGCCAAGTAGCACAAACTAAGTCTACCTCTCCGTCAAAGACATATGTTGCCTCAGTGGGGCTACTGATATGGTCAGGCCACACCTGGGATCCCATCTGGATGTTAGCAACTGCAGGTAGACTAGAGACCTTTTTCTTATTTTTTACAGCTAAGGTCTCCAGTTCGGTGTCCTAGTGCTTTACAATCGTGACACCAAGCCTTGTTGGGATCCCAGTTCTTCCCTTGGTACCAAACCTTAGACTGTGTAGACTCTGGGTCCACCCTCCTGAGCAGGGTTTTGGGGGGCTGTAGAAGACTCTTGATTATCATGGCTACCCTCTTTCGCTTGTTCTGCTTTATGCTTCTTTCTTTTGGTCTCCCACACCAGTGTTAGTTTTGGTGACATTTGTCTTGACCCAGTGGTCTGCCTTCTTCCCCAATTCATGAGGAGAAAGTGGACCTAGGTCTATCAGGAATTGATGTAGTTTCTCTTGGTGACAATTACTTAAAAGGTGCTCCTTCATAATCAAAGTATACAATCCATCCTTCAAAATCATGTACATTGTTACCATTTAAACAACCTCCTAGTGTTTTTACTGAGTAATCTACAAAATCTACCCAGGATTGGCCTTGGGTTTTCTTGGCCTCCCTGAATCTGATCCCATACTCCTCAGTGCTGAATCCAAAGCCCTCAATCAGGGTATCCTTCATGAGGTCACAGGATGTAGCATCTTTCTCATTGAGTGTCAGGAGCCTATCCATGCACTTTCCTGAGAACATTCCCCACATGATAGCACTCCACAGCTTCCTGTGGACTTGTCTACCAAGACAGGCTCTCTCAAATGTCATGAACCACTTAGTGATATCATCACCCTCAAAATATTTAGGGATAATCCCTTTGGGGACTTAGGAGTCAATTAAATCTACCTCCCTATTTATTATTTTGCTGCCACCAGAGATGGGTTCTAGGCCCATCTCCGCTCCTTTTTCTATGGCTAGGAGTTTAGCCATTTCTGAAAATATGAATCTTCATGGTCTACCTCATCGGGGACATTACTGGGGTCACTTCCACCAGAGCTGTTGCTATCTTAGGGGGTAGTGATGGAGTCGGTGTCCTCCCCCTCCATCACTTCTTCTTCCTCCCCATTGGGGGAAGTTTGACCTGCCAGGGCCTTGTCATTATCTGCTAGCAACTACTGGAGAAGGGCTTTTGGGGGTTTCGGAGCCACAGAGGAGTGCAAGACAGTTATTGCACAACAGTGATTAATAATGGGCACACAACTCAAGGAGATCTAGACAAATTTTACAAAATTATACTTTGTTTGTATTTTAGTTTAAGACAAAGCTCTTCGCAATAATTAAGTAAGTTTTTAAATAACAATACTTTTCACTTTGTAAAATCATCAGTTAGAAACTATTCAGCACAGTTCAATACTATCCTATAGTGAAAACAATATCGCGGTTAAACAGGTAAGTAATGCATTTACAATTCCAGTCTTTGGGACCAAACGTCAGCAAGGGGAAACAATCAGGTGAGTACCAAAACTGCACCACAAGTGGCACAGGGGCAGCTGGGTGAAGAGGTCAAAACCAGAGGTTGGCCAAATGATTTTCAATGGAGACTAGGGGGTGCATGGAGCCACACTGTTTGCAGGTAAGTAGATCAGTTGCAGGGGCCAAGCTTTGAGGGTTAGGACCAGCACAGGGGGGCCCACAAAGCAGCACCAAACATACACCACCAGCGGCGGCCAACCGCAGAGTGCAAAATCAGCATCTGGCGACCAATGCTTTTCTATGGAGATTCTTCTTTTGGAAAACAGACTGCAGGCATTGCACCGGCGGTTGCAGGAGTAAGACCAATGACAGCCAAGGTAATTAAAGGAGTGGGGGGGTCATAGGGGCACCATCGGTTCAGCTCACCAAGGCCCAGGGGCTTCAGGTGCATGGATGCCTTTCGATGTCAGAGTCTTCTGACCGGAGCACGTCAGCCAATGCTAGACATGAGGTCAGGATCGCTGGGGAGACTTCACTGCACAGGTGAACCACTCAGGCCGTGGGCATCGGGTGCAGAGTGGGCAGGAGACGTGGATCCACCTGGATCCGGAATCCTTGGAGTTAGTTTCTTATGGACAGGCCCACTATCCAAGGGAGATTAGAGTCTTTTTCGAAGGCAGCAGTCTTCCCAGGGTTTTAGAGGTAGCTGGCTGCAAGACAGGTCGCAGGAGCTGGAGACAGGCCAGTAGGGCTGGCGCCAAGGCAGTCGTCATCTTCAGTCTTCCCTGCAGGGATGTCTTCTTTCTTCTTAGGTCATCGCAGATCTAGTTTCTAGGTCTGGGCAAGCCACCAAAATATTAGATTTAGGAGGCGTTGAGGGGAGCAGTAGGTAGAGCCAATGGGCACCTTACCTGGGGTGACTACACCCTATATTATGCCACCCTCCTGTGGGAGAGGGCATAGACCTAGTGCTGATTGGAGGGGTCTCCTCATCTTCAAGATGGCGGAGACTGAAAGATGTGCTTCACCTTGCCTCCTTTACCTTAGGGGTGGAGTTGGCAGAGGTGGGCACACCTCTTATTCTTCTGAGTTTTCCCACCGGATTTCCCACCTAAAGTGGGGGAGTAAACTAGGGGCTGCCATCTGCTGCTAGCAGCATGGGCTGGGGGTTGCATTACAAAGGCAGCAGGCCTTTGAAGCTTCCCTCTTCAAGCACTGGCCCATCGTGTTGGAGGAGGTGTGACACCTCTGCCCAGGATGTGAATTGTTGCTGGTCCCAGAGAGCACGGCTCTCTACCCAGGTGTCCAGAAGCATGTCTGGTGGTGGCTGGCTGCCTACAGTCGAGACCACACCAGGGTTGGTAGATTTTCAAGGTGCACCTCTGAGGTGCCCTCTGGGTACATGGTACAATGAATCCCGCACTGGCATCAGTGTGGATTTACTAAAAGGAGTAGTTTGATACCAAACACTCCTGTGTTCAGTGAAGCAATCATGGTGCTGTGGAACTCGAGTTGTTGAGTTTCCAGCCCATGTACTCTCCATGGCTTCCCTGGCACTTACAACATTAAGGCATGGACCCCAATATAGTAGGGGCATATATGCTCCTGCAGATATGCCCTCACCTGTGGCATAGTGCACCCTGCCTTAGTGCTGGGAAGCCTGCTAGAGGGGTGATTTACCTACGCCTTCAGGCAGTGCTGGCTGACATGGCACCTGACTGTCGTTTTCTACCTCACAGGGGCATGTAAGCTGCAAAAGCAGTGGTATGGTCCTAGTAAGTGGTGTCCCAGGGGACCCTCTTCAGCTCCTAGGCCCAAGGTATTCAGGGTACCATTGACTAGGGACTTACAGGGGGCAGAAGTACCAATTGGGAATTTGGTTTTAGGGAAGGAGCACAGGGCACAGGGGACCTGGATGGGAGGGATCCTGTGCATTACAATTAAAACCACATTGTACTGTATTGTATTTATATAGCGCTTACTACCCCTGACGAGGCGTCGAATTGCTTTTTCGGCGAGTAGCACGCTACTCCGGAACCCATAAAGGATTAGTGTTGAATTAGTATAGTGAAATATGAAGGTGATTTAAGTGGTGGATAGGTTTGTCAATTATTTGCATTCAGAAGGATAGCGGAAAGATAGAAGAGGGGAAAAAAGGTTTGTATTTATATAGCGCTTGTTACACCTGATGGGGTGTTGAAGCTCTTTTTTTTTTTTGGGTGAGTAGCACGCTACTCCGGAACACAAAGGATTAGTGTTGAAAATTAGTATAGTGAAATATGAAAGTAATTTGAGTGGTGGATAGGTTTTTCAGTTATTTGGATAGAGAAGGGTAGCGGAGGGATAGAAGAGGGAAAAAGGTTTGCATTTATAAAGTGCTTCCTACCTCTGATGAGGTGTTGAAGCGCTTTTTTGGCGAGTAGCACGCTACTCTGGAACCTATAAAGGATTAGTGGTGAATTAGTATAGTGAAATATGAAATTTGAGAAGTGAAAATGTTAGTCTATCAAAACCAGGCAAAAAGTTGGGGCCTACAATGCAAAAAAAGGGCCCTTTCTCACATCTCATCTCATGTTACCATCAACTGAGAGCTCTTGGTATTGCTGAAAATGCACTCACCAAGCAGGTAATAACAGCTCATGTTTTGGTTTGAAGTTATTGTACACAGCACATTGTGGTAAGCACAGATGGTATGGCATTTAGTAAGTATAAAACAGATACATATAAATTCAGCACATTTTATTAGCCCTACCAGTATTCCTGTTATAAGCACTATGTTTTTCTTTAAGGGCCTCTCATTTCGGCACGAAATATAGATTAGTAAAATAATTAAGTGAAAAACTAGGATTAGATCAAGCCCACGTTCCCAGTATGTTGCTTGATTCTGCTAATATGTTATACAAATGCACAAGTTACTAACTTGTGTAACGATATATCTGTAAAAGACAGTAGTTAGTGACAGATTCCTTACCTTAGAATATCCCCAGGCATCAGGCTGGATCCGGTAAGTTTTGCGTAGCAGTACCCCTGCGCGTCGGTAGGCGGCGTCGTGCGGCTCCGCGTCCGTCGTCGGCATCGCCGGGATGACGTCGCGGCCAGTACTTAGACGCCGCCCATGCGCGCTGGCGTCCGTTCTGTACACGACTTTCCGCGCCAGAAACGCAGAGCCATGCAAGAAACTGACACAGGTGTCTGAAAGCTAGGGCCCTGAAAGGGATGTCCTTAACCCTAGAAATCAGTTGCCAGAACGGGGAGGATGGGTGAGGCGGTAAGGAATCTGTCACTAACTACTGTCTCTTACAGATATATCGTTACACAAGTTAGTAACTTGTGCATCTGAAAGAGACACGTTAGTGACAGATTCCTTACCTTAGAATAGATACCCCAGCAATACCAACCCCGGTGGTGGGTCTGTGAACAAAGATCAGACGAGGAAGTCTCGGAGAACAGAACGGCCAAAGAAGCCGTCTCTCCGGACTTGGCTGTCAAGGCAGTAATGCTTGGTAAACGTGTGCAGCGAGGCCCACGTAGCTGCCTGACAAATGTCCTGCAATGGGACACCACGTCCCAAAGCCGTGGTGGCGGCTGTCGCCCTGGTGGAATGGGCACGTAGCCCAACAGGGGGCTCCTTCTTAGCCAAAGAATAGCAGGCCTTGATACACAAGACAACCCAGCGGGAGATGGTCCGCTTGTGTAACGCCCGACCTTTTTTGGCGCCCACGTAGCCAACAAAGAGCTGGTCGTCCACCCGGAACTGCTGTGTGCGGTTTGGATAAAACGAAATCGCACGTTTTGGGTCCAGACGGTGGAGCCTCTCTTCCTCTCTAGAAGGATGCGGAAAGAAGGTGGGCAAAGTGATGGTCTGCCCAATGTGAAAAGCAGTAACCACCTTTAGCAAGAAGGACGGACGCGTCCTAAGAACAACCTTGTCTGGATGGACAGACAGAAAGGGGGGCTTGCAAGAAAGAGCCTGGAGCTCACTCACCCGCCGAGCAGAGGTGATGGCCACCAGAAAGGCTGTCTTCAGAGTGAGAAGACGAAGAGGACAGTTATGTAGAGGCTCAAAGGGAGCGCACATTAAAAAGGTAAGAACCAAGTTCAAGTCCCACTGAGGCATTACAAACGGAGCAGGAGGAAAGAGGTGTGTAATGCCTTTAAGAAACCTGTTAACAGGGGACTTGAAAAGGGAGGGCTGATCAGGAAGCCTGAGGAAGGCCGAGATTGCACAAAGATAGCCCTTGATGGTACCCAGGGCAGAACCCTGTTGGGCCAGAGAAAGAAGGAACAGAAGAACCTCAGAAAGAGGGGCAGAAAGGGGATTCACAGCCTTTGCTGCGCACCATGCCACAAACATTTTCCACCTGCAGGCATATACCACCTTAGTGGAGGGACGCCTGGCTGCCAGAATCACATCACAAACTTCGGGAGGCAAGTCGAAAGGAATCAACTGCAGCCGCTCAATCTCCACGCAAGGAGGTGGAGACTGGACAGGTTCGGGTGGAGGACCGTCCCCTGCTGCTGCGACAGAAGATCCCCCCGAAGAGGCAGACGGATCGGGGGATCGACGCTCATACTGAGTAGCTCGGGATACCAAACTCTTCGAGCCCAGTCCGGAGCCACAAGGATGACTTGGGCCTGGTCGCGCCGAATCATCTTCAACACTCTGGGTAGAAGTGGTATAGGCGGAAAGGCGTACAACAGACCGCAACTCGCGACGAAAAGCGTCGCCGAGCGAGTGCCGCCTTGGAAATTCCAACGCGCAGAACTGATGACATTGCGCGTTCTCTTCGGTGGCGAATAGATCTAACCAAGGCTCTCCCCACTGTAGAAAGAGTCCTTGCACCACCTCCGAGTGAAGACACCATTCGTGATCCATCATGCACCTGCGGCTGAGTTCGTCCGCCCTGGCGTTCAGAGAACCTGCCAGGTGTTGAACCATCAGGGACATGCCCTGATGTTCCAGCCATGTCCAGAGACGCAGAGCCTCCTGACATAGGGTCCACGACCCCACCCCGCCTTGTTTGTTGCAGTACCACATGGCGGTGGTGTTGTCGGTGAACACCTGCACCACCTTCCCCTTGACAGAGGAAGGAATGTCTTCAGTGCAAGTCGGATCGCCCGGAGCTCCAGAAGGTTGATATGGAGCCGGGACTCCGCCGGAGACCAGAGGCCTCTGATCTCCGCCTCTCCCATGTGACCGCCCCATCCCAGAAGGGACGCATCCGTCACAACTGTGTGCTCTGGCTGGGGAAGGGAGAGGGATCTGCCCGTGACCCATTGCCGGTTCGAGAGCCACCACTGCAACTGCCGTGCAGTTCCCTCCGAGATATGGACGTAATCGGACAGGTTCCCCTGATGCTGTGCCCACTGGAACTTCAGGTCCCACTGCATAGCCCGCATATGCCATCTGGCATGATCGACCAGCAGGTTGCAGGAGGCCATGAGGCCCAGCAGCCTCAGGGTCATCCGTACCAAAACCCAGGATAGAGGCCGAAAGATCGGAATCATAGCCTGAATATCCTGGACTCGCCGTTCGGGAGGATAGGCCCGAAACTGCGTCGTGTCCAGAACTGCTCCGATGAAAAGGAGCTGTGGAGAAGGAATCAGGTGCGACTTCGGCACGTTGATGGAGAACCCCAGCGAGTGCAGGAGTCCGGCCGTAGTCTGGAGGTGGGAGACTACTGCCTGGGATGAGCTCGCCTTCAACAACCAGTCGTCGAGGTAGGGGAAGACTGGAACCCCTGCCCGGCGCAGATGAGCTGCGACCACCGCCATCACTTTCGTGAACACCCGAGGGGCGCTGGTAAGGCCAAAGGGGAGCACGATGAACTGAAAATGCTCGTGGCCTACCGTGAACCGCAGGTAACGCCGGTGGGCCGTCAGGACGGGGATGTGAAAATATGCGTCCTGCAAGTCCAACGCTACCATCCAGTCTCCAGGGTCGAGGGCAGTCAAGACCTGAGCTAGGGTGAGCATCTTGAACTTCTCCTTCCGGAGGAAGAGATTGACGTTCCGGAAGTCCAAGATAGGACGCATGTCCTCCTTGTCCTTTTTGGGCACCAGAAAGTAGTGGGAATAACAACCACGCCCTACTTCTGGGGTCGGAACGCGCTCGATGGCCCCCTTGGCCAAGAGGGCCGCAACTTCCTGCTGAAGAAGCACCAAGTGATCCCCCAACATGCAGTGGTATTGAGGTGGCATGGCTGGGGGGGGAAGTCTCGAAGGGGAGGGAGGAGCCCCTTCGGACAATGTCCAAGACCCACCTGTCCGATGTGATGGTACGCCAGTGGGGAAGGTGATGGCGGACCCTGCCCCCCACTGGCGTGCAGTGAACCTGAAAGGATGGACTAGGAGGGCTTGGAGGCCGTGGACGGGGCAGGGGTGGTGGCCTGACCCGCACGCTGGTTACCCGCCTCGGAGGGAGCCACGTCCTCGGCCACGCGAAGGCGCTTGCTGCGCGGGCCGGTGGCTGGGCAATGGACGTGACTGGGCGCCCCTTCCGTGACCACGAAAGGAGCGAAAAGCAGATGGCTGCGCGAGGCGGAAAGGCCCAAGGACTTGGCCGTAGCCCGCGAGTCCTTAAAGCGCTCAGCAGCGCTGTCTGCCTTATTGCCAAAAGGCGGATACCATCAAAGGGCATGTCCATAAGGGTGTTTTGGACATCGCCCGAGAAACCAGTGGTCCTCAGCCAGGCGTGACGGCGCAGCGCCACTGTCGTCGCAAGCGATCTGCCCAGCGAGTCAGCGGTGTCTAGGCCACACCTAATTGTGAACTTTGCCGCGTCTCTCCCGTCTGCAATAACACGGGTGAGTAGTCTCTGGACCTCCTCAGGACACTTAGGCAGCACTTGCGCCACCGAATCCCACAGAGTGGGAATAACGGCCCAAAAGGCAAGCGATGTTCACAGACCGCAAGCCAGCACTGGAGGAAGAAAACAACTTCTTCCCAAATTGCTCCAGTTTTTTGGATTCCCTGTCCGGCGGAGCCGTAGGGAAGGCGCTCTGGGAGGTGGAGGCTTGGACAACCAAGCTCTCTGGGGTGGGGTGTTGGGAGAGGAACAAGGGGTCGCCCGGGGCCGGGCGATGGCGTCGGGCTACGTTCCTGTCCACAGGAGCCCCTGTGGTGGGCCTGGACCAGGTGCCCAAAAGAACGTCAGAAAGTGCGTCGTTGAATGGCAGCAGTGGCTCCGAAGAGGTAGCCGCCGGCTGAAGCACTTCCGTCAGGAGGTTAGTCCTGACAGCCACTGTAGGGAGCTCGAGGCGCAAGGCCGCGGCTGCCCTATGCAACACTGTTGCATAACTTGCTCCCTCCTCCGTAGCCATGGAAGGAGGAGACAGCATGCCAAGGTCTGGAGAGGTGTCCAGGCCACTGGCAGCACCCAGTTCCTCTGCCCAGTCCTGATAAGGCTCACACTGAGCTGTGAGAGGGTCCTCTGACCCCTCCCAGTCCTCCTCGTCCTCCAATACAGGTGAAAAATATGGAGGGCGGACATGAGGGAAGAAAGGCCCCATTGGTGTCGGAATCAGCGTCGGCCGGCGCCGTGTCCGGTTCCGGGGAGAGCATGGGGACAGCGTTGTCCAGGACGTCGGACGGCGCCGAGAATGGTACCGGAGTGGTCGGCGCCGGTGGAGGTGTGGTTAGGTCAACCGGTGTCGACCGGTAACCAGGCCTGGATCCGAGGGGGTCCTGCGGCGCCGGGGCCGGAGCCGGAGCCGCCGGTGGTGCCGAGGCAGGATCCCCACTGGGGCCCGAAGGCGCACAGGGGTTACCCTTAGGCCCGAAGATGCGAGCCATGGCCGACAAGAAGTTTTGGATGTCGGCCGGAGTCTACGTCGGACCCGGAACAGGCAGGTAGTCCGGCGTCAGCTCTGCGGGTACCCCCGGAGCCCCGGGGCGGTACCAGAAGGACCCTCCGCTGAGTCGAGAGACCGGCGAGGGGAGGTCTTGGAGCGATGCTTCTTCGACCTCTTGTGCTTCGCCTTACCTGAGGACGAAGACTTTGACCCCGACGAAGGACGACTGCTCCGCGACCGGCCCCTCGACCTCTCCCGGGACCTCGAGCAGCGCGGAGCCGAGTGCCGGGCCTCGAGAAGCTTTCGAGACCGCTCTCGCAAAGCCTTCGGGGCGAGGGACCAACACTCGGGGCACGACGTGGGGTCGTGGCCGCGCCCCAGGCAGAAGAGACACTCACGGTGCGGATCCGTAATCGACATCATGCGATTACAGACCTCGCATGGCTTGAAGCCGGGCATTCCTACTGACACCGTTGGAGTCGAAATGACTCAAACTGGGACAAAAAGTCTCAAAAAAGATTCAGTCAAAAAATGACTGGGGCACTGCTCAATCTGGATCTGCGCTTACTAGCGCGGAAAAATAAAGAACTGACGCCAGCACGCATGGGCGGCGTCTAAGTACTGGCCGCGACATCATCCCAGCAATCCCGACGCCGAACGCGGAGCCGCACGACGCCGCCTACCGACGCGCAGGGGTACTGCTACGCAAAACTTTCCGGATCCAGCCTGACGCCTGGGGATATTCTAAGGTAAGGAATCTGTCACCAACGTGTCTCTTTCAGATATGATGATCAACCTTGTGCAAATACATTCACATTTTCTCTATTCTGCTGCACATATCGCTGTTATTCATTATTAACAAACAAGTTTCTAGAAGGATAATGATTGTGCGTTCAATTTTGGTGCATTTCAAAGACCACTGCATAGATCAAAAATAGTGGAAAGGGCATTTAGCCACTGCATATTTATTTTCTTTTTAACTGCAAACATTCAACAGACCTTCATATTGAGTGCTTATTCTGAAAGCCTTCAACAGGCCTCTGATTAAGTACCATAAAACTGCATGAGGAAAACTAGATGGGCATTACTTCAGCATCCACTTTATTCGAAGATCGCTATGCAGCCAGTGGGCCTTCACTAGCTGCTCCCTGGCCTGTGTTTATTCCTTGACATTCTCAATTGCACTATGACCGAAATAGCATGCTTGTTATTCAGAAGGACAATATGCTTTATTGATCCAAATCAGGTATGCACGAGCACTCTGCCTTTGAAACAAAAAAATGGCTTTCCTAATAATCTGCTATAACTAACAGTGCGTAGAAGTAGCACATGAGGGCGTTGGGGCTATAAATATATTAAAATATTTCCTCCTGTTCACAATATTAATACATTTCTGTGCTGCCATAATGTTTATCCTCAGTGTGTTTACAATTCATATCGTGTGCACTAGACGGATTTTAAAATAAATATTTTGAAAAGCATAACCCATGTTCTAGTGCTCCTCAAGTGCATTATTCATTTATGAAAGAGGATTTGGGTTTCTACTAATTGTCCCTGTCCTGTCTCATGGGACTGATTGTTACTAGAAAGACATCTTATGCAAACATTGCTTAGTAGGTTGTCTATTGGTTGCAGTCCAACTGTTTTTCTGATTCGGGTTAGCACATTGACTGAGTCCTTAATAGACCTTGCTGATAATCTGCAATTTCCTCTTGCTGCTGCGTCCAAGCGTGTAGCTTCAAACTCAGGACATAGGTGCAAGAGTAGGACTTTTGCCAGGGTCTGGAACTGCAGTGCTATGTAACTTGTGTGCCTATGATCTGTGGAGCACTGCTAATCCCAGACAAGCAGGCTATACATCTCACAGAAACCTCTCCAGGTACAATTGCATTGTGTTCAGAGCAGCCACAAAAGCAAGCACAAGAAGGCAACAAAATAGATATGTCAGCTCTATCACTAGTTACAGACTTTTATTATGTGAGAGGTTTTACACAAGTGTACTCTTGCAGGATACCTCATGAGTTACCTGTAAAATGTCTGCAATATAGGCAACTACCATAAAATATTTGACTTGTGCTAGACAGAGTCTGTACTGTTATGGTATCATTTGCTTTATTTTTCACTGCAATCAAATAATCAAAGGGGTTTACTTACCTTCAGCAATGTTCTTTCTGGGGGATACTCTAACCGCAGATTCCTCACCTTCTAAATTCCCCCAGGCACCTATCTAGACCTGGAACTTTTTCAAGCAACTGCTCGCAAGCGCCGGTGGGTGGTATTATTGGTCTCCACTGCATGTCAAATGGTGTGCACCTCAAGAACATGAGGACCAAGATAAGGTTACACTATGCCATGATAAAAGGCACAGGATACACGAGCCCTTTCAAAAACCACATCACAAAGCTGACATAAAAGAAGGTTAGTTAGGCAAATGTACAAAGGCGGGCAAATAACCTTCAACGGTGGCCAAAGCAAAGCCTTGACTGGACAGTGACAGACATCAGATAGCTTGACCTGAAGACGATCAACACTTTTGGCCCTGGCATCAGGCCTCAACTTCCTCCAGTGATCAGAATCAATCTATTTGGTATATAGCACAGAGCCGCTAGGATAGCATTCGCCACTTCTATGAGCAAGTCAAACCCACTCATTTGGTTCTGTTCTAGCTCCATGCATAGAGGTGTAGATTGAGGAGATACGAGTCCTGAATCCTGCTCTGTTGCTGAGACAGGAAGTAGATGGAATGGAAAACAAATGCCCTGGCTAAGAATGTCGGATAACCACACTCTCCTAGCCCAATCACAGGTTATCAGGATGAGTTGAGCTCCATTCTTACCGATTTTCATCATAACTCTGGGCAGAATTAGCAGACAAGGAAAAGTATTCAGGAGACCATAGTCCCACTTTAGGTGGAATAGGTCTCTCAGGGAGGCTTGAAGGGGATCTTCAAGTGTACAAAAGTCACAACACTTTTCTCAGTGTCACGAAAAGATCTACCAAAGGCACATTTGAGAGATCCCTTGGAGGTCAAGTCACCATCAAGACTCTCAGCTCCTTCTGGCACAGTGCCACTGATCCCACACTATCTTGCTTCCTGCCGTACTGCATCTCGGTTGTGCTGTTTATCAGGACAGTTAGCAGCTTCCCCCTGAGGGACTAAAGATAGGCTTTCAGGGCCAATAAAATGTCAAACAGTTCCAGAAGACTGATATGGTGTCTCAGCTTCAACAAAGACCAAAGTCCCCTCGATTTCCACCACATTCTGGTGATTATGCCATCCAAAAGGCAATGCATCAAACCTCATGCGAGCTCTGGGTCAGGTAGAAAGAATGATGGGCAAGAGTGGATGCTGGCTTCTGCCAGCCACCACTGAAGGACCAGGGCTATCTCATCCTAGACTGTCCTGGATTTGCTGATGGGGCAGAATCACTCCGAATGACACTGTGTCCAGGATAGCTACAATGAATGAAATGCTTCGATTGCAGATGGGATTTCAGCTTGGTGATTGAAAACCCCAGGGAGGACAACAGGAAGGTGGTTGTCTACAGGTGGCCTGGACCTGGGGGTGAGCTCACCTTCAACAACCAGTTATAGGGGTACTGAAATATGTGCATCCTCCAACCTAAGAAGGGCCATGACCAACACCATCACGTACATAAACACCTGGCAGGCTGAGGAGAGGCCGAAGGACAATACTGTGCACTGTTCCTATTGCAGCAGGGTCAAGACTGATGTGTCTACTGCTGGGTCCAAACTGAGGTGGCATGGTGTGAAAAAATAATGATGGATTGGGATGCGGCCCAAAGTGATTACAAGTGGCTGAGATGATCTGCTCAAGTCTGAACAAAAATAGAATGAACATGAGGGGAGGCGGGCATAGATGGGAGGTGAATAATCTGCAACACCCACTGGCCTAAGGTAATTGCACTATAACCAGGTAGAAAAAAAGTGTGCTGCCCTGTAGCACACACACAGCTGCCAATTTGGCATTTTGGTCCCTGAAGGCTAAGAAAACCCTCTTTCCAAAAGCGTAAATGCACTTGGATTCTATATCCGGGGGGATGAATGAAGAATGCATTATGGTTGACATTGATGGTGGAAGCCTGAACTACTAAGTTCTCAGCAGTCGGGTGCTAGGTCAGATATAATTGGTACCCAGAACGTGTGGTAATGTTATACTTACAATATACAATTTTTGCACAATATATTTTTAAGCACTTAAGTACATTTCATCATATATTTAACTCTCACACTAAAACTAAACCCTGATGCAAAGAGGAAGTTCAATTATTGAAGGCAAAAATGTTCCCTGTGCACTATGCAGCACAAAGGCATTAATGCGTAGCAGATATTTCTGCACACGATAGCATGTGTAATACTACCTGCAATTTTAGAGCTTTGAATGTCTATAGCAAACATTTGAATAGCTTCTGTTATACCTGCAGCTTAGCCAGTATCAATGTGCTGTTTGGATTGTTGGTGCATGGTGATGCATTGGAATGCTAGTGTGCCCGTGAGTGTCAGTTGGAGAATGGGCTGAGCAGCAGGGGGGCTGCACTTGGTGAGGCTCATTACTACATCATTGAAGCTTATTATTGGAACCTATTGCTTACAATAAATCTTACAGAACTTACACCTCGGCTTCTAGACATCTTTGTATTACAACATTTTGGCGACAATTTTAAAGAAGAACCTACGTGTGTAAGCTGAATGAAAGATGATAACTTACAGGGAGAAACCAAGAATACAAGGAAATGAAGCTTCAATAGAAACTACGCGCGAGGAGAAATTCGCAGCAATTATACAAGAAACTACTTGGAAGAAACTACCAAAGGGAAATTTCAGTAGCCTGAAGTAAGCAACAAATCGACTGGCAGCCCCACCATGGTCCTCTCCATCCGACGGCCCAGCCAGGGCGTGGTTCTTTCCTTATGTGATGTGGTTTGCATGTGAGTAAAGACAACCTCAAGTGCACCATGCATGACCAGCTTCGTCATGTTTGTAAGAATCAGTCTTTTGTGTGAAGGAAACCTGCAGAGTAGGTTTAACAGGCACTGGTTGTTCTTTGGAGTGGTTTGCTTACAGGTTTAAACGGGCAGTGCGTATGAGATTTTCTGCTTGAAATGGGATTCAAAACTTTCGACCCATTTTTGCGAGTTTTGGTGCATTTCTGTGGCAGAAGGTTGTGTGTTGCCATTAACGTTATCTGGCCATTTGAAAAGCCGCGTGCAGCTGCGAGTGGAGGGTGCTATGCCGGACGTGCGTGTTGGAGCCTTACTGTAAATGTGGCGTTTGAAATGCTCTCTATCCAGGGAAAACGGTAAGGGATGCCATGCATCCTGGGAGTCCATTGATGAGATCTGTCATCACTTTGTAGGCCGTAACATGCGTGATGGAGCATGTGTGGGAGTGACACTTGCGAAGCAGGAAGACACGTCAAGTGTTTCCAAGCAACTGACCTGCGTGCGGGTGCATCCGCAGGTGAAGCACGTCCGCTCACGGTTCCGGCCGACTTTGTTTTGTCGTCCTGCTGTGAAGATAGAATGCACTCCATGGAAGCTAATGTGATCTGCGTTCGTCGACAGTATCAGCTCTGGAGTACTGTACGTGGCCGTCAGTTCTAGAAACTCTTGTGCGGACTGGAATAAGGAAGTTGCTGTTGTTGGAAGTGCTGCCCTGAAAAGTTATGACTGTAGGGAAAGAAAAATTCTGTAGCTCAGCCCCAAGCCTGTGTTCCTAGGAGGCAGAAACACGCTCTGGTCTGCGGACACTGAGAACATGCTGGATCTTGGTCGAAGGCATTATATAGCCATTGGACTGTGGGTAAAGCGGATGTATTTGTATTGGAGAAGTATATCGACAATGGGGTGCTGCTGAGTTTTATGTTGATGGCAATGCAGTAATATTATGGAATGGTTTTGCTTATACTGTTTGGTTTTAAGGTATGAGATGCCCAATCGTTCGTGGGGCATGGACGTGCATCCAATTTTGTGCAGTAGGGTGTTGTTTATTTTTGGGGGTTTTCTTTTTCCTGAAGGATTATGTAAGGATTGAAGGATGCAGGGGAAGTAAGTCACCCTTTGCTACGTTACATGTTTTAAGGAATGACCGTGAGGTTGTAAGTCACCCATAGTTTTTCATATAGCGGATGTGTTGTGTGGGATGACTGCGCAAGGTTAAGCCACCAGTTTTTGCTTCAGATGTTTTGTGTGGGATGACTGCGCGAGGTTAAGTCACCCGTTTTTGCTTCAGATGTTTTGTGTGAGATGACTACGGGAGGTTAAGTCGCTCCCTGTTTACTTGCTTATTGTATGCTAGTTTTCCTTTCTTTTAGGGATGAAGCAAGGGGTGGATTTCACCCATTCTTTGCAGTTGCACACTTACGGTTTTGGGGTCAGAGTTATATGGTGGGTGATTCTGTGTGGTACTACGTTGAAGGTGTGTGACTTCATGTTTATGTCATGCTAAGTGTTGTCTGCCGTGCCACTTATGTGTTGGATTTTCTCTGCGGGCTGCCTTTCATGCTAGTCTGACCAACTAGTGTGTTGTGTGGGGTTCGGTATGAGATGTGGGGCGTGGTAGAGTGTGTGGTTTTCTAGTTTTGTTTTGAAAAGCGTGGAGATGGGGTGATTACATTTAATATGTTTTCATTCATGTCCTTGTTGTCTCTTTTGTATTTGCAATATGTTCATCTGGTATTTGCAATGTTGTATTCTTTTATTTATTGCTTTTACATGCATGGTCTTTTTTCATCTTTCCACCCGATATGTTTCCATGCAGGTCTTCTTGTTTCTTTATCAGATTGCGATGTGTCCATCAGTTATTCACATTATTGTTGCCCTCTTGTTTACATGCATGATCTCTTATGTATATGCAATTCAAGTTGTTCTTACATCTAATTTGTTTTCATAGGTTTCTTTTCTCTCCTTATGCAATTGCGAGATCTTCATCTTGTAGTCGCAATATTTTTCTTTTGTTCTATAAAAAGGGGAGATGTGTTATACCTTCTACTCAGCCAGTATGAATGTGCTGTGTGGAATGTTGATGCATTGGAATGTTAGTGTGCCTGAGAGTGTCAGTTGGAGTATGAGCTGAGCAGCAGGGAGGCTGCTCCTGGTGGGGCTCATTACTATAGCTCATCATTGAAGCTTATTAATGGAACCTATTGCTTACAATAAATCATCTTACAGAACGTACACCTCCGGCTTCCAGACATCTTTGTATTAAGACAGCTTCATACCCGAAACACTGTATTTGCTATCCGCTTTTCAAACATAGCTCATATGCCCTCCAGTACTATGGATTTTGCAGTAACATGTGCCATAATTTATTATTTAATTGTGAGACACTCCCACCTTCTGTCATTTTAAATTAACAAACGATTACAGTTACACATGGGCTTGCATAAAAAGGATGACAAATAGAACTAAAATAAATATTCAAGTTTATCAACTAGGAAGTGACTCTTTACAAACGGAAAGGGACAACAAAACCTTATTTTATTAATAATTTATTGTCAGTAAGAAAGAGTGGCTAATGGTAGTAAAAACCTTTACAAGACCATTGCATCACAAATATACAGACACTATAAAAATCGTGTCTTGGTGGTTTTGGTTCTAAATAAGTATGCAGAGGGTCCCCATTACACTTTCCATGAAGGGAAAAATGTTTACAGTTCTAAAATACAGCATTTGTTTTAAGACATTACCATACACCTGATCCAAAACAGTCAGATTGCTTCACAGAATATGTACAATTTGGAATTGCATGAAAAGGTTTTAACCGGTTATGAAATGGAAACTTCATTAGGGAAAAAAAGATTGTACAGTGGAGCCCGGGTATAAGAGGTCATGGTGCTTGCTCAACGGACAGTAACATAACTAAGATCGTCGGAAAGCAAAATTCACAAAATATCTACAAATTCTAATTAAAATCAAGAAAATCTAAACTGTACAGAACATTTACAAAAAAGAAGGAATTTAAAATGAATCTTTGATTATGGGCTATACAAAACATGTCATGCTAACATGGCAAAGTGGTATGTCTGTTTTCTTTCCCCTTTTCTTTTACATAGATATTGCAAGTATAAAAAAAATGTTGAAATGGCACAGCCAATAATTTTCATCATTTCTGTCCAATCAGGAGAGGTCAGGGAATGGAAATAGGCATATATACAAATGTTTAAGTGAGCTGCATAGACTTGGTGGAGTCGTGCAAGAACCAGCTCAATGAAACACAAGCATACACGCACTGCTGCTAACGAGAAAAATAAAAGATAGACTTTGACTATAGGAACTTTAAATTTGACTAACGTCCAGGCACTTTTTTTTGTCAGGTTACAGCATCAGACTTCCGTATGATGTTGAGAATCCAGAGGCGGGATTACTACATCTTCAAAGTGGCTATCATCCCCACTTTCATAGTCACTCATCATGACCTCGGACTCCACTTCACCACACGCAGACATATCGGAGCATGAAGCTGTAGAAGTGTACACAGACATGGACATGTTGTCCATCATCGGCTCTTCAAAGCCTCCCTCGTACCGTAGAGTGTAAGACGCGTAGGGTTCTCTGTACCCACTGCTGTCTCCGTTGGCTGCGCTCTGAAGGTCAGGCATGTCTGCAGGGTAGTGGTGATGAGGCAGATACTGGCTGAGATTAAACCTCTGCCTACTTTTTGCTGAGGAACCCAAGCTGCCTACAATGGGCATGTCTCTGGGTGGTTGTATGGAATCAAACTGATCGCTGTATTCTGGCGGCAATGGTGGGAGATCATCGGGAGCAGGAAAGTCATCCGGCGGTGGTGGAAAGTCACTTTCAATGTCGTAGCCTCCAGGGTAATAGTCTGTATCGATGGCGCTTGGATCAGTGTAAGGGGGAGCCGGTTCCTCAACCGCTTCATAATGTGGGTATTCCTGAATGCCTGGTAACTGCACGTTTGGCATCCAGTCTGAAGTGTCCCAGTGATATCCTGTGAATGCAAAAACAATGATAAAATAACTTTCCAAAAGTTTTGATCAAACAGGAATGTGGTACAAAAACATTGCATTAGGAGTCAGTTGTTAGTGAAGTCGTCATTTGTGGCGAATTCTTTCCCCTAAAAACAAGAAGCAACCTGCATCTGTAACAGAACCCCAAAGGCTCCTATTCTGCCTTCTTAAGAATAACGAACATTTTGTGATCGGATAGGACTATTACTCCCTAGAAGGTAGATTACTAGAAACTACGTCTCGCACAAATATGGCATGCCTTGTAAACTCTACAAGGACATACATAAATGAGTTATTAGCAGCATAATTCAGAGTCCAACAAAGTGGTCCTATACTGCGAGCATAAAATACCCATCGACTTTTCATTGCCAGTGTGTACGTATCCTCAGGGTTATCCAAAAGAAAGTCCCGATCGATACCCGATTTTTTAGACAGCCACAGGCTATGTGCATATGTTGCATTTACAGTCACTGTATGCAAATGTATCTTATTTGAATATCCTGAAACCATGTCACTGGTTTAGCCCTCTTTCATCCACAATGGAAACTCCTGATTTAGAGTCTGTCTATCAAAGGTAGCATATGAAATGGGGAAACCGCACAGTTTTAAACCATGCAACTCTCGGAGCATTCTATCAGCATCAGTCAATCTCGTGTATGCCCTTGGAGCAAAGGACACTCACATAGGACACTTGCATATATGGTGTGACAAAGCGTTAAGATAATCATATGGAATTGGAAGCTTTAAGCAAGTAAAACATTTGCTTTCGCCTTTAACAAACAGATGATTGAGAGACACGATTGTGGATAGTGAAGCACAAACATGCACTGACACACCGAGAAAACGACTGCCAGCAAACACTTGTGAAGGTGAAAAAAGCAGGAGATCTTAGTGGTTAACATTGAATGGCATGCTGAAATCACCTCTTGAATTCCTGAGGTCAGGAACAGCAAAAGACTCTTTAGGAACAAAGTAAAAAGAAAAAGAGGAAACATTTGAAGTTAGAATTTTAATAATAAGTTTTCTAAGGTAAGGAGTAACAGTTATTTAATTAGCAAAAAACCGTTCCCTTTCACAATCAATCCAGCTGAGCATGCGTGCTTCAAGATCCGCTCAGCGGTGTCTGGCGCAGCACACGCTTGCCAAATGGCAAAATGTATAAGGCAAGCGAGTTGGTGCTTTTTAGCATTGTGGAGGTACTTTATCGCAAATGGGAAATTTGGAGCCTACGGTTTATGTTTTTCTACAAATTAAACAGCATTTGTTCTCGTGATACTGACTTGAGCAGTATCATATTTTTCTAAGGACATAAAATTATAATTTTCTTTATGGATGTCAGGATTTTTTTTCACAAATTAGACAATTCACACAGTATTCAAAATACTACCAGAGCTACAGTTTCAGCAACATGCCTGAAATTTCTACAGATGCGTCTGTAAAGCATGCACTACTTGCAGCGTTATTCTCCCCTCCCTTAAGGATAGGTTTTAAAAACACAACAGCAACACACAAAAACAAACTCATCTCCATGATCAATAGAGTACCTAATTATTTTCCATTACAAAACTACTAACACACACGGCAGTTGCATACACGCAATGTATCTGAGAGGGAATGATGTACTGAAAACTACAAATTAAACCACTGTATAATACCAAAAAATTGCATTTGGATTGGTTCTTGGCGTATCTACTGGGCACAGTAATAGCCATCTGCTGACATATTCCTCCTGACAGTCCCATCGCATGCATCTTTCATTGTGCCTTGCCTCCACAATACCACCATGTGAACGTACAAGGACTATAGTAAGGAACTAGTGTTGTACACTAGCTCGCAGATGGTGCCAGAACTGGGGCATGCTGGGAAACACCATTAAATTCTTCACCTTGTTGTGAGCCAGCTGAATATGCATCTAAAAATAGTTGCTCTCTGTACTGCTAAAAGTTCTAGAAATAGAGGAGACCTATGGACACTTATCATTCTAGGCATCAACCAAACGTCTGAAGAGATTTGTTTGAGAGTACTGTTAGACGTGTGTAATTCCACTTTTAGAATAGATACTTAAGCTCTTGCACGGTTAAAAATATTAAAAAATGTCTTTGAGTAACCCTTTTCAGAAAGTTTTTCAAAACAGTCGTGCAAGGTAGTTGTGGGACGAGGTCTTATTATAACATTGTGAACCTTAGCTGCCAAATCCCAAAACTGCCAAAGCCTCACAGTGTAGGGCCTCTTCATGATCAGAAACATCCTAGTACGTACAACCAAAGCAAGAACACCATGGATTATGTACGAGCGTGTAGGTGAATGCACATGCACTGCATGTAACTTTCAACGTACATAGCACATCTTATAAAAAGTATTGTGCGTATTATACCCAGAATGTCAAATTTGGTGTTTAAAATAGCAATATTGCTAGAGGGGATGGGCACCCCCAAGTAGTTATTGATCAGGCGAGGAGTAAGGCACAAAGTAAACTGCCCTCCCCATGCTTTGCTCATGTAAAAAAAAATCACACGGTCAGTACTGAATATCCTCAGAATTATGAAACAGTAGATAAAAAAACATTGTTGGAGTCAGAAACAGATGAATCCTAAAACGTTATGGATTCTATTAACTAAATTTACAAAGTAAGTGTTGGCAGTCCATATCTTGAAAAAAATGGTTTGGTAAAAATGGACTGTGCAAAAATAATCTAATAAAATCAAGTGGTGTTCTGTAATAATCTTATCTAAAAATAAGGATTTGTTTACAAAGAAGCAAACAGTGTGCTCTGCATACTATGGTTTGTACGGCGTGTAGATTTTGCAAGTTCCAAAGCTGTAATGAAACCAGTGTGTGGGAGGACAGGATGTGTGTGTTTTAAATTCTTAATGAACAAGTGGAAACAAGCCTTACAAAACCACTGATGATATCCTTGGGATGCTAGATGCAAAAGATAGAGGCCATGGTGCTCTTCCTAGACTTGTCAGCTGCCTTTGATACCATTTTACACAGCCTTCTGGAGAAGCTGGCAAGAGTGAGGGTATCTAGGACGACATTAAAATGGTCCTCCTCCTTCCTGTCAGAACATAAGACAGTTAGCTTAGGGGAGTTTTGTTACCCAGGCGAATCCATCTCGTTAGGGGTCCAATGAGTATCGGCCCTGAACCCAACTTTGTTTAATGTGTACGTCTCTCCCTTGGCAAGACTGATCGACTCCTTTGGTCATACATTTTTTTCATAGACAGACGATCCTCAACGGATTATACGATTTAACAGGAATCCACAACAGCTCTCTGCTTGCTTCTCATATTTAACTGGCTGGATGAAAAGCAATTCCCTAATGTTGTGTTTGAAAATCACTTAATATGGACTGCTGCATAGTATCCAGCCAAATAGGGTCTCCTGCCAACACCAGTACCACATACGAGAAACGTGGGAGTCGCATTTGACTCTAATCTTACATTCAACCCACATATAAATAAAACAGTCACAACGTGTGTGTTTCTTCTAAGAGTCATCAGAAAATATATTACCATTACTACCACTTAATCCAGAATCACAATGGTCTGTACGCTGATTCTATCTTGCCTGGGTTACTGCAATGCTTTGCTTGTAGGTCTCCCTAAATATCTGGTTCAGTGGCTACAAGTGGTGCGAAGCACTGAAGCATGATTTGTATTAGTCCTAACTCGGAAGGCTTCTATCTCCAAATACCTGTGAAATCTTCAGTTTCTACCTGCCAGAAAGAAAAGCCTGTGTATGGCTTCAGTTGCTACCTGCCGGAAAGATAACCATGTTTATGGCACTGTCTGTCAATAAGCCCTCCACAATTCAAGAGATGAGAATGACATGGATTCCTTGTTTACTCAACATATTCCTTCCAGAACTCACAGATCCTCTTTCCAACATTTGCTGATGACACACAAGCTTAAACAATCTATAATAAGAGGTCAAATGGTGCCAATGATTATTCCTAAGTTCTCGAACAACATGCCAGTTAGTCTAAGATCAAACTATTTCAGTTTTAAAAAACAACTCAAAACTTACTTATTAAATTTCAAATGTGAATTTTAGCCTTCCAGTCTTTTATTCATATTTTCTCATCACCTGTTCCAGCTACATATACGGGTCTATGAAGTGCTAGAACACCTCTGTTTGAGGTAATCATTCATTATTGCGCTGTAGATGCTCTATATTAATTCAAAACTTGAGTTCCGTCACCTGTTGGTAAATGCTATCAAGCAGAGAAATAGCTGGCAGACTGACCTGCAGCACTGGTATTGGTGTAGCAAACAACCCAAAATGTAGAGCAACTTGAGCATGAATTATCTTTAACTTGGAGACAATTATTTACTGTAGAGCTCACCTGAAACTCGCCTGCTAACAGTCTCCACCAGATGAGTAACTACTGTAACTTGATCAATGGAGTCAAAAAAGAACATCACCCAATGGTCCTAGTAAGCAACTGCCATGCAGTATCTAAACTATGGGAACATACCTATGCCAGAAAGGAAGTGAATGCTCGCCATGCCAGAAAGATGGTCGAGGTAGTCTACGCTCACCACTGTCATTTGCTGTGACCTGCTGGTCATTAGCTTGAATCCCAGTATGACCAAAACGACCCTCCCTCTTTCTAAGATTGGTAAATATTTAAACTGGGTGCCAATAAGCTGGAAAATAATAATACCTGCAATTTTTAGAGCCTGGAAGCAGAAGTGTGATATCAAGCATGCTCCCTATAGGAGAAAATATTCTTTAATTGCAGAGTAAATAATACGTAAACTTTTCCTGAGGGATACTGTCAGTTCCTTTGATTTTCCGAAATGTGTGCGTTCCTGCACGGCGTGCACATTTTAAAGCCAAACATAGAACACTAAATCTCTTTCTTGTTAAGGACCTTCTGGAGCGCGATTCATTACTTTAAATCAAAGTTTGTTTAAAAAAAAATGAACTCTCGAAAAACAAGGGTACCCTGAAGAGACTTTCTACTGGTCTTAAAGAGTATGTCAGTATGACAATCATGGACGTGTAATTAAACAAAAAACAGACAACTAGATTGACTACTACTCAAAACTTTACACATTCCACTTCTATTTACCCCAGAAAGTACCACTACAAACATTTTGCATCTTTTTACCAGATTAGAGTACCCTCATCCCCATGGCCCTTATTAGAGTGTTAGAATGAACTGTGCAAAGAAACCGCACCATACTATAATCTGTCCACTAAGAAAATGCCTATTCTTGGGGGAAAAGGGCCTAAAAAGAGAAAAAGAAAAAGTTGTCAACGAAAGGCTTACAGCATACCTGCAAGAGGAGGATTACCACTCTTGAACTCCTTCACCACCACCATGGGATTTCAAGATTTAGAATAATGGAAATGCTACATAAAACAGACCGCAACATTACCCAATTAAAAGCAACAAAGAAAACTCTCAAAAATATGTTTCAGTATTCCAAAATAGGGTTACTAAAGTCGAGAAGATGACACAAATCAGCACTAGGAAAATAAGCTGTTTCACTCAACACAAAAGAGGTTGCTGTGGCTGAACTAAGGCATCAATGTAAAAGTGACCAGAAATTATGAGAGATTGAAAAGCAGGGGTATTACCCTCTGCTAGGCTGAACCGAACGGAGGGTACAAAATATTGGTTTTGGAGCGAGGAGGATGCACCAAAATTTGCTGACAATCTAAAAAAATGAAGATTTGTTGGCTTTGCAGGTGGGAGAGTGTGCAGACACCACAATTCACCATAGAAGGAGATGGAAGCAACTCTTCCTTAATGCACGAGACCTGAAGAACTGTTACGAAATTAACCACAGAGAAGGGGTTAAAATTGAGCACCTGAGGTACTTTGGGAAGCATCACTGTGCTAACAGGATGCCAAAGGAAAATAACATTCAACACCACAGTCCACCCCATACATACCTTGCACTATACTTCACACGCATGGCCCCAATACCCAACTATCTCCACCCACTTTGACCCTCCCCACACCAACATTAGATTATCTGCTATCTACAATTATCTCTGTAACCCAATCCTCTTTCTAATTCTAAATCTCTGAAAATCTGAATTCCTAAAGAACAGCCTAGGAAAAAGGATACATTAGTACCATCTACTCTGTAGGTAAGGTTGTGGAATTACTGCAGGTACTGAAGGTGCAAGACACTGAACATCATTCATCTGGAGATGAGGGATATCGGAGATGACAGGTTGATAAAAACATGACTTTAATATGGTCAAGTTTTCTATGGTAATAGTAAAAAAATGATTTTAGAAAGCAATTTCTTGTAAAGTATGTTTTCTACTTAAAATTTAAAGATGACAAGATTACATCTTAAATACATTTTCCTTATCTTCAGAGTTTGTCACAACCCTTTTCTCAAAATACTCTTCAAGACAGGGCCATCAAAAGCAAATAGCCTGATTCCACACTTGACCTTTTCTGCCTCAAGGTCTGTAAGGTGTTTGAGGTAATTTTACTTACAATGCCTTCTTCTGGACATTGCAAAATTTTTAAAGGGTAATGTTTACCACACCTAAAAGTGCCTAGCGGACAGGTCAGTTGAAGAAGGTCATCAGCAAAATACGGGAACCCACAAGGACAGCTGAACATACTGGAAGCGTGGAGGAGTTGCAAGTGGATAAGAGTAACTATAATTTAAATAAAAGAACAAACAATACAGTAAAAGATCTCTAAAATGGTGGAATGCAATTTTTTTTTAAGAAGGCTTAAATGTTAGTCAAATAGAAGCATGCATTGTTGCGCATGCATGAGTTCTGTTAAGTAATCCAGAACGAAATGTCAGCATAATTATGAAGATTTGTGTAAGATCAATGCAAAGCAACATGAACCAAATTGATCTTAATATTTAAAAAATGGAAACATACTGTAATGTTATGCCCCACAACACACAGAGTAAAAATGAACATACTAAGAAACGCATATATACCTTCTTTTCCCACCGAGTCAACAACGGCATTGACAAGGTGTATCACAGTGACTATGGAAGCTTGTAAAAGGCAGAAGAGAAGCATATTAGAAACAATACAAGAGAGCAGAAATCACAAGCCTGATTCAGAGTAAAGCAGGAGTGAAAACGTTTACAGTTTCAACTGGAAACCTCAGCACTCTTGTCAATGATGGTTTAAAAGGAAATGCATGCATCTCTGTTTAGGTTCAATCAACTCTTATCTGATATTTTCAAATCACTTTCTTCATTCATCTCAAGTCTAAAAAAAAACAATAAAAAAAGGCAGCTTACTTAAAAGTCTAGATAAAATCACAATTTGAAGCAAAAAAAAAAAAAAAAAAACTTACATTGGCAAACCCTTCTACCACAGTTTTTTTCTAATTAAAAACAAATTAAGAGAACTACGTGCAAACATGAATACAGAAGTGCCTATTTCCTACATGAAGAAGCCCATTTATTTCTGCTATTATACTGGAAAATGTTCATCTATTCCATTTAACAAAGTTTTACTTATGTTGTTATATGTAGATGGCACAATTGTAGCACTATCGTGGAAGCACCACCCCCACAACTGTGCTCAAAAGCGCAGTGTGTGCAAATTAACTGCAAAGGGATTTACCTGTCGAACAAAGTGAAAATCCTATGTTAAATTATATACACATGTGCAGTATCGAAAGTGTACTGAACACAAGCCTAACAAAGGTTAGAATGCCGTCCTGCTACTAAAGTTGTACCTCTTCTGTCCCTACAGTTCGCTTCCTATAACGTTTTACACTTATCATACCCTGCTTTGCATTTTCAATGCACCATTACTTATGTTTGAAAACTGCCATACTGGGAGCCAACAGCTGGTGAAACGTATGCACAAGTACCAATGTGCAAGAGTCACGAATGGAAGCACAAGAACATGGGAAATAACCGAACATGCATAACTATGGCTAAAACTCTTACTGTGTAATGTAGTCCCGTGTAACACGGACCGCAACATCACACTTCAACAATAACTAGCACTTATCAAACGTAACGCAAAACATTTAACACCTCGCAAAAAATTAGCACTGCGCTGTGTTCATTTTTGCACTTCGTTAACTTACATTTTTTTAAAATTACAAAACAGTTTTCTGGCGGAGGAGTTTGCATGATAGTCTTATAGCACACACCACACACTGTTCTGAATAAAGTGCTATTGCGAAATGGCAATGTAAAGTGAAACGAAAAAGCAGTTTGCCCACACAGTGATAGACTAGTCAAGGCAGGGATCACAACCAGTTTGGCTATGAAGCAAACAGCGTCACCCACTACAAAACATGGAAATTGCCCAAATCGGAAAGAAATAATTATGAAAGAAATAGTGAGTCAGCTAAGAAACCCAAGATGGCACACACATTTTCATTACTGCGGTCACAGACACTGCAAAAAAGAGCTGGAATGAAAAAAATTGCAATCGATTTTGATTTCACAGAGCAAATACTGAAGACATGAAAGTGATGCTCCAACTTATTTATCTCTAGAGAGGTACCCTCAGGACGGGCACACAGCCATCTACACCATCACAATGGAAGATAGAAAACTTTGGATTAGAGTTTGGAAAGAACAAATTGTTTCATAACTTTAGGAGTAGTTTTGCAGCTTGAAGAATTTTCTGGGTTCAAATTCTGAACATTATTCTGCCATCTAGTGGTGGAGTCTAGTGGTTGGGTCTGTAATTCTCCTTTGTATCCTTCTCGGTTTTTTTGTTTACGCATTTACTTTTCCACCATTTGATGCCTAATCCAGCCTTTTCTGACATATGCCCTTCTTCGGAAGCCCCTACGCGTGGACACCATCTTCAAATTTAATTATTTTTTTGTAATTGCTCCCTCATCTTCTGGGGGGTGTGGGTGGGTCGAAGGTGAATTCAGAAAATTCTTCAAGCTGCACAACTACTCCTACAGCTTAGAAGCCATTTCGTTTTGCAGTGTGCATCTTTTCCGGATTCACATGCTGTGCATTGATTTTGTAGCTTTTTTTTAACTTTGTGGTAATTGGGTTGACGATTGCACATAAACGTTTTAATACTCTTGGTCCCACTTGAGCTTCCTTCTTCATCTGTGCACCTATGCAATAGTGTTTTGTGAATGTGTGCACTGACACCAAGTAGCTGCCATGCAAATATCCTGCAATTGTATATTTGTCAGAAAGGCAATCACTGCTCCTTTTTTACAAGTGGAGTGTGCTTTAGGTTTGGTTTGTAGTAATATTCCCGCTATTGCGTGACATATTTGGATTTTTTGTGTGATCCATCTTGATGTGGTATTTTTTGTAACTAGTTTCCTCATGTTTCTGTCTACGAATGACACAAAGCTGTTTTACCCTCTTAGTTGGTCTTGTCTTCCTCATATAGTGCATTACCGCTCTTCTGGTGTCTAGCGTGTGTAGTGCTCTTTCCGCTTGTATCTTTGGTTCCTGAAAGAAACTTGGATTTTGTATTGATTGGTTTATGTGGAAAATGTGAGATGACTTTGGGTAGGAAATGTGGGTCTGTCCTCATTACTATCCTGTCTTTGTGCATTTGCATGTATGGCGCTTGGATTGCGAGTGCTTGCAATTCACTTACTATCCGAAGAGTAGTCATTGTGATAAGGAAAGCCATTTTCAATGTGACTAGTTTGTGAAGTGGTTCAAATAGTTCTCATTAGCTGTGTTAGCACTAAGTTTAGGTTCCATGTTGGTGCCGACACCTTTCCTGGTGGAGCCATTTGTTTTGCTCCCTCCAGGAATCTTTTGATTACAGAGGTTTGAAGAAACTCCTTCCTATATGACCGCTTGTGTAGGCCACCATTGCTGCCAAATATACCTTCAAAGAAGCATAAGTTAGTTTGTTGTCTAGTAGGTGTGTAAGATATCGTAAGACTGTAGTGTCCTTTGAATTGTCTTTAAAGAAGCCAAACTTGTTGCGCCACCTTGAGTATCTTTCCCATTTGGCTGTGTAGCATTTTCTGGTTGTTGGTCTTCTTGCTTCTCTGAGAATTACCATTGTGTTCTCTGGTAGACTGAGATGTCCAAACTCTGTCTAGGAGCCAAGCATCTAAACTCAGGGTTTTCTGCTCTTGATGGAGAACTCTTCTCCCATGCATGGAGAGTAGGTCTCATAGGCCTGGTAGCTTCTGCATATTGTCTTGGGCTATCTCTATTAGGTTCAAGAACCAAGTTTGTCTGGTCCATTGTGGTACAATAAGAATTCGTGTCATTTGAGACAATTTGCATTTGTTGATTACTTTGGGTAACACTGGGATCGGGAGAAAAGTGTAAGCAAATCTCCCTGACCAGTACACCGACAGAGCATTTCCCACGAAGTGGGGGTGTGTGTGTCTGGCTGCAAAGGATTAGCGGTTTGCCTTTTTAGGAGGGAGGTGTGGCGCAGCGGCCAGAGCAGCTGACTTCGGAGTGGGGGGCTTGCGGTTTGATCCCTGGCGCCAGCTCAGCACCATGTGACTCTAAGCAATAGCTCACTTGATCTCCCCGAGGGAACCCAGTGCCTTGGACCCTTAGGGGTGATTAGTTCGCGCTTTACAAATACCAGACTGATTGATTGATTTGAGGTGTTACAGGTCTATTTCTGGTGTTCCCCATTGCCTGAATATCTGTTTGAGTACAGTTTGCTTGAATTCCCACTCATGTGAGCAGGACACTGGTCTGCTTAGCAGGTCTGCTTCTATGTTTTCTTTCCCTGGAAGATGTATTGTTGTTATGTTGGTCTCTGGATTCGCCACCTCCAGATCTCTTGTGCTAGTTTTGACAGTACAAATGATTTTGTCCCTCCCAGTTTGTTGAGATTGATCATTGTTGTTGTATTGTCCATTTGAATAACTAATGACTTTCCCCAAGCTGTTTCTGAAAGGTTTTTAAGGCTAGGAACACTCTCTTTAGATCCATATATGTTGTACAGCTTCCTGCTCTTTCCAAAATCCTCTGATTTTGAGTTTACCCACATGAGCTCCCAACCCATATGCATGGTGTCTGTGGTAATGGCTACTATGGGTGTTGGTGATATGAATGTTCTCCTCCTTGTATATTTGTCCTGTTCCACCATGCCATCTCCTCCTGTATTCTACGTGACAACCACTAGATATTCCCAAATCTCTATGGCTTGTGACCATTGGTTTGGTACCCATTCCTGAATTGGTCTCATACGTAGCTTGCCTAAGGTATAAGAGACATGCAGGAGGCCATTATCCCCCAGCATTTGCCCCACGGTCCTCACTGTCTGGTATTGGCGAGTTTTGTGTATTAGCGATAATATCCTCTTCTCTCAAGGATAAGCCTTTGGCTCCATTGAGTTGATTCTCACTTCCAGGAATATTTCTCTTGTTCTGGGTTGGGATATGATTTTTCTCTGTTTATCGAGAACCCCAGGCTGTGGAGTGTCGATATTACTGTATTTATCTGGTCTTTGCACTTGTGTAGTCAGTATACTTTCACCAGGCAGTCATCTAGGTCAGGATATACAGAAATCCCTTGCCTTCTTATTGTATTGTAGTTGAATTTATATAGCGCTTACTACCCCTGACGAGGCGTCGAAGCGCTTTTGCGCGAGTAGCACGCTACTCCAGAACCCATAAAGGATTAGTGATGAATTAGTATAGTGAAAATATGGAAGTAATTTGAGTGGTGCATATGTTAGTCAGTTATTTGGATTGAGAAGGATAGTGGAGGGATAGAAGAGGGAAAAAGGTTTGCATTTATATAGCGCTTGCTACCCTTGATGGGGTGTTGAAGCACTTTTTCGGTGGAAGCACGCTACTTCGGAACCCATAAAGGATTAATGGTGAATTAGTATAGCGAAAATATGAAAGTAATATGAGTGGTGGATATGTTAGTCAGTTATTTGGATTGAGAAGGATAGCAAAGGTGTAGAAGAGGTAAAAAGGTTTGCATTTATATAGCACTTGCTACCCCTGATGAGGTGTTGAAGTGCTTTTTCAGTGAGTTCTTATATGTGCTGCCGCTGCTACTAGGCATTTTGTAACCACTCTTGGTGTTGATTTTATTACGAAAGCAAGCACTTTGAATTGATAGTGCATTCCATCCACCACATAGCGCAAATATATTTTTTTTGTCAGAGATTCATTGGGGTGTGTAGATAGGCATCCTTTAGATCTATGGTTGCCATATAGCCTCCTTGTTGTAGCTCCAGTATGACATCTTGCAACGTTGTCATCTTGAATTGTTGTGTTTTTATTAACTTGTTTGCAAAATGGCGGTCTAGTATAGGACGTAGAGACCTGCCTTGTTTTGGTATTAGGAATTATGTTGAGTAGTTTCCCTGGTTGACCTTGTTCCAGGGCACTGTTTCTATTGCATTCTTTTGTGGCAATTCTTTTACTTCTTGAAGTAGTGGGTTTTTAATTCCTTTATGTGAAAAATATTCTTTGGTCCTTCTACTGCTGGTTGTTGGATCAGTTCTATGCAATATCCAAATTGTAGGATGTTGATAATGCATTTGTCTGAAGTCGCCTTCCTTCACTCCTGGAGGAAGTCCTCTATTCTTCCCCCCACAGATGTGTTTTTGAGGGGGTGCTGGTGTAGGAAGTCACTTATTCTTTGTGGCTGCGATCTTCCTCTTGCACATCCCCGAAACGGTTGGCACAGTGGTGTTTGGTATTGCCACTATTGTGCTGCTGTTTGAGTTTAGCTTGCGCTACGAAAACCTTGGTGTGAGGTTGCACTTTGAAAATTTCTTCTACCTACAGATCTCCTTGTAGGTGTGAACCCTCTCCTTATGTGCCCCCTGAATTGCAGAGCTCCCATGGACTTGGCAGTGTTGTTGCCCTTTTTAAGTTATTGGAGGGTTTCATCCATGGCACTTCCAAACAGCTGCTCCCCATTGAATGTGGTGTTTATGTTTGTCTGCACTTCTGTTTTAAAATCAGACACCCTTAACTAGTCATGACATCTCAGTGTGGTTCCCACCATCATCTGCCAGCTTGCCATGTCTACAGCTTATAGATCAAATTTTAAGAAGGTATTTGCAATATTTTTCTCTTCAGGGATGCTGCTCTTTTCGATCAGCTCAGCCATTTCGTCCTAGTGATGATATGCATTATCTGTTGAGCAGGGCATTTGGATTGGCTATTCGCCACTGAGTTGCTGCTCCCCTTTCAAAATTTCTGTCCATGTTGTCCATCTTTTTACTTTCCTTATCTAGGGGTGGTTTGGATGCTGCTGGGACGTTAGCCCACTTTCTGGCCAAGGCCGCAATATTGCAGTCCGCTGTTACGATTCCTCGTATGTATGGAGGGTCTTAGGAGGAGTGCTTGTATTTTTTCCTCAGCCCTTGGTGTTCCTGATCTGCAAGCTGCAGGTCCCTTGAAGGCTTCACTTCCCTGATCCAGTATGCTTTGCAGCATGGGTAGATTCTACCCTGTTCTGGGTAGGTAACTGTCTCAAAAAGGAAACTACTGATTTCTCTTCTTCCATTTGTACCCCATATTTGTCTGCTGCCCTCTTTATTAATTGACTGCACACTGCAATGTCATCCGGGAGGAGACTGCCTCAACAGAACATGTCTATCCCCTCTTCTGGGGAGTCCATTTTGATGTCCTGCCACCGAGTCTCAAGATATTCTGACCCCTCTGGTCCTTGGAACATACCCTGTGTTTCAGGATCATCTTCTTCGAAAATGAATCTTCTTCTTCTTCCACTTGTGACTCTGGGTCATTGCTGATTCCAGGTCTTCTGGGTCTTTGTCCAATTGTGTTTTTTCCACTGAAGTTTTCAGCTGGATTCTAAATTCTCCAAGGGAGGCGTGAAAATCCTTTTTCTTTTGTAGTAGTGCGACCGTTTCGGCTTTGAGATGCCTCTCCTTCAGTTCGATTTCAACTTTGCACTATTTTCTTCGTCAAGAGAAGGAGTCTATTTCCGTTACGACGTTGAGGCTTCTTTCGTTGGGGTGTCCCCGACCCTTTATTCGGTACCTCTCCACTTTGATCGTCTTATGATGTTGTCATCTTCTCGGTTGCCCAACCGCCTGCAGTGTCCTCGCTGTCAGACCAGAGGGGTTCCTTCAGCCTCTGCTTGCCTTCGGTCAACGAGATCTTTTACGCAGACAGCTCTTTGTGATTTTGAAACTGTTGTTCGAGACACGCCGCCGGTTGTTTTTTCGGAGTTACTTGCAAATGTTTCTCCTTGTGTTTTTGCTGCTCCTTTTCAACGTTAATGACCCTCATTTCGGCATCTGTGCCTTCTGCAACTTTGGCTATGTTGTCTTCCTCCTCACTTGAGAACCCCAGGTCTCTCAGTGGCAGAGTCTCTTTATGCCCCCACATCGTGTAGTGTGCTTGTCTCGGTTTTTCTCTTGTCCTTAAGGTCTTTGGCTTTAAATCTGCGCAGGCTTCACAGTTGTCTCTTGTGGTCCAGCAGAAGGCAAAGGTTACACACTTGGTGGTTATCTTTTTATGCAAATTAAGGATGGCACTTCAGGCTAAATTGGAAGTGTCGCTTCATGTCACACAGAACAGGGGGCACCCTGTCAGGACAGTCTCCAGGTCACCTTCGATGTGTAGTCTCGATTTTTTTTTTTTTTACATCGGTACATTGTTTTAGTGGTCTTCTCCAGTACTACTACTTCAACAAACTTTTGAATAGACGTCTTTATTTTCGTAGATTGGACAGCCTTCAGCAATTCTTCCAGCCCCAACAGCGGAAAAAGAATCTGAAAAGGGCGACCAAGTGAGGGAGCTTTAACAGGAGGGTGTATGATGTCAGAAGATGCTGGATTAGGCACCAAAAGGTCAGAGTCAAAACCCCCAAAAAATATTTAAAAAAAATAAAAAACAAATCAATAATGAGAAGGACTACGAATACAACTGAGAATTCTGGACCCAACCATTTGATGGCGAAAAATGCACAGCATGTGAATTCAGAAAATATTCACATTGCAAAAATTGAGTTGTCAAAATAACAAATACACTGCCTCCATCTTTCTGCTTACCAAGTCTCTTCAAAGTGAAAAGAAGCAACAGAATAAATCTGATTTTAATAATTAAACCGCACCATCATCCATAGAGTTTTAGTGGCATGGAAAACCAGACAGTAACCAGGAAAGTGAAACCACGGTGGCTAGAAAGAGGTCTTATGGAGGCAAGAAAGATTGTTCTGGAAACTACATATGGTAGTACAGATTGATACAGGGCATTGCTAACCTACCCACATATGAAAAAAGTCCCACAAATTCTGAAGACAAATAGGCCTATTTTATCAACTATGGGAAGAATTGAAGGAACAGTGTAACTAGTGAAATTAGGATTTAACTAAAATACAGAATGTTAATGCCAAACGGTATTATTCAAAGCTTGAAGTTCATGAAGTTTATCAATTAAATCACCACACTAGTCTTAAATGTCTTTTCTTTATGTCTTTTGTTAACCAAACTATTTGTGCCTCATTCATCATGTGCAGGTTTAAATAGTCTTGAAATTTGCTACATTGACAGCAAAAGAATCATTTTTGAGTCATTTTAAATGCAATTTACTGTTAAAACAAACCAAGGGGAGATCAATGGTACAGCATTGTGACCTCACAAAAGGCATACCATTAAATAATGATCCACAAAAAAGGTATGTGATTTTTGGAGGATGCAGGACCCAGTGACCTAAGGTAATGTTTGTATACATATACTGCAGTTGAATTGTGTTACAGGCCGTCATTGTCACTAAGCCAATGTTTGAAGGTAGTTAGTATATGAAGAGACGACACTCTCTACTATCTATAGGTGGCCATAACATGTCAGGACTGTAATTATACAAAAAAAACTGCATTGTTTTAAATCCGCTAAATGCACATAGCTAGGAAGTGGAAGTGCATTAAAGGCAAAATAAAAAGTCAGTGCAACTTCAAATCATCATAGCAAGCAAATGAGGAAGCAAGGAACACAGACTATTACAAAGGAACTTGTGAACTGTTTCTTCAAAGATACGACACGCTGCTATAACATACATATAAAACAACTAATCAAAACCAAATCAAAATTATGGTACAGCACCTACAACGTAAAATGAGTAATAAAGGAAGCTTCAGTGGATATATTTAATGATTCTAGAAGGATATTATAACTATAGGTACTACAAAGATTTTTCTCCATCATATCATTTTAAGAGTAATAGCTCTAGAATTACCGTCACTGGCTTGCCCACTAATAGGATTTAACAAAATGTTATATTTTTTCAATTGAAAATCACCATAAACCCAATTTTGTGTAAAGATAATGTAAATAGGAAAATAAATATTTGAGCAAGAGTCTCATATGCAGAGCTAAAAAGAAAGTATGTGCTTACAAAATAAATGGCAATAGCTCATTTGTAAAAAACAAAAAAACTTTCCTGTACTGCTTCCTTTATTACATTTGCAACAAACTTACAAGTGCAACTTTCTTACACTCTGCTCTCGCTCAATGGTGATCTGATCCATATTGGAGCTGAGGCCGTAGTAAGAGGGGAAAAAAGGAAACAGAGAACCTTAAACCATCATCAGAGCATCAGATTCAATGTCAGTGCTGTTACATGCTTTCAGAGGCAGAACATTTCTGGCACCACATTTTACAAGGACTCGCTAAATGGTACAAAACATTTGTCTTTTCCACACCTGTATAGAATCTAAATACTTTGACTACAATGCAAATCTCCACAGAATATCAATAATGCTAATGACAAGTCTGGCTAAATTATCTGGATCAAAAAAAGAGAAGATGCTGCTGCCAGACATACCATTGTCATCACAGGATTCAGACTGGAAGGAGCTTAGTGACTGGATCTCAGACAAGCTTTCCCGAGGGTTGTACAGGTGCGAAGGTTTTTCCTCTAGAGACTTCTTTGACAGACAAGGCTCGAGGTCCACTACTTTCACTGTAGGCAAGAGGAAAGCAATATCAAAGGTAAATTCACAGTAGAAAGACACAGAGTTTGCTTGAACCTAGGGGTTTCCATCAGCAAAATTGACCCACGCTGTTTCATAGAAACATGCACAATTAAATGGGGGGGGGGGTGAGGGGGGAGAAGAGGGGGACACAGCACGAAAAGTAAAGTAAGAATATAAGGAGGCATGTTCTTTTGAATAAGGCATGGTGGACAATGAACTGAAAATGAAATACAGATATACTATTAGACTTTAAAGCATGTGATCAATTAAGGGAAGATGATCCACTCCTTGAAACTGTGGTACTTACGTTTCAAATTCCATCAATCACGTATTCATTCAATAACGAAGACAGCTAAACAAAACTGCAGCAAAAGGTAATACTTTATATTTGTATTAGTATAAAAAAATTGAAAATTACTGTCCATACAGTTTTACACCTTTCAGAGTCAGAAACCATTGATTTTAGTTGCACAAGACTTTGAGGACAAATCTCCACTGTAAAAGGGGAGTGGCAGTGTTAGTAACCAACAAGGTAGAAACAAAATTGATGGTTCAAGAGTGGGAGGCAGCTAAATAAAACAGTGTTATTACTCCCCTAATGTACAAATGAAATCTGGATAAACTGAGTCTCTTTCAGTATAGGCCATCAACACTCCATGTGCTGCAAAAACAGAATTGTAATGATATAATGTAATACTGAGCTTCCAGTGTTTAAAAATACATAAAGATACTAATTTTAGGGTCAAATCTAGATCCTGAAAGCCAAGTGAATGGCGCTCCAGCCGTATACACTGCTAGAGTGAACCCATACATGCTGTGTTCCTTGCACCAACTAGTTAGCCCAACTCCTTTACCTAGATCACTTTCTGAACGAGAAGACAAAGGGACCACTTGCTCCATGGAAGACAGCAGATGACTCACAAACCAACAGTGTTAGCCAATGAAAATGCTCCTTCTCCAGATCCTATGTAGACTAGATCTTCAGGCTACACCAAAGGTTCTCTTTGCTGTGTCAAAGCAAGAGGAGACAAGGGCCCATTGCTGGATGAAGAGCCCCCACCACCCGAGTCCTTGGGGGACAACAAAGGATGTACTCATACCAGTAAAGGATCATAGTCAGGGCCACTGGAATTATATGCCAGTGGAGGACTAAATTATGTGGCACGGTTGACAAAATTATGTGGCACGGTTGACAAAATTATGTGGCACGGTTGACAAAATTATGTGGCACGGTTGACAAAATTATGTGGCACGGTTGACAAAATTATGTGGCAAAAAAGGCAAATTATGTTATCCCATTCATTCAGCTCATTTTGAGAATTTTAGTTAATAATGTTCTCATTTTTTCACAAGCTAACACTGTCTGGACAAAGGTTCCACCTGGTCAATACCGGTATAACATCCAAATACAGTAATAAACAATTGGAAGCCCCAACGACAGAAGTGAGACTTGCGGTGGAGTTCCCACTCATGGACTTTTTGCCGCATCCTAGTGAGCAGGTCTGCAAGGTCGTTGTCTAATCCTGGTAGGTACTCCGCCAGAAGAAGGATCTTGTGGTGGAGTGCCCATGGCCCTGTGCGAATGCTAACAGCTGTTGCGAATGTGTGTCACTTTGTTTCTGGAAATAGCACATGGCGGTCACATTGTCTGTTTTGATGACTACCTTGTGCTGTAGGTGGCAGAAGAAAACTTTGAGAGCCAACTGGATGGCCAGTAGCTCTAGGCATTTGAGGTGGAAATCCAAATGATGGGAGTACTCCCACTTATAAATCACAAAAAAGAGGGGTAGGAGGATAAAGTCCCACTTCGACCTCCAACAGCAACTATGAAACCACTACATAGAAGAGGGACTGAGTAAAAAATGAATGCTGATTTACAAAATATTATTCGGGGAATCACACATAGATGTTAAAACTGCCCTCACACACAGAAATCTGTGTCATGCTTCATCATAGGGCTGCTAACACACCCCCGCGCCGACCAACGCTGGGGGTGGAGCAATAGGGAAGGGGAAGACAAGACAACACAAGAAGTGGCAAAAAGACGTGGGGATCACTAGTGAAAATACAAGCATAAGTAGTGAATTTAAAACTGGCTACAGGAAATCCCTAATTTCATTTTAATATCGGGTACCCTGTCCAGAATAACTAAATGGTCACACCCGGACCTGTGGATGGTGGTGTGGTAAACCTGTGATTAGTTACCACCCCCTCCACTATGCACAAGATGTCGACATGTTTCAGCCGGAGAAGTCAAATAGCCCGGCTTTCATCAGGACTTCACTATTGAATGACCCCAAGAGGTACTCACCCTACCACCTTTAGTCAGTGATGGAGGGGAAACCGACTTTGCTGAGTAACTTACTCTGAACACTTTAAGGTAGAGCGCCTTGCTCTCCCACATGGAACCGAGTTCATATAAAATCTAAACTTGAACTGGCGGGGGAGCGAGGACAACTCCCTATAGTAACACTTTCGTCAAGGTGAGCTATGTCCACATTAGTCGTCTCCCACTGCGCAGTGTACTCCCACTTACCTGAAAAGTGAAGCTCTGTAGATGCGCACCCCATCCTGTGAGGGAAGCGTCCATCGTGGTTGTCACTTGCGGAACTGGGTTGAGAAATGGCCAACCTGCAACAGATTGTAGTGGTTCCACCACTAAAGCGAGTGATGGATGCTGCCCGAAATCAACACTAGATTTTACCGGTGACCGAACACTTGTGACCATTGTGTGGCCAGGCCCTCTTGCAGTGGACGCATGCGTAATTTCCCCTGTGGAAGTATGGCAATATAGGAGGTGCATCACCGTCCTGACCATTGAATGGTGATATTGCAGAAAATGAGTCCGTAACTGGAAAGCTTGAACCTCTGCATGGCTGGGGTCTGCTTGGCCTCTGCTTTCCTGATGACTGAGTTTAGAATTGCTCCCAGGAATGGCTGTATCTGAGGGGGCTGAAGATCTATGGTGGTCTTGGTATGTGGCAAGCACTGTTTGTTTGCACTCTTGATCAGCCAGTCATCCAAGTAAGGGAACGCTTGGACACCACCCCTCCTGAGATCAGCGGCTACCACAGTAGGACATTTTGTGAACACCCCGTGGGGACCCCAAAGGGCAACACTTTGAATTGAAAATGCTGGCCATTTACCACAAACTGCAGATAAAGGCTGTGTGTAGGGTGGATTGGGATGTGGAAATAGGCAGCCTTCAGGTTGAGTACGGTCATGAGTGGTCTTGATGCAGTAGAGGGAAGACGTCCTGGACTGTAACCATGTGAAATGTCCTGACGGGATGAATTTGTTGAGGGGCCCGAGGTCAAGGATAGGCCTGAATATCTGTCCTCCTTTGCAATAAGAAAATACAGTGAGTTATCCTCCATGCAACGCTAGTGGTGCGGCACCAATTCATTGCCCCTTTGCAAATGAATGCCTCTACTTCCTCCTGAAGAAGGCGCTGATGTTCTGCGGAGAGGGTGTGTTTGTGTAGAGGAATGTTCGGTGAGGTTACAGTGAGTTCTATTAGTAACCCTAAACATGCCTGATAATGGAGAGAACCCACTGGTCGGAGGGGATCTGTGAAAGAAACCTCTGCAGTGTTCCCCTGACAGGAGTAGTGTGATCAGGGGGAAGCGAGAGGGACTCACTGTTTAGCTCCCTTAGTCACACCCCACTGCATCTCCCTCTGGAGTTGTTACCCCTACTGGCCCCCTTGGAGTAATCCTATGTCGGGGTCTGTTGTTGCTGTTTCTGGTAGGAGGCAGATGCTTCTGGGTCGGTAGCTTTGGCACCGCCTCTGAACTGGGACCTATGATAAGAGCCCTGGGGAGAAGGCGTTTGGAGGGCCTTCATAGCCTTGGCTGTAACAATGTCCTTTTTGATGGTCTCACCATCTGATCAACCAGCAGTCTTTAGAGGTGTCCCCATCAAAGGGCAGATTGAGCAGATGGTGTTGAACCTCAGATTTATAACCGGTGATGCGCAGCTACGCATGGCGCTTCATAATAAATAAACCTGAATTTATGCTCTGCACTGCAGTACCAGTTGCATCTAGGGCACACTGAATAGTGGTGCTTGAAATTATCTTGCCCACTGAAATGAGATCGAGGCCACACTTTTTTTTTAATGGTCGGAGAGAATAATAGTGTGATTTGTATAGTGCATAGTTACTTCAAACCAAGTGTCTAAGCGCTCAAGGTCCAACCAGAGGTCAAGTACATAGCAGAAATGGGTAGGAGTCAGTCTGAACTGAATAATCAAGTTTTTAAAGTTTTACAAAAATGTGATTCTATCTGGGCCTGTCGTATTTGTAGAGGCAGCGCGTTCCACAGCTTGAGTGCTAAATAGGAGCTGTCCCTGAAGCGTGCACTCTTTACAGTGGGGGTACAAGCCAGCATGGCGCCCGAGGATCTGCGGCTCCTTGCAGGAAAGTATGGCTTGTTGTAGAGATTCAGCATGTCCAGTTGCTGGAGAAATTCCTCCATCTTGTCCCCGAGGGCTCGATCATATCTATAGAGCAGTCCCATTGAGTTGGCGATTCTCCAGTGAGACACCGATTGGGCAGTGACTCAATTGCCAGCCGTGCCAATCTTCTTATTCTTTTTATCTGTTGGAGGGGCATTCACACGTTTGTGTGCTGTATCCACCAATAAGTATTCCGGTGATAGCTGGCCCATGATATTGGGTTGGTCATAGGGTGAAGAATTTTTAATAAAAAAATGAATTTGAATATTCGACCCTTGGGATGAGGGCCTTCACATACTCTATGAAGGTCTGAGATGTGGTTTTAAGCATGCTATTCATGGACAGGAACTGTGCTGAATGGTGGACAACATTTCGACAAGGAAGTCCTCATCTTCCTGGACTTTTTGCAATTCTACGTTGTCGAAGGTGGCAGCCCGGTGAATGAACACTTGGAAAGAGGTGGTATCATCAAGAGGGAATGGTTTGGCAGGGTAGAGGTCTGGGTCAGTATTCCCAGGAGGATCAACAACATTGTCATACCACAGTTCGTCCTTAGGATGAAGAGTCAAACAGGGCCTTGTATGGATCTAGCGGGCACAAGGGGCTTCCCTCCCTTCGAAAGAAAAATGATGGTAACTCTCTGGCAAATGAAGCAGAGGGGGCCATGAGGTGGTGTGGAAGGGGGAAGAGGAGCTGGGGGAGAGGAAGGTAGAGGAGAAGTAAGAGGGGGTGGAGGTGGAGTAGACAGGGGACGATGTGGCAGAGGAATAGTGCCCCTATCCTGGTGCTTAACTTTAGCTGGTAATGTAGTCTCCCATGCACGTTCCTCCTAAAATGTTAGTGTCCTCTTCTGAGGAACAGTGTCCTCGACCTTTGGAGAAGGCTTGGCAAGTTATCCTGCACCGTGAGTGGACGAAAATCCATTTTTTCTGACTGTTGTGCTCCTCTTGGAGACACTGAAAATGGACTGCCGTTTCCTCAGATCCAGTGGAGGACGGGGCTTTGGTCAACAAAGAAGTATTTTAGCCCATAGGTACCGAAGATGATTTTGGCGCAGATTAAGATTTAGGAGCCAAAGAGGACTTTGAGGATGCTATCAGTGCCAGCGTTAAAGGTGTTGTCAGTGCTGGCGGCTATCTCAGAGTCTAATCTGAGGCCTTCTGACAGTGTCAACCATGGCCTTCAGGCAGTGGTGGATCGAAAGCTTGATGCTGGGCATCGAGGCTCAATGTCCGACACCCTCAAGGTGATGCTCGGCCTGTGTTCTATATCGGGGTGGTGGTGGAAGGATGGATGTTGCACTCATGGTTGACTTTTTGTCATGTGAATATACCTCCTCCACCTGCAGCTCTTCTAACTGACTCGGAGTAACAGCTCAGCTCGGGGCTGAAGTGGCGAGGCTGCTCGCCAGAGGCCTGCAGTTCCCCCTCGACTTTGCAGTCCCCGAAGAGGTCAGGGGTGTCATCCTCCTGCTGCTGTGTAATAGTACATCAAGCGAATCATTGTCTCCTGGATGTAAATTCTGTCTTTATTACATATATAAGAATGAAATGTGAAATTACTACTGTATAATTATGTACATGAGCATCTTTCAACTCCTGTGTGGAAACCAATACAAAAGTAAAACTGTGAAAACTTGATACTGGCATGGTACAAATCTATGGTTGCAGACCTTTGTGGTATGATAGAAGGCTGTGGATTGATTGCTTGAAGATCTATAGGTGGTTCATTTATTTGCTTCCCCAAGGGGAGACTTGATTCTACTGTTATCATGGTGTTCAGTCCCCTTGGTCTGTGGAACCCATTTCTCTTCCCTAGTAGATCTCTAAATCTACACCTCACTCCCTCCAGTGGACACTTTATAAAAATATTTCTCTGGTGCAAAGGAGAAGTACTGTTGCTCCATAAAAATTAAGAGGAAGCAACTGGTGTGTGGTGGGATTAGGTCTACCTTCAACTAATGTGGTCATTGAAATTACAAGTGTCAACACCAAAAAGACTAGAAAATGCTTGGGTTATGGAAGTGTGGATACATTCATACAAATAACTTACGTATATGAAGTTAATAAAAATAAAAAAACAGAAAAAATAATAAGAGCAGCACAACGAAAGTTGAACACAATCCTTACCATCATAGTCATAGTCCCAGCTTGGTTTCTGTATGGAGTCACAGTCCGATGGAGAGTTGGATGGGGGGGGTGGAGGCAGGTTAGGAGCTACACTGCAGACAGCCACAGTCTTCCTGTGTCCATGCACTGAATCAGGGTTAAAGGTACTGAACTCCGGATGCTCTGGAATAGCCGAACCTTCAAAGGAATTTCTGTCCAGGTTGTTTCTGGAGTCACTTGGAATGCTTGGTGTGTATGAAATGGGGCGTACTGGCACCTGGGGTGGGATGTCTGAGTAAATGTTCTTGTTTAATTTTGGATCAAAAAATGGTCTGGGCAGAAACGGTGCAGTTCCGAGGTGCTTCTCTTCTGGCTCAGGCTGCTGCTTTCTCTTTCGCCTGACCATTTTGCGACACAAAACAAAAATCACAACAAGGGAGAAGATTCCAGCAATGAAAACAATGATTCCAATTACTTCTGCGAAGCCAATGTTCCAGGAGGTGGAGACATATTTGTTGATGGACACTTCTGAGCAAACCATTCCTCCGAATCCTTGACTGCAGTTGCAATGGTAAGAACCATACGTGTTCTCACAGTGACCACCATTAAGGCATGGGTTCTCAACACATTCATCAATGTCACTCAGGCACCTGCCAAGCACAAAGATTAAAACAGGGTTAAACAAAGAAACAGAAATGTATTCACAACAGTGACACTTTTAGTGATAGTTTTTACTCCCCATTCCTTCAAACTTCTGTAAATGTCTTGCTGCAAGACTGCATACTGGAACATTCTTTCCACGTCAAAAGTGGAATTTCAAAAAGGGAAGACTGGCTCAAATGAGGAACCACAGACTCAAACTCCCCATTGCGCTCACTAGGTTTCCACACCCAAGTCCTCTTGGGTGCAAAGAGCTAGTGAGTACATAGGTGAAGTGCAAGTGTTAGAGGAAAATGACCACTATGACAACAGTTCCTACAGGGAGTTTAGCAGTTTTAAGCTATTCTGGCTTTACATTATGTATTATTCCAGCATCTAGTAGTTGGGCCTGGAACGGTTCCCATTTGTTGGCTCTTTCATTTATTTATTTTTTGCTTTTGGGCATCACCCAGATGTGGGTTAGTGCAAATCCCCCAAGATCACAATCCCCCTATATGTGGTCACCATCTTTATATATTTTGTCCCTTTGCAGTGAAGACCTGTATCTAGTAGTGTGTAGATGTATTTATTCTGAGGCACTCTCTTTTTGATTACCCTACTCCTTTAACTTGGGAGGTGGGGCCAGTCGGATGTGAATCTAGAGGAACTTAATTCTGCAAAACGAATCGTTTACTTTTTGGTGTAGTTTTGCAGCTTGAAGAATTTTCTGGATTCACATGCTGTGCATTATTCCGCCATCTAGTGGTTGGGTCCGGAATTGCTGTATTTGTTCCTTTTTTTTGTGGTTGGTGGGCGTCGACATACCACCATTTGGTGTCCTTCTGTGACGTCGACGTGCTTCCTCTGAAAGCTCCCACCTTTGGTCACCGTCTTCGGATTCTTTTTTTTTTTTATTATGGTCTCATTTTCCCTGGCGGAGGAGGGTGGGTTCGCTAGTGAATCCAGAAAATTCTTCAAGCGGCAAAACTACACCGACAGGTAAGAAACTATTCGTTTTGCAGCATGAATCTTTTCTGAATTCACATGCTGTGAGAAAGTGCCCTCTTTCTGCATGGTTGCCCCCACTTTTTGCTGAATTGCTGATGTGCTTTGACTGAGTGTGCCCTGGGCTCCTGCTAATCAAGTACCCAGGGCCTATGTTCTTTCCCTAAAACTGCATTGAAGCCTAAACCCAATTGGCACCTCTGGCCACAGGTCAGCCCCTGGTAAATGGTACCACAGGTACCCAGGGCACTGTGACCAGAGAAGGCCTCTAAGGGCTGCAGCACTTATTGTGCCACCCTTAGAGGTCCTGTACCATTACACTCACACACTGCCTTTGCAGGCTGCGTGTTTTGGTGCAGAACAAAGTGAAGAGGTGACATGGCACACATCCCTATGTGCCATGCCTACAACCCACTGCCCTGGCATAGATCAGTCACCCCCCTAGCTGGGTGCTCTATACCAGTGGTGAGGGTACAGGTGCATGACCCCCTGTACCCCTACAGTGTCTAAGTCCATTCTTAGACATTGTAAGTGCAGTGCTGCCATTAAGAGTATATGGTGCTGGGAGTTTGCCATTACGAACTCCACAGCACCATAATGGCTACACTGAAAACTGAGAAGTTTGGTATCAAACTTCTCAGCACATTAAACCCACAGTGGTGCCAGTGTAGGATTTAATGCAAAATGCACACAGAGGGCATCTTAGAAATGCCCTCTGGAAAACGAACCTACCACTAGTGTCCAGGCTGAGTGGCTGCTTTCAGCTGCCACCACCAGACATGTTTCTGGACCCCTGGGTCGAGAGCCTGCTGCTCTCTGGGGCCTGAAACAATGCACATCCTGAGACGAGGTGCCAAGCCTCCTCCCCAAGGATGGGCAGGGTTCACGAAGGGGAAGCTTCAAAGGCTTGCCGCCTTTGTGAGCTTCCCCAGGCCACTTGCTGCGCTCAGCAACTGGTCCCCACTGGTTCTGACCCCACTTTGGGCGGGAGAACCGGTGGGAAAAACAAGTGAGGAAGAGAGGTGTGCCCACCTCTGCCAACTCCACCCCTCAGGTGGGGAAGGCGAGGTGAAGCACAACTCTCAGTCCCCGCCATCTTGCAGATGGGGGGACTCAGCCAATCAGGGACAGGCTCATGCCCCCCCTCCCACTGGAGGGTGGCCTAATAGGAGGTGTACCCACCCCAGGGAAGGGACCCATTGGCCCCAACCTTTTTACCTACCTGTAACGCCTCTAAATCTAGTATTTAGGGGCACCCCTGAACCTTGCTTCCTCAGACAAGAAGAAACTACAAGAAGAATAAGGACCGAACAGCCGTGCAGAAGCTAACAAGAGGAAGACGCCCACTGACTTGGCCCCAGCCCTACCGGCCTGTCTCCACCTTGAACCTGCTCCTGCGAAATCCCGGTGTGTCCTGCAGCCAGCAACCTCGAAAACCCCGGAGGACTTGCCTGCCTTCATCCACAAAGACTGTCTCCCGTGAACACCGGATTTGTTCATCTGCAACCTCTGGCTCCGGTCGGACACCGCGGATCCGCCCCACTCTGCACCCGCCGTCCACAGCCCGAGCAAGAGTGGGCCAACACCACGAGGAGGTCCCCCCCGGCGATCCGAACCCGAGATCCGGCGACCCCTGACCTGCCTCAAGCCTCCAGCCGACGCCTGCAGCCTAAAACCGGAAGGTCCCCCCAACCGCGACCAGGAGCTGGCAAGAAGATCCGAACCCAAAAGGCACCCCTGCACCAGACGCCCCACGGCCTTGGGTGGCCAAACCGACGGTGCCTAACCAACCCCCAACTTCCTTCTCGAAGTGGTGGTCGCACCCTGAAGACTTTCGTCCCCAAGCCTGCAGTGCCTTTGCAAACCGGAGGTTCCCCATTGCAAACAACAGGGCGCCAGACGTCAAAATAGCACCCTGCACCCGGCCGCCCTAGTGCCGCTGAGGGTGCACCTTTGGTGCGACTTTGTTTCCCCATTTGCCCTCAGCTAAAGTCCAGGAGCTTTGCTCCCACAACCAAGTGGCCTGCTTTTCAGCAGCCACCAACCGGAGGCCCCCTATTCCCCATTGGATAACATTGGGCCTCAGCATTCTGCACCCGGCCGCCCTAGTGCCGCTGAGGGTGTAACTAGAGTGCATCCTTGACCCTGGGGGACCCCTGAGTCTACGCCCAGAACCTCAACTCCCACTACCAAATACTTACCTCAAAACCGATAACACTATTTTCCTCCATAGGATAACATTGACTGTTTTTCTTGGAAAAGTTTCGAAGTGTGGAGTTTGAAAACCTAAAGAAATTCTTTAAAATTGTACTATTTAACCAAAACGATGTTACTTACCTGTTTACAGGAAATGTCCCAGAGTAGTATCCAGGTATACTACTCCGAGTAAGAAAAGTAATCTAAAAAGTAACTTACCTGGTATTTTACTGAAAAGCCCATTCAAGTCTATGTACTGTATTTACAAAGTATTGCATTTCTCTGCAACCATACTGTAAGTCAAAACAAAGTGCATTTACAATTACAAATCAAACTGTTTACAAACTGCATTACTACTGTAAAGTATTTATTGCTTACCTGTGCCAGGCGTGCTTGGTTCTAGAAAAATAAAATAACTAAAAGAATATTTTTATACAAAAACAATTGGTCTGAAGTTCAATCTTTGAGTGTGTGAATTAATTTGCTGATTGAGTGTGTATAACAAATGCTTAACACTGCCCTCTGATACTGCCTTACTGCTCGACCACACTACTACAAATAGAGATTGAGGTGCTATCTAACTTTACCTCTGCCTACCTTTGGGGTTCCACTGGACTCTGTGCACACTATATCTCACTTTGGTATAGTATATACAGAGCCAGCTTCCTACACATGCTGTGCATAGACTTTGTAGCAGTTTGTTAGTCTTGTGGTGGCTGGGTGGAAGATGAGCGTTGGTTTGTAAATAGATGATGTAAGACTTTTTGTCCCACTTGTGCTTCCTTATTCATTTGGATGTCCACACAGTAATACTTTGTAAATGTGTGTACTGAAGACCAAGTTGCTGCCATGCAAATGTCTTGAATTGGAGTATTTGCCAGAAATGTGACTGTAGCTGCCTTCTTTCTTGTTGAGTGAGCCCCTTGTGCTCCTTGTAAAGTTTGACCTGCTTGTTTGTGACATAGCTGAATGGCTTGTTCAATCCATCTTGCAATTTTATTTTTGGTTACTGGTCTTCCAAGAAAGCGATTAGCAAAAGAGGCAAAGAATTGTTTTGTCTTCCTGTATCCCTTGGTTCTTTCAACGTAGTACATGACTGCTCTCCAAGCGTCAAGTGTATGCAGAGTTCTTTCTGCCTTTGTCTTTTGAAAGAAACTTGGTATTTGTATAGTCTGATTTATGTGGAATTTTGATACCACCTTTGGCATAAAATGTGGATCTGTCCTCATGACCACTCTGTCACTATGTATCCGGAAATAGGGTTCCTGTAGAGTCAGTGCCTGTAGTTCACCAACTCTGCGTAGAGATGCGATTGCTACTAAGAAGGCTGTTTTTAGAGTGAGCATTTGTGGCGTTGCTTTGTGTAGCGGTTCAAATGGTGTTTTCATCAATTGTGTCATAACTATGTTCAGATTCCATGTGGGCGGTGGCACCATTTTTGGTGGTGCCATTCTTTTTGCTCATTCTAGGAACCTTTTGACCACATGAGAAGTTAAGAAACTCTTCCTGGTTTCTCCTCTTGTGTACGCTACAATTGCTGCTAAGTGCACCCTTAGGGAAGTGTAGCTTAGGTTACTCTGAAGTAAATGTGTTAAGTACTTTAGAACTGTTCTTTCTTTTGTAATCTTTTTTGCCAGATTTTTCTTAAGGCACCATTGCGTGTATCTTTTCCATTTTGCTGTATAACATGTTCTTGTCGTTGGCCTTCTTGCTTCTCTGAGAACAGCCATTGTACTTTCTGGTAGTTTGAGGTGTGCAAATTCTAAGTCCTCAGCAGCCAAGCTGCTAAGCTTAAGCTCTCTGGTTCTGGGTGTAGCACCTTTCCGTTTTGCATTGTTAATAGGTCTTGTGTCTTTGGTAATTTGTGCATTGTTCGTTGAGATATTTCCATTATCTCCGAGAACCAAGTCTGCCTGGCCCACTGTGGTGCAATGAGAATCATTGTCATTTGGCTGATCTTGCATTTGAGGATCACCTTGTGGAGTAGTGGGATCGGGGAGAAAAGCGTAAGCAAATATCCCTGACCAGTCCATCCATAGGGCATTCCCTAGGGACTGATTGCACGGTTGCCTGGATGAGAAGCTTTGGCATTTTGCATTGTGGGGTGTTGCAAATATAGGAGTTCCGATCGATTCAGCTCCCACTCGTGGGATGATGACAGTTGTCTGCTCAGTCTGTCCGCTTCGATATTGTCCTTCCCTGGTAAGTGTATTGCTACTATGTCTATGTTCTTTGGGATTGCCTATTTCCAAAGTTCCTGGGCTAGAGTTGAGAGAGCTACAGACTGAGTTCTCCCTTGTTTGAGTATATAAAACATGGTTGTTGTGTTGTCTGTCTGAATCAACACCTTCTTGTTGTAGATTTGTTTCTGAAATGCTTTCAAGGCTAAGAACACTGTCTTCAACTCCAAAAGGTTGATGTGCTTCACTGCATCTTGCTGTGTCCACAATCCTCGCACCTTGAGATTGTTCATGTGCGCTCCCCACCCTCTTTGGGAAGCATCTTTTGTTATGGTCACTGTTGGGGTTGGTTGTGTGAAAGGTCTGCCCCGTGATATGTTTGTTTTGTTCCACCATGCCATCTCCTGATGAACCTTTTGCTTGACTACCACTAGATCCTCCCATCTCCCTGTTAACTGTGACCATTGTTGTTGGAGCCATTCTTGAAATGGTCTCAGGTGTAGACGGATGTTGAGAATTAAATGAATGCATGATGCCATCATTCCTAGTAGTTTCCCCACTGTCCTCACTGTCAGATGTTGCCCCTTCTGGTAAAGATGTGTCTCCTTCAGTAAGGCTAATGTTCTCCTGCTGCTTGGGAACGCCTTCCCTAACACTGTGTTTAATTCTGCGCCTAGGAACACCTTTACTTGTTCTGGCGATGATTTTTTCCAATGATTTTAGAAACCCAGCTGAACTAGTGTCTGTATTACCTGTTGTATATGCTGTTTGCAGAGACTGTATGAGCTTGCTCTTACCAACCAGTTGTCTAGATACGGGTAAACATGAATTCCCTGTCTTCTTAGGTGAGCGGCTACTGCTGCTAGGCACTTTGTGAACACTCTTGGCGCTGATTTGAGTCCAAATGGCAGCACCTTGAACTGATAGTGTTTTGTTGACCACGAATCTTAATAGGTTCTTGTGTCTTTTGTTCATGGGGATGTGCAAGTAAGCGTCTTTTAAGTCTATGGCTGCCATGTAATCTCCTTGTTGCAATTGAGGTATTACCTCCTGCAGCATAGTCATTTTGAACCTGTGTGTCTTTATGAACTTGTTTAGGAACCTTAAATCTAATATAGGGCGTAGTGTTCCATCTACCTTTGGAATTAGGAAGTACGTGGAATAAATGCAGTTGTTCCTCTCCTTGTGAGGCACGTGTTCTATTGCCTGTTTTGTTTGAAGTTCCTGCACTTCTTGCAGTAATTGAGATAATTCCCTTTGTGAATGTATCTTTTTCTTTGGGTTTCTGTTGGGAGGTTGTTTGCTTAGCTCTATGCAGTAATCGTACTGAATTATGTTTAACACCCATCTGTCCGAGGTTATTTCCTTCCACTCCTGGAGGAAATATTTTAGTTTGCCTCCCTCTGGTGTTGTATGATGACTGAACTGTTGGCTTACATGATGTTGTGTTTGTGAAGGTTGTAATGCTGTGGGTACACTTGGTGATGTTTTCGTTAAGTGTAGCACTTTTGGAATGCAGTCATTTGGTTGTGGTCTGTGGACCGCCTCTTTGTGGCTGGCCTCTTGCTCGGTGGCGCCAACAAAAGGACCGTCTTCCCTGCTGGTACTGCTAGTTCTGCTGTTGGCCCTGCTGTTGACCTTGGCTTGATCCCTGGTATGTTTGCTGGTATGCTTGGTGTGAGGTAGTTGGTTGGTGACTACCTCTACCCATTGGTCTTCTTGACGGGGTGCCCCTACGCAAGCCTCTGAATTGTAGAGCGCCCACAGACCTTGCTGTCTCGTTGTCTTTTTTCAACTGATTTAGTTTATCATCAACAGCGCTCCCAAACAGTTGTTCTCCATTGAATGGTGACTTAATTATGTTGCTTTGGACTTCTGGTTTGAAACCTGAGATTCTCAGCCAAGCATGCCTTCTTTCTGTGATGCCAATCATCATTTGCCTGCTCGATGTTTCTGCTGCATCAAGAGCTGATCTTAAGCATGTATTCGCAATGTTTTTACCCCCTTCCACTAAGTGGGTAGCTCTCTTTTGGAACTGTTCCGGTAGGTGTTTCAGTAGTTCCCCTACCTCTTCCCATTGCCGATATGCATGCCGGTTTAGCAATGCATTAGAGTTCGCTATGCGCCACTGGTTTGCCGCACTTCTCTATACCTTTCTTCCCACTAGGTCCATCCTCTTACTCTCTTTGTCCGGTGGTGGTCCAACAGTCGTTGGCACATTTGCTCTTTTTCTAGCAGTGGAAGTGATAATAGAGCCAGCTGTTACTGACCCTTTGATGTAGATTGGATCTTTAGAAGAATGTTTGTATTTCTTCTCCGCCCTTGGTGTGACTGCTCTGCATGTTGCGGGCTCCTTAAATGCTTCCTTTCCTTGATCCAATACACTTGGCAGCATTGGAGGGAATTGGTTTCTTGACTGTGCTGACATTAAAGTTTCCAACAGAAAACATCAATGTGGTTTCTCTTCTTCCAAATGCACTCCATAAGTTTCAGCTGCATTTTTAATCACCTGATTGTACATCCCAATGTCATCTGGTGGTGAGGGCCTCGAGAGATATGCATCAATCGCCTCTTCTGGTGATTCGGCGTCAAGATCTTGCCATTGGAGGTCTTGAGTCTCCAAGTTCGCCGACTCCACATACGTGTGTTCATCTACGTCTCTCTCTTCCTCAAAGAAAAATTCTTCCTCCTCTTCTTCTTCGAGCGGTTCGGGTGTCGTCGGGGCTGCAACTCCTCGACGACTTTCTCTACTTCTGTTGAAGTTTTCGGCGGTATCTTGAATTGCTTCAAGCTTTAGTCAAATTTTTTCTTGCGCTGTAGTATGCTCGCCATTTCGGCTTCGAGGCGCTTCCTCTTTCTCCACCTCGGCTGCGTGCGTTTCGACGCCGAGAGTTTCGGGCTTTCTTTTTGCGCTTGCCGACACCAATGCGGTCGTCGAAGCCTGTTTCGGCCTCTCTTTTGTCGACATCGAAGCATCTTTATCGTGTCCGTCTTTCGACGTCTTCGATTTTTCGAGGGTCTTTGCCGTTCTGGAGTCCTTGTCCAAGGATCCGACGGAGTGGCTATCTCTGGATGCTTCTGCGGTCGTCGAGTGCTTCGACGCCGAGGCTCCCTTCGAGGCTCTAGAGTCCGTTATTCGTGACTCGTCTACTTTTTTCGAGGTCGACGTATCTCTTACCTCCTTAGAAGTCTTCTTCTCGACCACTACGACCTGGACGTCTGTGCCCTCATCGACTTCAGGCCCTTCGGCGACGTTGTCCTCTTCTTCGCTGGAGAGGCCCAGGTCTCGAAGCGATGGTGGAGGGCCCTGGCCATGCATGTTGTAGTTGGCCCTTCTCTGCCTTTATCTCACCCTCAAAGTCTTCGGGGTGAAGGCCGAGCACGCGTTGCAGTCTTGACTTTGATGATCAAGTAGCAGGCAAAGGTTGCAAACTGGATGCTGATCTTTCTGCGCGTACTTGTGGTGACCATTTTTGCAGAACTTGAACAGTGTCTTGTTCATTACCTTGCGCATTCTCCGGTTGTTCGAAGTTTTGATGTTTTTACCTCTCTGCGTACTCCGACCGCTTGAATCGACAACCGGAACATCGAATGTAGGTATCGCTGACTTGTAGAACTATTTTCTTCAACTTTCGTGGATTCTTCTCTCCAAATCTTAGGAGCTCCTTTCGTAACGATCCAGACCCAACGGCGGAAACAAAGAATCTGAAGATAGCGACCAAAGGTGGGAGCTTCCGGAGGAAGCCCATCGACGTCACAGAAGGACACCAAATGGTGGTATGTCGACGCCCACCAACCACAAAAAAAAACACAAAAAAGGAACAAATACAGCAATTCCGGACCCAACCACCACATGGCGGAATAATGCACAGCATGTGAATTCAGAAAAGATTCACGCTGCAAAACGTCCGTTACAAGTAATTAACTTTTTCCTTTCACAACGTGAATCATTTCTGAAGTCACATGCTCTGCTGATATTATTTAGTAGTATTAACTGCTTGCGGGAGAATGGGGTCAAGTGTATGTGTGGCTGCAAAAAGGTGTTTAAGTACCTTGTGGCCCACCTGTACTCCGGATTTGCATGGTTATTCACACAATGTTCTCTGAAAGTATAGGCTGACGACCATGTGGCAGACATACTTCTACTATTGATGATAAAAATTTGCTAGAAAGGATAGTGGCGCCCGTTTTTTCATGTGGAATGACCCTAGCTGGGATATCAAGGATCTTACCCATCAGGGTGCAACATGTTAGGATACTGTGCGCTATCCATCTTGCAATAGTCTCTTGACACTGTGGGGGGTCCCTACTTGCGCCATGAAAAGCTGTTTTCTTTTCCTTAGTTGCTTTCCCTCTTGTAAGTAATACAGGAGGGCTCTCCTTAAATGTAGCATATTTAGTGCCTTTTCTGCTTGCTTTTTCGGATATTGGAAGGTAGGTAACTGGATTGGTTGGTTCACATGGAAATGTGATACAATCTTTGGAATAAATTGCCGGTTAGTTTTCATGACCACTCTATTCTTCTGTACTTGAAGATAGGGTTCTTGGACAGCTAATGTCTGTAAATCAATCAGTCTATGCAAGGATGTGATCACTTTCAAAATGACAGTTTCAGTGTCAGATTAACGAGCCCAGTTTTGTGCATTGGTTCAAAGGGATGGTTCATGAGCTGTGCCAGCACCATGCTGAGTTTCCACATGGGATGGGGGCCAAACTGGGTGTGGAAATTCTCCTTACTCCCTCTAGGAGCCTTTTCACTACATAAGTGGAGAAAATATTCCTCCCAGAGCAGCCACAGGTATAAGTGACTACAGCAGAGAAATGAACTTGCACAGAATCATAAGAGTTTTGAATCTAATAAATGCAACTATCTTTGGATGACACCGCTTTCTTTCATTTAGAGTCTAGAGGATTTGAAACACTGGAATTTTGTCATTCTACTGGCTCCCATTTCCATGAGGCCAGAGTACCATGTTTTGTGTGCCCATTACGGGGCTATTAGAATCAAAGTCATGTTTGTATTTGCTGATCATCACTGTACCATTGGCATCAGTGGAATGGCATAGGCAAATGCTCCGGATGAGCCTTTCAACAGTGCATTACACCAGGATAGGTGGTGAGGATGCTTGGATGTGAAGTCTTGGTACTTTGCATTTTCCATTTGTACATGTTGCAACAGATCTATTTTCGGTGTTCCCCAAGTTTCAAAGATTGAGTCTATGACCCCTTGGTCTAACTCCCACTCTCACGAGTTTTCTTCTTGTCTGCTTTTGAATTGGGGAGGTTCTGGCCTCGTTCAAGTCTAAGCCCTCAGAAGGTCTTTTTTTTTGGATTGGATGGCGTGAGGGTTGCTCAGTGTTCCTTAAGAACCCAAGTGTATACCTTACATTTTCACTGCCTGGTCTATGGTGCTTTGGAATTGTCTGAACAAGCTTTCCTTCCTTACAGCTAGTCATCTAGGAAGGGGTACACATGTATAAGCTGTCTTTACAAGTGCACCGTAAGACATTTCACAAACACTCTAGGTGGTGACTCTACCTTAATCCAAACAGTAAGACTGTGTGATGGTAATGAGAGTTCCCTACCTCAAAAATGAGCTATTTCATGTAGCTCATGTTCAATGGGATACGGAGATATGCGTATTTCAAATCAATTGCCACCATGTGGTCTCCCTTCTGTAATAGTAGGGATCACTTCTTATAGGGTGGTCGTTTTCAATTCCAGCATCCTGCCAAATCTGTTTATGAGTCTTGGGTTGATTAAGGGCCTTAAATTCAGGTCTTGTTTTGGGGATTAGAAAGTAAACAGAGTAAACTACAACTGTATTCTTCCTTTGGTACCTCCTCTATGCCCCCTTTTGCAGGAAATCGGCTTGATGATGGAGCATATTTTCTCCAATTCAATGCTATATTCGTATTTTTTAACATTTGGTAGCCATTCATTGGAGGTATCTCCCTCAAATTATATTCATTGGTTGGGGCATCCTGCGTGAGAGCCATCGGCTTGGGATGTCAGACCCTTTTGAGGACAGTCTACTGCTCTGGATGGAAATGTGTCTCCTTTGCACAGCGTGTTGTCACTGTGGGCGTGCTCCTCGATTGCCTGTCCCCTGACTGGTCTATCTCAAGTGTGGTTCACAACCAGGCCTCCCTTTAGGTTTACAAGTGGTAGGTGTGTCTTTTGAAGGAGCCTCTCGCTTAGTGCTCACATTACCTTAGGAGTGGTAACCTTCATTTTTTGTAAGGATTCGCCTACCGCAGGCCAAGGGCATGATTACTACATATGCCCGATCTTCATGTTTGAACCCAACACCTTGAGTCAAGAGTGCCTCTTCAGTGTGAAGCCAGTGAACAGCCACATCTGTGGATTCAATGGAAGGCATTCAGCATGTGTTGATGACTGTTATTCACTCTTGGATGGTACCTCCAAGCCCTCTTTTTAAACAGATCCGGCAGAAGTTGCTTGAGAGCGTCACCTTCATTTTCATAATTGGTGAACATACCTGCTGAGCAGGGCATCTGAATTGGTGGCTGCTGCCCTCTCCATATATAGGCCTATTGCCTCCAGCCCTTCCGCTGCACTATCTAGTAATGGTCCTGTGAATGCTGATAAGTTAGCCCTCTTACTAGATGTGAACACTATTAGTGGTTTGGTGTGTTGGGTTTTATGTATATTGGGTCATGGCTCGAAGGATTGTATTTCTTCTTCAACCCTGTGTGACTACCTTTGAAGGTGTGTGACTGCCTTTGAAGAAGGTGATTCTTTAAAGGCTTCCTTGCCTGGTCTATAATGCTAGGGAGTGTGGGCAGAAACTAGTTCCCCCTTTTGAGATGGCAGAAGAGGCTCGGTTAGGAAGCAAGATCCCGTTTATTATTCCTTCAGCAGCACTCTGTATCTGCTGCTCTTTTGAGTAGCGAGTTATACAATTAGAGGTCATCTGGAGGTGATGGTCATGTTGTATAGGACTCCAGTTCCTCCTCTGGAGAATAAGCCTCTACCTCCTGCCATATGTCTCTCGCCATGCGACCGCTCCTCTAACAAGGGTTGTTCATATTCTTCATAGAACTCCTCCTGTGGCGCTAAGGGGCTTCTGAGTCTGTTTGTGGCTCGTCCATAAGCCTCTTTTCTGCTGTTTGTGAAAGCATTTTTTAGGCTTAAGGAGTTCATTTTTTTTTTATTTTGCAGCAATGCTGTTATTCGGAACACAGCTGCAGAAACAAAAATCTAAAGTTGGCGACCACATACTAGGGAAATGTGCGCTTACATTTGACATCATAGGGTCCCTGTCACTGCGCCACATCTAGTTTACAATTCGGTAATCCAACCACTAGCAGGTGAAATAATGCACAGCCTGTCAATCCAGATACTAACTGGTTATTCCCGTGAACTTTCTTCCAGCCTCGTGGGAAAAGTTAAAAGAAAAGTGTCCAAAAGAAGGAAGACATACCATTTATATATCCTTTCACATAGAGCTCATAAAATACCTAAGAAGTCCAAGTGGACTCCCTACAGATGATTGCAAAGTGGGAAGGTGCTGGAATTCTACTGAATTCTACAGTGCGAAAGTGTAACTCATTGGATAATTAGCAGCACCTTAAAGTAGTCCAAAATGCAAGAAATGCACAGTAAAAAAAAAAAAAAAAAATGAAGACTTTGAAAGCGTGCTAAGTAATAGAAGGCCTATAAGAAGACTGATTTCCCTTGTGATAAAGCCAATATTTAATTTGTGCCAGCGATTGAAAGTTGAGGTCACTGGGATTAATTTCTTGGAACCAGGATTTTTTTTTTTCATCAATTTAACTAAGAGCGAGAGAAGGAGAGAAAAAAGGAGAAAGGATAGCAAAGCAGTGACAAATGAAGGAAGCAAAGATGAAAGAGATCCATCTAAAGTGAGGTAAAAGAATCAGTAAGTGAAGTATAGGTTGATGGGAAAAGAGACATGAGGTGGAACCAAAACTAAGCAGTCTTGGTGTTCAGCAAACCCAGAATTCGACAGCTCAGTTGTCAGTAAACTTCTAAAATGAACTTTGGACCCATGCACCCATTATGCTTCTTCAAATTTAGCAATGATTAAAGCTAGAATTCAAGGGCTATGACTTATCAGGCGTGGCCCGTGCAGGTAAGAGCGGCGGGGAGGGTGGAGTGGGGGGGGGGGGGAGGGGAGGGAGAGGCGACAGACAACGTAAACTTAAATAAGAAAAACTAAAACCACTTAGCTTGCACTCACCGCATTGCCAAGTTGGCAATGCGGCGAGCACAAGGTAAGTGGTATTCGTTGATTCCCCCCCACCCCCAACCCCAACTGCTTTTACCTGTATGTTATGCAAGCCTGTCTCAAACAGAGGAAGAATTCGAAAGAAAAAAGGCAAAGTGATGATCGGGCTAATGTGGAAATCTGAAACAACCTTAGACAAAATTACAAATAGGTCTTATTGACAGACTTCAAGTAAAGGAAACCATCATAAGAGTCATAGTAGTCATTTGCCAAATCTTTGGCATACAGTAAACTGTAACCAAAAAACCAGTATTCCATGAAAACAGTTTAGGATCATTAGTGATCACAGGTGCAAAATAGTTTGGAGAAAAAATATCCATAAATGCAAGTAGATGAGGCTTCCTAAAAAAGGGGAAACAATTGCAGGTTCTCCCCTTACAATGTTTTGCAGATGTGTTATCCAAAGACAGACATAACTTGTCAAAAAACCCTGTACATGCCAACACGGTCTATCTAATATTTTCAGAATTCGATCAGGAAGACTGACTTGGCATGGCAGAAAGCAAAACCAAACCAATCAAAAGAACAATTCCGATGGTGGCTTTCTTTATTGGGGTGTATGGCGAGATTCACATCACCTTTGAGGATGTCTGCATTCCCATTTTAAAGTGAAAAGTAGTCAAAGGGTACTTCCTCAGGGAAGACACAGACAGGCGCAGCAACAAAGAATAAGAGCGAAGAACTAGCCGGAACTGCGGAAAAGAGCACCCCATCCAAAACTCAACTTTAAAAACTGCCACTGTCTACCAGTTCCCACCACCAAAGTTTATTTTACCAATAAGCAGCTACCAAAATCATGTGCTTTGAAGAGTACGTTCTGAGGTTCTCTAATAAATTAGACAAAAGAGAAAGTGGTGAAGTATGTGTAACAAAACTGCTAAGTATTTGCATAAGTATGCAAGCTGAGGTGATCCATTCTCTGGGAAAAGTTCAGATGTCTAATGAACAAGTCATATGAGGCTCACCACCCAGTCCCACCACCCCTCTATTGCGAGAGAGTGCAGCAGATGTGAATGCTAGCCATCTCATCCAGCAATTCCCATAGTAACACACTGCAGTAGTATTTCCATTGTGGATAAGAACCCTCAAGGAAAGAGGCTTTAAAGTTGAAGCCTGTTCCAAATGAAGCACAATCTATGAAATCTGAGGACCCAAACTGGTGATTAACCCTTAATCTATGGATTCTGTAATTTCGCAGATTCAAGGATACCATGGAATAAGGAGTTCTTTCTAGCAAATATGACTACTGGGACAAACAAAGGGGGTCAAAGTATGCCAGACATGAGATTCTGAGTAGATATATCCAGAACAGGGCAAGCTACATTTCAGTTTGGAAATCATAACAGGGGATACATGGGCTGCAACCTACATGCAATTGGTCTTATTTGGGCTCGCTAGAACAATCTGTCTGTGCTGAAGACGCATGATTAGATAAGGGTATGTGTATCCTGCTTAACCAGAATTTTCTTTGGAGGATGGAAGCTTTGATCTCATTTCATATCCAGAATAGCACACGTAAAAATGAGGTTCTGGGATGGAATAAAGGAAGACTTGCTTGTCTTAGAATTCTACATGCTTAGAAGTATTAAAATCCTTATGAAATACCAGTTAGGCCGAGCCGCATTCTATGGCAGCAACTTGTCAAGATGGGATCTTCAACTTCCCATCAATCATGATGGTTGTGTGCAAGAGTTTTGCGTCCTTATACAATGGAGAAGCTGGAGAGGTAGCAGGATTCTTCTTGCCATGATCACTGCAGACAAGAACCCACGTTGGTGCTACGGGCAAGGGGGTTCATGGCCTGATAAAGCAGATAGTGCACGTAATGAAATTGGAAGAACAAGAACTCTCAGAAATTAGGCAGAAGGGCTCGCCTAAAACTCTGTACAAAGCATTGTGTTTTAGGAGGGCAGAATAAACTGAATTTCAAGAGGCACCTTTAGGACCATGCAGGTGGAAGTGCATTACTTTAAGCCAATGTGAAAGTCTCAATTAGGACAAGTGTAGAGCAGAGGCTGTGCCTTGAAAGAAGTCTGGGCACTGAGGGGGAAGCTTGTGGATGTAGCCAGTGCTTAACTGAGTTAGGTGCCTTGTGACGGTGCAGAAGTCTTACTTCGGTTTCGCCTGATACAAGTACAAAAATGACTAGGCAGGTGGTCTCAGCCTTTCACACGTTATATGGGAAATAGTCTTTTGCAACTCTGGCCTTTTAAAATACTGGCCATATGTGCCAAGGGGATCCAAGCAGAGCCCTTGTCATCAATCCCAAGCTTTGATATATCCTGAGTACATCAGGTGGTCAATAGTGCTAAGCTTGCTTGAAAACTTAAAACAAGCCCTAAAAGATGTACATTCCACATATACTTCACAGCTAACTATGGTAGAACTTGTTTTGGGCAGCACCTGTGGATCTGGCCAAGCTGACTTATGTCTCACTGGCATCTTATGCTAAACCTTTACCTTCTAAGAGGAGTAAAAGCTGGTAAAATATTTTGGATATGGCTTAAAGAGCACTTCCCAGATTTCTAGGAAGACACCTGGTCTCAGAAACCCAAGAAATGAAGAATCCATTCATCTTTCCCTGTCCGTTCTGCTTATGGCTGCAAAAACCTGAAACCCCATGAGAGAAACCAACCTAAATAAGCACTGGCAAAGCCAGTGGGTCTTGTCTATGCAAGAACGATTTGCTTTGTCAATCTTTTTGATTTGCCATGCTGTACAGTAGAATGTCTGCTGTGCAACATAGACGAAAGTATATAAAGAAAAATGTGACATGGTAAAAGTTGGCATCAGAGTTTTTTTTTCTTTCAACCATGCTGCACAGCAGACGGCACTGCTATACAACATGGCAAAAAAAAAATTGACAGCCAAATAGCTCTACCTTTTGGCTTACTCAATGTTTAAACTATGTTGTATAGAATCAATGCTGAAATTAATTAGAAAAAAAGGTGCTGCGACATGCTGCTGTACATCATGGCTGCAAAACCATTGACAAATCCAATAGATCTTGTATAGGTGAGGACGCTTGAGTCTGCCAATACTAGTTTTCTTCGGATTCAGCTAAAAAGACTGCATTCAAGAGATTCCTGTTTAGCAGTCCAGTATTCTGCAAGTGGATATGGGTGTGTTGTAGATATGGAGACTTGGAACAAGTCTGCATCTCTCAAGGAAAGGTTACTTGCAAACTTGCTCGATCTGATGCATTGTGTGTGACTAATGCACTGTGCATTACATGTATTTCTTTTAGAAAGACAAACAAAAGCAGAATGTACATTCTTTCATTGACTTCTTCTCTGTGGGAATAACTTTGGACACAAAGGCTAAGTGAGGCAAACCTCAGATAAATCTGTAGCCTTGTTGCCGTAGCCATCACAAATTTAAAAACAGAGAAGTCAATTCGATTATATTTGCTCATACTTTTTACAAACAGATTGATGCATAGATTAAAGATTGGTTTATGCCACAATTGAAGATTTTAAACACCAAGTTTACTACATCACTGCTAAAAGCAGTTTGACAAAATAAAACAGATTTGTCTACTTTCGGAAAAAAGATTTTAAGGTGATCAATTAACTCTGTAGTTTCAAAGCAGTGTGTAGATTTCTAAATCAAGAGGCATGCTGTTTTTAGGCCACAATATTCACAGGATGATCGAAAGAGCTAATTAAGTGGAAAATGACTTGTCAAGTGACAAAGCAACAACAAAAATAAAAGTACTTGAATCCGAGCATGAGCAGTGGAATGACACTAATTGACATTCATCATTACTCAGCCCATGCTTCATCGAAGAGACAAACACACTAATAGAGAATGTGAAACTGTTCAAAGCTGACCAATACGAAGCAAGGAAATTAAAGTAATGAGAAAGTCAACCAATAGTAAATAGTAAGCGGGCTCTAAGCCCTTTTTAGTTTTTTAGGGCGAGCCTGGGCAGCGCATGCGATGCTCTGCGAAGCATGCTGTATTGAAGTATGGAATAAAAGCTCTGCCCATTTCCCACCCATCTTTTCAATTGGCTCCTGTTACTGTCCTTTCGAAATCGTTGCTTTGCATTCATGAATAGACTTACTAGTCCGTCCTTGGTACCGCCTTGTCTGCATTTGTAACCTCCTATAAGGACTGGACTTTTTACTTGTGGTGTTACACGGTCTGCTTTATCTAGTCGGTGAGCACTATTTTCTTTAATGATCTTCCCCTATTCCACCCATGACGTCGCAGCACACCACCCGCTTTTATATTGTTATTATTAATGTATTTATTTAATTTGCAGCGTGTTCCGCTTTCACTTTAGGGGCAAGCTACAGAAGGAAAATGCTACTTACCACAGTATGCATCTGTTCTTGGCATGTAGAGCTGTAGAGTCACATGATGTGCATAGCCCGCCATCTGGTATTGGGTCCGGATGTTTGCACTTTGTTTTTATTCGAAGAAGTCTTTACAGTCACGAGGTAGGTGACTCCCCCTTTCGGTGATAGTGCGCATGGGCATCGGCTCCATCGTTAGATTGTTTTGCCGCAGAGGGTGATGATGGAGTTAGTAAGAGTAGTAAGAAAGATGTCCATGTAAATTGTATCTAAGTAAGATATTACTGCAACAGGTACAGGTACCCGGGGAGGTGGGTGGGCGCATGTGACTCTACAGCTCTACATGCCAAGAACAGATGCATACTGTGGTAAGTAGCATTTTCCGTTCGAGGCATGTGAGCTGTAGATCACATGCTGTGCATAGACTATATAGCAGTAACTCCCAAAGCGGTGGCTAACCTGTAGCTGTTGCAGCCGTCTGAAATAATGTACGTAAATATGCTTGGCCCACACTGGCTTGCTGTCTAGCTAATACATCTACACAGTAGTGTTTTGTGAATGTGTGTGGTGTAGACCATGTTATGGGTATGTTTCCTAAAAATGCCATAGAGGCCCCTAGTTTGCGAGTGGGGTGTGCTCTAGGGGGAATTGTCAATGTGCGTTTTGCTTTAATGTAACATGTTTGGATGCATTTGACTATCCACTGTGCAATGCCTGATTTTGATATAGGATTGCCTTTATGTGGTGGAGCAAAAGCAACAAAGAGTTGCTTGGTGTTACAGAAAGGTTTTGTCCTTTCAATGTAGTATAGTATTGCTCTTTTTACATCTAGAGTGTGAAGAGCGCGTTCTGCCACGGAATCTGGTTGAGGGAAGAACACAGGCAACTCAACAGATTGGTTGATATGAAAGGCAGAAATGACTTTAGATAGGAATCTAGGGTTAGTCCTAAGAACCACTTTGTTTTGGTGTATTTGTAAAAATGGTTCTTCTATGGTTAGTGCCTGAAGCTCACCCACTCTCCTCAGAGATGTGATGGCTATGAGGAAAGGTACCTTCCAAGTGAGAAATTGTAGTTCACATCTGTGCAATGGCTCAAAAGATGGACCCATGAGTCTAGTAAGGACGATGTTGAGATTCCACATTGGAGCAGGTGGAATCCTTGGGGGAATGACTCTTAAGTCCTTCCATAAATGCTTTAATAGCAGGCACCCTGAAAAGAGACAGATGTCTGTTCTACAGATATGCGGCTATTGCAGCAAGATGTAAGCCTATGGATGTGTACGCTAAATTGGAACGCTGTAGATGTAACAGATAGCAAATGATGTTTTGGATTGAAGCGTCCAGCGGATTGATTTGATTATTACAGTATATCACAAACTGCTTCTATTTTGCTGCATAGCATGCTCTTGTAGTAAGGCGTCAAGCCTCTTTGATAATATTCATGCAATCGGGGGGTAGATTGAGGTAGACAAACGAAGATTTCAGGTGCCAGATCGCAAGGTTGAGATGAGTGGGATCTGGATGCCTTATCCCTCCATGGTTCTGTGTGAGGAGATTGGGAGTAATGTGTAGTTTTTGGTGAGGAACTACTGATAACTCCAACACGGTTGTGAACCAGGGTTGACGTGCTCATGTGGCAGCAACTAGGATTAGTGTCATGGACTGCTGTCTGAGCTTCCGAACCACTAATGGAATGAGTGGGAGAGGCGGAAAAGCGTAAGCAAATATCCCTGACCAGTTCTTCCATAGTGCATTGCCTTTGGAAAATGGGTGTGGATACCTGGACGCAAAGCTTGAGCATTTTGCGTTTAGATGTGTTGCGAACAGATCTCTGGGAAGCCCCACATTTGAAAGTCTGGGAGGAGAACTTGCGGGTGGAGTTCCCATTCGTGGATCTGTTGCCGTTGACGACTGAGCAGATCTGCAATCTGGTTGTTTACTCCTGGAAGGTGTTCTGCAAGGCGATATATTTTGTGAGTTATGGCCCATCTCCAGATGTTCTGAGCTAATTGTGACAGCTGGAGAGAGTGTGTTCCCCCCTGTTTTTGTATGTAGTACATTGCTGTCATGTTGTCTGTGCGAATCAGGACCCTTTTGCCTACTAGATGAAGTTGAAATGCTTTGAGCGCTAAAAAAATTGCTAGCAGCTCGAGATGGTTTATGTGGAGTTGCTTTTGTTGCAGAGTCCATATGCCCTGAACAGTATGCTTTTGGAGGTGAGCTCCCCAGCCAGTGAGCGATGCGTCCGTTGTTAGCCCCATCTGTAGAACCGGGTCGATGAAGGGCCGCCCTTTTGAAAGGTTGTGTATTCCACCACTGCAGAGAGCGATGGGTGCGGCCGTCCACCAACACCAGATCTGATAACTGACCCTGAGCCTGGTTCCACCGACGTGCTAAGCACTCTTGAAGGGGGCGCATTTGGAGTCTTGCGTAAGGAACGATTAAGATGCAAAACGCCATCATTCCTAGCAATTGCATAAACACTTGAGCTGATAGCTGAAACCGAGATTAGAGTCTGCATGTTGCGGATTCAGACTGGGTTGGGACACGCTAGAGCTTTGCGAGTGTCTATTGTGGCTCCAAAATACACTTGTGTTTTGGACGGTTGGAGATGAGACTTGGTAAGGTTTACAGTGAAGCCAAGGTGGTGAAGTAGTTGCACTATTTTTTGAGTGTGTCATAGGCAGCGTTGATGCGAGCTGGCTTTTATGAGCCAGTCATCTAGATACGGCAAGACATGAATGTGCTGTCTTCTTAGATGAGCCGCGACTACTGCCAGGCATTTTGTGAAAACCCTGGGTGCGGTAGTTACTCCGAATGGGAGGACTTTGAATTGATAATGTTGCCCGTCTACCAGAAACGAATAGTTTCTTACCTGTCGGTGTAGTTTTGCAGCTTGAAGACTTTCTGGATTCACTATGCTGTGCATTATTCTGCGGTCTAGTGGTAAATTCTTTTTTCCGGACCCAACCACTAGACCGCGGAATAATGCACAGCATAGTGAATCCAGAAAGATTCACGCTGCAAAACCTGAGGTATTTGCGGTAAGCGGGGTGAATGGGAATATGGAAATAGGCGTCCTTTAAGTCCAGAGTGGACAGGAAGTTGCCTTGCTGAAGGAGTGGAAGTACTTCTTGGAGTGTGACCATGTGAAAGTGGTCCGACTGAATGTATAGATTTAGTTTTCTGAGGTCTAGTATAGGCCTGAGAGAGCCGTCCTTTTTGGAAATTAAGAAGTACAGGGAGTATACTCCGGACCCTTGGTATTGTAATGGGACTGGCTCTATAGCGTGTTTTTCTAACAGAGAGAGAACCTTTTGCCTCAGAAGGGTAAGATGTTCTTGTAACATTGCATGTGATCTTGGAGGAATATTTGGGGGAGTGTCTGTAAGCTCCAGGCAGTAACCATACTGGATAATTTGTAGTACCCACTTGTCTGAGGTGATTGAATTCCAGACAGGTAGGAATTGGGAGAGACGTCCCCCGACAGGAGTGGAATGATCGTGGGGTAACGGAAGGAAGTCACTTTGTTTGCGGGGGAAATGCGGGTGGAGTTGCCTCTGCCTCTTACCTTAACGTTGTTTCCTCTAAAACCTCCTCTGAGATAACCTCTAGATGAGGGGGATTGATTATTGCCCTTGTAAGAGGAGGAGGGATTTTCGGTGGATACATTTTTGGAACCACCCCTGTAAAAGGAGCGGCGAAAGGAACCCCTATTAGTAGGTAATTGCAAAGCTCCCATGGACTTTGCGACCTCCGTGTCTTTCTTCATTTTCTCTAGCGAGGTATCAACCGCTGGGCCAAAGAGATGTTCCTTATCAAATGGTTGGTTGAGAATTGAAGTTTGCACCTCAGGCTTGAATCCTGAGATTCTCAACCAAGCATGCCTGCGTAAGAGTACGCTAGTATTTACTGCACGGGCTGCGGTGCCAGCTGCATCTAGAGCACACCTAATAGATGTATTGGTGATGAGTTTACCTTCTTGGATAAAATTAGCCCTAGTCTTGTGTTCATCAGTCAGAAATTGCATGAGTTTTTCCAACTCATCGTAATGAGCCCTATCGTCGCGAGCCAGCAAAGCTTGAGCATTGGCAATGCGCCAATGATTGGCTGCTTGTGAAGCCACTCTTTTGCCAGAGGCATCAATGAGCTTAGACTCCTTATCGGGAGGAGGAGCTTCACTTGTGGTCTGTGAGTTAGCCCTCTTGTGAGCATTGGAAACCACAAGCGAGTCGAAGGGCAAGTGACCTCTGATACAAGCAGGGTCAGTAGGGGCAGGCTTATATTTTTTCTCCACCCTAGGTGTAATGATTCTTGCCCTCACAGGATCTTTAAATAGGTCATCTGTGTGTTTTAACATGCCTTTAAGCATTGGCAATGTATGAGTGGCTCTTTGAGAGGAAGTAAGGGTCTCAAAGAGGAAATCCTCTTCTAATGTCTCTTTATGGAGCTCCACCCCATGATATTGAGCAGCCCTGTTAAGAAGCTCAACATATCCAATGTTATCATCAGGTGGGGAGGGTCTAGACGGATACAGATCAGGCTCATTATCTGTAATGGGGTCAGTATGATAATCCTCCCAGGGGTCGATGTCTTGTGGCCTATTCTGATCCTCATCCCCATCCCCCTGTGGGTCAGGTGGTGGTGGTGGTGAATTTGAAGGTGTAATAAGATGATTGGGATCAGTGAGAGAAATAGGTGGAATGTAAGGGGGGGGGGGGAAGGGTTAGTACCCACACTTTTCCTTTTGAGAGGAATGTGGTAATCCTCTGGCTGGTCTATTTTACGTTTCTTTGGTAGGGTGGCCTGGATATGTCCTGTATCAGGGTGTATAACCAGTTTTTTCTGCTTCGGATCCGAGGGCGGAGCATCGGATCGAGGCTCTTTAGACGGAGTGTCTTTTTCCTTACTCGCCGGTTTCGGCGTCTAAGGTTTTGTCGAAGGTTTCTGCTCCAAGCCTTTCGGTGCGGAAGATGGATTCTTCGGTAACGGTGGAATTGTTACCAGGAGATGTTTTGGTTTCGGTGCTGAAGGTGTTGGTTGGGCACAGATATGGGGGCAGCTGGAGCCCGAGCCGGAAGGCTTGTCTTTGTGTTTCAGAGTCGGGCCCGAGGGCAAGGCGTCGGAAACTTGGTCGGTGCCGACCTTGGCCCGAAGGCAGAGGAGGGACCGGAGCCTTTTTCTTTGTCTGTTGGGGGCAAGGGGGTATCTTTACTCACGGTACGCTGACCCAGAGTAACCTGCTCCTCCTCTTCTATGTCAGAGTCGGCTTCGGACACGGAGACATGTTGTTCTTGTTCCTCGGCTCCTTGAGCGTGCTGTTCTGTGTCGGAATCTTCGCCGAAGATGCCCGGTGCAGAGCCGCTTTGGTGTTGCATCTCGTGACGTCGAGCCCGACGGTCACGAAGCATTTTCTTTGATCAAAACGATCGGCACGAGTCGCAGTCTTTCTCGTCGTGTTCTGGAGACAGGCAGAGGTTGCACACTTTGTGCAAGTCGGTGCGTGGAAACTTAGCACGACATTCGGGGCAGAACTTGAAAGGAGTCCGTTCCATCGACTGCTGGTGCTGTCGGCGCGGGTAGGCCCGACGGCCCGCCACGGGTTTTCCGATCGAAGTTGTTTTGAGTTGAGGCGATACGCGAATAATGGAGAGCCGCGATCAACAACAATACCGTCGAGGGTAGTGGATTGCACGTCGAAGGGGTCTGAGAAACGGTGCCGAACCGGAGCGCAGCAATACACATCCGAACCAGATGGCGGAAAAAAAACAATCTAACGATGGAGCCGATGCCCATGAGCACCATCACCGAAAGGAGGAGTCACCTACCTCGTGACTGGAACGACTTCTTCGAACAAAAACAAAGTGCAAACATCCGGACCCAACACCAGATGGCGGGCTTTGCACAGCATGTGATCTACAGCTCACATGCCTCGAACACATTTTTTATTTTTGAGTCAAAGCGCCCCATACCACGCTTTCACTTTAATGTTGGCCGCGCCCCTTTCTTTAGTCGCTGCTCACGTTAACCTGAAAACAACGAGGAACGTCTAAAGAAACTGGTGCGGCCACCATTAAAGTGGTCTCGCATTTGCGAGAGTATGAGCTATTGCCATTAGAAATGACAATGCCTTTTATATATGTGTGCTTTTAAAGACACAAATAAAAGGCATTGTCATTTACAATGCCAATAGCTTAAACGCTCGCAAATGCGAGACCTATTGTATTGAAAATGCTTGTTTTGTTTTGTTTTTTTAAGTAACAAAAGATTTTGCAAGCGACCGAGTGAGCGCTGTCTCATGTGAGACCTAAAAATGGAGGGCCACATTAGCAGCCTGCAATAAATTTGATACTCAGATTACACGTTAAGCTCAAGGCCTTGCCCTGGTCACCTAAGATGGACAATGCAGTTGGACTTTAGAGAAAAGTGACCAGCATAAATATCACAAAAAACTAGTCGTTGCACCCCAAGCAAGGACAAGGAGCTTATTTTAGAATTAAGCTGTTTGCATTAGAGGCCAAAGACTGTTAAAAGGAGGTAAGCATGGGTACAATTGGAAAGAAGAAATGAAAGGCAGGCATATGGTAGAACATTTCAAGAAACGTACAGAAGAGAGGAGTACTCCCACTTTGTAGCCACGCCTGCACACTAGGACTATTTTTTTTTTTATGTTTCTGATATACAAAGAAGTTTTTGAAGTTGCCTTGTTCAGCTAAAAGGTACTATAAGTGTGAGGAAAAGAGAGCAGAAATAGCTGCATATGATTTGTTAACAAGAACAAACAAATACACTGCAAGGCCACTCACCTTTCTCCATGGAAACCAGGTTCACATTCACAGACTGGGCCATCCAAGCTGTCGATGCACTTGCCACTGTTTTTGCAGGGATTATCTTTGCAATACGGGCCCATCTGACACCTTTAATGGGATATCAAAGAACACATGTCTTTTATGCATGAAAGCTGTCTAATATCTGCATAGCCATAGTTCCTTTGTTGTACCAGGCTTGCTCTGACGTCAGAGGCTGCCTATAATACCACATTAAAGTTATGTCTGAACTTCACACGGCCCAATACAGAATGTGAAAAGTATTTTATAGGAACGCCAGCTGCTTTTCCATTTAAATAGCGGGCTCTATCACCATTTGTTTTTCATTCACATAAGCTTTCTGCGCCACTTCACACAGTCGCTACAGATACAGAAACACTAACTGAGCCTTTCATTTATATTTCTAGAGCAGTGCAAGTCCCACATTACGGCTATTGCAATATCTGAAGGCCAGAAACTCTGCGTCTGGTATTACAGATACCCAGGGGTATCAGTAACTCTGGGATGCAGCACTGCAACAGGATCACAGGTAGTCACTAGGAGAAATCTGTGTTACAGTGCTCATTTCCAAAAACAAAGCAATTCCAAATCATTTTCCTGGGACAAATGTCTCAAGGTTTTAAGTGGAAAATGTGCCCCTGGTAACCAACGTGGTATTTTCACATGCGGTAACACTGCAGGGCTTGGAATACAGATTTAGGTACAAATAGAATTTGTATCCGAATTGGTATCTAACAGTAACTCCTATTTAAGAAAAAAGAGGGAGGGGGTCGTAGGGTTGGGTTCATAGTTTGTTACTCTCCAATGTTTCCAAAGTGGCTAATGCGCTCCGTGAAGTGAAGTCATTAAGTATGGATATCAGTGAATCTATATTTACAAGCTTCATGTTTTATGTTGGACTACCCAAGCACGACCAGCCTGTTTGTGTGCTGCCCTGCACTGTTTACCATGGCTATGGGTTGCACAACTACCAGTTCACAAATCCCGTCACTGACTTGCAAAAGGGCTTCCGTACAGTGAAGGGGGGGGGGGAGGGGGGAGAGGTTTGCTTCCCTGCACATACCCATTTCCATAATCTTCCTGCATTTCAAAAGTACTAGTGCGGTACCTGCTCTCCAAGAAGGTTTATTTTCTAAATTGTGCACCTATCAGTTTTCTGGGTTGCTATTTTCTAACTCTTGCAAGACTGCACTCACTGACTGTAATGAGAAGCTACTTACTTTCGATATTTAACCAAACAATTGGAATTACACTTTAACATGTAGATTTCAATGCGTTTTGAGTCTTGCAAAGTTGCAGGGATTCTGAACACAATATGGGTAGCGAAAATAACCCGGTACAACAGTAAAGTGTAGCGTTTACGCTCAGGTGAGAGCATCAGCCAGTGCATGGGTAGGTTACATTTTACATTCACCGTTTTACCCTCTAAAAATGATTGCACACGTCTTTAGAGCCAGAATACACCACCACGAGGGAAGGAAACCACCAATAAGTGAGAGCAGACCTTTGGCCGGTGTACTGTCCTCTGCACTGGCAGACAAAGTCGTCCTTCAGCACGATGCAAGTCCCACCATAGAGGCAAGGGTTGGACGCACATGGGCTGACAATGACGTCACAGTGCGTGCCCATGAACAATGACGTACACTTGCAGAAATAACCTGAAACGGGAAAGAGACCATTTGTTTTTTTTTACATGTTCAAGCAGTTTGATATTTTGCAAAAAAAATAATCTTAAAAGATGAAACGAGGATCTTGTAAATCGCACATCAGAAATAAGAGAGGGTAACTTGCATACTACAACAGTGACATAATTAACTAACACAATTACTAAGAGCCGAGTTGACCTCCGTGAGGGTCAATGTCCATCAAGATGAAAGGAAGAGAGCTACAGTGTGTTGTTAAAGGCAAAGCCACATACGAGACCGCAGAGGAAAAACGTGTTAACAAACAATAAGGGAGGAAAAAGGGCTTGAGGGACAGAGGAAGAAAAGAAATAAAGATGTTGGCAGAGGACAAAGCAAAGGAGTTAAGCTCAAAGGATTTAAAATTAAAATTAAGTGCAAAAACACCCGACGCATGTACAGAAATAGGCTGCACACAAAAGCTCAAGGCAGGGTGAAAGAAAGTAAAACTGTTAATGTAAATAGACATACAGCTAATTATCTGATTAGCAGAGTGAGCCCATACATTTTCCCAGATGAAGGTGCGTCTATTAGCAGCGTGCACAGCTGGTGAAGCCAGCAGTGATGCTCTGATTTCCATCAGGCTCACGTGCCAACTGCGCCTCATCTGGAGAACAGATCATTAAAGGAAGGTCTCTCCTGGGAGCAGAGCCATTAGGGCCCCAGGGGCCCTGTAAGGGATATTTAGCAGTACAAATGGGATCAATAATGCATGCCTTATTTAGTGATTGCTGCTTTCTCGGCGACATCCTTGGTGGCTGACAAGCAGTGGGTAAACATTTCACGTCGCAAAGTGTCAATTTGACATCTTCATGCATGGCTGGGCCATTATCAGGCAGCAGGAAAACAATAATTCAAGCTTAGAACGTTTTCTTAATGTTTAAGCGTCCCATTCGTTACTTTTCTGTTTCGCCTTCACACTTGGGCACAGAGACAAACAGGACAAGAGCACAACTGTGCTCCTCGTGCAGAACATCTGACCACCAGCCATGTGGGCTATCGACACACACTGCCAGCCTTACCACTGACACGTTGTCGCGAGCAATCTGCACCTTGTCAGGGGTATACAGCGCTGTATGAATGCAACTACAATTCCAAACAATTCAAGATGGACAGTGACTGTGCAGCTGTTTCTCCAAGGATAGGAAATGTATCCCATGTGATAGCTTTCACTTTCGGTTATGAATCCACACTGTTAATTGTACATGCTTTCAAACTACTAAAAACCAAAGTAGCCTCTGAAAGCATGAATCAGTCAGTTTCATATTGGTCTATGCATTTGGAAAGAGTAACTTTTACAATAAAAAATACAATGTGGCAGCGCACTTTTGGACACAATATATGATACAGATTGAAACTTTTAAGAGGGTATCTATCGCGCAATGAATAACATGCTTGAAAAATGAAAGGATGGCCTACCTCCACTGGCGGTTGGAGTGCACGTGCCTCCGTTCTGGCAAGGGCCACTGGAGCAATGTTCCAGAGCAGAGAGGGAGCATCCCGGAGAGACGTCGACAGATTCCTCAAGGTGCGCGTAGTTGCGGGACTTGCTTTTCAAAGGAAGCTCTAGTCCGTTGAGAATAATGGAATCCATGCACCCTCTGAAACCGTTGCTCACTTGCGGACTCCGCCCATGTCGCGTGCCCTGCTGTCGGATGTGGCCACCAAAGTAGACATGGTTGTCTAGGTTTAGCGTCCGGAGGGTTCCTGGAGCAGTGCCCGACGCAGTATGAACCCGGTCCAGGACTAACCTGGCATAGTTTCCGTCCACCTCCAGCGACACGGTGTGCCACTGGCCGTCGCTGACCTGTGTGCTCTGAACAGACACCATTCCGGGACCACTGCCGCAGTCAAACTTGTACTGCAATCGGCCATTGTTGATCTAAAGTAAAACACATAAAATGCATAAGTTTTTTAGACATGGAAAACATTCACGTTGTGGAGTCGCAGTAACATAAGTGCACCAGACGGTGGCGGCAACGCTACATAGCAAAATAATGAAAACAGCCTGCAAGGAACAGGAAAATAAAAATCTATTGTTTTAGTTAACCGCTAAAGCACATCAACAAAGGATAAACAGACGTGTTCTGCCCATAAAAGTGCAACTTCCTCACTTACTGTGTCCTCTACTTTACGAACGACCCAACTCGTACTTCTCTTCTTAAAATACCATGTTAAAAGCAACGGCAAATGTCACAAAAATCAAGGGGACTACAAAATATTATTAGTCGCCCTCTAAATCAATCACCAATGTCGCGTGCCAAGGTCACTGATGAACCACCAGACAGGAAAACCATCGCAGATTCCCAAATCTTCATTAGGGGGCGCGTGGTAACAGGTACAAATAACTATCAGCGAAATGGTGCGATTATCCCCTTGGTTGTCATCCTTCTCTGCAAATAATTTATCAATGTATTTCTGTGAGAAGTTGTAGTCCACGGCATGATCAAATGTGTAATTCGCTGTTCGCCCCAGGGAGCGAAGACAGCATGTTGTCGTTATAGCCATACCCAAGCTGACACCCCCTACTGGGCAAATACTTTCAAACACCTCTAGTGACGGAATTAATAGGCTATGATACACGAGCCTGTTCCACAACACAGCGTGAAAATATTAATGTATAAACGCACGAGGCGTGCTTCGTCACATCCCAAACACACTACATGGGTATTCCAGATACACCGTTTACAGACCACAGTTGTTCAACTACACCGCTTCTTTGGGGCACAATCTGCTAAAAGGCGACGAAGGGTGTAGAGAATAATACTAGGGGAAAAAACACAATAAGACAGAGTGGTGAGAGGATAAAGACCCTCTTCAACCTCCCGCTCAGTACTTCAATCACAAAAAGAAGAGGGAAAATAGTAATACTATGTGACAATGAGTGAGTGAAATGGGGAATGCACCATGCTTAAAAACTGCCCTCACACACAGCAAGCTGTGTCATGCTTCATCATAGGGCTGCTAACACACCTCCGCGCTTACCCAACGCTGGAGGTGGAGCAATAGGGCGGGGAAGACAATACAACATACAGTGTCAAATCAAGGGTGAGAAATGGTGCAGAAAAAGTGATGTAAAAACTGGTCTCAGGGAATCCTTATTACAGTTTTAATATTAGGTCCCCTGTCCAGAATTAAAAATGGAAGAACATTTGTGGATGCTAGGTTGGGGAGCTTATAATGAGACTCCAACCGCTCCACTCTGCGTGGGTGTCGACATGTTTCAGCCGGCAATTGACAATGCCCCGGCTTTCCTCAGGACTCTCACCACTGTGATCCTTGGGTGCTCCCCCTCCCTTCTATAAGCTCAGAAGTAAAAGGAGATATCACCTTTCATGGAGCCCTTCAAATTTGAAGAGGAACAGAGTTTATTTAAATCTTAAACTCGAAATGGCGGGGGAGTGAGAACAGCTTCCTATTAGCACTCTTGCTTGCGAGGTAAGCTGTCGCCAACGAAATTCGTCTCTCCTTGTACGCCGCGTAGAACACTATACTAGGGAGCCAGGCGAAGGTTAAGTGCTTTATTCATAGGAGGGAGAGCGCAACACAAGTACGTCCCACAGCAGTAGGCGCCAACTGCCACCAACACTCTATACCCACAATGCCCTTCCAACATTCCACAGCAGACGTCATTGCAAAGGCTATAAGGCGACACCACACATCTTCCCCTCTTACAATATTGAAAGGGACAATAAGAAAGAGGGTATAGGCAGCATGAATAATGCATAAAGTGTGTACAACTGCTAGGGATGCTAAAATCAATACATATTGCATAAATACAAACGAGGATAATAGATAATAACTAGTTGAATAACAGTGTAAAGCCTGAAGGACCTAAGAGTTCCTATGTAATAAATAGTGCATAGATACATAAATAATGCATAAATGCATACGAGAACAATGAATAAATAATTAATTAAGTAACATTATGAAGCCAGAAGGCCCCGAAAGCTCTGGGTAATAAATAGTGCACAATTACATAAATGGATAAAAAGGAGATAACGATGTCATGTATGAACATTACAAAAGCAAGGTAGTGTGTAATTGGGTGACTCAAGATGGTTGCCTAACAAACTCATCATTTTTTGGGTAGAAACGACAGGCCTGCCAGTACGGGTGGACATTTCGGTGACAGGGGTAGTGTGTGCCTCTTCTTTCTGAGAAGTGGATCCACTCCGAGTCATTTACGTCATTTGGTAGAGTAGTAGGTCCACTCTGTGTGCTGTTTATGTTACCTGTAGCAGTTGTTTCACCTGAGTTGTGAGGATCACCCTGGACCACACCAGATCCTTGTTCCGTATTGTTTTGAGTGATAGGCTCATGGGCTTCATTTTCGGACCATAGCCACCCATCATTAACTTCTGTCAGGTTGTCGTCCTTTTTCCACCACAAGACTGTGTTGCATTTTGCCATCCTTACTAGCGACCAAATTTTGTTGTCACTTAGCAAAGAAGAACGGGAGTAAAGCTCTTTGATTTGGAGAGGGTCACTGAACTTGCTGTTACCTTTCTTGCATAACGTGCTTAGTTTAACTCGGACTCAATTGGCTACAGTTAACGAAGTGTCTTTCACTCCATGCTTTTTGTCGTAATATTCTTTGTAGATCTTCTGAGCTTTGGTGAGGTTGCTTTTTACTACTGAAGGTGACCATTTGCTTTGGAGTTTGAGATCCATCGATACAGTATTGTCTCTGGTGAAGGGTTCTCTGCCGCACAGAATCTTGAATGGACTGTATCCCGCAAGTGTGGGTGTTATGCGATAGGCCCATTCAGTTTTGGTTATTTCAGTCTCCCAATTATTTCCCGCATTTATGGCAGCTTGTACTGAGCCCATAATGACCTGAATGAATCGTTCTGCTGAACCATTGCCAGCAGGCTGGTAAATTGGGGTATGTTTAGCTCTGATCCCATCCCTGTTAAGGAAGGCTGTCCATTTGTCGGAGATGAATTGTGGACAAATATCGCAAGTTATAGTTCTAGGGATATCTTCCCTCAAAAAAGTGCTGGTTAGAAAGGATACGACAGAGTAAGAGTCCGCTTTTTCACATATTTCCAACTCAGGCCATTTGGAGTACTTGTCAATAAAGACTATGATGTATTTGGGTACACCCCATGAGTCCAAAATGGGACCTAGGATGTCAACCGAGAGTTCTTCCCATGGATTGTCTGGGCAACTGTATTCCCCTAAGGGAGGTCTTAACATAGTTAAGGACTTGTCAGCACTAGCGCAATGCATGCACGATCTCACATTCTTTTCGATGTCGGTGTCGATGCCAGGCCACCAGTAAGATGATTTCACTCCTTTTGGATTTTACGATACCGAGGTGTCCTTCATGCATTATGTTGAGAATGCGGGCCCTAATGCTTTCAGGAGGAATTACTTGGTCGTCCCTGAGGAGGAATCTGGCGTCATCACTGATAGACAGCTCATCTCGGAGTTCCCAAAACTTCCTTTGTTCGCTTGGTAGTTTCCTTTTTTCTGGCCATCCCTGTATTACAAAATGTCTCAATTGCGCAAGGACCTTATCCTTATCGCATGCTGATTGCCAATCTTGAGCGCTGATAACATCTTTCTCTTCAGTGAATGCTACACTGTAATCATCCCATTCGTTGTGTAGCTGCTCAACTACAGGCAAGGGAGAGAGACTTGGATAATCTGCTACTTTGTTCTTAGTGCCGGGCAGATACTCCACGTCGTATACATAGTCTAACAATCTAAGAGTCATCTTTGCAATGCAGGGGTGGCTTTTAAGTGACCACTGGATGTGAGAAATTTAACTAAGGGTTTATGATCCGTTCTGAGGGTGAATCTTGATCCCCACAAGTATTGTCTGAATTTTTCCATGGCCAAGACGGTGGCCAACATCTCTTTCTCAATTACTGAGAATTACTCTTTGTTGGGGGTGAGGGAAAGTGAAGCGAATGCTATGGTAGTTTCTGTTCCTTCATTGGACCATTGGGACAGAACTGCCCCTAGCCCTTTCTCACTGGCATCCGTGTTTAACCCCTTCGATGCTCATGACGGAATGGTTCCATCATGTGCATCGGTGCCCCTGTGCTCATGACGGAACTATTCCATCATGAGGCCAGGGCACGAAATCCCTCTGCTGCAGACAGCAGAGGGATTTCTATTTCACCCCTGTGACCTTGGGAGCTGGGGAAGAGCTTCCCCAGCTCCCGAGGCCCCCTCCCTGGTTTCTGTGTCATGAGGATCAGCGCGCACGTCGCGCTGTCCTCATTGCACAGAAACTGAAATGAGCCTTTAGGCTCATTTCAGTTTCACTTTCTATGTGCTCAGGGGGCTATCTCTGCCCCCCGGGCACGTAGAAAGACGGAGAGAGGTATCATTGGAAAGGGAGAATCTCCCTTTCCAATGATACCCCTCCCAGTGGATCCCTGCTTGGGGATCGCCCCAGGAGGGCGATCCCCAAGCAGGGATCCACCCACTAGACACCAGAGAGGGGAAGCGGCCCTTGGGCAAGGGCTTTGCTCCCCCAATTTTTTTGGGTGCGATTTAGACTTTTTGCCCCTCTGGGGGCAGATGGGAGCAGTAGCCCCCAATCTGCCCCCGGGGGCAAAAGCCCACTATACCCCAGGGATATTTTTGTTTGCCCCATAATTTATTAGGGTGGGGGCTGCCCATAAAGGGCATGTCCATGCCCCCACCCCGCAAAATTTACAGCCTTTCTGCCCCCCCATGGGGGGCAAAAAGCCCACTATACGCCAGGGATTATTTTTTAATTATAATTTGTGGTGGGGGCTGCCCAATATGGGCATGCCCATGCCCCCACCCCCCGCAAAAATGACAGCCTTTCTGCCCCCCCTGGGGGGCAGCTGGGGGCATTAGCCCCAAATCTGCCCCCCCAGGGGGGCAAAAAGCCCAGTAGACGCCAGGGATTTTATGGGCAAATTTTAATTAGGGTGGGGGCATTGTCATGCCCGTTTTGGGCAGCCCCCACCCTAATTAAAATTTGCCCAAAAAACTCCCTGGCATCTAGTGGGCTTTTGCTCCCCTGAGGGTCAGATGGGGGCATTAGCCCCCAATCTGCCCCGCTGGGGGGGCAAAAAGCCCACTAGACACCAGGGAGTTTATTGGGGCAAATTTGAATTAGGGTGGGGGCTCCCAAAATGGGCATGCCCATGCCCCCACCCCCTCCCCGCAAAAATTACAGCCTTTCTGCCCCCCTGGGGGGCAGATGGGGCAGTAGCCCCCAATCTGCCCCCCCGGGGGGGGGGGGGCAAAAAGCCCACTAGACGCCAGGAATTTTTTTGGGCAAATTTTAATTAGGGTGGGGGCATTGGCATGCCCGTTTTGGGCAGCCCCCACCCTAATTAAAATTTGCCCCAAAAACTCCCTGGCGTCTAGTGGACTCCTGGGGGGCAGATGGGGGCATTAGCCCCCAAACTGCCCCGCCGGGGGGGCAAAAAGCCCACTAGACGCCAGGGATTTTTTTGGGGCAAATTTGAATTAGGGTGGGGGCTGCCCAAAACGGGCATGCCCATGCCCCCATCCCCTCCCCGCAAAAATTACAGCCTTCCTGCCCCCCCTGGGGGGCAGATGGGAGCAGTAGCCCCCAATCTGCCCCCTCAGGGGGGCAAAAAGCCCACTAGACGCCAACGATTACGCTGGCTTTTTATGTGTGGGGGTGGGGGCTGGCCAGAATGGGCATACCAATGCCCCTACCCCCAAAAAAATAGCCACAGTGTTTCTGCCCCCTTGGGGGCATATCGGGGCAACCCCAAACCCCGATATCCCCCCCCAGGGCGGCAGAAAGCCGACTAGGAACGGATTTGTTTTTAGCAATATGCCTACCTGTGTATTTTGGGCCCTAGCGCAGCCGGCACATAGGAAACCTAGCAAACCTGTACATTTTTGAAAACTAGACACCCAGGGAATCCAGGATGGGGTGACTTGACTGGCTCCCACCAGGTTCTGTTACCCAGAATCCCTTGCAAACCTCAAAATGTGTATAAAAACACATTTTCCTCACATTTCTGTGGTGGAAAGTCCTGGAATCTGTGTGGATCCACAAAATTCCACTCACCCCGCATTCCCCAAAGTCTTCCGAGAAAAATGGTACCTCACTTGTGTGGGTGGGTCAAGTACCCGCGACAGGCAAGGGCCCAAAACCTAGTGAGGCAACATCAAAATTTCCTATCACAAACCAACCTTGTTTTGCACGGGGGTTACCTGGGTTTTGGCCCTGGGGTCGGCAGCCATCTAGGGAAACCTACAAAACCCACACATTTCTGAAAACTAGACACCCGGGGATTCCAGGGAGGTATGGCTTGTGTGGATCCCCCAACGTTTTCTTACCCAGAATCCCCTGCAAACCTCAAATTTAGCTGGAAAAAAAAAATCACTTTTCACACATTTGTGTGTGGGAAAGTTGTGGCATTACCGGGCTGACACAAATTTCCTACCAGCCAGCGTTCCCCTGGTCTCCCGATAAAATGGTGCCTCACTCGGGTGGGAGGCCCAAGTACCAGCGACAGGCAAGGGCCCAAAGCTATTGAGGCGACATCAAAATTACCTATCACAAACCAACCTGGTTTTGCATGGGGGTCCCATGAGCTTTTGGCCTGGGCTCGGCAGCCATCTAGGAAACCTACCTAACCCACACATTTCTGAAAACTAGACACCCGTGGGAGTCCAGCGAGGTATGGTTTGCGTGGGTCCCCATCATTATCCTACCAGAATCCCTGCAAACTTCAAATTTCGCTGAAAAATTCACTTTTTCTCACATTTCTGTGGTGGATAGTTCTGGAATCTGCGTGGATCCACAAATTTCTCCCACCCAGCGTTCCCCCAGGTCTCCCGATAAAAATGGTACCTCACTTGTGTGGGTAGGCACAGTGGCTGCAACAGAAATGGCCCAAATCGCACTCTGGAGACTTCAAAATTACCTATAGCAAAACTACCTGGTTTTGGGGGAAAGGGCACCTGATATTTTGGCCTCGGGCTCGGCGGCCATCTTGGGAAAGTACCAAACCCAAACATTTCTGAAAACTAGACACCGGGGAGTCCAATGAGGTATGGCTTGCGTGGATCCCCCAACGTTTTCCTACCCAGAATGCCATGCAAACCTTAAATTTAGCTGAAAAAACACATTTACCACATATTTTTGTGTGGAATCACCGTGCCGGCACAAATGTCCTACCACCCAGCGTTCCCCTTGTTCTCCCGAGTAAAATGATACCTCACTTGTGTGGGTGGGCCAAAGGCCTGTGGCTAGGAAGAGCCCAAAACATAGGGATTTATAGTATAGCACCGAGAATTCTAAGCGCTACATTTTTTTAAAAATACGTTTGTAGCCAATTCTGCTTTGGACACCCACACAAGTGAGGTATCATTTTACTCGGGAGAACAAGGGGAACGCTGGGTGGTAGGACATTTGTGCCGGCACGGTGATTCCACACAAAATGTGGAAAATGTGGTTTTTTCAGCTAAATTTAAGGTTTGCATTGCATTCTGGGTAGGAAAACGTTGGGGATCCAGGCAAGCCATACCTCATTGGACTCCCCGGGTGTCTAGTTTTCAGAAATGTTTGGGTTTGGTACTTTCCCAAGATGGCCGCCGAGCCCGGCCCAAAATCTCAGGTGCCCCCCCCAAAACCAGGTAGTTTTGCTATAGGTAATTTTGAAGTCTCCAGAGTACGATTTGGGCCATTTCCTGTTGCAGCCACTGTGCCTACCCACACAAGTGAGGTACCATTTTTATCGGGAGACCTGGGGGAACGCTGGGTGGGAGCAAATTTGTGGATCCACGCAGATTCCAGAACTTTCCACCACAGAAATGTGAGAAAAAAGTGAATTTTTCAGCGAAATTTGAGGTTTGCAGGGGATTCTGGGTAGGATAATGATGGGGGACCCACACAAGCCATACCTCGCTGGACTCCCCAGGTGTCTAGTTTCCAGAAATGTGTGGGTTAGGTAGGTTTCCCTAGATGGCTGCCGAGCCCCGGGCCAAAACTCATGGGACCCCCATGCAAAACCAGGTTGGTTTGTGATAGGTAATTTTGATGTCGCCTCAATAGCTTTTGGGCCCTTGCCTGTCGCGGGTCCTTGACCCACCCACGCAAGTGAGGTACCATTTTTATCGGGAGACCTGGGGAACGCTGGGTGGGAGGAAATTTCTGGATCCACGCAGATTCCAGAACTTTCCACCACAGAAATGTGAGAAAAAAGTGAATTTTTCAGCAAAATTTGAAGTTTGCAGGGGATTCTGGGTAGGAGAATGATGGGGGACCCACGCAAGCCATACCTCGCTGGACTCCCCGGGTGTCTAGTTTCCAGAAATGTGTGGGTTAGGTAGGTTTCCCTAGATGGCTGCCGAGCCCCGGGCCAAAACTCATGGGACTCCCCATGCAAAACCAGGTTGGTTTGTGATAGGTAATTTTGATGTCGCCTCAATAGCTTTTGGGCCCTTGCCTGTCGCGGATCCTTGACCCACCCACGCAAGTGAGGTACCATTTTTATCGGGAGACCTGGTTGAACGCTGGGTGGGAGGAAATTTGTGGATCCACGCAGATTGCAGAACTTTCCACCACAGAAATGTGGGGAAAATGTGGGTTTTTGACAATTTAGGTTTGCAAGGGATTCTGGGTAACAGAACCTGGTGGGAGGCAGTCAAGTCACCCCATCCTGGATTCCCCTGGGTGTCTAGTTTTCAAAAATGTATAGGTTTGCTAGGTTTCCCTAGGTGCCGGCAGAGCTAGGGTTAAAAAACTACAGCTAGGCACTTTGTCAAAAAAGGGTCATTTTTCACTGTGAAATTGGGGTGTGTCCACGTTGCGTTTTGCGCCGTTTCCTGTCGCGGGCACTATGCCTACCCACACAAGTGAGGTACCATTTTTCTCGGAAGACTTTGGGGAACGCGGGGTGGGTGGAAATTTGTGGATCCATGCAAATTCCAGAACTTTCCACCACAGAAATGTGAGGAAAATGTGTTTTTTGGACAAAATTTTAGGTTTGCAAGGGATTCTGGGTAACAGAACCTGGTGTGAGGCAGTCAAGTCACCCCATCCTGGATTCCCCTGGGTGTCTAGTTTTCAAAAATGTATAGGTTTGCTAGGTTTCCCTAGGTGCCGGCAGAGCTAGGGTTCAAAAACTACAGCTGGGGACTTTGCAAAAAAAGGGTAATTTTTCATTGTGAAAATGTGGTGTGTTCACGTTGGGTTTTGAGCCATTTCCTGTCGTGGGCACTATGCCTACCCATACAAGTGAGGTACCATTTTTATCGGGAGACTTGGGGTAATTCAGATTTGTAAAGCAACTGTTATTACCTATTGACTTTCGATGCATTCTGCCTTCCAAATGAAAGACATTGTGTAAAAAAGAAGTCATTTTAAAAAATGACCGATAATTCTCATGCTAGTATGAGTATTCCCAATTTCGGAAATGTGCAAATATCTACTGTTTCTAAACTCTATATTTTGTTCCCATTTCAGAAATACATAGGTGTCTTTCATACCGATTTTTCCATGTATACATTTTCCCACAATAATTGCTATATACCCGGTACATAATAAAAAACCATTGCAAGACGCTGCTCAGTTATTGGCTCTGGGTTCGTCGGGTTCTTTGTGAACCTACAAGTCCTATATATCCCCACAACCAGTAAGGTCCAGCGGATGTAATGGTATATTGCTTTCAAAGAGCTGTCATAATTAGAAGTTACAGGTGAAAACGTTGACACAAAAGGCTGTTTTTTTCAACTAATTTTCAATTTTTCCTATATTTAACTGTTAGTTTCTATAAAGAAACCTTGATGGATCTACACAAATGACCCCTTGCTGAATTCAGAATTTTGTCTACTTTTCTAAAATGTATAGCTGTCTAGGATCCATTATTGCTTTCATACCCATTTCTACCATTAACTGGAAGGAGGTTGAAAGCACAAAAAATAGCAAATATAGGCTATGTCCCAGAAAAATGCCAAAACTGTGTAAAAAATGTTGGTTTTCTGACAAAAGTCTGTCATTCCCTAAAAGCTGGGAAAATGGTGATTTCAGCCCCACAAACCCTTTTTGATACCATTTGCAGGGAAAACCCAGACGCTTTCATTTGCAGCCCTTTTTTCGCATTTTCCCCAAAAAAAAACAAAATTTATCTGTATTTTGGCTAATTTCTGGGACCCTCCAGGGGAATCCACAAACCCTGGGTACCTTTACAATCCCCATGATGTTGGAAGAAAAGGACGCAAATTTGGCGTGGATACCTTATGTGGTCAAAAAGTTACAGGGGCCTAAGCGCGCACTACCCCAAATAGCCAAAAAAAGGCTTAGCACAGGGGGGTAAAAGGCCTAGCAGCGAAGGGGTTAAGATGCTTGGTGCTGACATTTCGAATCCATGGAGAGGAATGCTTTTACAAATGTCTAATTTTAGGTTTTCAAATTCCATGTTGATTTCAGGGTTCCAAGCGAAGGCGTTCTTTTCTTTCAAGAGCTGACGCATGCTAGGAGTCTTTGTGGCAAAAGTTCTTACAAATTTACTATAAAATTCTGCTAGACCGAGGAACAACCTGACTTCGTCTTTAGAGTTAGGTACTGGCACTGACTTGATGGCAGAGATGATATCTTTTTTAGAGTGATGCCTTTGTCACTTCTCATGTCCTAAGTAGGTTACAGAACGGAGAGTGAACTTGCATTTCTCTAGCTCTGCAGTAAGGCCATTCTCAGATAGTTTCCTTAACACTTTACTCAATTTGATATCATGGTCTTTTCTGTTCTTGCCATGATGAGTATGTCGTCTTGAAAATATAAGACGCCTTTGAGATCTCTGAATAGCCTGTGCATTAGCCTCTGAAAAACAGCGGCGGCTGACGCCAGGCCAAATGGTAGGCGCACGAATCTGTAACATCCGAAGGGAGTGTTAATGATGTCAATTTCCTGCAAGATGAATGTAGGGAGATTTGGTGGTAGGCCGCTGTTAGAAATGGGGGTCTCTAGTTGGCAAGGGCTTGCACCTTTGTCCAAGTAGGGACCCTTCTTCCTAGTCAGGATAAGGGAGTTACACTCTAACCCCTGCTCACCCCCTTGGTAGCTTGGCATGAGCAGTCAGGCTTATTCCAGAGGCAGTGTGTAAAGCATTTGCACAAAACCAACAGTAATACAATGTAAGCACTACAAACTGACACACCAGTTTAGAAAAATATCCAATATTTTTATATACTTAAAGCACAAGTTACTAACTTGTGTAACGATATATCTGTAAGAGACAGTAGTTAGTGACAGATTCCTTACCTTAGAATATCCCCAGGCGTCAGGCTGGATCCGGAAAGTTTTTTGCGTAGCAGTACCCTTGCGCGTCGGTAGGCGGCGTCGTGCGGCTCCGCGTCAGTCGTCGGCGTCGTGATCGCCGGGATGACGTCGCGGGCAGTACTTAGGCGCCGCCCCTGCGCGCTGACGTCAGTTCTGTACACGACTTTCCGCGCCAGGAACGCAGAGCCATGCAAGAAGCTGACATAGGTGTCTGAAAAATACTAGGGCCCTGAAAGGGATGTCCTTAACCCTAGAAATCAGTTCGCAGAACGGGGAGGATGGGTGGGCGGTAAGGAATCTGTCACTAACTACTGTCTCTTACAGATGCACAAGTTACTAACTTGTGTAACGATATATCTGTAAGAGACAGTAGTTAGTGATAGATTCCTTACCTTAGAATATCCCCAGGCGTCAGGCTGGATCCGGAAAGTTTTGCGTAGCAGTACCCTTGCGCGTCGGTAGGCGGCGTCGTGCGGCTCCGCGTCCGTCGTCGGCGTCGTGATCGCCGGGATGACGTCGCGGGCAGTACTTAGGCGCCGCCCCTGCGCGCTGACGTCAGTTCTGTACACGACTTTCCGCGCCAGGAACGCAGAGCCATGCAAGAAGCTGACACAGGTGTCTGAAAAATACTAGGGCCCTGAAAGGGATGTCCTTAACCCTAGAAATCAGTTCGCAGAACGGGGAGGATGGGTGGGCGGTAGGAATCTATCACTAACTACTGTCTCTTACAGATATATCGTTACACAAGTTAGTAACTTGTGCATCTGAAAGAGACACGTTAGTGATAGATTCCTTACCTTAGAATAGATACCCCAGCAATACCAACCCCGGTGGTGGGTCTGCGAACAAAGATCAGACAAGGAAGTCCTGGAGGACAGAACGGCCAAAGAAGCCGTCCCTCCGGACCTGACTGTCAAGGCAGTAATGCTTTGTAAACGTGTGCAGCGAGGCCCACGTAGCTGCCTGACAGATAACCGGCAGCGGAACACCGCGGCCCAAGGCCGTGGTAGCAGCCGTTGCCCTGGTGGAATGGGCACGCAGCCCAACAGGAGGCTCCTTCTTAGCCAAAGAATAGCAGGTCTTGATGCACAAGGTAACCCAGCGGGAGATGGTCCTCTTGTGCACCGCCCGACCTTTTTGGCGCCCACGTAGCCAACAAAGAGCTGGTCATCCACCCGGAAGTGTTTTGTGCGGTCAATATAGAAAGAGAGCGCACGTTTTGGGTCCAGACGGTGGAGCCTCTCTTCCTCTCTGGAAGGATGCGGAGGCGGAAAGAAGGTGGGCAAAGTGATGGTCTGCCCAATGTGGAAAGCAGTAACCACCTTTGGCAAGAAGGACGGACGCGTCCGAAGAACAACCTTGTCTGGATGAACAGACAGAAAGGGAGGTTTGCAAGATAGAGCCTGGAGCTCACTCACCCGCCGAGCGGAGGTGATGGCCACCAGAAAGGCTGTCTTCAGAGTCAGAAGACGAAGAGGACAGTTATGCAGAGGCTCAAAGGGAGCGCACATTAAAAAGGTAAGAACCAAGTTCAAGTCCCACTGAGGCATTACAAACGGAACAGGAGGGAAGAGGTGAGTAATGCCTTTTAAGAACCTGTTAACAACAGGGGACTTGAAAAGGGAGGGCTGATCAGGGAGCCTGAGGAAGGCCGAGATAGCACAAAGATAACCCTTGATGGTACCCAGGGCAGAACCCTGTTGGGCCAGAGAGAGAAGGAACAGAAGGACCTCAGAAAGAGGGGCAGAAAGGGGATCCACAGCCTTTGCTGTGCACCATGCCACAAATTTGTTCCACCTGCAGGCGTATACCACCTTAGTGGAGGGACGCCTGGCTGCCAGAATCACATCACAAACTTCGGGAGGCAAGTTGAAAGGAATCAACTGCCGCCGCTCAATCTCCACGCAAGCAGGTGTAGACTGGACAGGTTCGGGTGGAGGACCGTCCCCTGGTGCTGCGACAGAAGATCCTCCCGAAGAGGCAGACGGATCGGGGGATCTATGCTCATATTGAGTAGCTCGGGATACCAAACTCTTCGAGCCCAGTCCGGAGCCACAAGAATGACTTGGGCCCGGTCGTGCCGAATCTTCTTCAACACTCTGGGTAGAAGTGGTATAGGCGGAAAGGCGTACAACAGACCGCAACTCCACTCGCGACGAAAGCGTCGCCGAGCGAGTGCCGCCTTGGAAATTCCAACGCGCAGAACTGATGACATTGCGCGTTCTCTTCGGTGGCGAATAGATCTAACCAAGGCTCTCCCCACTGTAGAAAGAGTCCTTGCGCCACTTCCGAGTGAAGACGCCATTCGTGATCCATCATGCACCTGCGGCTGAGTTCGTCCGCCCTGGCGTTTAGAGAACCTGCCAGGTGTTGAACCATCAGGAACATGCCCTGATGTTCCAGCCATGTCCAGAGGCGCAGAGCCTCCTGACAAAGGGTCCAAGACCCCACCCCGCCCTGTTTGTTGCAGTACCACATGGCGGTGGTGTTGTCTGTGAACACCTGCACTACCTTCCCTTTGACAGAGGGAAGGAATGCCTTGAGTGCAAGCCGGATCGCCCGGAGCTCCAGAAGGTTGATATGGAGCCGGGACTCCGCCGGAGACCAGAGGCCTCTGATCTCCGCCTCTCCCATGTGACCGCCCCATCCCAGAAGGGACGCGTCCGTCACAACTGTATGCTCTGGCTGGGGAAGGGAGAGGGATCTGCCCATGACCCATTGCCGGTTCGAGAGCCACCACTGCAACTGTTTTGCAGTCCCCTCCGAGATCTGGACGTGATCGGACAGGTTGCCCTGGTGCTGCGCCCACTGGAACTTCAGGTCCCACTGCAGAGCCCGCATATGCCATCTGGCATGATTGACCAGCAGGATGCAGGAGGCCATGAGGCCCAGCAGCCTCAGGGTCATCCGTACCGAAACCCAGGATAAAGGCCGAAAGATCGGAATCATAGCCTGAATATCCCGGACTCGCCGTGCGGGAGGATAGGCCCGAAACTGCGTCGTGTCCAGAACTGCTCCGATGAAAAGGAGCTGTGGAGAAGGAATTAGATGCGACTTCGGCACATTGATGGAGAACCCCAGCGAGTGCAGGAGTTCGGCCGTAGTCTGGAGGTGGGAGACGACTGCCTGGGACGAGCCCGCCTTCAGCAGCCAGTCGTCGAGGTAGGGGAAGACTGAAACCCCTGCCCGGCGCAGATGAGCTGCGACCACCGCCATCACTTTCGTGAACACCCGAGGGGCACTGGTAAGGCCAAAGGGGAGCACGGTGAACTGAAAATGCTCGGGGCCTACCGTGAACCGAAGGTAACGCCGGTGGGCCGGCAGGACGGGGATGTGGAAATACGCGTCCTGCAAGTCCAACGCTACCAACCAGTCTCCAGGGTCGAGGGCAGTCAAGACCTGAGCTAGGGTGAGCATCTTGAACTTCTCCTTCCGGAGGAAGCGATTGACGTTCCGGAGGTCCAAGATAGGACGCATGTCCTCCTTGTCCTTTTTGGGCACCAGAAAGTAGTGGGAGTAGCAACCACGCCCTACTTCTGGGGTCGGAACATGCTCGATGGCCCTCTTGGTCAAGAGGGCCGTGACTTCCTTCTGTAGAAGCACCAAGTGATCCCCTGACATGCGGTGGAATTGAGGTGGCATGGCTGGGGGTGGTCTCGAAGGGGAGGGAGTAGCCCCTTCGGACAATGTCCAAGACCCACCTGTCCGAGGTGATGGTGCGCCAGTGGGGAAGGTGATGGCGGACCCTGCCCCTACTGGCGTGCCGTGCACCTGAAAGGAGGGACTAGGAGGGCTTGGAGGCCGCGGACGGGTTGGAGGTGGTGGCCTGACCCGCACGCTGGTTGCCCGATCCGCCACGGCGGAATCCACGTCCTCGGCCACGCGAAGACGCCTGCTGCGCGGGCCGGTGGCTGGGCTGCTGACGTGAAGGGGCGCCCCTACCGTGGCCACGATAGGGGCGAAAAGCAGAAGGCAGCGGAGGGCGTGTAGCAGAAAGGCCCAGGGGCTTTGCAGTAGCCCGTGAGTCCTTAAAGCGCTCCAACGCATGGTCTGCTTTGGACCCAAAAAGACCGACTCCATCAAAGGGCATGTCCATGAGAGTATTCTGGACATCCCCTGAAAAACCAGTGGTTCTCAGCCAGGCGTGGCGCCGGAGCGCCACCGTCGTTGCAATCGACCTGCCCAGCGAGTCGGCGGTGTCAAGGCCACAACGGATAGTGTATTTGGCCGCATCCCTTCCTTCCGCAATGGCGCGGGAAAGCAGTGCCTGGACCTCCTCAGGGCACTGGGGCAAAACATCCGCCACCGAATCCCACAGGGAGTGGGTATATCGGCCCAAAAGACAAGCGGTGTTAACGGACCGCAAGCCAGCACTGGAGGAAGAAAAACCTTTCTTCCCAAACTGATCCAGGCGTTTGGATTCCCTATCCGGAGGAGCGGTAGGGAAGGCGGTTTGGGAAGCGGAGGCTTGGACAACCAAGCTCTCAGGAGTGGGGTGGACAGAAAGAAACAGGGGGTCGCCCGGAGCGGGGCGATGGCGTCGTGACACGTTCCGATCCACAGGAGCCCCTGTGTTGGGCTTGGACCAGGCGCCCAAAAGAACGTCCGTGAGGGCGTCGTTAAACGGCAGCACAGTCTCCGCAGAGGAGGCTGCCGGCTGAAGCACCTCTGTCAAGATGTTAGTCTTGACCGTCAAAGTAGGGAGCTGGAGACGTAAGGCCCCAGCAGCCCTACGCAACACCGTACCAAAATTGGCCCCCTCCTCCGTAGCCACGGGAGGAGACAGCATGCCAGTGTCAGGAGAAGTATCCAGACCACTGGCCTCCCCTAGACTCTCTGTCCAGTCCTCATCATACTGACAGTTGCGTGTCAGAGGGTCATCAGACCCCTCCCAGTCCTCCTGGTCCTCCTCTGGTTCAAAATAAGGAGGAGGAGGGACATTTGGGACCCAAGGTCCCATCGGCGCCGGAGCCGGCGTCGAGCGACGTCGCTCCGGGTCCATGTCCGGAGCCGGAAGGAACCGGTGGACGACGCCGCCCGGAGCCCAGGGCGGCGTCGAGAACGGCACCGGAGACATCGGCGCCGGCGGAGGTGTCGTAAGGTCGACCGGCGTCGATGGGAGTTGTGGAGCCGGGATCGAGGCCGGGGCCGGAGCCGGAGCCGGGATCGAGGCTGGAGGCTCGGGCGACGCCGGGGCCGGAGCCGCCGGCGACGCCGGATCAACCCCATCTGGGCCCGCGGGGCCCGAAGGCGCACCGGAGGGGCCTGGAAGGCCCGAAGAGGCGGGCCATGGCCGACAGGAACTCCTGTACCTTGGCCGGATCCGCCCCCGAACCCGGGAAGGGCGGGTATGACGGGGGCGACTCCACAGGCAAGTCCGGGGCCGCGGGGGCGGGGACGGTGCCGGGAGGGGCCTCAGCCGAGTCGCGAGATCGGCGAGGCGAAGTCCGAGAGCGACGATGCTTCTTGGACTTCTTGTGTCGAGACTTACCGGACGAAGAAGACTTCGACGCCGACGACCGGTGTGCACTCCGCGAGCGACCCCTGGACCTCTCACGCGACCGGGGCTTCTCGCGGAGCCGAATGCCGGGCCTCGAGGAGCTTTCGAGACCGCTCTCGCAAAGCCTTCGGGTTGAGGGCCTGGCATTCGGGACAAGACTCGGTGTCGTGGCCTCGGCCGAGGCAGAAGAGACACTCCCAATGCGGGTCGGTGACGGACATCATCCGCGCACAGGCGCCGCATCGCTTGAAGCCGGGCATCCCTACGACACCTGAAGGTGGAAAAAGACAGTGAAAAATCACCAAAAAGTATGGTCAAAAATTGACCAGGGCACTGCTCTTCCCGGATCTGCGCTTACTGGCGCGGAAAAAGAAGAACTGACGTCAGCGCGCAGGGGCGGCGCCTAAGTACTGCCCGCGACGTCATCCCGGCGATCACGACGCCGACGACGGACGCGGAGCCGCACGACGCCGCCTACCGACGCGCAAGGGTACTGCTACGCAAAACTTTCCGGATCCAGCCTGACGCCTGGGGATATTCGCAGGTAAGGAATCTATCACTAACGTGTCTCTTTCAGATATATCGTTACACAAGTTAGTAACTTGTGCATCTGAAAGAGACACGTTAGTGACAGATTCCTTACCTTAGAATAGATACCCCAGCAATACCAACCCCGGTGGTGGGTCTGCGAACAAAGATCAGACAAGGAAGTCCTGGAGGACAGAACGGCCAAAGAAGCCGTCCCTCCGGACCTGACTGTCAAGGCAGTAATGCTTTGTAAACGTGTGCAGCGAGGCCCACGTAGCTGCCTGACATATAACCGGCAGCGGAACACCACGGCCCAAGGCCGTTGTAGCAGCCGTTGCCCTGGTGGAATGGGCACGCAGCCCAACAGGAGGCTCCTTCTTAGCCAAAGAATAGCAGGTCTTGATGCACAAGGTAACCCAGCGGGAGATGGTCCTCTTGTGCACCGCCCGACCTTTTTGGCGCCCACGTAGCCAACAAAGAGCTGGTCATCCACCCGGAAGTGTTTTGTGCGGTCAATATAGAAGGAGAGCGCACGTTTTGGGTCCAGACGGTGGAGCCTCTCTTCCTCTCTGGAAGGATGCGGAGGCGGAAAGAAGGTGGGCAAAGTGATGGTCTGCCCAATGTGGAAAGCAGTAACCACCTTTGGCAAGAAGGACGGACGCGTCCGAAGAACAACCTTGTCTGGATGAACAGACAGAAAGGGAGGTTTGCAAGATAGAGCCTGGAGCTCACTCACCCGCCGAGCGGAGGTGATGGCCACCAGAAAGGCTGTCTTCAGAGTCAGAAGACGAAGAGGACAGTTATGTAGAGGCTCAAAGGGAGCGCACATTAAAAAGGTAAGAACCAAGTTCAAGACCCACTGAGGCATCACAAACGGAACAGGAGGGAAGAGGTGTGTAATGCCTTTTAAGAACCTGTTAACAACAGGGGACTTGAAAAGGGAGGGCTGATCAGGGAGCCTGAGGAAGGCCGAGATAGCACAAAGATAACCCTTGATGGTACCCAGGGCAGAACCCTGTTGGGCCAGAGAGAGAAGGAACAGAAGGACCTCAGAAAGAGGGGCAGAAAGGGGATTCACAGCCTTTGCTGTGCACCATGCCACAAATTTGTTCCACCTGCAGGCGTATACCACCTTAGTGGAGGGACGCCTGGCTGCCAGAATCACATCACAAACTTCGGGAGGCAAGTCGAAAGGAATCAACTGCCGCCGCTCAATCTCCACGCAAGCAGGTGTAGACTGGACAGGTTCGGGTGGAGGACCGTCCCCTGCTGCTGCGACAGAAGATCCTCCCGAAGAGGCAGACGGATCGGGGGATCTACGCTCATATTGAGTAGCTCGGGATACCAAACTCTTCGAGCCCAGTCCGGAGCCACAAGAATGACTTGGGCCCGGTCGTGCCGAATCTTCTTCAACACTCTGGGTAGAAGTGGTATAGGCGGAAAGGCGTACAACAGACCGCAACTCCACTCGTGACGAAAAGCGCCGCCGAGCGAGTGCCGCCTTGGAAATTCCAACGCGCAGAACTGATGACATTGCGCGTTCTCTTCGGTGGCGAATAGATCTAACCAAGGCTCTCCCCACTGTAGAAAGAGTCCTTGCGCCACTTCCGAGTGAAGATGCCATTCGTGATCCATCATGCACCGGCGGCTGAGTTCGTCCGCCCTGGCGTTCAGGGAACCTGCCAGGTGTTGAACCATCAGGAACATGCCCTGATGTTCCAGCCATGTCCAGAGGCGCAGAGCCTCCTGACAAAGGGTCCACGACCCCACCCCGCCTTGTTTGTTGCAGTACCACATGGCGGTGGTGTTGTCTGTGAACACCTGCACTACCTTCCCTTTGACAGAGGGAAGGAATGCCTTGAGTGCAAGTCGGATCGCCCGGAGCTCCAGAAGGTTGATATGGAGCCGGGACTCCGCCGGAGACCAGAGGCCTCTGATCTCCGCCTCTCCCATGTGACCGCCCCATCCCAGAAGGGACGCGTCCGTCACAACTGTGTGCTCTGGCTGGGGAAGGGAGAGGGATCTGCCCATGACCCATTGCCGGTTCGAGAGCCACCACTGCAACTGTCTTGCAGTCCCCTCCGAGATCTGGACGTGATCGGACAGGTTGCCCTGGTGCTGCGCCCACTGGAACTTTAGGTCCCACTGCAGAGCCCGCATATGCCATCTGGCATGATTGACCAGCAGGATGCAGGAGGCCATGAGGCCCAGCAGCCTCAGGGTCATCCGTACCGAAACCCAGGATAAAGGCTGAAAGATCGGAATCATAGCCTGAATATCCCGGACTCGCCGTTCGGGAGGATAGGCCCGAAACTGCGTCGTGTCCAGAACCGCTCCGATGAAAAGGAGCTGTGGAGAAGGACTCAGATGCGACTTCGGCACATTGATGGAGAACCCCAGCGAGTGCAGGAGTTCGGACGTAGTCTGGAGGTGGGAGACGACTGCCTGGGACGAGCCCGCCTTCAGCAGCCAGTCGTCGAGGTAGGGGAAGACTGAAACCCCTGCCCGGCGCAGATGAGCTGCGACCACCGCCATCACTTTCGTGAACACCCGAGGGGCACTTGTAAGGCTAAAGGGGAGCACGGTGAACTGAAAATGCTCGGGGCCTACCGTGAACCGAAGGTAACGCCGGTGGGCCGGCAGGACGGGGATGTGGAAATATGCGTCCTGCAAGTCCAACGCTACCAACCAGTCTCCAGGGTCGAGGGCAGTCAAGACCTGAGCTAGGGTGAGCATCTTGAACTTCTCCTTCCGGAGGAAGCGATTGACGTTCCGGAGGTCCAAGATAGGACGCATGTCCTCCTTGTCCTTTTTGGGCACCAGAAAGTAGTGGGAGTAGCAACCACGCCCTACTTCTGGGGTCGGAACATGCTCGATGGCCCTCTTGGTCAAGAGGGCCGTGACTTCCTTCTGTAGAAGCACCAAGTGATCCCCTGACATGCAGTGGAATTGAGGTGGCATGGCTGGGGGGGTGGTCTCGAAGGGGAGGGAGTAGCCCCTTCGGACAATGTCCAAGACCCACCTGTCCGAGGTGATGGTGCGCCAGTGGGGAAGGTGATGGCGGACCCTGCCCCCTACTGGCGTGCTGAGCACCTGAAAGGAGGGACTAGGAGGGCTTGGAGGCCGCGGACGGGTTGGAGGTGGTGGCCTGACCCGCACGCTGGTTGCCCGATCCGCCACGGCGGAATCCACGTCCTCGGCCACGCGAAGACGCCTGCTGCGCGGGCCGGTGGCTGGGCTGCTGACGTGAAGGGGCGCCCCTACCGTGGCCACGATAGGGGCGAAAAGCAGAAGTCAGCGGAGGGCGTGTAGCAGAAAGGCCCAGGGACTTGGCAGTAGCCCGTGAGTCCTTAAAGCGCTCCAACGCATGGTCTGCTTTGGACCCAAAAAGACAGACTCCATCAAAGGGCATGTCCATGAGAGTATTCTGGACATCCCCTGAAAAACCAGTGGTTCTCAGCCAGGCGTGGCGTCGGAGCGCCACCGTCGTTGCAATAGACCTGCCCAGCGAGTCGGCGGTGTCAAGGCCACAACGTATAGTGTATTTAGCCGCATCCCTTCCTTCCGCAATGGCGCGGGAAAGCAGTGTCTGGACCTCCTCAGGACACTGGGGCAAAACATCCGCCACCGAATCCCACAGGGAGTGGGTATATCGGCCCAAGAGACAAGCGGTGTTAACGGACCGCAAGCCAGCACTGGAGGAAGAAAAACCTTTCTTCCCAAACTGATCCAGGCGTTTGGATTCCCTATCCGGAGGGGCGGTAGGGAAGGCGGTTTGGGAAGCGGAGGCTTGGACAACCAAGCTCTCAGGAGTGGGGTGGACAGAGAGAAACAGGGGGTCGCCCGGAGCTGGGCGATGGCGTCGTGACACGTTCCGATCCACAGGAGCCCCTGTGTTGGGCTTGGACCAGGCGCCCAAGAGAACGTCAGTGAGGGCGTCGTTAAACGGCAGCACAGTCTCCGCAGAGGAGGCTGCCGGCTGAAGCACCTCTGTCAAGATGTTAGGCTTGACCGTCAAAGTAGGGAGTTGGAGACGTAAGGCCCCAGCCGCCCTACGCAACACCGTACCAAAATTGGCTCCCTCCTCCGTAGCCACGGGAGGAGACAGCATGCCAATGTCAGGGGAAGTATCCAGACCACTGGCCTCCCCTAGACTCTCTGTCCAGTCCTCATCGTACTGACAGTGTCGTGTCAGAGGGTCATCAGACCCCTCCCAGTCCAACTGGTCCTCCTCTGGTTCAAAATAAGGAGGAGGAGGGACAGTTGGGACCCAAGGTCCCATCGGCGCCGGAGACGGCGTCGAGCGACGTCGGTCCGGAGCCATGTCCGGAGCCGGAAGGAACTGGGGACGACGCCGCCCGGAGCCCAGGGCGGCGTCGAGAACGGCACCGGAGACATCGGCGCCGGTGGAGGTGTTGTTAGGTCGACCGGCGTCGATGGGGGTTGTGGAGCCGGGATCGAGGCCGGGGCCGAAGCCGGAGCCGGGATCGAGGCTGGAGGCACGGGCGACGCCGGGGCCGGAGCCGTCGGCGACGCCGGAGCAACCCCATCAGGGCCCGCGGGGCCCGAAGGCGCACCGGAGGGGCCTGAAGGCCCGAAGAGGCGGGCCATGGCCGACAGGAACTCCTGCACTTTGGCCGGATCCGCCCCCGAACCCGGGAAGGGCGGGTATGGCGGGGGCGACTCCACAGGCATGTCCGGGGCCGCGGGGGCGGGGACGGTGCCGGGAGGGGCCTCAGCCGAGTCGCGAGACCGGCGAGGCGAAGTCCTAGAGCGATGATGCTTTTTGGACTTCTTGTGTTTCGACTTACCGGACGAAGAAGACTTCGACGCCGACGACCGGTGTGGACTCCGCGATCGACCCCTGGACCTCTCACGCGACCGGGGCTTCCGCGGAGCCGAATGCCGGGCCTCAGGAGCTTTCGAGACCGCTCTCGCAAAGCTTTCGGGTTAAGGGCCTGGCAGTCGGTACAAGGCTCCGTGTCGTGGCCTCGGCCGAGGCAGAAGAGACACTCCCAATGCGGGTCGGTGACGGACATCATCCGCGCACAGGCGCCGCAACGTTTGAAACCGGGCATCCCTACGACACCTTGAGAGATGAAAAAACAGTGAAAAAATTCACCAAAAAGTATGGTCAAAAAATGACCAGGGCACTGCTCTTCCCGGATCTGCGCTTGCTGGCGCGGAAAAGAAGAACTGACGTCAGCGCGCAGGGGCGGCGCCTAAGTACTGCCCGCGACGTCATCCCGGCGATCACGACGCCGACGACGGACGCGGAGCCGCACGACGCCGCCTACCGACGCGCAAGGGTACTGCTACGCAAAAAACTTTCCGGATCCAGCGTGACGCCTGGGGATATTCTAAGGTAAGGAATCTGTCACTAACGTGTCTCTTTCAGATACAAGACCAAATACGATAAAAATCCACTATACAGTACTTCAAAAATAGTTACTTCTCAAAAGGTCTTTAAGTTGCAAAATACATTGAAAAGGTAAATGCTACTTACCAGTATGCATCTGTTCTTGGCATGTAGAGCTGCAGATTCGTACACTGTGCATTAGATCGCCATCTGGTGTTGGGCTCGGATGCTTGCACTTTGTTGTTGTCTTGGAAGAGTCTTTTGTAGTCACGAGATAGGCGACTCCTCCTTTGGACGATAGTGCGCATGGGCATCGACTCCATGGTTAGATTGTTTTTCGCCATGATGGGAAAAGATGGAGTCAGTAAGAAGAAAAAGATGTCCATGTGAATGTATCTAATTAAGATTATGCTGGAACAGATACAGGTCCCGGGGAGGCGGGTGGGCGTGTACGAATCTGCAGCTCTACATGCCAAGAACAGATGCATACTGGTAAGTAGCATTTACCGTTCGAGGCATATGAGCTGCAGATCGTACACTGTGCATAGACTGTATAGCAGTGTCTCCCTAGCGGTGGTCACCTGTATCCGTTGCAGTAGTTTGAAAAAGTGTTTTAAGAACAGCTTGGCCCACAGCAGCTTGTTGCTTTGCGTGTACATCAACGCAGTAGTGTTTGGTAAAGGTATGTGGTGTAGACCATGTTGCTGCTTTACATATGTCATTTAGGGGATGTTCCCTAAAAATGCCATAGAAGCCCCTAGTTTACGTGTGGAATGTGCCCTAGGGGGAATTATTAAGGTGCGTTTAGCCTTTTGGTAGCAAATTTGAATGCATTTGACTATCCATCTAGCAATGCCAGCTTTTGAGATGGGATTACCTTTATGTGGTGGGGAGAAAGCTACAAATAATTGTTTTGTCTTTCTGAAAGGTTTGGTCCTGTCAATGTAGTAAAGTAGGGCTCTTCTGACATCTAGTGTGTGGAGAGCTCTTTCTGCTACAGAGTCTGGGTCTTGGAAAAAGACAGGTAACTCTATTGATTGGTTAAGGTGAAAAGCAGAAATTACTTTAGGTAGGAATTTGGGGTTTGGTCTGAGAACTACTTTATTACGATGGATTTGTAAAAAGGTTCTTGTATGGTTAAAGCCTGAATCTCACTGACTCTTCTGAGAGAGGTGATTGCAATTAGGAAGGCTACTTTCCATGTAAGAAATTGTAACTCACATTTGTGCAGAGGTTCAAATGGGGGACCCATGAGCCTGGTGAGGACAATATTTAGATTCCATGCTGGAGAGGGTGGCAATCTAGGGGGAATGATTCTTTTAAGGCCTTCCATAAAGGCTTTAATTGCAGGTACTCTAAACAGTGACAAATGCTGTCTGTTTTGTAAGTATGCGGCTAGAGCAGCAAGATGTAATCTGATGGATGAGTATGCAAGGTTACATGTTTGTAAATGCAGCAAGTAACAGATAATGTTTTGTATGGAGGCATCTAGTGGGTTGATATTGTTGTTATTACAATAAATAACAAACCTCTTCCATTTTGCTGCATAACAAGCTCTGGTAGTGGGACGTCTGGCTTCCTTAATGACATGCATACATTCTGGTGGGAGGTTAAGGTAACCGAACTCTAGGACTTCAGGAGCCATATTGCCAGATTCAGTTGACCTGGATCGGGGTGTCTGATCTCTCCATGGTTCTGAGTTAAGAGGTGTGGAGAGAGGTGCAGTTTGTGGTGTGGAACCACCGAGAGTTCGAGAAGTGTTGTGAACCATGGTTGTCTTGCCCATGTGGGAGCAACTAGGATCATTGTTAGAGACTGTTGCCTGAGTTTGCGTACCACTAGGGGAATGAGTGGGAGAGGCGGAAAAGCGTATGCAAATCTGCCTGACCAGTTCATCCATATTGCATTGCCCTTGGACGACGGGTGTGGGAACCTGGCGGCGAAGGTTGGGCATTTTGTGTTTTCTTGTGTGGCGAACAGGTCTATTTGTGGATGGCCCCACATTTGAAAGAAAGGTTTCAGAACTTGCGGGTGCAGTTCCCATTCGTGAATCTGTTGTGTCTGTCGACTTAACAGATCTGCAAGGTGATTGTGAACTCCTGGAAGATGTTCTGCAAGGAGGTATATGCTTTGAGGAATGGCCCATCTCCATATGTCTTGCGCTAGGCGAGACAGCTGCAGAGAGTGTCCCCCCCCCCTGGTTTTGTATATAGTACATTGCTGTCATGTTGTCTGTTTTGACTAAGACAGTTTTGTGAGTAAGATGCAGTTGGAATGACTTTAGCGCTAGAAATATTGCTAATAATTCTAGGTGGTTGATGTGGAGCAGTTTTTGTGATTTGGTCCAGTTGCCCTGCGTTGTGTGGGTAAGGAGGTGAGCTCCCCACCCAGTGAGAGATGCGTCTGTTGTGAGCACTATCTGTGGAACTGGCTCTAGGAACGGCCGCCCTTTGGAAATGTTTTTGTTTGTTCCACCATTGCAGAGAGCGATGAGTGCGGCTGTCTACCAACACCAGATCTGTAAGCTGGCCTTGAGCTTGGTTCCACTGACGTGCTAAGCATTCTTGCAGGGGACGCATTTGAAGTCGTGCGTGAGGGACAATAAAGATGCACGAGGCCATCATTCCTACGAGCTGCATAAACACTCGAGCTGGAAGGTAGTGTTGAGGTAGGAATTTTTTGATGAGGGCTTGCATACTTGTTATCCTGGTGGGATTGGGGTATGCGAGAGCTCTGGAGGTATCTATTGTGGCTCCTAGGTACTGATGTATGTAGGAGGGATGGAGATGAGATTTGGTATGGTTTATTGTGAACCCCAAATTGTGTAGTAGCAGAACTGTTTGGAATGTGTGCTGTACACATTGATTGTGTGACTTGGCTTTTATTAGCCAGTCGTCTAGATACGGAAACACGTGAATGTGTTGTCTTCGCAAGTGCGCAGCTACTACTGCTAGGCACTTGGTGAAAACCCTTGGTGCTGTTGCCACCCCGAATGGCAGGACTTTGAACTGATAATGTTGTCCGTCCACTGTGAACCTTAGGTATTTCCTGTGCGCAGGGTGAATGGGAATATGGAAATAGGCGTCCTTGAGATCTAGTGTGGCAAGGAAGTCGCCTTGTTGGAGTAGTGGAAGTATTTGTTGAAGAGTGATCATGTGGAAATGATCTGAGTGAATGTAATAGTTGAGGGGTCTGAGGTCCAGTATGGGCCTGAGGGAACCGTCCTTTTGGGGATTAGAAAATACAGTGAGTAAACCCCTGTGCCGTGATGTTGTAGAGGGACTGGTTCTATTGCTTGCTTTTGGAGCATAGAGAGAACCTCCTGTTTGAGGAGCGTTAGATGTTCTGTGGACATGGGACGCTGTCTGGGTGGTATGTTGGGAGGAGTAGAAGTGAGTTCCAGGCAGTAACCATACTGGATAATTTGTCTTACCCACCTGTCGGTGGTGATGGAATTCCACGCAGGTAGGAACTTTGATAGTCTTCCCCGACTGGAGTGGAATGATCGGGGGGAAACGGAGGGAAGTCACTGTTTGGTGGTAGGGGAGGTGCGTGTGTTAAACCCGCGTCCTCTACTCCCTGTTGTTGTTACCTCTGTAATTACCTCTGGAGTAACCTCTATTAGAGGAGGTTTGGGTGGTATTTTTATAATTAGCAGAGGTGGTGTCTGTGGCAGTAGTTTTGGAGCCGCCTCTGTATAAGGAGCGACGAAAGGAACCTCTACTAGTTGTAGCTTGCAGGGCTCCCATAGCTTTGGCTGTGTCTGTGTCCTTCTTCATTTTTTCTAGAGAAGTGTCCACATTAGGCCCAAACAGGTGTTCTTGGTCTAAGGGTTGATTGAGGATGGTAGATTGTACCTCCTGCTTAAAGCCTGATATGCGTAACCACGCGTGTCTGCGTAGCAAAACGCTTGAGTTTATTGCGCGTGATGCTGTATCTGCTGCGTCAAGGGCGCACTTTATTGAGGTGTTTGTGACAAGCTTGCCCTCCTGTATGAGATCATTAGCTTTGGTCTTATGCTGATCTGGAAGGTACTGAATGAGCTTTTCGAGCTCATCGTAATGTGCCCTGTCATATCTCGCCAGTAAGGCTTGTGAATTGGCGATGCGCCACATGTTAGCTGCTTGAGACGCAACCCTCTTGCCAGATGCGTCGAGCAATTTGGACTCTTTATCTGGTGGTGGTGTCTCACCAGTAGTTTGCGAGTTTGCCCTTTTTCGTGAATTAGCAACTACTAAAGAGTCCAGAGGGAGTTGACCTTTAATATAAGTGGGGTCAGAAGGGGCAGGCTTATATTTTTTCTCAATCCTTGGGTTAAGAACCCTAGCTCTAACGGGGTCCTTGAAGACCTCAGGGGCATGTTTAATAATGCCTTTAAGCATAGGGAGAGTATGTGTAGACTTTTGAGGCTGGCTAAAAGTTTCTAATAAAAAGTCTTCTTCCAGGGGGGTCTGAGTGTAACTTGACACCATGGAATTGTGCTGCCCTGTTTATGACCTGTGCAAACCCTATAGTATCATCTGGGGGTGAGGGTTTGGATGGGTATGGGTCAGGGACGGGTATATCTGGGAGATCATAATTGTCCCAGGGGTCCTGGGGTGGGATACTGTGAAGGTCGTCATCAGTATCTGTGTTGTGAGGTGACTGTATGTCATCATCATGATCATCCCCGTCTGTATCCCCTTGTGGTGAAGAGAAAGGTAGGGGAGAGTGAGGCGGGGAGTGAATAGGGCTAAAGTGTTGTGGAGGTGGAGAAAAAGACCTTATAGGTGATGTGGAAGAGTCTTTTTTCTTGAGAGGTGGCTCAGGTGTTGTTGGTTCCTGTAGCTTCCTTTTGTGAGGTATTACGGATTGGACCTGTCCGGTAGTGGGGTCAATGTGCAGAGTTTTCTGCTTTGGGTCGATGGGAACAGAGAGTTCTTCAGTGCTAGCGTGTTTTGTCGGCATCGAAGATTTGGGCTCCGAGTGTTGTTTATGCTTGCGAGGTTGTTTGGTGTCCTTTGGTGAAGTTTTCGACACCGAAAGTTTTTCGCCGACTCCGAAGGTTTGTTAGGCTTCGGTGTCGGGGCGTCGGGGACCTTGGTCTTCGGCGCCGAAGGGTCCTTGTGCTTTGGTGCCGATGGGTGTTTGTCGGCACCGGGATGTGGCTGGCTCGATCCCGAGCTGCCAGAAGGCTTTGGGTGCTTCGGAGTCGAGCCGGAAGGCGGGGCTCCTGAAGCTTTGTGATGGTGCAGACCTAGGCCAGAAGGCGAAGGTGTGACCGAAGCCCTTTGTTTCTTCGGGAGAGGGGCATCGACGTCAGTACTCACGGTACGTTGGCCCGGCGTGAGGGTTTGGTAGTCGGACCCCGAGTCTTCGGCTCCGGAGGTGTCGATTTGCAGATCTCCGGTGTCTGGGTTGTCGGAGCCTGTGTCGAAGATGTCGTCCGGTGCGGGAGCGGCTGACCTGGACATTTCGTGTCGTCGGGCCCGGCGATCACGGATGGTCTTTTTGGACCTGAAGGAGTCACAGGCCTGGCAGTGTCGACTCGTGTTCCGGAGAGAGGCAAAGATTACAGACCTCGTGGAGATCTGTGTGTGGGAATTTAGCCCCACACTTGCATTTTTTAAATGGAGTCCTTTCCATATGCTGGATGAGGGCGTCGACTCGCCCAACGGTCCAACGTCGGCGACCGGACTCGAAACAGTGTTGGAGTGGAGACGCGATGAGAGGATCGCGGTCGAAACAATACCGTCGAACGGTGGGAGTTTTCTGCGCGTCGAGAGGGGAACCGATCGGTGTCGATCCGGAGCGCAGCAAAGTACATCCGAACCCGATGGCGGAAAAACAATCTAACCATGGAGTCGATGCCCATGCGCACTATCGTCCAAAGGAGGAGTCACCTATCTCGTGACTACAAAAGACTCTTCCAAGACAACAACAAAGTGCAAGCATCCGAGCCCAACACCAGATGGCGATCTAATGCACAGTGTACGATCTGCAGCTCATATGCCTCGAACACATAGTTCGTACAAGTCGGTAGCTCGGTCCGAGCCTAATGCGATGCTGAAAACAACAGAGTCTCGCAGTTCCCGCTGACCGCGTCGGTACGGGCCAGCAACAGCGGGACATATTCGTTCACAGTGCGGCTCACACAGGCGTGCGAGTCGGTCTTGGCATCCGTCGCGGTGCAAAATGGAAGCGGTGCAAGGTGCGGTGTCCCTCAATGCGGTGCGAGCAGTGGCTCGGTGACGATCGTGCAGACGGCGTCGGTGAGACCAAGGCTGGCGGTGCAGGGCGAGTCGGTGCTCGATGCGGTGCTGGCAGGTTGCGGCGCGGGTGACAGAGCCGGTTGTGGCGTTCGTCGCGGTCACGGTGCAAGGTGGAAGCGGTGCAAGGTGCGGTGTCCCTCGATGCGGTGCGAGCAGCGGCTCGGTGACGATCGTGAAGACGGCGTCGGTGAGACCAAGGCTTGCGGTGCAGGGCGAGTCGGTGCTCGATGCGGTGCTGGCAAGTTGCGATGCGAGCGACAGAGCCGGTTTGCGGGAATTGGCGCTGGCCGAGCCGGACAGCTGTGCGTGACGAGTCGGTCACGGGTGTCGAGCCAGCAGCGACCGTGTCGGTGAGCCCAGGCCAGCGAGGTGAAGCGAGGCGATGCAGGTCGCGGTGTTTCTCGATGCGGTGCAGGCAGCGGCTCGGTGACTGAGTCGGTGAGACCAAGGCTTACGGTGCAGGGCGAGTCGGTGCGGCTTGCGGTGCCTTCAGGACACAAGGCCAGCGACGGAGTCGGTTGACAGAGTCGGTCGCGGTTCCCTCTTCTCTGTGGCAACTGAAACAGCAGTTCCAGGAGCGGTACCCAGAAGTTGGTGAAGTCTTTGCAGTCCCTGAGACTTCTCAACAGGAGGCCAGCTCGGTTCAGGCCCTTGGAGATACTCAGCACAAGTAGAGAAAGTTCAGTCCAGTCCTTTCACTGCCCAAGGCAGAAGCAGCAGCTGCAGGCCAACCCAACAAAGCAACAACACAGCAAAGGGGCAGTACTCCTCCTGGCAGCTCTTCCAGCTCTTCATCTTGGTAGGTTCCTTGATTCCAGCGAGATCTAAAGTTCTGGGGTTTGGGTCCCCCTTTTTATCCTCAATTTCTCTTTGTCCTCTGGAGGCAGAGGGGCCTTTGCCTGGTCCAAACCAGTTCTGGTCAGTCCTGGAGCACTTTGTTGACAAGTCTCCTTCCTTCCTTTCAGAGAGTAGGCCAGGGACATCAGACGCTCCACAGGAGGTGGAGCCAGCATTGTGGAGGGAAGGCACTGTCCTATTCAGGTCCCAGGTGCAACTCCTCCCACCCATCTGCATGTAGATGTTGCTATTCAGCCCTGTGCTGACCCACCCTGTCTCCTGGAATCCCCCAGCCCCTGTCACTCACACTCCAGACAAGGAATACACAACCTAGCAGAGGCAGGCTTGGATGGTTAGACAAGAAAATACCTGCTTTCTAAAAGTGGTATTTTCAAACACAGAATGTTAAAACCAACTTCACTAAAAGATGCATTTTATCATTCTGAGTTCAGGCATAATAAACTCGAATTTCTACCATGTTCCCTGGGTCAGTTAAGATTATAGGATGTAATAATCAAACTTCCCATTCTGGCCTATGGAGAACAGGTAGCCTTGCAATAGTGAAAAACGAAGTAGGCTGTAATTCACTATCAGGACATGCCACACACACCAGAGCATGTCCTACCTTTCACATACAATGCACCCTGCCCACAGGGGTACCTTGGGCCTACCTTAGGGGTGACTAACATGTAGAAAAGGGAAGGTTTAGGGACTTGTAAGTGTGTGCACTTGCCAAGTCGACATGGCAGCCCCAGGCTGCGCACAGGCTCTGCAATGGCAGGCCAGAGTTACACTTTACGGGCTGTTTGCGTGGGTGGCACAATCCAGTGCTGCAGCCCACCAACAGCATTTGATCTATAGGCCCTGGCACTCGCAGTGCACTTTACTAGGGACTGACACATAGATCAAATAGGCCAATCATGGAAATACCAATCCATACACATTTTATACAGGAGCACTTGCACTTTCCCACTGGACAGCAGTGAGGAAAGTGCGTAGAATCATTACACCAGCAACAACGGAGTCAAAAACGGGAGGTTAGAAAGCAAAAAGTCAGGGGAAACACGCCAAAAGATGCCAAGTCTAACAGCCGCCGTGAGATCAATCGTAGAGAACCACTGGACCCCTTTTGTTTGTGCAAGCAGTTTGTCAATTTTAGGCAGGGGTAACTTATCTATAATAATGTTCTTGTTCAGCTCCCTGAGGTCAATGCATAAGCGCACCTTACCATTCTGTCTGCGTGCCACAACTAGGGGTGCGAGCCATTCGGCACTCTCGATAGGCTCAATAATGCCATTCTTTTCAAGTTGGTTAAGCTCAAGTTGCACCGCTTCCCTGGTATTGAATGGAATGTTACGAACCTTGTGGCTCAAGGGTATGGCACCCTCTTTTAAGACCATTTTATGCGAGAACTTGGAAATTTTCCCAATGGCTCCACAAAAGACTTCAGGAAATTCTTTTTTTAAATCTTCCTCTATGGATGCAACAGGATTACTTGTCATAAGTACTTGATCTTTACAATTAGGGTGAAGGGTAATTCCCAGTGCCCCTTGATCTGCCCAACCAAGGAAGGAGGGTCCTTTTTGCGCTACATATAACTTTCCTGCTGTTGGTCTGCCCTTGAACTCAAAATTGAGGCGTCTAAAGCATAACATTGGGATTCTCTCACCAGTAAAATAACCGGATGAACATCAGTGGGAGTTAACCGATCTCCTAAAACTTTGACAAATTCATTTTCCCACACATCTTGTTGTACTATTGTGTACGGTGAGCCGGAATCCGCCACCATGGTCATGTCAACACCTCCAATTTTCACAATACAAGATGGTTTTTTCTTAACAACCATATCAATGCCTAATACATTTTTTTCAATACACAAAATGCAATCGTTACTCTCAAACTCATCTGCTTCATCAGAGTTTGTTTCATGTAAAACACACTTAACTGTTGCATTGCCGGACTTTTTCCTGCATACCTTGGCGAAGTGTCCAAGAATGCCACAATAAGTGCATCTTGAACATGTGGCGGGGCAATTTCTGTCCCAAGCCATGTGTGCTTGACTACCACATCTAAAGCAGCTGAGACGTTTGTCAGTGTGAGTTCTACTCTGTGTGGCATTACTTTTGATTAACTTACTACTCCCTTTGTTCCCCAGGTTGGGTACATTCTTATTACCAGAAACAACTTTATCAGACACTTTGCAAATAGTATCACTGGTATCATTTTCTTTCTTAGCAGCTATGGCACATCTTTTTGACATTTCTGCTTTCCTCACAATGGCAATGATCTCGTTAAGGGATGCCTCCACACACACCCACAATTTCTCTTGTACACTAGTGTGAACAGTATGCATTATCTGATCACGAATAAATTAGTCATGGAGGATACCAAATTTGAAATTAATTGCAAGTTTTTTTAGGCCAGCCACATAGTCCTCCACAGTATCAGTTTTGTTTTGTTTACGCTGAATTTTTTTTTACCCGTCGATGGCTGCACAAATGACAAGTTGGTAATAACTTTCAAGATCATCCATAGCATACTTAAAGACGTCCTCATCTTCAGCATCTCTGGGTTTTTTTACCATCTCATTGTATACCCTTAAGCCTTCCGGACCAAGACTGTGCAATAGAATCCTTTTTCCCCCTGTTACTGGTGAATTCCTCACTACCCTCCTCTTCAATAGCAGATAAGTAATTTAAAAAATAGCATTTTCAGTCTGCCCATTTCATTGCTGGTTCTCCTGGCTTGGGAAGAAAAGGAACTGGTGGTGTTAAAGAGAATGTTTGGGCACACAAGTTGAATCAGGCCACACAAATTGTGAGGTAAAATTATTACAGCAAAGTACTTTTGAGGGAGGAGGAAAATCCTGTGAGAGGACACGCTGTAAGAAGTGTGCGTATCACTGACAACACGCAAGTGTGAATGAAGAAAGTGAGCGTGTCACTGTGAAGTAAATGATTTAGTTGAAGTGCGCATAGGAGAAGAGAAGTGCAGGATCACATGCAAGTTAATTGCTTGAAGAGGTGGTGGTACGCGGACGGGGTGTGCGCATCACCGTAAAGAAATGCGCTGTGCGTGTAACTAAGGCAACCCACTGCATTGAAATTGGTGTATGTCACCGTCTCCGTACAAACACAGATGGGGAGCAAATAACACGCCGAAAGATGTGTGTATCACCGTGTAGAAAACCTCAAAGGAGATGCGCATTGGGCAACATAAGTGATTACGCGTACACAAATGCTCCACGTGGTTGCGACATGCTGAAAGGGTGTGCGCATCACCGTGTGGAAATGCGCTGGTGAGGAGCATTCAGTATGAAGTATTTGTGCAATACAGGGCTGTGCTTAAAATGGCTGCCATAATGACACTCAAAGAAAATGGCCGCTGACTTGATGACGTTAGTATTGGGACTGAGGAGAATACGTGGCAGTGGCAGGAAAAAAACCAAAGGCACGGTAACTGCCAGGGTTCAGCCAACACAGTAAGTCCCGAAAGGAAAAAAAACACAGCAGTGCAGAGTCCCCTTAATTATAGTGTCCGCTCTCCCTCCAGAAGGTAAATCGTACTGTCCGTAGTGGCACTGTGGTGGCTCCAACTAGTGGTGTGCTGAATGTACGGCTGAAGGTGCTTCTCAGGGTGTCACAAAGCAACCAAAAAAAAACTGCGTACAGTACCTTCACACAGAATACTGCTCCTTCTGTGTCATAGATTTCATAGGGGCGGGGGGTACATCACCGCATTTGTAGATCGCCAACCTGGACTGAGGAGATGCCCCCTTGCATGTGGTGAGTCGCCGGGAACTCCGAGGTTGTGCAGATGCGGGATCCGTTACTCGTCGCCAAATTGTAGAGAATAAAACTAGGAAACCAGGCGCAGGTTAAGTGCTTTATTCAGAGGAGGGAGAGCGCAACACAAGTACGTCCCACAGCGGTAGGCGCCAACTGCCACCAACACTGTATACCCACAATGCCCTTCCAACATTCCACAGCGGACATCATTGCAAAGGCTAGAAGGCGACACCACAAAGGGCCCTTGAGAAAACGACTGGTAAACGGCTCTCCGGAAATGACGCATACTTTACAGCAGTGGTACATGTTTACGGAAATGCAGCAGCCCATGTCGCCCACACTGCAACATAGAAGGGATAGCGTACTAGCGTTGCTGCCGTGCTGGTTAGGATGGCAGCTTTGGGCCGTAGGAGCAACTGTAGGTTGAGAGGGCTCGCCCAGCACTCTGTTTATTGTCCTGTGTCGTCGGGAAGGGAGGAAAGAGGCCAAAAGGGGGGTCGGCGGACAGGACTGGGCCCCTCTGTGGTCGGCGGTCAGAAGGGGTTAAAGCGTCATGGATGTGAGCATTTTATATATGGGCCACCTGAGGCCCTCGCTGCAGCCAATGCTATAGGGTTACTATAGAGCTGCCACTGGTGGGAATGGTGGCTTACGAAGCAGCATGTGTTAAAGGTACTGGGGAGCTAAGGCCACCCGTGTCTAAACCACGTGACAGTCCAACAGCCGGTGCCCTGGGGTTGGATAACACAGTTACTTTAAGATGTATTCTCAATAAACCTAAGCAATAGGCTTTACGTGACAAAGGAAATTGCGTGTAATGTGTTGATTTACACGTGACACTTTCTCTAGATTAGGCTAGCAGCGCTGCTAATGGTAGGCGCATGGGTTCACAAATTTTCCCTGTGGGCAGAAGGTGGAGATTCACTAGTCTGGTGATCATCTAGAAAAATATGCCCTGGACACAAAATACAGACCATGTGAAGCAAGCCTGTTAGGAAAGTATTGAACAACAGGGGGAGTGTCCAGCTTTGAGGTTAACTGAAGGCATTTTGAATGCAGATTGCCTTTCCATGGGTTAGGATGGATAAAAAAAGGTATATCAATAAACACAACTTTCGCTTGCTACAATAACAGGTGCTACTGCATAAGGTCTGAACAGCCAATTGCATTACATAGGTTCACACACTAACAGAGGTGCATAAGACACCTACCTCGAGGATGCTGTAGTCTGTTCCTCTAGCATACATGACGACCGCATGAGACGAGTATGTCCTTAGCCTCATTGTGAGTTTCATTTCCTCTTTGTTTTCATGTTCTACCAGACGGTACTTCACATAACTGTTTCCACTAAATGTTACTGATGAGGTAACTGATGGAAACAAAATAAGATGCGAATACATTTAAACTAAGAATTCTTAAACACAACTTGGAACAATGGTACGTAAAAGAAACAGAACGAATCTCACCAGGACAATGGCCAAGCTTGCCACCTTGGCAAATGCAGCTGTACTTTGCATCGTTGGCTTCAGGTATACATTCTGAACCTTCCGGACAGGGGTTTCTCTCGCACACACTGCTGACCAGGGGACACTTGCCACCTAAAAACATAAGTGCGAGGACACGCAAATGACATGTCTTTGAACTATAAAAATCAAAGGATAACACTATAATTGCAATAACGGAGCATCCAGAGATCAGCATGAACATTTTCACATTTCCAAAAGTCTGCAATCAACGGAGTCCAGTAGGGCCTCATTTATAAAACAATCAATAGGATTCACCAGTACCTCATTTATAAAAAAATTAATAGGATTCACCAGTACCTCATTTATAAAACAATTAATAGGATTCACCAGTACCTCACTTATAAAACAATTAATAGGATTCACCAGTACCTAATTTATAAAACAATAGGATTCGCCAGTACAATGAAAACAGGCGGGTACGCTGCCTGCCTCTTACCTTTGCAGAGACACACAGATGTCCTCTGGTGACGTGGCGTGACAAAGCTCAGTCTCGCTGTGCTGTGGGTAGACATGGCATTTTCATCCACCGCCACCTTTTCATCGCAGTATTTCAGGGGGCAATCCAAGTCAGCGCAGAGCTTGTGGAAGACTTTCAGAACCTTCACCCCCAGCATCTCTTCAATGTCCGCAATGGAGGAGTTTACTTTGTGGACTAGGGTTCTGGGTAGATGCAGTGCGCTGCCAGATTTATCCACAACTAAAAGCACATCCAGGTCTGAAAGGGGCTCTGATGGCTGCAAACTGACAATGTGAATGTCATTTCTGCGCACTCCTAAAATGTTCCTCAGTGCCCGCTGGAAGTTGCGCCAGTAGTCTCCAATAAACTCTTCTGGAGAAAGGTTTGAGAAGCGTATTGCGATGCTGTGGTTCAGCAATTCCTGGGTAATCTGTGCAATATGAACTGTGACGTCAGCAGTGGTTGTAAACTTTCCGTCAGTTACTGTGACATTTAAAAGATATTGCCCTACGTCTAGCCTTTTGTGTGCTATTAGTTTGCCACCCGCGCTAGACACAGAGAAGAAGCTGTCCATCTTCGAATCCAAGCTGTAGGTGAGGGTGTCATAAACATCTTGATCGGTTGCATGGATCTTTCCGATGACTCCGCCCATGTATTCTTCTCCAAAGGTTGTAATGAATATTTCGAGTGGAAGAATGGCTGGTGGATAAATACTCTCTTCGATCACTTGGATGGTCACATAAGTCAGTGAGGACAATTGAGGTTTTCCATTATCCTCCACCTAAGCAGAAATGTAAGAGCATTATCTAGGTTATATATAAACCGGTTTGACAAAAAACAGTGGCAGATCCCACAACAAAGTGAATAACTAACTTTACTTGTTGGAATATTAGGGAGGCATTTATAAGAATTTTTCCAAGAAGCTTAGAGACTATAAAAACACAGAGGATCACTTTAAGGACATTCATGCAAGGGAAAGATGATAGGACTATCGCAGGCCAAATTTTAAGCACCTAAACAACCTCTTGCGCAAAGAAGCTTAAACACACTCCTAAATAGCATTGCAATGTAGTGATTACATCACCACAGTAATAAAATATGGGACAGAGCAAAATTGACAGGCATCGAAAATGGAGGCTATTCGGCCTACTCCCTACTTGGAGTTTATATATCTGCTGCTCCACTTCCTGATCGATCCCAAACTGACAATTTTAGCAATGCTCTCTGCAGGAAAGTGCCCCTTTTTGTTATGGTCACCCCCATTTTTTGCCTGGTATTTGATGCAATTTTAACTGAAGATCCAGCTAACCAGTTCCCCAATGCCCTTTCCCTAAAACAAGGTAATTGTTCCCCATTTGGCAAGACCTTTAGCACCTCTGTAAATCCCTAGTAAATGGTACCCCTGGTACCTAGGGTATGGGTACTAAAGAGGGTGCCTAAGAGCTGCAGAATGCATTGAGCCACCCGAAGGGACTGACAACCAAACTCATGCAGACTACCATTGCAGGCTGCGCGAAATGGTGCAAATGTGTAAACACAACATGGCACACACCCTGTGTTCCATGCCCACAGACACTGCATGCAATAAATATAAGTCCCCCGACAGCAGGCCTTATAGCCCTAAGGCAGGGTGCATTATATTACATGTGAGGATATATCTGTACTAGCAGATATGCCCGTGTTGTCTAATTCAATTGCTAGATACTCCAAGTGAACAGGGAAGCAATCTTAAGAATATGTACTGGGCACTGGTCATTACGAGTTCCCCAGCTACATGATGGCTTAACTGAAACCTATAGTGTTTGGTATCAAACACCTTCTTGTCTTAATAAACCCATACTGATGCCAGTAGTGGTTTTTATTAAGATATGCACCAAGAGGGAACCTTGGCGGGGCCCCCCGAAAACCTACCAGCCTCTTAGTGTGTTGGCTGACAGGCATTGTCCAGCCTACCACCACACACATGTTTCAGACCCCCTGCAGGTGAGAGGCCGCGCTCTCTAAGGCCAGAAACAATGCCTTCTCTTGAGGAAGATGGTCACACCTCCAGCAGAATGGGTAGTGAATCCGCATACCAAGGCCAGAAACTTCAAAGCCCCTGCCGCTTTTGATATGCGACCCCAGCTTTCCCCAGAACAGAGATGCCAACCCCTGCCCTGAGGCCCATTTGGCACTAGGACAGGTGGGAAATTAGCTATGCAAGGTGCACTACGAGGCCAGTCACATCCCTAAGGAGAGTTAACTGATGTGCTCCACGAAAGAAGGGTTCTACCATTTTGATTTGAATGGAATTAGGAATTCTGGGACCGGGTTATGACCACTTACCACAGGAAGTGGTCATATAGGGGGGTGTAGTGACCCCAAGGGTAAGTAGCCCATTGGCTACTACCCTTCGCTCTCCTGAACTGAGTATTTAGGTGGCCCCCTGACACCAGGAACTCAGATTCACTGACACAAGGAGGACCAAGAAGAGACTAAGAAGAGAGAACTGTGGACTTCTGGTGGACTTTGCGCTAACCCCTGCCTGCTCCTGTCCCAACACTCTAGACAACCCGACTCGTCCTGCAGCTGTGCATCCAACAAATGCCGTGGAGAGACTTGAGCACTTCGCCAAGCAGTCAGCATCTCCCTTGAAGTGGAGGAGCCACTTCCCTGCAACCACCGACCGCAAAGCCCTGTTCACTGTTCTGATGACCACTTGGTGCACCGAGGCAGCAGCCACCTAGGAGGAGGTCACTGTGCTCCAGGAGGTCAGATCTGTCTCCCCACCAAGTGTGAAGATGCCAGGACCGACCCAGAGCCACTCTGCACCAATACCCGGGGTACTGGACCCCTTGCAGCAACCAAAGCTTGTTTGTAGTCCAATCTGGACTACAACACTGAAACAACTTATCAGCCAATGAGGGACATCAGCAACTCAGAGGCCGGTACAGAGAGCGGCCCAGCTGTCCTGTTGTGCCCCCCTCTTCAGGTCTAACCAACAACCGTGAGTGCCTTTAACACACGGGCCCAGCTGACCTAAACCCTCTGCACCCAAGCTCTACAGCGCGTGTCCACGACTAACCAACTGTGCTCCCTGCTTCCAGGACCCTCATGAACCAAGCCTCCAACCCCACCACCCATTGAGAGCTCCTGGACTTGTTTCCAAGACCCCTCTGCAGCCTGTGTCTAGGTGCCCCCCACCCCCCTTTGCCTACGGTGTAGCGCACAAAGGTACCAACCCGTCCAGCACCTCTGCACCCGGACAAGCCAGGGCAGAAAAACTCAAACTGCTGGTGGAACTTTGAGCCCTGGCTCCCTAGCACCTTAAGTCCCAAAGGAGACCCTCAGAATACCATTGCAAATACCTGTATGCGTAAAAACGCATTTGTGTTTGTAGGAAGCTGGCTCTGTATATACTATACCAAAGTGAGGTATAGTGTGCACAGAGTCCAGTGGAACCCAAAGGTAGGCAGAGGTAAAGTTAAACAGCACCTCACTCTCTATTTGTGGTAGTGTGGTCGAGCAGTAAGGCAGTATCAGAGGACAGTGTTAAGCATTTGTTTACACACTCAGTCAGCAAATGAATTCACACACACTCAAAGACTGAACTTCAGACCAATTGTTTTTGTATGAAAAATATTCTTTTAGTTATTTTATTTACTAGAACCAAGCAAGCCTGGCACAGGTAAGCAATAAATACTTTACAGTAGTAATGCAGATTGCAAAGTTTGAATTGTAATTGCATATGCACTTTGTTTTGACTTACAGTATGGTTGCAGAGAAATGCAATACTTTGTAAATACAGTAAATAGACTTGAATGGGATTTTCAGTAAAATACCAGGTAAGTTACTTTTTAGATTACTTTTCTTACTCAGAGTAGTATACCTGGATACTACTCTGGGACATTTCCTGTAAACAGGTAAGTAAAACCGTTTTGGTTAAATAGTACAATTTTAAAGAATTTCTTTAGGTTTTCAAACTCCACACTTGGAAACTTTTCCAAGAAAAACAGTCAATGTAATCCTATGGAGGAAAGGAAAATGCTACTTACTCAGTATGCATCTGTTCTTGCCATATAGAGCTGTAGAGTCATATGCTTTAGTATAGATCGCCATCTGGTGTTGGGTTCGGATGTTTGCACTTTGTTTTTGTTCGAAGAATTCTTTGCAGTCACGAGGTAGGTGACTCCTTTTGGCGATAGTGCGCATGGGCATCGGCTCCATCCCCAGATTGTTTTGCCGTAAGGGTGATGGAGTTAGTAAAAGTAGAAAGAGATGTCCATGTATATTATATCTAAGGAAGATGATACTGCAACAGACAGAGGTACCCGGGGAGGCGGGTGGGCGCATATGACTCTACAGCTCTATATGCCAAGAAAAGATGCATACTGGGTAAGTAGCATTTTCCGTTCGAGGCATATGAGCTGGAGAAGTGTGGCTCAATGGTTAGAGCGGCAGACCCTGATGCAGAGATCTGGCCCGGGACCAGGGTTCAATTCCCGCCTCGGCGGGTCTTGGGTTCAATTTCCTCGGACCTGATAATTCTCGCCTCGGTGCCTATTCTAATCATGGGTCCCACGCTGCAACTCTGGGCAATAGCTTGCTTAATCTCCACAACGGCCCCACCAGCGCTGGGATGCCTGGCTTCACCTTGGGGGTGCCCAGGAGTGGACATTTCACAGGGAAAAGACAGGAAGGGTTCCACAGCGGTATGCGTACAGCGCCAGGACACCCTAGGGTAACAGTGCGCTTTACAAGTACAAATTTCATTCATTCATTTAGCATAGACTATACAGCAGTCATCTCCCAAGCGGTGGCTGACCTGTGTGTTGCAGTGGTTTGAAATAGTGTTCTTAAAACGGCCTGACTCACACTAGCTTGTTGTTTTGCTAACACATCTACACAATAGTGCTTTGTGAATGTGTGTGGCGTAGACCATGTTGCAGCTTTGCAGATGTCATCTAAGGGTATGTTCCCTAAGAATGCCATAGAAGCCCCTAGTTTGCGTGTAGAGTGCGCCCTAGGGGGAATTGTTAATGTGCGTTTAGCTTTAATGTAGCATATTTGGATGCACTTAACAATCCACCGTGCAATACCTGCTTTTGATATGGGATTGCCTTTATGCGGTGGCGAAAAAGCAACAAATAGTTGTTTTGTTTTTCAAAAGGATTTAGTTCTTTCAATGTAATATAGTATTGCTCTGTTTACATCTAATGTGTGAAGATCACGTTCTGCCACTGAGTCTGGTTGAGGAAAAAATACGGGTAGCTCAATAGACTGGTTGAGATGAAAGGCAGAAACGACTTTGGGTAAAAATTTGGGATTTGTCCTAAGAACCACTTTGTTTTGATGAATTTGTAAAAATGGTTCTTGTATGGTTAGTGCCTGGAGCTCACCAACTCTTCTAAGAGATGTGATGGCTATAAGGAAGGCTACTTTCCAAGAGAGAAACCGTAGCTCACATTTGTGCAAAGGTTCAAATGGTGGGCCCATGAGTCTTGTAAGGACTATATTAAGATTCCACACTGGAGAAGGTGGAAGTCTAGGAGGGATGATTCTTTTAAGTCCTTCCATAAATGCTTTGAGAACGGGCACGCGAAACAAAGACAAGTGTTGTCTGTTTTGTAGGTAAGCCGCTATTGCAGCAAGATGTAAATGTATAGATATATACGCTAAATTAGAACGCTGTAGGTGTAACAGGTAGCAAATGATGTTTTGGATTGAAACATCTAGTGGATTGATTTGATTGTTTGTGCAGTAGCATGCTCTTGTGGTAGGGCGTCTAGCCTCTTTAATGACGTTCATGCAGTCTGGCGGGAGATTAAGGTAGCCGAACTCTATGATACCAGGTGCCAGATCGCAAGATTGAGTTGAGTGGGATCTGGATTTCTTCTCTCTCCATGGTTCTGAGTGAGAAGCTTGGGGGAGAGGTGTAGTTTTTGGTGAGGAACTACTGATAGTTCCAATAGGGTTGTGAACCAGGGTTGTCGAGCCCATGTGGGAGCAACTAGGATCATTGTGAGGGAATGTTGCTTGAGCTTCCGAATCACTAATGGAATTAGCGGGAGAGGTGGAAAAGCGTAAGCAAATTTCCCTGACCAATTCATCCATAGCGCATTGCCTTTGGACAAAGGGTGTGGATACCTGGACGCGAAGTTTGGGCATTTTGCGTTGAGGTGTGTTGCGAACAGATCTATTTCTGGATAGCCCCACATTTGGAAGAATGGGAGCAGAACTTGAGGATGTAGTTCCCGTTCGTGGATTTGTTGTCTTTGACGACTGAGCAGATCTGCGATCTGGTTGTTTACTCCTGGGAGGTGTTCTGCAAGGAGATATATGTTTTGAGGTTTGGCCCATCTCCATATGCTTTGAGCTAGGTGTGAAAGCTGTAGAGTGTGTCCCTCCCTGTTTTTGTATGTAGTACATCGCCGACATATTGTCTGTACGGACTAAGACAGCTTTGCCTACTAGATGCTGTTGAAGAGCTTTCAATGCCAGAAAAATCGCTAGTAGCTCTAGGTAGTTTATGTGAAGTTGTTTCTGTTGTAGGGTCCACGTGCCCTGAACAGTGTGTTTTTGAAGATGAGCTCCCCAACCAGTGAGTGATGCGTCTGCTGTTAACACTATCTGTGAAACCGTGTCGAGCAATGGCCGCCCTTTGGAAAGGTTTTGTGTATTCCACCACTGCAGAGAGCGATGGGTGCAGCCGTCTACCAACACCAGATCTGTTAACTGACCTTGAGCCTGGTTCCACTGACGTGCTAAGCATTCCTGTAGGGGACGCATTTGAAGTCTTGCGTAAGGTACAATTAGAATGCAAGAAGCCATAATTCCGAGCAACTGCAAGAACACTCGGGCTGGTAGGGAGTGTTGAGGCTGGAATTGTGATATCTTGTTGCATATCCTGACTGGGTTGGGGTATGCTAGAGCTTTGCAAGTATCTATTGTAGCTCCTAGATACGCTTGCGTGTTGGACGGGTGGAGGTGAGAATTGGCAAGGTTTACAGTGAATCCCAAGTCGTGAAGCAGCTGCACTGTGTTGTGAGTATGCAGCTGTGTTGTGATTTGGCTTTTATTAGCCAGTCGTCCAGGTATGGGAAGACGTGAATGTGCTGTCTTCTTAAATAAGCTGTGACCACTGCGAGGCACTTGGTAAATACTCTGGGTGCTGTAGTTACCCCGAAGGGGAGATCTTTGAATTGATAATGGTGTCCGTCCACCACGAACCTCAGATATTTTCTGTGAGCTGGGTGGATGGGAATATGGAAGTAGGCGTCCTTTAAATCCAGAGTGAATAGAAAGTCGCCTTGTTGAAGCAATGGGAGCACCTGTTGGAGGGTGACCATGTGGAAGTGGTCTGACTGAATGTAAAGATTTAGCTGTCTGAGGTCTAGTATACGCCTGAGAGAGGCGTCCTTTTTTGGAATTAAAAAGTACAGGGAGTACACTCCTGTTCCCTGATGATGGAACGGGACTGGTTCTATTGCATGTTTTTGTAACAGAGAAAGAACTTCTTGTTTCAAGAGTGTGAGATGTTCTGGTGACATGACACGTTGTTTTGGAAGAATATTTGGGGGAGTGCTGGTAAGTTCCAGGCAGTAACCATATTGGATAATTTGTGTTACCCACTTGCCTGAGGTGATGGAATTCCAGACAGGTAGGAACTGTGAGAGACGCCCCCCCCGACAGGAGTGGGATGATCGGGGGTAGTGGAGGGAAGTCGCTGTTTGTTGGCAGGGGAAGTGCGGGTGGAGTTACCTCTGCCTCTTCCCTTATTATTATTTCCCCTGTAGTTCCCTTTGAAATAACCTCTGGAAGAGGGGGGATTGGCCCTTGTAAGAGGAGGAGGGATTATCTGTGGACATTGCTTTTGAGCCACCCCTATAAAAGGAGCGGCGAAAGAAACCTCTACTAGAAGGCAATTGCAAAGCCCCCATGGATTTTGCAGTTTCTGTATCTTTCTTCATCTTTTCTAGGGAGGTGTTGACAGCTGGCCCGAAAAGATGTTGTTTATCGAAAGGTTGATTAAGTATGGAAGACTGTACTTCGTGCTTGAATCCTGAGATTCGAAGCCAGGCGTGTCTGCGTAATAGTAGCTAGTGTTGATGGCACAAGACGCTGTCTCTGCCGCATCTAGTGCGCATTTAATGGAAGTATTTGTGATGAGCTCACCTTCCTGAATAAGGTCATTGGCTTTAGTTTTATACTCATATGGCAAGTGTTGCATGATTTTCTCTAATTCATCATAGTGAGCCCTATCGTAGCATGCTAACAGAGCCTGAGCGTTGGCAATACGCCAGTGGTTAGCAGCCTGAGAAGCCACTCTTTTGCCTGAGGCATCCATGAGTTAGGACTCCTTGTCAGGAGGAGGGGCGTCTCCTGTAGTTTGGGAGTTAGCTCTCTTTTGGGGGCGTTGGACACTACCAGAGAGTCTAAGGGCAACTGGCCTTTTATGTACGCAGGGTCTGTAGAAGCAGGCTTGTATTTCTTGTCCACTCTAGGTGCGAGTGTCTTTGCTCTGACTGGGTCTTTGAATACCTCATCTACATGCTTTAACATGCCCTTGAGCATTGGTAAAGTACGAGTAGACCTTTGTGAATGTGTTAGTGTCTCAAGAAGGAATCCTCCTCTAGAGGGTCTGTATGAAGCTCCACTCCATGGTATTGGGCAGCCCTGTTAATAAGTTGGACATAGCCGATGTTATCAGGTGGGGAGGGTCTGGAGGGATACAGCTCGGGGTCGTTATCCTGGTCTGGATCTTTATCATATTTGTCCCAGGGATCAGTGTCCTGTGGTATGTTGTGATTGTGTGGCACATAATGCTCCTCATCCCCATAGTCCTCGTCCTGTGTGTCAGGTGATAGTGGAGGTGGTGGTGAATTTGATGGTGTAATTATCAAATTTGGGTTAGGAGGAGGAGAGGGAGGTATGTAAGGGGGAGAAGGGTTAGTACCGATGTCCTTCTTCAGAGGTATAGGATGATCCTCTGTGAGATCCAGCTTCCGTTTTTTAGGAAGAATGACCTGGAGGTGTCCAGTTTTAGGGTGAATGCTGAGTCTCTTTTGTTTGGGATCCAAAGGTGGGTCTTCGGGCAGTGGTTCTTTGGATGGGGTTCATTTAGGCGTCGAAGATTTAGGTTGAGAGTCTTTAGGCGCCGAGTGTTTTGAGTCAGAGTGCTTTTTAGCAGGTTTCGGCTCCGAAGTTTTAGGCGCTGGGTGTTTCGGATCCGAGCCTTTAAGTGTGGATTTCGGCTCCGAGGCTTTAGGTGTGGATTTCGGCCTCGAGGCTTTAGGTTTGGCGGGTTTCGGCTCAGAGGACTTCGGTGTCGAAGGTGTCTTCGGTGCCGGTGTCATGGAGACTGGCAAAGCCTTGTGTTTCGGTGCCGAAGGTGTTGGTTCGGCACCGGAATGAGGCTGGCTCGAGCCCGAAGGCTTGTGTTAGTGTTTCGTAGCCGAGGGCGGTGCGTCTGAAACTTTTTCTCAGTGCCGACCTGAACCCGAGGGCGAAGGGGATACCGGAGCCTTAGGTTTTGGGTGACTGGGCACAGGGGGATCTGTACTCATGGTACGTTGACCTGGAGTGATGGTCGGTTCTTTTTCCATGTCGGAATCGGCTTCGGACACGGAGACCAGCTCTTCTTCCTCGGCTTCTGGATCTGGCTGGTGGGAATCAGAATCTTCGCCGAAGATGTCTGGTACAGAGCTGCTGCCGCGGTGCATCTCGTGGCGTTGAGCCCGACGGTCACAAATGGTTTTCTTCGATCGGAATGATCGACACGCTTCACAGTCCTTCTCGTCGTGTTCCGGGGATAAGCAGAGGTTGCAGACTTCATGCAAGTCGGTGCGTGGAAACTTAGCACGACACCCGGGAGATAGCTTGAATGGAGTCCGTTCCATCGACTGCTGGCGTAGTCGGCACGGGTCGGCCCGCCTCGAAGTTCTCGATCGAAGGTTTTCAGATTTTACACGGTGCGCGTCGAATGGGAAACCGCGATCGATAGACAATACCGTCGAGGGTAGAGGATTGCGCGTCAAAGGGGTTCGAAAACTATACCGAACCGGAGCGCAGCAATACACATCCGAACCCGATGGCAGAAAAAAACAATCTGGGGATGGAGCCGATGCCCATGCGCACTATCACCAAAAGGAGGAGTCACCTACCTCATGACTGCAAAGACTTATTCGAACAAAAACAAAGTGCAAACATCCGGACCCAACACCAGATGGCGATCTATGCTAAAGCATATGATCTACAGCTCATATGCCTCGAACATAGTGTTATCAGTTTTGAGATATTTGGTAGTGGGAGTTGAGGTTCTGGGGGTAGACTCAGGGGTCCCCCAGGGTCAACGATGCACTCTAGTTACACCCTCAGCGGCACTAGGGCGGCCGGGTGCAGAGTGCTGAGGCCCAATGTTATCCAATGGGGATAGGGGGACTCCGGTTGGTGGCTGACGACGAGCAGGCCACTTGATTGTGGGAGCAAAGCTCCTGGACTTTAACTCGGGGCAAATGGGGAAACAAAGTAGCACCAAAGGTGCACCCTCAGCGGCACTAGGGCGGCCGGGTGCAGGCTGCTGTTTCGATGTCGGGCGCCCTGTTTGCAATGGGGAAACTCCGGTTTGCAAAGGCACTGCAGGCTTGGGGATGAAGGTCTTCTGGGTGCGACCACCACTTTGAGAGGTAAGTTGGGAAGTTAGGGGTTGGTTAGGCACCATCGGTTTGGCCCCCAAAACCGTGGTGCGTCGGGTGCAGGGGTGCCTTTTGGGGTCGGATCTTCTTACCAGCTCCTGGTCGCTGTTGGGGGGACCTTCCAGATTTAGGCTGCAGGCGTCGGCTGGAGGTTTGAGGCAGGTCAGGGGTCGCCGGATCTCAGGTTAGGATCACCTGGGAGACCTCCTCGTGGTGTTTGCCCACTCGAGCTCGGGCCGGCGGGTGCATAGTGGGGTGGATCTGCGGTGTCCGGCCGGAACTGGAGGTTGCAGATGAACAAATCCGGAGTTCACGGGAGACACAGTCTTTGTAGTTATAGCAGGCAGGTCCTCCGGGGTTTTGGAGGCTGCTGTCTGCAGGACACACCGGGATTTAGCAGGAGCAGGTTTGAGGTGGAGACAGGCCGGTAGGGCTGGGGCCAAGTCAGTGGGCGTCTTCCTCTTGTTAGCTTCTGCACGGCTGTTCGGTCCTTCTTCTTGTAGTTTCTTCTTGTCTGAGGAAGCAAGGTTCAGGGGTGCCCCTAAATACTAGATTTAGGGGCATTACAGGTAGGTAAAAAGGTTGGGACCAATGGGTCCCTTCCCCGGGTGGGTACACCCCCTATTATGCCACCCTCTAGTGGGAGGGGGGCATAAGCCTTTCCCTGGTTGGCTGAGTCCCTCCATCTGCAAGATGGCGGGGACTGAGAGTTGTGCTTCACCTCGCCTGCTCCACCTGAGGGGTGGAGTTGGCAGAGGTTGGCACACCTCTCTTCCTCACTTGTTTTTCCTGCCGGTTCTCCCACCCAAAGTGGGGGTCAGAAGCTGTGGGGGTCAGAAGCTGTGGGGACCAGTTGCTGAGAGCAGCAAGTGGCTTGGGGAAGCTCACAAAGGTGGCAAGCCTTTGAAGCTTCCCCTTTGTGAACCCTGCCCATCCTGGGGGAGGAGGCTTGGCACCTCGTCCCAGGATGTGCATTGTTTCAGGCCCCAGAGAGCTACAGCCTCTCGACCCAGGGGTCCAGAAACATGTCTGGTGGTGGCAGCTGAAAGCAGCCACTCAGCCTGGACACTATTGGAAGGTTAGTTTTCAGGGGGCAGCTCTAAGATGCCCTCTGTGTGCATTTTGCATTAAATCCTACACTGGCATCACTGTGGGTTTAATGTGCTGAGAAGTTCGATACCAAACTTCTCAGTTTTCAGTGTAGCCATTATGGTGCTGTGGAGTTCGTAATGACAAAATCCCAGCACCATATACTCTTAATGGCAGCACTGCACTTACAATGTCTATAATGGACTTAGACACTGTAGGAGTACAGGGCTCATGCACCTGTACCCTCACCACTGGTATAGTGCACCCAGCTAGAGGGGTGACTGATCTATACCAGGGCAGTGGGTTGTAGGCATGGCACACAGGGATGAGTGCCATGTCGACTCTTCACTTTGTTCTGCACCAAAACACGCAGCCTGCAAAGGCAGTGCATGAGTGTCAGGGTACAGGACCTCTAAGGGTGGCACAATAAGTGCTGCAGCCCTTAGAGGCCTTCTCTGGTCACAGTGCCCTGGGTACCTGTGGTACCATTTACCAGGGACTGACCTGTGGCCAGAGATGCCAATTGGGTTTAGGCTTCAATGCAGTTTTAGGGAAAGAACATAGGCCCTGGGTACCTGATTAGCAGGAGCCCAAGGCACACTCAGTCAAAGCACATCAGCATTTCAGCAAAAAGTGGGGGCAACCAGGCAGAAAGAGGGCACTTTCTCACAGTGTTACATTGTTACTTACCTGCTACAATTGATATCTTGAAAAGTACTTGCCCAATTACAAAGGTCTTGGTGTTAAAATATTTAGAAAAATACCTGCTATTTTTCGACGATTGGTCTTGAGTTTCTTCTTGAGTGGGTGTCTCATTTATTGATTCTGTGTGTTCAACAAATGCTTAACACTACCCTCTGATAAGCTTAAACTGCTCGCCCACACTACCACAACAGAGAGCATTTGGGATTATTAATTAAAGCGCTGTAAGTCAATAAGGGTCTTCTGGACTTTTTACATAGTGTGCCTCTTTTTGGTGCACTACATAAAAAGCCAGTTTCCTACACTACACAACAGAGGAATAAAGAAATCTGCATTAAGACTGGAGGGGTAATCCTTTTATGCTTTTTCCATGCTTGTTGTTTTGACACCGTCTTTATGCAATGCAGTAAATATTGTGCACCGTTAATTTCCAAACACTTTGTGTCTTCTTTAGTAACTTCATATAATGATGTTTTCTAACACTCATTTTAGCCATCGAACTTGCAGGCTTGAACTGTTATGTATGTCAAAGAATAGCCACTTGGCATTGTGCACATAACTCTAGAAAATTTTCTATTAAAAAAAGTTAATCATAACCTGGGTAACCTATATTTTACCAATTTATTCCTATTAAAACTCGGTCCTTATGTAGGTGTTGGCAAAGGAACGCCTCTCAGCCATCAACAACATAAATGCCATTGTCACTGAGTTGCAAAAAGGGGGAGGGGGGTGTTGGGATGGGGTCGGTGGCGCTCTAAAAATGATGCCGGCCAGCGCAAACGTCTGCATCACTCATCTAAATCTCCAGGAAAACACTGTTGGACTGCTAAAGGAACCACTCATTATAATGTGGAGCAAGAGCTGCGCAAACTGGAATGGGACGGTACTCGGAGATAACAGCCCATTGTAAATGATACTACAGTTAGTCGGACCAATTTCTATCACACGGACTGGCTACAGCAGTCTAAGGCCCATGCTGAGGGGGTTACATTTCCCTCTTAGAACCATTCGTGGAGAGGAGATAAATCGATATAGTTCAGTCCACTCAGTTTCCAGTAGTTTATATCTTTTTATCTGGATTGTGCTGATATCTTGGAAGTGTCAATGAAGAGACAACTCTCCAAGGATTGGAACACGAAAATGTAATCCAAAGGAAGCACAATTAGAAGCTGGCTGTCTAGATCACACATGCGAACGTTTTAAATATATCAGAAGTCTGGAGTTTCTCGATCTGAATAAAAAAAAAAAATAACAAATCAAAAAAATAAATCATAGTAAATCAAAGATTATATGGCAACGAATGAAAATGCCAGGAGTTGACTGGAAACTTCTTATATGCATCTGAAGTACAACAGACGTGCACAAAGAAGCAACAAGGCTACTCCAAAGCAAAAAACTGAACTCAAAAGTCAAGTCACCTAATATCGTGGGCTGATTTGTATAGTACAGTCCCTAAAATAAATAAACAAACACTACATACATGTGGTTTACATTAGTTTTTAACATGATTTTTAGAAACACAAGATCTACTTTCAAATGCTGAGGCCTACATTTGCAGCTTTGTTATACACACTGAATATTTTTTTGAGGTATGCATACCAAATGAGTAAAAGCTAGACATTTTTAAATTCTTCCTACTATTTCCATTAATGCAACTGTAGTCTAAAATGGGCTACTGAAGCTTTGAAAATACTAAAAAAAAGCAAACACAAATATGAATACATACCCTAACATGCAGCACATAGTGGTCCTTCACTTTGCGGTTTAATGCCACTGTGGGTGTAATCACTCCTTGGGCGCTAATCTGGAAAGCATTGTCCTCGTTTCCACTCATGAAGGTGAAGGCAAAAGGTGGACCATTGTGCGTCGAGTCCTTATCAGTAACCAAGGGCTGCAGCAAACTGAAGCCAGTTGGCATGTTTTCCTAAAAAAAGAGATAAATAAAAAGGCATTAAGGAAATCCAGCTCTGCTTTTAGAATTATTTGTGTCCATGGTAGACTGCACAAGCAATCACTTCTAGTGTACCACTGAGAAGAGGTGTTAAACATCCAATCAGTATTCGCATCTATATATTTGTGGGTGTATTTAGGAATGCCACTTACAAGACTGATAATGCTCAACCGCTCTGCTAACAACCCCACTGGATCCACATTTACCACACACTCCCCACATGTGAAGTGTTTAGCTCAACACTTTTCAGGGGGTTGCCTTGGTGAGAATGATGGAGTAGAAGTCACTGCGACCAGGTGGAGACCCTCAAGTACAATGGGAACCGTTTGTCAAAAGCTTAATCTGTCTCATGTTACCATGCCAATTTCAAAACAGCCAAATGTAAACAAACCACCAGAGAAAAGCCCCTTTCAAATACATGCAGACAGGAAAAAAACACTGAAAGGAATGAATCATTCTCCAAGGCACCATCCATAAAAGATCAGAAAGGTCTGAAGGAGAGGGGGGGACGTTAAACAAATGACCATGACGTTTCTGTAGATTTGTAATATCATGTACATTTTCTGCTATGAATGCTGATGTGACTAAATATAAAATGCACATGTTCTGATGTGCAATGTTAACACCAGCATATTACATAGATGCATTTGCTTATATTTCTAGGCATAAAGCAGTTTTCTTAAAATACAATTAGTCTGACGTTTTCAGAATCAAATGAGGTTTATGGGCTGAAAAGAACCTAAAAAGTTTGCACACTTTACTGAAGTTGTCTTTCATGTTTAAGTAAAACTGATTACAGAGACAGACACCAGCTTCTCTTATTAAAAAAAATAATGTAAAAAACTGATCGCAAGTGCAAAAAGTATCTTAACAACTAGCTAATTAGAGCTCTGCACCACTCAATTTCGATCCCTACTTTAGAAACTACAATAAGGCCCCTAGACTTCGGGAGGTGTGCAAGACCAACGACGTTGAGGCATTATGCAAGATGGCACTGCTGTGATTCGCGAAACAGCAGCTATATTTTTTGTAAATTTTACTGAGCACTGGATTATAATCGTAACACTAATGATTATCCCGTTGTTCAGAAGATATGGATTTCCTTTCTAATATTTTGTGTCGAGCCTTCCCCTGCAGAGGTTACTACTGGCCACAAACTGCCAAGGGAAGTTACAAAAGGGAAACAGAGTGTTTGGATACTTGGCTGTGTGTTAAGGAAATAGGTTCAGTGAAAGAACCGGATGGATATATGGACTCAATACACGTGAGTAAATAAGTATTGAGTTAAAATACAGACTTTTTAAAATCACAATGTGAGATGTTCCCGTGCCTACAAAACTGATCAGCAGTGGGTGCATTACTAAAACAGAGGGATAATCTCAATGACAGGTTATTTTTCTAAACCCTATAGTACCCATATGTTTCAGCATCTCCTGCATTCTATATTGCTCCCACAAAAAAGGACAGGTTGCCCCATACCCATTTCCTTAAGATTAACCTTATACAGATCACAACCATCAAATCGCCTTTGTATGCAAACGCTTGTCAGAATTTAAAATTCAAAAGTCACATAATTAATTTGGTCTTAAGAAAACATGCATGAATAGTCAAAGGATATTATTTCTTTTACTGCTCCTCTCAATTAACAGTGTTTTTTGGTGGGGATGAATGCTGAAATGGAGTAGGTAGCATGCACAGATGTAACAGTTAAAACATATAGGTATATATTTATGACACATTTCAGTGCTCTCGTAGGCAACCGGTGTGGAATAGAACTGTGCACCAGAAACCTCTATCTCACTTATTTATTTGCATGCAATTGAGTTTATTCTGCCGAGAACAGATAGTCTTCTTTACGTTAGTCTCCTCAAATTTGGTGATGTGTGCCCCAAGAAAATTCATAGCATAACTGGAAATTTACAATAAGAAGCCTTGTAAAACATACATCCTTAACAAGTAAAACTACAAGAAGCTACTTGTCTAGTTTTGTAAACTAAATTCCCTAAATAAGGCAGATAAAAAAAAAAACTATTTGCATCACTGCTGAAGAAATAAAAATAATTGGCTCAAACGTATAATTCACAGAAAGCCGCGTGTCAGTGTCCAGATTTATTAAGCATTTACAATTACCTGAATGATAATACTATAGTTCTCTTGGGAAAAGTTCGGAGGATTGTCATTCACATCAGAAACATCAATGTTGACAACTGTTGTATTAGTGCGGGGAGGAGTTCCGTTGTCCGATGCCTGAATGGTCAATGTGTAACCTGAAATCTTGTGTTAACAGAAACACACACATTTATTGGTATTTGTAAGAGATGAACATAAATCATGAAAAGCAAATAAGTATATTTTACAGGTGCATCAGTTATACAGGCAAATAGTACAACACCACTTTATCTAGCACTTATATAGAACATGACGTTTTACCTCTGCGTAAATATTAATGTAAGAAAATATTCTGTAATTATTAGCACTTTAAAAATTACTCCCGTTTCCTCCATAGATCTAATGATTTGCAATATTTTCCAAGTTCAACTTATGATAGTGTGCACACCATCTAGGATGTGATTTAAACCATTTTCAAGTGCATAACATTTCCTAGGTTATAGCCAGAGAGATATACATGTAAAGTAAAAGCTAAAGGTATATTTTCTTTTTGCAGTGGAGGCTATTTTCATAGTATTTATAAAGCAGTATATTAATTACCTTTTCACGGTCAAGAAGTTTGGTCACCTTCACGTCACCTCTAACTGGGTCTATGGTGAATGGGTTCCCTTGGTTGCCATCAGTAATGGCATAGTGAATGTGATTGTACAAGGGTCCATCTGCATCATCTGCGTTAACCTAACAGAAATTAGATTTAAAGTTAGAGCAGATACTTGTATTAAGACTCCTGTACAAAATCATGCAGCCAATCTGTTTATGGTCCTATGTGGGAACAAGTAATATTTTATAAATACGCTCACTGTCATAAAACCATAATCCCATTTCCTGAGAATGGATGAACATGCATTCAGTGTGCATGCACTGGATTGTTCCCTCTACAAAAAACCAGCTAGGACCACCTGCTTTCTTCATAGTACTCATTCTCATACCTGCCTGCCAGTGGCTCTCTGCTCTGCTTTACAGCCTTCTAATCCAGCCTGATACTGCTTTGTATAGATGTGGAGTTCCTTATAGCCAACCTGGCTTGTCATTCTCTTTCTGTTGGCACGCAGTATGGTCAATACTGTACAATGCTACACCCATGCAGTGGATACCAATTTTCAAGATAGTGTCTCTTCCTAATACAGCATATTATAGAAACCAAACAATAACATAGCGCTCGATCTGCCCGACTGTTAATGTTTTCAGGGGGCATGACATCTATCCTTAAAGTACGGTTAATTTGTTCAGAAGATATCTTTATGTACCATTATACAAATCCCTGTGTATCTTAATTGGCACAATCACGCATAAAGCAAAAAGCTGCCTGACAAAGAATACTCCGCTTCTTTAACTCCATGGTTTGCACAAAAATGTCTTTCGTCCTAGAAGAGTGTGCGATAGCCACTCTCGCAACACATGCATTTAACCTACAAGGCCTCAGGATAAAATAGCCCAAATAAACTATGACAAGCACCCACTCGCCCCTGCAACGAAAACTATCAAGCTAATAATTGAAGTCTTACCAACTGTAAGTGGAAACGGTCTGGAAAATAAGTGCACAGTTGCATAGAATAATAATATCAAAACCAACAACCTGATTGAAATAATCCTTCAAAGTTCTTTAAACGGTCTCAAAAACAGAATCCATTTTGACCCCTGTGTGACATGCTTTCTTTTTGGATGCAGAAACATTAACGTAAGGCAAGGAATGGTCACTGCCAGGCTCCAAGAGAGTTCAATAATACAGTCAATACCTTAAGTAAATTATTCTTATTCCTTACAACCATCATCAAACCATTCAAGTGAACAGCATTCTCAATGGACTCATCCCAACTTTTGAGACCAATGAATACTGTCAATGGTGCAATCTTTTCGGCACTGTGTAAACAAGCCAACATTCAAGATTTACTCTAAAACCCTTCTCTTAAGTTCCCAAGTAATCGCAGTTCAACCACTGTCTCCTAAATCCATAGAGACCTTTCTTGTCAAACACTTATTGATGAATACTTCTGCCTGTGGGGACGAATGGGGTTCAGGTCCAGACACGGGATGGCAGTCAAAGTGTCCATTCAATACGATACTAACTTCAGTCAGCTATTTTCATTACAATTCCCATTGCTCTCTACAAGTGTAATGTTCCCAATATCACGCCATTAACGATAAAGTGGGTAACTTGACTAAACACAAGACACAACCAACATCAAGATTGGAAATGAAGACAGGAACGGGTCTTGTAAACCTGTTCTCGACTCCAGCCAGTTACTTTGAGGATTTTCCCCAAGAGCAAATAAAAAAAGATGAGGTGATATGATCCGCAAGCACATGATGCATAGTGTCAATTTATTGCACCCATGCCAGTCTCTTCTTTGTGCTTTAGCTTTTACTTCCAATTAGACAGTACAATTGTAAAAGCTGCAACAGTTTATCAAATTCATGTGTATGCAATCAAAACCTTGTAGCAATCAGAAGACAAATTGAAGACGGTTTGCAAAATGATACATACTGAAATGACCCCTTGTCCAAGCATTGCATCTTCACTTATAACTGCAGTATATGTTGCTTGGCTGAAAACTGGTGCATTGTCATTGATATCAGTTACGTTAATGTTCACTGTTGCAACATCACTAAGGGATGGTGTTCCTCCATCTGTAGCTTCCACAGTTAGATAATATTCATGAGAACTCTCATAATCCAGGCTTTCGATGATAAAAAGAGTACCTAAAAAGACATTTCAGAAATGAAGCCAATAGTCTGAATTATGTAAAATCTGATAAAAGCAGTCTAGAACAATAACTTGCACAATAATGTATTTAATTAGCAAAATCAGCACCATATGCTGTAAAAGCAAATTGTTTGCTAGATATACTTATTTTTTATTGCAACATTTAGCCAACAGAGATTTAGATCACAAATATATATAATATGAAAGAGCAAGGAAAAATGGCCAATATTTACACATAACACATTAATGTAGATGATTTATGCAGATGGTAGCAGGCCATATATGTGGATCAGTTTGAAATTGTGCCTAGGACATGTGTTGCTTTTTGGTTCAATGGGGCCTAAACAGGCTTCTGTCTTTGTACCCGAGAGGTGTCTGCCTGGGCTTTCTGTTCTGGCTAGAACTGGATTGCTGTGACTTTTTGGTGGCAATCACTTTAGCTGTCCCTTTTTCAGATAACAGTTGGTTGATTAGAACCATCTTCTCCACAGCTTTTTACTTATTTATGTTGCACTTTTAAATACTGCCCAAATTAAGCTCTCCTTCCTGCCCCCACAATAATGGACTAGTCCTCTGACAATGAGCAAAGAGTATCTTTATAAACAATAGGTAACCAGGCAGCTTTACAATATATATAAAACAATGCTTAGATTAACCAGTTAATTTGGTTTTGTGAAAGGCCCAGCAGGCTATGTTCCTGGCTCTTGCTCTTCATAATTGGGAAAAAAAACCAGGATGATGCATTTTTCTCAATGCTGAGTACTCTATACAACTGCTACATGTTTAAGTTGAGGAAGATATTTTAATCAAGTTCAAATGCATTTCTTTTCTATGCCATAGACTATCCGCGATATGACATTGCCATAACCAATGAATTAAGATCCTCCTACTGGGAAACTCATTAATCTCATTTTGAACATGCTAACTTCACTAAAATATCAACTCATTAGTGATTTGAATGGTATTGATGCCTTGAACCTTTGCTTTCAATCTATAAGGAAACTCGAGCTCTAAATCAGGGAGCAGAGTATGTGACATTTAGGTATTACTGAATGTTTGGATTATCTACAAATAAGCATCAAATGTACAGTTATTTGGACAATAAAATTACTTTTCACTATTTTATGCACAGAAAAAAAAACAGGCTGGGGAAAATAGACAAAGACACCCCACAATTCTCACCATTCATTAGATGACAATCATTGCTTAGATACAGTTGCAAACCCAAACAACTTGCTAACGTTTGCTTCTATACCGTGTTTCTTACATTACCTGTGGCTGAATTGATACTGAATTTTCCATGTTCATTTCCACTGACTATTAAATAGGTGATTTCAGCATTGTCTTCTATGTCTCTGCTTGTTGCGTAAACTTGCAGAACCTCCGTTCCAACCGCTGTATCTTCAGAAACTGTAGCAGCATATTCTCTCTGCTCAAACACAGGTGGATTGTCATTTATATCCAGGACAGACACAAGAACATTACCAAGGGTGGAGAACCTCCTTGGGTACCCTTGGTCCGCAGCTTTCACAGTCAAGGTGTACACAGCTTGCAGCTCCCGATCCAAAGGCTTTTCTAGACTAATGATTCCAGATTGTTCATGTATGGAAAACTGCCCATCTGCAGAGTTAACCATTGAGTACAGAATTTGGCAATTCTTCCCTGCAACAAAAAGTATTAATTACTATTTAAAAGTAAATATGAAACCGACCACAGATAATGCACATTATGAACAAGCAATTTGAAACTTTGTCTAGTTAATATTCAATCGATTCAGAAGAAAGTCAGTATAGAGTCTCAAAGCCCTTTTGTAAAACTCTGAAACCTCCAGCTGTAGGAGTTTTCCTATTCCAAGCATAGACACCCGATTTTTACAAGATTCCCAATATTCAACGGTCATAAATGTCAAGGAAACTTCATTATACTCTCGATTTAGTCAGGCAGACTCCTTTAATGGCATGCAGGGTTAAAAATATTAAAACCATCCATAAAATCCATAAAACCTAAATGTCCATATGAGCAAAATATTTAGGTCTTCACCTAAGCCTTGTGAAGTTTATAATAATTCACTCTACTTAAAATACACAATACCAGCCTTCTCATATTCACAAACGTTTTTTACAGCTATCAAATCTCCCAATGGCACATGCTACATCCAGGAAGCACATGCCGTTTAAAAGTGCTACAGCTTGTACAGGATTCCTAATATCATAACATCAAAATTGGGCGTAAGAAGGTTTTCTGGTGCAGCAAAACTTTTAGGCAGTCCATTAAAATATGCAAGTTGTCACATTTAGTGCTCAAACCACATTTACATTTACCCGCAGAATCGATCAATACTGAATTTATTGTGTCATTGGAATAACACGGGTTAATACCAATTCTCAGCCTTAACACTTCATTTCTGAGCCAGCGATTTGGTAATAAATTCACATCCGGTTACCATGCTACATTTTGCCAAGAGTTGAGAATAAACTGGACAGTGTTTTTCCCCATTAGGCATAGCATATCATGTTCTTTAAACAATTCCTTTCCTAGTGCCCCAAGTTCATTCTTCGAAATCTCAATTTGTAAATTCTGAGAAAATATCAACCTTCATTTCCCTGCATAGAGCCTCCAAGTTTTTACGAACACCCTTAGTCCATTTTAGTTCACTTTGACTAATCTCATTTTTCCGTCATAAAGAGACCTTTTGTCTCTCACCAGCACCCAACCGTTGCCAAAAGCTTTTTAAAGCTGCTTGGACAAGTATACTCCATGACATCGTACTGGTCTCCCTTCTTACAGTCTATCATTGAAGATCGTGGGAGTGACGAGCTTTTTAGGCATTTTCCCTCCTCCAAATCCCAAGCCCTTTTACCACTAAGACATAGCAGCTCAACTCCATCCTGGAATGGAGGGGGATATCATGGCAGTGTAAACTTTTAAAACAAGCCTATGTGACGTCTCACCATAATCCCCATTACATTTTTCCAGTCCACTTATCGAAGTGAGGGGCCTTACTTTTAATAACTCCATGTGAACATTCCATTTCAAGAATTTCTCAAACCAAACACCTAAATACTTATATTCCTTGACCTTTTCCAGCTTGTTGGGGCCCAAATGCCTACTAAACTTTACAGTTTTATTGCCAAATCTCAATACCTTAGTCTTGTCCATGTTTACCACTAATGCATTGTTGTTACAATATATTATAAATGCATCCAACTTTCTTTGCAAGCCTATCTCAGTTTGGTCTAAAAATCACAAGATCGTCTGCATACAGGAGGCATGCTATATGTTTTCATTCATTTTGGGGCTGACTCCCCTGGTCTCTATTTTCAAGTCAGCTATAAACAGGAAGAAGAGTAAGAGGGCCAAGACACAACCCTGCCGTAGCCCATTGTTGATCGGTATTTTCTGGGTCAATGTCCCCACTGGGTCAAAACTACATGAACCCAGTTGTGCATGTTTAGTTCCTGAATTAATTTCAAAAGACTCTTTGGGATATCTTGTTGTAGCAGAGTTTCCCATAAGCAAATCTAGTCCATCAATTCAAAAGCAGCCCGGAAGTCTACGAAGCAGCAGAAATAACTGCCCCTCTGCTCCACAGACTTCCATCAATGGACCATAAGGAGAAACAGTGGTCTATCGTTGAATGACATTCCTTAAAACCCCCCCCTGTTCTGGGTGCACAATAGGATTTAATTCAGCCCCTTCCTTAAGTTTGCCTAATATGATTTCTGCAAACAATTTTTCTCCCACATCCAGTAGGTTAATCAGCCTATAATTTTTTGGGGCCTTTGTATCTCCCTTCTTGTGAACGGATCTAATAGCACCTTTCCAGTTGTCTGGGAACTGGCCTGTGGTGAATACATCTGAAAACATCTGGTGGAAAAATTCTGACCAGCAAACAGGCATTATTATAATGACTGGGAGATTATCCGGTCCAGCCGCCCTAGTCAAAACCAGATTCTGAATAGTACATTTAATGTTAGCTAACATTAACTGGGACCAAATGTCATCTATCATCCATGGGGTTGCTCTCCTGGTCACGGGCTCGCTCTCTTTACCATATCATTCTTTTAAATACTCCCCCATACACTCTTTCCAACCACACAATTCATAGCCCAGAGCGTCTTGCCCAAATCTTCCTATACTAACTTCCAAAACGTTGTGTTTGTTTCTGTTGCTTCCAACAGATTTCCCCACCATTTCTCCATATAAGCTTTTTTCTGACTTCTGATCAACTTTTTATTTGCCTTTCTAGTGTTCAGGAGGCTAATATAACTCATGATAAGGCTTTGTTCCCCTTTCGTAATCTGAGCCTTTAGTTTCCTACATTCCCCATCAAACCACTCGCTTCTATTCCTTCGGTTACCCTGAGTCCGCTTTCCACCTCTTAAATTACCATTTAAACCGACCCTTAAACAGTGTACCATCTAGCTATTTATATATTTCACACCATCTTATGTTGTTTACAGGGGCATTAGTCAGCACTTGATTTTGCTGAAAATCAGCTAATTTTCCCCAACATTCCTCTGAGATTCTGGTCGTAAGGCGCTTTGGATAATCCATCTGTAAGGGAATCACTTTCTCTTAACCTGCGTTCACCTTTCATTTTTATTTCCAGTTTTTAGAGTGTATTGGTCACTCTCTGCTCGTTGCCCTACCTGGAAGCTCCTAATCTTATCGAAACACCATGCAGTCATAAAAATATAATCAATGGGACAGTTGTGATCTATTCTTAAATGTCCTATATTCCGGTTGGTCAGACTCCATTTGACCGTTGACACAGAACAAACCCTTCGAGCCTAGATATTTCCCCAGTGCCACATCGCGAGTCACAAGCATACTAGATGGAAAACTGGTGGAATTTATATTAGATGAGGTCAGTACCTCTGAAAACCAGGGGTTGACCTTCCTAGGGTCTAATTTATGGTTGAAATCACCCAGCAAAATGAACATAGTTTTAGGATATTTTGCACACAGGGAATCCTCATTAAATCTTCTCAGTTCAATCCTGTACTCTTCCCTCCATCCCCCCTCCCCCATTGAATGTACACATTTACTAATAACATACATTCATAACTCAATTCAGGGTCCTGGAGGTACACTCGACAGGCCACCAACCAGTTACATTTTACTTCTATTGGTGCAACCTTTTTGGTTATTTTGGTGGTCATCTCTGCAGACAGCTCTTAGCTGTCCTATTTATCTGCACAAACCCATCAATCATTGGGGTTTCGTAACACAGCCACGTTTCTTGCAAACATACAATCTCATTTACACTAATTAATTCCTTGAAACTTTCTAGATTGGACATTCTCATAAATCCGTTGATATTACATGTTAGTATCCCCAAGCTGTGCGACCACCGAATATCCTAATCAATATCACTCAGCCACCCGTCTTCTCCAGAAACTGGTGAACAGAGAACTGTATACCTATTCTCGTGGTTCATGTCTCTCCAGGGCCTTACTGTACCAGACTATGGTACCGTTATTTCCAGGGCTTCCTTTTCCCTAAACTCAGAGAGATCAACCTAACTTGTCTTGGTCCTAGCCCTGTATGGTGCTTCAGGAACAGTTTGTTCAATTTGCCATCTTTCGATATTTCCGATTCTGGTCCCTACTTTTAATACTTCGATTCCGCCTTTACAAGTGCTATTTTTACCAGCCCAGAGTACAATAATACCTTAGTGACTTTGTGCCCTTGGTTATTCATCGTAAAACCTACTTGTCTGAGACCCTTTGTCCCCATTTCTTTCAAGCTTGGGCATTTGGAAAATGAGAAAAGTAATTGAGCTCGATTAAGGGGGAATAACTTCCTCACTCTTTTCCCTTTTTTCCCCATTTTGTATTGGTTCGAGATATATCCTCAGTTTAGTCCCATCATCTTTCTGTGGTTATCTCTCTACCTTCTCCCCTACTCCTACTACCTATCTTTTTCACATCATTGCTTCTCCCCGTCGCTCCCCTGGGTCTCTCATTCCTCTAGTTACACCCCCCCACTGCTTGTCCTTACTATGCTCCTTCTTACTTGGGAGATGGAGATTACTACACCTCTTTCTCTCTTGGCTTTCACTTCCATCCCCTTTTTGGCTCAACACCTTTTTTGGTTCCTTAGGGAATATTACAGCCTTTTCCCCCTTGTGCTTTTCTCTCACCCCCTCCATTGTCCTTTTCTCACTCTTTTAGTCCGGGGATATATTGCCTGTACCTAGTAGGTTCTCCCAGTTTCTTTACCAGCATTGAGTGTTTAGAAGACACACACTTTGCAAGCCAACTACCCAGAGGTATCCCTTTCTAAATCCCCATGGACCGGAATTTCCGTTCTTTGCGTTTTCTTCACCAGGTCTCATCATTGTCGTCATGAGGTCCCTTACATGTTTTATTTACCCCGCAATATTTTGCAATTGATCTTTCTGAGCTTTCGAAATGTCAATGTTCATTACAGACACCTCCCATAGCCCTTGCAATGTATTTTGTAAAATCAACATTGAAGCCGAGGGCATCTGTGATCTCTAAATTTAAAATGGAGTTTTGCACTGAGCCATCCTTTCCTGCCGCAGAAAACTGCTAACTTAACTGCTCATAATCTTTCTTGTAATAGTTGGGGCCACGCTGTCTTGCTCTACATCTAAACCACCGTCCCCACTCCACACTTGTGACCCTCTATTATCTAAAAGGGAGAAAAGTCATGGAGATGAGGCCAGCCTTGGACCCATTAATTCTAGCTCAACATATCTGGGATACTTAAGGAGGATAAACTTTCGTTCGAGAAGCAGTTGCTTACGTTCTCAGATTCTTTTAGTTGCCCTTTTCCAGTTGCTCGGGTTTCGGGGAGGGGTTGTTTTTTCTTTAAATCAATTAAGGTCTTTATGGGCAAACATTTTGTGACTGATGTCCCCCCACCCCCGTCTCACTCAGTGAAGGGCTTATACCGTGATTTTGCTTTTATGCGGTTCCACGCCTGGACTTTATTGCCCCTTTTTTGTGGGATGCCACAATCATATCTTGGGACCTATTTCCTGTTGTAGTAGGAGCATCGTCCTGTGGGCGACTATTTAACCCCTTACGTGTTCTGCCCTTCCCCGGCGCCGTCATTACTTATGGTATATCAATGTACTTCCTGGCTTCAATTACTACCCCCACTTGTTCTGGTAGACCAGGCTGCTTATTTTCTATACAGGTATTCTCTTGTCAAATATACCCAGCTCCGCACTATACTGGGGTATTTAGGGCCTAACGAAGGTTACATAGCTGCCTGGTTTGCTTACCTCTGCCTTCCTGTTTGTAGTCTGGTTCCTGGGTGAGAGGCTTCTAGACCACTGCTGCCACCTCCACCCCAGAACTCCTTGGCAGTTTTTCCACGCAGTCCTCGGTTTAGCAGGAGGCCTTCTCCATGCTCTCCCCTTCACAAAACCGCAAGCTCCGTGCATGCACTACTGTGCAGCTCCCCATGGGGGGCGGCACAGTTGACACATGCTGACCCCTGAGAAATTCACTTTTTGGGTGTAGGATTTTTAGGGCGTATAACATCCCCCTTCTATTTGGCTCGCGGGTCTCCGCTCACTTGTTGCGACCAGCAGCTTTCCGTTTCCAATGTGGGTGGGCGGCAGGCACAAGCACAGCAGCATCCGCATCTTTCAACACTTGATCCGGCTCAGATTCGCAGATTAAAAGTTTAACCTTTTGATTTTTTAGTTCACAACAAAACTTTTCCAGTCGAGAAATCCCTTCCACTAATCCTCCATGAAAGGAGGATGCATTTCAGTTCCCATTCCCACCCAATAATCTATACCGACTATGTAACTGTCTTCACTATGAAAACATGTATATATAGAAACGTTCTGTAATTTTCTTTACTATCATCAATAAACACCCACCCAAACACTATACAATCTCTATACGAACCCACAAAAGCTGCTTCTCAAATATGTACTATTTAATACTGCTCCTATTGAAATGCTGATGCTAAAAAATAAAATTTACGTCAAACTGCAACCACAGATGCTATGAATATGATAACTTAGCAGAAAACTATTCTTTGCAGCTAAATTATTACATTCACTGGTTACAAATATGTGCCTCAATAATTTAAATCAGACACACCAAAATTGAACAGAGAAACATTCTGAATCCATGGTATTTCATAAACAGAATTATTTGTGTCACTATTTAGAAGGTGGCAACTTCCTTTCTTTACTAGTGAATTCTGGTGATAAATCAAATACTACACCTTACCTGTACAATACCATTTTGAGTATCAAAACTGAATGAAGTAGCATTAAAGAGGAAAAGGTCCAGACAACCATTACAAGGTGCTTGCACCTTTCCGGTCATGAAATGGTACTACAACGTTTTGCAAGATGAAAATGCAATAAGGCTAAGATCTGTGTCACGAGACAATAAAGAAAGTCTATTCTTAAGTCAGGTGTAAGAGGTATTAAGTTTAGCTATCTTTACCTGCATCAGAATCTGTGGCTTGTACTCTTGAGAGAAAGGTTTTGGGCTCTGTGTTTTCAAACACAGTAATGGTGTATGGATCAGCAGAAAACACTGGTGCATTATCATTTACATCTTCCAAAGTAAGACTGACATCTGCTTGACAAAATCTTCCTCCTCCATCAGTGGCCTTGACTGAGAAGTGATAAACTCCTTTTAGCTCTCGATCAAGTGGGGCTAACGTTTTAAGTTCACCTGCAAAACAAGAGGAAACAATTAACCAGGACTATGGAATTTACTACCGTCATGGAAATGTGTAAGAGCATCTAAAATCATGGTTGATTGTCTGGCCCTTCTGATTTATTTTTAAGTTTACTCCAAGTAATTATTCTTGCTCCAATTTCCTTATCACTGAAAATTCAGGTAGCATAATGTTCATTGAACACCTGCAACACTATAATCACCATTTAAAGACTACTATACTATAATAATGTATTTCTAAACAGATAACACATTGGTGCATAGCAACTTTAAACAGCGTAGATGAGGAAACTGGATAGAAACATAGAAACCAAATATATAGTAATGCACTCTACGTCCACAGCAGTACAATAGTCCTGCATCAAAAGCAAATAATCAGAGATTTGTGTGGTGATGATAAGATCAGCATATTACCCCCACTACTTTTCCCGTTTAAGTTTCCAGAATCATATCCTTTTTTAGTTGCATGTCATGTGAACACAGTGTGCCACAATGTACTTACACGATATGACAATGAGCAGATATTTAGTTCAAATCATAGTCACCTGAATGGCAACCAAGAGACAGCACTCTTCAGTAATACACTACAACAGAGCTCTTTTTATATTTACTAGCATATCTATATGGTGCAAACGAAACTCTGGGATATCGGTGTGCTGTACATCCAACAACCAACACACTGAGAATAAGAAACTAGTTACTTAACGCAACAATATTTAAGGCATTAAAGTATTATACTTTCAGGGGAGAAGAGAAGTTCTACAACAGTTACAAACTAACTAGGCTGTTTTGTAAAAGCAAAGGAAGTATGCAAGACCCTCAAAAGGTGCTATTTCAACAGATTGGTTTAAGTCTGTGTGAGATGCAGAGAGTATAATTTCTTTAGTTAGAATAATATATATATATATATATATATATATATATATATATATATATATATTCCAACTCCAGTTTCCTTAATCCGAAACGGACACCGACACAGGGGGAAGATTAAAGATATATTCCTGGTTTATTAATTTCGCTGATATATATATATTGAAATTACATGAAATTGATCTGTGCCTTGAAAAATGATGTTTTCAGGATGAATAAGATCTCTGCATTAAGTACGTTGCATGGTATAGGTCATTTTTATAAAATTTGTGTACTTCACAGTGTAAAAATGTATCAGGATGATATTGTAGAAACATAACATGGCAAAGTAATGCGTGAATGCTCTAGTTGTTTTTATAATGGACACCGTTGAAGGACAAACACTGGGTGTTTAAATTGAGTGATTTCACGCAAGGACTCTATGGTCCAGCGGAAGGCGGAGACTCCAAAACACGTCGGCCATCTTTCTTACTAGCATACGAATGGTGATTTTTGAGGCAGATTAAAAATTTGGAACAAACACCTTCTGTGTGTGGTATTTTCTCTCCACACTGGAAAGCGGGGGACAGTGACACATATATATATATATATATATTCACTGAAAAAACCACAGGTTTCAGGGACGTTATAGTTAGTCTGACATTTCACTCGTACAAAATCAGAGAAATTCAGCCGTTCTATTTAGCTGAGCTAACTATAACTCACGCCCCTGCAATGCTGATGACATCACATATTACATCACTCATGACATGGTCAGTGACATCACTGATGACATCATCCACTTAATCTCTGATGCACCTACTCACACCCTAATATAACCTTTCATACACCCACTCTAAAATACAGACTACCAATCTCGAAACCATAGACACACCAATACCAGTTAGTACATACCCACTTACTGATTCCTAGGTCTACACACACATCACCTCACTCACCCATACAGTCACTCATACATGCAGTCACTCATCAATACAGCCACTATTATATGCACTGATACACCCACACAGACACACACACCGCCACTCACCCATAGTTACGCACACACCTAGTCAGTCACCTAAAGAGTCAATCACAATGCCATTTACTCACCTATACAGTTATACACACACCACCTCACTTATTCATACAGATACTAACATATACTTACTCTTACACAATCACTGACACAAGCACACACTCGTCCATACATCCACTCTCACAATCACCACTCTCACATACAGTCACTTATATACTCCAACACTCACATATACTGCCATTCACATATGCAGTTACTCACACATATACCACTGAGACATCCGTTCACTCACCAACACAGCCATATAAACACTCACTCATTCATACAGCACCTAGCAGATGCACTCATGAACCCATACACCCAGTGAATCACCCACTCGCACATCTATGCAGGTAGTCACACAACACACAGACACTCAGGCACACATACAGGTACTCAGACAACCAATCAATAACCTATATAGACACTCGTGTACCTATTCACCAACCCATGCAGTCACTCACACACCAACTGACAGACTGATACAGACATTCACACAGATTAGTCACTCACCCATACATACACCCAGACACGTATAATCACTCACTTATACAGTCAGTCACACACTGACTGAATCATCATATATATATATCACATTCTTAAACTTTTTAGAAACACACAGTCACTGGATGATGTCATCAGTGATGTCACTGACTGTCATGAGTGATGTAATATGTGACGTCATCAGCAGTGCATTGTAGGGGGCGTGAGTTATAGTTAGCTCAGCTAACTATAACGGCTGAATTTCTCTGGTTTTGTACGAGTGAAATGTCAGACTAACATCCCTGAAACCTGTGGTTTTTTCAGTGAATATCTAAGGTTTTTCAAATGCTAATTTCTGACTATAACGTCCCTGAAACCTGTGGTTTTTTCAGTGAATTTTATATATGTGCATTTAATCTCCTCTCACTCTTACAAGGAAGGAATCGGCACTCAGGTTGTAGTTTGGAAGTATTTAATCTGGAAAAGACCCGATCCACGTGTTTCGGCTCCTCCGAACATTGATAACGATACAAGACGTCATTGTAGCTTCCTTATTTAAATGTACAAATGCCTCTAGTTGCCAACATTAACAAAGGACTACATATTACATCAATCCAAAAAGCTGGCGGCCATATTGGCCTGGTCACGATGCGAAAATTCAGGAATTCATATAATAAAGAAAAGAAAACAAGTGTTAATATGCACACAATGTCATTTCAGCATATCTTGCCCCAGGACTGCCGTACCTGTATGTTCGTCAAAGTGACTGGTTCATAATAAACATACTTATGATTGCAAACATCAACATAAAAAATGGACTACACATTACTTTAAAGTGAAAGGCTATCGGCCATATTGATCTGGGCACTTTGCGTATTATAATGGTTCTTACACGAAAGAAAAGAAAAAAAAGGAGTGTTAATATACACACTATCCCTAAATAAAGTTCTAGCGATTATAGTTCCATTCCATTCACAGTTCATTTGAGAGGTCATGAGTGATGTCATGAGTGATGCCACTGACCATGTCATGAATGATGGAATGTCTGAGGTCATAAGCAGTGCATTGCGGGGGCGTAAGTTATAGTTAGCTCAGGTAACTATAACTGCTGAATTTCACTGGTTTTGTTCGAGTGAAATCGGAGTCCAACTATAACATCCCTGGAATCTTTGTTTTTTCAGCAAATTTCTAGGTTTTTTCAAACGTTAAGTAAGATGCCCATCACAATGAATGGTGGGGGGTTGGAAGCAGGGCCTGGCATTGTGCTGCCCCCACCTAAGCTTGCTGCTCCTGCCCCCCCTCCTCCGCTTTGCCATCCATTGTCCAAGTCCATGCCCCTGCTCCCTCATTACAGCCCTGTGTGGCCGTTGTTCTGCCACTGGCCTTCCCGCCTTCTCTGAACAGTTAGCTTGCTGCCCCATCCACTTCCTCCCTATCCTCGGTTGTCTGAATCCATGCACTAGCCTCCTCCCTCCTGCCATGCATGGTCTGATGTGCTGCCACTGCTCTCCATTTAGCATGATGCCCCAGTCCACTCCGCCTGCCCTCCATTGCCCAATTCTATGCCCCATCATTGACCTACTGCTTAGCTTCTGTACTTAGCTTGCTGCCCCTACTCTCCTTCCCCCTGCCCTCCGATGTCTGTGTGCATGCCCCTGCTCCATCCTTTTTGCCCACCATGTTCCATGGACCTGCCCCTCCTATCTACTCTGAGTGTTCTGTTGAGCTGCCACACCCCTCCCACCTGCCTAGCAGTGTCAGATGACTAACCTGTCCCTGCCACCTTCACCCTGCCTGTCCACGTTCCATGCCCCTATCCCCTTCCTCCTGTTTCCCATGGTCCATTTTACTGCCACACCCTTCTGCCCTCCCTGATCTGTTGTGCTGCAACTGCTCCTCCTGCCTGCCCCGCGTGGTCTGTTGTGAGGCCCCTTCCCCTGAACTCTCGTCTGTGCCCAGCTCCTACCCCTCCCTTCTATCCTCCATGGTCCTTTGTGCGTGCCCCTGCCCCCTTCGTCTTGCCCATCATGGTCATTGTGCTGCCACTAACCCTCCCGCTTGCCATGCATGGTCTTCTGTGCTGCCACGGCCCCTGTCACCTTCCCTGTGTGGTCAGCTAGCTGCCCCTGACCCCTTCCCACCATGGTCTGTATGCCATTATAGTCTCACTGTTGCCCTCCATGGTGTGTTGTGCTTCTGGAGCCCATCCTGCCCGACCTCCATGGTCAGCTTGCTGCTCCTGCCCTGCCCTGCCCTCTGTTTTCCATGTGCAGACCCCTATTCCCTCCCTCCTGGCTTGTCTGTTCCATTGTACTGCCCCTGATCCCTCCCTCCTGCCCTTTATGGTCCGTTATGCTGCAGCTTTCACTCCTGTCTGTCCATTATGGTCAGCTTGCTGCCATTGCCCCTTTCCCCTCTGTTGTCCATGTGCATGGTCCTGTCCCCTCCCTATTGCTTTCCATGGATTGTTGTGCTGCACTGCCGTCCCACATGCCCTGTGTAATGAAATTAAATGAAATAAGGGTTTTTGTAGAGCGTGTGTTTGCCAAGGCGTCTTAGCGCTAGCTGTCGTCAATCTATACAAGGACCGTCGCATTTGGCTAAGGTGTATGAGCGAATAGCCATGTTTTCAAGGCCTTTCTAAACAATAGCAAGTTGCTTTGCTTTCTGAGACTGATGGGCATCGTGTTCCATAGTTTAGGTGCCTGGTGCAGGAAACTTCAGCCACCCCATTTTAACGTCCTAATCCTTGGGACCACCAACAGAGGCTGAAGCTGATCTAAGCTCTCGCTGTGGGGTAGAACGCTTAATGTGTTGATTAAGGTAGGCTGACCCAGTCCCATGCAGGGGCTTATGCAGGATGCACAGGGATTTAAAATGAATCCTTGCCTGGACTGGTAGCCAATGCAGGCCTCGGATAGCTTGGCTAATATGGCTGAATTTTGAGGAGTATGCGAGCCGCCGCGTTCTGTAAAATCTGCAATTTACGTATTACACTCCCTTTTGCTCCCAAGTAGAGGGCATTACAATAATCGATCTTGGAAAGTACTAATGCAGTGATGACTGTCTTTCTGAGGGCCATGGGGATAAAAGGTAAAATCTTACGAAGAACCTTCAAAGTGTAAAAGCAAGCGGAGGTAGTATTATTTACTTGGTCTGATAGAGAGCTGGTAGTCTATTTTGACCCCAAGATTTTTAACTTGCTTGACAGGCAAAGGGCAGGACCCGGCTACTTCCGGCCACCAGGTAGAGTTCCAAATGGAGGTGTCATTTCCAAACATGACCACCTCGGTCTTTCCGGTATTCAATTTTAAACAATTTTCCGACATCCAAGTAATAATGTGACTCATACAGTCATTAAAACTAAGTGCCACTTCCTCAGGTTTGGATGCTAGGGAGACGACTATTTGTGTGTCGTCGGCATAACATACAACTTTAAAGCCATGGGACAGTATGAGTTTGGTTAGTGGGGTGACGTAAACATTGAATAGGTTAGGGGAAAGTGATGATCCCTGGGGGACACCACATGGCAGGGCGTATGGGCGTGACCTATGTTCATCCATCTTAATGTATTGCTCTCTACCAGTTAGGTATGATCGAAGAATATCTGAGGCCTTGTTTACAACTCCTATATCGGCCAGGCACTGAATGAGAGTATGGTGATCAACCGTATCAAACGCGGCCGATAAGTCGAGTAAAACCAGTAATGCCTCCCCTCCACCCCCCCATCTAGCTGGATACGTATGTCCTCTGAAGCAGCGATCAGTGCAGATTCTGTGCTGTGACCGGGACGGAAACCATGTTGCGCTGAGTCAAGTTTATCATTTACCTCTATGTAGGATAGTAGTTCTTCGTGGAGAGCTTTTTCCAGTACTTTTGAGGGGAATGGTAAGCATGAGATTGGCCGATAGCTGCTAACCTCAATGGGGTCCAAGGTTGACTTTAAGAATGGGTCTTACTAGGGACTTTTTCCAAATGTCAGGAAAATGCCCCGCGCACAGAATGTTGTTTAGAAGAGGTGTTAATTTATTAGCAATTATACTGGGTGCCATATGGAAGACCATGGTAGGGGTCCAAGGGGGAACCCAACTTTGTCGCCAGTATTAGCTTCTCTACTCCGTCTACTGTTAGAGCATGAAACTCATGTAGGAAGACCTGCGTGGTCTCATTGTCATCGTGAGGTTGGCATGATTTTGTCCCTAATTTGCTATTAGAGAACTCATCATAGACTTTGACTACTTTATCACAAAAGAAGTCTGCTAGTTTATCGCAGAACTGACTGGTGGGATTTAGCTGTGTGGTGTATTGTGCTGCTGCAAACCCTCATAAACCCTGTAAGGTCAGTTTGGTGCACCTGTGCATGTCCCTCCAGTCCTCGGTTATCCGAGTCCATGTCCCTACCCCAATTCCTCCTGCCTTCCATGATCCAATGTACCATACTTACTAACATTTTGAACTTGGTAAGAGGGAGATTTTGAAAAAAACTGGGGAATTGATTTTCCCCATTGACTTACATTGAAAAAGAGGAGATTGTAGACAGGAAACAGATAAAATAAAGCCCATTTGGGCGTTTCCTGACTGAATCGGGTCTGTTGGCATGTATGGTTGTACTACCACTGCTTCTTCCTTCTGCCCACAATGGTCTATTATATTGCCACAGCCTCTCTTGCCTGTCCTACATTGTTGACCCTGCCCCCCTTTCCACTGCCCTCCATAGTCTGTTGTGCTGCCACTGCCCTTCCTGCCTGCCCAGTGTGGTGAAATTGTTGCCTCTGCACCTTCCTACCTGCCTTCAATTTTCCGAGGCCGTGCCCCTGACCTCTGCCTCTCAACAGTATCCTAATGAACAACTAGATTGCTAACATTCTATATTTATTACAAAAGTGTTGCACGCCCGACGTCATCTTGATGTAATCAAAACTGCAATACCTAAAGCATTTCCTTTAGAAATTATAGAAATGAGAGGGTCTTATTTGCATCGAAATTATGGTTAGAGCTCTAAAAAACTAATATGAGGACATATTTTCTGAGTTCTCAAATAGCGACAAAGCACTTTTAAATTATTTGTTATCTTTATGTTTTTTTATCCAGTTGACCACTTGATTAAATGTTGCACTTAGGGGAGAGGATGTGGTGTTACTTCCAGAGCAGCAGACTTTGCAACTGGGGAACCAGGTTGGAGTTTCTGCTTCAGCTCGACATTCTGTGATTCTGGTCAAATCACTTAATCTCCCCATGCCTACAACCAAAATGAATTTGTCCTTGTATGATGTAATCAATGCTCATGTAAAGCACTCCAATACCTGACAAGTCTGCACTATATAAAACTGCAAAAAAACAAAATAAAAAGTGTTTTCCACACTGTCATTGGACTATACGTGGGCTACGTCTGGGTGATATTTGTGCTACATTTGGGCTCCTTTTTCTCTGGTGGCCATCTTGGGAGACTTCAATTCAATTAACTTTATTCAATCTGATTTAGAAACATAGATCATAAAAGTGTACATAAAACCAGTAAATCCTCTTTCTTAATACAATACAATGAGAGTTAATTAAAACCAGTAGTTAAAAACGGGTGTTACAAAGCCCGGCTCAGAGCAACTTCACTTTAACAGAATAGTAAAGTTCAATGTTTCGCAAGATCAATCTCAAGCACTTTGTGCAAAATACGCAATATGGGGTCCAAGTAAGATGCAACGCTCCAATACCTGACCAGTCTGCACTATAAAAAACTAAAAATAAAAAGTGTTTTGCACACTTCTGTCAGTGGGCTATAAGTGGGCTACATCTGGGTGATATTTGGGCTCTGTTTCTCTGGTGGCCATCTTGGGAGACTTATTTGTTATGAAGTTTTCCAATTTTCTCATTTACTGCTGTCTCCTCAGTAGGAAATGCTTTCAGTTTTTTACTTTGATTCCATCAAGAAGGCATTCAGAAGTGTCACGCATTTGGCATAAATTCAGAATGTTAGCACTCTAGTTGTTAATTAGATCACTGTAGTAAAGCTACTGCTCACCAGGGAGTTAACTGGAAGTCTGCTGCTGATATTGAAAGTGCATGTTTGTCTGCATGTCAGATTTTTTTAATGAAATAGAAGAGGATTTGAGAAGTCACTCAAAATGTGCCCTAATTTTTCTTTCTGCAGCACTAATCATAATTTCCGTGGCACAATGAACCCCCTCATTTTGTTCCTTTTTAAATTAAATGTTTTAAGTGTTAACAGTTTATTCCAATCAAGATGGCTTCAGCTGTGCCATACTTTTGTCATAAGAAAGACTTTTAGCGCTCTAGTTGTTCTTTAGAACACTCTGGGAAGCTGCAGTAGAACACAAAGGAATCAACTGACAGTCTCTGCCCTGGTTGGATGTACATGTTTTACTGAGAATGTTGACTTCATTCTCACATGAGTGAGAAAGATAATGTGAATTTACAGAAAATATGCTCTCATTTCAGCTTCTGGAGCACCTTCCAAACCTCTATGGGAAAAGCATGAGGAAATAATTTTCTCTCAAACATGATTCATGATATCCCAGTAGAAGGTTTTTTCACATGGTAAAATCACCTCCTAACACACCACAATTCCTAAAATTAGTATGGTACCATCAACAAATGATTTATAATGTAACTAAAGTCTGTTATCACCCTTTATACGTTCTACTTTTGGTGACCCTCAAAACCTTCCATTCACTACAATGCATTTTAATGGGGTGCTATCATGTATATTGGTCCCAAGATGGCTGCCAACATTTCTTGGATGAAGTGCTGACAGCCAATCAGATCTCATGATGAGATGTGTGGTTAGGCTCCGCCCAGATATCGATATTTCTTTTTTCTTTAATATTTTACAAACTACTGAACGGATTTACACCATTTAAAGCATAGAGTGCACTCTGGACCAAGAGCTACCTTTCTGCCAAATTTGGTGTAATTCCGTTGAGCAGTTCGGGCTGTAGCCGCGACAAACGTTTCCTATCGAAATTAACATGGAGAAAACACGTTTTGGGACCCCTTTTTTCTCGGCCCCCGCTTGACGAATCACCCTGAACCTTTCAAGACAGCAGCTGACTGGAGCGCCCCATTAGTTTTGAGAATTTCGCGAAGATTCGTCAAACGGCGCCAAAGATATTGGCAAAAGAAAAACGTGTTTCCTATGGAAACAAGGTCCTAACTATAACTATCTACTGGCGACCGCCAGTAGGTAATATATATACATATACACACACATATATATATATATATATATATATACACACACACACACACACATATACAAAAATGTAGGGAGCTGGCATTTTATATAGGATATATCAAAATGAGAAATCATGCAAAGAGTTCAGGGGTTCCCTTATGAGTGGAGAGGGGCTTGCTCTAGCAATCCCAAGGTGCTTTTCTATGGGATAGTGTGGTCGAGCAGCTTTAGGTTTATCAGACAGGAATGCAAGACATCTACAAATACATACAATAGTCAATACAGAATACACATGACCCAATAAGGAGATCCCCACCAATTTATAGAAATAACAGGTATCTTTATGTTGAGGCACCAGAACAAATTCGTTCAGGTAAGTACGTTTTTTAAGAGATATACTTTTGAGTTAAAAAACTCGATAGTGCAATTTTTAGAAGCTGCAATGTTATCCTATGGGAGGAAAAGCAGTTGCGACTTATGGGGTCAATCTCCAGGAGTTAAGGTGAGTGGTGGGCAAGGCAGCACCAGCATAACACGAACAGCGGAAATAGGGCAGCCGGGTGCAGAACAGTGTCGGGTGCCCAATGTCACTCTGAGGGACTCGGTCTTTGCGAAAAAAGGCTACAGGTTTTGACTGAGGTGGCCAGTCTGGCTGAGCCAACTTGGGGTGGGGGAGGGGGGGCTCGGGGACGCATGGACCCCTCTGGTTCTCTTCTCTTCGACCCAGGGGTGACAGGTGCAGAGGCGTTGGTTTTTTTTAAGGGGAGGAGCCTTGGTAGCGGGGCATGTGTGCAGAGGCTGCAAGCGACATCAGAGAGTTCACTGCGGGTGAAACCATGGTGGACTCGGTCTCTAGTGGGCTAGGGGGCCACAATGAAACAGTTGGCCCACTTCAACTCGGGCTTGGAGTGACTGGTGCAGTGGTGTCTTCAGGAGTCAGTTTTCTGCAGTCACAAAGTCCTCTCAGGAGTCTTTGGTTGCCTGTGGGATACAGGGAAGCATGTCCACCAAGTCTTTGGCGGTCTTGGCTCCTGGGTGAAGTGCTGGCAGGTCTCCCGGGCTTTGGGGACTCAGCAGCTGAAGGACAAGTCTTCTTTTGTCACAATTGCCAAAGTTGGGTCAGTAGGATCAGATTTTCTGGTGCCAAGGGCTCCCCTAAAATATTGAATTTAGGAGCGTTAGGTAGGGTGACCAGAACCTTAAAGCCAAAAACCGGGACATTTCCCAAAAATAGAAGGACTATAATTTTACGTCAACCCAGCGCACAGAATGACAGTGCTCCTTATCAGAGAATTACAGAAGAGGCAGTAAGAAAATAAATAAAACGCCATTTTTAAAGCCAGTAGCATGCCTGCTAATTAAATTGCTTTCTTATAACAGTTGCTAACTATCCCTGCTCTGCAAAACATATAAAGATACCTCCCACCATTTTCAGACGACCCTCTCTAAAAACCAGGACAAGAGCTAAATTTCCTAAAATCTGCCGGAACAGCTGGCGGAAAACCAGGACTGTCCTGACAAATCCGGGACACCTGGTCACCCTAGCGTTAGGAGAGTATAGGGTAGTAGCCACTGGGCTACTGAGCCTTGGAGTCACTACGCCCCATTATGTAATGTAATGTATGAGGCATTTGTAAAGCGCACTGTGACCAAAATGATATCCTGACGCTAATTATAACCACTGTGTAAGAAGAACCAACTGATGGAGAAACTGAAGAGCAGGTCATTAATGAGGGAATAGCCAGGTTTTCAGTGATTTCCTAAATTATTTTTTTTGATAATCAACTTTATTGGTTTTTAACGCACAATAAAAACAAAGCCTTGGTTCTACATCTTGATTAGTAGTAAGATACAGTTTGGAGCGACAAGAGAAACAGAGAGCCACCAGGTGATGAGAGTTCAGCTTCGGCCTATATAAGCAAAAAACATTTATGATGTCAATCCCCTTCAGCCTCGCAATCGGATTACAAGTTGAACCAGTTGCCCCATATTTTATCAAAGAGACCAGGACACCCCCGGGCCTCATAGAGGGGTTCCTCCTGAGCACCGCACCAATCCACTCCTCGTCTCCACCTCTGCATGGAAGGAGGTTTTTTTTGCGACCAGAGCACTGCTATATCCCGCTTCGCGACCGCTAGGGCTGTGCCTAAGAAGCGCTTGTCCGCCCGTGATCCGTCCAGGCCATCGAACACCCCTAAAAGCAAACGTGTCGGGTCGTGGGGAACCATCCAACCCAAGGTCTGTGTCAGTTCGCGCTCCACTCCTGTCCAAAACCGCGCTAAAGCGGGACATTGCCAGACCATGTGGAAGTCTGCTGGGGAATGGTCGCAGCGTGTACAGGCTGGGGTGGGTCTCATATGGGCGCTGTAGATGCGCAACAGGGTCAGGTATGCAGTGTGTAAGTAGTAGAATTGGATAAGACGCAACTTGGAGGAGGTTGTCAGGGTCTTGGGGGCCATAAGGGCGTCCCTCCAGTCCGCGTCATCCAGGGGGCCCAACCAGCCCTCCCAACGAGTCCGTAATGGTTCCAGGGATGTGGGGCCATTGTTTACTAAGGCGCGGTAGATCCGGGATACCCCTCCGCTACCCAAATTCCCCATCAGTACCTGGGCCTCTAGGGGGTTGAATTCAGGGAAGGTGGTGGGGGAGGGTATGTGGGTGTGGATGGCGTGGCGTAATGGTAAGTATTGGTAAAATTGAGAGGAGTGAAGAGAGTACTGGCGTTGCAGGTCTGCGAAAGATCTGATGTGATCCCCTACCCAGATATCCCCCAGCAATGAAATCCCAATAAGGTCCCATCGGCGAAAGCCTTGGAGATCAGATACTTCCCTCAGCCAGGTCCCATGCCACAGAGGCGTCTGCCTGGTGAGTTTCTGGTTCCAATTGACATATCGAAGGGCCGTTCGCCAGGCCATAAGGACCGCCCGGGTGATGGGGGAGAGCGCAAGGGACGGGTCCACCGTAGAGGTGTGTCATGATCCGGGGAAGATCCATGGTTGTGGTTTCCAGCCGGTATGCAGGGTCGGACCAGCCGCCCGCAAACCAGTCGTGGATCACAATGAGCTTCGTGGCCAGGTAATAGAGGTGGAGATTAGTCACCCCCATGCCACCGTCATAGGGAGGGATGCGGCAGCGTGCCAGGGATACCCTCGGTCTCCGCCCTCCCCACAGGAAACTATTGAGGAGCCCGTCTATTTCCTTGAACCAGCTACCGGGGAGGAGGGTGGTAATATTTTGCAAAATGTAGAGGAAGCGGGGAAGGATCATCATTTTAAAAAGGGCGGTCCGGCCGAGGTGATTGAGGGGAAGAGCTTGCCATTTCTTCAGATCCGTTTTGGTTTTAGTCATTAATGGCGTAATGTTTAGGGCCCATTCAAGCTCGGGAAGGAGAGCGACCCAAATCCCCAAGTATTTGAAGGATTGTCTCCGGAGAGGGATAGACTCCTGCCAGTCAAAGCCGGCCCGGGATGGATGTAAGGGGACCAGTGTAGACTTCGCCGGATTGAGCCTGAGGCCAGAGATCCGTCCGAAGGCTGCAAGGGCGTCTAGACAACGCGGCCCAGAGCCCTCGGGGTCCGCCAGGTAGAGGAGGACGTCGTCGGCATAGATTTCCTAAATTTTAATAAATCAGAGTGAGATCTTAATGGAGCTGGTAATTTATTCCATATCCGAGCTGCATTAACGGTGAAGGTGCGTCCTCCTTGTCGGACTTTCTGAAATCTGAGTTCTTGGACATAGTTGCCTGTGGTTGATCGAAGGTTTCTGCCAGGAGTATATTTTTTTAGCTTGGTTTGTAAGGGTTTTGGTCCTTTATTGTGCAGTGCCTTATGGACAATGCAGAGAGATTTAAAGATAATTCTCTGCTTGATAGGCAGCCAGTGGAGATCCTTCAAGGCCTCTGTGGCAGATGAGTATCGAGGTCTGTTCAGTGTTAGCTTAGCTGTGATTATCTGTATGCGCTCTAGCTTCTTTAACAAATAGCTAGGGGCTCCTAGTAACAGGGCATTGCAATGGTCCAGCCTACTTAGTATTACACCTCTGGAAATCAGTGATCTGGCTTGCAGGTCAAGCAGAGGATATAGCTTCCTAAGGGCCCGGATCAGTGCAAAACATGTCCTTGCAAGTCCATTCACTTGATTTTCCATAGACAGACCTTGATCAATGATCACACCTAAATTTCCTACCGCCCCTGGGTTACCCAGTGGCAGTTCCGTGGGTATAGGCCAAACGTTAGATGATAACCAGGCAAGGACCCTACACTTTGCTCGTCCTTCCGTCCCATAGCTCTTCTGAATACAGACCTTAAAATTTACACTAAAATATTAGCTAAAAGGCTTGATCCACATCTACCCGGCCTCATTGAACCGGACCAAGTTGGCTTCATTCGCCATCGTCAGGGCGCAGACAACGTGCGTCGTATCGCACACCTGGTGGGTAAGGCCCGCCATTGGAACATACCTGCATGCCTGCTGTCGCTCGACGCAGAGAAAGCGTTTGATCCGGGCAGTTCTACACAAAATTGGGCTGGGCCCTTTAATGATAGCCCGGATCATGGCCCCTTACCTTTCCCCGACAGCCCAGGTGCGGGTCAACTCTACTCCCATCTCGATACATAGAGGCACTTGGCAGGGCTGCCCTCTCTCGCCCCTACTATTCGCCCTCGTTGTGGAACCCCTTGCCATTTTGATCCGCCAAGCCCCCGATATTCAGGGCATCCCCCTTGGAGGCCAACATCATAAGGTGGCCCTTTTTGCAGATGATCTTCTCACACTATCACAGCCCTCCCTTCCGGCCCTCCTGACCCTCCTTCGGTCCTTTGAGTTGGCCTCTGGTCTTAAAATTAATCATGAGAAATCTTGGGCCCTTAACCTTACGATTCCTCAGGACGAGATTCCTGTGCTCCAGTCTCTAGTCCCCTATCAATGGGCTTCCCATTCTATCCGCTATCTCGGGCTTCAGTTAACTCCTACTCTCTCCTCTTGGTCCCAAATTAACTGGCAGGACTGTCGGAAGACGGTTCTCGAGGACCTGCGAACCTGGAAACCCCTTACTCTCTCCAGGCTGGGTCGTCTGCACGCAATTAAAATGTCGGTACTCCCCAAAATTCTATATCTTTTTCAGTCCCTTCCGACTCCCATCCCACACCACCAGATCAGAAGCCTTCAACACGAAATCACCAAGTTCATCTGGGGAGGGCGTAGGCCGCGCTTCTCCAACAAAATCCTCATGTCACCTCGCGATAGAGGCGGACTAGCTTGCCCCAACTTGTTGGAGTATTACTGGGCCTCTCGCCTTCGCTTTATATCAGAGTGGATGGCATGGGAGAGCGAGAAGGTGTGGTTACTTATGGACAGGGCGGTGACTGGGAGATCCATTTGGGACCTTCCTTGGGTGCCCCGGGCCTCGCGGTTGCGCAGTGCCTACATGGCTCTTCCTACTAGGAAAGTGCTTGACATCTGGGATAAAGTAGCTATCCCCAAGGGCCTCACCTCCTTCCCATCCCCCCACACCCCCATTGCTGGGAATCTACACTTTCCACCAGCAGCACACCCCCAAGCGTTCTCTGACTGGCTTGACGGTGGATGTCGGACGATTAGGGATCTTTTCCTGGGCAATGTATTTAAAAAACTTTCTACCAGTGCAAGGCAGAATTCCAACTCTCGGAGGGGGCTAGACTACAATATCTACAACTCCGACATTGGATACACACCTCCTCCTTGGCGCAGGCGGCCACTCGAACACTTGCGCCTTTCTGGCGCCTAGTGTGTTCCTTCAATGACTCTAAAGGGCTCATATCCCGCACCTATCATGTTCTACAACATCCCCCACTCACCACTTCCCACCTCTACCAGCGCCGATGGCAATCGGACACCCCCTTGGAAATAGCCCCCGCTCAGTGGGATCGCCTGTGGCGCGATATTCCGAAAGTCTATCGCTGTATCTCTCAGCGGGAAACCGCCTATAAGATTATGACCCAATTTTACTACACACCTCTCAGATTGCACAAGATGTTCCCCGCAACTTCTCCTCGTTGTTGGAGATGCTAGAGTTCCCCGGGCGACTTTCTTCATATCTGGTGGTCCTGCTCCTTTTTGACCTCATACTGGAAGGAGATCCTCAGCAACATAAAAGCGGTGCTTGGCTTTCCCCTGCCTGCGACTCCAGCCACTGTTATCCTAGGCCTCAAACCTGACAACCTGCGCGCACTCACACGCAAAGATTGGCACATTTCTCTTCACATGTTAGGCGCTGCTAAACAACTCATTGCCCTGTATTGGAAGAAAGCGGAGACCCCCCCCCCCTCCCCCGGTCAGTGTTTGGTTTACGCGTCTATGGCACACTATGACCATGGAATTGCTCACTGCGCGCCTGCAATCACGTGATTCTCACTTCACTAAACTGTGGCAACCGCTTGTCACCCATCTCTGTAAAATGGAACATGCCCGCTCCCAACCTCCGAAACTCCGAGCCCTACGCCTCTTTGACGATGCAGTATATCCCCCAGATTTAGTGCAGACCCTCGCACACTCCACTTGATCCCTCCTGGGGCTTAGTACATTCGCATCACAGGGCTAGCCCGATACTGCATACCCCTCCCTTACCCCCCCCCCCAATGCTATAGGCCACGCCTTTGGACCTGCTGGGACCGTATCCCCGGCTCCTCCCTACTCCCCTCCCTCGTCCATCTCTCCTATCTGTCTCTTTCTTTCTCTCCTCTCCTCTTCCTTTTCTCTTTCGGCCTGCTGCTTGCTCTCCTCATATTTGTGACTTGAATCTGCGATTGCTTTCTTTCGCGGCCGGCCCGCAATGGTTTATAGGCGACTAGCTGTGTAACCCTTTTGTCATGATGCTTGGTTGAGCATACTATTGTTGCTTTCTGATTGCCTGTTTGCTATACGCGGCCGGCCCATTAAAAGGGCTGTAGGCGACATGCTGTGTTCATGAGCAGTGCCCTTCTGTTTTCTTGCAGATAAAATAAACAGTTAAACATCAAAAGTTAGATGATAGGGATACCAGGATTTTATTGGATGAGCAACAGAGAAGTTCAGTTTTGCTTCCATTCATCTTGAGTGAATTTGCATTCATCCAGTCAAAGATGTCAAGAATGCATGACTGGAAATTATTTATGGTATCCTCCTGGTCATTGTTCAGCGTCAGAATTAGCTGAGTGTCATCTGCATAGTTAATTAGCTTAATATTGTGGGTTTTAATAAGTGAGATGAGGGGTTTGATACAAATATTGAATAGAATAGGGCTGAGGGAAGAGCCCTGGGGGACACCATTTGTTGTCATTCTGAATTTGGCTAAAAAAAGAGGGAAGAGATACCGCCTGACAGCGACCAAACAGATAGGATTTTAGCCAGTTTAACATCGGGCCCCCCACACCCACTGCCGTAAGTCTGGACAGAAGAGTATGGTGGTCCACCGTGTCAAACGCAGCTGACCGATCTAGGAGAACAAGTACAACAGATTGTCCATTGTCTGTAGTCCTCCGCATTTCGTCGGTGGCGCAGATAAGGGCAGTCTCGGTTCCATGGCCAGGGCGGAATCCAAATTGCTCTTCCTCAAGCCATGCATAATCCTCTAAGTAGTGCGACAGTAATGAACTTATGTGGCGCTCTAAAATTTTTATTGGAAAAGGAAGGAGGGAAATAGGTCTGAAATTAGCTAGATCGGCGGGGTCAGACAGGGCTTTTTTTTTTTAGCAATGGCTTAACTATAGCTTTCTTCCAACAGTCAGGCACCTTCTCGGTTTCAAGAGAATGATTACAAAGTTGTAGGAGAGGGCCTGCAAGCTCATCTTCCCATATTAGCCATTGCTTTGGTGGCATAGGGTCCAACGGCGATCCTGATTTCATGGCCCTATACAAAGTTTTAAAAAACTCGACAGAGATAGGGTCCAGCCTAGTCAATGTCACAGGAGTGAAGTCTGAAGGGGGAGACAGTCCAGATTGAACAGGGCTGAGTGTGTGTACGATAGTGTTTTTTAATGCAGTCAGTTTGTCAAGCCCATCCAAAACTGTTTTCATCTTACTATCAAAATATTCCGACAGATTGTCACATAATTTCTGCGATGGTATAATCTCCCACTTAAAGCGAGATGGGTTAGTGAATTCTTTAAGAATTTCAAATGTTTTTCTTACTTTATTAGGGGCTGCAGTGATCAGCTCACAGTAATAATTAGCTCTCACTTTCCTTAACTTGTTTTTATATTCGTTTAGCGCATTTTTTAGATTGATCATATCTACCTCAAGATAGTGGCACCTCCATTTCCTCTCCAGTTGCCTACACTTTAGTTTGGGATTTTTCAAGGTAAGATCATACCAAGGGGCTGACACCTTTTTCTGAGTTTTTGAGGTAGAGGTATAGTTTCATTTAAGGTTTTTAAAATTTCCCTTTCAAATCTATGATAATTCACTTCAATAGAGTCTACCGGAGAGAAATGTGTTTTGTTAACGAAAGGTTTGGATTTAACTTTAGAAAGCTTGTGCCATGCTCTGCTTTCTACCGAGTGTACTGCTGACTTTCCAATGGAGCAGCTCTTCTCCACCTGCAGGTAGAAGGTAATCCGTGAATGATCAGTCCAGCAAAGAGGGGTAATTTCCCCTACAGAGGTAAGACCCTCCGGGGAGAAAATGAGGTCTGGAGTATGGCCAGCTATATGTGTGGGGCCATGGACCTGCTGCTTAAGGCCGATGGTTTTGCAGGTGCTGAGCAACTCCTTATACGCCGCAGATAGGCCTTCTTCTGCCCAGAAATTAAAATCTCACAACAGAAAAAAATTATTGTGCGTAATCCACAAATTGGAAATTTTCCTGTGGGAAGTGGGCATAACCCCTCCCAGAATTCTTAAGTTTACCATCACAAAGTCTGGCACATCTGGAAAGTCGTGTCCACCTCAGATTAGGCCACCTAAGGGGTGGTATTAGCCTGGGTGGCACGCCTACCTGACTAGCTAATTGTCCTGCCTGTCCAGGTGCCAAAGGGCTCTGGACAAATGGGGGCAGCTTCCTCTCCTGTGAGGGAAGCCAGACTCATTTCAAAGGTAGTAGCTCCTTTGAAGCTCCCCTGCCGTGGAATGCTAATCAGCAGGTCATCATGTGGGAGCAGGCTTTGTTTCTGATCTTCTGAGAGCCTTTGCTCTCACCCTTGGGGGTCAGACACTAGTCTCTGGTGGCACGCTGGCAAAAACCAGTCAGCCAACACACCAGGGGCTGATAGGTTTTCAGGTGGCACCTCTAAGGTGCCCCCTGGGTGCATGTATTAAAAAATACAACACTGGAATCAGTGAGGGTTTATTAATATGAGATGTTTGATACCAAACATCCCTATATTCAGTGAAGCCATCATGTAGCTGGGGAACTGGTTTTCACCAGAATCCAGCACATCTTAAAATGGCTTCCCTGGTCACTGGCAGTAAAGGAACTGACCAGCACAGGGGCATATCTGCTCATGCAGGTATGCCCTCACATGTAGTATTACGCACCCTGCCTTAGGGCTGTCACCAGTGGCGGCTCGCCGAGGGACTGGTGCGGTGAGGCGGGGGCAGGGTGGGGGGGTAGTGAACTCGGACATACGACGGACAGAACTCAGAGGGAGTTCTGTCCGTCGTAAGTCCGAATCCACTAACCGCCACCCTGGCCCTCCCCCGCACCACCGCCCTGCACCACTCCCTCGGCGAGCCGCCACTGGCTGTCACGCCTGCTGTAGGGGTGACTTACAAATATTACATGCAGTGTTAGTGACATGGTACACAGGGATGTCTGTCATGTCATGTTTTCACTTATGTCTGCACCAAAACATGCAGCCTGCAATGACAGCCTTGCATGTGTTTGGGGAGGGGTCCCTTAGAATGGTACAATTTGTGCTACAACCCTCTTTAGTACCTCAGACCCTAGGTACCAGGTGTACCATTTACTAGGGACTTCTAGAGTGTGCTAAAGGTATTGCCAATTGCGGGAACAATTGTACAGTTTTGGGAAAGAGATCTGGCACTGGGGACCGGATTAGCAGGAACCCAGTGCACTTACAGTCAAAATCACATCATGTACCAGGCAAAAAGTAGGGGTGACCATGTCAAAAAGGGTAACTTTCCTACGATAGATAGATGGAGAATATGCTTGGCTGGCAAGTTTTGCTTTTGACTGGCATTTAGACAGTGAATGAATGAGTTTATTTGTAAAGCGCGGCGTTCACTCCAAGGAGCATCTTGGCGCTAGCGGAAAGGATCTAGGAGATCTGCGGTAGGGAAAGGTTAAGCTAACACATGAAATATGTGTCAAATGAGCGATAGCACAGTGTGGTCTGGGGCAGCAAAGATCCAGGTTTTTAGCAGTTGTTTAAACATAGGTTCAGATTGTGCCAGTCTCAACTGGGAGGGCAAGGTATTCCAGGCTTTCATTCCCAGGACAGCCATTGCCTTCCCCCCTCTAGATTTCAAATGGAAGGTAGGGGATGCTAAAAAGTTTCTAACGGATGACCGCAAGAGGGGTTGGGTGGTATATGGACTGATTCTGGACCTTATGTATTTTGGTCCCGTTGCCCTGATGGCCTTGTAGATGATTATTAGAATTTTGAAAAGAATCCTGTTGTGAATGTGTAGCCAGTGCAGGGTTCTAAGTGCTGCTGCTGAAGAAGAACCCTTCGGTAGCTTGAGTACTAACCTAGCTACCGCGTTCTGGACTACCTGTAATCTTTTCAGAACAGTCTTTTTAGCTCCTGCAAACAGGCTGTTGCAGTAATCCAGACGGGACAGGATTAATGCCACGGCGAGTGCCTTCCTAGCGCTCACAGGAAGTAGATCGAGGAATTTTCTCAGGATCTTTAACGTGTGGGAACACAAACCTGCCACAGCAAGAGCTTGCTTGTGGAAAGATAGTGTGGGATCGAACTTGATCCCTAAATTCCTCACAGTATCTACTGTGTTCGGAGCTGGAGCCGTATTTGGCGGCCACCACTGTTTGGGCATGAAGAAATTAGATTTTCCAAACAGCATGATTTCAGTTTTTTGGCTGTTACATTTGAGATAGTTGAGTTTCATCCAGTCCATAACTGCAATTAGACAATGATGAAATTTCTCTTCAGCTGCTGTGGAATTTTTATCGAGGGTAAGAATTAACTGTGTATCATCCGCGTATGAAATGGATTAGATGTCGAAAGTGTCAAAGTAAGCAGCGGAGTCATATAAAGATTGGATAAAGTTGGGCTCAGGGACGAGCCCTGTGGGACCCCTGATGACAGCTGTTTTTCTGTGGATTTGGAACTACCAAGTGTTACTATATTACGCCTGTTTTCCAAAAAAGATGATAGCCAGGCCAGCGCCTTTTTGGTGATGCCACTATTTGCAGGCCTATCTCTCAGAATATCATGAGAGACAGTGTCAAATGCGGCCGATATGTCCAACAGAATCAGTACCGCATCCTTGCCCTGATCTAGGGCAAACTTTAGGGTTTCAGTTGTGTGGAGCAGCACCGATTCTGTCGAGTGGCCAGGTCTAAAACCCGTTTGCTTAGGGTGTAAGATATTTGCTTCCTGCAAAAAGTCATTAAGTTGTACTTTTGCCACTTTCTCTGCTATTTTACTTAGACATGGTAGCAACGAGATAGGTCTGAGATTGGAGAGAGTGGTGGGGTTAGGAATTTTCTTTTTTTGTAGGGGTTTTACAGCTGCAATCTTCCAGTTGGCCGGAACTCTCGATAGATTAAAGGAGGAATTAATTATTTGATTAATGGTCGGGTTTATAATGTCCACAAGTGCATGCAAGATTTTTGGGGGGCAGGGATCAAAGGGTGAACCTGACTTGCAAGGGAGAATAGCTTGCCTAGACAGTTCAAATCTGATCGCCTTGAAGCAGGTGAGTTCCATTCTAGTTCCTGCAGTTTGTGCTTCACTAAACGAGGGGATTTTTCCGTGAAGTCTCTTTAGGTGTACGATTTTGTTTTCAAAGAATTCGGCAATTTGCTCACATAGTCCCTGTGACGGCAGAATTTCCTGTTCTAGAATTTTTGGATCCGTGTAAGATTTCACGATATTAAAAATGGTTTTCTGATTTGCTGCTGCCTGAATGATTAGATTAGAATAGTATACCTTCTTTTCTATTTTAATTTGCTGGTGGTATAGTCTAAGAGCTGCTTTAAAAGATAGAAGTTCTTCTGATTTGTAGTTCTTTCTCCATATTCTTTCCAATTTTTTGCATTGGCCTTGCAAGTCTTTTAGACAAAAAGGGGAACTTTCCTACAATAGATAGATAGATAGAGAGAGAGAATATGCTTGGCTGGCATGTTTTGCTTTTGACTGGCATTTAGACAGTCACTACGCTTTTTGAGTTTCTCATTAATGTAGCTTAGATGTGCCACTTTGTAAGTAATGCAAAGGGTCTCGAAAGCAGTTCTGGCTTCAGCTGCAGTTTGTATAGGTTTTTTGCGATGGATGAAATGTGTTACGACTTCCTTGCTCCTATCAGTTTTTCAAGTCTATTGTCTTACTACATAGACAGGGACTCTTTCAAGAGGCCACAGCTTAAGGAGGATGATATGGACACATTCATCCTAGAGGGACATGGATAAAATCAATCCCCTCCTCACAGCAGGCTGGTTTCCCTGCCCAGTCCTTTGGAAGTAGCACAATATAGTGCCCAAAGCATAACACCAGATGATTTATCTTTTAGTCAGTGATAGAAACCAACAAATTATAGAAAAGCACCCCAGAGAGTTGGCGATGCACAATGCCAAACTAAAGCCAGACTGTGCCACACTTGCTATTCAAATTTAAAAACGTATACCCTATTTTAACTGATGGTGGAAACTATCATAATAAAATCCATAACACAATGGGGTTGAATAAAATAAAGAGGTTTTCCATATACAGCAAATAATGGTTAGGTAACTGCACTAGTATAAGCCCCCACTTCACACTCAGTTGACTATAAATCTGTGTGAGTCAGCTAATGGCACAAAGTATCAAAACAACAAGCAAACGATTCTATGTTGTGCTATCAAAAGCTGACCTTTTCTTAGCCAAAGTATTTTATGTTTAATATTATGCTTTTCCTGTTTTTAGTCTTTCGTCTGGATGCTACAGTCCTTTCCTCCACAAATTCCATATTGCAGCTCTTTATTTTAGCAACTTTGCTGTCTTCATCTTGTCCAGTTATGGGTAAGGCAAATACCACTATGTAAATCTAAGTTGTGTAATTGGCAACAGGTATATGTATGTATATTTTTTTAAGTTATCCGGTATTTCTAGGATGTCAATAAACAAGTTACTTATTTTCTGTAACACTCTTTTTGGCAGAAACTCTATCTAACCGCAGATTCCTTATCCTTTGAATAATCCCTGGTGTCAGACTGCATTTAGAAACTTTTTCCAGTACGTCAGTAGGTGGTGCCATACGGCTGTGCATGGATGCGGTTTCTGATCCAGAAATGATGTGCCAAGCCTATACAGGTGCCACTCCACTGTGTTGACGTGAGTTGCTTTGGCACCCCAAGACGCAGAGCACCAACAGCAAACGGGCTCTGACCAGTGTGCAGATTCCTCACTTGGAATCTTATGAATGAATAGAGCTCTAACCCACAACCGGCAGAATTGGAGGGTGGGTGAGGAATCTGTGGTTAAATAGTGTTTCTACGAGACAAATCATTACTGTAGGAAAGTACTGTGTTCTGATGGAGATTTATAAACCAATATTCCTCACCTTTTAGATATCAAAGCAGTACCTATTTGGAGGCAGGTCTGTGAAATGACCCAAACCAGAAAGTCCTGTAGGAACGAGCAGGCAAAACGCTCCTCTCGGCGAATTTGACAACCCAGACAATAGTGCTTTGTGAATGTGTGAAGTGACGACCACATAGCTGACTTGCAGATGTCCCGGACAGGAGCTCTGTGTGCCAATGCAGTGGTAGCAGCTTTAGCTCCAGTAGAATGAGCCTGCAGTCCTCCGGAGGCTGCTTCTTGGCCAATGCATAGCAGATCTTAATGCAGAGCACGATCCCACAGAAGATGGTCATTTTCTGTCTTGCCTCATCCACCCGGTGTTCTCTGGTATGATCGATGTAAAACCTCATTGCTGTTTTGTGGTCCAAGCAATAAAGTCCCCCCACCTCCTTAAAATGGTGAGACGGAGCACAGAATGCCCGTAGGGTGATGGTTTCACCACAATTGAATGGCGTCCCAACTTTTGGAAGGAAAAGATGCTCGTGCCTAAAGAAAAAGGTTGTCTGGGAAGGTGGTGATGTATGGCGGGTTGACAGCGCTTTAAGCTCACTTACTTGCCGCACCGATGTTACAGCGATGAGGAGCACTGTCTTGAGGGGGAGAAGCTGCAGGGGACAGCTGTGAAGTGGCTCAAAGAAGGTGGAGATCAAATATGAGAGGACCAAGTTAAGGTACCACTGTGGCATGAAAAAGGGAGAGGAAGAAAACAGATTTTGTAAACCTTTTAAAAAACGCATCACAACAGGTGATTTGAATAATGATAGCTGGTCCGGCAACTTTAAAAAGAACGAAAGAGCTGAAAGGTATCCTTTAACTGTGCCCAATGAAAAGTCCTGTCGTGCAAGGGACAAAAACAACAAAACATCAGATAACTTTGCCTGGAGAGGGTCTATCTGATGGACAAGCCACAAATCTGTCATAACCACAGGCATAAACAATTTTTGTCAAGGGACGTCTTGCTGCCAAGATTATATCAACCACTTTTGGAAGAAGGTCAAATGTGTTCAGCTGCCACTGATCAATCACCAAGTATGATGGTGGATGTTGCAGAGGCCTGGATGCAGAATCCTGCCCCGCTGCTGCGACACCAGATCATCCTGGAGGGGTTGCCCGATTGGGGGACAGATGCTCATACCATACCATACTCTTCATGCCCAATATGGAGCCAATAGGATGACTTGGGCCCACTTGGTTTGGTGGTTCTTCAGAATTTGGGGAAGGAGAGGTATTGGCGGGAAGACATACAGGAGTCCTGAGTTCCAGTCTAGGTGGAACGCATCTCCTAGCAAGAGATGCCTTGGAAATGCCAATGCAAAGAACTGCGGACATTGAGTATTCTCAATGGTGGACAACCGATCGAGCCAAGGTTCTCCCTATTGTCAGAAGAGATCTTGAGTCACCTCCAGGTGCAACTGCCATTTGTGATCCCCTATGTGTAGACGGCTGAGTTTATACACCCTGGCAATCAAGGATCCTGCCGGGTGGCTCACCATCAGAAAAAATTCCGATGGTCCAGTAATTTCCAGAGGTGCAGGGCCTCCTGGCACTGGGTCTGTGCCCCCCCCCCCCCTTCTTGTTTGATGCAGTACAATATGGAAGTCATGTTGTCTGTAAGCACCTGTACCAGCCTCCCTTTGATGCATGAAAAGAAGGCTTTCAACGCCAAGCGGATGGCCCTCAGCTCCAGATGGTTGATATGCAGCTGGTACTCTGCTGGAGACCATAGGCCTCTGATGTCCACCTCTCCCAGGTGGCCACCCCAAACAGGAGTCACTCATCGATCACCACTGTCAGCTCTGGGTGGAGGAGGGAGAGAGTCTCCTGCTGATTCAATCGCAGTCCAGTAGTCCCCATTGCAGACACCAATGCAAAACCCACATATGCCACCTGGTGACCAGCAGGTGGCCATCAATCCCAGCAGGTTCTGAGTCTACCTCACTGAAATTCATGACAAGAGGCCATTATAGCCTGAATGCCCCGGACGCTCCTTTCTGAGGGGAAATGAGCAAAACTGAACTGTGTCCAGAAAGGCTCCAATGAAGGGGAGTGTCTGAGAAGGCGTAAGATGTGGCTTCAGCATGGTGATAGCGAACCCAAAAGATGACAAGTGGTTCGCCCTAGTCTGAAGGTGGTTGATGACCGCCTGGGGCGAGCCCACCTTCAGCAGCCAATTGCTGATTTAGGGGAATACTGGAAACCCTAACCTTCAAAGGTGTGCTGGTACCACCTCCATCACTTTGGTGAACACGCAAGAGGTTCTGGTGAGACCACAGCAAACTGAAAATGCTTTGCCCTACCATGAACTACAGGCAACACTGATGGGCCTTCAGAACAGGGATATGGAAATAGATACCCTGCAGCTCCAGCGTCACCAACCAGACTCCAGGGCTGACAAGACCTGTGCCAGGGTGAGCATTCTAAATTTGTCCTTCTGGAGGAAGGGATTGATAGGGCATAGGTCTAATATGAGATGAAGGCCACCGTATTTCTGTAGCACCGGAAAGGAGCGGGAATAACAACCACAACCAACTTCTGGTGCAGGCACCCACTCAGTAGCCCTTTTGGCCAAAAGGGCTTGCACTTCCGGTCGTAAGATGGACAGATGGTCCTCGGTCAGTAGGTCTTATTTCAGTGGAAGGTGCAGTGGAGGAGCTATGAAGAGCAAGGTGTATACCTTCTGGAAATCTTCAGGACACACCTGTCCAATATTATGACCGGACAACCCAGCAAATATTGTTGGATCCTGCCTCCAACCAGGTGGCAGTGCTCTGCAAGGGGCACGCTAAAGACGCCCGGCAGGTGGACTGGGGGAGGGGGTGATAGGCTGACTGGCATGCTGACCCCGAAAGTTGGGTTGGTGGGGGCCATGGCCTCGGCTGCAAAAGTGTTGAGCATCTTGCGGAGGCTGAAGTGGCTGCCAGTATGAGGTACCTCTGCCGAATCCACACAAAGAATAGGGCTGATGCAGCTGGTGAGGTGGGGCAGATAAGCACAGAGAGCGTGCAATTGCCATGCTCTCTCAGAACTGCTCCAGAGCAGATTCTGCCTTGTCCCGAGTCCCGTCAAAAGGCATGCCCATAAGGGACAACTGGACATTGCCCGAACAACCCGTTAATCACAGGCAGGTGTGGCAATGAATGTTGCCGCTGTTCCCAATTTCTAACCCAATGCAATCTGTAATATCTAGGCCACAACAAATTGTGAATTTGGCCACGTCATGGCCATCCTGTATAGAGATCTTCCGAACACCTTGGAGGACCTGAGTCACCAAATACCAAATTCACTACGCTCTAATTGATGAAAGCTCAGGCCATTACTAAAATCTTCAGCAAGGGTACACCCCCTCTAATGTAACATGTGTCAGGGCAAAATGCTCCTTTCCCAAGCTTTGTTACTCAATGTATATATGTATATATAACGGTTTGCTGACCTCCGTGGTCTTGCATTGTCTTATGTCTGTGTATAAATCACAGGCACTTGAAAATAAATCCTGGCAGCTTCACTGTTAACCTCCCAAATAACAAGTGAATGTCACGGGCAGAGATAGCCTCCCGGCAAATGCAACGCCCCATTCACACAAGTATGCAGGGTTCGATCCTGTTGGTTACTTGCACATTCTTTTACTCATAGATTGTTAAACTTCATCCCACATTTTTTAGGGGGGGGGGTTTGGGGGCGGGAAGGGGGGATTTTTAATATGCTTTTACACAGAATGTGCTGTTATACATGATGCTGCACCTCTATGCATAGTTGCAGCTTGGGCAATCTACACGGATATGCCCCTTTTGGCATTCCTGTAGAAACACCCACCAGCAGGTCTCTCCCTCGAGGACGTTGCACGGATGAATGCTTGGTTATATCTTTTCTAGCTCGGGTGAGCTGGGCGCTGCTTCTTCATCAGTGAATCTGCGATCGGGAGATTGTGTGCTATTCTTTTGCTCTAGGAGTACGGTGGCCTCAACCAAGGTGGGTCCTCTCATAATATTGAGCAGAATTGCTTTTAATACTCACTGCTACGAATGGGAACGTTTAGAAGTGCATATTTTAATGCCCCGCATTTCCTCTACAGGGGTGAACTTCTTTTAATTATTATACCTACATAGTAGCGTTCAACCAGTGGCCATTGGGTAACGCCTATCCTATTTCTCTATTCTTCTTTTTAATGGCAATACTCCCATATTATTTGAATTGTATTACACCAGTCTTCCCCATAGTAAAGGTCCAACTATGGGACATCCATGCCTCCTTGACTGGGTCATTTTGCCTCTAGACGGAAATTAACTACTCTGCTAGTCAAGCACACCATTGAACAAATTCACGTTGTTCGTACCCCTGGTTGCTGCACATTTCAGTGGTCATTTAACTAATGGATGAGACGACTTGAAACAGTATGTATCTTGCCATATTCCTTTATATTAGAGTTTTACCAATCATTCCTTTCAGTTCCGTAATTATACACATTTCCTCAGTCCCCAGGTTCACCGTAGTACTGATGAGACCCAAGTATCTGGACAAAGGGTCGAAACGCCAGCGAAAAACGTTAAAGCCAGACATGAATTCGCCTCTGTTTATTATATCAAAATGATTTGGCTGTCTTATTGATGAAATAACAAACATACTGTATAGATTTTCACAACTGAGCACTGTGTTCTTATTGGTTTTCTCATACTTGGGGGTACTTCTCTTTTTTTCCAAAAATGTTCATATCACTCACGTATTTGCCAATGCTTAGGTTGTTTATTGTTGGGCAAACAAAATAAAAATTGATTTGGCTGAATCGAATTTAACTACATTTATTGGTGGTTTTCTTACTTTTGAATTAATTGTAATTGGATTAAGTCTAGACAGAAATTTACCTATTGCATAATAGAAATTTAAAATGTTAGTATAGATTGAATCTACACAAAGTTCTGGGCCATTCTATTTTGCTTGATAATGAGTTCCATGTGAATGCCTTTTCCAAGGTATACTTGATACCCATGTTCACGTGGGCATTAGGGTCGCTCTTGTTCTGGCTAAATCCCAGAGCATGGGAATAGTGCTCAAAAGGCAGCTGGCATTGACGGACCAGAGGTTCAAACTTGTGGAAGAAAATACCCTTTTCCCCAAACGTATCCACACTTTTGGTCTCATCGGGAGAGTAGTCAGAAAAGTATTTAGGTTTGTCTAACTTGTAGATGCCTGCACCACTACGCTCTCAGGAGATAAATGCAGAGTCAAAGATGGTGGGTCACAGGGGCAGGTCAGTGGAGTCTTGCAATTAGGCGATTTATTGGGGTGCCAGGTTGGGCCCTTGCCCCTAGGAAAGTATCAATGAGTGCCTTGTTAAAAGGTAGCAGGGGCTCAGTAGAGGTATGCCCTGCCTGGAGCACTTCAGTCAGGACACTGCTTTTGACCTCCAAGGTGGGGAGCTGGAGGTTTATAACTTCAGCTGCCCTCTGCATGACCACCGCAAAGGGAGCACTGTTGTCAGTGGCAGGACCTGGAAGAGTGAGAAGGCCAGAATCTGGAGAGGTGTAAAGCCACTGGCCTCTTAGTGGTCATCATCCCAATTCTCTTCAAGGTAGGTTTGCCAATTTCATCACTGGTGTTATAATTGTTGTTGGAATCCGTACCAAACAAGGAATACAATGTATGGGATCTACCTTGTGGAGGTGGAACATCAAGCGGTAGAGGCCACGGTTCAATGGAAACTTAGCACAGCCTTGGTTGAGATTGTAGCAGCACCACCTGAGCTGGAAAGCACATTGGACACCATACCATCGGGCTCTGATGGTGTCAGCATCGATGCTCCAGGAACTGGCATTGATCATGGAGCCGGAATTGGTACAGGAGCTAAGGTAGGCCCAGTGGTGGTTTCAGATGGTTCAACGGGTGCGGAGGGTAAGCCCATTGGTGGCTTCCTGGATAGAAGACCTCTTGGCTCCTTGAGGCACAAAGGTGTGCCACAGGGAATCTGAAGGGATCCGAAAAGTCAGAGCATGGCCTCAACAAACTCTTGAATGAATCTGCCTCGGTTTTACAAACAATCCCAGAAACTCTGGTTGTGCCGGGGCAAGCTGCAGCATTGGCCCTGAGGTCGACAAATTTCGAGTACGAGATCGAGAGGTACAGTGATGCCCTTGCACCTTTTGAGGAGTACAAGAGTCGTGGAAAGAGGCAGAGTCCCGCTTAGATTTTTTTTGTGTCTGACCCCAGAAAAGACTCCTGCAACTTCTGGACAGGAACAGGACTGAGATTGACCTTTAGACTACGACCAATGTCGGCGAAGAGTCTTCCAGTGCTTGAAGACAGAGTGGCCGTTGGGTTGATCGATGCGCAGTCAGTGCAAGCCTTAGGAGTTGACTAAACCCCAGCCAGCAGAGGCAAACTTAATGAGGATATGACACAGGCATTTGCTTATAACAAGTCCTTACAAGGTTTAAAGCCTGTTGTCTAGGAAAGTGACATTTTCCTTGCACACTGTAAATTTTGCAATAAGGAAGCTCTCAGAGATACAGAAGGTAGCGCCGCATCTGGTGGTACAGAAAGAGAAGAGCTGATGTCTGCAAGCAGGAGAGGCACCTATACAGGCCCCCCGTATCATTTCCAGAGCAGAATGGTGTCAGTGTGGAGCCGCACAGCACCACCTATCGGCATGCGGAGGTACTGCTGGAAAAAGTGTTTCCTGATCCAGTCTGATGTTTGGGGAATATTCAAAAAGTGAGGAATCTGCGGATAGAAAACTACTTGTTTGGCCTCCCCTCCTACGTGTGCGGATTAATATTTCTGATAATCTTTTCCTCTACGTGACAACCTTAATCAGCAACTATCTCAAAGCTACCATTTTTCTCTATTATAATTTTATGCAATGACCAAACTTATAGGTTGATGTGCTTTAAGTAAAATCACTTTTCAAATCTATTTGAATAAAAAATTGACATCACTGCATACACGCAACAAGCATTGGCATAGCCAATAGATCTCGCCTTTGGGGCCTTATAAGTGTTTAGCCAGAGCTATTGACTTTGCCAATGTCTTCAAGCTGTGCTGTAGAGAAGTGTGGCTGCTGTGCAGCATGCTGAAAAGTTAAAATAAAAAAGTGTCAGAAGCATTTTTGTTACCTTATATATGACCAAGAAGGCATTATGTAAAACTGAACGACCATATTAAAAAAAGTATTTACAATAAAAAATTCTCAGTTTTCCTTTGTTCTTGCAATGCTGGCAACTTGTTTCTGCCTATTGCAATGGTTGTTTGTTAAAGCTTTTTTTTTTTTTGAGGGGGCATAAACAATCGGAGGGTGAAGGTTGGGAACTAGTACCTGTATTATAACACTAGCAGCGGCCAGACGCTAGGGGAGAATCAACAGATGCCAGATTTCGAGAGCAGGCTGAGGTGGTGCTGAGTGATGCTGAGGTAGTAGTGGTGGTGACTGTTGCGGAGACGATGCTGAGGTGATGCTGAGTGATACTGCTGTGGTGCTGAGTGATACTGCTGTGGTGCTGAGTGATGCTGCTGTGGTGCTGAGTGATGCTGCTGTGGTGCTGAGTGATGCTGTCTTGGCGCTGAGTGATGCTGTCTTGGCGCTGAGTGATGCTGTCTTGGCGCTGAGTGATGCTGTCTTGGCGCTGAGTGATGCTGTCTTGGCGCTGAGTGATGCTGTCTTGGCGCTGAGTGATGCTGTCTTGGCGCTGAGTGATATTGTGGCGGCGCTGAGCGATGGGCGCCGAGTGATGCTGTGGTGGCGCCGAGCGATGCTGTGGCGGCGCCGAGCGATGCTGTGGCGGCGCCGAGCGATGCTGTGGCGGCGCCGAGCGATGCTGTGGCGGCGCCGAGCGATGCTGTGGCGGCGCCGAGCGATGCTGTGGCGGCGCCGAGCGATGCTGTGGTGGTGCTGAGCGATGCTGTGGTGTTGCCGAGTGAGAGATAGAGTGAAGATATAATGCCCAATTAGAGAGGGTGGTGAGAGAGAAAGGGTGTACATAGAATAAAGAGTGGAGCGGGATAGAGAGAGAGAAAGAAGGGGAGAGAGAGTTAATGAAGGAGTTTGAAAGAGAAACAGATAAAGGGGTGAGAGAGAATGAAAGGCTAAAAAAGATAGAGAGGGGAGAGTTAATTAAGTAGAGAGAGAATTAAAGAGGGAGAGAGAGAGAGAAGGAGAGAGACAATAAGAGTGGGGGTGTGGAGTTTAAATAGAGTGAAGAAGTGAAGCGGAAAAAGTAACCTTAAATATAGCTTTGTACTTTGCGCGAATAAATATTAAAAAAAAAAACAGAGTGAGACAAAAATACTGGTAATTAGGCTGTGACTCCCAATATAAAACAAAAAGCGATATAAGGTGAAATCAACCCACCGAAGCAATATTTCTAACTAGACAAAAACAAGCATTGGCATATCCAATAGGTCTCGCTATTGGGATGTTATAAGTATTTAGCCATGCAGCACATTATCCTGGGTGCTACACCATCTACTGTTACTTCACATACCAAAACCTTCCTGCTGGACACTAGTATGAAAGTCTAGTAAACAAAAAAAATTGAAAATGTACATATTAAAAATCGCCAACTGAAACAAATGGAAATGATGAGACACCAACAATCAGCTTAATTATGCTTGTGAAAACACATCGCATTTTCTTTTTCCAGTTCATTCATTATGTGTCCAAAAACATATTTGGTAGCAAGTAGCAGGTATACCCCAACTGCCTGGTATTTAGTAAATATCAAAGGAATTGCTAGTGGGTTGCCAACTATCAGGGTCACACTGAGATAGAGAATATGCACGGGCACCAAAATAAAAATGCTCCCTATTAGTGAATTAAATAAAAAAAAATGGCTCACATGTCTGCATCTATAAGCTAATTGTAATAGGCTCAGATAACATTCTTGCTGTTTCTCTTGTTAAGCCATGGCATTATTTTGTGAGCTTCTTGAGCTATGCAGGGTGTGAGCATCTTGAAGGGCGCCCCGGCTCTACCCCTAACCCTCCCCCTCCTCTAATGGCCATGCTATGGCTTAGCATGAGAAACAGGAAGAATCTTATCCGAGCCTCTTGTCACCAAGCATTTAAGAATAATTCAGGCTGACGGAAGAAATGTTGCAAAAATGTATCAGACTAGGTGAGTAACGAAGAATGACTCAGCGAGCTGGTCTGCCTCTGACCGTTTTGGAAAGTTAGGGAAGGGATTAGCAGAAAGGAGCTGCATGTACCCGTTTGGGATCTCCGAGAGCCAAGGAGATACAGCGGCCCCGGCTCTACCCTGCCCACTCCTCCAATGGCCTCGCTCGCAAAGCCTGAGAGGCAACAACGGAGGAGCAGAGCGGCCTCTAGCAACTGTCCGGGACAGGAAAGCAATGCAAAGTTGAATTGTAAACTCCACGTCTGCCACAGAAAATAAATGCATTTAACCTGTGAGGTGCGCTGTGGGTGAAGTCAACATAATTAAGCAATACAGGGTTGAAAATGTAAAAGCGGGGTCTGAGACACGAAAGCAATGACTCCTTAAAATGTAACCGCGAGGTATGTAAGCCTTAAAGCAAAATATAAACAATGCGTCTGCCACAGAAGAGCAATGCCTCCTTTAACAAGCCTTCACCCAAAGGAACAAGACGCGTGGCCAAGAAACGTGCTCTCTGGTGAGGGAGGGGGAGGAGGGGTGAGGAAAGGCAGATGGCGCCTCGCCAGCGATGCGAGGAATGGCGCGTGCACGCTCACGTGAACGCAAGCTGGTCGCCAGCAAACTGCTGTTTGCACTTCCAAAACCCGCTTACTAAAACTCTCACCAGTGCAGCGCATGCGCTGGCTCAGGCGAGACCTAAAAAGCTTGAATTTCAATGCTAATCGCTGTTGTTTTTCATGTGACTGTAGTCCAGGGCCGTCAGTTGGTAATGTGAGCTGCTGCTGCGATTGAAACATCAGAGTCCAGAGAGTTAATGAGCCATGACAAGGAAATGAGGAAGAGATAGGAAACCCAGATGGCAGCTGGCGCGTGCACGCTATCGTGAACGCAAGCGGGTCGCCAGCCGAAAGCCAGTGGGTTTGCACTTCCAAAACCGGCTTACTAAAACTCTCGGCCAGACCAGCGCAAGCGCAGGCCGAGACCTAAAAAAGTAATAGTATTCCCAACCCTCATGATTATATTTTTAGGTTTTAGCAAACATGATATTTCACATGTTTACAATTTGTTAAAAAAGATAATGAAAAGAGGTTAGTACAGATGAAAGTCAATTTGAAAAGACAGGAAAAAGGTGGGTGAGAGTTTGCTGTGTGTAGGAACAGACCGGAGGTGTAAAATCTACAAAACGCTAACTATAACTACCTCCTTGTCTGTGCCTTGTGGGTCAGTTTCTGGATAACTCATCTGGCGTACACCGCGCTGCACTCTCTAACTTTTTGGGATGACTTATCAGTTCTCTTTGAATCTTGAACCAGTTAGTGCTATAGAGGAGACCTAAGATCCACTACCTTGTTTTCTCGTAACACATCAGCATAAACAAATGAAGCTAAACAGATTACTAATACAGCACGATTCGTATTGAAAATGCTATCTATCCTGGAAACAATATTTATTGCAAAATAAATTAGAAAACACTTTATTTTCTTTGAGAATTAGTGAGGCAGTTTACCTGTGCGTGGGTGTAAACTGAATTTCTCAGAACCATCTCCATGCAGTGTGTAGGATATCTCTGCATTAGATCGAATATCTGCATCAGAAGCAGAAACTTGTAGAATCACTTTGCCAGCCAGGATGTCTTCTGGAATGGTTTCGGTATATAAAATCTAGATGAGCCAGAAACCAACATGGGCAGATTAGAACAATGTATTGCAGCACCCAAAAATCATTTGTTAAGGGATGAAACTGTAACCCAGTTGTGAGGAAAATCTGACACGATGCGAGCTTGGGATTTAAATCCTCAAAAGTAAGGATGACTGATTAATTAATAGCTTTGCATTTAATGCATTATTCAATGAGGTAATTAAGGAATGACAGACATTCACATGCTCAGGAGAGGGCGGGAAACGGATTAAACCAAGCACCTCCAATTCCTTAAATGCAATCATTTTGTAACTATTAAGCCTTGGAGAACACAAATATATAAAAATCACTGCATTTCAGTTACAAAGGAATTGGAAAAAATTCCTACAATTTTTTTTAGAACATATCCCAAAGCTATGCATGACCAAGGGTACTGTTTTAATTTTAAAATAACTAACATTTTGTAAATATCTCTGACACAACTTGGACAAAAAATCAGCTTGAAACCGTGGTACTCAATACATCATAGAATATGCAGTTCTGTAAATCAGCTGTATTAATCCATCAGCAAAGGCCACATCTGAAAAGCAGCTTCTTAGTGCCGTCATGGAACTGCTGGGCCTTACTGATAGGGGCAGTTTGTGCTTTCGCAACTTTTTTCCCCAGATAAATATCTACTCTGAATGTGCATCCTTTTTTCCAAGTTGGGGGAATTCTAAAGGTATCTGGGGATTGAGGTTTTCTCTAGAAGAGACCAGCAAAATTTTGATTTTGATTTTAAAATGAAAAAAGGATGTTTTTATCTACTAATAGCACCAACAAAATGTTTGCATTTTTTCATCACAATTTTTTTTAATTGAATAGCTAGTGTGTGCAAGCCTGGTTCCACAGAGACTGTTCTATTGTGGAAAGGGTAAATAAATAGTTTCATTAATGTGGAAAGGTGAGACTACCTTTGACAGAAAATAAGATAGTATTTTAAGAACAACCTGATGTTTGTGCACTAGTATAATGGATTCTCAGCTGTTCAAGCTTTCAATCCACTCAACATGTGCTGGAAGGTAACTGTAATGAGGAAGGCCACTTTTGAGGGTAGAAAACCTAGCAGACAAGAGCGGGTTAAATGAAAGCACCCTAAGTGGTGTAAGAACCACCACCTGTGGCTTACGTAGCGGGATATCCCTTTTGAGCCCTTCCATAAACGCTCTAATGGTAGGGATTCTGAGGTAAATCTCGCCAGTAGCTAGCTGTACCTGTATAGAGGAATAAGCTAGTCCTACCTTTTCTAAGCACAGCAAACAAATGCCCTGCATCATTTTCTCCAAAGCTCTTTGAGAACATGTTTACAGTATTGTACACATTTTTTGCATTCAGCCACATAGCATGCGCACGTAGTGTGCTTTCAAGCTTATTTTGAGAATTTGCATGCACTCCTTTGGAAGTTGCAGGTAGTCAAATACTGAGGTTTTAGGTGCAAATTGCAAGATTCATTGCCCTTAGGTTGGGGTGGACCAAAAGACCTTGATGTCAAGCTAAGAGGTCTCGTCATGGAGTCAACGTTTCATGTGGATGGATAACCATTCTAAAATTAGCAAGCACCACAGGCTGCCACAACCATGTGGGAGAGTTGAAGATTAATTTTATCAATGTTTGCCACATTTTGAATACATATGCCTACATATGGAATCAATGGCAGGGGAAGGGAGGAGAGGAGGAGGGGGGGGAAGAGTATAAGTAGGTTATCTTGTTTTAGGTTTAAACCTTTATTAACTGATAAAACCTAATGAAAGGAGCACAGGCCTCATCAGTGTAAACATATAAACATTGATAAACATTTGCACAACCACAAACTAAAATGCCATTCAAAGAAAGGAAAGTGAGAGAGAATGAGCCATTTTCAATTTCTTTCTGAAGGGGCCAACACAACGCAGCATTGTTATATAAGATAACAGCATGAAAGACCGGTCTAAGATTATTCTGCTTGAGTTTTGTTGTTTAGGGATGTCACTAAAATATTGTTTCTGCTTAATATTGCTTCTTCTTCCTTTTGTTTCCTCCAGTTGTGGGTGCTTCGATTTCAGATATGGGGTTTAGAATAATTTTTTAGGTCTAATCAATTTTTTTTATTTACACTGGAAAGAATCTGGAAATATTAAAATCATAATTGAGCTTTTGGTAGTGGTTAATTCTTTCACTGACTGTTGAAACGGCTGGCTTACAAGAATCTTGGCCAAAATGTATTAGCACATTTACCCAGGAGACAGAATTGGTAAAACCCTTCGATACATCAGCTCACTTTTTAAAACATCAGTATCGATAGGAGGTCATCTGCCAAACACTTCGGGCTTTAAACATTCAATTAATTGTGTAGTAATAGGTACCTGTGAAAAGGGTGTTGTCACCATGCACATGGGAAAGCGGTAAAAACATGACAATATTTTCCACATACAAAGATAATTCCTAGCTGCAAGGTGCCCCATCGTTATCTGTGATACCTTCAGCTAACCCTGACTTTTTACACAACTGCACTTTACTACTGGGGGTTTTGAGTTAATAGTTACAATGTTAACAGCAACGTTTCAAGTCTTAGAATACAATGTGAAGTGTGTTAAAATGTCAGGGCTGACTTAAAGTGAAACATTTGCAATGGGGCCTCATGGCAGCTATCCTCACAACTGCACCACCACCTTAATGTAGTCCCTCAAAGAGTGCAGAATAATGGCGGTGAGCATGCGTAAAGCATAAAGGTTCAGGAGCCTTAGCACACTGAACTACAAATTAATCGGACGTCATTTCAAATTTTGTGAAAAATCCCTTTATTTGAAGTTTCATAAAATAAAAAATAAAAAACAGAAGGATATGAACATAGAAGGGAAAGGAGAGTGAATAATCACTTAAATATATATCATGAGATTGTATGGAGTTTGGCCAGGCCTCTGGAAAGAAGGGTAATGTGCTTTACTCAGGAGCGATTGATAAAATATGCCTATCTTGGTGCGCTTGGGTTCAATGAGGACTGGTAAATTAAACAAATATCATAATATTCAAGAAGGATTAGGTGAACCCTACCCAATTGTGTTTAGGAATGCATTATTAAAGCATTTGAATATAGCACTCTCAGGTGTTTATAATCCATTATTAGTCCCCTAAACCGTACAGAGTCCTGACACAGTAAGATATAGAAGGGTAATGAGATGTGAGTGTGAGAGTGCATTACACAGACTTTTTATGCTTACTATAGTTCAAAGTAATTCCATTGGACATACTGCCAATGGGAAAACACTACATGCCCTTCATGAGTTCTCCTTTCAATTAAGTATGGACTTTATAACAATCACTGCAAAAAAACATGTTTTGAAAACACTGGAAAATCACCTTTACTCTATTTTGGGAGTTAGACTGCTGAATAAACTCTGGTAAGCACCGATTTAAAAACATTTGGAAAATGTTGAAAAAACCCATTGAAAACATAAAAATAAACATTGAAAACACAACACCCTAAGCAAATACCTTTGACCAACTGATATACAGTGCAGGTCAGGTCTTCTGGATTTGGCATCCTCCTATATGCAGATGATAACCATAATGTGGTACCTATTGCCAATGACTCAACCATTCTTAAAAGTTAATTCCATCTATTTATGCAAGCACTAAAGCTCAACTCAATAAGTCAGAAGTTTTTCTATTGGGTCCCATGTGCAATACTTAGTCCTCTGACTGGTGGCCTGAGGGGTTCTGGCCTGCACCCTCCCTGGAACGCTTGGTCAGAAACCAAGGGATTATTTTGATCTCGACCTTTTCATGGGCCTCCAAGTGAATCTGGTTACCGACACCTGCTTTGCCACTCTTCAAAGGGCAAAGAATAACTTCAAATTTTACCCAGAGTCCTTACACACATCCATAGTTTAAGCTTTATGTGCATCTAAACTGGGCTATCGAAACACTAAACCTGGGCATTTCGACCAGGCTCATCTCCCAATTGCAGTGTGTTAGAAATGCTGCTGCCAGAGCCATTCTGCCCATCCGCTTGCACATTTCTCCATACCTTGAAGCTTTGTAACAATAATAAATAATGAAACGGACTTGCAGAGCGCATAGCTACTTCTGCTAAAGGTCCCAATGCTAAGATTCTCTATTATCCGAAAGTCTCTGCGATTATAGGCCTAAGAATTAACATTGGTTGAAAAGTTAGTTTAATTGTTTCCTAAGAAGAACTTCAGAAGGGAGTTGTTGAATTTCTACTGGCAAGGTGTTTCAGATTTTAGGAGCAAGAAATTTAAAGGGCCTATCCCCTATTTTAGTTATATAAATCTTGGAAGCCTGCACTAATCTAGCACCACTGGATCTCAAATTTCTAGAAAGAGTGTAAGACTTAATCAAAATCTGGAGACAACATGGGCGTGAGCTTTTCTGTGCTTTGTAGCTGTAACACAGCTGGCTCTTAATCAAGAAGAGAGACCTCCTTAAAACACTATGCCTGACTTGTAAGACAGTACAGGGTTTTGGTTCAGAGTATTTCTCTAAATATATCTGAAGAACATGTGCCCCATTGTCTGCACTAGACTCCACCAATCTCTTGGTAGGTCCACATATTCAACTACTACTTACATGGCCCCAGAAGATGGAACACACTGCCTGCTCATTTGAGACAGGAAACCAACTTCATGACTGAGAAAATGGGGTTCTGTGACAGTACCCCCCTCCCCCCCACACACACACACACACACACACACCTTTTGCCTGGATTTTGATGCAACGTTGACTGCAGAGTACTGGATCCCTGCTGCCCAGGTTCCCAGTACCAGTGCTCCTTCCCTAAAAACATGCCCACAGTGGGCACTTCTGTCCCCCTCTAAATCCCTAGTAAGTGGTACCCTAGGTACCTAGGGCCTGGAGGCTAGAGAGGGTCCCCTGGAACCCCCCTCAATAGGGCCAGTCCACTACCCCTGCAGCTGGCATGCCCCTGTGAGGTGAAAAAATGACTAAGTCAACATGGCCCACTGACTGCGTGCCATGCCAGCTAGCACTGCCTAAGATATGGCTAAGTCACCCCTCTAGCAGGCCTTACCAGCCCGAAGGCAGGGTGCACTATATCCCAAGTGTGGGCCTATCTGCAAAAACAGATATGTCCCTACAGTATTAGGGTCTACTCCCTAGTATTGTAAGTGCCAGGGAAGCCATAGAGAGTACATGGGCTGGAAACTTGACAACTCAAGTTCTGCAGCACCATGATGGCTTTAATGAACCCAGGAGTGTTTGGTACCAAACACCTCTTTGTAATAAATGTACACTGATGCCAGTGTTAGATTTATTAAAAACATATACTCAGAGGGCACCCCAGAGGTGCCTCCTGAAAACCTACCAACCCTGGTTTGGGCACAGACTGGCTTTAGGCAGCCTTCCACATACAGACATGTTTCTGGGTTGAGAGATCCTGCTCCCTGGGACCAGAAAATGCACATCCTGGGCAAAGAGGTCATGCCTCCTCCCCCCAGGATGGGCCCGTGCTCGAAGAGGGAAGCTTCAAAGGCCTGCCGCCTTTGTAATACGACCCCCAGCCTCTGCTGCTAGCAGCAGATGGCAGCCACTGGTTTACACCCCCAGTTTGGAAGGGAAACCAGTGGGAAAAATTCAAAAGAATGGGAGGTGTGCCCACCTCTGCCAACCCCACCCCTAAGGTGGGGGAGGCGAGGTGAAGCACAACTTTCAGTCCCCATCATCTTGAAGATGGGGGGGATCCCTTCAATCAGGGCTAGGTCTATGCCCCCCCCCCCCACAGGAGGGTGGCATAATAGAGGGTGTAGTCACCCCAGGTAAGGGGCCCAATGACCCTACCTGCTAGTCCCCTAAAACGCCTCCTAAATTTAGTATTTGGGTGGCTCCACAGACCTGGAACTCAGATCTGCGATGACCTAAGAAGAAAGAAGACACCCTGCAGCAGAAGCCAGAAGACGACCACTGCCCAGCCCTACTGGCCTGTCTTACAACCAGCGACCTCTGAAACCCCTGGGAGGACTGCTGCCTTCAACAAAGACTTCAATCTCCTGTAGACAGCTGACCTGTCCAGAAGAAACCTACTCCAAAGACTCCAGATCCCGGCAGATCTGTGTTTCCTGCCCACTTTGCACCGGACAGCCACGGCCAGAGTCTGATTGGCTCACCTGTGCAGTGAAGTCTCCCTGGCGATTCGGACCTCACGTCAAGCATTGGCTGACTTCCCCTGCCCTCCACAATGGCGCCTGCATTGTGAATCCAGAGCCCCCTCCCCCCCAACAACCGCGACTGGCTCTGTTAAGAAGACTCCAATGTCGAAAGGCACCCCTGCACCCCTGCACCCGAAGACCCTGGGGCTTGGTGAGCTGAACCGACTGTGCCCCTACGATCCCCTACATCCCAACTTACCTCTGCTGTCATTGTTCTTCCTCTTGCAACCTCCGGTGCCACGCCTGCAGCCTTTTTGCTGACAAAAGAATCCTCATTGAAAATCATTGGTCGCCGGACATCAAAATTGCACCCTGCACCCGACCGCCCCTGTGCCGCTGGTGGTGTATGTTTGGTGCCGCTTTGTGGGCTCCGTGCTCAACCTAACTCCCAAAGCTTGGCCCCTGCAACTGATCTCATTACCTGCAAGCAGTGTGGCTCCAGGTATCCCCAGTCTCCATTGGAAGCATGGGGTCAAACTCTGATTTTGACCTCTGCACCCGGCCGCCCTGTGCCGCTGGTGGTGCAGTCTTGGTACTGACCCGACTCCTGGCCCGTGCTGACTTTTGGCTCTAAAGGCCGTGGTTGTAAGTTTAATACTTACCTGTTTAACCACAATATTGTTTTCCCCATATGATGGCATTAGTCTGTCTGAAAACGTTTCCAAGTGTCGATTTTCAAAGTGAAAAGTATTTTTAGTTAAAAACGTACTTACCTTATTATGAAGACCTGGGTCTTAAAATAAAGTGCAAACAAAGTACAATTTTCTAAAATTGGTCTGGATCTCCTTCTTGAGTCGTGTGTCCATTAATGCTCATTGTTGTGCAATAAATGTTCTACACTCCTCTGTGTTGGGCCTAAGGCTGCTTGCCCACACTACAACTAATAGAGCACTTTGGGTTTTACATAGAGCCCTCTGCACTTTTGGGGAACCCCTGGACTCTGTGCACGGTATTACCACCTAGTGATTATATCAGATACACACAATGACCTTCAGGATAAATCTAAAAAACTGAACTGTTTAAATCTAGTAAGTAGACTTCATCTCCGCCTGCCCCCTTCATCTCTTTCAGGCTCCATCTAGTGCCAGGACCTCCTATTTTGGAAACCAGCGTCCTTCATAAGCACAATGACCATAACATAACATTGCTCACTGACTGGGGGCACATGTACCAGGAGGTGAAGCTTTGGCGGTTTACCTTCTCGTCTGGTGCAAAGAGATCTTTGAATAGTGTCCCCTCCTCCCCCCACCAGTGGTATAAGTATTATTGAACCACCTGGGTGTTGATTTCCTATTTGTGTGTTTGCTGGTGCATCCTGCTGACCAAGTATGAAAAATTGATGTTTACTCCCAGGAGGGGTGCCGCATGGAGGTAGATGTAGTGATGACCAGTGCTACATTGTCTGCGCTAGCGCGGACAGCTGTGGAGAGCGTGTGCCCCTTTTTATTTTGTAAGTGACACATAGCGGTCTTGTCTGTGCATAGGAGCAATGTCTTGCAGCAAATAATGTAGTCCAACACATGCTGCGGTGCAATGCCATCAGTAAACTTGATGGGCAGGTGCTGGTGTGGAGACCACGGACCTTAAAATTGTCTGTTCGCCTATGTGTGCTCCAAATCCCATGAGGAAGGTGTCTGTATTGACAGTCACTGGCAGCTGGGAGTTGAGGAACGGCCTGCTGATTAACAAGTTCTCGAATTTCCATCATTGCAGTTTATGCTGATCACTGGTCATGAAAACACAAAATTTTCCCACGGCACAGTCCCTTGTGACCACTGTCTCACAAAAGTCCTGTAGAGTATGCATGCCCAATTAAGAATTTGGAAATAGGGCAATGCAAGATACCATCAGTCCTAAAAGTTTCATTATGATTCTCAGTGTAAGAGGAAATGACTTGTGGTAGAGGGAAAATAGCCTTTGAAATGCCATCACTCTCTCGTTGCTGGGGTACGTTCTGCCTATCAGAGTGAATATGGCATCCAAGAACATTTAAGTTTGTCGGTGGCAAAGGTGAGAAATTTCTTATTTACAGTAAACATCATAGTGTGGAAGAGTGAGAACTTTTTCAGTAAGTAAGGCATTGTCGTTCGCTACAGCTCTTTCTCAGCCAGTCATCTAATGTGTGGAAGGTCAAGGATTGGAGGCCCAGGAGCCCTTGTTTTGGGCACGTTTGCCTCTTCCATGATCGTCTCCACTAAAGCCACCTCTGCAGTATTATTTGGTTTGTGTTGGAAGGATGGGCTGATGAGTTTGGTATAGCTGATACTGGGAGGTCCAGCCACGTTCGCTGCTGCTCGCTCTAGTTGTGGCAAAAGTGAGTTTTGTGGGTCTCATTTTGTAACTTCTGCATGGCCTACACAGTCTGTTTCCTTTTTTATTTCTCCAGCATAGAGTAGACCTGTGGTCCAAACAGGTGTTCACCAACAAAAGACTAGCTGATAAGTTGTTGTGGGTCTCTGGATGAGACAGAAAGGCTGTCTGGTGCCAAGGGGAAAAGATTGATGCCAAGACGAGTCGACACATTCACAATTCTCTTTTTCAATGTTTTTCCCTGGTGGTCTGATAAGCAATGCTCCAACTCCCCAGTGTGGGTATGTTGGTGGCAAATAATGAGAATGAGTTGGGAAGAATGCCTACCAAACCAGAAAGTGAGAGGAGTAGTATGAGACTTAGCTATCTTGGCATTGGAGAGCTATTCAACAAATTGTTTTTGTATAGTGTTCAATAGCACAATTTTAATTTCCTCGCACTGTAAATATCTTTTAAAATTACTCATTTTAATGGCACCCAACTATTGACAAAGACGGGAAGTTATGTTGGCCTTGCCAAGGTAAAGCCTCATGACCTGCATGTCACACCTAATGCCAGTAGCAAATGGCAGATTTGCTGATCCATCTACAATTTTGCACAGTACAAAAGACCTTATATCAAGGCCACTAATGGGAAATCATATGAAAGACCATGAAAACAGCTCAATACTTTCAACGATTCTAGGGCATTTGTGCACCAAAACAAATATCTGTACGGGGAAAGCCAACATGAGCTTTGGTATCACCTTGTGCATTCTCTATGGATATCCAATATCTTTTATATGTAAAGGTCCATGAGAGCAGCACATGGTGTCAGCAAACATTGCCAGGGGCAATTTGTAACACCACATAAATGGAAGCAAATGCATTTCTTACGGGCCTAAGAAACTTAGGCTTTTCGAGATGTCATTCTCTATTACAAGGTTGTTGTGTACATGCCATTTTTATATCTCCTGAATTTTCCTAACACTAGTTTTTGACTTTAAATTAAAGGAACAAGTTATATTCTTGACATGACAGCTTAGTGATGCTCTCTTATATATTGGGTGTGAGCTAAAACAGATGATGAGCAGTGTTTGAGGCAGTTTCTTTTCTGTTTTATTTGTATCTTACTATGGATTTGTTGAATCAAGGAAATGCAGATGACTGGTTCTCATCTCCTTTTACAAAGACTGCCAGGTCCTCATAAATTCTTGTCTAGTAAACTCTGGTCAAAAGTCCCAGTGCCTTGGAATTTACCGCTTGACGTCATTCTGAAGAGTTTTGCTAGTCCCTCATCTTTGGTCCTCATATGTTTCAGCCACAGTGCGTTCTATAGCTTACTGACCATTGCAGCCAAACTACTGACAGAAGGTAAGACATAAAGAGGGGCAACGGGAGAGAGAGAGAATAAAAATGGAAAGTGTGAAGTAATTGGAGAGAAATCAAGAACTTCTATTATCAAGGATGTGGGACAACAGGGGAAATGTCAGATGAGTTATACAGAACAATGAGACAAGGAAACCTGTATTGTGCTGTAGAGAGTTGTATATTGGTTATTATTAAGTCTATTGTATTTACTTGTTTTCCTATAAAGTTGTATGGCATTCTAATGTGATGTGATAAGAATGTATTTGGTCACTGTGCTCAGTGATCTAGAATTCTTGATGTAGATTTCATTCTTTGCCTCTCTGCCTGCTGGAGCTGTCGTGGGTCTCTGCAACGGAAATAAAGTTTCCTGTCTTTTGAATACTTCCCTGCTGTCTCAATCTCTTTGTTCACTGAGACACACTCTACATTTATTGGCGACGATTTGGAGTTTATCAGAGGACCCACCGACCAACTTTCTCGTTTTCTACTTATCTACGTTGGATTATCGACTGCACACTTGAAGTGCATTTCGCCCGAGCACCGCCTACTTTTGTCTCCCGATTTCCTGCTCTTCATGAATATATTTTTCGGATCGTTATTACGAGGAACTGCACTTATACCTCTTCGATCCTTTCTACTAACGAGCCAGCTCTGATGCAGACTTCATGCCACAACTAAAAGGTACTGTTTGTCTGCAAGGGTTTCAGTTTTGTGCGTGATTTGGCATATTTGTGGTTGGCGTACTAAGACAAACTTATTTCATTTTAAGTACACAAAGTTTGCCTTCTTACCTTCAACGGTCGGATCATACTGTTGCTGCCTTGTTTTACTTTGGATCCACCTGGCATTCCACAGTGCACGATTCCAACTCCTCTACGTGACGTTCTCTTTGTGTTCATCTTCACGTCAGCTGTGTTCTTTTCAAGACGTTCGACACGCTGATTGCTCATCACGCCTCTTTGTCATCACGATCAAAGACGCACAGCACGTTGTTTGCTCATCGCATCAGTCACGTCCTTGGCGGCCATCTTAACTCTATTATATTTTTCCGTGACAGGCACACGTCACAACGAGGATTTTACTTGTTTTCCGTGATAAGCACACAAACTTCATCTGTTGCTGTGAATTCCTCACGCTGCTGCTTCTCATCTTTTACCCCGGTGATATTTATTTGTTTATCAGGTTATTTATTTTGTTGTACAGTTGTGGAGTAATTTTTTTCTTCTTTTTTTTCCTGTCATTGTCATTTCTTAATTTTTCCTCACGTACTTACCACCTTTTCTTTCAAAGTATTTCTGCCTTCTATTAGTACTGTTATTATAGGGCAAGATGTCTTCTTCTTCAAGCAATGTTATGCAACCACCTCCCTTTTTGCAAAATCCTGGTAAACCTCTCACTCCTTGGCACAAGGGGTATCGAATTTTCGATAATTATATGGAGGCTATTGATGCTACTAAATATTCTGCTTCTAGGAAAAAAGCGCTTTTATTTAATCACTTAAGTAGTGCTGGTCAAGATGCATTTGACAATTTGCCTGTTGTTCCAGCCCCATCTAGTGACGAAACCTGGAATGTATTTTCTGAAGCATTGGCACGATTAGGCAAACATTATGTTGATGAACCATCTGTAATGGTTGAACGACATGTTCTTTAAACGCTAACAGACAAGATGAATCTATTGAGGATTATTTAGCAGTTTTGCGTGTTTTGGCGTCTAAATGTCAATTTGGTACTAACTTAGATATTTCTTTGCGTGACCAACTAGTCTTTAATTGCTTTAACAAAAAGATCCAGGAGCGTATTCTAACCTGTAAGAATCCTTCCCTCGAGGAAGTGATGGAAATTGCACGCAGCATTGAACATTCTGTAGTATCTTCAAAAATTTTAACTCAAGATAGTGCGTGTAAATTTCCTGAAAGTTCAAAGGTTATGCAGATCTCTTCTACGTGCAATACTGATGTTGTCGATTTAAATGTTGTCTCTACCAAAACTAAAGCACACATAAGTGTTGAAAGAAAGGGTTCTTGTTACAGATGTGGATCCAAGTATCACATGGGCAACAATGTGAATTGTCCTGCACAAGGTAAGAGGTGTAACACTTGTAAAAAAATCGGTCATTTTTAATCGGTGTGTAAATCAGCTAAACAAAAGGGCAAGGTTAATGTTTAAGAGGATGCTCTTTGTGAGGCTATGAGTAATACTTTGTCCACCATTGAAATTAATACTTTACGTAATGATACCAAAAGGTGTAAAGGGCCCATGTGTAATGTGTCATTCGGATCAATCGATATTAATGTTGTGGCTGATTCTGGCTCTCCAATCACTATACTGGATGAAAAGACCTTTAAAAAAATGTGGTCAAAAGTCCTGCTCAAACCTACGGATGTGAATCCCAAAGCGTTTGGAGAATATGATATTATTATGTCTGGTTATTTTGCCGACTCAAATTTAAAGGTAGAGATTTATACCAAAATTTATGTAGCTCAAAATGGTCGTGATATTCTGGGGTGGCAAGACCAGGCTAACTTAGGCATCATTTTGAGACCTGGTCATCTTGAGCCTGTCGTATTGGGAGACCTACCCGTTCTATCTGTTGAACAAGAACCTACAAGTAGTTTCCAATCTTGTACCGATTCTATGTTGGGTAATTTATTCTCCAAATATTCATGCATGTTATGTAACAAGGTAGGCTTGGTTAAAGGGTTCCAACACACCATTAAACTCATAGAGAATGCCATTCCAGTGTTTCAGAAATGCAGACCTCTTCCTTTGTCTGCCAGAGATGATTTAAAAAAATTGTTGGATGATATGCGTTTACAAGATATTACTCCTGTTGAATCTTCCGGATGGGTTTCTGCTGCTGTGGTCGCACGGAAGAGCTCAGGTGATAATCGTCTGTGTGAGGATTTGAGAGTACTGAATCGTAATATAGTGGTAGACTGCCATCCCCTACCCAGAATTCAAGAAATGCTTGCCAATCTTGGGGGTAGCAAGTATTTTACCACTATTGACTTCCATTCAGCGTATCATCAAATTCCCCTTTCCAAAGAATCCCAATCTCTTATCACATTTGTTAGTCCTTTTGGGGTCTACATGTATAAGCGGATGCCTTTCGGCTTAGCATCCGGTGCAAGTGTTTTCCAAAGGTTAATGGGCCAATTGTTTACACATGTCAAAGGTATCCAAGCATTTCAGGATGACATTTTAATCCACACTAATACACGAGTCACATTATGTACTTCTTGAAAAAGTTTTACACGAACTAGAAGCTGTTGGCATGACAGTGAATAAGAATAAGTGCAAGTTCATTGCGCAAGATGTTGACTATTTAGGCCACAACATTTCTGTCAAAGGTATAAAACCTAAGTTGTCGTTACTAAATGCTATTAAGGATGCACCCAAACCTTTAGACAAAGATTAATTGAGGGCATTCTTAGGTCTTAGTGAATATTATGCTCGCTTTGTACAGAGTTATGCCATTATAGTGCAACCACTTAAGAGTTTTATAAAAAAAAAAAAAAATGCAAAGTACAATTGGACTGAAGAAACAAGTCATTTGATTCAGTAAAAAAAATAATTTGAGGCACCAGATATCAGAGGTTTTACGCATGGTCAGATGAGCATTGTGACGGTGGACGAAAGTTCCATGGGCTTAGGTGCTGTTTTGAGTCAAATGATTGATGTTCAAGAGTATACCGTAGCTTTCGCCTCCAGAACTCTGAGTGGAACTGAAGTCAACTATAGCACTATCGAGAGGGAGGCTTTAGCGTGTTCATGGGCGGTTGAGAAATTTAAGATGTATATTTGGGGCTCTAGGTTCCAACTTTTTACTGACCATAAACCGTTAATGTACATGCTTGGTGACAGTTCGAACAAAGCTTCGTCCAGACTTGTCAGACTTTTGGCTAGGTTACAGGAATTTAATTTTGATATTAAATATATCCCTGGGGGTAAGAACATCAGGGCAGACTGTTTGTCACGTATGCCTCTGGAATGTTGTGATGTGGATCCTATTAAGGATAATGATGGTGATGTTGTCTTCACTGTGTCGGATTTAATGCCAGATATCAAACTGTCTGAAAACGAATGGATTGAAAGCTGTGAAAAGGATCTTTGCCTAAAAAGAGTGAAGAGATTTTTAGTCCATGGCTGGCCATGTGACAGAAGTATGTAAATTCAAGTAGATGTTTTTTGCAAGTCGCTCCAGAATTATCTATTGTCAATGATGTTTTGGTTAGAGAAGACAAATTTGTTCCACCTGAGGGTTTGAGAAGCAAAATTATATCCCTTGCTCATGAGGGATATTTAGGAATCTCTAGCACTGTTCGCAAAATTAAAGAAATTTATTGGTGGCCTGGTATCGATGGTCAAGTCAAATCTTTTGTGGACAAATGTCCAGAATGTTTATGTTCGGATAAACATTGGCGCACATCCACTACTTCATTATGCCCAGTTGAATGGCCCAAAGGTCCCTGGCAGAAGTTAGGGTTGGACTTTTCAGGTCCTTTTAACCTGCTAGGCAGCGATAGTAGATTTCTTCTTGTCATCATTGATTACTTTTCTAAGTGGCTTTACTTTTCTTTTGTGAGAAGTTCAGATTCGACTTCAGTCATTTCTTTCTTACAACGTGTATTTTTAATTGAAGGTCTGCCTAAAGAGATTGTTAAACATATATTGGTACCTTTATATAGTCCTGCCTCTAATAGTCCAGTTGAGAGAGCTAATAAGTTATTGAAAGAAGGTGTACAAACAGCTATGGCTAATAAATTGGAGGTTTTTAAGTATGGGAGTCAAAAAGTCTGGAGTTACAACACGACACCTCACTCTACCACTGATGTTTCTCCTTATCCTCATCTACTGTTGAGAGGTAGGAAACCAATTTCTCTTCTCAATCCCTCGTGGTTGACGGATAAAGTTGAACTTGCACATACTTTGGATTTGCACAAAGTAAGGGAACATGTGAAACAAAAACAAGCATTGTATAAAGAGAACTATGACAAAAGAAAACATGTTAAAGTAACCTCTTTGTCTCCAGGTGACTGGGTTCTTATTAAGAAACCAATTAAGGTTGGCAAGGGACAATCTAGGTTTACTGAACCAGTCAAAATTCTTAAAGTCTCCAAAATGGCTGTTTTATTACAAGATCGTGGATGGTGGAACCGTAATGCTTTAATAAAACTAAGTGATGAACAAGCCAAAATAATCTATAACCGAGTTAAAACTCAGTCCGATACGGATTGGTTTGATTTGGGTGATCTTACCTGTGTGCGCAACTTAAGTGAGAACATGGCTTGTCCTGCTCGTCTTTTAAGGGACAGAGGTGATGGCTGTGTTATTTCTCGTTCTAGTAATATTAACGAAAATGCTAATCAAAATGTCACTAGTGGATCTGGTGATAGCAGGCAACTAAGGAGTAGTTCACGTATCAGATCTTCTCCTTTTCGTACTGATGATTTTGTGTATTATTAATTATTTTGTTTTGCTTTTATTTTGTTTTTCATTATAGAAAGGGAGGTGTGTAGAGAGTTGTATATTGGTTATTATTAAGTCTCTTGTATTTACTTGTTTTCCTATAAAGTTGTATGGCATTCTAATGTGATGTGATAAGAATGTATTTGGTCACTGTGCTCAGTGATCTAGAATTCTTGATGTAGATTTCATTCTTTGCCTCTCTGCCTGCTGGAGCTGTCGTGGGTCTCTGCAACGGAAATAAAGTTCCCTGTCTTTTGAATACTTCCCTGCTGTCTCAATCTCTTTGTTCACTGAGACACACTCTACATGTGTGTAGTTGGTGTAGAAGAAAAATTAACAGCAAATAGAGAGCACATGAGGCTCGGCTAACAGAGGTCATAACGAAGAAAGCAAGAGAATAGTAGTGGATAAAAGAAAATATAAGAATTGAAAAAGAGGAACAAAACGAGGGTGAAACCTGTGGTATTTCAAATAAATAACGGGTGTGTAACAAAGGGGGGGGGGGTCAGGGAGGAGTGTAAAAGCAGAAGACGTTAAAAATGTTTTGAAGCCAGAGATAATGGGCTATTGCAACGGACGGAAGTAAAAAGGGGGGGGGGGAGCTAAATACAAAAGCTTTGGAGAATTCACAGTGGCGGGCAAAGTATTTTGTTTACTATAGAACACCTCAAGAGCATCTATTTAAGACGTGTTCTTTTCTGCAAGTTTACAAGCAGAGGCTTTGTTGATTAAAATACCGACATGTAAATGATTCCAAGTACAGTTTAGAGAATATATATTCCTTTCTTTGTGCACTGGCTTTCTGCATCTTATATCCTCACAATAAAGAGTGACTCTCTTGAATGAGCAGCTAAGAGAGCTAAAATGTAAAAGAGTAGTTGCCTATTTGACAACCTCTTCCGCAGTAGAAGAAATAGATAGCAAACAGGAGGTCTAGGTAAAGAAATGCTGCTCAAAAGAAAGTGTAATGGCACAATAATTTACAGTTGAATAAGGGGGTGGGGCTTAGATCTCCAACAGAAAACTTCAAAATCCTCAGTTTTATATCTGCACAAGTGCACCAGTCATATACATTGTATGCCAGTCTAAAACAAATGAAAATAAGAGCCACATTTTAAACAACACTGCTAAAACATCGTGAACTCAAGTACAATAAATTATGTATAATCAGGACAGCAAAACCTGCATACTCAGAAATGCAATTACCTTTTCACAAATGGGGCTATTGTCATTGGCATCAAGAACCTTAACCTCCACCACGGCTCTAGTTGCAAAGGTCCCATCAGTGGCTGTTATGTTTAGCAGGTAATGGTCCTTTTCTTCCCTGTCCAGAGACTTTCTTACATAAACCTTCCATTCGTTTTGCATGTATTCGATGCCAAACTGGTCCTGGTGATCTCCTCCTAGTCATTGGAAGAAAAAAGCGTTCAAACAACGATACATAATTAACTCTAACTTTATCAATCACATTAACTTTACACAAGTCATGCTATAGGAAATGGCTCCATTCAATTTAGCACAAGATCTTTTGACACAGAGATAAATAATCTGCTGCTAGGTGTATAAACCGTGCCCGGACACGAAAGAAAAACATGTGGCTCGAGGGACGAGCATCCTCAAAACAGAATCTTAAGATCCAAGAAGAAACTAAATATGTAAAATGGTTTTAAATCTGTAGCTGCTGATGTCTAAAGGTTATAAAACTATGACTTACTTTGAACTGTAAATATTAGAAGCTGTTTTCATCCTGCCAACGTTCTCCAACGGATACTAACTTTTTGAACACAAACAATTGTGCTTGGTAAATTTTAGGAATGGATCTTTAACTTTAAGAAATTAAAATTAATTGGCTGAAATATTTAATTTTATTTAAGTACCAAACATCATTACAGCATTAACAAGGTGGGATTTGTTAGTTAATGTTCAAAATATTTGTTTAAACTATGAAAGAGTTGGAATTATTTGGTAAATGTGTTAGTTATTTTAAGAAAATGCAATACTGTTGTAGTAAATTGCAGTGAGAAATTCAGGTAACCATACCAAAACAGTACCTTTTGCAGAAATGACAATAATCTCCACCTGAAAAAGCAATTTGATGAGGCTTGAGAATTTTTGTTTTTATTTAATATAGTAACCGTGTTAGGAATAATTATATTTTTAGATTTTGCACAATTCTTTTATAATTTGGGGTATTTGGTAAGCTTTATTCACATAGTTAGTGTAGAGTTTGAAGAAGTGTTGCTTGCCTATTACTATAGTTTATCAGACTATTTGTAATGAAAATGCTGTGCCTAATCCTACATTAAGTGGTTAGGTTAAAAAATGATTTTGCTTTTGTCAGCATTTACAACATGACTCAAAGACAGCACTGTCCCACTGAGTAGCAGACATCTTCAGATTTATTTTTCATTACATTATAATGGGAGATTTTATACTTTTGTGTATGTATGATAAAGTTTTAGCACTCATCTTCGTCAAGGACATAAGAGGGACTACATGAATCTAAAATAGCTTCAAACTGTTAAATTATTATTACAGTTATCTTTTATTTTGCTGTGCAAATTTATTACAGGTTGTTGTGCTTAGTTTGTAAACCAGTAGTACCCCACCTCATTGTGGTCATCAAAAGTCATAGCAATCAAACCCTTTAATTTGACCTGTAACACTGTTATATTGCCTTGCCTGAATGGCAACAAGGTAGGGTTGAGTGATGACGTCAGTTGACCTCAAACTTGTAACTTTACAGTTGTTTGCAAGGGAAAGACGAGTAAGGCCCAAGAAATATTTTCAGAACGAAAGGCTCACTACGACTAACTTGTAGTTGCATTTACTAATGAATAGCATAAAGGAATACACATTACAATCGGACAAGTATTCATTTTATAATTGTTCTGTCAACACTATGTGTGACACTCGACACCAAAAGCCACTGATACCTCCCGGTGTCCTTTGACATTTAAAAGAGGACAGAAGAACTGGTCTCAGATCAAGAATATGTAATGCATTTTGCATTGGGACTAAGGCCCTCAGCAGGACTCGTAAAAGCTGAAATGCATTGTCCTCAATGTTTTGGTCCAAGTGATTACAAGAATACTGGGGGTGATACATGCAGTTTGAAATTTTTGTCAACACTGGACCTGAGCGCAGATGTTTACAGAACACCCAAAGCATAATGCTATTCTGACAGAGGGTGACTGCTGCCCCTTATCAAAATGTATGTGGTGCACTGAGGAATGGAAGCGACAAAACATAACTTAGTGCAATGGGTTTAGCCAGTCTCCTATGAGAGGAGACCATCTTAGGGATCTTGCCAGTGAAGGTCAATATCTAGTCTCCGTCAATGGGGTAATTTACATTCATTATTTCTGGGACATGTAGAAAGCACGTTATGTTAGGTGTTTTGTGGGCTGTGCTGTTCACAGGTGTGATGGTGAAATGTAGGTTTCATTATGGCCCTGAACAAAAAGTGTACCTCATTCATGTTTGAGATGTTTGCAATCTCTGGAATCCCAGACTGCATCATTCCTGTATACCCCTTAAAACCCAGTGTACCTTGTGTAAGGGAGGTTTACAGCTACTTCCTGTGCTTTAGCCATATCCCCTGGCAATGGTAGCAGAATCAGCCCTCAGATAGAGGCCAATTCACAGCAGCAGTCAGAACAGGTGGATTGCAGACACTAGAATCAGAAGCTTGTAACAAACTAGCCAGCAAAAAGGGTCACATGCTCCTCCAAGAAAAGAGGAGCATACAAATCCTCGAATATAGACCCTCTGCTTAACTCTGCTATCTTATTCTGTCCACTAGCTAATTTTTTTCTGCCTGCCCAGGTTCCAAAGGGCTCTGGACAAAAGGGGTTTACTCTCCTTTGAGGGTAGCCAGACACGCAATTTCAAAAGGCGGTAGCTTCTTTGAAGCTCTCCTGCCTTGGAATGCTAAACAGCATGTCATCCTGTAGGAGGGGGTGAAAACACCCTTTCCCCAGCAGGATTTTTGTTTCTGATTTTCAGATAGCAAAGGCTCTCACCCTTGGGGGTCAGACGTACGTCTCTGGTGGCAGGCTGGCAGAAACGAGTCAGCCAACACACCAGGGGCTGGTAGGTTTTCAGGGGGCATCTCCAAGGTGCCCTCTGGGTGCATGTATTAATAAATCCAAAACTCGAATCGGTGTGGGTTTAGTAATAAGAAATGTTTGGCATCAAACATCCCCATCTTCAGTAAAACCATCATGTAGCTGGGGAACTCGTTTTCACCAGTGTCCAGTACATGTTTTAAGATGGCTTCCCTGGTCACTTGTGCTGGCAGTGATTGAACTGACCAGCCCAGGGACATCTGCTCATGCAGGTATGCCCTCACATGTAATATTAGGCACCCTGCCTTAGGGCTGTCAGGCGTGCTGTAGGGGTGACTTACAAATATTACATGAAGTGCTAGGGGACATGGCAGAAAGGAATGTTTGTCACGTCGTGTTTTCACTTTTGTCTGCACAAAAACACGCAGCCTGAAATGGCAGCCTAGCTTGTGTTTGGTGAGGAGTCCCTACGGTAGCGTAATTTGTGAGGCAGCCCTCAGGGGCCCTCTTTAGTACCTCAGGGCCTAGGTACCAGGAGTACCACTTACTAGGTATTTACAGAGTGCTAAAGGTAGTGCCAATTGGGGGAAACAATTGAACAGTTTCGGGAAAGAGATCTGGCACTGAGGACTTGGTTACCTGGGACCCAGTGCACTTCCAGTTGAAATCACATCAAATACCAGGCAAAAAGTGGGGGTGACCATGTCAAAAAGGGGCACTTTCCCTACAATGCTCATGAGAATCCAAAAAATGATTCAAGCTTCAATACGGACCCATGCTAGGCGATTTCCAGAATACAGGAAGCTACGAGAAAAAGACATTTAAAGGACCATGTGAGGACTGCTCAACTAGTCCATCTGATTATATAAAAAAAATAGCCTAGCTGTCCTTTACTGAACTGTTTACTGTAAAATCACCTCCAGGAAACCCAAAGCACCAAAGAATCTGCTAGGTGAGATCCTAGTTGATTGTATGCTAGGTATTTGGGGTATATCTAAATTACGGGGCACACCTTTTAGTTCACCCCTTGGTCCAAAGGACAATCAACATACTGATGTTGAGTGCAGAGTCCCACAAACTAAATCCTTGCCCTCAATTACTGTCCTTCTGCAATTGTTTAGCTCGTCAAGAAGTTGACCATTTAAAAAAAAAAAAACCCAAGTGGAAGAAAACTATGTTCCAAAAATATAATATTAGTCTTACGGTTAAGGTTATCAGAAATCTAGCACCCAGGTTGAGAATGCATGATTAATGCGTGGGGCCTTATTGTAGTACCAGAAGATGTAATTTTAGCTAAACTATGTATTTACTTGTGGACTAAAGTCATGTTCTCTTTATAAATTAAAACACTGATGGGACATTGCATTTATTGAGCTCTCTTTACTATGTCACACTGTATTCAAGTTTAAGACACTTCCAAAATCTGGATTTAACCTTAAATGATTGTTCCCGCTGCTCTGAGAGAATCAAGTGCCCCAAAAGAGTAACCTGGCTATCCAAATTGAGTACATTAGTACTTTGAACAAGCAGTATAACCACCAGTATAAAATATCCATACCCACCAGAACGCAATTTAGTAACCATTGGCAGTTTGTGTATTTGTAAATAAGAGGTGCACTGTCAGCACCTGAACCTCACCATACTATACAGTGAGGTACTAACATTTAGTAAAGCAATCTTCAGGGTAAGGAATTTAAGTGAACAGCTATGCAATGGCTACAGATGTGGTTGCATCAATTATGTAAGAAGCATATTTATGATCCATACAACTGGTGTGCCAAACAGAGGGATGGATAACTCAAATGGGCATCTTATAAATTAAGCAAATGCTGGATAATATCAGATGCAGAATGCAACAGTGAAATTTGTCTTTGATATTAAGATACAAAAAAACAACACTTCACGTGACTGCAGAGAAACCCAGCAGTGTCAGACACTTGATTTCACAGGCTAAGCGTTCACATGCAGTGGAAACTGGCTCAGAGTGTCCTACTTACTCCTGGCTTATCAGAAGATGTGGTAGCGTTGGCAACTTCTTGTGCTATGCGAGTAGCAACACTATCTCGCCTTTGTTTGGGTAATCGGAGTATGTTTTATATGGGACTGCACACATTTTTGATCACTTGTGGAAAGAAAGAGATGGGTAAATACTTATGCAGGAGATCATACATTCTAAACCATAGGGCACAATGATAACCTGATGCCATCTGGGGGAGAACATGGAGTCTTAGTTAAGACATTTTCTTTTGCTCGTGATGTACAAATCTTTTTACAATATCTGTAAATATGCAATCTAACACTGCTTCGTCTAGCTGCCCTTCATAACAACCATTAGAGAAGATTGTCAAGGGCAGCGGTGACAGACTTTTTCACCAGCCATGGATGCAAAGGAATGTTTTGGGATGTATTCCCACTTTCCTTTAAACCACAGTGTTAATGAACATTTAAATACCTTGTGTTTTACATTATAATTAACAATTGTGGTGCAACGGAAACTTTAATTAAGAGGGAAGCCTCAATTCATGCGCTAATCTGTCAACATAAGGAGAAATCTGCACATCTCTGCTAACTAACTTAAATCTGACAAAACAAATAATTTTCAGATTATTGTGGGATTTTCTAAGAAATGCATTTAGAATGCAAGTACATTTGCATGCCTGCGACCAGTCAGGACGTTTAAAAGGCTTGAGTGATCATCTGTTAAGCACAAAGAAAATCTTGCATTAAATCGCTTCAGTTTCGGCAGCATAGATTTGGAGATCAGAAAAAAAGAATCTTTATATAATTCAAACTAGTGCTTCTCAATCACAGTTTGCCACAAATCCAACCCTCAATCATCAGAATGTAATGTCCACGATATCTACATTGAGAAAACACCCAGTGTCCTTAGAAAGCTCTTTCTGTCAATTTTAGTAATTCCAAAATTGGCACCCTCAAAAAACAAAACCTAAAGTACAAGGTTCTTGGAAACGTATGGTTTCTAGCACTACATACATGCACACAGATACTAAGGGGTAGAATGTACTGCATTTCCGTCAGCATAAAATGTAAACCTAAAATAATTATGCACAACTTTCTTTTCTTAAAAAACAAATCTATTGAAAAGTTACTTAAACTTTAACAGGGACTTTCACATTACGATACTTTTGAATACACTAAGAATCTGCAATTTTTGAACAATACAATAAGCCAATCATCAGCTTTATTTCCGTAAATGTACATCCAATAGCAAAAAGTATGCTCCAATTTGTGATGTGCCTCATGTATCCCAAGAAGGAGACTTGCCCAGAACACCCAATCGTCCACAATATAAAAGAAAAATGCTACTTACCCAGTAAGCATCTGTTCTTGGCATGTAGAACTGTAGATCCACATGCTTTGCATACTCCTGCCATTAGTGTTGGGTCTGGATGTTTGCAAGTTGTTTTTCTTCAAAGAAGTCTTTCCAGTCACGAGGTGGGTGCATGGGCATCTACTCCATAGTTAGATTGTTTTCCCGCAGAGGGTGAGAATGGAGTTAGTAAGAGTAGAATAGAGATGTCCATGCGTATGTACCCAAGTAAGAAAATACTGCAACAGGTACAGGTGACAATGGAGGTGGGAGGGTGCATGTGAATCTACAGCTCTACATGTCAAGAACAGATGCTTACTAGGTAAGTAGCATTTTCCGTTCGAGGCATGTGAGCTGTAGATCACATGCTTTGCATAGACTATACAGCAGTAATCTCCCAAAGCGGTGGCTAACCTGTAGCTGTTGCAGTGGTTTGAAAAAGTGTACGAAGAACTGCCTGGCCTACATTAGCTTGTTGTCTGGCTAACACATCTACACAATAGTGTTTTGTAAATGTGTATGGTGTAGACCATGTTGCAGCTTTAAAGATGTCAGCTATAGGGATGTTTCCTAAAAAAAGCCATAGAGGCCCCCAGTTTGCAAGTGGAATGTGCTGTAGGGGGAATTGGTAAAGTCCTCTTTGCTTTTGCATAGCATGTCTGAATACATTTAACTATCCACTGTGCAATGCCTGATTTTGAAATGGGATTGCCTTTGTGTGGTGGAGCAAAAGCAACAAAGAGTTGATTAGTGTTACGAAAAGGTTTGGTCCTTTTTACATAATATAACAGTGCTCGTTTTACGTTTAAAGTGTGTAGACTCGTTCTGCCACTGAATCTAGTTGAGGGAAGAACACAGGTAACTCAACAGATTGGTTGATGTGAAAAGCAGATACCACTTTGGGTAAGAATTTGGGGTTAGTGCGAAGAACCACTTAGTTCTGGTGGACTTGGAAAAATGGTTCTTCTATGGTTAATGCATGAAGCTCACCAACTCTGCTCAGTGAAGTAATAGCAATGAAGAAAGCAACTTTCCAAGTGAGAAATTGCAGTTCGCATTTATGCAATGGCTCGAAGGGTGGACCCATTAGTCTGGTAAGGACAATATTAAGGTTCCACGCTGGGGCAGGTGGAAGCCTTGGTGGAATAACTCGTCAGTCGTTCCATGAAAGCCTTGATAACAGGTACTCTGAAAATGGACAGATGCTGTCTATTTTGAAGGTATGCAGATATTGCAGCAAGATGTAAGCGTATGGATGTGTATGCTAATCCTGTTTGCTGTAAATGAAGTAAATACCAAATAATGTTCTGAATGGAAGCATCTAAAGGGTTGATATGGTTGTTGTTACAATATATAACAAACAGCTTCCATTTTGCTGCATAGCAAGCTCTTGTAGTAGGTCTTCTGGCCTCTTTAATGATATTCATACAGTCTGGTGGAAGATTCAGATAACCAAACTCTATGATTTCAGGTGCCAGATCGCAAGGTTGAGATGTTTGGGGTCTAGATGTCTCATCTCTCCATGGCTCTGCGTGAGGAGACTGGATGTGAGATGTCGTTTTTGATGAGGAACTACTGAGAGTTGCAACAGGGTAGTGAACCAGGGTTGACGGGCCCATGTGGGAGCTACCAGGATTAGCCTGAGGGATGTTTGCCTGAGCTTCCGAACCACTAGTGGAATGAGTGGGAGAGGTGGAAAAGCGTAGGCAAATATCCCTGACCAGTTCATCCATATTGCATTGCCTTTGGATAAAAGGGTGTGGATACCTGGAGGCGAAGCTTGGGCATTTTGCGTTTAGGTGTGTGGCGAACAGATCTATCTCTGGGAAGTCCCACATCTGAAAGAGCGGGAGGAGAACTTTTGGGTGAAGGTCCCACTCGTGAATCTGTTGTCTTTGTCTGCTTAGCAGATCTGCGATCTGATTGTTTACTCCTGGGAGGTGTTCCGCTAGGAGATAGATCTTGTGATGTATGGCCCACCTCCAAATGGCTTGTGCAAGGGGTGACAGTTGGAGAGAGTGTCCCCCCCACCGTTTCTGTGGCTGTCATGTTGTTGGTGCGTATCAGAACAATATTGCCTACAAGGTGAGTTTGGAAGGCTTTGAGCGCTAGAAATACTGCTAGCAGCTCTAGATGATTTATGTGAAGCTGCTTTTGCTTTTGACTCCACAGGCATTGAATTGTGAGAGTTTGGAGATGAGCTCCCCAACCAGTGAGCGATGCATCTGCTGTTAGCACGGTCTGTGGAACAGGGTCGATGAAGGGCCGCCCTTTGGATAGGTTTTGTGGATTTCACCACTGCAGAGAGCGATGAGTGCGGCAGTCCACCAACACTAGATCTGCCAATTGACCCCAAGACTGATTCCACTGACATGCTAAACATTCCTGAAGGGGACGCATTTGAAGTCTTTCATGGGGAACTATCATGATTCAAGACGCCATCATTCCTAGTAGTTGCATAAACACCCGAGCTGGTAATGAATGGTCGGGTTGAAACTGGGAAATTAGAGCCTGAATATTGCGGATCCTGACAGGATTTGGACAGGCTAGAGCTTTCTGTGTATCGCGGGTGGCTCCCAAGTAAGTTTGCGTGTTGGAGGGTTGGAGATGGGACTTTAACTGATTTACTGTGAACCCCAGATCGTGCAGTAATTGTACTGTTCACTGAGTGTGCTGTAGACACTTTGTGAGAGAACTGGCTTTGATGAGTCAGTCGTCCAAGTATGGGAAGACGTGAATGTGTTGTCTTCACAGGTGAGCAGCGACTACTGCTAGGCATTTGGTGAATACTCTGGGAGCAGTGGTGACTCCGAATTGGAGCACTTTGAACTGTTAATGTTGTCCCGCTTCCACAAACCTGAGATACTTGCGGTGAGCGGGGTGTATTGGAATATGGAAGTATGCGTCCTTTAAGTCTAAAGTAGACAAAGTTGTCTTGTTAAAGGAGCAAGAGCACTTGTTGGAGTGTCACCATGTGAAAATGATCTGATTGAATATAGAGATTTAGGTCTCTGAGGTCTAGAAAAGGCCTGAGAGAGCTGTCCTTTTGGGTATGAGAAAGTATAGGGAGTATACGCCGGACCCTTGATACTGTAATGGTATGGGCTCTATAGCTCCTTTTTGCAGTAGAGAGTGAACCTCTTGTTTGAGAAGGTGCAGATGCTCTGGTGACATTTTGTGTGATCGTGGAGGAATGTTTGGGGGATTATCGATAAGTTCCAGGCAATAACCAGATTGGATAATTTCTAGGACTCATCTGTCCGAAGTTATTGTATTCCAGATGGGGAAAAATTGAGAGAGACATCCCCCGACAGGTGTGGAATGATCGGGGGGGAGGCAAGTCACTGTTTGCTGCAGAGGTTACCTTTACCTCTTCCCTTGCCATTATTGCCTCAAAATCCTCCTCTAAAGTAACCTCTTGACGAGGGTGATTGATTGTTGCCTCTATAGGAAGTAGAGGTGTTGTCTGTGGAGATATTCTTTGAGCCCCCCCCTATAGAAGGAGCGGCAAAAAGAACCCCGATTGGATTGGGTCTGCAAAGCTCCCAAGGATTTTGCGAAATCTGTGTCCTTCATTTATTCCAGAGAAGTGTCTACCACAGGCCCAAATAGGTGTTCTTTATCAAAGGGTAGGTTTAAAATAGAGGCCTTGACTTTGGGTTTAAACCCTGAAATTCTGAGCCAGGCGTGCCTTCTTAAAAGAACACTGGTGTTGACAGCGCGAACAGCAGTGTCAGCTGCGTCTAAAGCACACCTAATGGAAGTGTTAGAAATAAGTTTCCCTTCCTGAATTAAGTCATACGCCTTAGTTTTGTGTTCATCTGGCAAGAACTGGAGCAACTGTTCCAATTCGTCGTAGTGAGCCCTGTCATATCTCGCTAAAAGAGCCTGGGTGTTGGCAATACGACAATGATTGGCTGCCTGCGCAGCTACTCTTTTGCATCTATGAGTTTGGATTCTTTGTCAGGAGGAAGGGCATCTTCTGTTGTTTGAGAGTTTGCCCTTTTGCAAGCGTTAGAAACCACTAGGGAGTCTAAGGGAAGTTGGCCTTTGATGTAGATGGGGTCTGTAGGTGCAGGTTTATATTTCTTATCTACCCTTGGTGTTAAAATTCTTGCACGCACCGGGTCTTTAAAAATATTGTCCACGTGTTTAAGCATACCCTTAAGAATGGGCAGTGTACGAGTTGCTCTTTGAGAAGAACTTAAAGTCTCAAATAGAAAATCCTCTTCAAGAGCCTCTTTGTGAAGCAGAACTGTGATACTGAGCTGCCATATTTATTAACTATGTACCCTACACTGTCGTCAGGCGGAGAAGGTTTTGAAGGGTATAGATCTGGGTCATTATCAGCGTTGGGATCTGTATTGTAATCAGTCCATGGATCAGGAATAATGTCATCTGGGGCATACGCATCCCCATCATCCTGGTGGTCAGGTGACGGTGGTGAATTTGTAGGTGTAATTAGCAAATTCGGGTCAAGTGGGGAAGGAGGTGTAAGAGGAGGAGAAGGATTAGTACCCACATTTTTCTTTTTATGGGGAATGTGGTAAGGTTTCTCCGTATCTGGCTTGCGTTTAACTGGCAGTTTTGCATGAATATGTCTAGTTTTTGGATTAATAAGTTCTTTCTGTTTCGGGTCCGTGTTAGAAGGCGGGACGACGAAACGAGGTTCCTTGGATGCAGGAGGAGCTGTTTTGTCCTTTGGTGGCAAGATTTTCGGTGCCCAGGCTTTTGGTGCTGAGATTTTCGGATCCGAAGATTTAGGTTTTGGTGCCGAAGGGAAATGAAATGAAATGAAATTTGTACTTGTAAAGCGCACCCATACCCCCAGAGGGGTGTCCAGGCGCTGTACGCATACCGCTGTGGAACCCTTCCTGGCTTTTCCCTGTGAAATGTCCACTCCTGGGCACCCCCAGGGTGAAGCCAGGCATCCCAGCACTATTGGGGCCGTTGTGGAGATTAAGCAAGCTATTGCCCAGAGTTGCAGAGTGGGACCCATGATTAGAATAGGCACCGAGGCGAGAATTATCAGGTCCGAGGAAATTGAGCCCAAGACCCGCCGAGGCGGGAATTGAACCCTGGTCCCGGGCCAGATCTCTGCATCAGGGTCTGCCGCTCTAACCATTGAGCCACACATGGACAAGGACATGTTTGGATTTCGGCACCGAAGGTTTCGGTTCGCTGCCTCAATGAGGCTGACTCAGTCCCGAGCCGGAAGGCTTTGGTGTATGTTTCGGTGTCGAGCCCGAAGGCAGGGTGTTCGAAATGTGATCTCGGTGCCGACTTTGGCCCGAAGGCAGAGGCGGGACCGGAGCCTTTTTCTTGGGCATAGTTTGGGGGAGGGGAGTATCAGTACTCATGGGGCGCTGACCCTGCGGAACCTCTTCTTCCATGTCGGAATCGGCTTCGGACACGGAGATGTGTTCTTCTTCCTCGGCTCCTTGTGCGTTGAAGATCTTGCAGTCTGAATCTTCACCGAAGAGATCCAGAGCTGAGCCGATAGGATGCTGGTACATTTTGGGACGTCGAGCCCGATGGTCACGGAGTGTCTTCTTGGATTGAAAAGATCGGCACACGTAGCAGTCCTGTTCGTCGTGTTCTGGGGACAGACACAAATGGCACACTTTGTGCAAGTCGGTGCGCGGGTATTTGGCGCGGTACCCGGGACAGAATTTAATTGGAGTCAGTTCCATCGACTGCGAGCTTGCCCGACGCGGCTAGGCCCAAAGGCCTTCCACGGAGCTTCCGATCGAGGATTTCTGAGTCGACACGATACGCAGAGAATGGGAAACGCGATCGAATAACAATACCATTGAGGGTAGTGGATTGCGCACCGAGGGGAACCCGAGAAACGGTGTCGAACCGGAGCACCGCAATTCACGTCCGAACCCGATGGCGGAAAGAAACAATCCAACAATGGAGTCGATGCCCATGCGCACTATCACCAAAAGGAGAAGTCACCTACCTCGTGACTGGAAAGACTTCTTTGAAGTAAAACAACTTGCAAACATCCGGACCCAACACTAGATGGCAGAGTATGCAAAGCATGTGATCTACAGCTCACATGCCTCGGACATTAGCTTCCAATATTTACAACAAATTATTTTTTTCTCATTAATAGATCACTGAAATGTGCTTCATGTTTGCAGGCCCACCAATGAACTGGAGGTAAATCATAATAAAAACAAGCATTGGCATAGCCAATAGGTCTCGCTTTTGGGAGCTTATGTGTTTATCCTGAAGTTTTGGCTATGTTGTAGAGTATTGTGGCTGATGTGTATTATGTTGAAAAGTTATAATAAAAAGTGTTATATGTGGTACTTCGTGGTATTACGTGGAGTGTATTTATGTTGCATTGAGTATAGTGTAATTATGTGGTGTGTAATTATGTGGTACTGAGTGTTGTGTAGTGTATTTATATTGCATTGAGTGTAGTCTAAATCTGTGGTGTGTTATTACGTGGCACTGAGTGATATTATGTGGATTGTATTTGTTGTATTGAGTGGAGTGTAATTCTGTGGCATGTAATTATGTGTCAATGAGTGGTATTATGTGGGGTGTATGTTGCATTTAGTAGAGTAATTATGTGTTATGTAATTATGTGACAGTGAATGGTATTTTGTGTTGCATAGAGGATATTGTAATTATGTGGAGTGTAATTATGTGGCACTGAGTGGTATTATGTGGAGTGTATTTATGTTGCATTGAGTAGAGTGTAAGTATGTGGCATGTAATTATGTGGCAGTTAGTGGTATTATGTGGAGTGTATGTTGCATTTAGTAGAGTGTAATTAAGTGGTGTAATTATGTGGTGTTCTATAGAGTGTATTTATATTGTATTGAGTAAAGTGTAATTATGTGGCGTGTTATGTGACACTGAGTGATATGTGGTTTGTATTTATGTTGTATTGAGTGGAGTAATTATGTGGCATGTAATTATGTGGTATTGAGTGGTATTATGTGGGGTGTATGTTGCATTTAGTATAGTGTAAATATGTGGCATGTAATTATGTGGTAGTGAGTGGTATTTTGTGTTGCATTGAGTAGAGTGTAATTACGTGGAGTGTAATTATGTGGCACTGAGTGGTATAATGTGGAGTGTATTTATGTTGCATTGTATAGAGTGTAATTATGTGTTATGTAATTATGTGGCAGTGAGTGGTATTATGTGGGATGTATGTATGCCCCTTCTAGCACAAAAGCAATCCAGCATGCAACACAGACCCCCTTGCGCCACGATGACCTGGTGCAAGTGTGCCTGCATTGGCGCTAGGCAGCCAAAAGGGCGCCAGTGCAGGGACAAGGACAGGAATGTGCTGTATTCTTTTGAATCCAGCACATTCCTGCCCTTTCCATGTGATGCACCACAAAGTCATAAATATTCCCCTGCATGCCAAGAAATGACATCATTGGACTCATGAATTATAATGCGATTGAATGAAAGGTTATGTGGCCAGGTGTGCTTATCACTCTATAGAAACCTTTTACTACACACTTAGGGGCATATTTATGACTTTGTGGCCCCAGGGAAAGTGCAGGAATGCACCTTACTTAAAAGAATACAGCGCAATCCTGTCCTTGCCCTGCGCTTGCGCCATTTTGGCTGCCTAGCACCCACACAGGCACCCAAGCACCATGTGCCTGTGTTGCATTCAGGACTGTTTTTGTGCAGGAAGGGGCACCTTCCTTCACAAAAACACAATCCTGAGAGGTATATTCCTCTTTCTATGTGTGCCGCATAATGCAGCACACAAAGAAAGAGGAAGTAACAAGGAGAAATGAAGATATTTCCCCTTGTTACGTCCTCCCCTGGGAAGGCGTATCTTTTTGGCGCATTCCCAGGTTTACCAGTTCTGGTAAATCTAGGTATGCCCAAAAACCATGAGAGGTGCGTGGGAGCACCCACGCAACTCATGGAATGCCTTCCCAGGGCAGTGTTACGCAACGCAGCTATCTGCGCTGATTTGGTTTACTCCAGAGTCCAGATCAATGAATCCACTCAGAGCCACGCGTGGCTTCATAAACCTCTCCATGCCACTGGGCTCATAAAAATGGCCCTCAGTGTGGGCGTGACTGCCGGGTCCTATTCCTCACAAACGTCGTTCGTTCCAGTCAAAGTTCCAAAGTGCTGAGAACTTATTAGAATCGTGATAACACGGAAGCACAGTTTGATGTCTATGAATTAAAATTAAAAATAACATTTTAGCCTGGCATGTTATGTCTCTATGGCCAAAGGTAATATGTGGTTTTTAAACAAACAACTGTGAAGGCGGCGGCCTTGGATCTGGTTTATCAAAGGACTCGAACCTGCGCATCATCAGACAGAAAGACGTCCCCGTCCTGGGACATTTCACACCAGGGGAGGCGGCGCTACCTGTGAAACCACACACGACCCTCTCTGCTCAACGGGTGCGCAATAGAGACCCATCTGTCTCCGAAGGAAACACTTTGGGAGTGAGCCTGGGCTGGGCCAGCCTCTGTCTGTGTTGTGATCTTGGGCAGATCTGCATAACACTGACACTTGCTTCTTTTCTCAAAGAAAGTGTGTGTTTTGGAAACAAGTGAATACACGCCCGCAGACTGGTATGAAAAGCGCCGGCTTGGCTGGCATGGCACGCATTGTACTGTTTACAACTAAAGCATGCAAAGCAGTTCCGAAGTACGACAGCGATATCCTGTTTGCTGCGGTAAGCATCCTACAATGATGTAGCAAGCATGTGATATTCTTCACACACCGCTGTAGAGTAAAGTAATTGTGGTTCTAGAGCAAGGCATGTCCATGTAAATAAGCATTGAAAAGACAGGGGAAGGTGTGGCAATAGCACAAGCGAAACGGCCAGAGCTGCAGACTTTCGACGTCGGGAACCAGGTTCGCGTCTCGGCGTCATCTCAACGCCCTGTGATTCCAGGCACATCACTTAATCTACACGTACTTTTCAAACAGAATGGGGGTGTTTAAGTAAAGCGCTCCGATACCGTCGGGTCGAGTTCGCGCTGTGTAAAACTGGAAAAAAGAACACTTCGTTAAAGAAAGGCCTCTTTGCGAGCCTCATATCTGGAGCCAGCCACCATATTTTCGGAGGCACGCACGGCAATGAGTTATCTGGGGTCTGCCTCGTGAAGCACTGGCTTGCCAACGAAGGAGAGTCTGGGACAGCGTGCCTGCTTCTACGAAAGTGAAAGCGGGTACGGCGCGAGATAATTAAAAAAACATATGGCCCCTGCGCACCTGTAGACGCTGAGGGGGGAGGGCTGGGGGGAGTGCGGCCGAGAGCACACACAGCGTTTCCCTTGCGGGAGCGAGCAGGGGCACCATCTGTTTGCAAGATAATTACAAACAGATGTCGCCAAAGCTTGCTCCCGCAAGGGAATCGCCAAACGTGCACGCGTTGCCATTGAAAGCAATGCAAAGCATGCACGTTTTTGGGCGAAAAAGCAAATCGATTCCAAGAGGTCTCCTCCTATGCAGCGCATGCACGCTGCGTAGGCGAGACCTAAAAACAAAGTAGGACTGCTCAAGAAACCATCCGCTGACCCAACCACGCTTTCCAACTACAGACCCATCTCCCTCCTACCATACCCGCCAAAGGTTTTAGAGAAACTAATCAACCAACACCTCACCATCCATCTCAGTAACCACCAGCTCCTTGACACCACACAGTCCGGATTCAGGCCCAACCACAGTACAGACATCTGCATGTTCTTTGACTAAAGAGACCTGGCACCTCTCAATCTCCAGGGCCCCTATGCAGCACTTGACATGGTCTCACACCCCCCCCATCCTCATCAGGTGCCTGCACAAGACTGGCATTAAAAGACCCGCTCTCTGCTCGATCTGCTCCTTTTTAGAGATGGAACAAAAGCTGTCGGCCCAGCACCTTATTCATCGGAAGCCCGCAAACTCATCTGGGGAATGCCTCAAGATACACCGATAACCTCCATCCTCTTCAACGCATACATGATCCCTGTGGCCAAAGTCATCTGTGCTTCCTCTTCTATGCAGACGACATGCAAGTTATACTCTTCCTCTCAGATAAGACCCTCAACACAAGAAACAGTTCACCACCTGCATGACCAAAGTCGCTAACTGGATGAAAGCTCAACACCGCCACAGAAGTACTGATATTCTGCAAGAACACCTCAGCATGGGACTCAAACTGGTGGCTGGCCATGCTCGGACCCACGACCACACCCACAACCCAAGCCAGTAACCTCAGAATAATCACCGAAAGGAAACTGCACATGACCGCATCCGTCAACGCCATCACTGCATTCTTCTTCCACATCCTGACAACGCTGAGGAAGTTCTTCAAATGGCTCCCTAGCAACACTAGAAAAACTGTCACTCACAACCTAGTCACTACCAAGATGGACTACAGGAACACCCTCTACGTCGGGATCACAAAACAACTCACTATGAGGCTGTAAACCATCCAGAAATAGGCTGCGAGACTCATCCTCAACCTCCCACACAGAACTCGCATCACACCTCAGGAAGCTCAATTGGTTCCCGATACACAAATGTGGCTCAACACACACACACACACACACACACACACCCCTCTCCCCTCCCCCCCCCCCCTCCCTCCCCCCTCCCTCTCCCCCCCTCCCCCCCCTCCCTCTCCCCCCCTCCCTCCCCCCCCTCCCTCCCCCCTCAGGCTCCTCTTAGCCGAATAGTCAAATCTCCTTCAACTAACCACCCAGACACCTCTCTTCTGTAGGACTCATGCATACACAGAACCAGATCAGGAGGATGGGCTTTCTCTTATAATGCTCCTAAAACATGAAAAGGCCTTTCACTCCACATAAGAGCTGCTTCCCCTCTTGAATTCTGCAAGAACCTGAAAATCTGGTTTTTTAGTTAGGCAACCAACCAGTGTCAGGAGACTAGGCCCACACACCAGCTCTGCACCAGGATATCCTTGCGGTCATAGTGCGCTTTACAAATACACATAACATATCATGACTGACAGGCCATAAAACAAGCAAACTTGCTATAGAGTACTTTATAATGAAAATCACATGAAACAGTTTTATGTTTACCTGTGATGTAGTAAGTGACTTGTCTGTTGATTTCTTCAGTATCTGCATCAGTAGTACTTAAAATGGCTACAACACCACCAGGAGGATCATCTTCACTCACTGTGCCCTTGTATATTTCGGCAGTGAAGCGCGGGGGGTTATCATTCACATCTGTAATGATCACTTCCACAGTGGTAGATGAAGAATGTACATTTGCACCGCTGTCAAAAGCAACCACAGTGATTGGGTACTTAACCAGTTTCTCATGATCAATTTCTCTCAGAGTAGATATCCAGCCAGTTTCCAGGTTAATAGTAAAAAGCTCAACAATCTCTGAAAATTCTTGAGTCAGTGCTAAACCATATGTCACTTGCCCATTAGTTCCAGAATCTATATCATGCGCCTTGACCTGAATGATTGCTGTTCCTCCTGGAAGGTTTTCCATGATGAATGCTTGATATGAGTTGGACTCAAAGACTGGTGCATTGTCATTGATATCTTTTACCTGAATACTGACATCCACAGAAGAGATTGTTTTAGGCTCTCCATTGATATTTTCAGCCAACACTGAGAACTGGTACCATTTTGTTGTTTCATGGTCAAGCTTCTTCTCCAGTTTTAATCTTCCACTTTGTTTATCAATAACAAATAGATCGTCTCTGTTACTTTCAGCTGTGTTTCCTTTAATCAAAGTATACTCTAGAGACTGTTTACTCTCCGCTCTAATGGCAGCAATTTCTGTTCCAATAGGCATATCCTCAGGAATGACTGAAGTATAGAATGGTTCAGAAAACTTTGGTAGTGGCACTTCGGGTGGTAGGATTTTAATAAAGACAGAGACAACAGACTCCTTTCTTGGCAGACCACCATCCCGAGCTTTAACAAAGAAAGTGTAAATTTCATCCTCTAACCCAACTAAACTTTCCTTGGTGGTAATGACACCAGTGAACGAATCTATTTCCAAATTCTCTTGGACACTCTCAGAGTCTGCTTCTATGCTGTAAGTTATGTCAGCATTCATACCCTCATCAGCATCGAATGCCATAATTTTTGTGACCGATGTACCTCTTGGCACATCAGATGCAATGCTAACTTTATATTCTGTTGCACGAAACTGTGGGACATTGTCATTAACATCAGTTAGAATTACATTAATAGAACAAAAGGCAACTTTCCCCCCAGCGTCCTTGGCCATTAAACTAACGGAGATGAACTTCTCATTCGGATGCTCTCGGTCAAGAATTTCAGTTGTATACATCTGCCCATTCTCTGCAACGTAAAACTTATCCTTGGCAAAATCATTCAAAATGTGGTATGTGATTTGTCCATAAGTTCCAGAGTCACCATCAGTAGCTGTAATTTCAGTGACAAGTGTATGTAGAGGAGAGTTTTCAGCAAGTTCCACTTCATATTCATGCTGGCTAAATGCAGGTCTGTGCAAATTTGACCCAAACACAGTGATGTGAACCTGAGCAGAACTTCTGAAAACCCCGTCTGACACAGAGACGGTGAGGTTATAAAACGGTTTCAAGATTGGCCGCCGTAGGTTTGAGATGCTGACCACTCCAGTCATGCTGTTAATAGCAAAATTGGAGTGCTCGTTTCCCATCAAAATAGAATAATCTAACTTGCTGCCATCAGAATTATCTGCATCATGGGCTTTTACACAGGTTACAAAATGTCCACCAGCCGACAGTTCACTAATTTTAGCATTATAAACCATTTGGTTAAATAATGGTGGATTATCGTTCACATTGGTTATGTTAACAGTGACTACAATGTCACTGCTCAGTGATGGTACACCACTATCTATTGCCCTGACAATTAACTTGTATTGCTGAATCTCTTCATAATCCAGTGGCACTGCTGTCAGAATGAGTCCACTTCTGGCATCTATGTAGAAATGATCAGAGTTTTTGCTATCATTCTCCACTAGGTGATACGAAATAGCACTGTTCAACTCAGAATCTACATCAGTGGCAGCTACCTGTGCAACAGATGTCCCAATTACAGATACTTCAGACAGAGTTGCAGCATAAGCCTTTTTAACGAAAGTGGGAGCATTATCATTAACATCCTCTAAAATTATGTCAACAAACAAGTCAGCATGAGCACCAGTAAGAGAGTCAGTAGCTCGTACACTTAATTTGTAGGCAGGATGGGATTCAAAATCTAGAGGAGATACAACATTTATAACTCCAGTGTGGAAGTTAATCATAAATTGATTAAATAGGTCTCCTTCTGTGATGCTATAAATTACTTTAAGTCCTTCTGGGCTGTTGGCCAACACATGGACAACAGGACTATGCAACTGAATGTTTTCAGGTATTTCTGCACTATAAAAAGGCTTTTCGAAAACTGGCATGGCTTTATTCATCACAGTTATTGGAACTAAAACTTCTGCAGAAAAAGATGGCTCACCTCCATCTTTTGCCACCACAGTGATCAGGTATTCCTTATTTACATTATCTGGTTCAAATGTCTTCTTTAGTGCTATTTCACCAAAGGGGCCAATTTGGAAATACTCATGATGTTCTTTCAGATAGTAATGTACCTCTCCATTTCTTCCAATATCTTTATCGACAGCAGTGACATGTCGAATGACCTGACCCACGTCAGCATCAACTTGAACAGCAGCATAGTAGGGTAAGTTGACAAAAACAGGAGCATTGTCATTTATATCTTCCACAGTGACCTTGATCACAACATGGGCTATCTTTGAAGGTTTATGTTCATCACTAACCTCTACCACCACATTGTAAACTTCCTGCTGCTCACGATCAAATGGAACACCCGTAGTGGAAAGAACTCCAGAAGTGTGGCTCATTCTAAACCTAACATTTGGATTGAGAATACGAAAGAACAATGGTTCATTTATATGGGTGCCAACTGATGTAATGATAGCTATCATTTTAGCTTGGGTAGAATTTTCCTGCACCACAGCAGTATAGGTGGCCTGAGTGAACTTTAGTTGGCTTTCTCTGCTTTCTTTCACATATATTTTAACAAACGCAGCACTTGAAAACCTTCCATCAGAAGCTCGAACAGTAAGTTCATACCGGCTTCGTAATTGAGTTCCATTGTACAGAGTTATTGTTCCAGTCTTGGGGTCAATAGAGAACTTCTCTCCAATATTTCCATCAGTTATGGCATACATGGGTTCTGAAAAGGCTCTTGAATCATCATCTGTTGCATTCACTGTGATCACTTGAACACCTTTGTATGTTGGTATTAAAACAGATGTTTCATACAATTCCTGTGAGAAAACCGGAGCACAATCATTGATGTCGATGACGTAGATGGTAACATTAGCAGCGTGTTCAGCAAATAAACGTGGGTTGCCCATGTCGTGTACTTGTACTGTAAAGTGGAAAATATTTGTCTGCTCGTAATCTAAAGTTACTAATGTACGAATGGCACCAGTACTAGAATCTATGGCAAAATATTTGTGGATAGATGGTTCAACGATATGATAAACAAGCACAGCACTGGATTCCATATCAGCATCTGTAGCTCGGATCACAAGTGGGACATTTTCAGTAGTGAGAATTACACTATTAATTGAAGCAGATTCGCTGATGAGCCCAGTATATTCGGACTGCATAAATACAGGCAGATTGTCATTCTCATCCCAGAGGTTGACAGTAACACTTGTGTTTGTCGACTGCCCAGCCATGTTGGACCCTTGCACAGTAAGCGTGTATGAAGGCATGCTTTCATAATCGAGCAGCTTCTTTGTGACAATAACGCCGGAGTTTGGATTAATATCAAAGACATCCTCAATATTTCCATCTCTTATCTCATAGATGACAGATGACTGGCTGAAAGCGGTGACCATCGCAACAAAGCTGCCAACCTTGGCAACCTCACTGATTTCAGCAGAATATCCATTTAATGTAAACTTAGGAGAGGAGTTATCAGAAATTGTAACAAAGATATGTACTGAAGTTACTTCACTCAGCGGAGGACTTCCATGATCAGTTGCCTTTACTATCAACTTGTACTCTTCTTGTTTATTCCGATCCAGCTCTTTTGCAGTTTTTATGGTACCAAGGATGGGATCAATGGTAAAGGAATGTCCAATGTTTCCTGCAATAAAATACGAGAAGATTAGAAAAACAATATATAGAAATATTGTACAGTAATTAAAAGAAGCGAATTTATCTAATGTAACTCAGAACTTTCAGGCATCCAACAGCCATGGCAATACAATATTTAATGAAAGATTAAAAGTATAAGCATTAAGCAAACAACAACCTTAAAGAGCTACAAAATAATTTGCCTGTAAAGATTTAGGTATAGTGACACACTGCATGCTAGCTACATTAGAGTTCTAGTACACGGAAAGTAATAAGGCCAATGAGAGCCGGGCAGCAGGACATTCTGAACTTTAATTCAATGATGATTGGGCTAGACTTCATAAAAATAAGCCTGGCAGTTTAAAAGGGTTTACAAATAAGCTTACCACATATTCTAAACACAGAAATAGTGTATCCCTCTCACTTGTGATCTATGGTACTAGATCATGGTCAGAGTACAGCAAATTGAAAAAAAGGGCAAGAAAGGAGGGGACCATAAAGACGAACTCAATTGTGTATTGAGTGTTAACATTTTCTCTTGAACAGTTCTGTTTGCAAACATAGACAACAGATTCCATACATTAAAATACTATGCACAATAGCGCATTCAGTTTACCTGTAGTGGTGGTCTATACCAGTAAAACAAGGAAAGGTTACAAAGGCCAGTTAGTGGAAAGGACCTTTAGACCAATAAACTGTATAACATTCTGCACATCAAGAAGTGCTGCCAAAAACGAAATGCACACAGGGGGTGGGGATTGTAAATAATTTACAAATTTGTGAATTCTCTTCTCTATGTGCAATCCTGCCTAATAGAAATTGGTCTACTGATGGCATAATATCCTCATTAATCGTGGAACGCTTTCTAATGGTCATCATTACTTCACCTCCGACAGTCTAGAGGTTTGGACTAGTGCCATGCCTGTGTACACAACAAAGACAAAATCAACCACAATAAAGTTAGTGGCCAATATTTATAGGGACACCGTTTTGTCTAGTAGAAAGGTGGTGCTTCAAATCTTGCAGATACTTTTTAAAAACTGTCTCAAGGCACAGGAAAAGGGAGATTAAGTTCCAGAATGAGGATTCTTGACAGGGATAGCAACTTAACTAGAGCGAAAGTAAGATATTCAAGGAATACAGCAATAGTCCTCTTCCCATAACACTACGTTATTAATGGCCCTATTCACTGATATTGACATGAGGACTCTTGGCAGAGTAGCAGGAATCATAACAGAGCTAGCTAAATACATTGGGGAGATAGAGGACCTCACAATGCAAGATAATTTAATTACGCAGGCACAATTTGTGAAATTCCAGAATTTTACATTCGAAATTTCAGAATTGTGTTACTCAAGATTTGAAAATTTCTCAAAATTGCACATTACACAATTTTGCGTAACTTTTTAAAAAAGAACTTGCATCTCACGTTAAAAAGTCTTGCACAATACCAACGGGAGAGTGGATCACACTCTTGCTGGTAACTCATGAGACTATTTTTTTTGCACGAGTGGCATGCTCAGGAAGACAAAAAAAGAGCAGCACACTGCTAGAATATTGCAGTTCATGCCAAAAGTGCCGTTTCACCAAATTCTCTCGGACTCTAGTGAAATTTCACAAGAAAAAAGGGTGCCATTTTACCCAGCCCTACTGTCATTCTGTTTCGTGTCACCAGTCAGTTCCAACAGTGGTGGTGGGCAAAGCTATTTCTCGGTAGGGCAAGACAGCAATGTTCCTTTATTGTTACACTTTTAATTAAAAGAACCTACAACTCTGTTCTTACCCCAAGAATTTGGAACGCTCTTCCTTCCGAAACCCGATCTAGCCCTTCAACCTCCTCATTCAACAAGCATTGGCATAGCCAATAGGTCTCGCCTTTGGGGCCTTATAAGTATTTAGTTATGCAGCACAATATCCTTGGTGCAACAACATCAACGGTTGCATGGCTAAACACTTATAAGGTCCCAAAGGCGAGACCTATTGGCTATGCCAATGCTTGTTTTTATTTTATCTCCCCCGCACCCCTTGCTTTCCTCATGTTTTGTAAACATTTAAAGTTCGTTTTTCGTCTTTTGGAGGGCCTGGCAGCTGCTAGTTTCTGCCTGGCACTCTGCTACGTCAAAAGCATTTTCTCGCACTTTAAACGTTTCTTTTCTCTTTTAACCCATCTACGCAGTGTCTGATATCTTAGACTGATCAATAAAAAATATATATCACAATCCTTATTCTGTAGACGCACGCGTGTATGGTGCCTTCATAATGACGTGACCAGCAAAAGCAATCGGTTTTTTTTAGGTGCACTTGCTGTACCTATTTTCCAAAATAGCATTTTGCATGGGTTTGGCTGTTCCGCACAGCATCAGCAAACCGCATTAGCAAAAGCATTGGCAAAGCCAATAGGTCTCGCTTTTGGGACCTTATAAGTATTTAGTTATGCAGCACAATATCCTTGGTGCAACAACATTAACTGTTGCATGGTTAAACACTTATAAGGCCCCAAAGGTGAGACCTATTGGCTATGCCAATGCTTGTTTTTTTTTTTTTAAAGGACAAGCAGTGCTATCAGGCTCCGGCTGCCACTTAGAGGTAGAGCGAGAGAGGTGTGTAGAGAGAGAGAGAGAGAGAGAGGTGTGTAGAGAGAGAGAGGTGTGTAGAGAGAGGTGTGTAGAGAGAGATAGAGGTGTGTAGAGAGAGAGAGATAGAGGTGTGTAGAGAGAGATAGAGGTGTGTAGAGAGAGAGAGAGAGAGGTGTGTAGAGAGAGAGAGAGAGAGGTGTGTAGAGAGAGAGAGAGAGAGGTGTGTAGAGAGAGAGAGAGAGAGGTGTGTAGAGAGAGAGAGAGAGGTGTGTAGAGAGAGAGAGAGAGGTGTGTAGAGAGAGAGAGAGAGGTGTGTAGAGAGAGAGAGAGAGGTGTGTAGAGAGAGAGAGAGAGGTGTGTAGAGAGAGAGAGAGAGAGAGGTGTGTAGAGAGAGAGAGAGAGAGAGGTGTGTAGAGAGAGAGAGAGAGAGAGGTGTGTAGAGAGAGAGGTGTAGAGAGAGAGGTGTAGAGAGAGAGGTGTAGAGAGAGAGGTGTAGAGAGAGAGGTGTAGAGAGAGGTGTAGAGAGAGAGGTGTGTAGAGAGAGGTGTGTAGAGAGAGGTGTGTAGAGAGAGGTGTGTAGAGAGAGGTGTGTAGAGAGAGGTGTGTAGAGAGAGGTGTGTAGAGAGAGGTGTGTAGAGAGAGGTGTGTAGAGAGAGGTGTGTAGAGAGAGGTGTGTAGAGAGAGGTGTGTAGAGAGGTGTGTAGAGAGAGGTGTGTAGAGAGAGGTGTGTAGAGAGAGGTGTGTAGAGAGGTGTGTAGAGAGAGGTGTGTAGAGAGAGGTGTGTAGAGAGGTGTGTAGAGAGGTGTGTAGAGAGAGGTGTGTAGAGAGAGGTGTGTAGAGAGAGGTGTGTAGAGAGGTGTGTAGAGAGAGGTGTGTAGAGAGAGGTGTGTAGAGAGAGGTGTGTAGAGAGAGGTGTGTAGAGAGAGGTGTGTAGAGAGGTGTGTAGAGAGAGGTGTGTAGAGAGAGGTGTGTAGAGAGAGGTGTGTAGAGAGGTGTGTAGAGAGAGGTGTGTAGAGAGAGGTGTGTAGAGAGAGTGTGTAGAGAGAGGTGTGTAGAGAGGTGTGTAGAGAGAGTGTGTAGAGAGAGGTGTGTAGAGAGAGGTGTGTAGAGAGAGGTGTGTAGAGAGAGGTGTGTAGAGAGAGGTGTGTAGAGAGAGGTGTGTAGAGAGAGTGTGTAGAGAGAGGTGTGTAGAGAGAGGTGTGTAGAGAGAGGTGTGTAGAGAGAGGTGTGTAGAGAGAGGTGTGTAGAGAGAGGTGTGTAGAGAGAGGTGTGTAGAGAGAGGTGTGTAGAGAGAGGTGTGTAGAGAGAGGTGTGTAGAGAGAGGTGTGTAGAGAGAGGTGTGTAGAGAGGTGTGTAGAGAGGTGTGTAGAGAGGTGTGTAGAGAGGTGTGGAGAGAGAGGTGTGGAGAGAGAGGTGGGTAGAGAGAGGTGTGTAGAGAGGTGTGTGAGAGGTGTGTAGAGAGGTGTGTAGAGAGTGTGTAGAGAGGTGTGTAGAGAGGTGTGTAGAGAGGTGTGTAGAGAGGTGTGTAGAGAGGTGTGTAGAGAGGTGTGTAGAGAGGTGTGTAGAGAGGTGTGTAGAGAGGTGTGTAGAGAGGTGTGTAGAGAGGTGTGTAGAGAGGTGTGTAGAGAGGTGTGTAGAGAGGTGTGTAGAGAGGTGTGTAGAGAGGTGTGTAGAGAGAGGTGTGTAGAGAGAGGTGTGTAGAGAGAGGTGTGTAGAGAGGTGTGTAGAGAGAGGTGTGTAGAGAGAGGTGTGTAGAGAGGTGTGTAGAGAGAGGTGTGTAGAGAGGTGTGTAGAGAGAGGTGTGTAGAGAGAGGTGTGTAGAGAGAGGTGTGTAGAGAGAGGTGTGTAGAGAGAGGTGTGTAGAGAGAGGTGTGTAGAGAGAGGTGTGTAGAGAGAGGTGTGTAGAGAGAGGTGTGTAGAGAGAGGTGTGTAGAGAGAGGTGTGTAGAGAGAGGTGTGTAGAGAGAGGTGTGTAGAGAGAGGTGTGTAGAGAGAGGTGTGTAGAGAGAGGTGTGTAGAGAGAGGTGTGTAGAGAGAGGTGTGTAGAGAGAGGTGTGTAGAGAGAGGTGTGTAGAGAGAGGTGTGTAGAGAGAGGTGTGTAGAGAGAGGTGTGTAGAGAGAGGTGTGTAGAGAGAGGTGTGTAGAGAGAGGTGTGTAGAGAGAGGTGTGTAGAGAGAGGTGTGTAGAGAGAGGTGTGTAGAGAGAGGTGTGTAGAGAGAGGTGTGTAGAGAGAGGTGTGTAGAGAGAGGTGTGTAGAGAGAGGTGTGTAGAGAGAGGTGTGTAGAGAGAGGTGTGTAGAGAGAGGTGTGTAGAGAGAGGTGTGTAGAGAGAGGTGTGTAGAGAGAGGTGTGTAGAGAGAGGTGTGTAGAGAGAGGTGTGTAGAGAGAGGTGTGTAGAGAGAGGTGTGTAGAGAGAGGTGTGTAGAGAGAGGTGTGTAGAGAGAGGTGTGTAGAGAGAGGTGTGTAGAGAGGTGTGTAGAGAGAGGTGTGTAGAGAGGTGTGTAGAGAGGTGTGTAGAGAGAGGTGTGTAGAGAGAGGTGTGTAGAGAGAGGTGTGTAGAGAGAGGTGTGTAGAGAGAGGTGTGTAGAGAGAGGTGTGTAGAGAGAGGTGTGTAGAGAGAGGTGTGTAGAGAGAGGTGTGTAGAGAGGTGTGTAGAGTGGTGTGTAGAGAGGTGTGTAGAGAGGTGTGTAGAGAGGTGTGTAGAGAGAGGGGTGTGTAGAGAGGTGTGTAGAGAGAGGTGTGTAGAGAGAGGTGTGTAGAGAGAGGTGTGTAGAGAGGTGTGTAGAGAGGTGTGTAGAGAGGTGTGTAGAGAGGTGTGTAGAGAGGTGTGTAGAGAGGTGTGTAGAGAGGTGTGTAGAGAGGTGTGTAGAGAGGTGTGTAGAGAGGTGTGTAGAGAGGTGTGTAGAGAGGTGTGTAGAGAAGTGTGTAGAGAAGTGTGTAGAGAAGTGTGTAGAGAAGTGTGTAGAGAGGTGTGTAGAGAGGTGTGTAGAGAGGTGTGTAGAGAGGTGTGTAGAGAGGTGTGTAGAGAGGTGTGTAGAGAGGTGTGTAGAGGTGTGTAGAGGTGTGTAGAGGTGTGTAGAGGTGTGTAGAGGTGTGTAGAGAGGTGTGTAGAGAGAGAGAGAGGTGTGTAGAGAGAGAGAGGTGTGTAGAGAGAGAGAGGTGTGTAGAGAGAGAGAGAGAGAGGTGTGTAGAGAGAGAGAGAGGTGTGTAGAGAGAGAGAGAGAGGTGTGTAGAGAGAGAGAGAGAGGTGTGTAGAGAGAGAGAGAGGTGTGTAGAGAGAGAGAGAGGTGTGTAGAGAGAGAGAGAGGTGTGTAGAGAGAGAGAGAGGTGTGTAGAGAGAGAGGTGTGTAGAGAGAGAGGTGTGTAGAGAGAGGTGTGTAGAGAGAGGTGTGTAGAGAGAGAGAGAGGTGTGTAGAGAGAGAGAGAGGTAGAGAGAGAGAGAGGTAGAGAGAGAGAGAGGTGTAGAGAGAGGTAGAGAGGTAGAGAGAGAGAGAGGTAGAGGTAGAGAGAGGTAGAGGTAGAGAGAGGTAGAGGTAGAGAGAGGTAGAGGTAGAGAGAGGTAGAGAGAGGTAGAGTGAGTTAGAGAGGTAGAGTGAGTTAGAGAGGTAGAGTGAGTTAGAGAGGTAGAGTGAGTTAGAGAGGTAGAGTGAGTTAGAGAGGTAGAGTGAGTTAGAGAGGTAGAGTGAGTTAGAGAGAGAGGTAGAGAGGTAGAGAGAGAGAGGTAGAGAGAGAGAGGTAGAGAGATAGGTAGAGAGGTAGGTAGAGAGGTAGGTAGAGAGGTAGGTAGAGAGAGGTAGGTAGAGAGAGGTAGGTAGAGAGAGGTAGGTAGAGAGAGGTAGGTAGAGAGAGGTAGGTAGAGAGGTAGAGAGAGAGAGGTAGAGAGAGAGAGAGAGGTAGAGAGAGAGAGAGAGAGAGAGAGGTAGAGAGGTAGAGAGAGAGAGGGTGGAGGAAGAGAGAGAGGGTGGAGGAAGAGAGAGAGGTAGAGAGAGAGAGAGAGAGAGAGAGAGGTAGAGGAAGAGAGAGAGAGGGTGGAGGAAGAGAGAGAGGGTGGAGGAAGAGAGAGAGGGTGGAGGAAGAGAGAGGGTGGAGGAAGCACGTGTGTGTACGGGTCCAGGAAATGGCGTAGGGTCTCACCCAGAGGTAGGAAGTACGCAAAAATTAAGGGAGCCAGGGGTGAGCCACCCAGGTAGTTGCTCGGAGGATCCACTAAGGGATAGTGGATTCTACAAGTCAAGAAGCGCCATGTGAGAATCACTGCATGTAGAAATCGCTTCACAATAAGTAGGTCCACTAATGATTGAGGAAGTGAAATCAATATGCATTAATTATGGGCCATAAAGAAGGAAGAATTAAAATTCACCATATCAAGCTCAATGCACGTAAATATGGGCCACCGTGAAGGAGGAAAAGCCAAATGAGCATCAAGAATGTGCCATTATGTAGAGAATAGACTCACTGTAAGTAGCGCAACAAAATTCTATTAGCTATGCAACAGTTTAATGTTTTGCAGTTGCCAAAAGTCCGCCCGTCTGCTTCCTCTCCCCGGGCTGGTTTGTTCCTCGGTCACGCCCACGGCACAACCTCCCGGAAGACACCACTAACACCTAAACTGCCCTAATTAAGGCCCTGCAGGCAAGAGGAGTGGTACGGGCATTGAAAAGGGAAACGAAGATTAGAGGGAAAGAAAGGGGTGGACGAAAAGGAAGCCCGTATAAGGGGAGCGGAGAGCAGAGATGAGGGGGAGATGAAATGGAAGGGTGGAGAAAGAAATGCGGCCGGAGAAGAGTTAAAGCAGGGTGGAGCTGGACCAGAGGATAGGAGAAGAGACGCCTCTCGGAGCCCACCTTGCTGAGTCACGGTCGAGCATCATCTCAGCTCTAAGACGCTATAGAAGAAATGTTTACATTTTTAAAGTGTTACATGTTGCAAAGCAGCTGCGTTTTAATTCCGGAATGGAATTAAAGTCAGCAGATGCGCACCTAAAACCAAACTTCGGGTGGGAAAGGGGGGTGAGCGGAAGGGGCGTTGGGATACTCTTTCGAAGAATGTGGGCACAGGCATCTTTAGATCCTAGTCAGAATTACCCGTGGGCACTCCCTTTACTGTTCTGGACTGGAACAATACACAGCCTGGAGGGTCATTTTCCGGGAAACAGTGCATTTTAAAACGCACTGAACCATTTGGTCCTGGAATAGAAGGCCTAACAACTTGCTGTTTAAGTATATTTCTGTAGTTAATTATTTTGGGTAAACCATTTCGCAGCACATAGCACAATTATATAAGTTGCAAAATGGAATATCGGTACAGGAGACAACTCTTGCAGCTGGGCGGGATTGAGCCTTGAGGCTTGAAGAAGTAAACAAGTGGGAGGGGGTGGGGGGGGGATGCACGCGCTCACACACAGGAGACAACTCTTGCAGCTGGGCGGGCTTGAGCCTTGAAGAAGTAAACAAGTGGGAGGGGTGGGGGAGTGCACGCGCGCTAAGCAGCAGCTGTTTGCTCTTTTTCAAAGCACACACTCGTGCTTGCGGCGTGCCGCTGTGCACTCCCGCAAGCTGTATGCCGCCACAAGCACAACTATGTGCTTGGAAAAAGAGCTGTACGACGGCTTAAGGTCTCCTAGGCAGCGCATGCGCGCTGCGTAGGCGAGACCTAAAAAGCAAGTCAAAAGGTTACTCCTGAATAACCAGCTTCAACAATCGACCTGAAGACACCATCACTAACTTTTATGTCTAATAGACAACATGGGTCTCTCATTCAATGATGCAATTTTTGTCACTTTACGTGTACCACATGTTTGGTTTGCTCTTTTTGTAACTGTGCTTGTTAACTAACTATGTGTTTATTATGCACGCTTTTACAGACCAATCCTACCTGCTTCTTTGGACAGTGCTCTGATAGCCTTACGGGTCATGTTCGCGCAATATAAAACCTTTCAAATAAATAAATTAGAAGCTCACATTGACGAAAATCAGAAATTATGGAAAATATTTAAATTAATACCGAAACCACAGAGTGTGTTCTTATCACAAAACATCTTTACAGTAACCACTTCCTCCTTTCATAATCCCTTTAAAGTCCATTACCTGTACCGGAAAGATTAACAGCGGGAAAACTGTGTATTATTTGAGTAATGCTGCTTTATGGAAACCAACAGCGACATCTGCTGTGCATAGGCAAAATATTCATTTACTTCAGAAGTGTGGCTTGCAGAAAGGGGAAACAGCATTTAATACGTGTTCATTACCATGCAATACCTTTACCATGCATCCATTGCCATGCGTATGCCTTTACCACGCAAACTTTTACCTAGAAAATTTAAGTATTTTGCAGGTAATTATATACATTAGAAAGTAGTAGCAGTTCTTCGTAAGCCAGAACTGTCTTCCTACATTTAGGTTAAAGAAGACAATGCACTTGACAACTGCTGGAAGCCCAAGGCAGGCATTTTTAAGTTGTGGTTTCAAGCCCAAGATATGAACAAATAAAACCTAATTAATTGCCTTATTCCGGCTTAGTGTTTCCTTGAGTGTATCCAGTTTTAGTGAGTCACATCTGGGCTCTTACTAGCAGCAGCTGGACTTCGCATTAACTGAAGGTGTTAAAAAAATTACAAGGGTAATTCAGTGACCACTTTTAGGTGGAAATCCATGTGCAAAGGGTTTGTGAATACATCAATTCGTAAGATTTTGGGAGTTGACCAGTGTCAGTTGTATCTGACCTAGAACACCCACAAGTTGTCTGAGGATGTATGAAGTCGCCACAGTGCAAAGTCAGGTTTTATAAATACACAAACATAAAAGAAAGGATGTATCTCATGACCTAATCAAAGGTAAAGTGCTTCACAGTAGAGTTTGCCTCCTTACGGCCAGTTCATCCAATGATCGAGGCAGTTTTCCCAGCCAGTCCTCTTAGAATACAAAACACATTTTTTCTACCTCACAATGGGGCAGGTATATAGGCTGAGCGGGACTACAAGGCCCTGGAAAGGATTGGTAGTAGCTCCTGCTCGATATCTGAGCAGATTCAAAACAAATCCAACTGTGCTGCTATCCTGGAAAAGGCTGTCTCTTCTGAATCAAGACATGCACTTCAGCACAGCCTCCATACTTTTGTAACCGTTCTGCAATACTGAATAACGTTCTAGATCTCAACAGCAGATATGTTCGGAAACTTTGATTCTCACCTCCCATGCTCCTCTTTTACACAAGTAAGCACAGGATCAAGGCTAACAGGCTCTCGTCTTCCAGAATGGCCCACTCCTTCTAGGGGTCTGCTGACTGTTTCATCTTTACCACTACATGGTGCACACAGAGCTATTTCCCAGTAGGGCAGGGCAGTCCTACCAGGATCTACTGAAGACAAGCCAGGAAAAACTGCAGATTGCGCACCCTAGTAGTCCCAGAAGTGTAATGGGGAGTAGTCTTCTATACCCTGGTATGCAAGGTCAATCAATGAGGGACACTGAAGCAAGAGAGAACAGCTGCTCCTCTTAGCCAGAAATCAGAAGGTTCACAGCATCCATAAATCCTGCTCAGGTTTGGCACCATACAGGAAAGACCTCCGATTATATTGTTACAACAGTTAATTGCAACTGAAGTGCACGAAACAAGCCTTCTATAACCTAACCTAAATAAACTTTTCTACGAAGTGACCACACCAAAATTCGGTGTCTTTTAGGGACCGAGAGTCCCTCATAATATTTCACTCTGAATTCAGTGACAGAAATGGTTGACAGGCACATAAGCTCTCATGGTCTTTTTTCAATGTTTATTTTATTTGTGTTTTTGTATAGCGCAAACTTGACCCGAGGGCATCCAAGCGCTTCACATAGTTTGCATAATAGTAATTATGTGGGTTACATTTGGGGTAGGCATAAAGACGTAGTAAGTAAACAAAATATACGAAAGGCATTAAAATAGGTTGCCGGTACAGATTTGAGGTAGTTATTGCATGCATAAAGGTACTCTTTTACAGCACATAGTAGCAAATGAATAAGATTACAAGAGGAATAAGTAGAAAGACAAAGTAACCATATTAAAATAGAAAGTTACGACGTACAGTAAAAATGGATGGGCGATATAGTTCAGGGGTAGCTACAGAGGGGCTTCATGGAAGCAGGGGAAGTGGAAGCAGTTTTCTCCAAGGTACTGGTCCTGATGCTTAATTAAGGCATGTGGGTGACAGCACAGGTCAGTCGGATGCTATTAGGGAGGTGGATTTAATTATTTGTTGAGGAGAATGAATTTCAAATTCATCTTGAAGTGGGGGAAAGATTGATTGTTGCGTAAATCTTGGGATAGTGCGTTCCAGATTCTGGGAGCATTCCTGGAGAAGGAGCGGTGCGATATTTCTCTTTCTTACATTTGGTGGAATCAGGAGTAGACTGTTTGAGCTTCATAGAGGTCCCTTGTGTCCGGCTTTTGACGATTTATTTGAGAGGTAGATTGGTTTATCCATGAAGAGAGAGCTTTGTGAGTTATGAATGCAGTTTTGAGTATAGCTATTGCCTCGATTGGAAGTCAGTTGAGCTGCTTGAGAGGGGGGAGTGCTGTGGTCATAGCACCTTTACCCCCTGATAGAAGCCTGGCTGCTGTGTTGCTTTCAAAGGGGCTAAGTATGTTTTTGCGGCAACCGTAATAATTGAGTTACCATAGTATAGCTTGGGGAGAACGAGGGCTTGCACCACAGTTTTTAGGTCTTTGATGGGTATGAAGGGTTTGACTTTTTTATTTTATTTTTTAGGTGTTTCAGCGTGTGAAGGTGCTTTTTGCAGAGACATGAATATGCTCTTTCATGCTTAAGTGACTGTCAAGTGTGATCCCCAGGGATTTAACAGAGTTTGAGATGGACAGTTTGTAGTTTAGTGCAGTGATGTTGCCAAGGCAGATATCTACGAGAAAGGATTTATCTTTGGGCTGGATGAGGAGTTCTGTTTTTTCGGGGTTGAATTTGAGGTGGTTTCTGGATAGCCATGATTGAACTGTGTGAAGAGTGCTATTTAGGTGTTGGATGTCTTTGACTTACTACTACAAGAAGAAATCTAGTAGAGAGCCCAGCAGATGGAGATCCCTGTGCTGGGTTTCAATCTACCAATGCTGCGCTGGCCAATATGAAGACAGGAATTCACCATACGGATAATAAAATGATAATGGTCAATCCAAAGATGGGCAAAAGTGAGAAATCCCCTTGTGGTTTTCCAAGAAAGAGGCAATAATCTACGGATTCTGGCAAACTTACAGAGCAAAGTGCATTACAGATGACAAAATTAAATACACATTTTATAAAAAATGAATTCAGGATAAAGTATCTACCATCAAGAGCGAGATTTTAGAAATAGATACTTTCCTCAATTAGTGAGATAACGCATATAAAGCCTCTGTGTTCATCTTTGAAGACCAGCACTAGCTCACAACTGCACTAAGCACAGGTGGGGGGAATGTGCTTTAAAACTAGCACAAGGTCGGCAGGGGCTGAGAGACAATATGCCACTCATGGAACACCCTTCAATATCACTTGAACAGAGTAGTTGGATAGACAAGTATGCTCATTCATATTTCCAGGGGGAACTTGTATAATGTAGAAATGATGTCAAAGAACTGAGTATATAGGCATTAGTGCCAAGAGAAGGGCAAAACCAGGGTGAAGAAAAAGTAAAGTGTCTGGGGTCCACATCAGAGGAGATGTCATTCTTACAAAGTTGTTCGTTTGTTCAACTGATGTTGATTGTATGTGCTAAGAGAAAATATACTTTCATAGAAAAAAAAAAAAAATCACAAGAGCTGAAAGATGCCATTTCTGGTAAGTGTTTGGACACTAAAAGACAGTCTAATTTCTTACTGCTCAATAAACAATTCAGGATTGAATTTTTTAAAGAGAATAAATGATTCAAAGTAAATTTAAAGAACCTATTCAGCACAATAAAATCTACTTTTGTGGGAAGATCCCCCACAGGAAAACAATCTGAACTGTAACCATGAGCTAACTAACCCAACTCTTAAAGAGCATATTTTCTTTTATTTAAAGTTTGGAGGAGGAGTAAACGACAACACCTGAACCATCTTTATAAGGTGCAGGCAAAACATATTTTGTAGATGTATGCCTTCTGAGACTTAAGTTCGACTTTGAAGTTGAGGAAAACGGTATCTTGCCACATTACATTGTGGGTGTAGTGTTGGCTGTTACTTAGCTCGAAAATCTGAATTACACCCCAGCAGAAGAATAAGATCGCATCATGTTGGAGGTATAGCAGCTTTCATGAATAAGTAATTCACAAAGCCAATATTTTGACAATAATATGTTAAATTAACAAGCCAAAGTATTATGCACAGTGAAGAAAAGAAAATTAAACACCAGTTTCTTTTCAAAGTTCAAAATGTTCCTTACTTCATAACAAAGGACACTATAGATTTAATTGACCAATATTTTAAAATTAGCTTCATAGTGTTTTAGAGTAAACTGTCTGACAACTTTTATTTCTCTTTTAACAGAAGAAATGAGTCTACTCATAATTTATTGCTAAACTACATTCTATTCTATCAAACGTTTTTTCAACAATAAAGCTCCGACTCTGACAAACTGTGAAACTGACTGAACAGGAAAATCTTTGCTTTAAAAATTAAGTTTGCGGTAAAAGCGCGATTATAAAGGGCAGTTCTGTACACAAACCCTGCCTGAAATACTCAATTACTGACTCAACTAAGCATCGCAAATATTTACGGAATGTTCATGCCGCATGTGAAAGGCTTTAACAGCTATGAGTTGCTCGCCAAGTGCCCGCCAGACATATCAAAACAAGGTCAAGTTAAACATTAAGGCCTACAAAAGGTCTGGCCGATTTTTCATGTGACAATTCCTCTCCTAATCTGCTTGGACATCAAAAGCCAAACTCATCTTTGATCTCTGTGAGGTCACGGTTTCTCACTTCTCCCCTGCACGCATGTAACGAACAGCCTCCTATAGTACGCCTCTGCATAGATTTGTGGTTTTACCAAGATCAGCAATATTTTCATCTGTGGCAGTGAATACTTCATGCAAAAATCTGAAAATACACAACTGATAACATTCGGGTGACGACCTCACTAATCATGCATGAGCGGTCACAACATTTCGTTTGGCCTCAAATGTATCGAATTATTTGCAGAGAGCTGCAAACGAGGTTTTTAATCAAGTTCCAGATTAAACCAGACTATCGAACCAGTTTTGAAAAATGTTGATAGATTCGGGATAAAAAGTCGTGCTATTGCGTCCAGACAGATTAAAAAAGACTTATAGGAAACACTTGACAAGAAAAAGCAAACTGTTGAACCGTACCGTGAAGCCAAAGCAATTTGTTCGTAAACGGAGGTTGTCAGAATATTAGTCAATACTTAAGACTATGCTTAGACCCCCTCAATGGACAGAAGCTCATTTGGTATACAGTCTATGCACTAACAGCTTGCCAATTTGCTTGTTTTTTGATAGGAGAGTTATGCTAGAGGGATGGAGGCTGAGGAGGTCAACCATACATAAAGGGTAAAGCTTTGAGTGCGGAGTCCAACATGTTTGAAGAACCTACTGAGTAGATTTGACGTGTAAGCACAGTTAGAGCGACCTTGTATAGTGTAGCAAGGCATGAGCAGCAGCTGACCTCCAGGTCTGTGCATCGCTCCCCACTGTCTGCTGCTTAGTGCCGTTGTCTAGTGACTCGCCTCCCACCAGAGACCTCGCAGGATACTGCAGCCTCCCCATAGTCCTTACTCAGTCTTTTTTGTCAATATTTTGTCTTGTTACTCTAATTGTTGTGCTATTGTGGTATTTAATTAGTTGCACAGGTTTCACAGTGTTTACTGGTATCACATTAACTTGTGCGATGGTCTCTCTTCTTGTGCTGCCCCGTCCCCCCCACCCGTTCCTGCCATTTTTTCTAGCTCAGGCTCCCTACCCGCCCGCCTCCCTGTCAGCCCCTCCCAGTGCTCTTTATGGAGGCCGTTGAGCGGCCTCTGTGAGTAGTAGCTGACCTCCAGGTCTGTGCATCGCTCCCCACTGCCTGCTGCTTAGTGTAGTTGTCTAGTGACTCGCCTCCCACCTGAGACCTCACAGGTTCAATCCTGCTGCCTCCCCAAAGCCGTTACTCTGCCTTTTTCATTAATATTTAGCCTTTTCGTTACTCGAATTGTTGTTCTATTGTGGAGTTTTAATTAGTTTTACAGGTTTCACAGTGTTTACTGGTATTGGGTTAACTTGTTGCTCCATTGTCTCTTCGAGTGCTGCCATGTCCCCCACCTGCTCCTGCCATTCTTTACCCGCTCGGGCCTTATTCCCTTCTCTCCCTGCCTCCTTGTCAGCCCCTCCAAGCACAACTTATGGAGGCCGCTGGCATGCCAAAGGCAAGCCAGTCTGCGCTTGGACCATGCCCAGCACCCAGGTAGCCTGGCCTTCGCACTCCCACACATTCTGCCACAGACCTCCGTGCCCTGAACCTTGGACGCAACAAGAACTGCTGCCTCGCATCATCTCACTCCAGAGCAGGACCTTTCATCTGCATCTGCTGCCAGTTCACTTGCACCCCACAACCGACTGCCATCACAGCAACCAGTGCCATGCCAGCCCCGGCGGCAGAGACCTCCCCGGAACAACTCAACTGCCACCTGATTAATGCCAGATCCCTCTGCAAAATCACCACTGAAGTCTGGGACACCCTCGCCCCCGACGTGTCCTTCATTACATAGACCTGGCTCATCCCCGACTCAGCCCCAGACATTACCAAAGCAACACCCACCAGCTACAAGATTAAACAACGCAAGCGTACCAACAGACACAGAAGTGGCATCGCCATTGCACACAAAGAATCGATCACTTGCACCATCACCGATGGTGAAACCACACCGATCATGGAACACATCAACTTTCATCTCTGCCCCAACATCAAAACCATCAAAATCGCCCTCATCGACCACCAGGACCACGAACTGGCCTCAGCGACGCAATCATGCAATTCATCACCCGGCTTGGCATTGAATCTTAACACTAGGTCTTCCTCGGAGAACTCTTCCACCTGGATGACCCCACTGACATCAACTCCACCGACCTCCTGGAAAGATTGGACAATATTGGCCTCAAGCTGCTGGTCACAGACGACATGCACAAAGCAAGACACATGCTAGACTGCGTCTTCACATCCAGCAACAGAATCCGATACAGTCACACTACAGAACTCACCTGGTCAGACCACTCCAATGAACACTACACCCTCGCCGAACCTCCCAGCACCACCCCTATCTGCCAAAGCGCCCCGTCCACAGCTGGACCACAGTCACTCAGCAGCAATGGACCAACGCCCTCAGCATCACACAGCCCGTCACCACCAACCTGAACCAGGCAGTAGAGGACTTCAACGCCTGGATCACCAAAGCCAGGGATCGAGCCGCTCCCACCAGGGCCAGCTTTAGCGCTGCTGGCGCATGGTATGACAATCTTTTTTAGCCACTGCATGACCTCCCCCTCAGATTCCCTCACTACCACCCGGCAAAAGGGGTCCTCATCTCGCCATAGTCCCTCTCTCGCATACATTTCATTTGTTTTAAAGCGCTGGCAAAGGCTGGCTTTACTAATCCACTCAGCGACTCACTTTAAATACAGATCTGTTCTTTTCAGCAGGCATATCGAACCGCTGCACTACATTATGGCAAGTCAACTGCCACTAGCCAAAACTCCGATCTGTCTCTCTAGCAGGAACATTAAGCACAAGAGTTATCTTGACATTTTTATTGCTGCCTGAAAACTGGATGCACAAGGAACTCTGCATCAGCTGCTGTTAAATCATAAGTTATTGCTAAACACAGCGCCCCCACCTGAGGTCAGCTTCCAGTGCAGCCGCACCAGTCACACTGCCCTAAATCCGGCCCTGGCTCCAACCAAAAACCAGCCAAAACGCACAAATCCTCGAAACGAGCCAGCTTATAAACGCCGGAACTCAGCATGTCGAAGTGCAGATGCAAACAACTGGAAAGAAGATGGCACACCAGCAGGAACAACACAGACCGATCCACGTTCAAGCCGGCCCTCAACAACTACCACCGCCAGATCAAAGCTGCATAAAAGGAAGCCCCAACGCACCGGATCAAGACCAGCACCAACCACACCAAGGAACTCTTCATCATCGGAGTTTACCTGCCTGCCAGCCACCGAAAACTCTATTCCCTCTTCACAGAAACTCTGCAAGGCCCTCGCCGACCACTTCCACAACAAAATAGCACCCATCTACAGAATCTTCGAGCCCCAACCCCACGCCCTCAGCATCCCATCGACCACTACCGCCGACCCCTCGCTCACCGCATGCAACAACTCAGCACACTGAACACAAATACTCTAATTAACTCTATCCACTCGGTAGCACCCACCGAGCCATGCCCCCACCGGCTTTTTAACCTCAGCAGAGACTAAATCAGCCACCAGCTCACTACCATCCTCAACACCTCCATCACCACAGCCACCTTTCCAGAAGTCTGCAAACTAGCAGAGGTTAGATTCCTTCCTCAAGAAAACCTCTGCAGGCACCTGGGAGCTCCAGAACTACCATCTCATCTCACCGATATCGTTTCCCACCAAAGTCCTGGAGAAGGCCATCAACCTCAACTCACCGAACAACTGGATAGAAACGACCTGCTGGACCCTTCCCAATGAGGTTTCAGAGCCAATCACAGCACTGAGACAGCCTTCATCGTAGTAACTGACAAAATCCGCACCCTCCTAGACAGAGGGAAATCAGCCTCCCTGACCCTGCTCGACCTGTTTGCAGTCATCAACACAGTCTCCCATCCCACACTCATCAATCGACCATGCCAGAACGAAATCACAGACGACGCGCTCAGATGGATGGCATCCTTTCTCACGAGGCACACCCAGAGAATCAGTTTCACTCCCTTCACATCCCAACACAAGCACACCATCTGCGGCGTCCCTCACGGCTCTTCTTTCAGTCCATCCCTCTTCAACATTTACATGACAACTCGCAGACATTGTCAGAACCCATGACATCACCATCGCTTATGCCGACGATACCAAACTCGTCCTCTCACTCTCAGCGGACCCCACCTCGATGAAGACCAACTTCCACGACTGTATAAAGAAATTCTCAGCCTGGATGAAGAACAATTGCCTGAAGCTCAACACAAACAAAAATAAAGTTCTGTTCTTCGGCAGACACCTCCCTCTGAAATGACTCCTGGTGGCCATCGGAACTCAAACCCATCCCCGCTCCGAAAGACCCTGATCGCCATCTCGGCATCTACTTCGACAGCAAACTCTGTGGTCAGGTCAGGTCAACGCTGCCTGCTTCCACACTCTCCACATCCTACACAAAGTCTTCAAGTGCCTTCCCATCAGCACCAGGAAAAAGGTGATGCAAGCCCTCATCACCAGCCAGCTCGACTACAGCAACGCTCTATGCAGGCACCACCACTAAATTCATGAAGACTCCAGACGATTCAAAAAGCAGCAGCCAGACTGATCCTTAACCTGCCCAGGAGGACCTACAGCACCTGAGAGACCTCCATTGGCTCCCCATCCAGAAAAGATGCCAAGTCAAGCTTCTGACCCACGCCTACAAAGCCCTCCACAATCTAGGACCCGTCTACATGAACCTCTGCCTGAATTTCCACCGACCTCCTAGGAACCTCTGCTCTGCTTACCCTCTCGCACATACCACGCATCTGCCGCTGCAGCACTGGAGATCGCTACTTCTCCCACCTCGCCACCAAGTCTCAGAACACCTTTACCCTCCACCTCCGTATCTCACCCTCGTTGACTAACTTCAGGAAGGGACTCAAGACCTTGCTCTCCAACTGTTACCCGCAGCATAGCACCTAGACACACTCTCAGGTGATTAGCTGTACTTTATAAGTACTGCTTGATTAATTGACCCGAGGCACTTATTATGGATTGCACAGTAGTGGGAGAGGCTATTAGTTTCAAAATTATAGCTCACGGGAAGGCAGCCTTAAGACTTGTCTGATTGTTCCTAAACAATTATGAGACGCCACTCCTTTCTTAGATATACAAGTTCATCATGATGAAGTGCTTCAATATTAATTCCCCTCATTCCTGCTGGGAATTTTAAAGACTTTAAATCTTTTGTAGATGAAGACCATTGAATTTTATAACCATATATGTAGGAACAGCATCTGTCATGTGTAAGATGACAAGTATATTTAACGTGATGTGGGCTGTGCAAGTCTAGGCAGTGAACAGATTTGGTGCTGTGCAGGATGTGACGACCTTTAACTTCCATTGATGGTGTCTGGCTGCTTACAATAGATTCATTGCAATGGTGAACAGTGAAGCGCATGTTTTCTGGGTCTCGCTGTTCTGACAGCGAAACAATCTTTTTTTTTTTTTTTTTTTTAAACGTAATTAGAGACCTGTTGGGTCAAAACTGGATAGAGATCTTTGGATATTTCATTTTGAACTAACTGGAAAGAAGTTCAGTATGGAAGGGTAAAGGGCAAGTGGTCCAAATAATAAAATCATCTTCTGGTTTCTAGTTTGAGATTAGATATAAGTTCTAATATTAAAGAATCATCCATAGACATTGAGATTTTGCAATTTAAGGAACGTTTTGGGAGGAGCCACTGTTCCAATATTATGGAGGTTTTTGAGCACTTGCAACTGTTTGATAAGGAACATCATGGTGAGATGGGTGGTACATATAAGGGAGCTATGAATGTGATGGAATGATTAGAGGTGGGCAAGAGACCAATAGCAAATAATATATGGGTTCCACATTTGAATTTATTCAGACGCAAATCTACTAGTCTAGTATCAGCCTCAATCATGGAGTATCTTTCAAGTAATACAGATAAATAGCAAGAAAACCTGCAGTCTAACCTGTGAATTTCAGGGATAAAAGAAGGTACAATTCGATTGTATTCACGGATTGCAGCAAAATTGCTGGAAGTAAGACAGTAGAGGCCCCATGCTTTGGGGACCTGTGAAGGCTGCACATTTCTCAGAAATGTTGGCTACAGAGTGAAATTGGTGTGCCTAAACCATCTCTTAAAGATACTCAACTCAAGACTCAATAAAACATAGCGTCAACAACATAAAATGACACATGTACTACAGCAAATTTGCTTGCAATGTCTCAGGGATAACAGGTATTGAGAAGATTATTCACAGAGCCAAAAATAGAATACCAAAAGCCTGGTCCATCATTTCCCATGTACAGAAAGGAAGAAGTTGCATTCAAAACGTGTGCCTCAGGACTTGTGGAAAAAGATCTAAAGTCACCATCTTCACCCTCACACAACACAGAGCACTTTACAGGGCAACTACATTACTACATTTGAATGCATTTACTTTTCTCAATTGCAGAGTCACTCGTGCATGATAGACTAGGATGCGTTGATTACCCCCAAGATGAAAATAAGTATTTCATTTTTGTCAAGCTACATACAGCAACAAAAAAGAAAAACAATGAACCAGGATATGCAGGTGTTCGTGGGTTACAAAATCAGTCAAAATGTCACATTATTTGGTAAAGGAATAGCTAACACATTGCTCAAATAAAACTTTTTTGATTTGTCTCAGATCATCCGCAGCCTGAAGCATTCATTTCCCCTTAAAGGCCTGTTGCATAGAGCACACCTACCAGACTCAATGGAATATAGGATTTCAGCATTTTTCCCTTTATCCTTGTCCCGGGCAGTTACTTGAAGCACTGCTGATCCTAGAGCTGCAGACTCAAAAACTCGCCCTTTGTAGGATGAGCTTGTGAACCATGGAGCATGGTCGTTTGTGTCACTAACATTTACAATGACTCTAGCAAAGTTGCGCTTGACAGGAACATCTTGATCTCGTACCTAAAAAAAAAATGATAAACACAAGAGCAGTCAAACAAATACCAAGAGCTCTACACTGCTGCAGTATACTACATAAATCGTGAGTCTAGATTTCTGAAGTTAGCATTCAGGAGAAGTTAGTAGCTTGTAATAAATAGGCTGCTACTTGTTAAGCTCAGGTAGGCTACTGTTCAAGTTGCTAAAGCATCAGCTCAAAGACCTGTCGTTTTTACACACTTCTTGAATTTATACCATGTACAAAAGTGAAACAAATTCCTCTTCAATCCATCATTCTTCCAGCACTCAGATGGCTGCTTTATTTTCTTTTGATACCTACGCATTCCAATGAACTGTAACACAACATTCTGCCTGAAAGATAAATCCCGTTCATGAACTAGATATCTTTTTCTCAACAAGACTCTTACTTCTAGCTATAGGAGAGAACATACGGCCATCACCCAACATTCAGACAGCAGTCTAGGCATGGAAGGCAAATATTGATTGGCAAATTAATTCTTGGATTGGCTTTTTCAATGCAGGAGAACACAATGAAAAACGAAATAACATTTATTCAAGTGTAATAAAGCCCCTGAAGCATAAGTTTTATGTAACAAATAGAAAAAAGCATAAATTCATCTATTTAAAACAGGCAGCTGAAACCTTTCAACACCAACTCTATGATTAAGATCTCTGTTAACAGGATATGTGTGAAAGGTGCATTTTTAGGTCTCATCTACGTGACAGCAGAAGTTGTCTGTTGAACTTACACTGGGCTTAGAGCCTCTCCATTGGCATCATATTATCGGATGGGTAAATAAAAGAAAAATACCACAAGCATCATTTCGTAGATGTGCCCATACATCATCGCGCATGCGTGCACCTACAAAATGACGCAGCATTAGTAGAGGTTGCATCATCAGGCCTTTTTAGGTCTCAGCTAGACAGCGCATGCACTGTCTCAAAGAGACTTGTGTTTTATCTGGGGCTTACATGCCACCAATCTCCTACCTATTGGTAAACTTCAGTGTTGCCCTCATTTTCTTTGATGCCATTTGTCATGGCATGAGGGAGTCTTGCCCTCTTCTTGTATTTGGCCCTCGTATAGCGCATGGACCATGTACATGTCTCCTTACACTGCTCCTGGTTTGCAGAACTATTTTTTCTTTGTTTTCAAGCACTCCATAGGAGTACCTGTGTTTTCAGGCTGTCTCCCTTGTACACATACCACTAAGATGCATGTGCATGTACATAAACTAATGCATTTCTTTAAAAATTGTTAAAACACTAACAGCACTTGTCTTTTTTTTTGCACGATCCGATGGGATTGGAGCGCTTGCTCTGTCGTCCATCTTACCATAGCGCGAACACAAGTCATTGGTATTGGAGCACTTTAATTGCTCAACATTACACAATGAGACATTCATTTTTGCACTGATCCTGCTTCAATTAAGATTTTTAGACCCGTTGTTGCTTGTCCATCTCCCCATCCCCTCCTGCTTCCCTGCTTGACCCATCCCCCACTACATCGCTCGTCGCTGCTGCTTTTTTTTTTTTTTGCATGATCATTGGATAGTATTGGAGCACTTGTTCTGTACTCCATCTTCCCACAGTGCTAACACCAGTCGATGATATTGGAGCACTTTCAGTGCTCACCAGTTACATTACACAATGACAGATTTATTGTCGTAGGCAGAGGGAAGCACAAGTGATCTGCCCAAGAATTGCAAATTGTTCAGACGACCCAGAGATTCGAACCTGGTTCCCCAGTTCCCCTGTCGGCAGCTCTGGCTGTTACACCACATCCTCACTTCACTTCAAAGCTCCTCAACTGTTTCTCACTATCACTTTCACATTTGTTCATCAAAACCCAGTCAACAACGAACAAGCACTGGCAAAGCCAATAGATCTCGGCAATGCCCGAGCTATTGGCCTTGTCAATGTGAATGTCTTTTATCCATGCTGTCTGCAGTTCAGCATGGCTGAAAGTCACTGAAAACAGCGCTATGATGTGGCCAGTGCAGGCCACCTCATATCGCTTTTTTGAGTTAGGAGGGGCAGGACAATAAACTCAACATGGGGGTGAAGAGACTGAGTTGGCGCAACATCCTGTGATTCTGGGCTTTCAGTAACTTTCAGCCATGTTGAACAGCAGTTGAGCTGCAAGACAACATGGCAAAAAGACATTCAAATTGGCAAAGCCAATAGCTCGGCGTTGCCAAAAACTATTGGCTTTGCCAATGCGTGTTATCCCCCGCCCCCTTTTGTTTTTTGGCTGTGCTTCACAGCATCTTTTGCCGATGGTGTACAGTATTAAAAGGTATTCGCAAAGTCAATAGGTCCCAAAGGCGAGATCTATGGGCTCTACCAATGCTCGTTTAACGAAGAAGCTAAATAATAAAGCCCAAGCTTACCGTCACAGTGAGGACATGCTGATGCATAGTCTCATGATCCAACTTTTCAACCACATAGAGGGCGCCAGTACCAGGGTCCAAGCGGAACTTTTTCAGACTGGTGGGATCAATACTGCTCTGTAATGAGTAGATTAATTTGTTCTTCTCGTCCTTGTCAGTGGCACTGATCTGTAAGATTTCAGTTTCTGGTACCGTGTCCTCAGGAATAAGCACTTCATAGCTGGAAGCAGAAAACTCAGGCCTGTGGTCGTTTATGTCTATCACTTTGATGAACACCTGTCATGAAAGAGATATTTGTAGTTGTATAGTATTTAGCAAAATGTGTTTACCAATGATTAGAAAATGCAAAAGTATTACTTCAAATTTGATGAATACACTTTATTTACACATCCTGAGAGGATGGCCATTGATAGCAGGTCATAATATGGGATGGCAGAGTTGTGTGGCTTTGTGGGAATATTTGTAAAATGCCTTGTTTAAGGGCAAGTCGTCTGGCTGCATTTGCATGCATGCAGGCAGCAGTACCAAATCAGACCACATAGAAGACCATGGTAATATAATGCAGAAGAAGACCAAATTATATGGCAAGATTAGTTGAATCCGACACAATGCAGCCTATTTTCTGTCAGTTTTGCTTCTTTATGTTATCATTTTTAAACAATAACCCTGTCTGGGCAAAGGTTTCACCGCAACAGCATTGGTTTAACACCTCAATACAGCAATCAGCAACTGAATGGTGACCAGTTAATCTTTGCAAAGGGCCTGCCACCGCACAGCAATAGATGTGGCAGTGTTTTGGAACCTTTTGAATAGGAGCTAGAAACAATTGTATTTTTCTTAAAATCTTGAAATTATTATACATCAAATGGTGGATTGTGTGACAAGTGAGACAACTCAATAATTATGTTAAAAAAAATACCACACCACAGAATCACATATTTCCAGGGGCCCCGACTACAAGCTGCACAGCAACCATTCTGCAACTGCTGAAACAACATGTACAATGTCTTGGTTAATACTCCAGACTTTGCAGTATCTGAATCAACCTGAAAGGGTGTCTGCTGGCTTTCTAAATATTTTTGCACAAACTCCTAATTGCAGCACTTCAGATTTTGGCTGTAGACCTAGAGAGAACTGTTACAATGGATAACCAATTAGAAAGCAAATGAAGAACATGGAAACATGATGCATTTTCGATTTTCTTGAAAAATGATATCAGATGTCAAAGTTAGCTAAAAAAAATTAAAAAAAGACTAAGCATATTTTCTCAAATAAACGCTCATGAATTATTCCTTCTGGTTTTTTTTTTTTTTTAATCTGAATAGTTAATTATCTCACTGTTTGGCCCAAAAATACGATTAGATTTCCTAGGTCCTCCTGCAGACAATAGAACACTACTAAGACCCGAACAAAATCATCATGTTATCTAAATTGTGTTGAAACTTTAAATAATCAACATCAAACTATATCCAGATCGTGTGTAAATATAAACTTTGAGAAATGAAATGATAGGTTACGTTAAATTAAGAAAAAATAAACTACTGAATGTGCAGTAAATATCGGACAAGAAATCATACCACTGAAACCCACGGGCCTAAACCCAATTGTTGAGGGACAAAACCTCAGGAAAAAAGTCAGATACGGTTGGTAAATGTATTCACATGGGTTCACACCACCACATCATGAACTGTTCCCAGAAAATCAGCCTAGAAATGTTGACATCCAGTTGGATTCAGAGCGTCCCTTTTCCTCCATCAGATTAATGCTGTGGCAAAGGGAGATAATAATAGGGTATTGACGGCTCTTCCGCTACATCACTAACTGCCGGGTAATTTAATTCAAGAAATAGCACAGTGTACAAAACAAGTCTGCTAGGATGTGTCTCAACCTGAATAAATGTGGTTCTGGTATCCCTGGCATTAAAACTCACTTCTACAACTGCCTGCGAAACAAACAAAAAAAAATCTGAGCAATTAACAGGAGGCTGGTTTTGCTGGGCATCAAATAATTTCCAAAGTCTCATATTCAAATGCCTCACAAAAATTTGCAGGTATGAGCCACATATGAAATATTTCAAAAGCGTTAGTAGCGCAATACTATTGTTAAAATTTGATTCCCATCACTTAAAATATTTTATACAGAGCTATGGGTCATATATCCTATTTACTGGTCACAAAATACTAGTCGCAATTTGTGACCAGTATTTTTGCAACCTGTAAAGATTTTTAAGAACTGACCTATGTGCCAACTGGTCGGTTCTTAAAACTCCCAATTGTAGTGGGTCAGAATCCAACATAATTCGTGCATATTAATGAGGTAGGTCGCAAAATAACATTTCACTACAATTCGTCACCATCACAGAGATGCTGGCCTGCAGGTGTCAGAAGACCACCATTTCTGCAATTGCTTTATACATAAAACAACCTTTTTCCATTTAAATGGGGTAAGATAATAAAATTCAATTTAAAAAAAAAAAACACAATGTTTCATAAAGTGTTTTGTTTTATTTTTAGAGTGGGTAGTGGTCTTATGGACCACTGCCTACTCCTACGACATGTTTTTTGACCATTCACAAAAGAGGAATGGATAGATTGCGGAAACCCTTTCTGTTTGCGAAGCGGTTACCAATACCTTTGAGTAGTCAGTAAAACATTAATGATTGAGACCAGATTTTGGTTGTAAAACATTCATGCATACCATAAGGAATAGGTATTTGGCAGGGATGCCCTAAAACAGACCCCTTCCAAATACAGTTTCAGTAGGTTTTCCTAAACCCATTTAGCGATTCAGTAACCTGTTACCGAATCATTAAATGAGTTTAGTCAATTTCATAAAACCACATTTACTGGTTGCAAACTCTGCTAATTACCGAATTGCAGGGTGTGTGACCTGTAAATGTGTTCGAACATCTGCGGCCATAATAATGCTAAACTATTTTCACGGGAAAAAACTCACAATAGATACCTTAACTTTTTTTTAGATTTGTCAAATAAATCTCATCTGTAAAATCACTCATGAGTGTTTTGGGATACCAGTATTCAATGGAAGGAAATATCCAGATTACGGTGTTGGAGCAGTTTTACAAAACATTTAATTGTCACAATTCAGCTCCTCCCTCCCCATGAGTTATATGATGATGATGATACAGGCTCCTTTAAGAATATCTTTGTTGTGCCACTTGTCTACAACGTTGGGCTGACTCAATCAGATGTGTACAATAACACTATAGAGGCTTCTTTATAACCATGCTCTAGTCCAGTTTCTGAGCTTAAGCTAAATATCCGACATGGGGCTTTATCACATACTGTGTTCTGGGGTGCAACTGGTACATGTGCTAGTGTTTTGCGTAGCCAGGGCATTACAGAATGGGCCCACACACCTCTATAAACGCCAGCACGCACATTAGCAGTTTACTGTCACTCCTTGTGTGGCCATTAGTCTGACAAAGATACAGCCCTGGCGTTTCCTTAAAGAGGCACTTTTCCTTTGCACCCACGCCATATTATGGATGTGAGGGTAGAGGCAAAAAGGTCTTTAGGAAGTACACTGACAGTGCACCTCAAAGAGGCTGTGCACTGTCAGTGAACCCCCTGAGGATAAACCTCTGGGAAGGGGAAGTTGGTTCCATGGACTCCCCACAAAACTCCCTCCATTGACTGCACCCACCGGCAAGGGGATCTATGGATCCCTTTGAAAACGCAGGCTGCTACCACCTGCACAGTAAAAGATAGAGGGACTGCTTCACGCAGCCACTCTGCTCTGTCGCCAGGGCAGGGGCGAGTTCGTGGCTGCCATGAGCGCAGCACAATCATTGCAATGAAGTGCACTGTGCTAGTGTGCACCCGACACACTTGTTTAAAGGTGCAACATGACTCAAACAGGGTGCAGTGCGCTCATTATACAATATAGTCCCAGAGATCTAACTTTCAGTTCAGAAACACATCATAATAGCGCAATTTACCTGGGTGTTAATCGACCTTGTTCCATCCGTTGCCTCTACTGTCAGGTTGTAATTTGATTTCTGTTCTGCATCAAGAGGTTTAGCAACTACGATAGTTCCAGTGCCCTTCTCCACGTCAAACCGGCTATCGTGGTTGCCGCCTGGTTTTAAAAAGGTAAAATTATTAAAAGACACAACGTATGTGAAATAAAAACGTGAAATAATGTGAAACAAAAACAGAGGAGTGCAAGGGTAATTTAACATTAAGCAAATATGGAAGAGTGTGGCTGCTTAAAAGAAATGGAATTTACATAACACCGACGACATTAAGACTAGGTAAGCACATCTTTTCTCATAAGTTTGTCTCAAAGTGATGAACATATTAAACATGGCTCTTCCATTTCTCCCCCGTGAGGCAACGGTCTCAAATTCACCACTTCTAAGCATAACAAATGTAATGATGAAATACTGCAACAGTGAAAAAAGGGACACGAAACACATACATCTTTAATCACAGTTTAAAACATGCATCCACCTATACGTGAATATGTAAAATGTTACTGCCTTCCACTTGTAAGCATTTGTTCTAGAAAAAACATAAAAGGAGGGGTGCAAGCAGAAATCAAGCTATATGCTAAACAATCCACTCGCTACGCTCTAGGGTACATTTCCTAGAGACCAAACTAGAAACGTGAGATCTCAGCAGATACCTTCTGCTGTACAGTTCAGCTCACAAGCCATCTGAAAGATGTAAAATGTTTCGCTAGCCAGTGGGCCACCTGGCAACGACAACAAGGGCAGCAGAGGAAGCAAGGAAGACAAAATAGAAAGACAGGTCGCATTACAAAATAGTAACAGTTCAGAATAAAAGCAGACATTAAGTTTAAAACTACCCAGGGCAGAAATAAAATACTTATTAAAAAAGAAAAAAAAGTTGTACACATTTTTTTAAAATGAAAATATGACTCCATTTTACAATCCGTTTAGCAAACTACTGACTAAAATGTCCGGCCAAAACAATTCTACGATGCTTCACCGCCTCAATGTGGCTCTTTCATCTTCTACTAAGAGGTCTGTAGATTTTCTTGGATTATGCTTTCACACCTTCTTGGTGGATTCAGACTCTTCACTTAAGTGTTTGTGGATTTCTTTGGGTTGCCCTTTGTGTCTTCTGGATGCATCTTCTAGACCCTAATACTGAGATGTCTGTTGATGATCTTGCGGTGAGCGTTTCCTGCTAGTGGGAAGACCCCCGGGCCCAGGTAAAGGTGGTGGTATCCTAGATCTGGGTCTACACTGCTTCCAGTTGGATCCCATAGACATGCATTGTATGTGTGTCAGTGTTAATTTACTCCCGTGTTGCAACACAACGCTAATTAAGGGGAGACAACAACCCTAGCATGCATTATTCTTTGACCCACGCAGAATATTGATTAAAGCACATCCTATTTCTCCCACATACGTCTCTATTCAATTCAGCTGTGCCAATTGTGCAAAGACATGACCAAATCATGTCAGATGTCATGGACCCATCACTCGGTTCTTCCCATATAGGTCGTTCTGCAAACACACATCCCTCAAACCAAACATGCAAGTCCAACTGTAATCACTCGAGACAGTGTCATGTTATCTAGTCTGGCAAGAAATGTTGACCCATGCAGTAGTGATCAGAATTCTCACAAACTAGTAAAGCTACTCAAGCCTATAGTTCTCCACACAACTAATCAGTAAGCATCATCTATGCCCTGGAGGCACAAAGACGTGTAAATAAGATTTCATGGACCAAATTTTTCATCTACACAACCAACCTGAAACAACTCACTGCTAGCCTAGTCGAGGTTAACTCATGTCAAGCGTGCAACTGTTGTGAGTTGAGATAGAAGCAAAAATTTCATGATGTGAAAAATTAGGAAGCCATTTTCAGATCGCTACATATTTACTAGCCATGGTAAAAATAACACATGGTTAACTAAGCATTACACAGGTTCACAAGCACTCCAAAGAACGTTGCAGACGTTGGTAATATTTTTCCTTTGTACTAAGAAATTAAACGCAGAAAGTTAACGAGTGCTGGAGAAAATACAAGACGACGAAATGAATGACTTGGAGAGAGTAGACCGTGGACCGAAACCATACGAAATTTTAAGAAAAACATGAAATGAAATACAACTGTAGATGAAGGCTTTTGAGCTACTAATTGAGATAATGTCTATTCTGGGCCGTAACTAATCTGTGCATCTATTAGTACAACAATTTGATTTATAAATGTTATGCTTGTGATACGTTTGTATTCCTTTAGTTATATGTAAGATTATACAGACCTTCTTAGCAGTGTAGGACAAAAAAAACATTTTTTAAAAATAGAATGAGTTTCTGCCAATTTCCACTATCGGTCTTTCAGTTTAAGAAAAAGCTTAATGGGTCCGTCGTATAGTGCATGAATAATAACCTATCAAAGGAGACGTCTTATCACGTGCTGCGCTGCTTTGAAGCCTGTATTGCCGAGCAGACTTGAGACAGCTGTCCATATTTTACCATAGGGTGGATGCATGGCAAAAATGCCATCTTATTGTGCCTCAATAGACCTGCAGTTATTTCGAAAATCTATTAGACTGAAATTTATTTAAATGTGGAACATCAAATGATTTACCATAGCAGTGTGTGCTCTTCAGCCCCGCACTATGGATCCGTACGCAATGATGGATCTGAGGCAATCGCTACGGGATCAGCCACTACAGATCCCGGCTGTCAATTTCTGACAAATATTCATTAAAATGCATTTAATTTTTAATTACATTGCACTCAAGAGATTAATGCTTTTATTAGTTCGGTTATAGGCCTGCGATTAACAATTTTCAGCTTCTGTACCTTAAGCCAGGACACCAACCTACAGCAGCAGTATTAAAGGGATTTACCCCTTAAGGCATTTTTTATTTTTTTTGTTATTCGCAATTCATAACAAGTACCACTTATTAACAAACCAAATAAGTAAAATTTGTCAGTGTCTCACTACATGGCTATGAGACACTAGAACATACAGAACAATCCGCTAACTTGAAATTTGTAAGTGAAGAGGTGTAGCAAAAGTGGGTCAGCCTGTTCCAGTAGGCAGAGAATAAAAATCCTGAAGAGAACTACGCAGATAGTACCAATCCCAGAACAAATAGTGATTCAATCTCAAATCGATGCGATTGTCGTGCTTCTTTTAACCTGCAAACACACACATAATAACGAAAAAGTAAAGAGCTCCTTACCCGTTATGTCAAACCACATTGGTGTGCCAGGGGGTTCAGCAGATATTACACCGATCATGTGGGCGACAGGGTCACTTTCCATCACAGTGAAGAAGAAAAAGGATTCCTCAAATAATATTGGCTCTGGGGATGGTGTGGGCGTCAAGATCCATTCTATATGCAGTCGCGTAGATGACGACTTCTGCGGGCGGCCATTATCAACAGCTTTAATCTAGATGGTATAGAAGTCATCCATTTAGAAAGGCTGGAAGTGTTTAAGTTAATGAACAGGTAAAGCAAACGTTGCAAAAAAAAAAAAAAAAAACTCATCCCACTTATCCAATGAATATTTTTCTTTCGGCCCAATTATCTGTCCAATACTGAAGTGTAAGTAGATGCCTGAGATTATTATAATGCAAGCTAAATCAGTGATGCTTGCAATCATTAAGAGGTTTATTTACAGAGTTGCCAGAAGCAGATTTTCGCATTTTGGAGTAAACATTATTGAATGGATGTATTTCTGGAAGCCATTACCAAAATTAGCATTTGAAAGAATGATGTGATGACCCAGTTGTTCGATGCCTAGCGAGGGAATCACGGTCTGTGTGTAAATATTAGAGATGGAAAGTGTATACTGCAAGTAAAAAAACAAAGAAGTTCTACAAATCCTGGCCACAGTTGTCTCAACAAAACATGCAGACTCAAAACACTGTTCAATAGGATGACTAAGTGGCTAACAGATACTAACCCCGTTATTCCTTCACCTACTCCAATATGGCAAGGCACTTGGCGACGAGGCTAACATGTTAATAACTATTCTATCACAGACACGTATATGGCAATTACAGAAATTACTGGTCACATTCACAAAATGTTAAGTGCGGCCATTTATTTCCATCTCGGGCACACAAACGCATTACAATAACTATTACTGCAGGTCGGGAGTAGCCATGTGGTGGACTATTCTGCATGGGCATGGAGCTATGAAATGTGAGCTGCCTCGAAACAGTTTTTCTAATACTGCATAACAGTACATTATCTAGGGGATGCTACGTTTATTGCACACAACGGCTTTTGACCCAAAAGGATTACATTTCCTGTGGCAGCTAACAACATTTAAGAATCTTAACTGGGCTCATGCTGCCCATTTAGACACCTACAGTATTTACATATAAATAATTGTTTTTTATAAAAGTAATTAGGTACAATTAAATATATATCCCAGGCATGCAAGAGAAAGACCACCACTCACACTAAGAATGTCATATTCTCCTGCTCCTGAAAATGTCTTCGATGATACAAGTCCAGTTTTGGGTTCAATAAAAAATTTCCCGAGCTCGTCTCCTTCCTCGATGCTGTAAGATATCTCTGCATTTGGTCCTTCGTCCTTATCAACAGCAATGACTCTGTAGATGGGATCTCGCTTTGACATTTTTTCTCGCTCAGGTTTTTCTCTTTCTGGAAGTCTGATCTTGTAAAATTTCTGCAGGAACTGGGGTTTATTGTCATTTTCATCCAAGACTTTGACAATCACCCTGGCCACAGTAGACTTCGGAGGATGTCCATGGTCTGATACGGTGACCTGTGCAAAGACAAAATTTGATGCATCAGCTGAGCCACCGCAGATTAACAGGTGTACTGGGAAAAAGATTAGTGCCATTAATGTTTATCAGCACAACTTATCGGAGTAGTTGTAAGAAGGGCCAATGTGAATTAAAAACAGCAGAAAAATATCTGGGTCTTTCTGGTGCTGGGACTCTTGGTCTGAATATATTGAATGGACTCACTTTCAAAGATTCTAGCTGCTGAAAATGTAAAAACATCTACAAACTGTTGTCCGCCGAAGTGCTACTCCTAATATATCTTGGCCATACCCATTAAGAACCCCTTTAAAGGTATACAGCATCATTCTAAAAGTATTTTTACATAATACAGACGTGTGTGTATATATATATATACACACACACACACACACACACACACACACACACACACACACACACACACACACACACACACACACACACACACACACACACACACACACACACACACACACACACACACACACACACACACACACACACACACACACACACACACACACACACACACACACACACACACACACACACACACACACACACACACACACACACACACACACACAGGATATATATATCCTTCATGGATCTCAGTATCAAATGATGGACTCGCTCAATGATCATTTGAGATAGACATTTGCATGCCATCATTTTAATGTACTAGCCACCACTCCCTACACATACAGCAGGCATAAGAAATGGTGACAGTGAGCAGCTCAGAGAGTTAAGCTGGATTCCCTACAAAAGGACCTAGTGATTCCACTTCACAGCATTCCAAAATGCGGTCATAAATCTTACCGACAGATCAAGTGACCTTATATCTAATTTGGTACTGTTTTAACATCAGGGCATGGAAATGTGACTGCAGCAAGTATGATGCGTATCCCTCCGAGGAATGAAATGTTGATTTAAACATACAGTAGAAGCCTTGCAGGGGAATGACCAGCGACTTGCATCGAATCAATACCTAATCAACAGAAGTCCAGAAGAAAGTTCCCCAGTCTCAGATGCGTTGTAGCAAATTGTTCTGTGCTACCTGATAATAGAATATAGGATGATATTCTGAAAGGCAAGTCAGTGTAAACCTAGACAGCATTCCCTGGACTGTATCAACAAAAATATATAAAAGGTACAGCTGCTCAAGAGCAAACGACATACAGATCTGTACCAACAGTTTGTCACATTGGTCTTCAAGCGATTTACTGGTCACCCCTTTCTAACTTACAATAAATGATCTACTCTTCAATCCATGCTCTTTGTTCTATTACCCTATAAATGGCATCAGCCACTAAATCTCCACGTGCTGCAGCATGCATTAAAGCATTCCAACTTCTATTTCCTCTACACTAGAATTATCTCACCCTGGGCACCACAGGCCTATTTTCTTACCGGTATTCAAGAAGACCATAAAGACACACAGGTGTTGACTTTCACCAACAATGTACATCACACATCGATACAAACTTATGGTAGAATCCAATAGCTGGACACTCTCAGCAACCTTCACTAGGTGCACGTTACTTATCTTTGTTCAGGTCTGTTAATTATCCCACTTGCAATTCTCCACATCATGATATGCTCTGTTTTTGTATCTATCTGGTGCCCCTTTCACTACGTATTACACAATCTCTCTTCAGCTTATACTTTAGTCTTGCTGAGAATTACAAAAGTACAAGTTAGAGACTTTGTGAATATATAAAATGGAAATGAGAAATGAATATGAAGATCAAATGAAGTAAAAATGCGAGTGTGTAGTGGTTCACTTAAATCCAATCTGCAGTAACATTTTATTATATTTAAATATACATAAATTAAGCTGCTTTTAGGCATCTCAGAAATAATATTTAAGGACCTCTGAATTTTGTGATTGCATACCTCCAAAATATGTTCTGCTTGCTGTTCTCGGTCTAGTTTTCTTGATGTAGTTGTAATAACACCTGAAAAGAGGGGAAAATATATGTTACACAGCAAAAATATATTCATGTTTTAGAATAGAGTTGTGGAAGAAACTGTGGATTATTACTATAAAATGCTGGGCGGCAAAGGTCTTAAATTAGCCTATGGCCAGGCAATGTCAACAATATACTTTCAAATTCATCGCTCTACAGACTGAAATAGAGGAATTCCCCTTTGCAGCTGGACATTTTTCAGCCAGGTTGATCTTTAAGTGCAGGTTGCAATACTTATTTGATCAGTATTGTGCACTATATTATAGACACACCCAGATTCACTCTGTAAATTGGCTCCAGAAGGAAACGTTACTTACCCTATAAGCATCTATTTTGGGCTTGTAGTGCTGTAGATTAACATGCTCTTCCTATTCCTGCCATGTAGTATTGGGCTCAGACATGTGCAATGTGTTTTTCTTTGAAGAAGTATTTTAAGCGGCGAGGTATAGCGACTCCTCCTATGACTGGTAATGCACATAGGCATCAGCTCTTCTGCTAGATTGTTTTCTACATGGCAGGTGAGGATGAAGATGGAACATGCAGAAGCGGATGACCATGCAAAAGAAAATGAAAGGCATCTGCCACAACTCGAGGCTTCTGTGGATGGCTGGAACTGTGATTTAGAGAGATCAACAGAAAACCTCACGTCAAAGAACAGGGAGACATCGGACTGAATAAGGTTCAAAACCACCGGCTGAGAAGATGCCTTCAGCAGCCAGTGGGGATACAGGAATATAGAGACCCCTGCCCATCAGCATAGACATCACTTTCATAAATACAAGGCACTGAAGTCAGTCCAAATGACAGAACCGTGAATTGCTAGTGGCTGGAGTCCACTACCAACTGCAGGTACTTCTTCTACAACTGCTGGACCGATACATGAAAGTAAGCTTTCTGCAGGTCAATGGATACTATTCAGTCGACATGCTCCAAAGCCAGTAGTACCTGAGCAAACAGAATCTTGAACATTTAGTTGCGAAGGGAGGAGTTGAGAACGCGAAGGTCCAGAATAGGAGAGGACTTTACAGCAATTGGAACCACCCTACCCTTTATATGGCCAAAAAAAACATTGGGTAGCTGAACCAGCTGAGAGGGCGGACATCTCCAAAGGTGTATGCCTTAGGAATAATGTCTGAATTTGGGATACTAATGATGGAATTGCTGTGCCAGGAGACCAGGTCCAAATATCCAGCCAGAGCCCATACTTGTTTAAAGTACTCCAGAGCTGAGTGTGCCTTGTCGACAAAGGCAGGAGCCATCAAGGGAAATATCCGTTAAAGACAGGCATGACTGCGTATGTCGACTGTGGAACCCATAGATCAGTAACCGTGCCGACCACATCTCGATCGATCAATCAAACAGGGATTTGTTGAGCGCACTACTCACCTGTAAGGGTCTCAAGGCGCTGGGTGGCGAGAGGGGTTCGGGCAGCTCCAAGGTCATCCGAAGAGCCAGGTCTTGAGGACCTTTCTGAAGGCTTGCAGTGTCGGGCTTAGTCTGATGCTGAGGGGGAGTTTGTTCCAGGTCTTGGCCGCTATGTAAGAGAAGGATCTGCCTCCCGATCTGGCTCTGCGAATGCGGGGGATTTTGGCCAGGGCGAGGTCATCAGAGCAGACGTTTCTCTTGGGGGCGTGGAAGGAGATTCTTTCGTTGAGGTATTGGGGGCCAGTGTTGTGGAGGGCTTTGTAGGCATGTGTGAGCAGCTTGAAGGTCACTATTTTGACAGGGAGCCAGTGGAGGTCTCGGAGGGGCTGGGTGATGTGGTTGTGTTGTGGGATGCAGAGGATGAGTCTGGCTGCGGTGTTCTGGATGGTCTGGAGTTTGTTATGGAGAGATTTGTTGATTCCGGCGTACAGGGCGTTTCCGTAGTCCAGTTTGCTGGTGATGTGTGTGAGGGACGGTCTTCCAGATCAGAATATATCTGATTTGTTGCATTCTGTCCATCATGCACAACCTTTGTGAAGTAATACAGAGAAACAGACGTGGTTAGAGAGATTAGGAACAACAATCTGAGCCAACCCCCACAAAGCTAGTGAGTATAGGGCCAAAAGGCAAGCTGCATAAATTGTCCTCGCCGAAGAGAAGGCTTTCTTTCCCACCGTTTCAATCTTTTTTGACTCCCTATCTGTCAGAGATGTATAAGTAGGCTTAGGGTTTTGTTTGGGAGTTGAAGATGCCTGCCCCACAAGGCTCTCACGAGATGGGTGAGCTGCTAAGAATTTCAGATCTCCAGAAGCAGGACAATGACTGTGCACGACCTAGTGACTGAAAGTCGGTGCAGACACTAGTTTCTTCCAAGTAACTAAAATGCAGTCCATCAGGGAATCATTAAGGGGAGGTAAAGCATAGAATCTCAGTGAAGAGACTCAACATGGTTTATTTTCCAGTGAAGTGCAGTTTGAGGACCCTGTGGCACAGTAGAACTCTTACAGTTTCTGCATCGATTCTGGCAGGATTTAAGAGGTGAGGAATCTGCAGGTAGAAGTATCCATCAGAAATAAGATTAGAACCTAATGGATCTTATACTTCTAGTATACAGCGGTATCAAAAGGAATTGGCTTGACTCAAACGTATCTGTTTTGAGCACAGCAAAAGAAAGGGCATAGAAGTGCCGGTGTACGAGTCACACTCGGATTTAAATCAGCACCGAGTTTATCAGTACATCACAGCCTCACTGGGTCACTTTTGAGGTAGCAGGCCCTTTTTAAGCATACTGAAAAGAACTAGAGCCATGAGCAAGCCTCCCTTATTTACCTGAAATGTGGAACTGACGGCTGAATAAGAAAGCCTTCAGAACACCTATGGTTAAATCCAAACAATATTTCTAGTGTAACACAGGGGAGTCTTAACATTTGAACAGAAAAACAAAATTTCACCAGGATATATATATATATATATATATATATATATATATATATATATATATATATTTTTTTTTTTTTAGCTTAAACTGTACACTGGGCCTGGTCTATGAAGACAGGGATGTGCGAGTGCCCTTCCCCAGCCGCATGTTTTCCAAAACATTCATAATAAAAGTAGTCCATATATCAGGACTTTTCGATCAGCCCTCTTCCTCCTTTGATCTGTTCCAAGTGGCAAGCACATTTTCTTTCTGCCGACGACGGTATACAGCGTGGGGAAACTCGTCATTCCATTTGCTGCGTGCACCGTGAGTGATGACATTTATCTGATCACATGTGCACGACCGCCTCAAAAGATGTGCACGACCGCCTCAAAAGAAGTGCACGTTACTGTCTGGTGTGGCTCTACAGCCTGGCACCTCCTTTAATTTTATATCTTTGATTTGTTTGCAAACCAAGAGTTGCACATTATGGGGGTTGCTGGCAGACGATACCTAGTCACATACCCCAAGAGGCGATTTGCATCTTTAAATTACACAATTACAGGTCACATATTTACAAAATTGCCTTATACACATATATTTTTTTTAAGACATGTATATTCAGTGTCATGCCCAGAATGTCATTGTCGGGCAAGGGCCAAAGCACATATCCACCTGTTTCAAAGTGTCAAAGATGGCGGCTTGGCCACTAGAACACCGCTCCTCTCACTTTACTATTATCACATTATTGAAAGTAGGACGACCTGTACACTGCTACATTTCATTATGTAAAAGGTTTACACATTTTTCAAATTCCGGCCTTAAATAGCAGCAGCGGAGTATGAAAAATTATAAGGCGCTCTGAGCACATTCCTAACGTTCCCGAATAACCATAGACAGTAAGAGGATTGCTCTATTCATACAGCTCCCCTGTTCTCTTTACAGCTACAACATTCTGCTACAGAACGCCTTAAAAGCTGTGTGATAAAGAGTAACATTCCAGGCCTCTTTCCTCTGTTCCACAAACGAAGAAAAAAAGAAACCAGAGAAAAAGAAAGAAACAACTCCAACTAGCTGGCCACTAAATAAGCACTGGACCTCTTCTCAGGACAGCCAGGACGTTTTGGCTCCTCTACAATAGCACCTTACTGACCTTCTAATAAACAGTCATTCCCTTTGGTTATGCCTGCGTTGCTGCGGGAGACGCTCAAGATTGAGAGAATGTGTGAGCGGGACAGCGAAATGGGATCCGGGAATTAATGGCACATTTCAATGGTTTATTGGAACGTCAGAGTGCTGCTGCTCTGGCTGCCTGTGATCGAGACCACTTGGGCTAAAAGGCATCCATCAACCATAACCTGTCCATAGAACGTCTAATGCTGTGCTCCAAGTATTGGTGCTCTCTCTTGGGAAGGAGAAATGATTGTACTCAAAATAACACAAGCACATGCAGAGCCAATATGCTTCACATGGAGAATTGGTTTTGTCAATTTATTTTTTGGGTGTGTTTTATTTATAAAGTTTTATTTATTTATAAAGTTTTATATAGCGCGAACATGACCCACGCGGGTATCAGAGCGCTTTACAATATACAGTTATTAAACATTAGATGGTTGAGGTAGTATACATACATACATTCGGTATTCGTCATTCAGTACAAAAAGAGGTAGATAGTAGTATATGGGTAGCATAGCTGACTAGTAGTCAACATTTGAGAAGATTTATATAGCGCTGGCTAGACCCGGAGGTATCAGAGCGCTTTACATGAGAATCAGAACATAGTTGCAGGTTACATCGTTACAAAGGTTACACAGTTATTAGTGCATAGCTACAAAATTACATGTTAGGTCGAGACAAAATAAGGACATATACATAAGGGAAAAAGCAGGCAAGGGGAGAGATACAAGGGGAGAGGGGTAGGAGCAGGGGGAGTGGACATAGAATGAAGGGAGGAAAGAGGAGGGTGAAAGACAGCAAGAAAGAAGAGGGGGAGGGTGACGGGGGCACAAACCGGTAAACGCGTAATAGCTGCGTCCAAAGTCCAGTAAACTGTGATCCCAGGGGAAGTGGCATAATTCCCCCATCTCCGTTGCGAGAGGCTCCCTATTAAGCAGTGGACTCTCTCAGAGGGGTCTCTGAGACTCCAAGGTCTACCTACTGGCTCCTTCCCCAAAAAGGGGAGAGGGAGTGCTTTGGCAAGGGGCGCCATACCAAACCTCAACTGTGAGTGGCTCCCTTAGCGCAGTGGACTCTCTCAGAGGAAACAGACTCCAGAGTATAAATATTGGATCTTTCCCCAACAAGGGGAGAAGGAATGCTTTGTCAAAGGGCACAAGGGACAGGGGGCTAGGCGGAGTAGCAGACAGGGGGAGAGATTCAGGGGAGAGGGGATAGGAGCAGAGGAGGTAGACAAAGAATGAAAGAGGGAAAGCGGTGGGGGAGGGGGAGAGAGAGCATGGAAGAGGGGGGGGGGAGGGTGAAGGGGACACAAAACAGTGTCAAGGGTGCGTGGCTCCCTTGACACTGTGGACTCTCTCAGAGGGGGTCCCTGAGACTCCAGAGTATGAATATTGGATCTTTCCCCAACAAGAGGAGAAGGAGTGCTTAGTAAAAGGGCAACAAGGGACAGGGGGCTAGGAGGCGGGTCGGAACTGGCAAGTCAACAGAGGGCGAAGAGACGGCAAAAGAAAAATCACATTAATACAAAAAGATAACACATTCAATACCAGGGTAAATTAGCGATCTAGAAAAAGACAGGATCCGCGAAAGGCAAGGGTCAGGGGCGACAGAGGGAGGGCGACGGCGAGTTGAAGAGTCCCACAAAGAAGAGAAACGGATAGCAGAAAAGGAAATGTATACATTATAGAGTCACTTAGGAGAGAGATGCAAACGGGAGAGCTCAGAATCACAAAATAGTGATATTAAGTACAAAGAACTACTGCGTATACTAGTGGTTAGAGTTGTAACTATGCAAATAGTAAATTCACTCAGGGAGAGGGAGAGGACGAGGGGGAGGAAGGAATAAGAGACAGAGGTAAAGTCAGCCCAAAGACCGAATGGGTAGGTGACGGCCAGTGAGGTAGTCCGAGGCCAGTCTCCCCTATAGCTCTCAAGGAAGCACCAACGGGGGTGGGAGAGGGCAAGACAGGGAGAAAGGGAGAAACTGTGCCCAAGGTCCGGCTGGGCAGGTGACGGTCAGGGGGTGAACCAAGTCCGATCTCCTCATTAGCTGAACAGAGCAGCTCCACCGGGCTTCGGACAAATCCTCGAACTCCGCTGTCAGGAAAGAGGTCATGTGTCCTCAGGGAATGTCAGAGTGGTGCGGGAGGTGAGGGGGGGGGGCAAGAGGCCATGGTCATAAAGAGATCTAGAAGTCCTCTTGAGGTCAGGCACAGTCCAGGAAGGGTTGAGTAGGTAAAAGTTCAGCAAGGGGGAAGAAGTCACCAATGTCAGCATCCTGGGACCCTGATCACCTCTGTACCCCTTCACAGCCAGCAAGAAGAAACGAACACGGATAAAAACGCACTGATCACCGAAAACAGGTCGCCCTTGGCTACACCACCGCCTCGTTGCCCTTGCCAGGCTTGGCCCAGCTGTCCACTCTCTTGTCCCGCTTCCCTCTCCCAGAGTTCACCAGCCGGTTGGTGCACCGCTGCCAGGTGTGCACTGTCTTGGCTGACCAAATCCACATGCTCGAAGTGATGCCCACCAGCAGCGACATGAAGATTTTGAGCATCTCGACTGCCCTGTTGGAGTCATCAGCGGAGTATCTGAAGACGGCCCAGTTGGAGATTTCGTAGAAGTAGCAAGCAATGACGCAGGTGGCTGGGACGGTGTACAGGACGGATAAGACACCTATCTTGACCATCAGTCGCTCCAACTTGTCCGTCTTCGTCCCATCTTTCTGGAGATTTGAACGTATCTTGAAAAGAGCCACCAGCCCAGCGGCTTTGAAGAGTGTCCCAATCACCAAGTAGGTGAACAGAGGTGCTACCACGAAGCCGGTTAGGGCGTCAATGTTCTGGTTGCCCACATAGCAAAGGCCAGTGAGTTCATCAGAGTCAACCAGCCTCATGATCAAGATGACTATCGTCTTCACTGCTGGGATGGCCCACGCCGCGATGTGGAAGTAGGAGCTGTGCATTTCGATGGCCTCGTGTCCCCACTTTAGACCCGCTGCCAGGAACCAGGTCAACGTCAGGATTACCCACCAGATCGAGCTTGCCATCCCAAAGAAGTACATCAGCAGGAAAATGATGGCGAAGCCCGTGTTCTTGAGGCCCTCTTGGATGAGGACTGGTTCCCCTGCCTCGTCAAAGTCACAGGATATGCGCTCCCGGCCCCCGGTCAGACAGACAATGTAGGCGATGCTGTAGATGTTGTAGCACATGCTCAGGAATATGATGGGCCGCTCAGGGTAGGAGAACCTGGAAGAGTCTATCAGAAAGGTCAAGACTGTGAAGGCTGTGGAGATGAAGCACAGGACGGCCCACACGGCCATCCACACGTCGGTGACCTCCTTGGCTGACCTGCTGTACAGGCCTGCATCATAACCACACTTGAGGACACAGTTGAGACTTCTTTTCACCCAGGTGTACTGGTCCGAATTGGCCCCGAAGGACTGGCATTCTTCTCCCGGCTGCAGGGACGTCTTGCCATGAAGCGGGACCTCTTCGTCCATGCACATGTGGTTGTGGTCATTCTGTGGGGGGAACTTGCTGCAGTTCAGGCTGTTAGGCCAGGCAAACCCAAACTCCTTCAAGACCGGTTCACACCTCCTTTTGACAGAGAGGCACATGCCTCCATAGGGTCCAATTGGGATGTCGATTTTCTCGGTGCACATCAGGACGTAGACCGAACAGAGGAAGAACTGCAGCTGGCTGGAGCAGCCGTACTGGATGAGGGGCGTGAAGGTGGTGAGCTGCAGCTCGGCGTCCTTCTGCAGCTCGTGCCCCACCAGGTTCGGCATCTTGGTCACGTTGTAGCCCAGGTTCTGGCACATAGAGATCCGGATGGGGTCGCAGCGCCTCTCGTCGTCGTCCCCGAAGCCCAGCGCCCCCCGGGGCTAATCTGTCATGCTGCCACATGCCAGGACTGCCTTAGCCAATGTTTGTTAAACTGCAGCACAAACACTAGCAAAGGGTCTTGCAATGGTATTTTTAGGTTGAGCATTCGAGACCTCTTGTATATACTTTAGTATATACTTATTATATACTCATATGTATGTACTTTGTGGGCTCTGGAGATCAGCCCTAGGACTTGTCTGCTTCCGCTTAGGGACTTTTTTTTTCTGTTCAACTGCCTCTATTTAACTGTCTTGACAGAAAACGACCAGCAGAGGTCAGTAAAATACCAGAATCACTTTAGCATTCTCTAGATTCCAGTCCATAGAAATTGTCTTCCACAAGCACCCGTAGACAATAATATTTTTTTCAAATCTTGTATTTTCAGTGATATGACCACCGAAGGCCCTGATTTTATATTAAAAACAGCACTTTGGACTATACCATTTCCCGCTGAAAGGCAATATTTCTCTCCATGTGTTCCCATACCTGGCATGTCACGCAGTTTGGTGCTTACTTTCCCTCCATGTTAAAGAACAGTAGATGTTTCAGCACCCAGGCTAATGTGCTGCATAGCTAAATACATATAAGGTCCCAAAGGCGAGACCGATTGCATTGCAAATGCTTGTTTTGTCCTTGTACTATTCCAAAATGGCCGTCATCTTGCATGATCGATATCTAGGAAAGGTAAAGTATTAAAATAAAATGTCATTTCAAGATGCCTTTCTACTGTGTTGACACAAAGCATGACTGTCATCTTGGAATGGTACAAGTATTCATTAGTACCATTTGAAGATGGCCATCTGCCGCTATTGCCTTTTCAAATGTCTATGCAATACCAGCAAGCGACTCAAAAATGTCAAAGCTGGAGCAGGCAAAAGCATAACCCTCTGATGTTGATGGGAGCGCCAAGAGCAGTGGCCTCAGAGCAATGGGCACAAAGAATGATGCTCACAAAAAGTAAGCAGTGAGGGGAGTGGGGAAAAAAAAGAGTGGAGCTCAGGAGACAAAGGGAGAAGGATTGTACCACAGAGAGGGAGAGAAAATTCATCCACTGCTATGCAAACACTGGCAGAGGGTCATAAAGCATGACCTAAAAGGACCAATCAACTGTAGGCTGATCTACAACGTGAATGCCAATGTCTGAACTCAGTGGCTGAAAGAGAATACTATATGCCAACGGTTGAAGCGGGCTGACCCAAAACCAGCTCTAAGTGTATACTAAATGTGTACTGGCCTCAACAGGTTGGTTGATGACAGATAGATCATGCTGTTTGGAGGCAAGACTCGAAAAACAAGGCAAGTGTTGCCCCGTTGCACAAAGAGGACCCTTAAGAGTAAGATTATCAGTCCCACAGAGGACTTGAGTAACCCTACACTTTGTTAAAAGGGATACGTTCCCCACTTCTTTGGATATGTGGAAAGCAGTAGGTATGGTTAGGAAGAGGTGTTCAATACCTGTAAAAACATACAGCCACTGACAGCATAGTTTATTACACAAGTGTACTGTCCAATAAGAACCAGACACTGACCGCTCTTAAACAAGGTTGGGGACAGACTGGAGCAACAGTTTACTAGGCAAGTCAAGTCCAATCCATTTATACCAGATGGCTAATTATAGGAAGATTGTCATTTCTCACAATAGTTTGTTTGAAGTTCTATGTTTCATATCTTAGGTAATAACACAGGTGACTCAGAGCACGAAGGGTGATGGAGGGGAAAAGTAGCAAAATGGGGAAGCGCGCCCACTCACCCCTGGATCCTTGGGTTGGCAAGGGATTTCAAAGGTTACGCAAGAGGCACTATACATCCGGCATCCTATACAGCGCTCCCCATTCATACTCCTTGACATAAGGTATAGGGTAACCTTGATGCATTTTTCAATGTTGAAAAGAAGGTTAGTTGGGAAGTTAAGCATAGTTAAATATTTAAGAGGTTAGTTCCAGCACTTAGTTGAATTGGTTAGTGTGCGGTCATTGGGTCTGCTTGCAAAGAGGGCAGGGTTGTTTTGCTCCAGTATTTACTGATACTAAAACTTATCATTAATCAATCAATATATTTTTATTATGTTTAAAAAAACAAAAAAAATAGAAAATTCATTAAAGCAGATCACATTACTAAAGTTGAAAAAAATCCACACAGACTGGTTTGAGCATAAAAATGACCAATAATCTAGGTCTTATCTAAACATGATACAGCAGCAAATCTGAATAATTTTACAGAACTTAAAAAAAATAAAAAAATAAGGCCATAAAGTGATTTGTGCATGAAACTAAAAATGTCCTATCAACAGAAAAGGAGAAGAGGCCTGGGCTTTTACATCTGGTCATACTGGCTCTCACACACCCACAAGTAATACATAAACCGTAGCATTGATTAAAGTAACAATGTCCACAAAAACGCACGCCTGCTCTGTATTACTTGCTCACCATATTTTTCAGTCTTACTGCAGCTGAGATTTATCTATACACCATACAGCAGACCAATTCAGACTGCAGAAGTTGCAAGTAAAAAATGTCCGGACTGCATCTTCTTATACTGAGTGACCTAAGTAAAGGAATTAAGAATTGTTTTCTTGGTGCTTCATATAGCTTACAAAAAAAGATTTTAAAAAAGATTTTTTTTTAAGGTGGATTGAGCAGACAGTCACATGGTCAGGGAATCAGATACGTTTTGCCAAACACATTTCTAGGGTGCGAAACCAAGAAATGTGCAATGTTGATACAAAACCTGATCAGATAGTACCTGTGTTGATCATACACAATGTGAATAGGGCTCCATGGAAATAGTGGCCACAAGAATTTGATGGGCCGCCACCCTTCTCTTACAGCACAGCACCCATAGGCTTCTCTTCTCCTCAATAGCATTCCCAACAATTCTGTTTTAACCCTGGATTTAATTGATGAGTTAATACTCTTATAATTGTAAAAGGTTTGGGCGCCCTATCAAATAAAGTAGGTCTTTTCCATATGCCAGCCATGGAATATTACAGGCTTTATCAAGCCACAAGCAGTCAGTAATCACAGCTTGGTTAAGTACGGTTTCTGTATTGATAGGGAGCCATAACATTAAGGGTGCAAATTGTATCCGTATGTTGATATGCGATAGCCTCAATTCCGCATAACAAGCATAGTTCGGTAAACTAGTTGGAACAGACAGCTAACCTCTCAAAAATGCATCTTCACTAACCTGCATTTGTGCCGTATTGCAGACTCCACAAATACCAGCACCTTACGAGGCCTCAGAAATACAACTAGCCTAGTAAATGTCAATCATCTCATCTAGAGGTTTGGAAGTCAATTTAGCATCAAGTTTCAAAACTACAGCAATGGACTTCTCAAAATGGGTATTTCTCACTTTCACCAGATGTATTAAGGTGCCTTTATTATCAAAGGGAACTCCATGATATGTGAATATTAGTACACAGAGAAGTCTAGTCTTATTAATATGGTGAGATTTCAGTTTGCTAGGAGAACGGCCATAAACAATGTTGTAGGATTTAGAGTTGTTAATGGACAAACCCAATTGATTCATGAACAGGACAAAGTTATCCAGTAACTTCTGTAGTCCAAATCCAGTTCACTCCTCAGCATATAGTAAAGCCAGAAGTCGTCTTGCACCCACGCTAGGTGGATCTGCTTCTACATGTAACAAAGATGCATCAAGGTAATTGATGTAAAGGCAGAAAAGAAATGGTGCCAAAATGCACCCATACGCCCCGTCTGATCTTAATAGGAGAGGTGTATTCGCCTTTGTGGCTATACCTAATGCACCCAGTTACATCCGCATGGTGTTGGTTCAGCAGGTGCACAATGGGTCGATTCACTCCCGATTCAAGCATCCTCCCCACATAATTTAGCTCAGTTGACACAATCGAATCAGGAACTATGGTCCACAAATGCTAAATATAAGCAGCTCTCTTCACCTTAGTGCATTTACTAATGAAAAGGTGAAGATTCAGGCATTGGTCTATAATTCCCAAACCCTGTCTAAACCCATACTGAGCAGAAGAATAATGCCTCTCTCAGTAGCCCAGGCTTCCAATGGAAATAATAAGACTTTGGCAGTAGAGTCAGTCAGAGATGGGGAGGAGCATGGTTCCCTTCTAGAAAATAAGGCAATGACCGAGTTTGACCAAGAAGTAGGGGGCCAGCATATATTGCACTCAATACGTTGACTAATAATGGGGCTCACAAATCGGTCTTTGAACAAGTCAATAGGGACCCCATCTGGGTCCAGCACGTTGATATCACCTTTAGGGTAATTTCGGGGAATCACTCCTATTTACGCTTCCTGGAATATCTATTAAAGTGGTGCTGTTGTGCTTATTATAAAAATGTGCCACCCATGAATGAGGTGGGGTAATAGTGTCCATACTTGTATTATATGGGTCTCTTCAAAGAAAGGTGCATTTACAATTTTCCCAAAAAATGGAGAGCATTTTCTGTTACTCAAGGGAACGGGTGTGTTTGCTGTAAGGGGCTTTCGTGACACCAAAGCTGGGATTAGAATAGATACCAAGAGCTAGTCCGCACCAGCCTGCATCAGCTTCACACAAAACAGAAGTTAACTTTTTTTACAATGGGCTTTACTTGCATAGTGCGCCCTTCTCCACCGTAGCCAGAGCAGCTGCTTTCCTGCGACTGTTGTCGTTCTTCAGAGCAGTCGAATGGAAGCTCCACAAATCTTACTTTTAATACGCTATACAATAAGTCTCAAAACGTGAATTCTGGATCTGGCAGTCTAAATGTATAAAACATGAAAGTACACGCCTCTCACCGCAAACAGGATGCTTCCCTCGAATGGGGAGCGAGTTCCAGATGTGCAAAGGAGGTCCCATGACTCTTATCTGTCCTACAATAAAGTGCACAATTACCCCAGTAGCCACACCTAGCCAGCGTCATGGAAACAAAGGTTCATTCATAAAACACAGCTCACAGGAATTTCCCCTTGCCTGACCCCAGGCTGCTGTCAAGTCAGCTTTGCTCAAGGTGACAAATGTGTTCTCTTTAGAATACTGCACCCCAGAGCATCGAATTCCTTTGTTTGACAGCAGGTCTGGGGCACTTCCCAGCATTCATATCGGGAGAATGTAAATGAAAATGAAACTTGACTACCTATTCATGCGGACCATTATACTTCCAGCATGTTTTTGAAAGGCCTGTGCGTCTGAATCACAATCACAACATTCACCTACAACAGACAATCCCTATGAGCTCTATATGTTATGCCCAAGTCTAATACAATCTTCAAGGGCAAACAGCAAAAGGTAATCATTAAACTTGTAATGAGTTTCAAAGTCCACGTTTTTACTGTGCAACAAACACAAATCATCCCCATGGCTACAAGAAAATGCTCCTCCTTAGAATCACACCGAAGTTAAACTATATATATAATTTACTGAGACATTTAATTCATTTTAACACCAATGTCGGTTTTTTTAATGAAACAGAACATCGGTTCAACTTAGAGGTTAAATGTTTTCCAACATTTCCTTGGTTGCACTGGAGTATATGATGTACAGAACAAATCCTCAAAATTTTTTTGAGGCAGTCATTTATTCAAGCCAGTGTTTATGGTCTCTGAGCAGCACTGTGCAAACAGTCTGAGAAGTCTAATCCTGCCATTTTCAAAGAGGAATGCGGGACAGGGAGGAAGAGGGGGGCAAGGCCAACATTCCAGGCCTGCTGACTGCAGCGACTAGCTTTTCCGTGCCAATGATTACAGAAGGATTTTTTATCAGGAGTTTGAAGGATGTAGGTATAGGGATTGGTCTGTGGCAGACATTAGAGGGCCTCGGCTTATGATCACGATTGTCATGCTTTTGATGAGTAGTTTATGATATTGTGATTTTACGTGTCTTTCTTTGCTGCAAACACCATTTGAATATGTACTGTGCACTTTTATGATTTTTTTTTAATTAAATCGAGTAAAGTTGATAATGACTGATTGCAGTCAGTCAGAAATTGGTTTTAGACAAATGGTTACCTTTCTCCTAGACAAAGATCATCCCGGGCCTTTTCAATGCACGTTATGAAGCAGTCCACTAACAGCAACTCCAGAACAAGGAGGGCGTCGGTACAAGGTACAATTTGAAAATAATTCGAGATACTGCAACACTTTTCGGCTGGCGCAGGTCCAATGTACAGCGATACGCACGCTAGAAAAAAAGAACTAAAACTCTCCATAGAGAACGACAGGAAAATTCCATTGGTTTCTAATGAAAACATGTAATCGGTTTAAACAGCCACAGGGTTGTTGGGATTACTTTTAGATAATCATTTTGCACAGTGATATACACAATTACTCCCAAAAAACTCTAACTATCTTTTAACAACCGGGCATAATTTGTTTCCTCCAGTCTGGAGTGAGGCGGAAATGCTCAGTTCCCGATTTAAAAGTGGACCATAGAGATTAAAAAATGTGCATCTAGACTAGGGATGCATGCCTGTCCTCCACCTGCAGCAAATTCTGTCTTCCGAAAGTCCTGCACCCAGTAACAGCAGAGACAGCATGCAGCGACACTGCAGCCCATCATGTAAAACAACAGACACCACCAAACCTAGGCTTCATCCTCCCATGCCCTGGGAAAAGTGCTGCATATCCATCTCCGACTGCTGACTCAAACAATACAAAGAAGCACTACATGGACAGCAAACCACCAGAAAACGAGCATTTTCAATGCAATAGGTCTCGCATTTGCAAGCGTTTAAGCTATTGGCATTGAAAATGACAATGCCTTTTATTTATGTGTTTTTAAAAGGAACACATATATAAAAGGCATTGTTGTGTTTAATGCCAAGAGCTCAAACTCTCGCAAATGCGAGGACACTATAACGGTTCCCACGACCCTTTTTTTAGGTGCTGCCCGCATATTCAGGTTACGGTGAGCAGCGTCTAAACAAAGGTGCGTGGCCACCCTTTCACCCTAAGTTTAAATAAAAAATAAAAAAATAATTTAAAAAGCTTTGTAGCGCGGCCGCTTAACTAAAAGTGGCCCGCGCTGGTAATTAAATATTTAAAAAGGTGCGGCCGCTAAAGTGAATGCGGACCGCGCCTTATATTAAATAATCAAATAAGCGCGGCCGCTATAAAGCGGACCGTGCTGTAATTTGAATAAAATATACAATTTAAAAAAAAGTGGGCGGGTGCTCCGATGCAGTGGGTGGAATAGGTGAAGAGCATTAAAGAAAATAGTGCTCACCAACTTATAAAGCTTACCGTGTAACAACTGAAGTAAAAGGGCCAGTCCTCGTGGGAGGTTACAAGTGAAGACAAGGCGGTACTAAGGAGGGACTAACAAGCCTATGTATGAATCAGAAGCCAGAATTTACGAAGGGCAATGACATAACCCAATGACAAATATGGGCGGAGAGTGGGCAGGGCTTCAAGAGCATACTCCAATACAGCATGCCTCGCAGAGCGAGCAGCGCATTCGCGCTGCCCTTAGGCTCGACCTAAAAATCAGCAATGGCAGACGTGTTATAAATGTAACATAACAATATGCATTTCTAAAGCACATATTCACCACTTGGAACATGTTAGCACTGAATAACACATTTAATGGTACTCATTTTATTAACCTTGGAAGCATGAAAGGCTGAGCAGACCAACCTGGGTTTGAGTCTCTGACCTTGAGGTCCAACACAGATTCCTGAAGTCAATGCATTAGTCCACTGAATCACCAGACCCTGCTACATGACAATCCAGAACCAAGTATCCTTCAATCACTACTTCATCACTAGAATAAGTACGCTCAGAGGTAAGCACTTCCGAAAAGTGGGCAAGCTATAACGTCAACATACATACATCCCTCTCTCGTGCACTCAAGTTGTAAATCTTAGCAACGGCTCTTGTGTGCTGCCTCTGGTGCCATTCATTCATCTATGATTTCTTGGCACCAAGTGCCATGCACCACCCACTTCCAAGTCCTGATATTTGCACTAAACTTCAAGAAGGGTGGCTCAAACAGATTCTAGAAAGTTCACCAAGTTTATTCGCACACACTTTTCAGAAAATACACAACGTCAAATAACCCAGTTAGCACGTCGGCACCTAACAAAATAATATCCTCACGCTGCTTCCTACTTCCTAAAACTCACTAAACACACACACACCGGTCTGTTATGGAATCCTTCTTGAAGCCTTGATGAGAAGGTACCAGATCCAAGGCTGCAAGGCAACTCTACAGTTTCAGAAATGTAGCAATACATATGTAGGTGTGTAATATACAATAACGTAACTACAAGGCCGAGGTAAGGACACTTGGCGGACAAGGTGCAAAGCAGACTAGTAACTAAAACGCAATTTTCTTATACAATACAAAATAATGTGAAAGAAGTGCAAAAAAGACATTTCAGCAACCAACTTGGGTTGAGATATCCCATAAATAGATTTCATGTCTCACAGTCGACAAATACGGATTGTTTTAAAGCAGACACAAAATCAGAAACTCTTCTCTAATCCTTATGCCCCAGGATTTATAAACTGCAGAGTTACAATTCCATGCAATACCTAATTTCAGCAAATTGAAGTACTTGATGAAAATCCACCCAGGAAGCCCATTAACCTTTAATTGGTGTTCAGTGGTCTTACTGAGATCAAGTCAATGCAAATTTACACGAGAAGTTTGTAAAATTAATAAACTAACAAGTGAGAATAAAAAATGCAGTATGGCAGATCAGAGTGTACCCTGGGCTATGACCGTGCATAAATAACTAGGAACCATGGAAAGCTTAGAAGCTGAAAGCATGACCTGAAAAATATACCTGTCGAGTTTTCACATCTACTCGGAAACACATCTTCAATCTGCCATTTTACTTTACCCCGAAGGTAGGATGGTGCTTTTTTAAATTAATTATTAGAGATGAGACGAAAGATTACGCCACATTAATGACAATTCCCCTGATGGTTAAGTAACGCTGGCTCTTCAGTTTCCTTAAAAAGCAGCGGAAAGTCGAGGGAGACGCAACTCAGTGAAATAGGAAGTTGTTGGCTGGAGCAGCCATTTCCTATTGCCGTCTGAGCAGCGTGCTTTTCGGTACGGTTTAGCGTTGTACTGTATTGTAATTGTATTTTACTTGTTGTTTTGAACAGTTCAAAACGGCAAGATAACTATTCGAACTGATCTCAGCCTATCAAGTATTAGACGTCAATTAAGCCCACATGCTCTTTACATTCTGCAGTTTCACGGTGTCCCAAAAGATTGATAAAAATATAACAAAAAGCAGGGAAAAGTAAATGACAGAATATGCACGCAGTGCTACTGTGGGAGCAACATTACGCTTTCATTTGCACTTACCCTGACGTTCAGGGCTTCGCCTATTTGTATTAATTTGTTAACGTGCACCACCATTTATTCATTCCATCCAAAATGCATATGAAAATGTCCCTGCTTGCAAATCCAAGATTTTTTTATCGAAGGACTTGATTACTGCTAAATGCTAACCTGGTAAAGAAAAAGGTGGCGAGCAGTCTAGGTGATTTTTGAAAGCTTTTCGAAACCCTCATTATTATTATTTTTTTTTTTTGCCCGAGACTCTAAAGTCACTCCTGTGGCCCAGTGGATCTTCACCATGCGGCTCTTGAAGTCAGTAGAGACTAGAATTTAGACAGACCCTGCCATCAATCGTTTGCACTTCGGCTTAAAGACTAAACTAATCTGCCCACAGCTAAACTAGTTACTTAACAACCCTTTTGGGTTGATAGTCAACCTAATCACATATTCTTCATTTTTTTCATCTCTCAGGCAACAGACTGGATGTGGACAGTTTTCATAGAACTGCTCCCATGGACTGGCACATACAGCCATCATGCTCCATGGCACATCTGTCTCAATTCTGGAAGGGATAAACAAATAGGTGAGACCTCTTTTCGCTGACATAAGTTAAGCATGCAACTTCTAACACAACGCGACTGACAGACAGAAGTCCATCACAGAACGAGGAGGCAGGCGGTGAGTAGTAGGAGGTTAAGGTATCCACCAGAAACAGTGTTAGCAAAATGAAAAAAGTAAAGTAACTTGTTCTTCTGATGGGTACTTCTAACTGCAGGTTTCACATCTCTTGAATCAATACCAATGCAGTTTATGCACTAGGATAGAGGGTCTAGGGAGCGGACTTCACATCAAGACCTGGTGCACGACTGAAGAGGCAAAATGCCCCTCACTGTGGACCTGAGAATTAAGACAGTAGGGCTGGGTGAGGGTATGGATGGAAGCCCCTTTGGTGGCCTGGCAGATGTCCAAAACACGAACGCCTCTAGCCAAAGCTATAGTCACACCATGGTGGAATGAGCCCTAAGGCTCTTAAGCAGCACCTTCTTGGCCAAGTCGAAGCACAGTCTGATGCACAGAATGCTCCATCTAGACAAAGTTTCTTTCTAGATTGTCCTTCCCTTCTTTGCAAAAATAAAGACTTGGTCGTCCACCCAGTTGTCCTTAGTCCTGTCAATGTTGAATCTAAAGGCCCTTTTCTAGAAAAAAGACTTTTTTTCTAGAGACCTCTGTAAGAGACTGGCTCTATATATACTGCACCAAAGTGAGGTACAGTGTGTATAGAGTCCAAGGGTCTCCAGAGGTTTGGCAGAGGTTAAAGTTGATAGAACCTTACTCTAAAGTGGTAGCTTGGTCGAGCAGTAAGGCAGTATCAGAGGACAGTGTAAAGCATTTGATGTACACACTCAGTCAGCAAATGAAACCACACACTCAAGAACTGAACTCTAGGCCAATTGTTTTGTATAAAAAAATATACCGTTTTATTTTAGAACCACAGGTTTGTATAAAATACTTTCTCAAGTTAAGATGCTGTTTGTTGAATACTTTCAATAAACAATAGACTTTAAATGCAATATAGTACAGGGGTTGCAATAGGCAACACAATACTTGGTATTTATAACATTGAGCTCAATGGGATTTTTAAGTAAACTGTAATAGAATTACTTTACGAACGTTTTTCTTACTCAGGGCTGATCCTGGATTCAGCCCTGGTGCATTTCCTGTAAACAGTTGAAAGAAATCGTTTTTGTTACACAGGCGATTTTTAAGGAATATTTGTATGTTGCAAAAATCGACACTTAGAAGAATTTCTGGCAAAAACCAGGCAATGTTATCCTATGGAGGAAAATCAAGTTACCGGAAAATCACAGTTGTAATCACTTTTTCTAGTCAGTGCTGGGTACCTAAATCCAGCACTGGGATCTCTCCTGAGAACAGGTGAGTAATTTCGATTTGGGTATTCGGACGATTTTTAGTGAATATTTCAAAGTTCCAAAACTCGACACTTAAAAGAATTTCTGGTGAAAACCAGGCAATGTTACCCTATGGAGAAAATGCAAGTTATCGGCTTTCAGGTAAGTACTCGGCTGGCAGAGTTAAGGTTCTGGGGCAAGACTCAGGGGTCTCCCAGGTTCAGGTTTGTACTGTTACACACTCAGCGGCACAGGGGCGGCCGGGTGCAGAGAGAGTAGGCCCAACGTTAGCCTATGGCGGGCGGGGCGCCTTTGGTTGGTGGCTGCTGGTAGGCAGGCCACTCGGCTGTGGGAGCAAAGCTCCTGGTCACTTACTCAGGGCAAGTGGGGAAGTCGAATAGGGTAGTTGGAGCACCCTCAGCGGCACTGGGGCGGCCGGGTGCAGTGGGCTTTTGGGCCGTCGGGCGCCCAATGGATTTCAATGGGAAAGCTGCAAGACGAACAAAGGTTGCAAACTCGGGGACGGTGATTCTTCAGGTGCGACCACCACTTCGAGAGGTAAGTTGGGATGCTGTAGGAGGGGTAGACACCCAGGAGTTGGGCACAGGGGGCCGTGGGGCGCCGGCTGCAGGTGTGTCTTTAGGCGTCGGGAAATCTTACCCTCTGCTGGTCGCGGTTGGAGGGGTCCCTGGTGTTGAGGCTGCAGGCGTCGTCAGGAGCGTCGAGGGGAGTCCTTGGGTGCTGGATTCTTGGTCCCAGTCGCCGGGGGGGACGTCCTCGTGGTCTTTGTCCACTTTGGCTCGGGCCGGGCTCGGCGGGTGCAGAGTGGGCAGGATCCGCGGTCTCAGGCTGGCTTGGGGTTGCAGATGTTTTGAGCAGAACCACTGCTTGTGGGAGTCCCAGTCTTTTAATTGAGCAAGGCAGTCAGGTCCTCCGGGGTTTTTGAGGTTGCTGACCACTGAAGAGGCCGGGGTTTAGCAGAAGCAGGTTCGAGGTTCGACAGGCCGGTAGGGCTGGGGCCAAGTCAGTTGGTGTCGTCCTCTTGTTAGCAGCTGCACGGCTGGTCTTCTTTCTTCTTGTTGTTTTTGGAATCGGGATCTTCGGTTTTGGTTTTCAGCTGCAGGCTCGGTCCAGGAAGACTTCCGGGAGGAACCAACAGCTGGGCAGGTAAGTTGGAGGGCTCGGGGACGTAGGTGCACCTTGGGTTCTTTTCTCCAGGGCGCAGGGCGGCTGGTTGCAGGGGTGTCTTGAGGTCGGATTTCACCTTACCGGGCCACTCGCGGTTGGAGGGGGGGTTCTCCGTGCAGAGGCTGCAGGCGACGTCGGGGAGTCCTGGAGGGGTCAACCCACGGTGGACTCTGACTCTGGAGCGCTGGGGGACCTCGCTGTGACCGGTGGGCCACTCTAACTCGGGCCGTTGGCGACGGGTGCAGTGGTAGTTCCAGGCGTCGGGTTTCTTTGTCCTCAGCAGGCTCAGAGTCAGTTTTCTGAGTTTCTTTCGAACAGGGCTGCTGTTCACAGGAGATTCGGTCCTTGTTGAAGGCAGTCAGTCCTCCCAGGGGTTCTGGAGGTCGCTAGCTGCAGGACAAGACTATTTTTGGCGCAGGATCTCTGGAAACTGCAGACGGGCCGGTAGGGCTGGGGTGAAGTCAGTTGTTCTCTGCAGTCTCCTCTGCTGGGCGTCTTCTTTCGTCCTTTTTCTTCTTAGGTTGCGGGAATCTGCCTTCCTGGTTCAGGGCTGCCCCCTAAATACTGTATTTAGGGGGCGTTTTAGGGGTCTTGAGGTCAGTAGCCAATGGGTTACTGACCTTAGGGTGACTACACACTTGGTGTGCTCACCCCACGTGGGGGAGTGAGCACAATCCCTAGTCCTGATTGGGGAGTGCCTGGAGAGTGGGCTTCATCTCGCCTCCCCCACCTGAGGGGTGGAGTTGGCAGAGGTGGGCACACCTCCTGGGCTGGCTAGTTTTTCCCGCCTGTCTTCCCGCCGAAAGGGAGGAGAGACAGGAAGGGGGCCTGCTCCTGATAGCAGGAGAGGCTGGGGGGGGGGGGTCACATTACAAAGGCTGCCAGGCCTTTGAAGCTCCCCTGCCACAGATGGCTCTTCCTGGCCTGGGGGAGGTGTGTACACCTCCGCCCAGGAAAGGCTTTGTTTCTGAGCTCAGCGAGCGTAGGCTCCCACCCTAGGGGTCCAGAAACATGTCTCGTGGTGGCAGGCTGGTGTGTACCAGTCAGGGAACCCACCAGAGGCTGGTCGTTTTTCAGGGGGCATCTTAAAGATGCCCTCTGTATGCATTTTTCATTAAATCCCACACTGGCATCAGTGTGGGTTTAATGTGCTGAGAAGTTTGATACCAAACTTCTCAGTTTTCAGTGCAGCCATTATGGTGCTGTGGAGTTTGTAATTACAAACTCCCAGCACCATATACTCTTAATGGCAGCACTGCACTTACAATGTCTAAGAATGGACATAGACACTGTAGGGGTACAGGGCTCATGCACCTGTACCCTCACCACTGGTATAGTGCACCCAGCTAGAGGGGTGACTGACCTATGCCAGGGCAGTGGGTTGTAGGCATGGCACACAGAGGTGTGTGCCATGTCGACTCTTCACTTTGTTCTGCACCAAAACACGCAGCCTGAAAAGGCAGTGTGTGTGTGTAAAGGTACAGGGCCTCTAAGGGTGGCACAATAAGTGCTGCAGCCCTTGGAGGTCTTCCCTGGTCACAGTGCCCTGGGTACCTGTGGTACCATTGACCAGGGGCTGACCTGTGGCCAGAGATGCCAATTGGGTACAGTTTTGGGGAAAGAACACAGGCCCTGGGAACCTGATTGGCAGGGACCCAGGGCACATCAAGTCAAAGTGCATCAGTGGTCTGGCAAAAAGTGGGGGGTTACTGCAACAGAAACCCACTTCCTTACACACTCTCACCCACCAGGGTTGCCCCTAGGTGGCGTGCTTCATCATTGGGGTTCCTCTCAATCCTCTACTGATTGAAGCATGCTGCGACTTGTGAGGTACGTAGGAGCACTTTTTGTAGACTATGTGTAGTGCCGTGATGTGGAGTGGGTGGAAAGGAAAATGTTAAAATACCTAACAAGTAGGCCACTCTTATTCTCGCCCCTAGTTGGCATGGTTAAAAATTAGGGGTTGTTCCTGAGAGAAAACCTGACCTTAATGAGTCTGCAGAGATGTGGAATTCCTATAGCCCGACGCCCGGGACATATTGTTTGGGGTCAAGGGCAACAAGTTTTCATGTGTATTTTGTCCATGGGACAAGTAGGCCCAACCCCCTGAAGCACAAATCCTTTGGCTGCCAGTTAACAGTACCACATTATGGATCAGGGAAAGTCATTGCCTGCATTTATATTTGTGTCCATGTGTTAATGCTGTTCCAACTTGTATTTATGGTTCATTAATGCAAAGCCTTTATTATTAGGGTGAGCGCTCTATGTAAATGTTGTAAGCTCAGACTGCACTACTGACAGTGGTTCCAGTATAAAAATGTGTACACACGTTTTTAATGTTTAGCAATATGAGGCTATGTATACTGCTCCCAGAATGCTCTCTGATTAGATGCAAATATTTGCAGAAGCTTGAAAGCAAGATTGATTCTTTGCTTTCAAAATAAAATGTTCTAAAACAAATGCAAAAACATTTTGCTAAACTACTGTAAAATGTTAGGTCTTTGCAGCATCATTTAGTAAAATGTGTTGATGTATGCTAGTATTTCCCAAAAATTTTCATATGGGAAAATCAGTGTAACTAGTTTTAATAAGATTATGGGAAACATAAAAATGAACAAGCATTGGTAAAGCCAGTAGGTCTGAAACTGTTGGTCAGCCTTTTGGTTTTGTTAATGCGTGACTTATTTTAGCATGGTTTTTGTAAAACCTTATTGGTGTGGGAGCTGCTGGGCCTTCACCATTATAACAAACATTGGCAAAAGCAAAAATTGTTTTGGTCTCAAACAGCACAAATTGCCACAGTAGTTCCTGGCATTGAACAAAACGACTGTCAATATGCTCCTTGTGAAAGAACAGAATGCAGTCACTCACAGTGACGCTAGCCGATAGAGAGAGAGCTATAGAATTTTAATAAACACAAAAGGTCATGGTTAATGCCAGACCTAATTAGGGGCCCCATTATTAAATAAAGTCTCAAAAGTGCACCCATGTCCTTCCATTAAGTGCAGATATACAACTTTCGTGAATCCACAAGACTTTACAGAAGTAGGCCAAGAATTGTACTCCTAGAAAAGATTTGTGAACTGCATTTTAGCAAGAGCAAATGTGCAGGTGTAGATTTGCTCATGCGAAAATCTGAGTGTTTGCAAGTTCACTTTCCTTCCAACCACTTTTTTTCCCAACCCTGGAAGAAGCTTTATGTCTTTAATTGTCAGGAGTAAATTTCCAACCTCTCTCAGTATGGGAAAAGATTAGTGAAGAGTTGGGTGAAAACCCTAAAACATGCAAGTTAGTAGGTCTGCACAGACTCAATAGGGCATTCCAACCCTGGAACTGTTGCTTACCATTACCTTGAATTGCTAGTATTCAAACACTTCTATGAAAGGAGCCGTGGCATAATCAGAGAGGCTGTTTTAGAGCTCTTATTTAATGAGACTGCTGCCATAATTTGTCGCCGCATTACATGGCACAAAAGGGACAAGTGGATTTTGTTACAGGATGTAAGAAACTGGCTCTACATATACTACACCAAAATGAGGTATAGTGTGTATAGAGTCCAAGTGACCCCAGAGGTAGGCAGAGATTAAAGTTAGATAGAACCTTACTCTCTAATTGTGGTAGAGTGGTCGAGCAGTAAGGCAGTATCAGAGGACAGTGTTAAGCATTTGATATACACACTCAGTGGGCAAATGAATTCACACACTCAAGAACTGAACTCTAGGCCAATTGTTTTTGTATAAAAATATACTGTTTTATTTTATAACCAAGCAAACCTGGCACAGGTAAGCATAAAATACTTTCCAGTAATAAGTTACTGAATGTCGAACAGTTTGAAAATGCAATAGAACTTGTACTTTGTTTGATTTACAGGGGAGCAGTAGTATGCAACACGTAGCAAATACAGTACATTGAAATGAATAGGCTTTTTCAGAAAATTGCAGGTAAGTTACTTTTCACGTTACTTTTCTAACTCAGTGCTGGATACCTAGATTCAGCACTGGGACATTTCCTGCAAACAGGTGAGTAAACACGTTTTGGTTATTTGTGCGATTTTTAAAGAATATTTTTAGATTTCAAAACTCCACACTTAGAAACTTATTGGAGAAAAAGTGTCAATGTTATCCTATGGAGGAAAAACAGGTTATCGGTTTGTAGGTAAGTTATCGACTGTGGGAGTTAAGGTTTTGGGGTTAGACTCAGAGGTCCCCCAGGGTCAGTGATGCACTTTTGTTTCACCCTCAGCGGCACTAGGGCGGCCGGGTGCAGAGTGTTGAGGCCCAATGTTATTCTATGGAGGATAGGGGGGTCTCCGGTTGGTGGCTGCTGGCGAGCAGGCCACTGGGTTGTGGGAGCAAAGCTCCTAGGGTTTAGGTCAGGGCAAATAGGGAGCCAAATTGGCACCAAAGGTGCACCCTCATCGGCACTAGGGCGGCCGGGTCCAGGTGCTGTTTTGAGGTCATGTTGTTTTCAATTGAGCACCTCCGGATAGAAGACACACTGCAGGCTCGGGGAAGAGGATCTTCTGGGTGCGACCACCACTTCGAGGGGTAAGTTGGGATGTCTTGGGTTGGTTAGGCACCGTTGGTTTGGGCACACAAGGCCGTGGGGCGTCGGGTGCAGGGGTGTCTTGGGACGTCGGAAAGTCTTACCCGCTTTGGTTGCGGTAGAGGGGATCCTCTGGATTGAGGCTGCAGGCGTCGACTGGAGGCTTGAGGCAGGTCAGGAGTCGCCAGATCTCGGGTCAGGATCGCCGGGGTGACCTCGTCGTCGTGTTTTTACACTCGAGCTCGGGCCGGGTTCGGCGGGTGCAGAGTGGGCTGGATTCGCGGTGTCCGGCCAGAGCCAGAAGCTGCAGTTTGAACAAGTCCGGTGTTCACGGGAGAAGCAGGCTTGGAAGTGAAGGCAGGCAGGTCCTCCGGGGTTTTTGAGGTTGCTGGCTGCAGGACACACCGAGATTTCGCAGGAGCAGGTTCGAGGGGAGACAGGCCTGTAGGGCTGGGGCCAAGTCAGTGGGCGTCGTCCTCTTATTAGCTCTGCGCGGCTCTTCGTCCTTTTCTTCTTGTTTCTTGTCTGGATCTGAGGAAGCAAGGTTCAGGGTGCCCCCTAAATACTAGATTTAGGGGCGTTACAGGTAGGTGAGGGCAGGGACCAATGGGTCCCTTCAGAGGGGTGGGTACACCCCCTATCGTGCCACCCTCCAGTGGGAGGGGGGCAGGAGACTTTCCCTGGTTGGATAGGTCTCCCCATCCTCAAGATGGCGGGGACTCAGTTGTGCTTCACCCCGCCTCCCCCACCTGAGGGGTGGAGTTGGCAGAGGTGGGCACACCTCTTTCCCTCACTTGTTTTTCCCGCCGGTTCTCCCACCCAAAGTGGGGGGTAGAACCAGTGGGGACCAGTTGCTGGAAGCAGCAAATGGTCTGGGGAGGCTCACAAATGCAGCATGCCTTTGAAGCTTCCCCCTTGTGACCCTGCCCATCCTGGAGGAGGAGGCTTGGGACCTCATCCCAGGATGTGCATTGTTTCAGGCCCCCCGAGAGCAGCAGGCTCTCGACCCAGGGGTCCAGAAACATGTCTGTTGGTGGCACCCTAAGCAGCCACTCAGTCAGGTCACTAGAAGTTGGTCGAGTTTCAGGGGCATCTCTAAGATGCCCTCTGTTGTGCATTTTACATTAAATCCAACACTGGCATCAGTGTGGGTTTAATGTGCTGGAGAAGTTGGATACCAAACTTCCCAGTCTTCAGTGTAGCCATTATGGTGTTGTGGAGTTCGTAATGACAAACTCCCAGCACCATATACTCTTAATGGCAGCACTGCACTTACAGTGCCCAGGAATGGACTTGGGCACTGTAGGGGTACAGGGCTCATGCACCTGTACCCTCACCACTGGCATAAGGCACCCAGCTAGAGGGGTGACTGATGTATGCCAGGGCAGTGGTTTGTGGGCATGGCACACAGGGATGTGTGCCATGTCGACTCTTCACTTTGTTCTGCACCAAGACACGCAGCCTGCAAAGGGAGTGTGCGAGTGTCAGGGTACAGGACCTCTAAGGGTGGCACAATAAGTGCTGCAGCCCTTAGAGGCCTTCTCTGGTCACAGTGCCCTGGGTACCTGTGGTACCATTTACTAGGGGCTGACATGTGGCCAGAGATGCCAATTGGGTTTAGGCTTCAATGCAGTTTTAGGGAAGGAACACAGGCCCTGGGCACCTGATTAGCAGGAGCCCAGGGCACACTCAGTCAAAGAACATCAGCAATTCAGCAAAAAGTGGTGGCATACCATGCAAGAAAGAGGGCACTTTCTCACCCACCCCCTCCCCCCCCCCCCCAACGAAAGATTATGAGACGAACCTTTCCCTAGAGAGTCTTCATTGTCTAAGTGGAAGAACCTGGAAAGTCCATCTGCATTGGCATGGACAGTCCCAGGTCTGTGTTCCACTTCAAAGTCCATTCCCTGTAGGGAGATGGACCACCTCAATAGTTTAGGATTTTCCCCTTTCATTTGCATTAGCCATCCGAGAGGTCTGTGATCAGTTTGAACTAGGAAGTGAGTACCAAACAGGTATGGTCTCAACTTCTTCAAGGACCAAACCACAGCAAAGGCCTCCCTCTCAATGGCACTCCAACGCTGCTACCTGGGGAGAAGCCTTCTGCTTATAAAAGCAACAGGCTGGTCTTGGCCTTCATCATTGGTCTGGGATAGGACCGCTCCTATCCCTAGCTCAGAGGCTTCAGTCTGCACTATGAACTGCGTGGCATAATCTGGAGCCTTCAGAATTGGTGCTGAGCACATTGCTTCTTTCAGGGTGTCAAAAGCATTTTGGCAACTAACTGTCCAGTTTACCTTCTTGGGCATTTTCTTGGAGGTGAGTTCTGTGAGGGGAGTCACAATGGATCCATATCCCTTCACAAACCTCCTGTAGTACCCAGTCAAGCGGAATGTCCTGACTTGGGTCTGGGTGGTTGGAGCGGCCCAGTCCAGGATGGCATGGATCTTGGGCTGTAAGTGCTGTACCTGGCCTCCACCAACAAGGTGGCCCAAGTACCCCACAGTGCCCTGCCCTATCTAGCATTTGGATGCCTTGATAGTTAAGCCTGCAGTTTGCAGGGCTTTTAAAACCTTCCCAAGGTGAATCAGGTGATCCTGCCAGGTGGAACTAAAGACAGTAATATCATCAAGATAAGCTGCACTAAAGGACTCCAACCCATCAAGGACTTGATTCACCAACCTCTGGAAGGTGGCAGGGGCATTCTTTAAACCAAAGGGCATAACAGTGAACTGATAGTGCCCATCAGGTGTGGAGAATGCTGTTTTCTCTTTTGCTCCTGGGGCCATGCCAATCTGTCAGTACCCTGCAGTTAAGTCAAAGGTACTTAAGAATTTGGCTGCACCCAACTTATCTATCAACTCATCTGCTCTTGAGATAGGGTGAGCATCTGTCTTGGTGACAAAGTTGAGCCCTCTGTAATCCACACAAAACCTCATTTCTCTCTTTCCACCCTGTGGGTGAGGTTTGGGGACCAGAACCACTGGGCTAGCCCAGGGCTCTCAGAGGGTTCAATAACCCATAACTCCAGCATCTTGCTGACCTCAGCTCCGATGCTTTCCTTGACTTGGTCTGACTGTCGATAGATTTTATTTTTGACAGGTGCACTGTCACCAGTGTCCACATCATGGGTACACCAGTTTGTCAGACCAGGGGACAAGGAAAAGAGCTTAGCATACTGCTGCAAGACTTAGGCAGAGAGGGTGTCTGAAAAGACCACTCCATCTACTGACCCATCTTTTAGGCTGTATGAGAGGAGGTCGGGGAGAAGATCACTCTATGCTTCCTGCTCCTCATCAGTCACCATCAGCATGGTGATGTCAGCCCGGTCATTGTAGAGCTTTAGGCTGTTCACATGGATAACCCTTTTGGGTGTCCTGCTTGTGCCCAGGTCAACTAAGTAGGTGACCTCACTCTTTCTCTAGGATAGGGTAAGGGCCACTCCATCTGTCTTGGAGTGCCCTTGGTGCCACTGGCTCCAAAACCCACACCTGTTGCCCAGGTTGAAATTCAACCAGTGCAGCTTTTTGGTCATACCAGTGCTTCTGAAGATCCTGGCTGGCCTCAAGATTTTTGGATGCCTTTTCCATGTACTCAGCCATTCTGGACCTTAGGCCAAGCACATAGTCAACAATATCTTGTTTGGGTTCTTGGAGAGGCTTCTCCCAACCCTCTTTTACAAGACAGAGTGGTCCCCTCACAGGATGGCCAAACAGAAGTTCAAAGGGGGAAAAACCTACTCCCTTCTGTGGCACTTCTCTGTAAGCGAAAAGCAGACATGGTAAGAGGACATCCCATCTCCTTTTGAGTTTCTTAGGGAGCCCCATACTCATGCCTTTCAATGTCTTGTTAAATCTCTCAACAAGGCCATTGGTTTGTGGGTGATAGGGTGTAGTAAACTTGTACTGCACTCCACACTCTTTCCACATGTGTTTCAGGTAAGCAGACATGAAGCAAGAACCTCTGTCTGAAACCACCTCCTTAGGAAACCCTACCCTGGTGAAGGCACCAATGAGGGCCTTGGCTACTGCAGGAGCTGTAGTAGTCCTAAGTGGAATTGCTTCAGGGTACTTAGTGGCATGATCCACTACCACTAGTATGAATTTGTTCCCTGAGGCTGTGGGAGGTTCAAGTGGACCCACTATGTCCATACCTACCCTTTCAAAGGGAATCCCCACCACAGGCAGTGGTATCAGGGGGGCCTTTGGGTGGCCACCTGTCTTGCCACTGGCTGGACAGGTAGCACAGGAGCTGACAAACTCCTTCACCTTTTGGTGCATCTGGGGCCAGTAAAAGTGGCTAACTAGCCTTTCCCAAGTCTTGGTTTGGCCCAGATGTCCAGCTAGGGCAGTGGTTCCCAATCTGTGCGCCGCGGCGCCCTGGTGCGCCCTCCAAAGTAGCCTGGGGCGCCGCGCTTCAAATGTTTCAGATTTTCGAATTCAACATAAATTGCCGGTAACATCTTTGAAATGTGCAGTTATTTAGTAAAAGCGTAACACCTCTGTCCACCAGATGGCAGCAGAGCATTCCTTTAGGTCATTTGTGACTGGCCATAACTCCTGTTCAAAGTTAAAGAAACATTTACCCCAACGAGATTACACCAAAAAACGGCAACCTTCAAAAGTCAATGTTCCAAGAGTGCCATTTTGTTGTTAACGGACTAGTTACAAGCATAAATAGCATGACAGGAAACCAGCGGTAGTTATTACGGTTTTATGTGGGCAAAGGCTAATAAAAACACCCTGGTGTAAGACATATGGCAGAAGTAGCCAAAAATAAAGAGTAAACATGGCAAAATGGGTCAACAGTGGCATTAACCTATGAGCGAAGTAGGTTGTAAATCTACCCGGCACACCCGAACTACATGTAGGATGCAGCACCTTTACCGAACACACAAAGAACGAAAGTAGAGCGGAACATTGCCTTTGAGACCACAATGCATTAAGTCCATGCACGTGTTCACATTCACAAAAGTAGCCTGCGAGCTTCAGAAAGAGGAAGTTCAATACTGTCTTTGTTCGTTTCCGGTCCATTAAATAGGTAACACGCCGCCGCAGCGAAGTCAGCATGATTGGAAAGGTTCCTTCAAAATAGGTTACCTTTGGCCTCAACTGAGGGCTTCTTACAACAGGCAGAGTTCTTTCTTGGGCTACTGCGACTACAAAAACTTTTAGCAACCTTGCCATTCAAAAGCTAGACAAAAATGCACTACCAATTCGTAGATACACAGAAAGTATTAAAGAAAACATAATATCAGGTTTGGCGCTAGCTTCATCTATGCCCTGCGTGCTTCACCTTACAGTTCATAAGTGATCACCGACCAGAAAGATGTCCTGCATCAGCCGCGTTACAGCAAGGATGGAAAGTTGGGCAGTGGCAAATGGTGCAGCATTAGAAGTATAAACACAGAAATTACCTTTAGAATCCGTATCTTCTACCCTGCCTGTTCAAAGAAAGTTTCAGCCTAAAACAAGCACTGAAACACAAGTGCGGCCCCGCGCCGCGGCCGCGAAAGTGAAACAGTACTCCAAGTTAAAGAAGTGGGAGGGGTGTGCGATTCCCTTGTGGGAGCGAGCGGCGCCAGGAGCGATAATTGCTACCATATGGCGCCAGCTGCTCGCTCCCGCAAGTGAATCGCCAAACGTGCACGCGTTGCCATTGAAGGCAATGGAACGCGTGCACGTTTTTGGCTGAAAAGCCGAATCGATTGCAAAAGGTCTTTTTGCCAGCAGCACATGCGCGCTGCGTAGGCGAGACCTAAAAAGGGAAGGATATCAAGTTTCCTGTCTGTAACAACAAAGGAGGGAAGGTTAAGGTCTCACTCACGCAATTCTGTCAATATATTTGACAGAGATTTATCTAGTCCTGAGTTACCGCCTTGGTCACTGCAGAGCGCCGGATAAGTGCTCTTGCACTCAAGCAGTCTGGCACCTGGTTTGAAGCTGTGTGCTAGAGGCAAGTCCTCTGGTTTCCCGTAGAAGTGCTCAATCTGGGGGAATGCGGGGTTACCCAACTGAACTAGGCGTTCCATCCCATTCTACATCCGTCCACTCCACCCGCAAAAAAATGTCACATAATAGGGAGACGCGGCCAACGATCAATAAGCCAAGGGAGCCAGGGGTTGAAAAAGTTTGGGAACCACTGAGCTAGGGGGATGTCATGAGCTAAAGTTAAGAGGAACTCCCTGTACCTCTGTGGCACCACCACTCTCTTGGTGGCTCCAGGATTGGGGTCTCTTGCCTCAGTGTACAGTAATCCCTCTTCCCAATAGACTCTGTGGGTACCACTGACAACTCCCTTTGCTTCTGAAACAGCTTGCTGCCTCAGGCTTTCAAGAGTGGGACAGCCTTGCTGCCCCTGGCACAGCTCTTTCCTAGAGGGTCCCCCTGGGCCCAAGAGTTCAATCTGGTAAGGGTCAAGCTCAATAGGCTCAGTTCCCTCTGGGGTGTCCAAGTCCTCACCCTGAGGAGAGGGGTCCTGATCCTTTTGCTGAACAGAAGCTGGTTCACCAGTCTTCTTGCCTTTTCTCTTGGTAGGTTGGGCCATACTTTCAGGCTCCAACACTTTTTCACCCTGCCTTTTGCTCTGTGCTCTTGTTTTTACACACACCAATTCAGGGATATCCAGCATTGCTGCATGGGTTTTTAGTTCAACCTCAGCCCAGGCTGAGGTTTCCAGGTCATTGCCAAGCAGACATGTAGCTGGTAGCTTTGGAGAGACCACTACCTGTTTCAGGCCAGTAACCCTCCCCCCGCCCCCCCCCCAGTCTGTCACCATAGCCATTGCATGGTTAGTGGTAACACTGTCAGCATTGGTGACTGGGTAAGTACGCCCAATCAGATATTGCTCAGGGGAAACCAGTGTGTCTCTCACCATAGTGACACTGGCACCTGTATCCCTCAGAGCCTCTATCCTAGTTCCATTAATCCAAGGGTATTGTAAGTATTTCTTTAAGTTGGGTGGCCACACAGCTACAGTGGCAAACTCAACTTCCCCCTCTGAAACTAGAACTGCTTCAGTGTGCAACCTGATTTGCTCTGGGCACACTGTTGATCCCATCTGGAGACTGGCTACACCAGGAGTAGCTGTAGGACTAGGGGCCTTCTTGGTAGGGCAAGCCTTGTCTCCAGTTAAGTGTCCCAACTTCTTACAGTTGTTACACCAGACTTTTGCAGGATCAAAGTTCTTCCCCCTATGGGGCTGTGGAGTATAGGGAGTGTTTTGGGACCCATCCCCCTATGCAGGTTTTTGGGGCCCTTTAGAAGACTCAGACTTTTTATCTTGGGGATTCTCACCACCCTTCCCCTGGGGAGGTTTTGTAACCCCTTTCTTTTGGTCACACCCAGTGGTTGTCTTAGTCACCCTAGTCTCGACCCAGTGGTCTGCCTTCTTTCCCAATTCTTGGGGAGAAATTAGACCTAGGTCTACCAAATGTTGATGTAACTTTTCAATCGTGCAATTACTTAAAATATTTTCCTTCATAAACAAGTTGTAAATTCCAGTAAAGTCAGGCATATTGTGTCCAGTCAACCAACTATCCAGTGTCTTTACTGAGTAGTCTACAAAATCAATCCAAGACTGGTTTTGTGAGCCCCCCTGAATCTAATTCTGTACTCCTCAGTTGTGAGTCCAAATCCCTCAATCAGAGTTCTCTTCATGAGGTCATAAGACCCAGCATCTGGCCCAGAGAGGGTCAGGAGTCCGTCTCTGCGGTTACCAGAGAACACTTCCCACAGGAGTGCCCCCCAGAGAGGTTTCTTCACCTTTCTCATGTCACAAGCCCTCTCAAAGGGTGTGAACCATTTGATGATGTCATCACCCTCCTCAAATTTAGGGACAATCCCTTTGGGGATTTTAGGATCATAAGATTGCTCTTTATCCTTATTAATATTGCTGCCACCATTGATGGGTGCTAAACCCATCTCCTTTCTTTCTTTCTTTAGAGCCAGGAGTCTGGACTCCAGATCCAGTCTTTTGGCCAGCCTTGCTAAAAGGCTGTCCTCATTGAGGCTGTCCTCAATGTCCTCACCAGAGCCTGAGCCACCTGTGTGGCCTCTAGGTCCCCAGAGGTTAAGTCTTGGAAGTAAGGGAACAGGGTTCCTTTCTTCCCTAGGAAGTGGTGGAGGTGGGCACCTATCTCCATCCTCCTCACTCCTTTCTCCCTCTGACTGGTCATCACCATGTTCAGAAGGGTGGGCCTTTGCATACTCAGCCAACAGCTCCTGGAGCTTTTGTTTGGTTGGATGTGGGCCCATTGCTATATTTTTGAGTTTACATAAGGCCCTTACTTCCTTGCAAGACAATTGAAGGTAACGGGTGAGGTCAAGCTCCTCAACCATGTCCTGTATGTCATTATTATCTTCACTAATAGCTGGGTTCTGTTTTTGAGACATTCTAACAAAAAGTTCTAACCCCTCTACCCTTGACTACAGTGACTTTATTTTCTAAACTTCTAAAGGGTCTTAAGCAAGGCCCTAACAAGACTTTTAGTAGTTTGGTAAAAATGCCAATTTAAAAAAATCAGAATTCTAAAGGCAATTTAAGAGTTCTGTCGTGTGATCAGGTGGTAACCAAGTAGTCCAACAAATGCAAGTTGTATATCCCACCGCTGATCCACCAATGTAAGAAACTGGCTCTATATATACTACACCAAAATGAGGTATAGTGTGTATAGAGTCCAAGTGACCCCAGAGGTAGGCAGAGGTTAAAGTTAGATAGAACCTTACTCTCTAATTGTGGTAGAGTGGTCGAGCAATAAGGCAGTATCAGAGGACAGTGTTAAGCATTTGATGTACACACTCAGTCAGCAAATGAATTCACACACTCAAGAACTGAACTCTAGGCCAATTGTTTTTGTATAAAAATATACTGTTGTTTTATCTTAGAACCAAGCAAACCTGGCACAGGTAAGCATAAAATACTTTCCAGTAATAAGTTACTGAATGTCGAACAGTTTGAAAATGCAATAGAACTTGTACTTTGTTTGATTTACAGGGGAGCAGTAGTATGCAACACTTGGCAAATACAGTACATTGAAATGAAAAAGGCTTTTTCAGTAAATTGCAGGTAAGTTACTTTTCACGTTACTTTTCTAACTCAGTGCTGGATACCTAGATTCAGCACTGGGACATTTCCTGCAAACAGGTAAGTAAACACGTTTTGGCTATTTGTGCGATTTTTAAAGAATATTTTTAGATTTCAAAACTCCACACTTAGAAACTTTTGGGAGAAAAAGTGTCATTGTTGTTTTTATGGAGGAAAAACAGGTTATCGGTTTGTAGGTAAGTTATCGACTGTGGGAGTTAAGGTTTTGGGGTTAGACTCAGGGGTCCCCCAGGGTCAGTGATGCACTTTTGTTTCACCTTCAGCGCCACTAGGGCGGCGGATGCAGAGTGTTGAGGCACAATGTTATCCTATGGAGGATAGGGGGTCTCCCGTTGGTGGCTGCTGGCGAGCAGGCCACTGGGTTGTGGGAGCAAAGCTCCTAGGGTTTAGGTCAGGGGAAATAGGGAACCAAATTAGCACCAAAGGTGCACCCTCAGCGGCACTAGGGCGGCCGGGTGCAGGGTGCTGTTTTGAGGTCGTGCGCCCTGTTGTTTTCAATGGAGCACCTCCGGTTAGAAGAAACGCTGCAGGTTCGGGGACGAGGATCTTCTGGGTGCGACCACCACTTCGAGGGGTAAGTTGGGATGTCTTGGGTTGCTTAGGCACTGTTTGTTTGGGCACACAAGGCCGTGGGGCGTCGGGTGCAGGGGTGCCTTGGGACGTCGGACAGTCTTACCCGCTCTGGTCGCGGTAGAGGGGATCCTCTGGATTGAGGCTGCAGGCGTCGACTGGAGGCTTGAGGCAGGTCAGGAGTCGCCGGATCTCGGGTCAGGATCGCCGGGGTGACCTGCTCATGGTGTTTTTCCACTCGAGCTCGGGCCGGGTTCGGCGGGTGCAGAGTGGGCTGGATTCGCGGTGTCCGGCCGGAGCCAGAAGCTGCAGTTTGAACAAGTCCGGTGTTCACGGGAGAAGCAGGCTTGGAAGTGAAGGCAGGCAGGTCCTCCGGGGTTTTTGAGGTTGCTGGCTGCAGGACACACCGGGATTTCGCAGGAGCAGGTTCGAGGGGAGACAGGCCTGTAGGGCTGGGGCCAAGTCAGTGGGCGTCGTCCTCTTATTAGCTCTGCGCGGCTCTTCATCCTTTTCTTCTTGTTTCTTGTCTGGATCTGAGGAAGCAAGGTACAGGGTGCCCCCTAAATACTAGATTTAGGGGCGTTACAGGTAGGTAAGGGCAGGGAACAATGGGTCCCTTCCCAGGGGTGGGTACACCCCCTATCGTGCCACCCTCCAGTGGGAGGGGGCAGGAGCCTGTCCCTGGTTGGATAGGTCCCCCCATCCTCAAGATGGCGGAGACTCAGAGTTGTGCTTCACCTCGCCTCCCCCACCTGAGGGGTGGAGTTGGCAGAGGTGGGCACACCTCTTTCCCTCACTTGTTTTTCCCGCCGGTTCTCCCGCCCAAAGTGGGGGGTAGAACCAGTGGGGACCAGTTGCTGGAAGCAGCAAATGGTCTGGGGAGGCTCACAAAGGCCTTTGAAGCTTCCCCCTTGTGACCCTGCCCATCCTGGGGGGAGGAGGCTTGCCACCTCATCCCAGGATGTGCATTGTTTCAGGCCCCCCGAGAGCAGCAGGCTCTCGACCCAGGGGTCCAGAAACATGTCTGTTGGTGGTATCCTAAGCAGCCACTCAGTCAGGTCACTAGAAGTTGGTCGAGTTTCAGGGGGCATCTCTAAGATGCCCTCTGTTGTGCATTTTACATTAAATCCCACACTGGCATCAGTGTGGGTTTAATGTGCTGAGAAGTTTGATACCAAACTTCCCAGTTTTCAGTGTAGCCATTATGGTGTTGTGGAGTTCGTAATGACAAACTCCCCGCACCATATACTCTTAATGGCAGCACTGCACTTACAGTGCCCAGGAATGGACTTGGGCACTGTAGGGGTACAGGGCTCATGCACCTGTACCCTCACCACTGGCATAGGGCACCCAGCTAGAGGGGTGACTGATGTATGCCAGGGCAGTGGCTTGTGGGCATGGCACACAGGGATGTGTTCCATGTCGACTCTTCACTTTGTTCTGCACCAAGACACGCAGCCTGCAAAGGTAGTGTGCGAGTGTCAGGGTACAGGACCTCTAAGGGTGGCACAATAAGTGCTGCAGCCCTTAGAGGCCTTCTCTGGTCACAGTGCCCTGGGTACCTGTGGTACCATTTACTAGGGGCCGACATGTGGCCAGAGATGCCAATTGAGTTTAGGCTTCAATGCAGTTTTAGGGAAGGAACACAGGCCCTGGGCACCTGATTAGCAGGAGCCCAGGGCACACTCAGTCAAAGAACATAAGCAATTCAGCAAAAAGTGGGGGCATACCATGCAAGAAGGAGGGCACTTTCTCACACAGGACAAGTAGATTTATGAAGCAGCCTGCCCCATGGTCAAGTAGATATTTTGTTAAATTCCACATCCCTGGTCTGGTTGTCTCAGTAATGTGTTTGTGTCAACATGTTTCGAGCTGTTCCCCTAGTAGCTCTTCTTCAGGACTCCATGGGGTCCAGCCCTGTGTGTACCACTCCTAGTGAATCCTATATTAAGGATGCAAAGCGTGCACACTTAATGAGCATGCACTGTATACATACGGTTCTAGTAATTGATCCGTGTGGTTCTAGTAATTAATCTGTATTTTTGATAATGCTAAATTATTGCATCATGGTCAAAGCCAGGGGTAGAGGGGCTTGCAGTCACACATTCGTCATAGACGACTCTGGTCAGAACTACCTACTTCTCTCCCAGGAGACCGCGGTCCTGGGATCACGGCACTACACAGTCTACAAAAAGTGCTCCTACGTACCTCGCAAGTCGGAGCACGCCTCAATCCGTAGAAGATTGAGAGGAACCCCAATGATGAAGCATGCCACCTAGGGGCAACCCTGGTGGGTGAGGGGTCTCTAGAAAAAAAGTCCTTTTTTTAGAAAAGTGATTAAACGAATTCTCGTTGTATCCCATCTAATTCCCTAAGGGCAGGTTTTCTTCGAAATACTCGATTTTTGTCAAACTACGTAACTAATAGGAGGATAAACCGAGCCGCTACCTCTGCCTCCCACTTTACTTTGGGTAACGAAACTAAAGGCCCACCTGGGATTCAGCTTGTGAAGTCTCTCCTCTTCTTTAGAGTGATTCGGTGATTAGGAAAATACTGGAAGAGATGGTCTGCTCTATATGGAAGGATGCCTTAGTAACCATTTGTCTAAAAACAGGGTTGTGTATGGTGGATGCACAAACAAAGCTTGTAGCTCACTGATGCGATGCACCAATGTGATTGCAACAAGAATGCCAGTTTAAAAAGTTACCCATCTCACAGGAAGTTCATTCTCCCACCTCGCCGCCAAGACATGGAGCACCCTGTCCCTCCACTTCCGGCAATCCGCATCGCTGACCCAATTCAAGAAGGAGCTCAAGACCTGGCTTTTCTAATGATCCACCACACCCAGAGGGACCAGCAACCCCACCCCCCCAAGCACCTTGAGACCCTCACGGGTGAGTAGTCACACTTTACAAGCCCCTGATTGATTGATAGAAAGTACAGCTATACACTGGCTCAAAAGACTTGCACATCAAAAATTTAAGAAGCAAATTAACGTCCCACAATGGCACAATTAAAAGTGCCAGTGGACACATGCTTGAGACTTTTCAAGCAATGACATCACAGCAAATGACGTCAATAGCAAGCACTTGTAAAGTCAATCGGTTTCACTTACGCAAGATCTATTGACTTAGTCAAAAAATATTTAGACAAGTTGCACAGTATCCCAGGCTTGAAGCAAACAAGGAAAAAAACGCTGTAACGTGGCCAGCATTGGCCATGTCAAAAACCTTTTTGTTTTGTTTGAGCCACTTTGCACAGCAGTGCGAGCTGCTGTGCAATATGCGTAAAAAACATTGACCAAGCCAAATAGCTCTTGCGTATGCTATTTGGCTTTGTTGATGCTTTTTGTGGTGGACAAAAGGATTGGAGAGGTGATGTCTTCATCTTAGTTTTCAGTCTGGACAACTAAGACTCCTTTGAAGATGTTCAGCACCTAAAGCAGCAGATCACTTAAGTCCTGCCTCAAGAACAAGACCAAGGAGAACATAGACGTGCCATTAGTGAGCTGAGGCAACATGGGTGACTGCAAGTTCTACCGTGAGGTGCAGTGGCATGAAATCAACCAATTGGTGGGCTACAAGAACTTAGAGATCTCTGCCAAGAGAAACTCTCAGCTGCACAAGGTGTTCCAGGCCCTCTTTACCATGTCCAAGCTGCCGAGCGGGAGGAGCTCAGACTTGCATCGCAAGGTCTCCGTCCACTAATATGACATCCTGCACAAGTCATCTCTCAAGAACACAAAGATCAAAGATGGCAGCGATGCCTATGGCATAGTGGCGCTCTTCGCTAGATGTTCCAGCGTCATGTACATTCGCAAGAAGGCCATTTGTGGTTGCCAGGCTAAAGACAAGGAGCGGTGTGTCATCAGATAGATGGTGTCCTACCAACAATGTGCACATAGGTGTCAAGATAAAACCATAAAACGTCTGTTTTGAGGTGGATTCGGTAAGGCATATCCATGTGGGGGCAAGAGGTTTCCCCAATGCCTACTGCGAAGAGGCAAGATCCTCAAGGCTGATGCCACTGGAGACCTTGGACAAGGAGAAGTTTGTCTTAGAGTGACAAAGAGGTTAAGTCACAATGCAAACCACAAGCAGAAAGACACATACTCATGTGCCTGCTACAAGGACAGTGTAACTAAGGACTACATAGAACCGTTAATTGTACTGTACATGCTTTTCAGAGCTTTTACGCGCATGAGCACAAAAGGAATGTGCAGAAGTCTTCTAGCAATCTTGTTGCTGTGTGCTGACTATAGACATGGGCTGTGTCTGAAAACATGACCGTATGACCATGGCTGGACTGGGAATGCAAAACAGCCCTGGCAATTAACTCGGACCGGCCCCGGGCTGGGGGGGGGGCTGATGGAAACACTGCTGCTGCTACACTGCTGCTGCTTTTGTTACAAGGGGCCGATATTGCAGCGCTGCTGCAAAACTGGTCCACAGTAATAAGGCCCCCATTGGTCAAAACCGGCCCCCACCCTTCCGGCCCACCAGGAAAACACCCGGTGCCCGCATCAGCTAGTCCGTCCCTGCACATGATCAAATGCCATGTGAGTCACAAGACTTTTTATTGTTTACACTAGTCTGTCATTGCAAGCTCAGCGATGGCACTTTATGTAAATGTAGTACGGTTATCATGGCTTGATCAAAATTGTCTGTTTATCTGTTTTTTTGTGCTGCTTATAAACGTGACCATTTTATTTTGATTTATACATTATGAAAATTTAAAAGAAACCCTCTTCCTTTGTGATTTCTTGGTGGAAGCGATGGTTGACAAGTGTCATGCTAACTGATAAAAGCATTTAGCTTTTCTCTTGCACACTGTGCATCACTCCAAGCACTACGAAATGTCCAAAATGATGTGTGGCCGTACTATACAAAACGATGGATGGATAAATACTCCGCGCTGTCTAGTTGGGGATAGGCTCCATTAGTTATCGCAAATGCAGATTCACATGTGCTGTCACTGCACATCAACTTGTAGGCACATATGGAGGAAACACTTCAGTCTATGGCTGAAAGAAATTCATTTTTACATGTGTTGCTTGAGAGGTTTGAAATATATACAACTTATTTAACATTAATAAAGCACCATGCACATGCAGTGCTGTAAAGCTACTTTTAAATCCAGTTACAGAACGGTAGAAGACTGACAAATACCAAAAACATTAAAACAGTAGAATTATTTTTACATTTACACCAACATGCTTGCAGTTTCAAGGCGCTGCATATAACGTACCATGCTATACTAAATAAATGGTAATAAATGTAATGTTTAAAAACTGGCCTGCATCTGGCCATTGTGTTTTACCTTGATAAAGCACCACACACATGGAGCTGGCAGTATAAAATTCAAAATGGCATTACAACAAAACTATTCGGACAACGTAAACCACAAAACACAATGGGCAGAGGGAGGTAGGACAAGCAGCAGGAGGGAGGTGAGGGGGAGGAGAGATGGGGCAGCAACACAATAGGAAGCGGAGGAGAGGCAAGCAACACGAGGTAGGAGTGAGTGGAGTAGGGAGACTGGGGCAGGACAGCAGGGAGGGGCAACAGAATGCAGACACATGCACTCATACGGTGCATGAAAAAGACAGAGGTATAGTGAAACAAGGACTCTGGCCGCAGACAGGAATACGTACTTGGTCCATGCTCCATGGCAGGGACACACTCAAAACCACAGGAGGAAGCAGGAGGCGAACAGAAAGTCCAGACAAATAAGAAGCAAAGACACAAGAGTGACATCGAAGCCAACCAATGGTAAGTAATAGTAAATAATGGGCGGGCTCTAAGCCAGTTCTAAGCTTTTTTTCTTTTTTTTTTTTTTTTAAACAAAAGCTTTCAACGACAGCTCATGCGCCATCTAAGGCGAAGCCTACAAAGGGCTGCTAGGCAAGCGTAGAAAGGGCGAAAGAGCCAACAAGTAGCTTAACAGTGCCCAAAGAAAAGTGTTGCCAGCTAAGGTACCAAACAAGTAGAAGCACATCAGAACTTTTAGACTGAAGGAGTCAATGTGCCGATCCTTGCACCAGGCCCCAAACCTAGCCCAACAGTCGTTATAGAGGGACTTGTGGAAGTGCAGTGAGCTGCCAAAATCACATCTACCACTTCTGATAGCAGATCACAACCAATCATCAGTTGCATGCAGGTGTAGATTATAGAGTTTCAGAGGTAGACAACTATCCAATTTCTGGGAAGGCAGGTTCTCCTAAAGGGTTAGCCAGAACAGAATCTCTGATTCAGCAGTTCAAAAAACCAAACTCCCTGGGCTATCATGATGAATTGAACCTAGTCCCACCTAACATCCATCAGGACTCGAGAATCAGAGGCAGAAAAGCACAGAGGAGGTCCGAGAAATATTGACAGCAGAATTAATCTCCCAGAGAGCCCATAAGGAAAAGGGTGGGTGGGCAGTGGGCATTGGGGGGAACCAAGGGCGCAGAAGGTGCGACAGTGAGAATTGTCATCTGTAGCCAAAAAATCTACCAGAGGCATAAATACCTCAACTTACTGCAGCAGGTTGAAGATATATACTGACTTCTGCCACAGATTACAAGAAATACTATGAAGAGAGGCCCCGTGTACTCCAGAGATGAAGGAACAACAATTCTCCCGTCAGTATACAGCAACACGAATGCAGTAAAGACCTGCAGAGGTCTTGTAAATATCCCAACTCTTAGCGTTCAAGTCATAAATGGTTTGCGGTAAGTTGCTACAGTTATTAACAGACACGTGTGAAGTCATGAGATCGGATTAGGGATGCAATCAAGGTCACTGGTGAGGTCTCTTGTGACACCCTTGCATGTCCCAGGTTACATTCCTCTGCTGAAATAGCAGAGGAATGGCTCCTAAATATGATCACAAGTCTCTCGTTCGATTCTTTTGCCACATTATTTCTCTGTAAATCTGTGCAGCTGTCTCAGGCAACTTGCGAGTGGTTCCAGTTTAAATAAATCTCTCAATATTAACATGGCAATAGGTTTTGTTGAGATAAGCATTCAAGAAAAATCATCCATGAGGTATCACAGAATTAGTTTGAGCCATGATTACATAATTTACAGAAGTAATTTAAAGAGCTCAAGTTTACCCTTTCCATTCATGGGAAGCTCATACGAGTTTTTTTTTTCTTTGTAGGCTGGTAGTTATAGCTTAGTTTGTCTCATAAATTCGTAACTTCAGCTACATTTTGAAAATAACTAGGAGTGAAGGCAACAAAGAACCAAAGCAGCTAAGAACAAGTAATAAGGACTGGATAAAAATACCAGTGTGTTATACAGGATCGTAAGAAGTTACTAAGCACTGTAACACAGGGGGTACGATATTTAAAATAACCAACTAAATTGCTTAAAATGCTTAAAGTTCATAACATGGCTTTGGACATTAGCCATGCCGATGTTGGATGGGGATGGTTCTAAAGAGAGGTTAAGGAGTCTGCAAAAATTAATTCAGTGAGTAACGATACCACTCCAACATAAGAGCTGCCAAGATGGTGCCTGGTGTAGCCCAGAAGTACATGCAAGATCATAACGAATAGTTTCTTACCTGTCGGTGTAGTTTTGCAGCTTGAAGACTTTCTGGATTCACTATGCTGTGCATTATTCCGCCATCTCGTGGTTGGGTCCGGATTCGTAGTCTTTTTTCCTTTTTTTTTTTTTTGTTGGCCCAGGTGGGCGGCGACGCCCCCACCATTTGGTGTCCTCGGTGACGTCGTCGCGCTTCCTGCGGAAGCTCCCACCTTTGGTCGCCATCTTCGGATTCTTTTTTTCTTTCTTTTTTCTCATTGGTTTGTAGTCTATGTTTTTTCCTTTTATCCTTCTATTTTTCTTTTGATCCCTCTAAACCTTTTATGTAGTCTAGTTTTACCCTTAACCTCCAATGTTATCTTCCTGGCGGAGGCGGGTGGGATCGCTAGTGAATCCAGAAAGTCTTCAAGCTGCAAAACTACACCGACAGGTAAGAAACTATTCGTTTTGCAGCGTGAATCTTTCTGGATTCACTATGCTGTGCATAGACTTTGTAGCGGTTTTGTTATTGCAGTGGTTGGGTGGAAGATGAGCATTGGTTGCTGAAAATGTGCTGTAAGACCTTCTGTCCTACTTGTGCCTCTTTGTTCATCTGGATATCCACACAGTAGTGTTTGGTGAACGTGTGCACGGAAGACCATGTTGCAGCTTGGCAAATGTCTTGGATAGGTGTGTTCGCTAGGAACGCAACCGTTGCTCCTTTCTTCCTTGTTGAGTGAGCCTGGGCGGCTCCCTCTAATTCTTGTCCTGCCTGCTTGTGGCAGAGTTGTATTGCCTGTGCAATCCATCGTGCTATGGTATTTTTTGTTACTGATCGTCCCAAGAAACTGCTTGCGAAAGAAACGAAGAGTTGTTTTGTTTTCCTGCATTCCTTTGTCCTTTCTATGTAGTGCATCACTGCCCTTCTGGCGTCCAGCGTGTGTAGCGCCTTTTCTGTGGGCGTTGATGGTTTCTGGAAGAAACTTGGTATTTGTATTGTCTGGTTAATATGGAACCGCGACACCACCTTTGGCAGGAAGTGTGGGTCCATTCTCATGACAATTCTGTCCTTGTGTATTTGCAAGTAGGGCTCTTGTAGTGTAAGAGCCTGCAGTTCACTGACCCTTCGCAGTGACGTGATAGCCACCAAGAATGCCGTCTTTAGTGTGAGCATGTGCAGTGTGGTCTTGTGTATGGGCTCAAATGGTGATTTCATCAACTGTGTTAGCACAGTGTTGAGGTTCCAGCTTGGGGCTGGCATCCTTTTTGGGGGGGCTATTCTTTTAGCCCCCTCCAGGAATCTTTTGACCACCTGGGAGGTGAAGAAACTTTTCCCCGCTTCTCCCCTGGTGTAGGCCACTATGGCCGCTAAGTGAACCCTTAGTGACGAGTAGCTCAGCCCGCTGTGTAGTAGGTGCGTTAAGTATTGTAGTACCGTTGATTCTTTTGTGACATTTCGTTGCAGTCCCTCTTTAAGGCACCATTGCGAGAACCTTTTCCACTTTGCAATGTAGCACTTCCTTGTAGTGGGTCTCCTTGCTTCTCTGAGTACTGCCATAGTGCTTGGTGGTAGCTTGAGGTGTGCGAATTCTAGGTCCTCAGGAGCCATGCTGCTAGGCTGAGGCTCTCTGGTTCTGGGTGGAGCACTTTTCCGTCTTGCATTGTCAGTAGGTCTTTCCTTCTGCTGAACCTGTGCGCTGGTTCCTGCGCCATTTCCATTATTTGTGAGAACCATGACTGTCTGGCCCACTGAGGTACCACCAGTATGAGAGTCATGCTGCTGCTCCTGCATTTGCTGAGTACCTTGTGTAACAGTGGTATCGGGGGAAAAGCGTAGGCAAATTCGTTCGACCAACTTATCCATAGCGCATTCCCTAGGGACCTTTGGTCCGGTTGTCTGGATGCGTAATGTTGGCATTTCGCATTCTGGGGTGTTGCAAACCGGTCTATCCGTGGTGTACCCCATTTTTGGAACAGCCGCTGCACTTCCTGTTGGTTGAGCTCCCATTCGTGGGATGCCGACGTCTGTCTGCTGAGTCGGTCTGCTTCTACATTGTCTATTCCTGGAAGGTGTATCGCCAGTAGGTCTATCCTTAGAGCAGACTTCTTCAATCTGTGGGGCGCGCCCCCCTGGGGGGGCGCGCCATCATCTCAGGGGGGGCGCGCACTCCACCGGAAAATCTCACCCGTTTCTAAACGTCGAAAGTACGTTTACTTCCTGCATTTCTTCCCCTTTTCAAATGGGGCTTTTGGATTGGCGAACTCCTTCACAGCAGCCAATCAGCACTCAGTAACGTCACCACTGGCGTTACACCAATGAAGGGGACAGCTATACCGATGGCAGGAAGTGCCGCAAAATTAGGAGCATAAAGCTCCTGAATTAGTCTACTTTTTGGGTAGTGTGGCGTTTCTTCAATCCTGCCGTTTGCTGCCTTTCACTTTCTTCGTGCAAGGTTCCTGTCTTGTCGAGGTTATCCTGGTGTATGATCTGCAGTTGACTTCATCGACGTGAAGAATTCTAGTGCTGATGCACTGGCGTTCTCCTGCTGCTGTCGGAAGATTGAAACCACCAACAGGTAAGTTTATAACACTTATTTTCTCCCTATTATTTGTAGCCTTATGTGCAAACATTCTCCTTTCAATGCTGCCTAGTTTTCTCAGTCGGGCGGAGGTGGGCGGGGGGGGAGGCTGGGGGGAGAGAGGGAAAATCGAAGAGACACGACATGCCCATACTAATTTTAAGTATCTTGCAACGGGGCACGACGTGCTCATAATTTTGTAATTTAAAGACACCTCAAGGTCAGAAGGCCTGTCAGTAACCGAGGAGTGTTTATCTTCTGGGAGACTTGCAAATGTGTTCTCTGTACCCCGGTTGTGCAAGGTATTGTAATCAGAAACTGCTGTTGAACCGTTCTCTCCGAAGGGTTCTGTTAATGTACAAATGGTATTTTTTTCTTGTTGGAATAGGGTGCATCATGTAAAGTTTATGTGGGAGAGGGAAGGGAAGCTTGGAACGAACGTCCGCTCACCCAAGCTAGTAAACAGTTACCAGCAAACTCTAGCGCTCGTGTTCAGCAGATTGTTCAAATAAAATCTATTTAGAAAGGGCCTGTGGCTATCTGTACTCCCTTATGCTGCAGCTACACTCTGCCTGGCTGCCATCTCCACCCTTCCTCCCTCCCTCACACACACACACACATGTATGCCCATGGACTTTTCTTTTACAAATCAGCAATGTCATTGTCTTCAGAATACATCATGTAGTTAATGAAAGTGAGCCGAGCAGCGCTGGTTACACTGAGGCACCTAATAATTTGGAAAATATGGGCTTTGAAAGTAAACGCATTTTCATCTTAAATACTCACTTTTCCATTTAGGTACATGTATAATAATTCAACCAAGCAAAGGCTTGTAATTCTGTAGGCTGGGCTGCACACAGGAGAGCTACTCATGGGTAGCTAGAGAGCTACCAGTAGCTTGCGAGCTACTTTTTGGAGAAGCCTGTTCTACTGTTACACTGACGTGGTATGCTATGAAAATGTGCTTTTGCTGGTGCAGTCACGTTGCTCAAATGGGTGCAATTTCAGATATTTATGTTTCCCTCGTCTTCATTGCTTGATTTGTGTCACTCATAGTCGTTGAAATGTCAGTCATAATTACACTGACATTATGAAAATGTCACATTGCAATGCAGAGCAAGGTTATTTTAAATAAAATTGCAATGGGGCAGGACGTGCCTATACTTCTGTAGTGTAAAGAAACATCTCTGGGGGTTTCAGCAAGGCCCGTAGGAACAGAGCAAGGGAGAAACAAACTCTGTGTGCCCAATTATAGACAACAAAAACCTGGAACACGGCGCCTTCTGCTGTTCAAAGAGATTTTCATTTTTACATTATTACAAAAACGCCTGCACTCACAAGGGAATCACTAATTCACTCTTAGGCAGCCACTTGTTACCAGACAACAGAAGCACACGAGAGCAAAGACGTTTTATTTTCAGGAAGCAAAGCAAGAGTGCCTCATCCTCACGGAATCTGTACACACAGCACAGAGAAAAACACACATGCAACGAGAGAGTCTCGCACCACAAACACATGAAGGGAGTGAACAGATTTAATATTTCGTGAGAGGCTAAGAAAGCTTTTGAAGAACTTCACTGTAGTTTTGCAGGTGTTGCGCACGCAGGGCGTTGCTTTCTTCAGCACACTGGTGCCTTCTTGCTTTGATTCTAATTGCACCACTATACTGCTATCTAATGTGGGTTATTTCCATTGGTTTCTACAGCTTTCACTTGGGTGTTTAATTCACTCCCTCCCGTGCCCCACGGCCTACCACATTTTATTTGCAGCAGCCGCCACTAGAACCAGGGGCAACAAAATGGACTGGCGATCAAGACCTTGCCACCACTGTCAGTAACTGTGCACTGTTTGAGGAGCCCGTCAAATATTTTGCAGTCTCTATTTCCCATTGTTTATCCAATGTGAAAAGCCATTTAAATGTTATTTTGAGGACTCTATTTCATTTGATGTCATTTGTATATACATCTTTTCTATGTTTCCACAAAAAAACTGCAGGCTTGAGAGACTGCTTCCTTTCTCAAAGCCACTGGCACAGCAGCTCAACTATTCTATGTGCTCTTTGAATATGAGGCTTTATGGGTAGGAAACACACTAGGTGCTTGCAGGGCCAGCTTTAGAGTTAAGGGCGCCTGGTGCGACAATCTTTTTTGGCACACTAACCCCCAATAACCTCCATCTCCACGGACTCCCTCACTACCACCTTCCATAGTGTCACTCAACTCTCCACAGTCCCTTTCTTGCATGGATTTCTTTCGTTTTATATTGCTACTCATACCAACCATAGGGTGTCAGAGCACTTTGCATCACACACGTTATACACAGTGCTTAATTTGTGTAAAAAAAAAAAAAAATAGGTGCTGGTGTCCAGAGCTCTGCTCAAATGCCCAAAGCCACCAATATTAAATGTTAGTTTTCCAAATATGTTGTTTTGTAATCTGTCATGCCTTTAATCCACTACCAGTCATACCCTGCACCTTTATCTCACTTTTGCAGTTTCCTGCTTTCTCCCTCTGACTTTTTTCTGTTTTTCTTTTCCTCTTTCTTCCCCTTTGTGTGTTTGTTTATTCCTCTCTTTCTCTAGGTAAATGTGCGATGAGGAAAAATGAGTGACGGTCACCAAAAATGAGTGCCGGTGGAACCTAAAGACAACCACCGGATTAAATTGAGCACTGGTTACTCCGAGGCAATGAATCTTATGTGTATAAAGCATTCTATAGGAAATGTTACACAAAACAGTGAGGAATACCGTTGTGTGACCTGCATGGTATATGTTCTTTTCAGCAAGCACATTAACCCTCTGCGCTACATTATGAGTCAAAAATGCCACTAGACAAAACTTCATATCTCTTCAGCAGAAAGATTAATCACCTGCGTTATCTTGACATTTTTATTGTTGCCTGAAAACTGCTAGACAGCAAGGAAACAGCAAGTACTTTTAAAACCAAAAGTTATTGAACACATCGGCTGTACCGCCCTAAAGCGGGCCCTGGGAATTTGTTTGGTCAGTATGGGCTTGACTTTGGGGTTTGTAGGCTTTTTGGGAAAAAGACAAATTGGGGATTATACCTGAGGAATATTTTGGCCATAAAATGCCCCAGTTTTCTAGAACGTTATGCTGTACAATGGATCATTTGATTTCATAAAACAATACAACTAAGCAAACCCCACCCTCTAAGTTTGCATTCGTCCACTATGCTCGTTTGCATGCTGTACTTGGATTGATACTTTCCACCCCATCAAATTGAAGGGGAGGGATGTGGTTTTATAGCCAGAGCTGTTCACTTTGTAAGTGGGGAGCCGGGTTTGAATCCCATCCTCGGCGCAACATCAAGTGATCTTGGACGAAATAATGTAATTTATCCATGAGTAATGAAAACAAATCTGACCCTGTGTAATGTAACTGGTGCTCATTTAAAGTGTTCCAGTGCCCAGGAGTTTGCACAATGTAAAACTGTGAAAAAAAATTATTTTTAAAGTAATTTATTGGCATTCATTTTTCCCAATATATCAAGGTGGTGTCTTAACCGATGGAGTCTTAGCCTGGGTATAGGAAAGATTTATATTTTGAATACAACATTTTTAGAAGGTACAGTGTGGCGGTACAGAGTATCCCAGTAGCCCTCCTTGTCCCTTTTAGATGCCATTCAGCAGCACACGTAATATGGACAATTTTTGATGCTGTAGAATTCTTTTTCCCCCAGTGCTTTTTTTGCTCTGGCCTTCCGTCTGCAATATGGTACAGGCCTAAGAGCAAAGACCAGGGCCCCATGAAAAGTATGTACAACCTCTTGAGCCGGTCAGAGATGTGCCCGTACTTAAACCGCTCAATAACCATGATTAAGGCTTCTGGATTTGAGAATCAAAGGCAGTGCAAGTTTCGCATAGCGGCGGTCTGTGGGTCATAAAAAAAACATCCAAATACATGCTCATCCAATCCTTCGTGCCTCTGCAGAGGAACTGCACGTGTTGAAATATTGGCAAGGCAAAAGTAAAGGAAACTTGTTGCTTACAGGAGAGTGGGTGTGTTGGTTATGGGGGATATTGAAGTGAAGGAGCTCCAAGGAAGTACATTCAAGATCAATTTAACAAACTTGAAAGAATGGAAAGCTAACGTAGCCATGCCAGAAATCAAATTCTTAACTTGGAGATCATGGCTATCTTACCAGCCGTCAGGACTTGAAACTAATAACTTGCTGATCATGGCATACTTTATTTGCCCTTAAGATAAGGCAGCAGGTAACTTCTAGGCATGTCATTCACTCCCTTGCCAATCACTATGATTCTGATCTCAGGGGAGCTTTCATGATGTCTCATGCAAAACATATTAAGAACATGCAAGTAACATTTTCTCTTCATTGCAAGGGAAAACGCTTTTTGATCGCTAGGCAGAGGACTCCTATTCAAGCAGCAGGAATATCCGAGGAAGTGAATAAGAAGGTACGCATTTGTTTTTGAGTGATGGGTGAAGGGGCAGTGCTGAAGTTTGCCCTCACTAACCTTTGAACAAGTAACTTGCAGAGCCTCAACGGTGGTATACAGCATATACATACTGCAGCAATTATGGAAGCACCTACTTAAAGCCTGGATGAGCTGGAATTACTTTTTATCCACTTATCATAAAATTATTTTTTTATCCAATTTTTTTATTTATAATATAAGAAGAATTTTTGTAAAGATTTTTTGAAACTACAAAACCTGCTCTACCTCATGAAGCTGTAAAATTGTAGCCATGTACTATTCAATAACATGCAGCTTCGGAATTTTGTATCTTAGGTTAAGCACACATTTGACATGGACCGTTTCCTGCTGCCAAAAGATGGTAGAGTGGTCAAGCGAAAGGCTGAAACAGAAACAGATGGAGAGAGAAAAGCTGCAAAAACACGGAAATATGATGCCTCCTATTTGGACTTTGGGTTCACCTGCATTGTTGTTAGTGGAGAAAGTAGACCACAGTGTGTGGTTTGTGGCGTGATCTTAGCTAATGACAGCTTGAAGCCAACCAAACTGAGGCGTCACTTTGAAACGAAACATGGGTCTCTGGCAGGAAAAAGCAGAGATTTATTTTGCCAGGAAGTTGCAGGACATTACTCAGCAGAAAGAAGTGGTGAAACATGTGGCAAATACTCCAGCAAATGCATTAAAAGCATCATACCAAGTAGCATACCACATTGCTAAAAACAAAAGGCCCTTTGTAGATGGAGAAAAAGTGATTCTCCCAGCATTGCTCTACGTGGCTAGGACAATGCTTGGTGAAAAAGCAGCAGAGAAGTTCAAAAGCATACCCATCTCAGACACAACAGTTTGCCGCCGCATCTCTGACATGTCAGAAGATATCCAGGGACAGCTCGTAGCCCGGTTGAAATCAAGTTTGTTTGCTGTGCAATTAGATGAAGCAACTGATGTGTCAAAGGATGCCCATTTAATTGCTTATGTTCGATACTGTTATGAAACACCATTATTGGAAGATTTTTTATTTTGCAAGCCAATCAAGGGGCGAGCAACAGGTTCTGATTTGTTTGACATTATCAATGACTTCTTGAATATCCATGGCTTAAAATGGGAAAACTGTGTTGGAATCTGCACAGATGGTGCTCCTTCAATGTGTGGTGCTAGGGCTGGCCTAAAAGCTAACGTGTTGAAAGTGGCTCCACATATTCTGTGGACCCACTGTATGATACACCGGGAAGCCCTTGCTGTTCGAAACATAGACAGTGAACTTGAGGATGTGCTTAATTCTGCTATAAAAATAGTAAATTTTATAAAGACCCATCCCACAAGAGCTCGTCTTTTGCAATTTTATGTGCAGAAATGGGAGCTGAGCATGATGGCTTGCTGTTTCATACAGAAGTGCGGTGGTTATCCCGGGGGAAAGTGCTGACTCGCATCTTTGAATTAAGGAATGAAGTACGGCAGTTTCTTCTGTGTTTGGACCCTGGCAAAGCAGAACAGCTATGCAATCCCCGCTGGCTTGTGCTTTTAGCATACCTTGCTGACATTTGAGAAATTAAATTCCCTGAATCTGTCTCTGCAAGGAGCTGAAATCACTTCTTTTACCATGAACAAAAGAATAACTGCATTCAAGAAGAAGCTGGAATTATGGAGAAGACTAGTTGAAGAGGGCCTGTTTGAGTCGTTTCCATGTTTAGTAGATGCTCGAGGAGACTGAATATGAACTTCCAAGTGTTGGTGAGATAATAAAAAAATCACCTGACGTCTCTCAGGAACAGTTTACAAAAGTATTTTCCTGAGGACAGCGATCACTTCAATGACTGGGTCTTTCAACCATTTCTGGAAGAGGTGGGGAGCCATCTCCCGATTCGCATGCAGGAAGAACTGATTGATCTCCAAAGTGACCGCACTCTGCAGATGCAATTCAGCAAAGTCTCATTGGGAGAGTTTTGGCTGAAAATGCCTGCAGAACATTCAGCTTTGAGAGAAACTGCTATCAAAACTCTCTTGCCTTTCAGCTCGTCCTATTTATGTGAGATTGGGTTCTCAGCACTTGCGGTGTTAAAGACTAAGTACCGGTCAAGACTAGATGTGGAGCACAACCGGAGGATGGCAGTAGCAAAAATCCATCCACAGATTGACCGTCTCTGTGGTGAAAAACAGGCACAGCCATCACATTAATGTTAGTGGTGTTATACCTGGTGACCTATTTCGTACCGAACCAGCAGTTTGGGCACCATATTTATGTTTATTATTTAATGCCATCCTACAAGGTATGGCGTTGCCCCCGACCTGGGCAGGGGCAGAGATCATTCCTATTTATAAAAAAGGTACACCTCTTAACCCAGCTAATTATCGCCCAATAAGCCTCATAGACGTTACCCCAAAAATCTATGCTCGTGTTCTTTTGGGTCGACTTTTAAGCTGGATAGAAGAAAACAATGTACTAACACCTCTGCAAGCTGGATTTAGGGCCAAGACCTCGACTATTGACCAGATCTTTAGATTACAGTTGATCCATTGGAAAATCGTGGTCCTAGAGGGTGGCAGCCTCTATGTCACATTTGTGGATCTTAAATCCGCATTTGATATGGTGCGGCGAGATCAGCTATGGGACATACTTCATGATATGGGTTTACCTGATTACCTTTCCCATCAGCTGAAACGCCTGCACCAAGATAATTATGCAAGAATTAGATTTGGCAAAAAAGGCGAGTTGACAGCTCCCTTCCCCGTAGAGAAAGGGGTGAGACAGGGATGTGTCCTTGCCCCGACCCTGTTCTCCCTCTTCTTAAATGGTTTAATTGAAACCTTATTAGCAGGGAAAGATATAGACGCACCGAGGTTGGCAAATCGTAAAATTCCAGCACTTATGTTCGCGGACGATACGCTGCTACTCTCTAAGTCACCCATGGGTATGCAGCGTGTACTTGAAGTATTTAGTGCCTTTTGTAGGAAGAGGGGATTGGAGATAAATCTTCAAAAACCAAATATATGGTTTTCCATGCCAACACTATTAATTGTCCACATCCCCAACTGGATGGCAAGGCTTTAGAGAGGGTGCCCGTATTTGATTATTTAGGGCTCACACTCAATGATAAGATGAACTGGGGACCACAAGTTAAGAAAGCTAACCTCAAATTGACTCAGTCCGCAGGTGGCATTTTAAAAATATATAAAAATTGCTCCCAGAAGGTGATAGGCCCACCAGCAGAAATATATAAAACACAGGCTAGGGGAGCCACGCTATATGGGGCAGAACTCTGGGGCTATTGTTCGGCAAATATGCTATCCATGACAGAGAACTTATTTTTAAGGCAATTGCTGAGCCTCCCCATGAGCACTCCGCTAATACCCCTTAGGATGGACTTGTGGATCGGTCCCATAGCAGATGTTGTTGCCTTCCGACCACTCTTATATTGGCGTCGTCTCTGGAGTATACCAGAGCTGGCCAATTATAGGGAGGAGCTAAAGGATGTCATGTCCCTCTTGGGAGCGGGGAACCTACCTTGGTTGGCTTATATAAGGAATTCTTGCCAGGCATTGGGGAGGTTAGACATGTGGTTAACTCCTGAAGAGACTTGCCCCTCTATCCCCAAAAAGGCTCTATTCGCTTCCTACAGGGAACACAAAATGGTCCAATTATATCAGAGTATTAATCCCAGTAGTCTGACCTCAAAATTTTTAGAGGTCAAACAGCAATACAAGCTTGAGCTGGTACTGGACAGTATTCAACCACTGCTTGCGAAGAAACTGTTCCTACAATTTAGACATGGGGTGCTCCGCTTCGAGCACTCACTAATAAATGGCAGGGAATGTCTAAATTAGACTGCCCTGGGTGTGACATAGTTGACGAAACAGATCTCCACGCAGTCCTTTTTTGCCCCGCCTATAAAAGGCCAAGGTCTAAATGGGTTCTTCAGCTCTGCAGAAACCTGGGAATCAGACACCATACTGAGGCTTACAGACTCCTCAAACACGAAACAGACCCGTTAATCGTGTTTGCCATCTCCAGGTTTTTATATTCGATGTGGTGTATCCGTAGGGCCATTCTAAAGAAAAAGAACTCAGAAGAACCTCAATAGAGTGTGTACTAAATAGGTGGCTATTTTAAGGGGAATATCCCTAGCCCGAAATTTGTTTTACATATTTTCTTCCTCCCCTGGGTCGCTTGTTCACCTACCTCTCTTTTAAAAATGTTTTATATATTCTTAATGTTCTTTACTTACTTTTTAATCCCTTCGGGTTATCAGTCAATAGCTGCTTTTAAATATATAAATTGATGACAGTAACATTGCAATTGTTTGCAACATGATGTAAGACTTTTTTATTGCTGGGATGATTGTTGTACTATTCCTCTAGCAAGTATTGACAAGGGGGCGTCTAGTCATTGCTGGGAGGATTGTTGTACTATTCCTCTAGCAAGTATTGACAAGGGGGCGTCTAGTCATTGCTGGCTACTGTTGTTTTTTAAACCCCGTACAAGTGATGATACTTTTTAACACAATATTTATTACTTTTTCTCTCTTTTTATATATGTTTTTGAATACATGTATTTGTAATATTTTATGTGCTTTTAGGGCTGTAAGGCCGAAATAAAGCTTTTTGACTGACTGACTGTTATTATCAATCTATGTCAAATCATGTGTTATATGTGTAAAACAAAGCTTCATAGTAAAAACAATTTGTGCACATTTCATCTTGGAAAATTTTGATTTAAACTGTGTAATAAGCCTCTGTCATTTAACCACACCCACTCACAAACCTGCAGTTTACTAAACACTCTTATTGTGTTTAACATTATTTGCCAGATATGGCCCGTGAAATGCTGGTGGCAGTCGATTATATAGTGTACCAGATTCCAGACATTTCTGTCGGGTGGTGGGGGGGCCCCGACATCTAAAAAAATTTAGCTGGGGGGGCTCAGCCTACAAAAGTTTGAAGACCTCTGCCTTAGAGGGATGGCCCATCTCCAAATCTCTTGTGCCAGGCTTGATAGCGGTGCTGTGTTCCACCTGGTTTGTTGATGTAGAACATGGTGGTTGTGTTGTCTGTTTGTATCAGCACTCTGTGGCCGTAAAGCTGCTTCTGAAAGGCTCTTAAGGCTAGGAACACAGTTTTTAGTTCTAGGTAGTTGATGTGTCTCACTGCATCTTGTTGTGACCACAGCCCCCTGACGCGGAGTCTGTCCATGTGCGCGCCCCAGCCCTGCTGTGAGGCGTCTGTTGTGATGGTCACTGTTGGAGTTGGCTGTGTGAATGGCTTCCCCTGTAATATGTTCTCTTCCTTCCACCACACTATTTCTCGCTGCACTGCGTGTGTGACAACCACTAGATCTTCCCAACTCCCTGGTGACCACTGTTGCTGTATCCATTCCTGGAACGGTCTCATGTGCAGCTTGATATTTGGGACTAGGTGGAGGCAGGATGCCATCATCCTCATTAGTCTGCTCACCGTCCTCGCTGTCAGAACTTGCCCCTTGCGGTAATGACGTGTTTCCCTCAGGAGCGCTATAGTTCTCTTGTCGCTGGGGGAACACTTTGGACTGTGTGCTGTCGATTTTTGCCCCTAAGAATATTTTGATCTGCTGCGGTTCTGTTGACGATTTCTCCCAATGTATTGAGAAACCTAGTCTGGACAGTGTTTGTATGACTTGTTTGATGTGATCTTTGCAGTGCCTGTATGATCCTGCTTTCACAAGCCAGTCGTCGAGGTAGGTGTATACATGTATGCCCTTTCTCCGTAGGTGCGCTGCCACTGCTGCTAGGCATTTTGTGAACACCCTTGGTGCGGACTTGAGCCCGAAGGCTAGCACTGTGAACTGGTAGTGATTCTGGCCTATCACGAATCTTAGTAGACGTTTGTGTTTGTGGTTGACGGGTATGTGCAGATATGTGTCTTTTATGTCTATGGTCGCCATGTAGTCCCCTTGTTGGATTGGGGGTATTACTTCCTGAAGTGACGTCATTTTGAATTTTTGAGTTCTTACGAACTTGTTCAGGAATCTGAGGTCCAGTATTGGCCTTAGTGTTTCGTCTACCTTTGGCACTAGGAAGTACGTTGAGTAGACTCCCTTGTTCCTTTCGTTGATTGGAACTGGTTCTATTGCTCTTTTTTTTAGCAGCTCCTCTGCTTCTAGACGTAGGAGTGCGAGCTCCCTTGCGGGCAGTGGCCGGTGTCTTGGTTTTCTGCCCAGGGGGTGTTTTTGGAGTTCTTTGCAGTTTCCGTGCTGTATGATGTTCAGTATCCACTTGTCCGTGGTAATCTCTCTCCATTGTGTGAGGAAGTTTCCTATTCGGCCCCCCACCGGGGTTGTATGCTCGGTGGTTATTTGTTTGCTGTGTGTGTTTCTTATTTTTTCCTTCTGTTGACTTCTCCTCTCCCTTGGTGTTGATAGGGGAGGGTTTGGTTTCTTTGCGGAGTCACTTTGAGGTGGGCTGCTGACCCCCTCTTCGGGACTGTCCCTGTCCGTACCCACGTCCTCGAAAGGACCGTCCTCTGGGTTGATACTGCCAATTTTGCTGTTGTTGTCCCTGTTGGCTTTGGCCCTGGTTGTTCCCCTGGTATCCTTGTTGGGGAGATTGGTGGGAAGTGGCGGGCGCATTGCCCCCTCTACCATTGGGCCGCCTTGAGGGGGTTCCTCTTCTCATCCCCCTGAACTGCAGTGCTCCCATGGACCTCGCAGTTTCGTTGTCTTTTTTAAGCTGCGTCAACTTTTCGTCGACTGGGGCTCCAAACAGTTTCTGGCCATTGAATGGCGTGTTCAGGATATTGCTTTGTACCTCAGGTTTTAAACCCGAGATCCTGAGCCATGCGTGTCTCCTTTCAGTCACCCCTATCATCATCTGCCTGCTGGAGTTCTCTGCTGCGTCCAAGGCTGATTTTAGGCAAGTGTTTGCGATAGCCTTGCCCTCTTCCACTAGGTGTTTAGCCCTTTGCTGGTGTTGTTGTGGCAGGTGTGTTACAAGCTGGCTCATTTCACCCCAATGCTGGTATGCATGCCTGCTGATGAGGGCGTTGGAGTTGGCGATGCGCCAGTGTATGGCTGCGTTTCTCTCCACCTTTCGTCCTGTGCGGTCTATTCGTTTGCTCTCCTTGTCTGGAGGTGGACCTGTGTTAGTGGGCACATTGGCCCTTTTCCTGGCCGTTGCCGTGATAATGGAGTCTGCTGGCACTGACCCCTGGATGTACGCAGGGTCTTTTGAGGAGTGTTTGTACTTTTTTTCGCTCCTTGGTGTAACAGCCTTGCAGACTGCCGGTTCTTTGAAGGCCTCCCTTCCCTGGTCCAGGACGCTAGGAAGCATGGGTAGGAACTGGGACCTGGTTTGTTGAGGAAGTAGGGTTTCCAAAAGAAAACATGCCTTCGCCTTCTCCTCTTGCATTTCGACGCCATACGTTGCTGCAGCCTTTTGGACGACCACATTGTAGACTCCAATGTCGTCTGGCGGCGAAGGCCTCGAGGGATAAGAGTCTACCCCTTCTTCTGGTGAATCTGTGTCGAGGTCTTGCCAGTCTAAGTCTTGTGCTTCCGAGGGCGCCGAGTCCCGGTAAGACTGGAACTCTTCTTCGCCTTCGAAGTAGTAGTCCTCTTCGCCCTGTTCGTCGAGCGGTTCGGGGGTTTTCGGGGGTTCGATGTCTTTGGTGTCGCCCTCCCCGAGTGCTTCGCGTGATGGCTTCGACGGAATGGCGTATAGCTTCATTTTTTCGTCGAAGTCTTTTTTCCGTTGCAGGATGCTCGCCATCTCTGCTTCGAGCCTTCTCTTTTTCTTCTCCATCTCGTGGACCTTTTCGGCGTCGATGGCTGAAGCGCTCCTCTTTGCGGTCTCGGACGTCGAGGATGACGCCGGGCCTTCTTTTCTGGGCGTCGAGGCTTCCTTTTCGGAGGTTACCTTCGACGCCCTTGGTTTTTCAGAGGCTTTTGCCGATTGGGAGTCCTTCCCGAAGGATCCGCTCAGCTGTTTGTCCTTGGTTGCTGTTGCTTTCGTCGAGTGTTTCGGCGGCAACGCTCCCTTCGAGGACTTGGCTTCACTTCTGAGAGTGTCGCTCGGGGCCTTTGCTTCACTCTTTCGAGCGTCGCTTGGGTGCTTCGGGGGTCGACGTCTCCCTTACCTCCTTCGACGTTTTCTTGTGGACCTCGACGACTGAGCAGTCCTCTGCGATGTTGTCTTCCTCTCCACTCGAGAGGCCCAGGTGTCAGAGCGATGGAGCTGGTCCCTGGCCCTGCATGTTTTAGTTAGCCCTTCTTTGTCTCTCTCTCACCCGGAGGGTTTTCGGGGTGAAGGCCGAACACGCGTTGCAGTTTTCGCTGATGTGGTCGAGCGGCAAGCAGAGGTTGCAGACTGGGTGCTGGTCCTTCTGGGCGTACTTGTGGTGACAGTTTTGGCAAAACTTAAACGGTGTCTTGTCCATACCCACGCTCAGGGGGCCCCCTGTGAGCGCATTCTCTGTAGGCGTCGAGATTTTGGTCGTGGACCTTCTACCTCGTCGTCCTTCTCGTCGCCTCCTGTACTCGTCTCCTCGTCCGGTGTCTCAGGAAAAGATCCTTTGGTGATTATTGAATTCGAGATTCTTCGTCCAACTTTCTGGAACTTCTCGTCGACGATCCAGACCCCACGGCGGAAAAAAGAATCTGAAGATGGCGACCAAAGGTGGGAGCTTCCGCAGGAAGCGCGACGACGTCACCAAGGACACCAAATGGTGGGGGCGTCGCCACCCACCTGGGCCAACAAAAGAAAGAAAAGACTACGAATCCGGACCCAACCACGAGATGGCGGAATAATGCACAGCATAGTGAATCCAGAAAGATTCACGCTGCAAAACCTGATGTAGATGGGAGCGGAGAGAGAACTTAAAAAAAGTAAGTGTTGTCTACATTTAGAACACAAAATTCATCCATATTTTAGAAGCGGCGTAGTTCTAGATAATTCGTTTTTTTAAACTCAGCTTGAGAAGTGTAGATTAGTGTAGGAGTTTTTGACTGCAAGGTTGGAAAACTGGGTGGAATTGTCCTGCGATTGGCAAAGCTCAACTGGAGACTATATAGTATGCCTGATGCTACAACAGATAATACCATAGACTGTTTCTAATTAACACTGTGGCAGTTTTCTGCTATCAATACATACAAATGTCCTTATTTAATAAAAAGCAGAAGAACGCAGAGTCTGGAGTGTAGAAAAATTCTAAAACAAGGGAAGAATTTAAGGCTCAAAGTAGATCAGTGAAAATACGGAGTTTGCAAAGAAAAACTTAATAGAAATGAGTGAAAGAAAATGAAAAGATGCCAAAAAATATGCAGCAGCTGATTTGTTAATAGGATGGAAAGGATGTAAAACACTAGATGTGTAGACATGAATGCTCATTTCCCAAGTCGTAAAATTTGTATTGCGAAAGTAGTCCATTAAAATGCATGCTTGAAGCTGCCCTCAACCGTGTAAAGAGCTGTCCATTCTGTATTCGAGGTGTGCTTCCTTTCCCATCTTGTGAATGTTGTGTGTTCATGCCATCATCCCCTTTTGTGAAATACGAGAAAATTAAAGCCCAATTAGATGGACCTTGATGGATTTCACAAGACAACTATCTGCACAAGTGGCTGAACAGATCATTATTTGCTAAAGCGATCATTTTGTATCTTGGACAGACAATTGAAGATAGCTGGATAATGATTTTGTTGAGTTTAATGGTGGGAATGCACCAGATTTGTCACTATTATCCGCACTTCTACTTCAGCATGGACAAAACATCTCAAGCAAAAACATCAACTAGCAGAAGAAATTGACTAAATGGTCAAATAAAGGCTTTCTGTACAAGTGCTATTAAAACCAACAGCCTAAACAGCCTCTATTGCTGCATCTGCTGTGCATTTATTGATCCAAGCTGTCCCAGCAAAGCACCCGCAGGTTCATGAATATGATAACTCCAGATGGCTAGTATTAGAAACAAATGTTTCAATTTAATGTACCAGTAAATCACTGCACAACTCGACTGTTGTTTTTCATAGGTTTTCCCTTCCATATATGCTAAATTAAACATTTTTAAATAAAAAAGTTTCACTCTCAAACACAAGAGGCTGAAGTAAATCATTTAAATATCTATTTTTGATCACTTAAATATCTAAATTCCCTATCTCACAATTAAAAGTAGTGCCCAGTCCCTTGCTATCGCCCCACCACGTGTATGAACACTTATGTATCTGTTCGTAGTCAGAAGTGGTAAACTGATCTTTACCCCGCTATCAAAGTTGCTACTAAATGGTGGCTCACACGGGTAGCAAGTACACCACAGACGCTCTCTCTAGTGCAATGTTCCCATTAATGTGGGTTGGGCCCCACTTGTGGATCAGGACCTGATTTTTGATGGGCCACGAATGACCAGTTCTATATGCAAGTAATATTTAAAATGATCAGTCTTGTTTGTGTACCAGTGCAACTATGTCCCTAAGTCCAGTTATAAAAGTAATCCTTGAAAGTATTCCCAGGAAAGATTTCAAGTGAAACCTGCAGTATTTGTGGCTGTGTGTTTTTTTCCACTTCAAAGACATTTCAATACAGAATGTGCTCAGTTTACGCGAGCATACAGAACCGTATCACTTGTGCATCACTTTCACATATAAATAGAGAAATATTGATGTGGCCTTATGGCCAGAGTTGCCAAGTTTGGTTCTGGGATCCAGGTTAGAGTCCTGGCATTTGCTCAACATCCTTTGATTCTGGCCAAATCACTTACTCTTCTGTTCATCTAGTTGCAAAGGTGCGTAAGTGTCTAGCAAGAAGTCAGTGGGCCCAGAAGCAAAGCAAGTTAAACACCAGGCACAGCCCATAGATGATGCACCATATCATTGAGCCTCAAACAGTCTCTTGTACATCCATGGGAGCCTTAGTTCCTAGAGTATGCCTCAACACCAATGCTTAATTGCATCAGAGGTAGCAGGTGGGGTCCACCGGCACTTAATTTTGGACATGGCACTGGTTTTTCCTCAGACTTTATCCCAGAGCAAGAGAGAAAAGCATAGAAGAGGGAAAGGAGGAAGACATGTGAAAGGCAGCGAGTCTTCTAAGACCCTCAATGCTGCCCGGTGCAGGGTTCCACCTCTAATTCACTTTGGGTTCGCTTTCAAAATAATGAGGCAAGCGCTGGAAACTGGAAGACAAGAAAAAGGTTTATTTCTCATGAGGAGATCACGTCAACTGCAGACACCGGGATGTCTGAGGGAGGTGTTCTGCTGATAACTCCTTTGGCTCTTCCTTTTATACAGGTTTGACACAATGCATTGGTTTCATCAACATGGTTACACAAGCTTGGGGTCCCGCCCGGGCAGGTTGTCACACAAGCCCAACAGTAATTCTCTTCCCACCCAGGTCAAACAGACAATCTTATCTTGCAGCTGGACCTTGCTTCAGGGTCTAAAACATGTGAGACCGGCCAGATCTAAGAGTCCGTTCTGTTGATAAAAACAGGTCCCATTGTTGGTAACAACAAGTCTTGCTGTTTGCAGTGCAATAAATGATGTTGCAAGAGTCTTTTTGGTGTTTGGAACCTGTTTGTGTAACTAGGTGCAGTGAGGGGTAGAGTGTCCAAAGGTTTGCCTGAAAACAGAGATGAGAGGAAAAACGAGTTTGTGGCAGCAAGTGGCGCTGAGGTTTGTTGCGGCAAATAGAGTTTATAGCCCCCAGCACACGTACCAGGTCGGTCAGAGGGATGCTAGTAAGGGCAGGGTGAAACAAAGGTGACCAACAGAGTACAAAATGGCTGTGATAGATTAAAATGACTGCAACTTATGTGCACATAGAATTCCACCAGACAAGATGGCGCAGGTAATGTTCACGATTGTCGTTTTGCTTTTAACAGTGGCCCCTTTGAACATAACTAGCCAGCTTGTCAGTCTATTTCAATCTCCATAATGTCCTGTATCTCTTGATCATACATTACTCTCATTTTTGTTAGCGGAGTGTCCATAGTCTTAGAGTGCAAGGTAGTTATGCAAAGAGAACACAAAGGTGGTATACAGTGTATACCCAAACAACAACCACATATTGTCAATACTGGGACCAAGAGAATCATTGATATTTTCCAACCCCACTCCTTCAAGATGCCCCAAAGCCAACTTAACGCTTTTCTCGATGATGCTCTGCAGGGGCTGTGTAGGTTGGTGGCAAAACAAAGGCGATGTAGCACGTGCCCCCCCAGTTTCGTGGGAGCCAGGTGTAGGCTTTGGTTCCACAAACAAAGTACATATTGGGTGATGCAACAAGCGCTGGGGGGTTGGCAGTGTTCAAAGTCCTTACAATGCTACAGGTGCTGTGACTCACATTCTTAGTCCCACGGCCTTCAATGCATACAAGGCCAGAGACATTCACCACAGATAGGGCCACAGTCAGTGTTGCAGCAGTTCTTTTCTTCAGGTAGGAAAATGTGGCTCTGTAAGGATTATTGAACACTTGCATTTCCACTTGTTCTTTGGAGGGGACATTAATCTGGAATGTCGCTTTGAAGGTGTGAGAGCAGAAGGGGGCGGCTGTCCTTCCCGTTTTGTTTCGCCAGAACTCGTTGTAGAACTGGGCGATTGTTCCGTCGGAAGTGGCATTGTCTTTGTAACTTTCTTGTAGGAGCATCATCCAGGCAAGGCAAGATCCGTGAATAGAAAAGGGCGAAGGGATGAAAGGGATGGAATGTTCAGTGGCATGTGGTAACAGCCCACAGACCCAACAGTTGGTAGCATTGGTGGCAAGATTGTGCTGGTGCAACATCTGCACGAAAGAATTATTCCAGAATTCTTTGCGTCGTTCTCGGAGATGTGGCGGTAGTGATACCAGGTAGTGTTCTTTCTTGGTGGTTGGTTGCATGGTGGGTGACAATGTTCTGTATGCAGGTGCATTCTCTTCAATGATCCAGAGTGCGACCATTAGCAGGAGACAGGCGAGAAATGCGGCTACAAGTGCAATTGTCTTTGTGCTGTGCAGGCTAGCAGTCTTGGTGTCTTTGCGGTGGTTTTGCAGGTGTTCAGTTTCTTCCATCATCTTCGAGGAGCTCAACAACTGTTAGGACCACAGACTTTTGTCTGGCGCTTTCCTGGTAGCGTTGTTTGACTGTGCTACTGATCTGAGACCTTGACTTAGTTAGTGGCCTGGTCGTTGGAGCTCCCTCCTTTCGTCGATCTTAGGTTGTACCCTTTCCTGGATGGCACCGTGGGGTCGGGAAATTCTGATAGTTCGAGGGTGTCTTCTTGTGGGTAGCAACTCAGAGCTGGTCGGTCTCTCGCGAGTACTTCCTCGTGCACCTCCACCCCTTCACAGGTTGCCAGGGCTGGAGGGACTCGTTTGCAATGATGAGCGTGCAGCCAGTTTCGTTTTCCTTCCACTCGGAGGGCAGTTCGGGTGGTGATCAGGACTTGCCAGGGGCCCGTCCACCTAGGCTCCAGATTCTTCGTTCTTTGGAAGTTGCGAATCAATACATGGTCGCCTGGCTTTATTTCATGTCCCGGGCCCCTGGATACGTCAGGCAAGGCTTGCTGCACCTGTTGGTGGATAATTGTTAGCTGCGTTTGTCAATTTATGCAAGTAATCCGACATTAATATGTTCGGGACATCGTTAATGGAGGTGGGTCTTGGTGCCGCCCAAATGCTCATAGGCCTGCCGAAGACCACCTCATACGGGGTCAGTCGGTGTTTGGTTGGGGTGGAGCGCATCGATAACAATACCAATGGGAGGGCGTCGGGCCATTTCAACCTGGTCGTGGCAACTATTTTGGCTAGTTTTAGTTTCAACGTTGCATTGTGTCTCTCTACCAGGCCCGCTGATTGGGGGTGGAAGACGGCATGGAACTTTTGTTTTACCCCCAACTCTCTCAGTATGTTCTGTATCACCTCGGCTACGAAGTGGGGGCCGTTGTCGCTCCATAAAATTCTGCAAAGGCCGTATCGGGGGAAGAATTCTTTCAGCAATACTTCTGCAGTGGCTAAGGCGGTATTGTCACGGGTGGGATATGCCTCCACCCATTTGCTAAAAGCGCACACAACCACCAGGACATATTTTAGACCAAGGCATCTCTCTAGTTGAATGTAATCCATTTGAAGGATTTCAAAGGGGTGGTCAGGGACTCCAAACCCTCCCCGTGGTACTACTGTCCCCTTCCCTGGGTTGTGTTGTAGACAGACTATACATTGTTGTACTAGGCATTTTGCAGATTCTGCTATCTTGACGTTATGCCATACTCGTGATTAGTTCAATCATGGGGGTGGAGCCTATGTGTGCTGGTAAATGTGCCATGGTCAATATGGGGATGAGGTAGGCATTGGGTAACAGCCATTTATTTCCATCTTTAGTTCTCCAGCAATCTTCCTAGTCTTTTAGTCCCACCTTTTCCCACTCGGTCAATTAGTCTTGTGTGCCTGTAGTCTGTATGTCCCTTACAGTTGTCCTAGCGTCAGTCCATCGATCAGCTTGTGACCTGGTCACATACATTCGTGTCGTAGTTCTGTCTCCTGCCGTGGCTCGGGCAGTAACGTCTGCTAGTGCATTTCCCTGTCCAATGAGATCAGTCACTTTCCTATGTGCTTGGCATTTTATCACTGCTAACTTCTTGGGGAGGAGGACTGCTTGCGTCAAGGTGGAGACTAAATCTCCATGCAGGATGGGTGTACCGTGTGAAGTCAGGAACCCTCTTTCTTTCCATAAGATCCCAAAATGGTGAACAACCCCGAAGGCATATTGGCTGTTGGTGTATATGTTAACTGTCGTGTCAGTCGCTAAGATACATGCTCGTGTGAGGGCAATGAGTTCTGCAGCCTGGGCTGAACGTTGGGGAATACGGGATGTTTCCAGAACGGTTCGGGCTGTGGTGACAGCGTATGCAGCTGAGGTGGTGCCATCGGGGAGTTTGATGCACGAACCATCCACCCATAGTTCTCCATCTGGTTCTAGAAAGGCGGTGTCTGAGATCTATTCTACTCTTTGTTTGTTCATCGGTTAGTGTCACACAGTCGTGTAGTGGAGTCACGCTAGGATCATTTTCGGGTAGGGGTAACAGTGTGGCTGGATTGAGGGTGGTGCATCGCTTTAGGGTAATGTGCGGTGCTAGCAGGGTCAACTCATATCCTGTCAGTCGGGCGCTAGTCAAGTGTTGGGTTTTGGTCTGGTTTAGTAGTGTGTCGACTGCATGGGGTACTAAAACAGTGACTGGATTGAGAGTACTATTCCTTCGCTCTGGCGTACTCGATACTGCTGCAGCTGCCACAGCGCGCAGGTACGCTGGCAGCGCTCTGGCTACTGGATCGAGGGTGGCAGAGAAATATGCACAAGGCGTAGTTTGTGACCAATTGATTGTGTTAGGACAGGCAATGCACATCCTTCCCTCTCGTGCGTGTAGAGGAAGAATGGTTTGGAGTAATCCGGGGTTCCTAGGACAGGCGCTGAACAAAGGGCATTGCGTAGTTCTTTAAAGGCGGACTGGCATTTGGGGGTCCAGGGGAGAGGTGAGGGGATGTCTTTAGCTAGGAGGGAGAGAAGGGGTTTGACAATGAGGCTAAAGTTCGGTAACCACTGTCGGCAAAATGAAGTGAGACCTATCAAAGAGCGGACTTTTCTGATCTTTGGGGACAGGGGTGTCTAGAATTGTCTGGATCCTGTCAGGCGTGAGTTTCCTCCCTTCTTTGGATAAAAGGTGACCCAAATAGGTCACTTGTGATTTACAGAACTGCAATTTCTTTCGGGAGACCTTGTGACCATTCTCAGCAAGAAAATGGAGTAGTTTGATGGTGGCTGTGACGGCTATTGGTATGGTGTCCGCTGCTAGAAGGATGTTGTCTACATATTGTATTAGTGCCACTCCATCTGTCAATTGTATGGCGTCCAACTGTCTTTTAAGCGCCTGGCTATAGATGCTTGGGCTCTCAGTGTACCCCTGAGGTGCTCTGCAAAATCTGTACGAACGGGAGTTTAGGGTGAATCCAAATAGATAGCGGCTGTCCTTGGGTATAGGTATGGAAAAGAATGCGTTTTTGAGGTCAATTACAGTGAAGGTGGTGGCAGTGGAGGGGATTAAAGTCAAAATTGTCGTGATGTCGGAAACTACTGGGTATTGTGGCACTACGATTTTGTTTATCTCCCGCAGGTCAATGATGAAGCGGTAGGCTTTTCCGTCTCCCTCTCCCCGTCTCTTTACAAAATCGGTAGTATGGGACTGTTACAAACGTTGCTCACTACTTCCTCTACCACCCCTGCCTCTACCAAAGAGTGTATGATCTCGGCCAGTGCCTTCTCACCCTCTGATGATATTTTGTACTGCGGTACTTTTGGTAGGGTTGCGTCCTGTCGTATTGTTACGTGTACTGGGTCAATCATCATTCGTCCTACGTCTGAATCAGCCCTAGCCCAGAAGTGTGATGGCAAAGTGTCCAGTAGGGATGCGTCAGTCTCGGAGATGGGAAACATGTGCTGAGAAGGGTTCTTCTATGGCGCTGGGGTTGTCACACAGGACGACACGCACTCCGTCTGGTGAGCATCTGATAGTCGCATGGAAGTGTTTCAAAAGGTCGAGACCCATAATGGCGTCTGGGGTGTTGGAAGAGAGGAGGAATGTCGTTTTGGCCGCTATTGTTGTCAAGGTTAAAAGGGATCGGTCGGGACAAAGGGTTGGTGGAGGGCGTACCGTCAAATCCTATTGAGGTCACATGTGAGCCTGACAAGGGTGCCCTTGGAATCAGTCGTTTGGATAGTGCACTACGTGTTGCTCCCGTGTCTACCAGAAATGGCGACTGTGCCCAGGACCTCAGCGGTAACATAAGGGCCTTGCTGATCAACATAGAGCTCGACTGGATCCCTCCCTTGCCCCTGGCTGTCCTATGCAAAGTCGTACATATTGTCATAATCTGTCTGTTGGTACTGATTCTGTTTGGGATGGTCAAATGTGTTCACTCTTCCTGGCCTTTCCTCGCTTGCTTCACTCGCGTACCCTCTCCCACGTCCTCTTCCTCTCTGTCCACTTGCTATTTCCCTCTGCCCCTACCAGCTCCTAACAAAGCCGGGCATTGGGTTTTCCAGTGTCCATATTCTTTGCAGAATGCACATTGATCCTGTCCTAGGTCTTGGCGTCCTACATATGATGTCGATGAATTGTTTCTAGGTGGCTGTACTCTAGGGGTATTCTGCTGGTATCCTCCCCTATATTGCTCCCTTCCTGTATTCGCCTCCTGGAGTTGTGCTACCATTACCCTTTCCTTCAAGTCCTTTTTCCTTTCTGTAGCCCTGTCATTTTCGTTTCTCTGATGCTCATAGTACTGGGCTATTTGGAGAATGGCCGCCGGTTTAGATGCTGCCCAACTACTTTCGCTGGCTTGTAATTTCTGGGATACATCTGGCAGTAGTCCTTTGACATAGTTCTGCACAAATAAGTGGTGTCCGGTTGCGGTGGACATGTCGTCCACTGTAATCGGAGAACACCGTTTCAAATCTGGAGAAATACTCTGAGACATCCTCTTGTGGTTTCTGGCGGCACGCGGTTACTATGGACCAGTCTATCTTTTCTCTGGGATCAGCGTTTTCACTTTCTGCACTATTTTGTCAGGGAGGTCCAATATTGCTTTAACCGGTTTTGACCAGGGTTCCGCTGTTTATCTAGTGTGTGGAGTTGTTCCCAGGTATGAACAAGCAGTTCGGTATGGTCTATTTTCCTAATCTGTTTCCACACATCTGCTGGCAAACATAACCCGAAGAACAAGTCTATGTCGGCAAGTGTCATTATTGTTGATCCCAGAGCGGTACCTAGCTCGGTGTAAAAGCGGTGGGGTTCTTTCGTAAATCCGGTAAAGATTTACGGAACGTCAAAATGTCCTGTCTGTCCCATGGTTGATACACCCAATTGTAGACCACCCTTCCTCTAGCGTCTTGATGGTTCATATCGTCATGAGTCCCTTGTCCTCTAGGAGGTACCCAATAAGGGGCAGCTTCTTTTATCGGCATCATGCTATCTGGTTTTTCCACCGGGGGTCCTGCTATCTTAGATGTCCTGTCCTTATCTATCCGTCCCTTGTTCCACGAGGTGACGGAATACCTCCAGTGTGGATGAAAAGAGTTCTGTAACATCGTTGTCGCCTTCATCTCCGGTGTCTACCTTCCTATAGAGAGCCACTAGCCGCTCGGGCCCTACATCTTGGTACTTCTCTTCATATGCAGTAAGAGTGTGGTAACAGAGACATACAATAAAGTATCGTTTGCGGTTTTCAACATAGGATTTGCATATGTCAGTTACATACTCTTCTGACTCCTTCCCATCTATGAGGGATTTAACTATTTTATCAATGCCTGCTCGCTCATTTTTACTTAATCGCGGGACCCTGGGCGCTCCTTTTTCTTTTGATCCTACCTCTACTACTGTATCCTTTGATGAGGCATTTGGTGTGGGTGACTCGGGAGCAGAGGCGGTGGAGACTGAGGCGATCGTGCCATTTACGGCTATACTTTGGTGGTCCTGGCGTTGTACTACGGGATGAGTAGGGGCGTAAGGGGGTGGCATGTATATGATTGGGGGATCTAACAATAAATCATCATCTACCCTTTGTTTTGCTGGTAACTTGGGGTAAAGAGTCGAGGGCGTTCTAACAGGGCATTGACCTGATATTTTTGATTCCTGTTCCTTTTATCGATTTCCTTTTCTTTTAGTTTTTCTTCTAATCTTTTACAGGCTTGGTAAGCTGATTTTCGCGTTTCTTTATCTTGTCTAGCTTCGTCCCTTTTCTTTCTTTGAGCTGCCTCTTTTCGCCATAAACCAAAACTGTCAAACATGGCTGGTCTAGTTTTCTTTTTGTGGAGAGCTAATTCTAACGTTTCTATTTTAGCGGGATCGAAAGATCCAGTCAGTGGCCACTGATTTACCCGGTCCTTCCTAGTGTATTTATGCCATAGTTTGCTATAAGCTACGGTGGCTAATCCATACTTTACGTACATGTCCTTGTTAGGGGTGCCTTCCGGCGGTGCCGGCTGACTGACCTCTAACGAACGGTCTGGTCCAAAACAATTACAATCAAACAATCTAGAGAAAACAGGCATGACGTATTTATCGGTCAAAAATGAATATCTCGGGGGCGTGGCCGGACAAGATGGCCGAACGGACGTAGCCCGTTTCGGCTCCCGGTCCGCGTATTGCTCCGGAGCAGACAGCAGCGGTCTTACCGCATCCCATACGCTGTAAGTTACTCCTAGACACAGCGGAAGATGTGAGGCACAGAGCGGGAGCCTCTGATCGTTGCTAGCGCCGCTGGAGTGGTCCCGTTGAGGAGTGGCGAGAGACCAGCAGACGCAGCCCAAAATGGCGGCTTCCCGACTGGGCTGAGCGTTCCCGGCTGTAGCGAAGCGGGGAGCTCCTGCCTTCGAGTCTCCCCCTCGCTGTCACGGTGAGAGATGCGGTGAGCTTGACCTGGGGGTACCCTTCAGAAAATTCGCCCGGACTGCAGCGACGCCAGCGATTTACCGCAATGCCTGACGTTAAGATGGCGTCTCAACTGAGTTATAAGGACGGGTTCCGTTTTGAGTCCCTGGAGTCCCGGGACTAGCTCCCTGCCAAGCGCTGCCTCAGCGGATGTCGGCGCCTCCTGCGTTTATGAGCCCTGCCTGATGAACAACTGAGGACTTACGAACGCCTGTATCAATGTGAGTGCCCTCTCCCCGTTAGTACTTGCTTCCCCAGGAGTGGCGCTCATGCCAGATCGAAGGGGCCGGGACTGCGAATTGGAGGTGAGGAATAAAGCAAGGCTTGAATGCAGCGACAAACTGTGACGCTCTCCCCAGTCCGATGCTCCGGGGGAACCCCCTGCCGCCCAGCTCTCAGGGGGAAAAGTGCTGTCATTTAGCGGGCCTGACCAGGCCGCGGGTCGCCTAGAGCTCCGAACGGGGGCCCCACCTGCGTTGCGCCGCCTGCCTGTTGCCGCTGCCTTGACTCGTGCCACTGGTCTTCCGACGACGCATTGGATGGAGGTTCCCAAGGCCTGAATTCCGAGTCTCCTTTCGCGGACGTCGCTGTGGTGGGGATCCTCCCGGGCCAGTCCGTATGCCGCCTAAGAGAGGGACGACTAAGACACCCAACAAGGTATCGGACTTTTTTGGCCCCTCAGATAAACGCCCGACGCTGTGCGGAGACGAGGAGGCAGCGGGCATGGCCCTTACGAAGGCAGATCTCCTGTCTACACTAAAAGATTTCAAGACAGAGCTATGCAATGACCTCTCTCAGAACATTAAAACTTCTATAGAGCAACTGAGATCGGACCTTACAGGGAGATTGACCTCCCTACAACAAGATGTTGAGTCGGTGGGCACCAGAGTGCTTGACATGGAGGGGCAACAGCAAGAACAGGAAAAACTCTCCTCCGAACTCCGGGAAGATGTTCGCACCCTCCAGGACCAGCTCCACCAGACGCAGCTCAAGGCAGAGGACCTCGAGAATAGGGCACGGAGGGAGAACCTACGGGTCAGGGACCTGGCGGAGGGAGCGGAGGGGCCGGACCTTGAGGCTTTCCTGGAGAGGCTCTTCGCAGAGATGCTGGGTCCACATACCCTCTCAATAAAGCTAGACAGGGTCCATCGCGTGGGAGTCTTTGCAACCCGGCGAGAGGAGACGCCCCCGCGACATACTGGCGAAGTTCCATTCATATAAAGTTAAAGAGGCGGTGCTCCTAGCGGCCAGGGCCAGGGGGACAGCCACCTTCCAAAATCAATCATGTTCGATCTACCAAGACCTAGCACCAGCAACTCTGGCACGGAGGCAGATGTTCCGACCCATTACCACCAAATTACGAGAGGACAAAATCCGATACTGATGGACCTACCCGTTCGGACTCAGCTTTGAGCTCGATAACAAACAGCGTCATGTTACTGACCTAAGAGAGGGCCTGGAGCTTCTGGGTCTCCCGCCGGCTGAGACTGGCTCTGATCATGATAACCCCCGAGAGGCTCAGCGAGGGCCATTACAGACGACGACATGGCTTATGGGCACACGGAGAGGCCGAAAATGAAAATGCCAGCGCCTAAACTCTAAATAGATACTGCTATGCCGCTTGACCTTTTGAGGAATATCTACTGCAGTGCGCTCACACAGCATCTTCTTCCGACGGACTGTGTTACATGCTTCGATCCGATGTTGACAGTGGCCCAGTGGAACTACGACGGAACGGTTCCCAACTCATTCCGTTGACCTGGAACCTATCGCATGCCTGGGATGGAGCCACAGGCCCCCGATCTATTCTCCAGGGATATAGAACTATGGTTCACCTCTACAACTCCGCACAGAGACTTTTCTCGTTCTCCACAAAGGGCTATGGTGTACATCTCAGCCATGACCGCCTGAGAGATTTTTGGTGATTTACCTCCGGACGGCGCGGACGGGGTCCTCGGACTCTTGATCCCCCTAGTCCATGCTGGGTAGGTTGCTCACGCTCAGGGACCAGTTAGCGGCCTTTCTGCCGCATTTGTTGTTATTGTTTGTTATGTTGTTTTTAAGGATTGGGGGGGGGGTGATGGTGGCAGCTTTTACATTTTATTTCTTGGAGGCTTCTGTGTTTGGTTCAGTCTACATGGGAGGGACGCTGTCATGGGTGATAGACACACTTGGGGAGGTCACGTTCACACATCCGGCTGGACCGGAAGAAGGTGTCTCTGCGTTGTTCACCTCTACTCTAGTTCCATGACGATCACTATAGGTTCCTGGAACGTTAAGGGGCTTAACTCCCCACAGAAACGCCACAATGTGTGGAAATATATTATAGATCATCACCTTGATATAGTGGCCCTCCAAGAGACACACCTGGCCCGATCAGAGGATTCACGCCTCCGTCACAAGCGATATCCCCTAATATACAAATCATCTGCCCTAACAAAACATAGGGGTGTAGCCCTTCTGTTCCATTCCACCACTAACTTTCAACAGCTGGACCATCGCTCAGACAAAGACGGCCGCTGGGTTATGGTCAAAGGCCGCTTGATGGGCAAACTGTGCACTTTTGTGGCACTTTATGCTCCCAATACGGGGCAAGCAGCATTTTTAAACACATTAACAGAGATGATTTTGGACTTCGGAGAGGGGCAGTTGGTGATCTTGGGAGATTTCAATCTGACATGGCAAAGGGATCTCGATAGTACTCACGCACTCCGCTCGGACCTGGGCTCCTTTACCCCCACCACAAAACAACATTTTCACGATCTAGGTCTGCTAGACGCTTGGCGAACACTTCACCCTCAGTCACGTGACTACACTTTTTACTCCCACGTTCACCACACATACTCCCGATTAGACTACATTTTTATAAGCCAATCCCTGCAGGGCGCACTCCAGGCGGCTAAGATATTTCCCATTTCAGTGTCGGACCACAGTCTCCTTTCCATTTGCGTTGCCTGGCACGGCAATGTCTCCACCACTCCACGCTGGTATTTCCCACCATCTCTCACCCGGGATAAAGAATCACGTACTAAATTGAGGGAAAGCATCATCGAGTTTTTTGATTTTAATAAGCCTGAAGATACCTCGGAATACACTAACTGGGACACGTTTAAAGCGGTCACCCGAGGGAAATGTTTTGTTCTCAACTCAGCACTGAACACACAGCGGGCTCAGGAGCGGGAGGCATTGGAGATTGAAGTTGCTTCTGTCGAGCGCACACATAAAGCAAACCCCACTCGAGATAACCTTCGCAAACTAACGGCATTGAGGGGCAAGCTTAGAGCCATTTACAATAATAGGGCAGAATTCACGCTCCTTAAGCTCCGACGCCTCTCTTACTCCCAAGGGAACAAGGTGGGTAGGCACCTAGCTAGGCAGCTCAAGGGTAAACGAGAGCGGGAATATATAGGAGGTATTCAGAAGACCAACGGGGAGACCACATACAAAGATGAGGAAAAGTCCGAAATCTTTGGCTCTTTCTATATGACGCTATATTCAGGGGATCAGTTAGATCCTGAAGCCCAGAGGGAGTACCTACGGACGCTCAGTCTTCCACAGGTGTCGCAGGACTGGAATGAAACACTTACTGCTCCCATCACGACTGAGGAGGTGAACGCGGCAATACAAGCACTCAGGCCTCGTAAGGCCCCGTGCCCAGACGGTTACACCTCTCTTTTCTATAAAACCTTTGCCCCCGATATCATTCTGCACCTCACTCGCCTGTTTAATAAGATGGCGACGGAGGGTGAGACGACGGGGTCTCTTTCTGAGGCGATGATCTCGGTTATACCAAAACCTGGGAAAAACCCGCAATTGTGCGCCTCTTACCGCCCCATCGCTCTACTAAACCTGGACGCGAAACTCTATTCCTCTATATTGGCTAAAAGGTTGAATGACCTTATGCCTGACCTCATCCACCCGGACCAATCAGGGTTTATTAAGGGCCGGCAAACCCACGATAACACACGACGCATAGTGCACCTCATAGAAAAAGCTAACAAACGACATATTCCCGCAGTGTTGGTGGGACTGGATGCCGAAAAGGCTTTCGACCGGGTGGACTGGGCGTTTCTATTTGCTACCCTCACTAGCTTTGGGTTTGCTTCTAAATTTCTCACTATGCTCCGGGCCAACTACGTTCAACCTCGCTCCCGGGTACAGGTAAATGGCATCCCTTCATCCATTTTTTCACTCTAGAGGTACACGACAGGGTTGCCCCCTCTCACCCCTCCTTTTTGCCCTGAGTATCGAACCACTGGCTGTAGCTATCAGAGCCAACCCCGACATACACGGCATTCCCTTTAGTGGGGATTCCCATAAGGTTTCTCTCTTCGCGGACGATGTCCTCTTGTCACTCGCGGGGAGCCCGAGCACTCCCTTTCCCATTTACAGAAGGAGTTAGAGCGCTTTGAAAGGGTGGCAGGTCTTAAAATAAACATGGGCAAGTCATATATTCTTAATCTTACTCTCCCACTGGAGGAGGTCCATAGGCTCCAACCCCTCACTCCATTGCAATGGGCAAACTCTTCCATACAATACTTAGGAATACAGTTAACACCCAGGGTGGAAGGATTGTATGCTGCTAACTTCCCCCCTAGTCTCGCACGCATTCAGGAGGAGCTCGGGAGGTGGAAGCCACTGTTTCTTTCTTGGCTTGGCCGCATTCATGCTGTCAAGATGACTCTCCTCCCTAAGCTCCTCTACCTGTTCCAGGCATTACCGATAGAACTCGACAGGGACTTCTTCCGCAGAATTAAATCCATGATCCTTCAGTTCATATGGCAAAAGGGACGTGCCCGCTTGTCGTTCTCGCTATTGCGTCGCTCCCGAGCGGAGGGAGGAGTGGGTCTCCCGACATCAACTTATATTATAAAGCGGCACAGTTGAGGGTGCTGAGTGAATGGTCCAAACCTGAATCAGATAAACATTGGTTGCATATGGACCGTAGTATCGCAGGACGGACGATATGGGATCTTGTTTGGCGCCCCAAGCGAGACAGACCCAAGAACGTGTACTGTAGCACCCCCACACGAACCACCCTGCGAGTGTGGGACTCTGTAGCGAGGGGATGATAGATGGACCACTTTTCCCTCTCCGTTTACACCGCTACACTTTAATTCGGCTTTCCCCCGGCATGCAGGAGGGGCCCTTTGATGCTTGGCGGGAGGGGGGTTGTCTGGCCTTGACACACCTATTTCACAACTACGACCCCTTAACTTTTGATAATTGTAAAAGAGACTATGACTTGGCTGACTCGGAACGGTTCCATCATACCCAGCTGCTTCATTGGGCTCTCTCTCCACAGGTTCGGGAAGCGGCCACTCGACCGCCCACCAGATTTGAATCCTTCCTCTCCAAGTCCACCACAATGAAGGGGGTGATATCGTTCATCTATAACTTTTTACTGACCACCCTCACTTCAACGCGCCCGCGTTACATGGCTATGTGGGAGGGGATACTGCAACGCGCTGTACCAGAGAACGATTGGACAAACTTGTGGTCCGACATTTTTAGATTTAATCACTCCGTAGACCTCCGAGAAGCCCACCTAAAGACCATGATGGACTGGTACCTGCACACTTCCAGGCTTAAAAAGATTTTCCCCGACACCTCTGACCGCTGCTGGAGAGGCTGCGGCCTCTTGGGTGATTTCCAGCACATTTGGTGGGATTGCCCGACGATACGCCCATTTTGGGCAGAGATACTAGCACATATTAAAGATATTCTGGGGTACCCCATTCCAACTACTATGGCGGAGGTCCTCTTGGGACTTCGAGACCCTGCTTTAGAACACCAGACACGTGCGGACAAAGCCATCATGTGGCTGTGTATAGGAGCGGCTAAGGTGACTTTAGCGGCCGCCTGGAAACAGAGGGAGGCCCCGGCAATCTCCCTATGGCACTCACGGCTATGGCGGCTTCTTAGCATGGAAAGAATGGCTGATATCTTTCAAGACAACTATAAGAATTTTGAATTCAAGTGGGGACCATTGGTAGCTTTCCTTTCCCGGGGGCTCCCGTCAGCGGTCTGTCCCACTTCAACCCGCGCATTACACCTCTTTCAATATTGATTACACTACCACTACCTTCAGCTGCTATTTTAGTTTAGGTTCTTGCTGCCATCATAGTTTGGGGGGTGGGGAGGTTTGGGGTTTTTAGGTTCGGAGATTTAGTTTTTCTATTCTTCAAATATTGCCACACTAGATTCCCTCAGATAGAACGTTTGACTAGATGCCCTTTCAGACAAATGCTGAGGTGCCTCACTCTGGTGCTCCATAAGGCTGCTGCCACAGTGGTCCGCCCGCATCCCCGCAGCAACAGCCACTGTATCTCTCATTAGCGTTTCTTTTAGAAGCGGGGCTGGGCACATTCTGGATAATGTATATTGTTTCACCATTTGAGTGCTATCGATATGTTGGTGCTCACTACGCTGAGCGGAATGTGATTGATATAATGTGATTTATTTGGCAAAAATTCAATAAACATATGTTTGAAAAAAAAAAAAAATGAATATCTCAATCAATCAATTTAGACAAAAAGTCTGCACTACCTGTCCTTCGCTGCCTGCAAAGAGAGAGAATATTCCTATTCTTCGTTGTTTGCAAGCAGGGAAATGTCGCAAATAACTCAATATCAAAAAAGGAATACTAGTATTTCAATCAAACTAATCGATCAATCAATTTAAGTCATTTTTTCACGACCTTACCCGGACCGTATGGACGGTTCTTCGTCTTCCCCTTCCAGCGCCTGGTTGTCCTCTCACTCCAACAATCAATGCGGCGTTCCTCTAAGGTCCCAGTCAGGACCGCAGGTCACTCGAGAGAGGTCCGTTCGGAACCGGTGAAGTTCAGTCGATCGGCAGCCAGACAAGGGTCTTCTCAGGCAGGTATACCCCAATCGTTTAGTCGTTCACTCAGTCGTTAGGACCTCTCTACCGGACCCACGCGTCGCTGATGGGCCCCCACGTTTGGGCGCCAATTTGTGAAAGGCAGCGAGTCTTCTAAGACCCTCAATGCTTCCCGGTGCAGGGTTCCACCTCTAATTCACTTTGGGTTCGCTATCAAAATAATGAGGCAAGCGCTGGAAACTGGAAGACAAGAAAAAGGTTTATTTCTCATGAGGAGATCACGTCAACTGCAGACACCGGGATGTCTGAGGGAGGTGTTCTGCTGATAACTCCTTTGGCTCTTCCTTTTATACAGGTTTGACACAATGCATTGGTTTCATCAACATGGTTACACAAGCTTGGGGTCCCCGCCCCAGGCAGGTTGTCACACAAGCCCAACAGTAATTCTCTTCCCACCCAGGTCAAACAGACAATCTTATCTTGCAGCTGGACCTTGCTTCAGGGTCTAAAACATGTGAGACCGGCCAGATCTAAGAGTCCGTTCTGTTGATAAAAACAGGTCCCATTGTTGGTAACAACAAGTCTTGCTGTTTGCAGTGCAATAAATCATGTTGCAAGAGTCTTTTTGGTGTTTGGAACCTGTTTGTGTAACTAGGTGCAGTGAGGGTAGAGTGTCCAAAAGTTTGCCTGAAAACAGAGATGAGAGGAAAAACGAGTTTGTGGCAGCAAGTGGCGCTGAGGTTTGTTGCGGCAAATAGAGTTTATAGCCCCCAGCACACGTACCAGGTCGGTCAGAGGGATGCTAGTAAGGGCAGGGTGAAACAAAGGTGACCAACAGAGTACAAAATGGCTGTGATAGATTAAAATGACTGCAACTTATGTGCACATAGAATTCCACCAGACAAGATGGCGCAGGTAATGTTCACGATTGTCGTTTTGCTTTTAACAGTCAGATGGAAAAACAGTGAAAGGGAGAAAGAAGAGATAAAAAAAGAACTTGCGAGATTGAGATAAAGAGGCAGACAGAGCTTAGTAATTGGTTAAAGAGGCATGAGGTGGAATGAAGACTACGCAGCCCTGACAAGCGGCACTCTGACCTTCACTATCAGCAGCAGCAGGCATATTCTTTTACAAATTAAGCAGTGCTTGACACATTAAGACAGCTTGGCCATGTTCTTTCTAGGAGGGTCGGGTCAGGGGATACTCTTCTCTCAAGGGCAACACAGTACCAAAGGATGACATAAGCAGAAGTTTATTTCCAATGGCGTAGGTCTGTCCCTATCAAGAGGGTACAGGAAGCACAGTAACTCTGGTGTTCTGGTCAGGTGCCTCACCAAAGTGGCGCTGTGGCAGGTCTTCTAAAGTCAAGACAAATGCAAGAACCTGGCTAAAGAGCACCAGTTTTTATGATGTTCAGTATGACAATGGCAGGAGTACGAGGCTAATTATAAGCAGTGCACTACAATTTAAAATGCATACATTGAACAAATCAGAGCACTGTAAATTTTATGAGACATTCTCCACAAAGTTGAAGTGGGAGAAACCACCAGCGGGTAAGATGTATGCATATGCGAAGTTACACAGTGTAGACTTCCTGAAGGAGGTGAAGGGGTTCTATGAGATTTTTAGACCGCTCGCTGTGACGGGCAAATGACAGCGTCATGGACGTGTATCAGAAGGGTTGGACAGACATATCGATCAGTGGTAAGGTTTTCTTCAGCTAAGGTTTCTTCTGCTAAGCAGCTAAACCAGCTTTGGGCAGTACTTTGTTCTTCTTCATGGCTTAGGATGGAAGACACTGAATGTAGATTCCACAAGAACACCATAGCCGCAGTCGTTGGACAGACAAAAAAAAGAGCATGTGCAACTCGGCTAATGTCTTACCACATACACAGTGGGAAATAAAGAATCCCTGTTATGGGGGACCAGAGTGGATTTTACAAGAAGACTGTGGTTTTACCCCTGAAGGAAGAGTCTTCAGAACAAAAACATGTGCCTCTAACTAGAGTCTCAGCTGACGCGGTTAATTTTCCTGTAGCTTAGTGAGGGGGGGATTTTAGGCACAATCGATGGTCGGAGGGTATACACCTTGGATGCACACTCAGTTTATCAAAGCCTTATGAACTGCTGAAAAAGCACCACAAAGCACACGTAGCGCCTCCAGTGGGCTCAAACATCAAAGACATAAGGGCAAATACCAAAACGCAGCCCAAGTTGCAAGAAAGGGCAGACTGGCACAGCCATTCACACAACTCACATTTTTAACGACAACACATAGCATTGGTTGATTATCTGTTCAAAGTAAAGGTACAGCCTAGATGTGCTTCTTTCCTCTGAACAAGAGATGGCTGTTCCGTTCTTCATTTATAAGCAGAACCGAGATAGGATTGCTCCTTTCTCAGGTATCAGCAAGTGCATTATTTCCTTAGTATAGGCTATCATATCTGGCCTTGAATTGGGCCACCAAAAGACTGTTTGGTCTATGGTAGGCATAATATAAATGATATGATGCGGTGTTTGTCAAAGAACCTCCTTCGCCGGTGGTCCAATTTTAAATGGAAGTACTGAGACAAATTAAATTCTTAGTTCAAACAATGAGGAAAGTTTCCAGAAGATTCGAAGTAGGATTGTAGCTTTCAGTGAAAATCGTCCATCCTTTTAATCATTCTGATTTAATACCAACCAAGGTCCCAACGCCTACTAAAACAAAATGCTTTCAGTAGACCCTCAGTCCCATTCTGAATATGCGTTGTAACAGACCACCAAGAAAAATCCAGACAGGATGTTTAAAAATCTGTCTCCTAAACTAGTATCCTTAAGTATTTTAAACAATGCAGTCCAGTGGAGCCAGCCAAGGAAGATCCGCCAGCTGTGCACACACACTATCAGAAGCAAATTTATTTTTCTTTGTATACTGGAAAACATATTTATTTCAAAAGATTTCAGTGTGAAAATGACTACCTATCTCGAGTTTTCTATTCCCCAGCCTAAAGTTTGCTTTTTACAAGAGAAGCAAAAATTCAGCACACAAAAAAAAAAAACAACCAAAAAAATAAACAGTGTAAACAGCAATGTGGTAAAAAATCCTGCTGTAGTCTGCTGACCGTCACGCTGGAGCAATGTGCGTCTAAATACATCTTTGATTCCAAACTTCAAAAATATTTTTAAAGTACCATGGTTTGGCAAGAAAAGTGATCTCAGCTGTGTGCATCAGAGATGTTCAGTCCTCAGGAAACCGTGCACATGACACATACAGAGCACTAAAAGCAGAAACCTCCTCTCTCTTCGTTCCAAGGCAACAAACATTATGCATTTTGTTTCATGGAGCAAACTTTTCACGCCATTTCCAGTACTTAATTGCTGGCTTCGTGACACTAGTGTGGCAATGTTCATTAACCACAATGTGAGTTAGTGGGTTTCTCCAAAGAAAAGCAAGAATTTTATTTTATTTCTTCGAGAAGGCAAGATGTTTTTTTAATATGCCCAGATACAGAAAGATTATTCTACAGGGCTCAACCAGGATGGTGTGGCCCATTCCTCAACCCGTAATGCAAAAACTCTGGATCTCAGAAAGTTCAGATAGAGCAAAGTGACTGGCATTTTGTCTGAAAATCCGAAATAAACTGCAACTACTTTGTGACTTGGAAATTACTTTAGGGGGCACTATTGCAGCAATTACAGCCAGATCGCCAAGGTGGATAAAACTAACCCTGCTAATCATGGAAGCCCACAAGAGAGACGTAGACTAAATTGGATTTCCAACATATTTTGAGCCACACAAGACGAAATCTTCACAGACTCCAGGAAAGGGGCATGATGGTCACTTAGCTTAAGTAACAAGACCTGTGATTTGTTATGCAAGGTCTGATATTCTAATAAAAAGATCCCAATGTGCGCCTCATTACCAGCAATATTATCTTTGCTCTGCTAGATTTTTTTAGGAGAGGTACAAACGTATTCTACATCTACTCAACAGACACTCCGGGAACTCCCCAAACCATTTCCAGACTCTGCTTACACTAGCTAGAGAATTCAACTTCACCACAAGTAAAGAGGTCCTTCTAACCAAAGGGATCTCCCCAGTCCATCACGGACAAACACTGCTTAGCCGATAACCGGAGTATGAAATTTACTGATTAAAAATAGAAACACAGAATACTCATTGTAACTTTATATTAAACAACTAAAGTGTTCTTGTAGGAGGCGGACTCTCTATGTAGATGACCAAAACGAGGTACACCGTGTAGAGAGTTCAGGCAACCATTACTGGTTTACTGAGGCAAAAATGCAAACACTAATTGCTCTCTTTTGTGGTAGTGTGGGCAAGCAGTTTAGGCTCATCAGAGGATAATGCCAAGCCTTTGTTGTACTCCGAGGCAATAAATGAGACATAAACACAAGAATAAATCCGAGACCAACTTAGAAAAACAAGTCGTATTTTTATATACATTTTGATGGCAAGAACTTGTTTATCAAGTAAGTACTTTGCAAAAATCGATTTTTACAGGCAAGTAAAATGTTCACTTAAATGCGTCTTTACAAAGCAATGCTTTCCTATAGGAAAAAAAAGGCATATGTTGCATACAGTAATTTACGGTTGGTTTCTGGGGGTCTCCATCAAGACTTGGGGTGGTAGGGGGCCAAGGTTCAAAATACCACCAGCAGTTACTCGTTACCTGACCTGGGGAATTCAGGTGCAGAGGTGCTGGTCAAGTTGATTGCTTTGCAAGCTATGCTAGTGGAAAGAAGGGGTGCCATTCAAAAACAGGTTGCATAGGGTGACTTTGGGACACGTCTGTGAGCTCCCAACAGAGGGCTCAGGTCACAAGGGTCCTGGGAACAAGGCGGCACAGTCAGTTCTCAGATACACCGGCTGGGACACTCGGGTGAAGAGTGGATAGGTTGGCTGGGCTCTGTGCGTTAAAGACCCTTGCTGTGGTCAGGCTCACCGGTTGAGGGTGCAGAAATCAGAAAGCTTGGCCACTCTGAAAGTGGTTATCTGCAGTGCTGATATCCCTCGACGGCTGCTCAGTCTTCGTGCAGTCCGGATTGGACTCTCATGGGCTTGGTTTGCTACAAGGGGTCCGGTACCCAAGGAATTGGTGCTCTGCGGGTCAGGTTGGTCCTGGTGTCCTCTCACTCAGGGTGGGTGGGTGGGGGCGGAGGGGGTGGACAGATCTGACTTTCGAGAGCAGAGGTATCTCTTCATGGATGGCTGCTGCGTCTGGCTGGATGGGGAGCTATAATACGGTGTACCAGACTTGGCGTCTTTGGTGCCTGCGGACTACAGGGGAGTAGCTACTCTACTGCTGGCAATTTGTGAAGGGCTGGCAGTCTACCGGGGTTCTTGACAGTTGCTCAGCTGCAGGATGAGTCACTTGGTCATCATTGTTGAGACTGGTGCAGGCAGGGTTTGGCACCAAAAGTCCACAGCAAGTCTTCAGTTCTAGTTTTCTCACACTTCTTCTTTGTCTTCTGGATCCATCGAATCTAAGTTCCTGGCATCAGGGGAGCCTGCTAAATACTCAATTTAAGGGCATTAAAGGGGAGTGACCGGTAGTAACCAATGGGCTACTTACCTTTAGGGTGACTACACCCCCTACAGGACCACTTCCTGTGGAAGTGGGCATACCTTGACCCAGTGAGCCTAATTCCACCAAAAACGAAGATAGTGGAATTCTAGTTTTCATCATCACATCAAGGTAGTCCACCTTATGGGTGGAACTAGCCAGATCGGGAACATGTCTCCTGGCTAGCTAATTTTACCTCCTGTCCTGGTGCCAAATATGCCCAGGGTGGCATTTCCCCTGTCTTGGGGAAGCCGGAGTCTCATATCAAAGGCAGCAGAGTCCTTTGAAGTCTCCTTCCTTGACATGCTGATTACTTAACCACCCTGCATGAAAAAGGTGACAACACCTCTGGCCGGAGCAGGCATGGTTTCTGCCCTCAGGGAGCGTGGGCACTCGCCTGCAGGGGGGTCAGAAACCTGTCTGTGGTGGCAGGTTGGTCTGCACCAGTAAGCCAGTACACTAGAAACCGATAGGTTTTCAGGGAGCATCTCTAAAGTGCCCTCTGGGTGCATGTATTAATAAAGCCATCACTGGAATCAGTGTGGGCTTATTAATACGAGATATTTGATAACAAACACCTTTAGTTTCAGTGAAGCCATTAAGTAGCTGGGTAACTTGTAATCACCAGTGCCCAGTACATATACTCAAGATGGCTTCCCCGTTCACTGGCAATGTCCAAGAATCGACATGGACATCACAGGGGCCGAATCTGCTCATGCAGATATGCCCTCACATTTAATATATTAATATAATGCACCCTACCTTAGGGCTGTAATGCCTGCTGTAGGGGTGACTTACTTATAATACATGCAGTGTCTGAAGGCATGACACAGCAGGTGTCACCTGAAACACATTGAGTTTCAACAACAGAACTGCTATGGTAGCACTGATCTACGTCTAGCTGTACATTGACAGTGCATCATGTGAATCAACGTGTATAATACCTCCACTAAAATCATTGCTAATTCTTCATCATGTTATGAATAAATGATACATGACAGTATGTTGATCTCTTTTTAATCTATTGAATCTTGGAACACTAAGTTAAATTTGTCTACGGGCTTTTTTTGTAGTGCGCTTTGGTTCTAGTCATCCTCATGTTTTTATAGATCACGTTTTTCACGGGCACCGGAGGTGTGCCATGTCTGCACTTTTCTCTACACTATGTCACGCAGCCTGCAATGGCAGTTTGCATGAGTGTGGCGAGGGGTCCCTTAGGGTGGCACAGTACAAGCTGCAGCCCTTAGGGACTCTTTAGCATTTCTGCCCTAGGTACCAGGGGTACCATTTACTAGTGACCGACAGCGGGTGCTAAAGGTATTGCCAATTGGGGAACATTTTTACAATTTTAGGGAAGAGATCTGGCACTGGGATTAATTCCAGCGCAGAACAGTTTTAACATTTCCAACAGAGGGATTGTTTTAAACCACATTATATGGAAAAAACCTTTGCCTTAAGCACTTCATGTCTACACAGAGTTGTCAATGGACCACAAAAAACGGTGTTTTTCTCAGGAAAAACAGAAGGAGATGAAAGTGTATAGAGCAAAATGCTCATGGTGCTGCAGATGAAGTATAGGTAAAAGTTGAGATACGATATAGGTGCCACCACAGAAGAGTTATCTTGCTAACATTATCAGTACAAAGCTAAAGGCTCAATTAAATTAATGACAAAGGACTAACTCTACTGATATTAGCCCACTACTACACAGCTGATGAATCTTTGCTTGCTTCCGATAATGAGATGTGGAAAACGAAGAACAAATTTTAAAACATTTTCTCGGATGGATCCCAGGATCCTGCACAGGATTAGAATCGCACTGTTATGTGGCAAAACTTGGTTTATCCTGCCAAGATCTAGTATAAGATGAGAACCCTAGAAATGTTGTATTTTATTGCGGTAAAAAAATAAGACATTCTGGTTTCTTGGCATTGATGGAACCTGTTCTCTAGCCTTCAGGCTGAATAATTTTTGCACCTCTGACAGATATTCTCGCACAGCCACCAACTGCCTCCTGGTGATAAGAACAGTATGGCAAAGTTGAAATAATTGGAGCTTGTAATTAATGATCAACTTAAATTATTCAAGTGTCCTGTAATTTACTGGATATATAACAAGACTCCAGTAGGCTGAAGTACTTGCTCAAAAAAGTCAAGACTACTTGCATTTCTTGTTTGTTTTCATAGAAGTTCAGCAAATACAAAATGTGCACTTTATTTAATCCTAGATTGAACATTTAGCTAATTTATCTGGCTTCAATCCTGAAATTGGGTGCAATGTAGATATTTCCATGGAATTATCTGCATGCTTTTATTCAATGGCCTAACTTCTGATATGCAGGGAATCTTTTGATTTACCAATTCCACATATTTACTATCCTTTCTATAATGAAATATTTTTAGGTCTGGACTGGAGACAGCTTTAGCCAGCTTCATGTTTTTTTCAAAAATCATAAAAGAAATACATACATCTAAATAAATGCAGGGAATTCTACCAGCCTTCTTCATCCACTGGTCTGTTCTAGTGTCATTTACATTTTGCTTCCCACCATGGCATGCTTCATGGACGCTGCTTAATCCACTGGCTGTCTTGCATGGAGTGATAACATTTCACCTGATCACATGTGCATGACCACCTGAAAAGAAGCGAGATTCAGTAGCAGGGGTAGTGTGCTGTACCCATGCCTTTATTTTTTTGCCACTTTTTAGTGCATATCCCATAAGTGTGCAATAAATAAATATATAGATTTATACAGCTGCAAGCTCACCAAGGCAGACTTACTGGCTTTACCAATGCTTGTTTAATGTTGCTTCTGACCCATTGGCAAACAATAAAACGGCAATGGATTAAAGTTTACAATTTTAAAAACACTTATTTTAAGGCCAAGATGAAGCCCACCTTGTCCAGTAAGGTTATGTCTTTCTTCAATCAGATTTCTCCTGTCCTCTCTTCCTTTCCTCCCCTTTCATGACATTCTCCTGATATCTTGCTTCTACACTTCTTGGGGTGTCCTCAAGCCCACCTGTATGTACCTCTTCCCAAAACTATTCCCTCAAATGGCTACCACACTACACACTGTCCCAGCTCTCTTACTCATTTGTTTTTCCATCTCTGTTATTTTTACACCTAATTTCCATTTTATCTGCTTTGTGAAACAAGCATTGGCATAGCCAATAGGTCTCGCCTTTGGGGCCTTATAAGTGTTTAGCCAGAGCTACTGACTTTGCCAATGTCTTCAAGCTGTGCTGTAGAGAAGTGTGGCTGCTGTGCAGCATGCTGAAAAGTTATAATAAAAAAGTGTCAGAAGCATTTTTGTAACTTTATATATGACCAAGAAGGCATTATGTAAAACTGAACGACCATATTAAAAAAAGTATTTACAATAAAAAATCCTCAGTTTTCTTTTGTTCTTGCAATGCTGGCAACTTGTTTCTGCCTATTGCAATGGTTGTTTTGTTAAAGCTTTTTTTTTTTTGAGGGGCATAAACAATCGGAGGGTGAAGGTTGGGAACTAGTACCTGTATTATAACACTAGCAGCGGCCAGACGCTAGGGGGAATCAACAGATGCCAGATTCCGAGAGCAGGCTGAGGTGGTGCTGAGTGATGCTGAGGTGGTAGTGGTGGTGGTGACTGTTGCGGAGACTATGTTGAGGTCTTGCTGAATGATACTCGGGTCTTGCTGAATGATACTCAGGTCTTGCTGAGTGATATTGCTGTGGTGGCGCCGAGTGATATTGCTGTGGTGGCGCCGAGTGATATTGCTGTGGTGGCGCCGAGTGATATTGCTGTGGTGGCGCCGAGTGATATTGCTGTGGTGGCGCCGAGTGATATTGCTGTGGTGGCGCCGAGTGATATTGCTGTGGTGGCGCCGAGTGATATTGCTGTGGTGGCGCCGAGTGATATTGCTGTGGTGGCGCCGAGTGATATTGCTGTGGTGGCGCCGAGTGATATTGCTGTGGTGGCGCCGAGTGATATTGCTGTGGTGGCGCCGAGTGATATTGCTGTGGTGGCGCCGAGTGATATTGCTGTGGTGGCGCCGAGTGATATTGCTGTGGTGGCGCCGAGTGATATTGCTGTGGTGGCGCCGAGTGATATTGCTGTGGTGGCGCCGAGTGATATTGCTGTGGTGGCGCCGAGTGATATTGCTGTGGTGGCGCCGAGTGATATTGCTGTGGTGGCGCCGAGTGATATTGCTGTGGTGGCGCCGAGTGATATTGCTGTGGTGGCGCCGAGTGATATTGCTGTGGTGGCGCCGAGTGATATTGCTGTGGTGGCGCCGAGTGATATTGCTGTGGTGGCGCCGAGTGATATTGCTGTGGTGGCGCCGAGTGATATTGCTGTGGTGGCGCCGAGTGATATTGCTGTGGTGGCGCCGAGTGATAATGCTGTGGTGGCGCTGAGAGATGCTGTGGTGGCGCTGAGAGATGCTGTGGTGGCGCTGAGAGATGCTGTGATGGCGCTGAGAGATGCTGTGATGGCGCTGAGAGATGCTGTGATGGCGCTGAGAGATGCTGTGATGGCGCTGAGAGATGCTGTGATGGCGCTGAGAGATGCTGTGATGGCGCTGAGAGATGCTGTGATGGCGCTGAGAGATGCTGTGATGGCGCTGAGAGATGCTGTGATGGCGCTGAGAGATGCTGTGATGGCGCTGAGAGATGCTGTGATGGCGCTGAGAGATGCTGTGATGGCGCTGAGAGATGCTGTGATGGCGCTGAGAGATGCTGTGATGGCGCTGAGAGATGCTGTGATGGCGCTGAGAGATGCTGTGATGGCGCTGAGAGATGCTGTGATGGCGCTGAGAGATGCTGTGATGGCGCTGAGAGATGCTGTGATGGCGCTGAGAGATGCTGTGATGGCGCTGAGAGATGTTGTGTTGGTGCTGAGAGATGTTGTGTTGGTGCTGAGAGAGGTTGTGTTGGTGCTGAGAGAGGTTGTGTTGGTGCTGAGAGAGGTTGTGTTGGTGCTGAGAGAGGTTGTGTTGGTGCTGAGAGAGGTTGTGTTGGTGCTGAGAGAGGTTGTGTTGGTGCTGAGAGAGGTTGTGTTGGTGCTGAGAGAGGTTGTGTTGGTGCTGAGAGAGGTTGTGTTGGTGCTGAGAGAGGTTGTGTTGGTGCTGAGAGAGGTTGTGTTGGTGCTGAGAGAGGTTGTGTTGGTGCTGAGAGAGGTTGTGTTGGTGCTGAGAGAGGTTGTGTTGGTGCTGAGAGAGGTTGTGTTGGTGCTGAGAGAGGTTGTGTTGGTGCTGAGAGATGTTGTGTTGGTGCTGAGAGATGTTGTGTTGGTGCTGAGAGATGTTGTGTTGGTGCTGAGAGATGTTGTGTTGGTGCTGAGAGATGTTGTGTTGGTGCTGAGAGATGTTGTGTTGGTGCTGAGAGATGTTGTGTTGGTGCTGAGAGATGTTGTGTTGGTGCTGAGAGATGTTGTGTTGGTGCTGAGAGATGTGTTGGTGCTGAGAGATGTGTTGGTGCTGAGAGATGTGTTGGTGCTGAGAGATGTGTTGGTGCTGAGAGATGTGTTGGTGCTGAGAGATGCTGTGCTGGCTCTGATTGATGCTGTGCTGGCTCTGATTGATGCTGTGCTGGCTCTGATTGATGCTGTGCTGGCTCTGATTGATGCTGTGCTGGCTCTGATTGATGCTGTGCTGGCTCTGATTGATGTTGTGCTGGCTCTGATTGATGCTGTGCTGGCTCTGATTGATGCTGTGCTGGCTCTGATTGATGCTGTGCTGGCTCTGATTGATGCTGTGCTGGCTCTGATTGATGCTGTGCTGGCTCTGATTGATGCTGTGCTGGCTCTGATTGATGCTGTGCTGGCTCTGATTGATGCTGTGCTGGCTCTGATTGATGCTGTGCTGGCTCTGATTGATGCTGTGCTGGCTCTGATTGATGCTGTGCTGGCTCAGATTGATGCTGTGCTGGCTCAGATTGATGCTGTGGTTGCGCTGAGTGATGCTGTGGTTGCGCTGAGTGATGCTGTGGTTACGCTGAGTGATGCTGTGGTTGCGCTGAGTGATGCTGTGGTAATGCTGAGTGATGCTGTGGTGATGCTGAGTGATGCTGTGGTGATGCTGAGTGATGCTGTGGTGATGCGGAGTGATGCTGTGGTGATGCTGAGTGATGCTGTGGTGATGCTGAGTGATGCTGTGGTGATGCTGAGTGATGCTGTGGTGATGCTGAGTGATGCTGTGGTGTTGCCGAGTGAGATAGAGTGAAGATATAATGCCCAATTAGAGAGGGTGGTGAGAGAAAGAGAAAGGGTGTACATAGAATAAAGAGTGGAGCGGGATAGAGAGAGAGAGAATGAAAGGCTAAAAAAGTTAGAGGGGAGAGCTAATTAAGTAGAGAGAATTAGAGAGGGGAGAGAGAGAGAAGGAGAGAGACAATAAGAGTGGGGGGTGTGGAGTTTAAATAGAGTGAAGAAGTGACGCGGAAAAAGTAACCTTAAATATAGCTTTGTGCTTTGCGCGAATAAATATTTAAAAAAAAGTGAGACAAAAATACTGGTAATTAGGCTGTGACTCCCAATATAAAACAAATAGCGATATAAGGTGAAATCAACCCACCGAAGCAATATTTCTAACTAGACAAAAAAAAGCTTGCATTTCAATGCTAATCGCTGTTGTTTTTCATGTGACTGTAGTCCAGGGCCGTCAGTTGGTAATGTGAGCTGCTGCTGCGATTGAAACATCAGAGTCCAGAGAGTTAATGAGCCATGACGAGGAAATGAGGAAGAGATAGGAAACCCAGATGGCAGCTGCGCGCGCGTGCACGCCATCGTGAACGCAAGCTGGTCGCCAGCCGAAAGCCAGTGGGTTTGCACTTCCAAAACCCGCTTACTAAAACTCTCGGCCAGACCAGCGCAAGCGCAGGCCGAGACCTAAAAAGTAATAGAAACCACCGGGTTTTCTTCTAAATTGAACCATAAGCTCAAATTTAACCACAGAATACCCGTTTCAAGTCACCAGCAACAAAACATTGAAGGATCTGTGCAACCATGCATCACAACTAAAGAGCTGTCTCCGTGTGGTATGATGAGCATGTCTACTTCGGTCTATTAAAGTATATATATTTTCCAAAGGAATTGAGGGTGCCCCGCCGCTCAGATGGGAGTATTCTCTGCATTAGTGGACCTATTTTGACAGGCACCGCGCGGTGCCTGTCACTTTGTCCATGCCAATGCAGGGGGGTACATAGGTACCCCCCCATGTGCACCCCCCCACCCCCCAACATCTTGGGGGCCATATGAGCCCCCAACAGCAAACACCGTATGCCTTTCCAACGCCGCCATGGAAAGGCTGCTCTCCACCGCCATCCTAATATGGATGGCGGTGTCTAGCAGACACCGCCACCATATTAGGGTCCTTTACCGCCCGGTCCCGTCGGACCGGCAGAAAACCGGCGGACGGTATTTCCGTCCGCCGGGGTCCCCCCCGCCATCGTAATATGGCGGGGGGAAATGGCATGCAGGCGGTGGGAAATGGCGGGCGGATCGCCACCGCCATACGGGCGGTGGCGATCCTGCCCGTCATTATAATGACCCCCTATGTTTTTTGACAAAATCTAAAAACCAACATCCCTGCCATTTTATTTTCTAGAATGCACCCCAGAGCATTTAATCCTAACTGCAAGTGCTTAAAACAGATTCTCCAAATTCTACAATGTAATTTTGTGGTGGATTTCAACATTACTCATTTTCAAAAATGAAGAAAAAAAGTAATTTTGCAGCTGGTAATTAAAACAATATTTAATGCCAACAGTCAGCTCAAAGGTTTCCGCAACTGGTCAAATTTGCATAAGTACTTCAAGAAACCTGAAGTGGGAGGTTGAAAAAGGATCACTAAAATGCTGTGGCTATTAGATCACCCTTCTGGACAGAACTCTCTTTGTGCCGAATTACTGAAAGGATAAATAACTACCAAATGTTGCAGTGATAAGATATGGCAACTGAACACATTCAACTACCATTCCAAGCTGCACAATTTACTCTGGGAACTGACCACATCTCAACGCACCCAAAGGAAGCTGAACAACTCGATGAACCATTGGAGATTCCTGCCACATTCAAATTCATATCACCATGTTAATATACAACATCACTACTTTTTATCAGAGTATAATGACTTCTGAGGGCTTTTAACATTTCCACATGGAGAAATTGCCACTTGTAGACTGTAATTTCTGGCGTGAAAATGCATTTTTTTTACGTGCATTTAGTGACCAGTGATCTGCACAATGTTCTTTAAAGTAATGCAGATGTGGAGTTACCACGACCTGTTTGCAAACAATTAATTATGGTAGCACAGAGTTCAATCTGAAAACCCAGCCAAGGAGTGCTTATCGGCACTTACCAGTCTTTGAGTTAATAGTGAAGAATCCTTGGGGATTCCCACTGGAGATCTTATAGGTGAGCTTGTCACTGGAGCTGGTATCAGGATCAAATGCCTCAATCCGGATAACGGATACATCTTTGGGAGTATTCTCCATAACTTCTGGGAAATAAACTGGCTCTGTTGTCTGAGGAGCATTATCATTAATATCCTCTACTTCAATGTAGATTTCAACAAAAGAGGAGAGCGGTACAACACCAAGATCTGTTGCATACACAGTAAGCCAGTAATGTGAAGTAGTCTCACGGTCCAGAAGATCATTTGTTACTATGACACCTGGAAAACAGAAAACAATCTATTAATGTCAATACTAATTACAGTCAGTCAATCTACACAGTTTGGCTACATCATTAACAACTCATCAGTATTTCACCAGATGCTTTAGCAGCAGTTCAAAAACATTCTTGAAAGAAAAAAAACGTTGACAGGCAAATCAAATATCACTAATTGATAGTTAATTGCTTTGCAGAGTTTTGCTGATATTTGGCATTTTGAGAAATTCTAGTCAAATTATTTATTTGTACGTGTAAAAATTTAATATTAAAGGCAATCAAACTTCTTACCACCACACTCGCGTGTCAAAACTTCAAAGGAATTGGCTAGAACATATTGGCAAGAATACATTTTTTTTGTTGTGGTTTAAGAATCAATATACAATGTGCATTCTTCTTGTGAATACTTTTGACTACATAATCCAGTTGAAGTGTACGATTTGTGAACAAAAGTTGTCAGTCAATCGGGCCATGCTATACTACAACACAAAATTGTTTTCCGAATGACAAGTGGTGGATCAAGTAACACTACAACGGCTGCTTTTACGTGCAGGATTGATGACCATGGGACTGATTACGAGTCCGACCGGCACCGTGGCGGAAGCAGGACCACCCGACTAAAAGTTCGCAATGTTTATATTTTCTATTGCAGCACACGCCCCAATAGAAAAGAAACACATTAAAAACATCCCTGCACTATGTGGCAAGCACCATGTGTGGCCTGCCACATGGTGCAGGTATGTTTAGGGGGGCACCATAGGTGACCCCCAGGCCCCATAGCCGAGGGCCAGGCGGGAAAAGGGGGCCCTGCTAGGGGCCCTCAAAGTCACTTTCCGCCTGGCTTTTCATGGCGGGTGAACCGTCATGAAAGGGCAGGCGGAAAGGGACATTGTAATCCCTACGGCAGTGGCTGAGTAGGGATGACAACCTCAGATGCACTCGGAAGCGCGGCGAACGGTCCCTTCGCCAGATGCCTCCGCCTATCGCATCAAAGTACGGCAGGCGGACCGCAGGGGCCGATGTCGGTGGGTCAGCCACTGATGAGCCGTCTGACTCACCGACATCATAATCAGGCACTATATACTTCATTTTCATTCTCAGACAAGTAGTTCATAGAAGAGGAAGAAAAAAATCAAATGCATAATTTTAACACCCTCTAGCAAGAACTAACCACTAAAATTGAGCTATACTCAATATCTTGAATGGCAAGGTTTCCTCAATACTGCTCTGTAGTTCGAAGGATGGGCAGGTAATGTACTGGCACCCTGTTGGTTGAACCTCTATTCTAGCAGTTTTCAAAGTCTTTAATGATTAAAGGCATTATCCACACATGAGAAGAGAACTGCTGCCAAACTTGTTGCATTGTTATAGTCAAATGGACTAAGTTGAGATTGGAAGATCTTGGGTTTCTAGATTTGGCATCATCTTTTATTCATACATAAAAACAAATTTTAGAAACCTGTGTTTATGTATCTAATGGTTGTGATAGAGCCTGGATGTTGTCGTTAATCTGATCTCTATGAGCGCCTCCTGGAAAAATGATTTTTGACAATTTACGGATATGACAAATGTGTGATGAGTTAACATGCTTTAAGAACATGCAAAGCATGACGTTTGATTTAGTTACTGCATTGTAAAAGAATGCAAAATGTTAGACGTAGATTTGTGAGGACACCTAACCATAGAGAAAACTAAAGAAAAGTTTAATGAGCTTTCGGTATATGTTTTCCATATACATAAATGAACATTAACAAGCAAAGGTTGACTTCAATTTCCTAAAATTGTGTATGAATAAAGTTGTGTTAAAAATATAGAAATAGACGCTAATATTAGAATGAGAAACATGAGCACCGATATCAATGTGAAAAATAAATGTGATATGTGCCTTGCAGGGCTCGAAAAATCCGATAAATGGTACTAGTCCTGCAGGTCTAGTACCTTGAAAAATCTCCTCGACCTAACTGCAACCTACTTGACCTCCGTCTCTGAAAGCAGAGCAAATGTGACAAGATAACAAGATTTAAAGGCATCTTTATTGCTCATTCACTTTCTGAGCAATAAAAATGCCTTTAAATCTTGTTACATTGTCACATTTGCTCCGTTTTCAGAGACAGAGGACAAAAGTTAGTTTGTCTTCCTACTCACCAGAAAGGGTGAGTAGGACCTATAAATAGCTCGTCCTCATTAATTCTACCTCGCAAATGCGAGCGGGCGAGTGGATTTGTCGAGCCCTGCCTTGTAACGTTAAAATTTAGTGATGCTTCTAATTATTGAATGATGTAATGCGCTTGTAACATGAACCGAGCATTGAAGGACTAATATGTGAATTAGCTATAAAGTTATAAAATTATTTTTTATATATAGGTATTCCATACTTGCATAATGTAGACGCGATTATTAATGGGCCTAGAAGAAAAATTAATGGATTGTATTACGATAATGTGAAATTCATATTTTAGCGCAACCACCGAGTGAACAGGCTGGGTTTCCTGAAGGCCCAAAACTTTTCCCTCGTAGCATGAACTAATGAACTGAATAGTCTGAAGACTATGAGAACTTTTCGTAAAGTTTCTACTTGTATGCTAACACTCAATAATTCCTTTCACGCTTGTAGCCTATTTGACCGGACTTGCAACAAATTTGTTACTTTCTACAGTACATGCTTGGGAACTGACTGACAAAGGATGAGAGCATGGACTCGCCTACTTCCTAGATGTCCTAACCAATCGGGTGAACACAAATCAGTGGTCTTACTGAAAATGCAAATAATGGATTACTTATTCCTCTCGATTTTGTGCATTTACCTATTACATCATCTCATCATATCGAAACTGACCAATGGGACAGAATGGTCTGATCAAACTGGTGATGTCAAGGGGAGTCAACCAGAAATCGATGGAGCATAATTGCATGAAGTGCAGACAGGGGCTGCCCCTATTCTTGCCCACCTTCTCGACCCACCTTGTGGTACAGAGACTGATGATTTGGACTTCCAGAAACTAACACGAACTGAGACACATTACTCGGTTTGCTGCCGGCTGGTATGCTTGCACAAGTGGAACCTTTCCGACTGGG